>OZ005742.1:185118088-186381522 GCA_963930735.1 Dioctria linearis | reverse complement strand
GGTCAATTCGCTGACCCCGCAGTTCAATTGAAAATTGCCCTTAGTTAGCCTATTTGCAATTTCCAATTTCAACTCGAAGCCAACAAACTGATCGCAAAATATTTTTATTTTTTGTTTTTCTAATGTCGACCTTGCATTTCATTCTTTCGATCATACGTTTTGTCACCGTGAAATTTGATCGCTGGTTTATTTAAGTAAAGAATGGAAATGCAAGATATTGCGAGCTTTCGTTTGTTTAATTTTTTGTTGGTTTGTTCTACCTGAAGTGTGCAGACAAAATATAACGAAAGGTGCACGAACCGCTGATGCAATGCATTTCACCAATTTGCATGATCTTAAGTTGAAAGAACTTTCGATGCATGCAAATGATAATTTAAGTGTACTATATATATGTACATACATAGTACTACGAATTCCCGGATTTTGGAAATATGTACTGTAACAATTCCTTCCTCCTTGAAAGAAGAGGAATAAATCTCACGGGAGAAGGTTGAACGTAAATTTGTTGTTGGATTTGTCTCGAGTTGTCGATTTTAGTACTCTCTAATTAATTTTATTTTTTTTATGTAGTCTATCTAATGCTATATCAATATATGCTTATGTTAAAAAGAATTGTTGTCCTTTACCTTACTTTTCTAATACAAATGTATGTATGTATATCTATAAATATGTATATTTATAAACAAAAGCTATGGATGTAATATTATACCTTTCTTATAGCTATGCTCTGTAGTAGGTCAGAATTATCTTTTTATCTGTCTTCTTTGTATTTTTTTTTGTTATGCAGTTAGATGATTTTATAGTAACCTGAATTGCTGTTTTTGATGGAGCTGTTCAGTGATTTTTTTTTATTATTATTTAACGTACTGCCGTTGTATCCAACTAGTGTGGATCGAGGAGAGCGTCAAATTTTGTTTTATCTACGTGGTACTTAGTTTTAGGGTTCTGTTCTTTTCACTTTTTTTGTGCTGATCTGTCATTTTGGGGTTTCTCCTTTGAGAAAATCAAGTTCATTTTGGTCATTAAAAATGTTGTTGTTAGAGACGGTACGTCGTGCTCCACTTAAACGCCCCCTAAGTTAATCGCCAGAGTTCAGGGGATTTTGGTCCTGTCAGTGGCTCCAGATTGGCAGGGGCCTATTCGGCTGCTGGTGCACCAGAGAGGACGGCGCACCCAGGCTATTTGGATGGCTGAAGCTTTAGCACACGTGTACTACCAGGTGGATTTCAAATTCTTCCCCCATTGAGGTCAGGCCTTGCCCGCAGCTGGTAGGTTTAAATTTTGCGAAAGTTAGTTTTTTCTTTTATTAACATTGTGTTTCTTTTTCCCTTTTAGGTGGAACTTTTGTCCTCTCGGGCGAATTTGGAGTGTGCGGTTACTGTACTCGACGAGGACTAGTTCGCCCCAATCATCTAATTATGTCGACGAGTACTGGCGTTACATTAATGCATCTCTTAAAATTTTATGACAGTGTTATTACTTACTGAAATAAAAAAAAAAGTGTGTAGAAAGATTTGTTTTTTTTTAATTTCCGCTTCCTCTCCCCTTTTCAGACGTTTTTATTTGTGTGACTAATTTGTAGCATAGTGCTGTTGTTATGTTTCTAATTCGCTTCTACTATGAAGTTGATGCCATTAGATCTTGTTCTTACAACTTTACAACTGTTAATTTTTGTCCTAAAACTACCTTGTCTCTATTGGTACTTTACGATTTTATCTTATGCTATGTTTAAACCTTTTGTTTTTTTTATATAATGTTATATATCATCTATACATACATATGTATATATACTTATTTATTTACTCCTTCGTATTCTCTCTTATTTTCGCTGACATGATTTAGTAAAATCTGTTTATACTAACACTTATTATGTTGTTGTTATTTTATTTGTATGAAATTACCCTTCTACATTTTCTGTTTCCCTTTTTCCTATTATGATCGTTGCATATTCTTTTTTTTATTATCTCTTAATATAGTTATTTTGTTCTGATATTTCAATTTTACTACTGTCCTCTAGTTCTAGATAATGGTTTTTGTACATGGTATCTTTACTTCTTAAGGGTTTGCACATTTTTTGGTGCCGCCAGTGATAGCGCCATTTGTTTTTAGACTACTTGGACTGATTTTTGTGTCGGCATACTTTTACTACGTCCTAGGGGTTTTGGGTTGGCATAAGGGGGTTCCTCTGGAAGGTTTCCTTTGGACGGTGTTGAGGCGCTTACCTTATACATTTTCTTGATTATATAAGGGTAAATACACTTTACCATGACATATATAATTATCGCAAGAACCAGTAAGCTGGTACAGGATATGGATGAAGTTGCCAATATGTGGAATGTTTTCTGCCTTTTCCGTTCGGTCAATCTTGTTATCTTTGTTTGGATTTCTTCCAACGATAGCGTGCTTTTATGTATGAGTTCATTTGATTCATCTCCGATTAGTAAGTCGGGCTCCGATGTTGGGCCTTTGGTTGCCTCGGGGAATAACTGCGTTAAATTTACTGCAAAATTGGAGTCAGCTAGTGAGGGAAAATATGCTGGTTGTAGGATCTTAAGTGGGTGCTCACTCTTTCCTTCATAATGTAGCACCTTTGCTCCTACTTGCATCTGGCATTGTTTGGTCAGGTCTAATATTCCTTGACGCCTGAGTTTGGAGATGGTATATCGGTTAAGGCACGTAATATGAACTACTGCGGGATTGACAAATGAAAACAGCCAAGCGTTGGGCTTGTTAAGTTGTATTAAGATATCGTTTTCTGCGACCTGGACTCTCAGAGCACAGTGCGGGCTTTCAGCCGGTTCAAGAGTAATTTGACTATACATTCCCGAGAAGATGCCGCTCTCGTTGTGGGTGCGTTCAGTCTTCCCGCATAGGTATTCTCCTGTCTGGTGTGTGTAAATTTCTTCATTGCGTTAATAATCTCCAATTACAGGAGCAGGAATTGCTGCGTTTGCAACTGGCTGGCGGCATGTGAATACTCTATATCTGGAATTAAGGAATGGTTAGACTCAGTATGAATTGGAAAACAGCGGATTTGGTATAGTTTTATGCTAGGAATATTGAGGATTGGTAGTGTTATCCTCACTATTAATTTGTTACCTAGGAGGTGAGATTGGGCTCCGGATGTTTGGTATAACAAACAAAGACAGTGGTCAGACTCAGAATAAATTGGAAAACAGCGGATTTGGTATAGTTTCATGCTAGGAATATTGAAGATTGGTAGTGCTATCCTCACTATTAATTTGCTACCTAGGAGATGAGATTGGGCTCCGGATGTTTGGTATAACAAACAAGGACAGTTTTGTTGATTTGGGCATTCAACGTGAGTTTTGTGGTATATATTCCAAACAGTATTAGGGGATACTAGCAAAGGGTGTATATGGTTATTTTTTGTGGTTATTATTATGTCTAGCCGAGACTGTTGACGAACCTTAATCTCTACCACTTGCAGTAATAGACTGGACAATATTTCTTGCCTCATTTGTCTTTTGGTCAGATCCTCCATTATGTTATGTAGATGATTTAGTAGGTAAGCCTTTGTCGGTCCATAATCATTATTAAAGGCTTCTGAATCTGTTCCAATGCTGGCTGTCTTCACCACGCTAATTTGTTGTTTTTCCAGTTCAACTAGTGCGTGTGCATTGGTTTCGACTTCCTCTATCCGGTTGTATATCTCGTCTACGATCGTTCAGTTCATGATTTGGAAACTAATTCTCTTATCGTGCTCGTTCGTCGTTTTATATTTTCAATTATGGCGTGTACCTGCTTTTGCTGAGTGTTACGCAAATCTTCTTTCTTAGTGCTTTTCACACATAATCGATGCACTAGGTGTTCCGCGTGCTCTGCAAGTGTAATTTGGTTTTCTAACTCTACGAGGTCCAATTCTGTAAATATGTTCCAGATTGTATGGTATACGATCAGCGTTCCCAGGACTTCCAGCAGAATTCCTGTATTGTTGAGTGTTGTCACTCTGTAGGGTTCCTCTGCTATTCCTCCCGCCGTGAGTTGGAGAAACAGCGTGAAAATTAGTAGTGATTCCATGCCTAGAGGGAAATGAATTGGCTTAAGGCTGTATTTTGGCAGTTATACCCGCTTGTGAAGGTGAGCCAGTAGTAGCTACCACCGCGAGTTTCAATATAAGGAAATGGGTCTATATATATATAGACTCTATATACGTATATATATGTGGGATGGAATTTAGGGATATTCACAAAAATTGCAACTCGATTGAATTCACTTTATTCGCTTTTTAAGAATTCAGTCCTCAACTTGCTTTTGATAGTATTCCTAGGCTTGATGTTCGAAGATTCCCCCGAAAAAATAAGGCAGCCCGTTCTACTTCTTGCGGCGGTTCCCCTATTCAACCGAAAAACGACTTGTCATCACCTCTGTCACCTCTGTCATGTTCTTCCTCTTCCTTTTACTCTTCAGCTTTTTGGGGTACGTTCCGCAAAACTGCGGCGCGTTTGATCGCTGAAGAAAAAAGAAAAGTAAAAAAAGTAAAGAAAAGTATGTTTCAGACTCTTGCTCTTGAGTAGCACTTTGTCTCCCAAGTGGAAAGGAAGGGGCCGTACAGATTTATCATAGTAGTCCTTTGATCGGTGTTTGCTGATGATCAGATTTTTTCGTGCCGTTGCGTAAGATTTCTGGAGCTTGTACCTTAATATGTGGTAATAGCTTTCATGATTATAAACGGGTTCAGTGTCCCGTTTTAAATTAGTGGGGACATCCGCTGTGAAGCCGAAAACGCAGTGCATAGACGTGACTTTGTACTCCAGTGTACACTGTTATCGTACACAAACGCAGAGGTTCGCAGATATTGATCCCATGTTTTCGGATTTTAATCTACAACAGTACGTAGTTATTCGATTAGGGCTCTAAGGGCACGTTCTAGTGCTCCGTTAGATTGTTGTTGGTATGCTGAATTCTGCAGCTTTTTCACTCTAAGAAGTATGCATACCTTTTTGAATAGGTCACTCAGGAAATTCGATCCTTGATCGGTGATTATTCTTTTCGGAATGCGGTAGCTACCCTAACTGCTTCCGCATTAGGTACTGCATACCAGTCGACAAATTTAGTAAGGTTATCTTGGAAAGTCAATATATATTTATTACCTGACGTAGATTCCTCTAATGGGCCCACAATATCGAGGTAAATTTTACGAAGAAGATTTCTCGTTTAACAGATTGAAACTTTTTGAAAATTATTTCAATAAATTTACAAAATGCATTTAAGTGTAAAATAATGATTGAACTTTTCGACCCAGGATCAGAGAGGTCTCATCGGTATGGTTATCTCTGATCGCCTACCATAGAAGTTCAATGATGGAGGTCACACCAATTGCCCATATAAATACTTTTTATAAAAAGTAAGTGTGAATTATATGGTGGCGAGATTTCTCATTGCACTTTTCAAATTGGGTGATTGTTTCCCTTTTTGCCTGGTTGCACATGGATAAACCAAGTAGAAATTATACGAAGAAGATTTCTCGTCTAACAGACTGAAATTTATTGAAAATAATTTCAATAAATTTACAAAATGCATTTAAGTGAAAAAAAAATGATTGAACTTTTCGAGGTAAATTTTGTCGAAAGGTTGTTCGGCGAAGTCCGTTATCATCATTAGCATTCGAGTTTGGGGTGAAGCTTTCATAGTCTGGCACTTTGGGCGTTTTTTAATGTATTTCTTGGTATCACTGAGCATATGTCTCCACCAGTACTTGCCTCTAATTCGTTTGCAATGGAGAATCATGATAATCCTTCAATATTGTCGTGATTTCGTCGGGATTTGTGATTATCTCAGAGGTTTTTGGTGCCTTTATTTCTTGCGATATCTGTTCGAGTGCAGTAGGGGAGTTTGAATATGTCTCAGTAGATTGAATTTCGTCCGTTTCCGATGTGTGTCTCTTATTTTTAATAGTGGAATTCTGTGTGTCCTCCTGTGCCTTTTGTTTTTGGGCTCGGGTCACTACGTAGCATTTAGTGGGCTTCTTTTTCCTTGTGGGGGATTTACTGTCCTCCACGTGGACTGTGGCTTTTGCCGTTAAGGTACTACCTGAAATGTCATCTTTGACCTTATGAGATTCGACTCAAGGCAACAGCGTTCGTATTATACTTCCCGCGCTTGAATTCGACGTTATAATCGAATTTGACTGCTTGTGGTGAAATCTCACCAAGTAGGAAGTAGGATCTTTGACAATGAATACTCCATGTAAAGGCTTATAATCAGTGTATACCGTGAATTTCCGGCCTTGAAGGTAGCATCGGAAATTCCTTGTAGCCCATACAATGGCTAACAATTCTTTCTCCATAGTAGAGTAGCTTTTTCGGCCTTGTTTAAAGTACGGCTGCCATAGGCAATGGGTTGGTCATTTCCCACTTCTCGTTGAGAAAGAACCGCTCCTATGGCCTCATTACTGGCGTCCGTGGTGAGGTTGAATGGTTTCGAAAAATCTGGATAAATTGAAAGTGGTGGGGAAACCAAGGGTTTTTTAATGGTTTGAAATGCTTCCTGGCATTTCTCCGTCCAATTGAATCTCACATCCTTGCGAAGTAAATCCGTTATTGGACGTACTATTTTGGAGAAGTCAGGTATAAACTTTCTGTAATAATTGACAAGTTCTAAGAAATATTAGACTTGTCTGACAGTCCGCGGAACAGGAAAGCTTTGGACGCAGGCCGTTTTACTGGGATCAGGAAGTGGTCTTTCGCTGTAACATTTAAGGCCTTCTTTTCTCAGGAATTGGCATTTTTCAGGTTCCAGTTTGAGATTGTGTTCTCTGAGTCTATTGAACACTTTTCGAAGTTTATTGTTGTGGTCCTGTAAATTTTTCCCATAGATGACGATATCGTCTAGGTACGCAAAACGCTCCAGGCCTTGTAGGCCTCTTAATTCGAAGTTCATTAACCTTTGGAACATAGCTGGGGCTCCTGTGATAAACCTTCAATTTATGTTTGCTTGGTTTATATAATAAATGCACAAAGAGCAGCCTATGGGTTTTACTCTTAACGATTTAAGAGGAGCAGCTATTAAAGCGTTAACTCCAGAGATATAGTCGGGGAGCAGCTGGATAGCAGAACTCCACCTGAATTGAAACACGATGAGTGAACTTCTAATAATGGTTGTTTTGTTTAATTTCCTTAGCTTATTTATACAAGTTAAAATTAGCTTATGATAACAATAATTACTATTATGATTACTTACTTTATTATTATTTCCTCATCAAATCCCTCATGTTGAGTCGACGTCAGTGATCGATATTTCGTCACTGCTTGTTACTTGCGTGCTACTTTAGTGGGTCGCGTTAAAAGATTTAGTTTGTTTATGTTGATGCGATTGTGTATTGGGTAAGGGTGACTTAGTCTCGTATTTCTTTATGTATGACAAGTGTCGGAAGCACTTTAATATTATGAGTACTCATTGTGCTTGACCAATAAGTACGTGATCACATTATGAATGCAGTTAGGTATGCATGTAGATATGTAGGTTGGTAGGTAGATATTTATATGTAAGTATGTAGATAGATATTTATGTATGTAGGTATGTAGGTATGCTACACCCACCCCCTTAAGAGAAAAAAAATTTTGGTTTTTTTTTTGTAAAAACGATCTTGAGGCCTTCGTCTTTTTATAATGAGCTAAAAAAAATGTTTTTTTTTAAATTATGGAATAAGTGAATTAAATTATGGAATAGTAAACATTTAAATTATGAGTTGTTTAAAATCTACTTACAGTATATGTTACATTTATATGTATATTTTCTATATCTATCTTTACATCGATCAGATAATTTTCATTGACGTTTCTAATTAATTGAGTTAATTGTTTTCGTTGATTTTTTTTTTGAATAATTTGTGCTAATGATTTGCATAAAATGTTTTGTTGTTACATTTTGTACGATTTCCGTTATTTTTGCTCCTTGTACTTTTAATGTTTCTTGATTTTATCTTCTTTCTTTAAATGCGGCTATATTAATTAAATTATTTATTTGGCTTTCTGCAGAGCGCGTCAGACTCTTGGTCTGATATTTTTAATTAATGCCAATCTCCAATCTTTCGATTTTCCTGCTCTATTGCGTGTTCTACTCATTGGTTGACTTCCAATATTTCGATTTGCTTGCTCTAAGCAAGTTCTACTCATTGGTTTACTTCTATTTTTATATACCGCTCCAATACTTCGATTTTCTTGCTCTAATGCAAGTTCTACTCATTGGTTTATCATTCTATATTTTTACTCTTTATTTTGTGCACATTTCTTATGTTTACTTCTTTTACAGTTGCAGCTATTATTATTTTTTTTTGTAAGTGCTGTAGCCTTCTTTCGGGATAGTACCTCTTTAACCCACAGTTGATCAGACTGGGTCGATATTGGCATTTTTCCATTATCGAGCTTTATTTTCATCGAAATTTAGCAGTAATTTTCTTACAAATGTTGTAGCATATTTTCAAAGACGTACCCAATAGTGTCTGAATTACACGTTTTTGTTAGGAGAATTACTGCATATTTTCGATGCTATTAGTCTTCCATATAATGATGTTTTGTTATCTGTTTTTGTTCGTTTTGTTGCTCTTGTTGTTTACTTCGATTATATAACGCTTACAGTTTTTTTTATTATAACGTCTAATAGCGTAACATTACGTATTGAAATGGTATTTATTCTATAAAATTAAGATTTTTTTTTTTCAATATTATAAAAAAATTATTAACACATAGTTATTATCTTATCAGTAGTTTCACTAATTAAGTTTTTATAGTTATTTTTGAAATATTGATAATATTATTTCTTTTCCTTTTTATTGTATTTAATTACTATCCTGAATACCTGTTCTTAATTTTTTTATCCATAAGATGATTGATTTCGATATGTTTTCTAAGATCACCCCTATTATCAGAGACATACATGCATTTGTTGCATTTGTGAATTAATTCCTCTGTTAATGTTGCTGTTATTTTTGGTCTCTTTGCTATAGTTGTAGTGGAATCGTGCCGTTCATCCTTACGATGATTTATTTCCGTATGTTCATTCAGCGATTCTATTGCATCCGCTATAAACTGGCAGTTTAAACAATGAAACATACTTTCGCTCAGCTTAAATTTCTTCGCGCTGCTATCACTAGTGCTGCTATGAGACCTAACATTCCCAGTTGAGTGTGATCTTTTCAAATAGCCGTCGATTCTTCCACTTTGATTTGATTGTTCAATGATTACCGTATTCTCAGACGGTACTGCTTTGGTATATTTTTCGTCAATCATCATGGACTCATGGTACATTTTCAGATGTTTTGCCATACTTTCGTTTTAGGCACAGAGAATGAAAAAAAAATTAATTTATTTACTAAATAGAAGTCGGTTTTAGGGGTTTAAAGTATTTTAAACTGGATTATAATAAGTTCTTGCGAACGAAAGTAATGAGAAGAGATCTATGTAGAAAAAATTTAAGCTTTTAACACTGCATTTGAATATCTTTTTCTCAAACTTCTGTGATGTGTCATACATCGTGATCCGTGTGTTTATTTGAACTATTGATGCTGCCGGTTTTTTTATTGCAGGCATTAGATATCCCACTCACCACTCACGTCCCTTCGTGTAGTCATCAAGCGTGGTCCCTCATTCATACTTAATGGACTCACAAACAAAGTTACACACGCGTACGACAGCACACACACACAAACACATCCGAGCACACGCCTATATCAGAAACCTGCAAACACAAGTCACCTTCAGTTATTTAGCTCACAAATATCATAGTCATCCAACCTGGCTCCCTCATTTATACCTAATGGACTTACACCATATATCTACGTATGTATATATTTTGACACAAAATAATTGTCAGAATCCAGAACCATTTCGGAATATGTTTACTTCCCTGAAGGCGGCATGATCCTACTAACCATAGACTAAGGATCGGTACATGTAATGAAATAAGGATAATAATGGAATTGTAATATTAATCTATACATATTTCAAATAACTTTAGTTAGCATCTATATGTCGCTAAAATTTCATACTAACGCATAAATATTTCGGTAGTCTTATTTCTTTAAATTAGAATAAATTTTTGCTCTTCATATGTAGCTTTTGAATTGTATCTTATATGTAATGATTTACTCCGAAGCTTTCCGTATTTTTGTTTGTTAAATGATATTGCCAAACAGACTAATTTGCCTCTCTTACGATCACCACGGTGCTGCCTTTGCTCTTAATTTTCGGAGATCTAGTAAAATTTAGGTCGCTCAGAACACTCATAGCACAATAAACCATTATTTTCAAAATAAATAGTGTAAAGCAAGACATGAGAAAGCCCAAACAGAATGGTAAGTGTCTCAGCCCGGATGAACTAGGCCCTGTCCCAGAAGAACAATATCCGTCCAAGGAAAATAGAAAGAAAAGGAAAACAGCAAAATAATAAAGAAGAAGAATTTAATGTCCATTTTTATTTAAGAAGCAACATGAGAAAAATGAAGAAAAGTCGAAAAATCGCAAAGTTCAGATTATCTGTAATGACTGTACACCCGGCATTAATGACTATACACTCGGAACCAAAGTTCGAAGTTCAGTGTATCAAAACAATGGAAATAGAGGCAGTGGAACGGAGGGCCGAAAGAAAAGGGACTGATCCGGTAGGTGAAGAGACACCTGCGATACGACGTGGACAAGCAGAGTCACAAACAGAAGCAGCAGTTCGGAGCAAAGAAAAAAACTTAAAGTGAGTTAAAGTTAGATAACGAAAATTGTGAAACGTAAAGAAAGTGGAAAGAAAAGAAGAGGTTAAGAAATAAAACAGAGGAAGTAAAAGGGTTTTGAGGACTTCGGGAATTGTCTATTTCGAATACGGGTTGCTGATAAGCGGTACCATGGAGATCCCGTAAGAGAGATAAATTCCACATTTAGAATTATATTTTGAAATAGCATGCCTTAGCTTAAGTAAAATTACCCCTTGTTTTGCTTTCTTTGAATTGAATATACATATATTAAGTGAGTGCTAAGAAGAGCGTTTTCGTCACTACTCTAATAGAGTTTCGTGGTATCTCTAAAAAACCCGTGGCGCCCATGTGTTGTAATTTTTGTGGTAATGTTCTGCAGTTCGATCGTTAACTCCTCTTGTGATCCCAGTTAAAAGGGAGGGAAAATTATAATTGCCCTATTTTTCCCACGCCCAAGCTGAGCTAGCGCCTTTACGCATGCAAAACAGAGCGTAACACTTCTCT
This sequence comes from Dioctria linearis, assembly GCA_963930735.1. Lineage (NCBI taxonomy): Eukaryota > Metazoa > Arthropoda > Insecta > Diptera > Asilidae > Dioctria > Dioctria linearis. Next base: position 186,370,313 of record OZ005742.1, on the reverse strand, counting down.
TATGGTCTTTGTAAAGAACGTAAATGATTTGGACTAGTTTGAGAATTGCTATTATTAGCAACAGTGTTACTATGTGGCTCTTTTCCACTTTTACTGTGTCATCGATAACGAGATTATTAACAATTTCTCCATTGTTATCAGAGTTTTTAGATTGCGCTTTTCCCATGGTTATATAAATTTACTACTATCTATTTGTATAAAAAAAATATTATTTATATCAAAATATTATCTAATATTGAGAAATATTATTTTAAATAATTGTACTATAAATCTCTATCTATGAGAAAAAGAAATATTTTCTGTCAAATTAAATTATCTATCTATTATTTATAGTATTGTCCATATATAAATTTATTGCTAAAAATTTTCCGTACTTCATATTTATTACTGATGGAAGGAGTAATTTATTACTACTTTGTATCTAGTTCTATTTATGTGTTTGGTCTACCAGGAAATTATAAAGTTAACTTGTCTATCTAAAAACAAATTAATCTGTAACTACTTGGTTATTCTTTATCGCAGTCCCTGTTAGTTTTTCAGCTCCCAAAGTTTAAATTATTTTATTTAAATAACGCTCCGTGTTCCAATTGTTATCTTACTATTTTTGTTCTATTTTTCCTTGTTCAAATTGTCTTCTGGTAGAATTTCAGCGTTTATTGTAAAAGTCAATTTTTACTGATACAGGTTCTGCGTAGCGTACTTGCTGCGATGTTACGAAGAATTTGTTATTATTCTTTAAATGTCTCTCCTTCACGTAATATTTTTGATAAATTTTCATCGAAGATTGTAGTTTCGTCATAGCGTAAATGTTACAAAATCAGGGTCGTTATGTGATGCTACGGAGTCACGAGTGCCATGTGATAAACCTTTAATTTATGTTTGCTTGGTTTATCTAATAAATGCACGAAGAGCAGCGTATAAGTCAGCGATGGGTGGGCCACCCTAAAGGAGCAAACTACGTCGACCAGAGGCATGCCACACCACCCGCAAAGGCCCATTCCATCCGGGGAAGACATATAGAACATAATGGCCAATCTACAATGCATGGTTAAACCACGTCGGGCAAACGATATGGATTTTTGTGTTTGCTTCCCACTCTTGCAGTTGAAAATTTATACTTGCAAAAATGTCCGTTCTCTCTCATTCATTTGACGACATGAGCACGAGCTTATGTGTAGTAGTTAATCAGCAAAAGCGATATAGTAATACCTCAGGTGTATTCAGCATAATTTAGAACCATGTAGGGTGATTTAGAACAAAACAGCTGTAAACTGGAACTTGTACTTTCAGTCTTGAAAGCAATATTTTATATTATTTGACTTGTCCCAAGCAATTTCTTAGTTTACTAAGTTTACTATATCATAGTATAAATTATTGAGACCAAATACTTCCTTTGATGTAATTCTGCAATGAAATCGAGGAAGCAATTACATTTATGATAATTGACAGGTCAACAGCTGTTTAATTTGGCAGCTTACCACTACTTACATATTTCGTGTCTTTATATGCATTCTTCAGCAAACGACATCGTTTTGACGACGTGGTTTTACCATGCATTGTAGATTGGGCATAAATCCCGGTGACCCGTACGCAGTAAAATTCTGGAACGCGGTAAACGTCGTGGCCAACCTCTTCGACAAAAATCATTATTAAAAATGAGCCCCAGAAAAGTCAAGAAGAGCAGAGCCGCCAAAAACAAATGCAACCAAACAAAAGAATAACAATAAAATATTTATCGCAATCAACGAAACCGCTTGCGCTAACACAAATAGTAAAAAAAAAACAAACAAAAAAACGCACCTATCCCAAGACATGCCGGACTATGCCAACGTAATCATAAAGCCACGACGACTTCCATATAAAGACCAAATCATAAAAAAAAATAAAGGGCTAAAGAAATGCTTATCAGCTAGCTGCGTAGTAATGACGCTATCAAAACAACTTTAAAATTGCACAACTACCTCTTCCGTTTCCTTCTCTTCCATTTACCTATCGCACGGGATCCACTATTGAGTTTATTCGAAGCTCTCTGACCAGCAATCTCACGAAGTCTTGCCACAGCGGTCGCTTCTAGGAAAAGGGTATACGTATTTAAATTTATAATTGTAATTTAATAGAAGGTAATTTTTTATTTAAAAAAAAAGATTTTTGTAATAAGTTAAAAAACAGACAGGCTACACTCCACTTTATAGATTAAAAAATATATATGTATATATATCTTGGACCAAGAGTTTTTATGGACAAATGAATTTATGATAAAAATAACTTGACATTCACATATAGGTATATATGCATCAAAATGAATCTAAATTATGAAGGAAAAGAAAAGCTTTTACGGTCCTTCTACTTTATCCAATATAGTGTTTCGGTATAGGCTGTTATTGGTTGCAGGCTGAAATATGTTTTATTAATTGATGTTGATGAAGGTGTCTCTGAAGTATGCTGTATTGATAGTTGATGATTGTATAGAATTCTTTTATTCTACTGGATCAAGGTGCTTGTACCTTGATCTAATGGCTGCGTTAACGGTGCTTGTACCGCAACGCCAAAGAATGTAATGAATTCTACGTCGAATCTCGTGCTGCTTAATCAAGGTGCTTGTACCTTGATTTTAACAATATGCTATGCTAACGGTGCTTGTACCGCAACGCCAACTCCAAAAAGATACTACGTAGAATTGTAAATAAAACTTCTTATTTGATGATTGAAACCAGACTAAAAATTATATTTTCATAAACTTAATTTATAATACTCAAAAAATGTTTACTAAGCTAGTTTCTTTCTTTTATAAATGATAAGAATGAGAATTTCACACAAATTCGGATTCCCATGCATGCCTTCATAATACGACACAAATGTGCATATCATATTTCGTCTGGTGGCGACGGGCACATGTGCATACTCAGCGTAATTTGCGTGAGATTCCCATTCGGTGAGAATGGAAAAAATGAAATATGAATTTATATTTTTTTTATATGTATGTAGGTATATTTATTATCTTATATTGATATTCTAGTTACTATATCTATGTAATTGAAGTCTAAACATCCTCGCCCGCGTTGAACGGTTTGTTCAACTACTCATCCAAGTGGACCTCTACGGTGAAGCTTTCGCGTCAATTTTTGCGGGGAAGTGGCGTCGGCTTGGTCTTATTGTTCTCCCAAAGATTCGCTCGATGTCTCCAGATTAAGTACGACACGATCACGAGTATGCAGAGTAGGCCAATGTAACCAATGGTGTACTGATGTATGTCATGGGGCTGAATTCGGTACGGCAGCTCATGAAGTTGTTGTAAGGTGATTTTCCTTTGCAATGCTTCAAGTTCCTCAAGGTTGGATTGAAGGATGTGCGTCTTCTGGAATAGAGGTGTTATCTTTTCAGGATCAATGAAGTCTGTCAAATTTCCACTTGGAGTAAAGAATGTTCTTGAATTGGTCGGATATGTATTGTGTCCTTGGATCGTTATGAACTCTTGTTTAATTGTGCAATGCCCTTGAAGTGTAAGAATTCCGGAGCCCACTAGCGTTGCTTGCGTGACATTTGTTCCACAGACGATGTTTATTATTGTTTTCTCCTTAACAGCATATATCCATTGATTGGGATTGTAAAGCTGTATCCATTGTTGTTTGCCTTCAATGGTCATAATTTGACAACTTGGTGACTGAGGCTTATGGTTGATAAATTCTATTTCACAAGTACTAATGTTGGCTCCCTTTCGATAAATTGGATGCCTCTGTTTGCACATGTGGTTTGCTTCTTCTGTGATAACACAATAGTATAATTCTTGTTCGGTCAGTGGATAACATTGACCCCGATGTAAGTTGATGACCAAGAAATGTGAAGATGGTTTGATTGCCACAAATGTCTCGTTGATTAATACTGGTATTGGAATGATTCTGAATAATTCAAGATCTCCTGCAGCCAGTAAAGGTAGCTTCAGCCTAAAGATGACATGATGTGCGACCGTACGACCTTCTATAGTCAAGAGGTTATAAAGGTTGGCTATGTTGTCTTGTGAAATCGGTAGTCTTAGCGATGAAGCTAGATGTGTCTTGATAGTAATTACCTCATGCCTTAGTTGTTATGGCGACAGTAGTTCTGCGCTTACCCTTCCCTGATGAGTGTTGGTAATGACGTCTAGTATTGAGGATTGAGCTCTTTGAAAATTGGTGCTGATCAGCATTAGCTGTATGGATAATGATGCGAAGAGTTGTGCTATTTTTTCTTGATACAATTCCTCAGTGATGTATTGTTTAAGTCGATTCGCTGTTTGAGAGACGTGGGCTTCTAGCTCTAGAAAGTGCTTATTATTCATCTCTTGATTTTTTCTTATGATATTCACTGTCGAATCTATAATAGACGTTTGGTTTCTTAGAAGCTGTAGTAAATGACCTTCATTCTGGTTAATTTTTTCAATAGTCTGAGACATCTTCTCAGCATATTCTGAATCTAATACTCCGAATAGTGCATTTGCCACATTTCCTACGATATTGAGAGCACCCCGCTTATTTCTACTTGCTCCAGATTGAAGTAGCTCATTGCTGTCTGTTAATTCTTCAAAGACGTGTTCAAATTGGCTAATGATTCTCGAGCATGGACCCTTGTCGATCAGCAGTTTACACATGCTTTTCAAAATAGCAGTTCCGTTTCGGAGAGTTTCGTATTCAGCCCAATATGGTCGTAAGTCATAATAGACCACCAAATGCCATTCATTTGCAATTATATTTGCTGCTCCCAGGTTTTCAAAATAAATTCCCGGCTGGGAATTGAATGGCGCGATTTCGACCGGTGAGCTCCTGATCGTAGGTAGGATCATGCAGGTCAATAGTAGTGTCGTGATGGTGGAGATTGGAGAGCATTTTCGTTTATTCTTTGGGGATGCATCTTTTTCTTGTCTAACCTCTTCGGCATTAGTCGAAGTTGATTGGCCGACTTAGTTGTATCTTAGATTTGTGCGCTCAAATTCAGGATTGGCAGAGTTGCCCTTCTCCTGCGTTTCCTCTTCTATGGGGAGTGGTGATAGTTTGTGAATAGGTCTGCGGAACACATTTGTTGCCGTTCGAACGTCTGCAACTCTCACTAGTCCATCTTCTCCCTTTTGAGTTTTAATGATTCGTCCCAGTGGCCACTTCATAACTGGGACATTATCTTCTTTAATGATAACCATTGTTCCGGGCTTGACATTCTCAGATTTCCTTTTCCATTTCTGCGGTTGTTGTAGCTCATTCAGGTATTCCCTTGACCAGCATTGCCAGAACTCATTTTTGATGTGTGCCAGTAATTTCCATCTTATAAGCATGTCTATCTTCATAGACTGAGCCTCTGGATTAACTGGATTAGTAAGGGGCTCGCCGACAAGGAAGTGACCAGGTGTTAGAGCGGTCAGATCATTTGGATTCGAGGACATCTGTGTTAAAGGCCTTGAATTTAGAATGGCTTCTATGTCAATTATTACGGTTTCCAATACTTCATACGTTAATGATGCAGAACCCATTGCTCGGTGCAGTAAATGTTTAGCTGACTTTACTGCGGCTTCCCAGAGGCCGCCAAAGTGAGGGCCCCGTGGCGGTATAAAGTGGAAATCAATACCATTTGCACTACAAGTGTTCATGATTAGTTCCTTCGAATTGTGGGAGTGGATGACTGTGTTTAGTTCTGATAGCTGGTTCTTAGCCCCGATGAAATTGGTTGCATTATCGCAATAAAGATTCTTGCAGTGTCCTCGTCTTGCTATAAAACGCTTAATTGCTCCGATGAAGGCGTAGGCCGATAAGTCTGTCACTAATTCAAGATGAGTGGCCTTGGTCGCAAAGCAAGAGAAAACCGCTATGTATGATTTTAGCGGCCGCTTTCCTCTTATTTTAAGGTGAGTCCAAATGGGGCCACAAAAAATCAACTCCGGCATTCATAAACGGTCGTGCTGGTTGCACTCTAGTTGCTGGTAGGTTCCCCATTAGTTGTGTCATCAACCTTGGTTTAGCTCGTGCATAGCGTACACGTCGTTGAACTACAGACCGGGCAATGGTTTTACCCTTCATGGGCCAGAATCTTTGACTGGTTGCTGCAAGGAGTGTCTGTGGGCCGCAATGCAAATTGTCCATGTGCAGATCCGTCATTATAAGCTTCGTGAACGGATGGGAGTATGGAAGTAGGATTGGGTGCTTCGCATCGTAAGATAGTGTCGATGCTTGCAACCGTCCTCCGACTCTAATGATTCCTCTTTCATCGATGAAGGGAGCGAGACTGTTTAATGAACTATTCTTGCTAACTTCTCCGTACCGTAGTAGTTGTGTAGAATCTTCCTTGAATTCATATTGCTGCATTTGTTTAACTAAGATGTTGAGGGCCTCCAGTAGTTCGAATGTTGTAAGCACTGTTGGGTTGAAACGAGAGCTTTGTAGATAACGGATTTTCATCTTGGTTATGAAGCATATATGCGACTATCCGTTGCAATTTCTTAAATAAGTTCTTATGATCGATCGTATCGATGAAATTAACTGCTTCCTCCGTAGCAACTAACGATAATTTTATCCCCCTTCTTTCCAGTCTCTGATCAATGTTGTTTGTGTCAATTGTGTGTGACATTGGCCAGGTGGACTCAACACTATGTAGAAAGAGGGGTCCATAGAACCAAATATTGCAAGTTTCCAATCTTCCTGGTGATATGCCCCGCGATAACACGTCAGCCGGATTTTCCCGTGAGCTGACATGTCCCCACTGTTGTATTGTAGTTAGTTCTTGGATGGCTGATACTCTATTAGCCACAAATATATGAAATGATGCTGAGGGAGAACTGAGCCAATTAAGCACGATTTCTGTATCTGTCCATAAGAACGTAGGTTTGTCTATTAAGTCCAAGTCTGTCTTGATGCGATCTGTCAACTCTGCCGCAAGCTTGGCTGCACATAATTCCAAACGTGGTAGTGTTGTCTGTTTAAGCGGTGCGACTCTTGACTTGGCACAAAGCAATCTTACACTTATGATATTGTCCTTACTCACAGATCTGATATATACCGCGACACCATATGCCTTCTCAGATGCGTCTGCGAAAGCATGTATTTGCATTGAACTGGATGATGTATGGGAGAATACATGTCTTGGAAATTTTATATTCTCTAACGATTTCAAATCTTCACAGAATCTAATCCACTCTGTGTGGAGCTCTTGTGGCAAGGCCGCATCCCAATCGATTTTAAGAGCCCACAGCCTTTGGTGCCATGAAGCCAAGGGGGTCAAACAAGTGTGCTATGTCTGAATATGCCCTCCTCTTTGTAACCTTGGATGTATTGTTCCACGATGTTTTTATTGAAAATGAATCTGTTTTAGGCAGCCAAGTGAGCCCTAAGGTTTTTATGTGATCCTCAGTTCCATCATTAAAATCAAGCTCTAGCTCTATGTCCTCTTTGGGAAGACCCTGAATTAGACGGGGATGGTTTGCACACCATTTCCTTAGTTTGAATCCCGCCATTTGAAGTACTGAGTTTAGCTGCGTCTGTGCTTCAACCGCTGTAGTTAAACTATTTGATCCAGCCATGACATCATCCACGTAAAAGTTAGATTTTAACATTTCGGTGGCAAGTGGGTATTTCTCTGATTCCTCTTTTGCGAGCCTCTGCAAGCATTTGATTGCCAAATACGGAGCAGAGGTAGTTCCATATGTTACTGTGTTGAGCTTATAATATTTGATCTTCTGAGCAGGGTAACTCCTCCATAAAACCAACTGATACTTCTGGTCGTTATTGTGCACCAATATCTGCCGATGCATTTTTTCGATATCAGCAATAAATACGTATCTGGGAAATCGAAAGCGAAGAAGCACAGAGAACAAATCATCTTGGATTTTTGGTCCAGTGCACAAAATATCATTCAATGATAAATTTGAAGATGTTTTGGCGGATGCGTCGAAAACGACTCTCAATTTCGTGGTACTACACTCCGGTTTAACGACGCAATGATGTGGCAGAAAATAGTAGGGCTTTTCAATTGTCTTAATATCAATTTCTTGCATATGGCCGAGTCGAATGTATTCGCTCAGGAAAGCGATGTATTGTAGTTTGATATCTTGGTGTTTAGCGAACTTTCTCTCTAGTGCTGAGAAGCGCTGTAGAGCAAGATCTTTTGACTCACCTAATTTGCTCGGATCACCCTTGAATGGAAGCTTGACAATAAAACGTCCATCAGTATTTCTTGTAGTGGTTTGATCGAAGTGATTCTCACAGTATTTTTCTGCTGTGGTAAATCTGGTTTCTGATGACTGAAGTTCTTCCAGTTTCCAGAATTTCTCCACTTGCTGGTCAAATCCTTCATCTTCACTACATATGCCACACGTCGCATTTGGTTGAGATATGTCGTTTATCTTTCCACCTACTATCCATCCAAGTACTGAGTTTTGTAGTGTAGGTAGATGGCCTCCAAGCTTTATTTGTCCAACGGACAATAGTTGAAAGTAGACTTCTCCTCCAATTAGGAAGTCTATACGCCCAGGACGATTAAAGTGTGGATCAGCTAATTGGATGTTGCTCGGTATTGGCCATGTTGCTGTATTTAAAGTACGAGTTGGCTGGTATGATGTGATTTCTGGCAAAACGAAGGCTTCCAATCTGGTATTGAAGCCATTCACTCTAGATTCTATTGAAATGTTGATTCTTTTTTGGGCTTGCTGTTTTCCTTGACCAATTCCCATTATATCCATTAGTTCAGGAACTTGTGCTAATCCCAATTTCTTGGCGAGTCTCTCAGTTATGAAATTTAGCTGTGAGCCTGAGTCCAAAAGAGCTCTACATTCTACGCTTGAACCTTCATTGTTTACTAGTTTTATTACCACAGTGCCCAAAAGGACATAGCCTCTTTGTAGTTCAGTGCTGCGTGCTGGTAATGCAGAGGAATGATCTGCATATGCTGATAAGTGTTTGAGGTGATCTTCTGGGTGGTTTTGATTCATCGACAAGGTTTGTTGAATGCTGCTGCTTACTTGTTGAATTGAATTTGCTCGATTTGATGAGATATTTTCTATATGGAGCAAGGTGTTGTGTTTTCTAGCACACTTTAAGCAGCCTCGTGAGATATACCTTGATACTAGGTGCCCAGTTTTAAGGCAGTTGATGCACATACTGGCCTTTTTGACAAGGTTTAAGCGATTGGTTGGTGTCAGCTGAAGAAATTTTTGACACGCGAAGAGCTTGTGATCTCCCTTGCAGCAGGCGCACGTCGACATAGGAATGGCTATTGAGCTCAATGATTTTGCTACAACTGACCTTCTATGCTGTTCGTCTAATCCTTTCGCCTTGTTGCCCAGAGCCTCAAGTGATTGGAACCGATTCTCTAAAAATCTGAGGAATTCCTTTGTTGATTGCAACTTTTTAGGTTGGGATAGTGTATGCTCGTATAACCCATGTGTTGCTCTGTCAAGTTTCTTGATCAGCAGATGTAATAATAGCGGGTCCCAGCTTCCGGTATCAACGCTAAGATTGTCAAGTCCAAATAGGCATTCTTGAGTTGTATCATGTAGTGACTTGATACCTGATACACTCTCTGTAGTTAAAGTAGGCTGAGATAACATTTTGTTCAGAAGTGACGTTACAAGAAGCCTAGTATTGTTGTAGCGATCCTGGAGCATTTTCCAAGCTGCGGTGTAGTTTTCTTCTGATAAGCTCAAGTGCCGAACTAACTTTTCTGCCTCTCCACAGAGATTCATTTTAAGGTACCACATCTTTTGACAGTCTCCCATAGGTTGTTCGTGTACCATCTGGGAGAATAAATCATAGAACTGCCGCTATTTCAGGTAATCGCCATCAAACTTAGGGAGCGTGATCTTTGGTAATTTTACTGTCGGGCTGATGCTTGACATAACCCTTGATGGTTGAGGATGGTATTTATCCAATTCTCCAGATAGAGTGATTAGCATGTCTTGAACCTGCTCCTCCAATTGGAAATACTCCTCAATATTGTAGCCCGCCTTGAGTGGCTCTCCTGTGATCTCCCATATGTTATGATGAAGTGTCTCGATTCTTGACCAATAATGATTGATGGTCTTCATCTTCACTTCACAAAAATATTTAGAAGAGTCATGCAAACCAATCGCAACTCCTTTTAGGAGGCGGCGTAGGGACTCTATTACTGATTCTTGTATTCTAATCAGTTTGCTTATTTCATCCGTCAGATTTCTGTGTACTTCTCATGCCTTAACATCGCCTTCCCCCATGTCATTCACTGGATCAGCTTGCTTTGTTATAGGCTGACGTGGTTCCATGGAGATTTGTTCTGCGTTTGTATTTTCTTCAGGCAATTTCTTCTCTGATTTTTCACCTTCTTGGTTTGAGGTGGTTAGGCTTGTAATATGCATTTGTATTTTGCTGCGATGGGCTTGATAGATGTTTTGCATCGCCTCGTAATAGCCGTTTGCATAATATGGATGGCCTAAATCCTTACTATGATTAGTGCGGATTTCGTTGTCAGTATCTTCAAATGTATTCCACAATTCATCTAGTTGACGAATTCTTTCTTTGCAGTACTGAAGGTGCCTCCTGCTTGGGCCGTCCTTAATGTAGTTGTCTATTGCTCTTTCAATTTCTGATCCCGTCGCCTTCTGCTGTTTTGCGAGTTTCTCCATGATTGCTACTTCTGATATGCGTCACCTTGATTTTAACAATATGCTATGCTAACGGTGCTTGTACCGCAACGCCAACTCCAAAAAGATACTACGTAGAATTGTAAATAAAACTTCTTATTTGATGATTGAAACCAGACTAAAAATTATATTTTCATAAACTTAATTTATAATACTCAAAAAATGTTTACTAAGCTAGTTTCTTTCTTTTGCAAATGATAAGAATGAGAATTTCACACAAATTCGGATTCCCACGCATGCCTTCATAATACGACACAAATGTGCATATCGTATTTCGTCTGGCGGCGACGGGCACATGTGCATACTCAGCGTAATTTGCGTGAGATTCCCATTCGGTGAGAATGGAAAAAATGAAATATGAATTTATATTTTTTTTATATGTATGCAGGTAGGTATATTTTTTATCTTATATTGATATTCTAGTTACTATATCTATGTAATTGAAGTCTAAACAATGATGTTGTTGTAGGGTGGTACGTACGACGATTTTTTGTAGTCATCCTTGATATTCGTCTTATATGAGGCAGGGATGAAGCCTCCTTGGGTCCCACGTTGAGCGCTCTGGCGCTTAAACTATTATTATATTTCTTTCCTCTAAGTACCTACCCTTTTTAGGGTACCCGGGCTTTTGTTTTTTTTATGTACACAATTTTTCTTTATTGTATACAAGTATGATGCCGGCTATAATTTTGCTTGCAGTAGTTCGTTATGTGATTACGGAGTTTAATTGTGTGCGTGTTCATACAAATTGCAGTTATTAATTCAATAATAATTGTATCAAAAATTCACTTTTTACGGGTAAGAGGCATTCGGGGAGAGGAAAATTCCGGAATGCTAAGTTTTGAACAGGAGCCCGCGCAACATACAATACTTCTGCGAGGCGGTTCGGCCATTCGGCCATTTTGAAATTGTGAAATTTCTGATCGAACGGCCGTGCAGTTTTTTAGTTGCGATTTGAGGTAATAATATAATCATGAAATTCTCATTACGCTATAAATTAGCACTCGACACAATTTCCGAAGGGTGTTTGTTTTATGACCCATGAAACATTTTTAACTACCAGATAGTTACTAGAAGTGATGGACTAAAATTTTGGCCTTACTTTTTGCATCTGGCACAGTTTTCCATATTGACATCGATGTACAAAACGCACTTATAACTTACCTGCATTTTATAGAAAATAAAAATAATTCATGATGGTCACACTTATTCTCTTTTCCTCTAATCAAAAGGAACAAGGTCTTTCTTCTTGTGATTAGCTTGCTATTATTCTTGTGCGGATTTTAATTTTTGGATTTATTTAAAATGAATCAAATGAATTTAGAGGATATTGTATTGTGCGGCGATAAAGAGAACATGGTAAAGAGCCATCAGGAATGGGAACTTTGGCCAAAGAAGGGGAGCTGAAATGTCCCGTTTGTAGCGGTTTCATGAAACTAATTAAATACGAAAGCTGTGACAACGGATTTCGTTACCGGTGTCCCAACAAAATATCCAGAAATAAAAAAAAGAAGGTTAACTGCGACAAACGTGTCAGCGTGAGAGCTGGCACGTGTTTTGAAAAATCGCGGTTAACGATTAAGCAGGTAAGATGAATTTATTTTGTTTCAGAGTAAGACTATCTGACTCCAACTCGGCCTCAAATAACCCATAAAATTCATCAGAAAATGAATGAATGTATGAATGACATCATGTGTTGGTCCAAGACTTCATCATTCTTCGAATAATAATACGAAAATGGAATTATTTTTGAATAATGGAAGCGAATTTTTCGAATCATTAGCAATCGACGGAGTTGTAAAGGAGGAAAAAATTGATTATCATTCAATGCCTTGTGATGACTATGGTTTACCGAACATATAATCTGAAATAGATATAGACAAATTGTCATTTCAATAAATAAATGTAGTATGTGCAAATTGTCGATTTTTGCTTTCAACTGAACCTAAGTCTTTGGGAGATTTTCTTTCTTTTCTTGCAATCTGTTTCTCTCTATCAGACTTATTTCCCGAGAAATCCAGCCTGTATGTACAAAATGTGAGATTCATTCTTTTCCAAAAGCCATCTGACACGGCACAACTTATCGCATAACATAATTAATGGCATATATTGCGAGATTTATAGTACGGTTTTTCCTAAACGAAATTGTATGGTGCAGCATAAAATCGATGTCCATAATATCAGCAGGGAGAATGCTGATCTGAATAGAACTACTTCATGCGATATTTGTGGGAAGACTGTGAGTGGCAACACAATTCGAACACATATATTGGTAAATCATTTAGATCGGGTTAAATGTGAGTGCAATATGGAAATTATTTCAATACTATGGATGCACTAGTTTGTTGGGATAATGGGCGCCAATGTGATGAATTCTATCATAGATGGCACAAGAACAAAAAGATGTCGCAAGCAATACCGAAGCAGAGTATACGAATTTTATATGGCTGGTGGCACATTCCAGGATAGACCGCAATATTTTAAATGATGGATATGTCGAGTGATTCATATTTGTTCGCATCTATCGTGTTGAGGAGGTCGATCAAATGTATACTAAACTTCTGTTGAAGCAATATTTGCTCACGGCGGCGCGCACTAAAATATGGTGTGGTCCATTTCGGAATGCACTAACCGTTTTACAATCTGTATACTCTGCTCTGATATAAAATGCGATATCTAACTCTTCTGCAATCAATGATTCTACTCATTTTGTTCCCGGGATACACTTCATGTGTTTTTTTGCAGTTCAGTGTCTTTATTGTTTCCAATTAGGCATTGCCGCTTAATTTAGGTGTTATTTTTCATCGATCCTGTTTTTTTCCCGATGGTGGCTCTGCATAAAAGTTACGGGGTTATTCTACATTTCACAATAGGTCCATACATACCATCGTTCAACCAATTTAACAAAGTTAAACAATTTCATCGTGGTTTTTTATGTTCAGTTGCAAAGATTACATGAATATTGCTGTTTAGCAACCAATTACTGATTTGCGGAACTTTATTTCGGATACTCCTCGCATTGATAGAAAATTGTTCAACGCTTAGGAATTAAGATAACATATTACATACCTACCTGTAAATGATTCACATTCTTTTTGAGAAGAATTTTCAGTAGGTATACCACTTTCTTTCTAATTTGATTTGCAATTATTCAATGTAGACAGAATGTACCAACCTAGCTTGAAACACCCATTTCCGATAGCCCGGCTGAGCTATCACACTTTGTACCAAAATGTAACCCTTTCGGCGTTTTTTGCACTTTTTCTGCAGCAAATCCAGTGAAAAGTTCAGTTAGTGTCAGAAAGTAAGCAACTATATTTTGGGGACGAGCTTTTTGAGCCATTTTTACTGAATATGTTCAAGAAAAAGTGGAGAAAACGCAGAAAAGATTACATTTTGGATACAAAGTATGATAGCTCATTTTAAAGCCAAGCTTTTCCGATTCCCAAATCCAATATGAAAGATTAGTATTGATGACGTGCTTTTTAAAAAAAATTGTATTTAAATAAAAAAAAAGGTGTTAAAATTCCGAAATTTGAGTTTTGTTGAGCCATAACTTCAAAACGGAGGGGACGCGTGGAAAATTTGATAGGCCACTAGAAAGGTCCAACGATTATCAATCAAAATATTTTTAAATCATCATCATAGGGTGTAACGTTAAAAAGTTCCAGGGTGATTAAAAAAAACTAACCAAATATTTTCAAGTCCCGTTATCTCCGAAACCGTTAAGGATTTACCACCCAGCTACATTTTTTTGCTTGTCTAAGCATGACTTATCCATAGCCTTCGGGTGCCAGACTACTCACGGAACACCCTGTATAATAAAATAATATAATAAAATGTATGACTTTTTTCTTCTTTTTGCCAGATCATGATTTTCGTGCATTTATGGTAATGTAGAGCTACAAGTTATACAACTACAAAAAAGAATGAGCAAAAAAAGTGCCGTCTACTGGAATACGTTTTGTAGGGACGTGGTGATGCAGTTCGAAGTGAAACCTATTGGTAATTTAATTTAATTATTCTTTGGTTTTTTTTTTGTTTTTTGTTTTGAGAAGTTTTAATGTTTTTGTTTCAGGAGGCCCGAACTTAACCGTTGAAATTGATGAGTTCATATTTGGAATGAGAAAATATAACAAAGGGCATTTTGTTGAAGGGCAGTGGGTATTTGGTGGTGTTTGTAGAGAAAAAGGAGATTTCTTTTTGCTTCCCGTAGAACGTCGTGATAGTGCCACTTCGAAGCCACTGATTGAATCCTGGATTCTTCCAGGTACAACAATCATAAGTGATTGTTGGAAGGCGTATGAGAAGTTGGATAGAGCGACGTTCCAACACCTTACAGTTAACCATTCGATTAACTTTAAGGATCCAAAGACAGGAGCAAATACAAAAACCAATTGAGGCACTCTGGCGGCATATAAAGTGTAGACTGCCTTTATATAATCGACGCAAAGCCTTTTTTGTTAGATACCTTTCTAAATTTACGTTCATCAGTTTTTGCAAAAGAAAGGGGCTGGACCCCACAAAAGAGTTTTTTAAAGCTGCAGGGATTTTATACAATCCAAATAACACAAATGCAAATGAAGAACAGTCGCGGAACTTGAGGTAAATTAATTATTTGGTTTATTTACGTTTTTATTTTTTAAGTTATACAAATTTTCAGGATCCTAGTGATGAAGAAGAAGAAGAGTATGAAGACGATGAAGACTATGATTATTACGACCAGATGGAAGATTATGGAAAACGACGTTCAAGTAACGTGACAGAAAATATAGTAAGTAGTTTACAATGATGTATTTTAAATATTTTTGCTTGAGTTGTGTTATGGTAGTATGTAGAGAGTGACTTGACTGAGACGTGAAGTCCAGACTGCCAGCATGAGCTGACAGATCACTCGGTGGACAGCGTTGACTGTAGGGCGGCCCGCTAGCTCGCCTCGGCTATTGGCGGAGAGTGTGGGGAGGTTCCACGAAAACCTGACGCTGCCACCAGCCATATACAAAAAAAAATCGTGCCTTACAAACCAAAGGCCGTCGCACACATTCGGTGCTGAAGGGACCCTTACATCACTTACCTACATCCATCGGGAAGGCGGAGATGTTTGGCCTTCTCTGCTTTCCCCAACCACTCAACTGACTCTGAGGGCAAATAATTTTCAGAGTCCCTGTGCTGACCTGAAAAGAGAAGAGTAGCGGACCTAGACGACTTTCATACTAAGAGGGCTCCAGGAGAGTGAAAGGAGGTAAATTAACAAAACTCAGGTTCTCATCACGTTATAAAAGTTCATTTCTCCAAATCATCATATAGTGTCTAAAAAAACTCCTGTACTAGTATATCAACAAAGCAAAAACGTTAAGGTTCAAGAAAAATTCAAATCGTTATATCTTAGTTAAATATACTCCTGTACTAGTATGTCAACAAAGCAAGAACAAGTAAGTTCAAGAAAAGTTCAAATCATTATATTTAAATATATTCCTATACTAGTATGTCAATAAAGCAAGAACATGTAGGTTCAAGAAAAATTCAAATCATTATATTTAAATATATGTATTCCTATACTAGTATGTCAATAAAGCAAGAACATGAAGGCTCAAGACAGATTTCAAATCGTTATTTTGTGTGTAAATATAATCTTATAGTAATATATAATAAAACAATTTTTAAGAAAAGTTCTTCAAATGTCATCGTGACACGTAAATGCACCTATTGTGCTGTGGTGGCAAATAAACAAGGTTACAAAAGAAATTGGTTCATCACTTACGTGTTTTACTTAGGTACCTAATACCATGGCTAGTGCCGATTTATAAGAGCTGCCTAAGGCTCTGTTTCTTGCCCAGGGCCTGGCAGGAAGTGAGGGTAATCTTCATTCCAAAGGCAGGCAAAACAGGCCATACTGAGACAAAAGACTTTAGACCTACCAGCCTCTCCTCCTTTATGCTTAAGGTTTTGGAGAAATTGATAGAGGTGCATATAAGAAATGTTTGTAGTCAGCATGCCTATACAAAAGGGAAATCGGTAGAGTCGGCATTACATGCAATGGTGTCTGTTGTTGAGAAGTCCCTACAGTATAAGGAGTACCCTCTAGATGCTTTCCTGGATATTGAGGGGGCTTTCAATAACGTGAAAACGGAGGTTATATTTCATGGACTGAGAAGGGTGGGTGTTGATAAGGGTCTATGTGACTGGATCAACTCAATACTTCTCAGCAGAAAGATCAGCTCCTGCTCAGGTGACGCTACTGTCAGAAGAGCAGTCTATAGAGGTACACCGCAGGGGGGGGGGGGTTCTATCACCACTCTTGTGGCTACTGGTAATGGATGAAATCCTCATCAAGTTAGAGAGAGAGGGTTTTAAGGTAGTTGCCTACGCGGATGACATATGCATCCTGGTAACTGGCAAATTTCTCTCTACTATTAGCGAAAGGCTCGAGTGCGCGCTGCTTAAGGTGGATAGCTGGGCCAATAATAGTGGTTTGAGGGTGAACCCCTCGAAGACGAAGCTAATGCTTTTTACAAGAAGGAAACGGGTGCAAGATTTCAGACTGCCAATGCTGGGAGGAGAGGAGCTTACTCTCTCCAGTGAAGCGAAGTATTTGGGTGTCGTCCTCGATTCCAAACTGAGCTGGAAGGCTAATCTACAAGAACGCGTGAAGAGGCCAGTGTGGCCTTCTACACGTGCAAGAGAATATTTGGCGGAAACTGGGGATTAAAACCCAGGGTGGTACACTGGATATACACAGCCATAGTTCGGCCCATCCTCTGCTACGGCTTTACGGTCTGGTGGACGGCACTGACGAGGAATTGTAACCTTCATGTGCTGTCAAAAATCCAGAGAGCCGCCTGTATGGGTATAACTGGGTGTCTGTGCACCACGCCCACGGCGGCACTGGAGGTCATGCTTGACCTATTGACGCTGGACCTTTATTGTAAGGATGTAGCGGCAACTAGTGCTGTCAGGCTGAGAGCGAGGGTCTGTTGGACGGAGAGGGGTTTTGGGCACTCCAATATACTCCAGAAGGTAGACTGTAGTGACTGCAGGGTAGAAACAGACTATCAAGTACCCATCCTGGCTTTTGGTGGAGGTATCAATGCAACGATACCCACCAGGAGTGACTGGGAGGGGAATGAGGTGGGTTACATCTGATATTGCTATATTTACGGATGGTTCCAAGACGAGTGCGGGCACAGGGGCTGGAGTGTACTCTAGAGACCTCCAGTGGCACGAGTCTTATAGACTGCCTGACAAATGCAGTGTTTTTCAGGCAGAGGTCACAGCGATTTATCAGGCGGCAACAATGGTATCCATGTGCAGAGAGCCCGCACGGCACATCTGCATATATACTGATAGCCAGGCAGCCATCCGGGCGCTGGATGCTGGGCTGGTAAAATCAAAATTGGTGCAGTTATGCAAAACCAGGATTGAGGAATTGAGTGTAAGGCACAAGGTGACCCTAAGCTGGGTACCTGGCCATAAGGATATCTCAGGCAACGAGATGGCTGATGAGTTGGCCAAAAAGGGCTCCGAATTGGATATCGCCGCAGCTGTAGCTTACGTGAGGATCCCAATAGGAGCCTTAAAAGAGGAAATCATCAGGGACGTCTATCTAAAGGCAGGCCTCCGATGGACCAGCAGGGATACTTGTCGTATTGCGAGGCAATTGTGGCCTGCATATGACAGGAAAAGCACAAGGGAACTGCTTAATAGCAGCAGAGCAAATACCAGGAATCTAGTAGGGGTCATGACGGGGCACTGGGCCATAGGGGACCATGCTAGAAGACTGGGATTAGCGGCGAACGATTTCTGCAGGAGTTGTAGAGACTCGGAGGAAATTGAATACGTCACGCATGTGCTTTGCGAATGCCCCGCTCTGATGAATAAAAGAAGTAAGCTACTAGGTAGCTACTTCTTTTCAAGTCTGGGGGAGCTTCAAAGTATAAAGTTCAAAGACATCCTGAGTTTTCTGAGTGAGGCAGAATGGATCTAGGTTAAAGGTCTTGGATATATCCTGAGTTTCCCAAGGAAAGCAGGATAAATCCACGGCTTGAAGGGTTATCTCATAAGGTCTAGGGGCACAATGGACCCGTTGGAGGTCTAAGTGAGGCAGGCTGGTTGTCCAGCGGCACCCCTCTTACCTAACCTAACCTAACCTACGTGTTTTACTAGTGAAATCCCTCGTAGAGACGCCTCCAAGGATGAGATGATCCACGATGCCACTCGATTATAGCTTAAAAGTTGTAAAATTAACAGTTTATTACTACGCTAGCAGACTAGCCCTTCGACTACCTTTCGTGAAGAAGACGAGATTTTTTTGACATTCCTTCACATTGATAATTTGTTGACAATTTGCATCTATTTCTATGAAATATAATTCTTCACAACTATAGCTCGCAAATATTTTAAGATGTCATTTGGATTGTGAGTAGTAAGAGTTTTATTCAATTCTATTGGATCCTGCAGAAATAATCCCCCAGGATTAGATGCTTTTATATGTTCACTCGATGTTGTGGATTTACAGAATGTAGAGTATTTTATTGTCAATTGATTATTTAATAAATATTTGTGAAAGTCGTTTGTTCTATTTTTATCGTGCCAAGAAGTGGAGTCATTATTGACATTCTTTTATCATATCAAATTTCAAGCACTTTCTGATATGATTAAAATTATTTTGCCATTATTTTGTATGCAAAGCCTGATTTTTTTTTGTAATAAATGAATTGGTGGTAATATTTCTCGTGACTACTAATAGAATATTACCAGAAGTAGCATAATGTAAGCATCAAAGTATTCATCCAAATTAAAATCTTTAATATTTTTTTTAAGAACGATTCACGTTTTGCTACAAAGTGTATTCAAAGAAATGAGTTTCTTGACTATTTATCCTTTGCAGTATGTTAAACTGTTTACAAATGTAAATATGCATTTAATCTGTTGATTTCTACGACGAAGGAGTAAAATAGGCGTATCAACAGAATTATCTTCTATTGATTGTTCCCATTCTTTAAGACCATTCAACAAATAGGGTGGCAACGATAGTCTTCATTGAATTTCTAAGATCAGCTCTAGGTTTTGATGGATAAGCATAAAACGCATTCCCTATATTGAGTGAATATTTAAACAATTAGTAGGATAATTCTTTAAATGCTCATATATTATCGAAACTTACGTGAGGATTTATAAACCAGCTGCCGATGCTACAAAAAAAATCGGATTTTTTTACACCTCTTTCTCCGTCGACCATTTTGGAAAAAATATAGTAAGTAGTCTACTATGTATATATCATAAATATTTTTGTTTAAGTTGTAAAAATTGTTAGGAGAGAAAAAAGAAAAGTATGGTGACGAAGAAATTTAGGGTTAAATTTATTCTCATTACTAAAAATTATTTCAAAAAATCTTTTAGTTATATTAATACCATGCTTGATATCATAAGAGGATGCGAGGCATGTCGTACTTACTGCAGTCGATGATTGAGTTTTTGCGTGATGGGGGAGAGACACACAAAAGGGAAATAAACGCTTTTCGATTTTATTTTCGCGTTGATATAAACTCACACATAGACATAGGGAAAGATAAATCCACATAATATACATCACCTGTACAGTGTACATACAGTACTTCGATACTGCATTAAACATGGCTCGTCTCATATCGAAGTTAGTACTTACTGCAGTAAACGAGACACGTCTTTTCAATTTATTTCTTTAAACATGTCCAGCAGACCTCACCAGGAAAGAGTCGAATAAAGACTTAATAGAATGGAAAACGTCGAAGAGAATGGGGCATTGTTATGAATGATACATACACTCTGTTCAGCACAGAAATCCCTAGCTCCAATCGAGGCATTCGAACCAAGGAGCTTACTATTGAAGTCTCCCCCAACAATGATACTTTTGTTATGGTACTACCTAAAGAAGCCGTAGCACACACTCCAGCCTTGAAGGGGCCTTTACACCACTTACCCCTACCTGCGTGAAGGCACAAATGGACTGCCTTCTACTGCTTGCTCCATCCACTCAACGACACTGAGGGCAGATTGTTTACAGTGTCCCTATGCTGAAAGAGAGGAGAGTAGCGGACCTAGACGACCTTCAAATCAAGAGGGCTCCAGGAAAGTGAGAGGGAGAGAAAAAGCCTTAGCCCTTGATAAGGTTATAAAAATTCTTTAATTCCTTATACTGAAGTTCCTATAAAACGGTTCGAAAATCTTAGACATGCTCTCCAATACATATACTTATATTCACAGGAGGACATCTACCCTATACTCATTTTCATAGAATTAGTGCCATGGACATATATCAGCGCATGTGTATGTAAAAATTACAAACTAGAATTTACTAACTAATAAGTTCACACGGAGTGACGACTTCAACCACCAGTAACGCTGTACTTGGAATCTTATCACAAAAATTCACCACTTAGGTACAAGAGAACCACATTATATAATAAGAATGGTACAGATGTCCTAATGATCATACCACAAAATTTTACTCAGCTCGGTATTTATGCCATACGGCCTATTGATACATAAAGTTCTCAAGATCACCACCTAAAGCTATATCAAGGTATAACTGAGAGCAATTATGCTGGATCCTGTAAGAAGTTCCAGTTCAACATAGGTGTGGTATCACTAAATCACTTCTATTACTAGGAAAGTACGTAATCATAATTAATATGGAAATATAATTCACTGTCACTGAGGTCGTCCGCTAGTACTAATGTTACGGTTTATATATGTATATAGCAATATTATTATTTTTCAATTTGGCAACATGCATACCATACCATAGCATCCTCGAAGCTTCAGGTGACGCCGGGTACCTGGTTTATTTAGCGATAAAACATAAATATGAAATTGAAAAAGTACTGGCAAACGACGTTCGAGACTGATAATCACCGCAATTCATGTAACTATAAATTTCTAATTAGTTGTATAGAATATTGTGCGCTAACAGACTGTAAGATGTCTAGATTTGGATATAACTAGGTTGTTTAAATTCTAGTAACTACATAGAGCACGATACTCAGCACAAATTCATGTCAGCAACTGATAATGGACGAATTTCAACACTTTACTTCACGGCACGTCCTTTTAACATTTCTGAAATCGTTTTACTTGAGTCTGGTCAACTGCAACTAGTTCTAAAGGATCCTTGTTGCATGATGCAACGATACCGATATGCTATTTAGGTTGACGCCAAGATTATTTCTTGACGGAATGTAGCCTGTGCCAGAGGGGGCCCGTCCTGTGGGTGATAGTGAAGGCGCGCCGCATTATGATGTCAGCCATGTTCCCTTTTTGTTTTGTTATAGTTTCTGTTTTTTGGTTTCCAGCTTATCGCTCGTCCTCTTGCCAGTCACAAATGGTTACTGAAAGACGTCAATAGGACCAAGATTCTGATTACCTATATGCTACAACGCCCGTCATGCCGTCATCTGCGCTCACGTGCACTCCTTTTCAAATTGGGGGTAATATTTTCTTAGTTAACCAGTCTTTCTGAGTTTTTACAGTACCTTCTGATTCCTATAATGGTCCACATGAAGTGGGCGGATCCCTTTTTGAGGATATCGTGTTGAAAAAAACATGTAAAGTTTATCATTTATTTCATTTATTTACATATGTTCAGTCTAAAATAAACAAGACAATATTGTATATGTATGTAGGATATACATTTTGTTCAGCCCTGCAATTGCACACGAACATCATACAAAGCAGACAGTGTGAAGAGAGCGAGCGCGAATGACAGGAGGTGATTTGGACGTCAGCCACCGAACTGATCAGAAGTATTTTTTTTAATAGAAAATAAAGATTCAATTATTACTAGTCGCGGCTTTTATTTAAATGTCTCGCTTTCCCGTAAACCCAAATTCCACAAATTGGGGGCTCAACCGGGATTTACGGGTTTAAAATTGCGAAAAATTAGCTTTTTGAGCATTCGCGACAACATTATTGAAGAAGGAAAAGCATTAGTCATTTGAGGTCGCAAATTACGTAATAAATCATAAGCTGCAGTAAAATATCTTGAACGAGGAAGAGCTAAACTAATAAAAACAGGAAAATAGAACAAAACGTACGGAAAAATCTGGAAGGTACAGTAACAGGTGCAGCTGTATGTACAAAGTAGCGGACTCGTCATATCGGAGCAGAGCACCATAACGTAGCACAAATTAACAAGCATTAAAGGAGTGAAAGAGAGCAATAGAGGGAAGTAATTTTTGTTGGTTATTCTGCATGCAGAAAATATAAAAAATTTAAAAACAGTGCATGACAATAGAAAAATAGGGTAATTGCTAGGGCTTAAAGAAGTAGTGCAATAATTTGTGCAATCCAGCAGAAGTAATTTACGAAGCTATGCGTAACTAAAAGGTTTGCATAAAATTCATGCTGCTGAAGTTTGTTGAGATAAGTTGCTGCAACATTTTTGTTTATGATGTTTATGCAGGAAGAAGTTACTGCAACATTCCGATTACTACAGTTGTGACGTTTGACAGATTTGCTTCTAGAACGAAAATATTGGAAGCTATTTCGAACTATATTCTATTTCATGAAATGAAGATTATTATTAAACAAATCATTAAAGAAGTGCACATAGGTATACTCTAAACCTATCAAGTTGGAGTAAGGTTATATGTGACGGATTATTTTTGAATTATAAAAAACAAAATATATATTTAAGCGGTGCTTATTCTATCGATTTATTAGGCTATTATGGTAACAGATTTTTAGGCATTAGAATATTTTAGTAATGGGTAGACAAAGAGTACAAAGACAAAGTACTAGGATTGAAGAAGGCTGGGATAGAGAAAATGTTGATGAGAATATTTCAACGTATCAGCAAACCATTAAAGATCTCATGAAGCGGATTGAGGAGCAAAATGCTACAATGCGTGCTATGCTAGATACTTTAGGAAGAAGTGACAATAGTAGTGTAAAAGACAAATATTCAGAGCCAAATCGTGGAGATTTAGGACGTTCGGTTGGGAGTCAACAATCTAGCACTACGTGTAAGTTTTCATTCGCAGATATTGAGAATTCGCTTAACACGTACAGCGGTCAGGACAATTATTCTATCCACAGTTTGTTAAGTGATTTCGAAAGCGCAGCACTGGTTTTTGGTTGGTCAGATTTAGAAAAGTGGTATTTGCGAAAAGACTTCTGACTGGCTCGGCAAAACTTGCTGTGCGGTGCCAGCGCAATTTAAATACATGGAATGAACTTAAAACCCATTTGGGGTGAAGAATTTACGCAAAAGGAAAACAGTGCTTTAATTCACGAAAAGCTAAGGCAAAGAAAAAAAGTCTCCAAGCGAAACATGTCACGATTATTTGTTGGCAGTTAGGGAGTTAGGAAGTAAAGCTGACTTAGAAGAAGATGCAGTTATCAAATATGTGATAGACGGTATAATTGACGATGAGCGAAATAAGATTATATTGTACGGTGCCACAACATTAGTCGAATTTAAGGAGAAGCTATCATTATATGAGTCGCTATCAAGGAAGATACGAACTAGTTCTAAAACGACGAGCATATCAAGGTGTGATAGGAAACCGCAGGTTAGATGCTTCAAGTGTGGAAATTTAGGACATGTAGCTAACAAATGTCCTAAGAAAGATCATGGAAATAAGTGTTTTACCTGCAATAATTTTGGGCATAAAGTTTTGTGTGTCCAAATATACGAAACAACAATAAATCGCACTCTTGTCGAAGCCTGCAGAATAAGAAGCGACATGTGTAAGCAAATACAGATAAATGGAAATAAAATCAAAGCATTTGTTGATACAGGAAGCGATATCACCTTCCTGCGTGAAGATATGCACCAATATTTAGGAAGTCCGAAGCTTGATAATCCGATTGCATTTAGAGGAGTAGGATCAAATGAAATTTTTACTCTCGGATCGTTTTTAGTAGAGCTTCAAATCGTATGTATCATCGCTATCTAGAGAGAGTTCACGTAGCACCTGCAAATATACTCCCTAAATAGTTCATTTTAGGAAAAACATTGTTAGATCAGGTGGAATTGCAAATAAAAGCAGGTAATATATTGATAAAACCAATTTCACAGAATGAAGCCTTCAAGTGCGTGAACATGGTCAATGAACGGGAGGTGGAAGTTAATCACATACAATCACCCCAAATCAGAAGACAGTTACTGGCCCTAATCACGCAATACGAAGTCAGTAAAAACCCAAAAGACTCGATTTCGAAATGAATATAATTTTAAAGGATGATACACCCATACATCAACCACCTCGACGGTTACCCAAGGTTGAAAGTGACATAGTGGACCGGAGGATAAGCGAATGGCTAAAGGAAGGAATAATAAAGCCTAGTAGGTCTGAATATGCCAGTCCAATTGTATTGGTGACTAAGAAGGACGGAATGAAAAGATTATGCGTAGACTATAGGCGTCTTAATAAGATCATAGTACGGGATCACCAACCAATACCATTAATTGAAGACAAAATTGATCGTCTGGCTAAGGTAAGCGTGTTTTCTACGCTAGATTTAAAGAATGGATTCTTCCATATGTCAGTGGCGAAAGAGAGCCAAAAATATACGGCATTCGTTACGCCAAGTGGAGAGTACGAGTTCACTCGTGCTTCTTTCGGTCTTTGTATATCGCCAACTCAGTTTCAACGTTTTATAAATCGAATTTTTGCGGAACTTATACGTCGCAATAAAGTCTTAGTATACATTGACGACATTATAGTCTTAGCTGAAGATGAAGAGCAAGCGCTCGTTAGACTCGAGGAGGTATTGGAAAAGGCAGCTGAATATGGTCTTGAGATTAAATGGGAAAAGTGTAAGTTCTTGCAACAACGCGTAGAGTACTTAGGGTACGTTATAGAAAACAGTCAAGTGAGTCCTTGGGAAGATAAGATAAAAGCTATTAACAATTATCCAATGCCAAGGACAATGCAACAAGTTCAGTCTTTCCTTGGACTTACAGGATACTTTCGTAAGTTCATTAGAGACCATGCAATTATAGCAAGACCGTTAAGCGATATATTAAGAAGCCAAGATGCATTCGTATTAGGTGATAAGCAAATGGTGGCATTCACCAAATTAAAAGAAGCTTTATGTGCAAAGCCAGTGCTAGCTATTTACGATCCAGAAGCCTACACAGAGTTACACACAGACGCCAGCAACAGTGAAGATCCGAAGTTACATCCCGTTCATTTCGTAAGCAAGAAAACGTCACTCATTGAAGAAAAATATAGTAGTTACTAGTTGGAGGTGCTGGCTGTTGTCATGGCATTGAAAAAGTTCCGAGTCTACCTTTTGGGGTTGAAGTTCAAGTTAATCACTGATTGTGCAGCGTTCACAGCTACTATGGACAAGAAGGAAGTTACACCGAAGATAGCTAGATGGGCAATGCTTTTAGGAGAATTCGAGTATGATATAGAGCATCGAAGTGGAAGTAGCATGCGACACGTTGATGCGTTGAGTTGGAACCCTATCTTGTTAGTAGTAGAGAATATCAGTCTCGTAAATAAAATTCAGACGGCTCAGATGAAGGATCCAGGTATTAAGGCCATTTTCGAAGTTCTTAAACATGGAGAATTTGAAGATTACTACGTGGAAGGAAATATTTTGTTCAAATTTGTCGATGACACAAAGCTGCTAGTGGTACCGAAAGCTATGCAGAATGAGCTAATACGTACGTTTCATGAAAAAGGGCACTTTGGTCAGCGCAAGATGGAGCAAGTAATAGTTAAAGATTATTATATTCCAAAGCTTAGCAAGAAAATTTCGCAGTGTATTACTAATTGTGTGCATTGCATTTTGGCAGCTAAATCGGGGAAAAAGAAAGGATTTTTACATCCCATACCAAAGGAAGCAATCCCACTATCTACCTACCATATAGACCATCTAGGGTCAATGACGATGACGAAGAAGGGATATAGATATATCCTAACGGTGATCGACGGATTTACAAAATTTGTCTGGATTTATCCTGTAAAATCGACGACGACATCAGAGACTCTTAAAAAGTTGATGATGCAGCAAGCAACTTTTGGAAATCCTAGCCGAGTTATCACTGACCGAGGGCCAGCGTTTACGTCCGCAGATTTTGAGAAATACTGCAAAGATGAAGGAATAGAACATCTGAAAATTACAACAGGGGTGCCAAGGGGAAACGGTCAAGTGGAAAGAGTGCATCAAGTCATCATTGCAATTCTCACAAAGCTGTCTATGGAGGAAGAAAGTATGTGGTATAGGCACACGGCGAAAGTGCAAGCATGGATCAACAACAGCTATCAACGGAGCATTGGTATGACTCCTTTCCAATAATTTTTCGGTACTCCAATGAGAACTGCTGAAGATATGAATCTTAACGAAGCAATCAGTCAAGAACTCGCGCAATTATTCCAACATGGGCGAGATGAGAGACGAATGGAAGCATTAAGGCATATAAGTAAAATTCAACAAGAAAATTGAAGATCTTTTAATAAAAGGCGTAAAGAAGCACACCAATACAATGTGGGAGACCTGGTGGCAATTGCTCGTACGCAATTTGGAACAGGTCTTAAGATCAAGCCAAAATATTTCGGACCTTATCGCGTAACACGTATTAAAGGAAATGAAAGATATGACGTAATAAAACTCGGGAGCCATGAAGGACCGCGGTCTACGTCAACAGCAGCTGATTATATGAAGCCTTTCTCAATATACGAATCGGATACAGATGACAGTGAGAGTGAAAACGAATCAATGTGTAGTGAAGGAAACAATATGCAACAAAATGCGGAAGCATGCCAAATGAATAATGAAGTCTAAATGTCAACGTAATACCCATCCAAAGAAGTACTTAGCCTATATAAAATGAAGTTACCAAAAGAAAAGCCTAATTTACACATAATTTTCTAAGACTAAGTAAACAACAAAACTAGATGTAAGCAAATTAAATTATGTACAAATGAATTAATAATTACAACAGAAGAAGTAAAATGAAGATTGAAAGCAAGAAGGAATAGTTACCTAAAGGAAAATATAATTCTCTAAATTTAAACGCGAAAGAAGAGCAAACCTAGATAAAACTACAAATGAATATAACTTCTAGAAATCAAATAAGAAATGAATTTAAATAATTTATATAGGACGAAAGCACAATGAATTTGAATAATAGAAGCCCTCGCACTGATATAGAGTACTGCATAATCAATAAGAATAAATTAAGTGAGCAGAAGTATAGACTCATTGAAGGCGACAGCCTCGGTTCTCTCGATCTCTCTACGAAGAAATATGAAGTACAGATGAAGTTAGATGGTGGTGACGATGCAGGAATCTACGAAGAACCCATTAATAAGAAGTCAATGTGCAACGCGTATAGAAGTAGCCGACGAAGACGAAGCCTATGAAGATATCACGAAGATGAAGCCCTAACTCCACGACGAGGAAGCCGAAGAAAAATTTTATGAAGAAACACTTAAGAAGTCCATATTACATAAGAAGTCCATATTACATAAGAAGTCAGGTCGTATAAGAAGGACGAAGTCGATGAAGCAGAGAGTCGGTAGGATGCTACAAAATTTTCGCCGGGTGGTCGAAGCGTCAGGAGAGCCGAGTGTAGGATATACATTTTGTTCAGCCCTGCAATTGCACACGAACATCATACAAAGCAGACAGTGTGAAGAGAGCGAGCGCGAATGACAGGAGGTGATTTGGACGTCAGCCACCGAACTGATCAGAAGTATTTTTTTTAATAGAAAATAAAGATTCAATTATTACTAGTCGCGGCTTTTATTTAAATGTCTCGCTTTCCTGTAAACCCAAATTCCACATGTATGTGTTGAGAATATCGAGAGAATTACATTGACATTTTGTAACTAGTCTACCCGTAGCCTTTGACCCGATCACTTGTAATTATTCAGCTAATAAAGTTCCTTGTTTTAAATTGATCCGTGGTTCATTTATTTAAAGAACCTTTCTACTAACGACAATTTTATTTTACATTGGTGCCGAAACCCGGGAACAAGGAACTAATCGAGTAATTGGGGATTTTAACGACACACGCGGTTGAACTCAGTTAGCGGAACGTGTATAATTCAAATGGAGTTGAGCTACCGTAGTACTTATCGCGGTTAAGTCACGAAAATTGTTAAGACGGCCACAAATTATTTACAGTCCAACAAATCACGAGTTTGTCGAGAAAATTTCGAGAAATTGGACCCAATCGCGGACGAATTGTCAACGTTCATTCAAATTTCAAAAGCTAAAAATTGCTCACGATAATCTGAACAAAGCCAGTAGTGACGTCCGTAGTTTGATTAAAGCTGACGAATATGCTAAAGAATGTGATTTGTTCGCGGAATTTGAAGATAAAGCAGTAACTGTTATGGCTCGTCTCGAACAACGACTGCAAAAAGTGCGCGTGGCTCAAAGTGCATCTTTAGTCGCAGACGGTAGAGCGGCGGATGCTACTAATACCGAAGGTGCTGCTTTCTTCAATAGATCTCATTCGGTGAAGCTACCAAAGCTAAAACTTAGAAGATTTTCTAGAGATATTAAGGACTGGCTCCCCTTTTGGGAGCAGTGTAAAGGACCAATACACGATATTACCTTGCTCTGTGGGGCTGATAAGTTTAATTATCTCCAAGGTTTACTTTTCGGCAAAGCTGCTAAGACAATAGCAGGGTTTACTCCTACGGATGCTTGCTACGATGGCGCGATAGCTTTGCTGATTGAAGAATACGGAAATAACGAAAAAATTATCGATGCCAGTATGCAAAAGCTAATGGCTTTGCAGCCTGTCCATATTCGCACAGATGTAGATGGATTGCGACGTTTGTATAATGACGTTTGTATAATGCCGTTACTACGTGCACAAGATCGCTCACCGCCCTTGGTATTCCTTCGAATCACTATTCTATTATGCTTAAATCTATTCTGTTAAAATGTCTCCCGTCCAATTTGAGAGTTGACTACTATCGCTTGCAACAGAATAAATCCGAAGCGGAGGGCTTATCATCAGCAGCAGACAATGCAAGTACAGAAAATTCGTTTTCTATAGATAGTGATAATTAAGTACAGAATATCATGAAATTTCGAAAGAGAGAGGTCGAATCTCTCGAGAGCTCATTAGCGGAAAATGATGACAAAAGACGCACAATATCGAAGCAAAAAATACTTAGCACAGCTGCTGGCTTGATGACGTCAGCAGCAAGCGTTCAAATTGTATATTCTGCACTTTAACTTGTCACGTAGCTAGCGGTGGCGATCACAGCCAAATTACACTGCAGCAAAAACGAGAAATACTACAAAGCAATGCTTGCTGTTATCGTTGTACCAAAGAGGACATTGAGTCAAATTCTGTAAAGTAAGAGTATTGTGTAAAAGATGCGGCAAATCACATGCCAGTTCGATGTGCGATCAATATCATAAGGGTAAAGATGTGTTCTGATCTACCAAAATGCAAGCGAAAATACAGTCAAATACCTTGGGTGAAAGGCAGCATACAGTTAATTTGAGTGCAATCAGTAAAGGGTTTACTAATGTGTACTTACAGACAGCATGTCCTTTTGCGTCATTTCCAATGAACAGCTCTAGTTTTTTATCCGATTAATTTTAGATGGTGATAGTCAAATGATTTTTATCCGAGAAAGTGTTTCACGCAGGCTTTGCTTATCAATTATTGGATCACAGAGACTTAGTATCATTCCTTTCGGTAGAAGAAAAAAGACAATACCTCGCATGTGCAATCGACTTCGTGTTCTATTGAAAAGTCAATATGGCTCTTCAGCGATAATGGCGGAGGCCATTGAAGTCCCAGAGATTTGTTTAGACATTTTAATAGCTCCTAGTGTCAGTGATCCTAATTTTAATGGCTTAGCGTTTGCAGGTGCAGGAATAAGTTTGTTAATCGGCGCAGATAATTATTGGACTTTCATCACTGAAGAGTTTCAATGTATTACAAAACAGCTGACTGCGATCACTACTGTTTTTGGCTGGAAATTGCAGGGATCATCACTTGTAAGTATATCAAGTGTTCAGTCTAGTCTAACCTTTGTTACGTCTTTACAGACGTTTATTTTAGAGCCAGAGATTGACGTGACGAAACTTTGGAGCATTAGGTATAAAAAATGATGATATGGAGGAAGCTGAATTTACCGAAAACTTCTCGAAATTATGTATTGTGAAAAACGAAAACCGATATGAGGTTAGTTTGCCGTGGAAACAAGAAAAGTTTTGCCTCGATAGTAATTATTCTGGAGCGCTGCATCGACTACGAACGCTTACAAAACCACATTCAAGAGATTCCAATAGACTTTTCAAATATGACAGAGAAATGCGGAATTTTATCTGTGCTCGATTTGCTGAGAAAGTAGTTGAGGACACCGGTGAATTACAAGCATTTTACTTGCCACATCGTTCGGTGTATCACGATGATAAGGATACGACAAAATTGCGCATTGTTTTTGATGCGTCAGCCCATGCTGAAAATTGTGCTTCACTCAATGAATGCCTTTTGACTGGCTCCAACCTTTCACCAGACGTTTTCCAGATTTTACTTAATTTCCGGCTGGAAAAGGCTTTCCTACAGATAGTGTTAGCCGAGATCGTTTTATTTGGTATCTGGATGAAATAGAAACAGCCCAAATATTTGTGTTGTTGTGTGTCGCTTTTTTTTTCTTTTTTGCTTTTTTGTTTTTGCCTTCAGCATGCAGAATTTTATTTTAGATTTCTGCAACATTCGCGGATTAAGAGCAAATCGGTTTTCGGTGTACTGCCACCTTAACCCAAAAAATCCGGCAATTCTTGCGCTAAGTGAAACCAAGGTCGTTTCCGATGCTGATATTAATCAGTATCACGTCCCTGGATCGCAGTATAAATTCGGAATGATGTGGCCTTTACTATTCTTCAAGATTTTCCTTCTGCTAATCCAGAGTTTAACTATATCTGGATTAGGTTCAAACTTCACAACCACATCATATACTGCTGTTTCCTTTATCGCAGCCCAAATATGTCTGATGACGACACGGTATCCGTATTTGACAATATCTCCAACAATATTGATTATTTGGTTTCTGTTTCCCCCTCTTCCGAAATCGTCCTGGCAGGCGATTTTAATGTTCATAATATACCATGGCTCAGACATTCTGCTACCACAAGTCCTGCGGGCCGTTTCGTTGAACTCTTCTGTGAATCATTTAATTTGCAACAGCTAGTGGATGCGCCAACGCGAATTCCTGATGCAGCTGGAGATAAATCCAATTTACTCGACTTGTTTCTAACATCTCATCCTGACAAAGATTCCATTCCAGTCGGTTCCCCTCTTGGAAATTCAGGCCATTGTTTAATCACGGCTCAATATACCACCTCTGACCTGTGTCGCCCAACTGCTCCACCTACAAGTAGGCTTCTTTGGCACTATAAGAATGCTGATTGGGAAAGTCTCAATAAGTATCTTAAAGAAATTGATTGGTCGGTCTGTTTTGCTTCGAGGGATGTTGATGAATGCAAATTACAATTTATTAACATACTAAATCTTGGCATGCGTGAATACATTCTCTATTCTTACAGCCGGTCTCAACAACAGCATGATCGCCCCTGGTTTAACGATACGTGCAACCAAGCTATAAAAGCGAAAGAGTCTGCTTTTCGCGCCTATCAATTGCATCCATGTCCGGAAATGAAACAAGTCTACAAGACTGCACGGAACACCTGCAAGTCCATTATCCAGAGAGAAAAATTTCTTTTTGACCAGAATATTAGACAAAGAATCTTGACAAGCCGCAAAGGTAGCAAAGGTTTCTGGTCCCTGGTCAAAACCATCAGGAACAATTTCACCAGTTCCTCTATACCTTCACTACTTAATAATGGTGAAGTGATTGTTGACTCCCTGGATAAAGCTAATATTTTAGCTCCTAGATTCGCTTCAAATTCTCGTCTTCCACCAACTTCACAAACACCTGTTTTCCATCGCCCGTGTGAATGTGTACAAGAGCCAATACACGTTCGTACGAGGGATGTGTTCAGGGTCCTTAAGGGGATCAACGTCTCCAAAGCCGCAGGTCCTGATGGTTTTTCGCCCCTGTTAATTAAAAGCTGGGCCTCATCCTTGGCTAAACCTCTGCGCAAACTCTTCTACTTGTCTTATTCGACAGGAAAATTTCCAACTGCTTGGAAGCTAGCTCACGTTCAGCCTATTCCTAAGAAAGGAGAGGGTAGCGATCCTTCAAATTATCGACCAATTGCCATCACTTCGATTCTTTCAAAGGTTTTTGAAACTATCATTAACTCCAAATTAATGAAGTATCTAGAAACTAATCATCTCATCAACGATCGCCAATATGGCTTCCGAGCTGGACGCTCATCTGGAGACTTGCTGACCTTTCTTACGGAACGTTGGAACCGTAGTCTTCACAATTTTGGTGAGTCTAAAATCGTTGCCCTAGATATTTCAAAAGCCTTTGATAGAGTCTGGCATCCAGCCTTTTCAGCCAAACTCAAAGCACTTGGTCTCCCCCTCCTCTTGTATTATGGATTGAAAGTTTCCTATCTAGTCGCCAAATACGTGTTGTATTAGATGGAGTTACGTCTGAACCGCATCCCATAAATGCCGGTGTACCTCAAGGCTCTGTTATCTCTCCAACTCTCTTTTTAATTTTCATTAATGATCTGCTTTCCCTTACTTTCAATCCCATCCATAGTTTCGCAGATGACAGTACTCTTGATTTCGCTTACTCCTTTGACACTCTTGCGGAATCCAGGGGGAATGCTGCATGTGTTAAACGAGATTGCATGACTAGATCATTGAATAACGATCTTGCCAATATCCTCGCTTGGGGCAAAGCGAATCGCGTCGAATTCAATGCATCAAAGTCCCACAGCTGTCTTATCTCATTAAAACAAGATCATAACTTAACCACACCCGTTTCTTTTGATGGAGATTCATTTCTGATTCACCGTCACTAAGCATTCTTGGCATTAATATTTCCAGTAAGTTAAACTGGACAGATCACATCTACTCTGTTGCCAAAGAAGCATCGAAATGTCTTGGAGTTCTGAAAAGGTGTAAGAAATATTTCAGCCCGTCAAATGTAGCGCTTCAAGCTCATTGGCGATTTGGCAATAACTTGTCTTATCGACTCACTCGAGCACCGCCGCAATGTTGGATGCCTTTCGGTTCTTTATCGCTATATGCATGGTCAATGTTCAGATGAAATATCTAGTCTAATCCCTTGTAGAATGATTCCTGCACGCAATACTCGCGCTGCAAACCGCACACATCCTTTAACCCTTCAAATTACTTTCGGCCGTACAGTAAAATTCCGAGATGCTTTTTTATCCCGAACAGTGCGAATGTGGAACAGCTTACCATCTTCTGTTTTTCCTCCGGCATACAATCTGCGGAAGCTTAAGGGCGACATACATCGGCACCTCCGCCACTTTCCTCATATCCCCTAATCCTTTCCCTATCTCCTTCCTGCCATGCTGTGCTTTGCATCATAGGGTATCCCCTGAGCTTGGCTTAATAATAAAAAAAAAACAACAACAAAAAAAAAGCAGCAGTCCATTTATTCTGGGTGCCACAATCAGAAAGCATCTGGAATGTGAAGCCGAAAATTATGCGGAGACCTGTGCTATGCTGAAGCGCTGTTTTTACATAGATGATTTGGTTTTAAGCGTGAACTCAGAACAATCAGCGAAACGCTTGTTCAAGGAAGCTGTGCAGATTATGAAGAACGCATCTATGATTCTTCGAAAGTGGAACTGTAACAGAGCATCAGTGAGACTAGAGTTTATTGTTATCCAACCACCGAAAAAGCAAAAGGTATTAGGCATTATTTGGCATATTAATAGTGATGAGATTTCATTTGACCTGGAAGGTGTCGAGAGTTGGGACCTTGTGTTATAAAAGTTAAAATATTGTTCCAGTCTATGTGGTGCTTAAAACTGAGCTTGGATGAAGCACTCGTCGGTGATTTGTTAATTACATGGAATAGCTGCTGTTCGGATTTAAAGTTCTTGAAGGATTTTTCGATTCCTAGATGCATTCAGGCAAATGTAGATGTCATACAGAAGCAGTTACATATTTTTGCTGACGCCAGCCTGTATGCTTATGGAGCGGTGTGCTATATTCGAACTACATATAAGTTTGGGCAAATTTATGTAAGAATTTTCTGTGCACGAAATCGAGTTGCTCCATTAAAGGGGAATGGATTAAAATAATGTACCCTCGCTTGGAACTTACTGCCGTGTTATTGGCATCAAGGTTGTATAAATATTTTAAAGAACATCTTACTCGCCTATGCCATAATACTTTTCTTTGGTATAGCGCTAAGTTGAATAAGAGGCGATGTGAAAAGGTTGAAGCTCTATGTAGCAAACAGGGTTAAAGAAGAAAGTGAAAACACGTTCAAAACTGATTGGTGGCACTGCCCTGGCAGTGACAACCCGGCGGATTTACTGACGAGAGGCGTAACTGGAAGTCAATTGTCTAATTCTCTCATTTGGACGAATGGACCGAAATGGCTCAGTGAAGAAGAGAAATATTGGCCACAGCAAGAGCAGTTAATCGAGGTTCCGGTTTTGCTAATAATACCAAGCTGTTCTAAAGAAGCCCAGGATGATGATCATCCTGGAAGTGAAGGTATTTTGCTTGATTTTGAATTTTTTAGTAGTTGGAAGCGTCTTTTGAGAACGACAGGTTACGTTCAAACCTTTGCGCGTTTTACCTGCAAAGCTTATAGGCAAGAGTTCTCCCTCGACAAAGTTCGGCCGAGAGAACATTGGAAGTACTTAACCGCAGGAGAGCTCAGAGAAGCTGAAACATTTTGGTTGGCTTACGCGCAGAAGCGGTACTATTGTGAAGAAATAAATGCCCTTCGGAAATATTCTAATAAATCAAGATCTTCTAGTTTATTTACTTTAAGTCCAGTGATAGACGAGATTGGCTTGTTACGTGTGGGAGGTCGGCTTAACAACTATGAAGGCACCTTCGAAGAGAATCATCCAATTATTCTTCCAAAAGGCTCACACATCAGTCATATCATTGTTAGCGACGCTCATGAGCGCACATTTCATGGTGGGGTTGGCATTGTCCTGACTAAAATAAGACAACATTTTTGGATTATTAAGGAGAGACAGCTAATAAAGACAGTAGTTAAAGGGTATATTGTTTGTCAAAAATTATTTGGTAAATACATCAAGCAACCTCTCGCGCAGCTACCAAAAGATGATATCATCAAGAATTTTCGCCGTGACTGGCATAGACTTTTCCGGGCCTTTGTTCGTGAAGCAGAACGGAGACGGATAGTTGAGAAAAATGTATATCATGTTACTAACATAGGTACGCCGCCATTCGGGCTATACACCTGGAGCTTGTCCCCGATTTATCGACAGAGACATTCTTGCTAGCATTGCGACATTGACAACGCGAAAACATTTAAGAGGTGATCTTTGGAGTAAAAAGAATGCGGAAACTTTCTTAACAGCGAAGAGTGCACCGGATTTTTAAGTAGTAGAGGGATTACCTGGAAATTCATTATAGAACGTGCTCCCTGGTGGGGCGGGCTTTGGGAACGATTGATTCGCAGTGTTAAAAACGTACTAAGAGTTGCAATAGGAAAGGCAGTTCTAGACACCGAGGAAATGCGAACTTTACTAACCGAAGTTGAAGAAATTTTAAATAGGCGCACGCTGTCATATATTTCGGATGATCCTTTGGATTTGACACCCCTGACTCCTGTTGATGTAAATTTTATTAATATTGGTTCTTCTCAGATTTCGAGAGCAGTAGACATTTCGATAAAGGCTACACAAGTTTTCTGGAAGCGGTGGAAGACCGAATATTTGCAGCAGCTAAAGTCGTTACATCTTGATGTCATGAAGAAGAATTTCTCTGCAAGTTTAAAACCCAATGATGTTGTTATAGTGGAAGTCGCATCTTCTCCAAGAATACTCTGGAAATTGGCTTTAGTTGAGGAGATTTTCCAAGGTAGAGATGGACGGGTCAGTGCCTGTCAAGTGCGATTTGGCAATGGGTCAAAAACTCGCCACCCAGCCCAGCTATTATACCCTCTTGAAGTAAATTAAATCAGATAGCTTTGCGGGCCGGAGGATGTTGAAAAATACATGTAAAGTTCATCATTTATTTCATTTATTTACATATGTTCAGTCTAAAATAAACAAGACAATATTGTATATGTATGTGTTGAGAAAATCTAGAGAATTGTATGTAAGTATTGTATGTGTTGATGATATGGCCCAGTGTTACACCGATCCTGGTTTAGCGGCCAGGCCCAGCCATACCCCCAACTACTCTAAACACATAAGGAAGAAGGTATTTGGAATAAGCTGGGCATATAACCGCATCAGCAGCTCATATCTAACTACTGCTTCACACAAGACAACACATAAAATAAAATAAAATCATAAAATAATTCAGGAAGGAATAACTGGAAAGGAAGTATTTTAATTCATGCATTTTTGTTTGTTTTTTTGTTTTTTTTTATTGTAATAGTATGATACTCTCTTACTGCTGGTCCACTTATCCACTTAATCCTGCTTGAATTTCACTTGTCCGTTTACACTAACACTGGCTTGCCAATGTGCGCGAGGGACCCTTTACACTATTATAACACACAATACACCACACAACTGAATCCCCTGCGTTTTAACTTTACCTTTGCACTTACACTTACGCTACGTACACACTGTACACCACAAATGCACCCTACTCCCAATACACTTATAAAAGGTGAGAGATCTTGTGGGTGTCTGTATCTTCACGTGCCATCATGCGATCCTGCACTATTACTGCCACTATTACTCTTGCAATTTACCTCGCTCTTACTAAATGGCGCCTGACGCCAGATCGGCGTCCTCACTTTCTTCGCCAGAAATTCACGTTAAAACTAAAAACACTAAAAACAAAACCCAATCACTATTGAATTAATTTACATTAGATTCTCTCCCGTTCCAAATTCAATTCAAATCGACCACTATCAATCCAACAAATTAAGCAAATTAGTTGTTACGATGGCTCAGCAGAAGAAAACACGTCTGCACTGAACCCGTAGCTTTTAACCCGATCACTTGAAATTATTCAGCTAATAAAGTTCCTTGTTTTAAATTGATCCGTGGTTTATTTATTTAAAGAACCTTTCTACTAACGACAATTTTATTTTACATACCGTCACTCGCAGCGAGTCTCCTTCCTCATGCAATAGCGTAACTTAATGTCGAGCACTTTTTTCAAGATAATACTTTTTTGGGAAGAACCGGCCCTTTTTTGTGGATACGTATTTTAGAATTTTATCAAAAACAACGTCTTTTAAAATTAACTTGACTACGGATTCTTGTAAAGTCCGCAAAATCCTCGTTTTTCCTCTCTGCCTTCTTCTACTTCTTTTTTTGAGTCGCGAGTTGCGACGTCGATCTTTGCCGCTCAGGTGGCTATCGGCTGGCATAGACGTGCGCTTCGCTCAGTGTAACCGTGCTACATACACTTTCGTGAGGATATGCGAGAAAGAACATCATCCATTTCTGAGAAGTCACCATTGGTGAGATAACAGACACCAACAAGCAGCTTGACTGAACCAATTGCAAGTTCGCAGAAGATGTATTCAAGACCATTGCTCAACTTTTCGGAATTTTCCAGTAGACCTGCCTCTATTGATTTCAATACATTGCTGTCTAGCAATAATGTTGATGAAGACGTTTCTAAAGTTTACATAATTCTTTAATATTTATTTTCCTCACGCAAGAATGGGACGCAAACTAGAGGAGCTTCGCATACAGGAATTGAAAGTGGAGTTGGGGAAGCGGTCATTGCAAACGACAGGTCTAAAGAATGTTCTAGTCGCGCGACATAGACAAGCTTTGATAGAGGAAGAAAAGAGTCCTGAAACATATGTTTTCGAGGAAGAACCGGAAACTGAAGAAGAGCCTGCGATGAACATAGAACACCTTTTGGGTACATTAATGACCAAAATGGAGTTTTCAACCCTGCAGGTGAAGAATGCTCTTGAGGAACAAAGGAATTCTCTGGAATCCCGTTTAGATGAGCAGAAGAAATCTCTGGAGGAACATAAGAATGCTTTTGAGGAACAAAAGAATGCTTTTGTGGAACAAAAGAATTCCCTCGAATCCCGTTTAGATGAGCAGAAGAAATCTCTGGAGGAACGAAAGAATTCTCTGGAAACCCGTTTGCACGAACATAAGAATTCTCTGGAATCCCGTTGGGATGAACAAAAGATTTCTTTACAGAATTGTCTAGAAGCTTGTTTGGAGGAACAGATGAATTTTTTGAAAAATTCATTACACACACAAAATGTGAAAATTGAAGAAATCCAGCAGGAAGTGTTGGAAGTTCAGCAACAAGTGTCGGAAGTTAAACAAGAAGTGTCAGAAATACAACAAAATGTCACGGAGCAGCTTGATAACTTTGAAGCAGATTTGGAGAGGATAAAGCATCGACAAACTCGACGCGAAGGAATTGAAATATCCGGTACAGACAGCATGAAACCTCCAATATTTGATGGACAAAGTTCGTGGCATATTTTCAAGAGACAATTCGAGGCTGCTTCTGAAGTAAACGGATGGAATGATGCAGACAAAGCTACAGCTCTGGTATTAGCACTTCGAGGTTCTGCATCAGAGCTTTTACAAACTATACCGATAGAAAGGCAACGTGATTATAGTTCATTAGTACAGGCAATAGAATTACGTTATGGAGATGAGCACATGCAGCAAGTATATCACCTGCAGTTACGCAACAGGACTCAAAAGCATGGAGAGTCACTACAACAACTGCAGGCTGATGTGGAAAGATTAGCTTATCTTTCATACTCTACCGTAAATGCGGATTTCCTTAATGAAGTGGCAATAGAAGCATTTGTGAACGCTATTGCAGATCAAAATTTACAACAAGCGTTAAGGCTAGTAGGAAAGAAATCAACAGCAGAAGCACTAGCCTATGCATTAGCGTATGAATCTGCCAGGCAAGCTTCTCGAAGTGCAGTACGAGTGAGAGAAATTTCGGTGGAGGAATGTACTCGTAACAGAATGCAGTCATCACAGAGCACTCCTTCACGCGGTATTCTTCGTTGCTGGAATTGTAATAGACTGGGACACCTCCAAAGGGACTGCAAAAAACGCCGACGAATGGAAGCGCTAGAAGAAGTGCAGAGATATCGAGCTGAGCAGCAGAGTTACAGCAGAATACCGTCATCAGAGACCACTTCTTCACATAGTGTCATTCGATGCTGGAAATGTAGTAGACTGGGTCACCAGCAAAACGACTGTAGGAAACGAGGACGAATGCAAACAACAGAAGAAGAAGGGAGAAGATGGCGAGCTAGAGAGCAAGCTTTCCGTGGAGAGACTAGCGGAGAGACTAGACTGCAACCTTATGACTTTGAAATCCCATACCGCAATGGACGTATCCACGGAAATGCAGACGGATGGAAGAAAAAGATGATGATGACTAACTACGATGATGATAGCGAAAGTCGAAAGAAGAAAGGAAAGGAATCCAAAGACGATGATGATTACGGTGATAAAAGTAAAAAGAAAAAAGGAAAGAAATCCAAGAGCGAGGACAATGAAAGAAAGAAAAAGACGAAAAGTAAAGAGTCTAAAGATGCTGATAATGACGATGATAAGGGTATAATGAAGATCGGAAAAGGTAAAGACAAAGGTTCTGACGATGATGATAATAAGAAGCGCAAAGGCGGCAATGAAAAGGATGACAACGGCGATCAAAAGGGCAAGAAATTTGAGGACAAAGGAATCAAAGATATGAGACGAAAGAAAAATCAAAGCATGGAAGAGTGTTTCAACAGAACATTAATGGAACATTTTGGGAAGGTCTTCAACTATAATTAGCGCGATTGGGTTCGACATATTCCTATATTTCTAATGGCTTATATATCAGCTGTTTACAATATACATCTAAGGTCCTACTCGGAAAGGAAATGCGCTTACCTAGCGACCTCAAGTTTTGTATACCCAACGGCGAACAAAAGTTACCAGAAGACTACATAACAATGCTCAGACAACGATTAGCTGATGTGGACGAGGCCACGAGGCGTTCTCCAAAGTTATCACAACACTGGGAGGGACCGTATGTAGTTAAAACTAATATTAATAACATGACATACAAGAATCAAGATGCAAAAGAAAAATCGTTCATCTAGATCGCTTGGGTCAACACGGAGACCTTCAAGACCGTGGACCATCTGTTGTTCGGGACGAACAAATTTTAAGCAGGGGGCACTGTTACGTGCCACAAAGTGACACAAGCGACATCTGTTGGAAATGGAAGCAACTTTAGGCTAGTGACATCCTAGTAAACTATGGGTTCGGAGAACGGAATATTCAGGAAATTTCTAGGATAATTCGTAGAGTATAAATACGGCGCTTCTCACATCAGGAGGCGAGTCTTATTTTAGACAGTGAAGTGAACGAAGCAAACTATTTGGCTTGCGATAATTAGAAGTACAGTACTAGCGATAACTATAAAGAGTTGATTTGATAACTATTTTTGAATTTGTGAGAGTAAACAGTAAAGTTAAATAAAGAAAGAACTGGTTAATGATATCTGAAATATTGTGTTTTAAATAACGAACTAAGGCCACGCTCGTAACAGTATATTGAATTATTTAGTGAACCACGTATCTTTTTTAAGTTTATTAATATGAAACAAAGAAATGGATAGCTACCCCCCACACCATGAGGTTAAGGGATTCTACTAGTGAGAATTCGTGTGAAATTTGCAATAAAAAGAAACAAACATTTTTTTGACAATGTATTTTCTTCCTCAAATTTACATGCTCAAAATAACAACTTCAGGCAAATGAACGATTCTCATAACGTTTCATTCACTATCCCTACAATAGCATTTGTGGATATATTTGATCATATTAATGGGCTCCCAATTGACTGCACAACGGACTCTGATGGGATCCTTCCGGCGTTCTTTCGAATTATGCTGCCTTGACCTGGCAGCGCCGCTGAGAATTATTTTTCAAAAATCGCTCCAAAGTTTTCCATACTGACATCGATGTACAAAACGCACTTTGTTCGATCAACCTAAAAATCAAAGAAAAATTTGATTGAATTAAATTAGAAAATCCAGCATCTGGAGATTCACAGATGCATATGGTCCCACGACGACTTGAAATAAATAAAACGAATTAAGACATGAAATTAGATAATATAGTTAAAGCAAATAAATGATTAGACATAAACAACAAATTGTGTTTACATAGCACCTTACAGTGCATGCAAACAACAACAAAAAACGCAATAAACTTAATGCTCAGCAACATAAAGCATAAAATTACTTTAAATGCCCATGCCAAGGCATATTTAAAACCCCTTTTGTAAGAGATTCACGGATACTTAGGTGAGCAATTAGCGAAAAAACAACTCACCTTGACAGGTACCCGCGGAATTTACAAGAGAAATTTTTACATAAAACTACATATAAATGAAATAAACTCACGTACCAACCTGTATTAAAATACGGAATTCCCGCGATGAATAACTGGAGTACACACAAACACTGAATTTAATACAAAAATTAACTAAAAAACAAAACTCGCACGCGGCTGACATTACGAATATAAATATATCGGCGAACTTCATATTTTCGGGACGTTTAAACTGTCACCCTGGCACAGTATATTCTACACCGGGGTAAAACGAGACGACAAATTCAATGGGCGCGTTCGCTTCGCGATATTTTCATAGTTTATGAAATAATCGCGAATTTCCGAAATCTCCTTTACACCAATGAGTGCGAGAGAGACACAAAGGTGTGAAAGGGACAAGGATGAAGATGAACAAAAATGAATTATGAGAGCAATCTGTTAAATTGAAATTAAGCATGGCGAAACGATAAGTTATGCAAGAATTAGAAAAACTTATCATAATTATACGAAATTAATATTGATTTCTGTGGCAAAGATGTCAAAAAATGCAATTTGTAATTTGACATCAATTGAAATCAACGAAATTATGTATTGCAGTCAGATTAAGCCTGAAAATTCAAGAATTCATTTTTATGGGTGTGAAATCGGAATAAAATTTCTATAAAATGGGGGTTCATTATTCCTTCTTTTAGTTTCAAAATGTCAAAGTGCGAGCATATGTAATAGCATTCCTCCCATATTTTTGCAATTTTTATAGTGTCATCATCAGCAACAAAAAGCAGAATTTAAGTAAGACTTAGAATATTCTACAACATCAGAAACACCAATCATTTACAAGGCAATTCGCAAACAGCAAGGAATTTTCAGTCACTTTATTTGTGGAATTTTATTAGCGACAAATTTTTAAATCAAATTAAAGGCAACCTTGCGAATTATTCATATTCTCAATTTGCGTTAAATTTCATTGTATTTGTATGCCAGGTATTGTAACGACAGCTGTCGCAGCTATAACATATAGCCGTCGAAATCAGTCTCATATCCAAATCCAGTCCTGTGAGGAAGAAACCTGAAAAAAGGGGCCACAGAGAACCGCGTTCCTTAAGTTAAATGCTCTGGAAACTTATCTGAGGTAGGTTGTCTGCTCCCTGTACTGCGTTCAAGCGAAAAAAAATTTTGTAGTCAATCTAGCCATCTGGAATTTAGTTTAGCACTGTCTGAGAGCATGGGTTCAAATGGGTTAGTAGAAGACTGGGGCAAGACTTCACAATATTACTGACAGCGTAGTAGATAAATGATCGAAAAAAAAACACAATTTTAGAAACAAATAAAATTTTCCTACATTGATGCGCGACGATTAGGAAACAGTCAATGACAGCCAAATAAGTCGATTCACGACCCGGACCACAGTCAGCGAACAAACCCGCCTAAAAAGTCGAGGCAAAGGCTGAGGTACTTCTAGGAAGTTAACTAAATTCGAGCTAAGCTACTTGACATACTAGGTCTAGCAGGTGGTGACATCTATTAAAAATTTAGGCTGGGGTCCGTCCGGTAGTCAAGTCCCATAAAAGGGGAAGAGATCTTGACAGAATGTTCTAGATGTCTATACTGCCGGCATAGCTACCAGTAAAAAGTCACCGTGCCTTACGGTAGTAAAAGGAAGTTAAATCGGCCCGAGCAAGAGCGCGTGGCCAAGTAATTGAATTAAGAAATTAAGAGTGGTATCAAAAAGGAAATAAAAAGAACGAAAATTTAAATTTAAAGAGGAAATCGCAGAGAAGCAATAGTGAGTCAGCCGTCTCACATTTCCAATTGAGCCGGGGGGAGGAATCGTTAAATTAGGTTGTGATAATTAGTGGTAAGGGCTTCCAAAGGGAGAGTAGAACAAAGGGGAATAATTGCGGGTACTAGTGGTTTTAGGTGCGTGCAGTGCAAGGCGTATAACGGTCTACGCGAAGTCCCGTAAAGAGAAGGTGGAGGAGCATAAACCGAATCGATAGGGCATTCCGTGTAAGTAGAATTCCTGCTTAGGAAAGAAAAGAAAATACAAGCCAACCAATTGAAATAATTAAATATTGTTCCCCTAGGGAAACGTGGAAAGGAGCCTTTTACATTCCCGAGAAGTCTGTCTCCAGGAACGTCACGGCCCAGTTTAACTTAATAAACGCTGCGCGCAGAGCACATTCAGAGACCCACGCGAGGTTCTAAATTTCCAGTGACCTCAAGGGATTGTCCATTAGTACCCTAAATTGCGGGT
Organism: Dioctria linearis; assembly: GCA_963930735.1. Classification (NCBI taxonomy): domain Eukaryota; kingdom Metazoa; phylum Arthropoda; class Insecta; order Diptera; family Asilidae; genus Dioctria; species Dioctria linearis. Next base: position 186,326,047 of record OZ005742.1, on the reverse strand, counting down.
CATCATCCAGTACCAGAAGAAAGAAAAAAAATAAGGAAGGATCTTATATAATGAAGCTCATTACTTATTTAGGCAGGAAACGGGAACGACGAATTGTATGAAGGGAAAGAAAAGAAAATTTTTTTTCAGCCGGCGTCATCCACAAATGCATTTGGGGAGGATACCGGGTAAGTACCTTTAAGTACTTACATTAAAATCCTTTTAATTTATAAAAGAAAGAAAAGAAATTAATATTCCGCGGATTCGTAATCGTTTAGTAATATAAGTATATACACAGAAGTAGCAAGTAAAAGCGAGAAGTGTATGACATTAATTGATATCGCGTAAAACCTTTCTTTGACTAACGCGAGCGTATGAATATAATACAATCTCTTTTGTCTGTCAACTTATTGCTGATTGCGAGAAATTGAATGAATTAATGCAGTCTAGTAAACAAGCAAAGTAATACGCTGTGATTTAGTAGTTTGCATACGTGACGAGGCCTCGGGGTCATTGGATATCTAAAGACTGCTTAGCTTAGTCTAGGGGAATACTTAGTCTTTAAATTTGGCTAAAACTTTGTTTTTTAATGTCCGATGAATTATATTGTTAATTATATTTCTTTCCTTTCCTAAGCAAGAAGCATTTTTAGTAGGGTTAGTCTAGTTAAGCCTTCTGTCTAGGAGGGTGGCAGATGAGTGAGTGGATACAGTGTAGTCTAGTTATTGTAACGGAAGCTGTATTTAAATTGAAGAATTGAGCCCGTAATGTTAGAATAAATTGCTTTGACGGTACATGCTGAGTAGTTAATTCTGGTGTATGTGGTATTTTGGATGGCGTTGGTACACCTGCTAGTAGGTCAGTCATTAAGCATGGTGGGATATGGTGTGGCTCGAGCTGTTTTAGTGAGGATGGCTCGTGCCCTACTCTGCCAATCGTTGATGCGGCGACTCCTCTTTTTCCCTCCCACGCCCAATCGACGAGCTTAACCGGCTTAGTGGAGGTAACACCAGGGAGGAAAAGTGAGCCCGAAGCATAGGACCCGGACGACTGCTTTTCTATGCCTCCTAATACGTAAATTATGGCTCCCAATCTTATTATCTGAAGGAACATTTAAGCGTGTTTCGGAAGGGCACCTGGCGCCCACTAGCTTAGTTATACTCACTGTGCATGGAAGACGGCTTGGACGTAATTGTAAATGGTTGGACTACTGCTATATTGAGAGTCGCGTCGTTGCTTGTGACTAGGCTTGTTGATTCCACATTAAATATTTCCTTTGTAGTAATTACTGACTCCGAATTTCCGCCAGCGTGGATTGGCTGATTTGCCTTGATATATGTAACTTATTAATTCCTTTGAGTTTTTCCAGCTGTAACTAAATTGAAGTCCCAACGTGGCAACATACCTCCAAAAAACAGTAACCCTTCAGCTGATCTCCCGAGAGCAGTTAAAGAAAGATGTTACAGATGGCGCCCAATCAATTGGCCGAATAAATTTGTTATAACGTTATGTCACAGCAGAAGGAGAATAATTTGGTGCGCTTTGAGCCAATCATGAAGGTAGTATAGCCTTGCTACAGGCTGGCCAATGGTAAGGACAACGATATATGCATTGTTCTTAATTGGAGCTTATAGTTTATTGTTATTGTTCCTAGTCCAAGCTAAAGCCAAGCCGGTCAAAAGATTGTATCAAGTGAGTAGAGCAAGGCTGGCTTAGGAAAGCATTCCAGCACGCAATAGTTGTAGAAATGCAGATTCAATTCGGAGAATGCGGACTTCTGCTGGTGATTGAATCTGGGACATGGATAAGAAGCTGAGAAGAGCAGTTCTCCAAGTCCAACAATATTATGCGTGAGAATTTTCTTAAGTGGTCTTATTAAAATTCCGCGTAGGCATCGACTTAGAGTTAGAACTGTTTCAACTATCCAGAATCAGCTCCTCGGTCGAATTCCATAAGGGTTAGAATGTGACTTTATTGGTCTTAGCGCGTTCCCCTTATGAGGCATTCTTCAGAGTACAAGAAGGCTGCACGATTTTGAAATTGTCTTTGCTCTTGGGAGTATGCATATCCACATGGTATCACGACAGTGGTGGTTAGCAAGCTGATGATATAACCCGAACACCACAGTGAGTGCCTCCAAGTACGATAATCTCCCCGCAATTGGCATTCGAAGGCATGTACCCAATAATGAAAGTATAATCTTTTTTTTACGTTACCACTAACCTACAGTATAGTAAGAATTACAATCCACTTGTCTGAACAATATTGGACATTTTTTGGAAATTTTGGAATTTAGTTGTAAGATAAACCTTGTTGAATTCTACCCACTATTAGAATAGATATGAAGTCTGAATAAATACTTGGAGTAGTAACATCAGCAAAACGTTAGTAGAGAGTGTCAAGTCGACCTGAGTATTACTGGCCTGAGCTTAGTATACCTAGGACACACACTCCGGAAAAAAAGGGGGTTTGGCTCAGCGTGCAAATCATCACTTAGACCGTGATAAGCTCAGTTACGAGCTGAGATTGAGAAAACTTAGAGATTCAGGAAGACCCTCAGGCTTGTGGACGGCTCTTCAGACCATCCTAAATAAGGAATATGAAGGATTAATTCAAAAGCCGACAGGGTTTCTTCCAATCACTCAAATAGATTCAGAACTGGCGTTATGCCAGGAGAAGCTATCGCCTTTGAAGGAAATGATCAATATCGCGGTGGCTGCGAAAAATGTTAGGGAGCTAGAAAAAGCTCAATCGCAACTGCTACATGTGCTCGGTAGGCTTAAGCTTCTGTCTAAGACGGAGCCAGCAATGTCCGATTCCATAGCGGAATTAATAGAAGCCGCTCACACAGACCTGGATTTAGTCATTCACATGGTACCAGAGCGTAACAGGCTGGAGGCGAGGAATACATTAGTACTACCGCCTCCTCTGAGCGAAGGAGCTTCCATAGCCAGTAACCAGGGCGTACTGAATCGCGATGAATTAGCCTCACGGGAGGAATACCTGGTCTTCCCGATAGAGACCAGTCTTCCTTCCGTAATGGTAAACCCTACTAATGAAGAGATGATATCTCTGCAACTCATCGATCACCCGCGACTTACGATAAATAATCAAACCATTGAGCTCGATAAATCTAGGCGGCAGGTAGACCTTCGAATCACCACATCCACTCCGGCAGTAATCTACCCTTGGCACAGGGAACCGTGGTTTCCCTGGCTAACCATGCTGGTGAGGCTAATAAGCGCGATATGTCGCGAACCACGAATAGTTCAGGTGCAATACCTAAAATTGTCATTAGCTCAGGCATCCAGCAGAGCCGACAGGAACATGGGTTATTTGACCGGCAGGCCAAGCACTCTCTAGTGCAACCAGCCGCGAATGAGGTTGGAAGCCATAGCAGAGCTGGTAATACACATAGCCATAGTTTGTCATTCTAGCAAGGTCAGATTTATGACCATCCTCAGCTCGATAAAACCAGGCCGATGGGGTCGAGAGGGGAACAGCAGAAGCAACCTGAAGTACAGTCTATTCATTTGAACCCACTAGGGGAAGCCGCTTCTCAAGAGCTTCTCAAGAGCCAAACTGATTATCCTAATCTACTTCAGGCACCTGGGAGACCACCAAGTTCACGAGCGGAAGAGTAATTCCGGGTGCCATCTTCTCAACCAACAAGGCCTAACTTACAGGGACACCGACACCCAGCATTTTCTCAACCTGGAAGGGACGAAAGGCAGTATCAAATTCCTCGGCGAAGCCACGGTAACTCCGTAATAAACTGGCAAATACGTTTCGACGGGTCACCCAGAGGTCTCTCCGTAGATGATTTTTTATTCAGAGTGGAGACTCCAGCAAGAGCCGATGGGGTCTCGCAAGATACCCTATTGTATGCCATTCACCAGCTTCTAACAAGCCGGGCAGACACCTGGTACTGGAAATTCTGCCGAAAATACCCAAATACAGACTGGTACCAGCTGTGCGATTCCTTAAGGAGAGAGTTTGAAGATTCGAACAGCGACTTTATATCCGGAAGCTAATGGAATCGCGGTAACAAAAATCGAAAGAACGTTTTAGCGACTTCCGACTTGACCTGGAAGGTCTATCATTAAGATTGCGCGAAGCAATGAGCCAGAATGAGTTGATGCACATCATAAAACGCAATATGCATTCGGCACTGAGGAAGGCCCTGGCGCTGCAGGATTTTTATAGTCTGGATGAAATGGACAGATTCTGTCGACAGACGGAGAAACTATTGAGCGAAGTGGGAGGGACTGCTGATGACCAGATAAAGTCCAGAAGGCCTCACATTCAGCAAATCGATTATGACAATTACGATAGTTGGGGATTACCTACCGGTCGCGAAGAAGGGTTAGAGCAGGAGGCAGAGATTGCAATGCTGGAAAATCAGACGGCAATAAAAAAGGAGTATTTGATCTGCTGGAACTATGAGGACGTCGGGCATACCTTCGTTGATTGTCCGGACAAGAGGCGGTGGATTTTCTGTTATACGTATGGAGCTAAGAACGTTGTGTGGCCCAACTGCATAAAGTGCATGAAGAGAAACCGACAAGCGGGTCACGCAACGAGGGGATAAATGATTCCGCCGAAGGTCTTCCTAACCCCTCCCAGGCGAACAGTGGCAAGAAGTCAGTCCAGAATTACCGAGACGTGTACCAGCCCAGCTCCGTCGACCCTACCATAGTCAACCAAGACAAACGAAGATCTAGAACGCACCAATATTTCACCACTCGGAAGGCCACCATTCAAAAACTGTCCAAGTCGGTCATAAGACCGGATAAAAGGTCAGAGCTTGTATGGATTGCGAGACAGCGGGGCGAGTGTCAGCTGTCTGGGTAAAAATGCGTTAGAATTGACAGAGAGGCTGCATACCCAGTGGTCAACTATTATTCCTTCCGTAGAAACTGCGGACGGCTCCAGTCAAGCAGTGATAGGATACGTGTGGGTTCCAGTGGAATTTAACGGCAGCGTTATGCACGTCAAATTTTTCATAGTGCCTAGCTTAGCTCAGCTACTCATTCTTGGCATCGACTTTTTGACCACCTTTGGGAATCTTTGGATTGTCTCGGAGATCGAGTGAAATTCAGATCCTGACACGCATCATAACCTAGATCTAGATGAAAGACAAAGACTCGGCGAAATTATAGCTGAGTTTCCGTCATTTACTAAGGAAGAGTTGGGACGAACGTCCCTGCTAAGGTACCAGACGCGTTCTGGCAAATCGAGCTTGACCATAATTCACGAGACAGGACCGCGTTTGTTGTGCCAGTAAGAGGTCTCTACCAGTTTACGATGATGCCTTTTGGATTGACCAATTCTCCTAAGACATTGTGTAAACTAATGGCTAATGTCATATATTACGATCGGCATGAGGACGTGTCTGTGTACTTGGATGACCTATTAATCCTATCCCAAGATCTCACCTCACATCTGCAAGTCTAGCGCAAGGTAGCCGGTTGTCTACAGAAAGCAGTGTTGACGATAAATATTGATAACAATCGATTTTGTCAGAGGCGTCTGAAATACCTAGGGCATATTATCAGTGAAAATGGGATTCAAACTGACCCAGAAAAAATCTCAGCGATGCAAGACTTTCCCAGACCGAAGACAACTCGCCAAATCCGATAATTTTTAGGGCTCTCTGGTTGGTATAGGCGATTTATTGCCAATTATGCAACCTTAGTAGCTCCACTAACCAATCTGCTTAAGAAAAACACGAAAACGACGTGGTCAAGCGAAGCTGAATTAGCTCTTAATCAAGTGAAGGCCGGCTTAACAAAGGCTCCAATTCCCACCAGTCCAGATTTTAGTCGCCCTTTCATTATTTAATGCAATGCGTCGACGAATGGATTTGGTAGTGTGCTATGCCAGACAGACGGTGAAGGTAACGAACACCCGATTGCCTTTATGTCCCAAAAATTAAATAAGGGCCGACGGAACTACAGCGTTACTGAAATAGAGTGCTTGGCGGCAGTATTAAGCGTCAAAAAATTTCGACCCTACATTTAAGCATCCCATTTTACAATCGTCACAGATCACTCGAGCCTTCGATGGTTGATGAATCAAAAAGATTTGTCAGGACGATTAGCGAGGTGGAGTCTTAAGCTTCAGGCATTTGACTTCACTATTACTCATAGAAATGGTTCCGAAAATGTAGTAGCCGATGCGCTTTCCAGGATCGAATTAGAGGAGCTGAGCCAGATAAACTCTAACCCGACATTGAAATTAGACGACCTAGCCTTTCTGGACGCCCAGTATCTAGACATAGTGAAAACGGTCAAAGAAAATCAATCGCGACTACCTGATGTGCAGGTGAGGGACGGAATTGTGTTTAAACGGGTCCATACTGAGTTAGATATTGAGTCTCCATGGAGGATCTGGGTTCCAGGAATCCCTCACAAAATCCTTAATAAGTGAAGCCCACATTCCTCCTCTTTCATCGCACAGCGGAATCGCTAAAGCCATAGAGAAATTGAAGCGGTATTTTTACTGGCCGCGTCTGGTTTCCCAAACCACGAACTTTATTAAAGATTGCCAAGTTTGCAAGCCTGCTAATCAGTGTCTTCATCCGCCGATGGGTGAGCCTATAATTCCAGTATTCCCTTGGCAACATATTAATATAGACTTCTTGGGTCAATATCTGCGCTTAAAAGTGGGTAATACCGTCCTTATCATAGTAATGGATCGCTTTACGAAGTTCGTGTTAATCAAACCATTAAGAAGTGCACTTCCTAGAAAGGAAGTTTCGGAGTCCTTGATGTCAGATAATCGTGCACGTCCAAAGAATTCAAGTAGTTAATGCAAACGTACGATATAAAGCATAGCCTCACAGCGGTTTATAGTCCCCAAGTAAATGCCTCCGAGCGCGTCGATCGGAACATCCTGGCAGCAATTAGGGCGTACTTGGATAAGGATCACCGGAAATGGGATGAGCATTTACTCGAAATGAATTGTGCCCTAAGAACTGTCGTCCACGATCCCACCGGATATACGCCATATTACCTGAATTTTGGCCGGCACATGATCACGCATGCCTCCAGCTACGACCTCCTAAGGAAACTTCAAGTCTTAGAGGAAGGAGATATGCGAATCGAGAATTCAGGAGTAACAACCAGTATACAAGCCCAGGTGGCGGAGAACCTGCGCAAAGCGAAAGAACGACACCGAAAACAGTAAAATCTGAGAAGCACCTGTAGGAAATATTCTTCCGGACAAGAAGTGTACTGCAGAAATTTCGCACAGAGCGACGCCTCAAAAAATTTCGGTGCAAAATTAGCACGGAAATTTTTAAAATGTAGGATTGTGCGAGCCGGTGGCAGCTCTTCTTATGAGATAGAAGACAGGCAAGGCAAGAAAATAGGTATTTATCATGCCAAAGACTTAAAGCCCGGCTAGATCTCAGGGTGTGAGTCAGCCCCACGTTACAATGACCTTCTCCGGTAGCCCTAATAAGGCATCCGACTTGCCGCTTAGGAGCCAACCAAACCTAGCGGTAGAACGCCTTTCACCCGTTACCTTGTCCCATATTATCGCTTAAACTTCCACCCTATATGGTAAGCCAATTCGGTTATTCTGCTTGACGTTCAAACAAGAGTCCTGCGGCGGATATTACCTAAGCAATGCGTAACACATCTTGGAAAAAAAAATTTGTGGGTTTCCAAAATAAGCGGGGGATAAATATAAATATGCATTTACCCTAAATTGTAACATGAATATATATCTATAGTAAGTCTGAAGTATAAATCCATACATATAGTAATTTTAAATTCTCCGATATAACGAGTTCCAATTAATATAGATCACAAGCATCGCTCTTCATGGCAAAAATGCACGCACTACTAGTTAGGAGGTCAGTTAAAGAGGCGGAAATGTCGCCGCAGATTGAATCCTGCTAGGAAAAAAAACAAGTGCACTATAATATCTACATCTATATTTCATGAGCTATACATGACTCCTTAAGAGATTCCACTACGAATAAGTCCGCTACAATTGTAGTTATCGATAAGGACCAGAAACTCTTCAGACACGGAAATGCAACAGGTAGTTTTACATTCCGAGCCTGTCCTGTAACGACAGCTCTCTGCAGCTATAAAATATAGCCGACCAAATCAGTCTCGTATACAAATCCAGTCCTGTGAGGAAGAAACCTGAAAAAAGGGGCCACAAAAACCCGCGTTCCTAAAGTTGAATGCTCTGGAAACTTATCTGAGGTAGGTTGTCTGCTCCCTGTACTGCGTTCAAGCGAAAAAAAATTTTGCCACTCTAGCCATCTGGAATTTAGTTTAGCACTGTCTGAGAGCATGGGTCCAAATGGCTTAGTAGAAGACCGGGGCAAGACTTCACAATATTACTGACAGCGTAGTAGATAAATGACCGAACAAAAAAAAACGCAGTTTTAGAAACAAATCAAATTTTCCTATATGGATGTGTGACGATTAGGAAACAGTCAATGACAGCCAATTAAGTCGATTCACGACCCGAACCACAGTCAGCGAACAAACCCGCCTAAAAAGTCGAGGCATAGGCTGAGGTACTTCTAGGAAGTTAACTAGATTCGAGCTACGCTAATTGACATACTAGGTCTAGCAGATGGTGACATCTATCAGAAATTTAGGCTGGGGTCCGTCCGGTAGTCAAGTCCCATAAAAGGTGAGGAGATCTTGACAAAATTTTCTAGATGTCTATACTGGCGGGATTCCGGCCGGCATAGCTACCAGTTAAAAGTTACCGTGCCTTACGGTGTATGGATTGCTAGACAGTATTAAAAGGAAGTTAAATCGGCCCGAGCAAGAGCGTGTGGCCAAGTAATGAATTTAGAAATAAAGAGTGGTATAAAAAAGGAAATAAAAAGAACGAAATTTAAATTTAAAGAGGAAATCGCAGAGAAGCAATAGTGAGTCAGCCGTCTCACATTTCCAATTGAGCCGGGTGAGAAATCGTGAAATTAGATTCTAATAATTAGTGGTAAGAGCTTCTCAAAGGAGAGTAGAACAAAGGGGAATAATTGCGGATACTAGTGGTTTTAGGTGCGTGCAGTGCAGGGCGTATATCGGTCTACGCGAAGTCCCGTAAAGAGAAGGTGGAGGAGCATAAACCGAATCGATAGGGCATTCCGTGTAAGTAGAATTCCTGCTTAGGAAAGAAAAGAACATATAAGCCAACCAATTGAAATAATTAAATATTGTTCCCCCCTAGGGAAACGTGGAAAGGAGCCTGTAACATTTCCCAGAATTCTGTCTCCAGGAACGTCACGGCCCACAGAGGTCGTCAGTGGACTTCCCGGCGGAATTTACGTAGTGTCGATAAACTTAAGTTTAACTTAACTGGTCAGAGCACACTCAGCGACCCGCGCGAGATTCTAAATTTCCAGTGACCTCAAGGGATTGTCCATTAATGCCCTAAATTCCGGGTCATCATCCAGTACCAGAAGAAAGAAAGAAAAATAAGGAGTGGAAACATAAGACAAACGGCAGAATCTTATATAATTAAGTTAATTACTTATTTAGGAAGTAAACGGGAACGACGAATTGTATGAAGGGAAAGAAAAGAAAAATTTTTTTCAGCCGGCGTCATCCACAAATGCATTTGGGGAGGATACCGGGTAAGTACCTTTAAGTATTTAAATTAAAATCCTTTTAATTTATAAATGTATTGAAAAGGAAGAAAAAAATTTATATTCCGCGGATTCGTAATCGTTTAGTAATATAAGTATATACACAGAAGTAGCAAGTAAAAGCGAGAAGTGTATGACATTAATTGATACCGCGTAAAACCTTTCTTTAACTAACGCGAGCGTATGAATATAATACAATCTCTTTTGTCTGTTAACTTATTGCTGATTGCGAGAAATTGAATGAATTAATGTAGTCTAGTAAACAAGGAAAGTAATACACTGTGATGTAGTAGTGTGCATACGTGACGAGGCCTCGAAGTCGCTGGGTTTTTTGTGAGAATGCTTAGCTTAGTCTAGGGGAACACTTAGTCTTAAAATTTGGCTAAACTTTTTTTTTTAATGCCCGATGAATTATATTGTGAATTATATTTCTTTCATTTCCTAAGCAAGAAGCATTTTTAGTAGGGTTAGTCTAGTTAAGCCTCCTATGTAGGCAGGTTACAGGCGGGTAAGTCGCTACAGCATGGTGTAGATGTTGTGATGGAAATTGTATTGAATTTGCAAGAATGCTTAGCTTAGTCTACGGGAATACTTAGCCTTAAAATTTGACTAAATTTTTTTTTAAGGTCCGGTGAATATATTGTGAATTATATTTCTTTCCTTTCCTAAGCAGGAAGCATTTTTAGTAGGGCTAGTCTAGTTAAGCCTCCTGTGTAGGAGGGTGGCAGATGAGTGAGTGGCTACAGTGTAGTGTAGTTATTGTAATGGAAGCTGTATTGAAATTGTAAGAATTGAGCCCGTAATGTTAGAATAAATTGCTTTGACGATACATGCTGAGTAGTTAATTGTGGGGTATGGGGTATTATGGAATGCGTTGGTACACCTGCTAGTAGGTCAGTCATTAAGCATGGTGGGATATGGTGTGGCTCGAGGTGTGTCAGCAGGAAGTTTTATTGAGGTAGGCTCGTGCCCTACTCTATCAATCGCTGATGCGGCGACTCCTCTTCTTCCCTCCCACGCCCAATCGATGAGTTTAGCCGGCTTACATGGAGGTAACACCAGGGAGGAAAAGTGATGGCGAAGCATAGGACCCGGACGACTGCTTTTTTAAGCCTCCTAATTCGTAAACTATGGTTCCCAATCTTATTATCTGAAGGAACATTTAAGAGTGTTTCGGCAGGGGATCTGGCGCCCACTAGCTTAGTTATACTCACTGTGCATGGAGGACGGCTTGGACGTAATTGTAAATGGTTGGACTACTGCTATATTCAGAGTCGCGTCGTTGCTTGTGACTAGGCTTTTTGATTCTACATTAAATATTTCCTTTATATTAATTACTGACTTCGAATTTCCGCCAGCTTGGATTGGCTGATTTGCCTTGATATAACTAATTTATTCCTTTGAGTTTTTTCCGGCTGCAACTAAATTTAAGTCCCAACGTGGCAACATACCTCCAACCAACAGTAACCCTTCAGCTGATCTTCCGAGAGCAGTTAAAGCCATATGTTACAGTGTTGGTCACACACATGTATGAAATTAACAAGAATGATTGGGTGCTCATTAACTAATTTCTTCCTTTCAGCAATTTAAGTTTTTCTTTTAATTATTTAACTCAATTAAATCGAAATTTCAAGCAATTGTTTATCATGTAAAAAATATGCCATTAGGTCAGTTTTACACAACATAATAATTGGAAACTAGATCTACATTGAGTTTTAATCACCTTTTAACTTTCAGCCATTAGTAATTCACGTAATTAGTTATTTTAAAGGGAGAAATATTTTACCTGTAATTGATTAAATGTTAAAATGGCATAATTTGTCATAATTGAAAGGATAAATTCGAGTAAAACATAATTTTTGCATATTTAAGTTTCCTTTATTTGTGACATACATATGTGTAAACATAAGTTAAATCATTGAACTAAAATTGAAGTTTATAAACGTACACGTGTAAGCTAGTAGAAGTAAAGTTTACAAACTGAAAGAATTAAGTGAATGCATTTAACGTAATTGAGCTTAGCATAATATTAACACTTGTCTATTGAATTAATATTTTCTTGCAATAAACAATTGAGTGAACAATTGAGTGACAAATTTCCTCTTTTATTTAACCGCTACACTCCACCAGAATATTTTATTTCAGCATACGTGGATTCTCGTTCGTAATTGCAGTTTGTTCGAAAGTTAATTATAGGAATTGACAGATTTCATTAAACTCATCTGTCTTGTTACCTCAGTGGTAAGAGCAGTCGCCCGGCAAGCGGAAGGTCCCGGTTTCAAACCCCGGACGAGGCGGTTGTTTTTTCTTCTTGCATTTGTGATTTAATTTAGAATCATTAAATAAAAGTTCTTAAGAATTCGTCTATTCTCTATCTTGACCGATTCTAATAAGTGTAGGTTCGATTCCCGTCAGGGAAAACATTAAAAATTGAATTTACAAAAAATTTATTTGTGCGCTTTCATCGTTACTGGTTAATGCCAGCTGAAAGCAAAACGTGACTTAGTAGGCTAATTATAAATTGATAAATGCAAGACGGAAAATCATCTGTCTAGTGAGCTCAGTGGTAAGAGCAGTCGCCCGGCAAGCGGAAGGTCCCGGTTTCAAACCCCGGACGAGGCGGTTGTTTTTTCTTCTTGCATTTGTAATTTAATTTAGAATCATTAAATAAAAGTTCTTAAGAATTCTTCTATTCTCTATCTTGTTCGATTCCCTTCAGGGAAAAAATGATTTATTCAATGCCCTTTATAGAAAATAGAAATAATTCATGATGGTCACACTTATTCTCTTTTCGTCCAACTGCGATTATTCTTGTGCAGATTTTAATTTTTAATTAATTTTGGATTTATTTGAAATAAATCAACTAAATTTAGAGGATATTGTAGTATTTTGCGGCGATAAAGAGAAGATGGTAAAAACCAATCAGGAACGGGAACTTTGGCCAAGGAAGGGTAGCTGAAATGGCCCGTTTGCAGCGGTGTCATGAAGCTCATTAAATACGAAAGTTGTGACAACGGATTTCGTTAGCGGTGTCCCAACAAAGTATCCAGAAATAAAAAAAAGAAGGTTAACTGCGACAAACGTGTCAGCGTGAGAGCTGGCACGTGTTTTGAAAAATCGCGGTTAACGATTAAGCAGGTGAGATGAATTTATTTTGCTTCAGAGTAAGACTATCTGACTCCAACTCTGCTTCAAATAACCCATAAAATTCATCAGAAAATGAATGAATGAATGACATTATTTGTTGGTCCAAGACTTTATCATTCTTCGAATAATAATACGAATATGGAATTATTTTTGGATAATGGAAGCGAATTTTTCGAATCATTTGGAATGGAGAGAGTTATAAAGGAGGAGAAAATTGATTATCATTCAATGCCTTGTGATGAGTATGGTTTACCGAACATATAATCTGAAATAGATATAGACAAATTGTCATTTCAATAAATAAATGTAGTATGTGCAAATTGTCGATTTTTTGCTATCAACTGAACCTAAGTCTTTGGGAGATTTTCTTTCTTTTCCTGCAATCCGTTTTTCTCTATCAGGCTTATTACCCGAAAAATCCAGCCTGTATGTACAAAATGTGAGATTCGTTCTTTTCCAAAAGCCATCTGACACGGCACAGCTTACCGCATAAGCATATTAAGGGAATTTTTTGCGAGATTTGTAGTACGGTTTTTCTTAAACGAAATTGTATGGTGCAGCATAAATTCGATGTCCATAATATCAGCAGGGAGAATGCCTATCTGAATAGATGCGATATTTGTGGGAAGACTGAGAGTGGCAACACAATTCGAACACATATATTGGTAAATCATTCAGATCGGGTTAAATTTGAGTGCAAAATGGAAATTTTTTCAATACTATGGACGCACTAGTTTGTTGGGATAATGGGCGCCAATGTGATGCATTCTATCATAGATGGCACAAGAACAAAAAGATGTCGCAAGCAATACCGAAGCAATGTATACGAATTTTATATGGCTGGTGGCACATTCCAGGATAGACAACATTTCAAGTGATGGATATGTTAAGTGATTCATATTTGTTCGCATCTATCGTGTTAAGGAGGTCGATCAAATGTATACTAAACTTCTGTTGAAGCAATATTTGCTCACGGCGGCGCGCACTAAAATATGTTGTGGTCCATGTCGGAATGCACTAACCATTTTACAATCTGTGTACGCTGCTCTGGTATAAAATGCGATATCTAACTCTTCTGCAATCAATGATTCTACTCATTTTGTTCCAGGGATACACTTCAAGTTTGTTTTGTGCAGTTCAGTGTCTTTATTGTTTCCAATTAGACATTGCCGCTTAATTTAGGTGTTATTTTTCATCGATCCTGTGTTGTTTCCCGATGGTGGCTCTGCATAAAAGTTATGGGGTTATTCTACATTTAACAATAGGTCCATACCATCGTTCAACCAATTTAACAAAGTTAAACAATTTCATCATGATTTTTTATGTTCAGTTGCAAAGATTACATGAATATTGATGTTTAGCAACCAATTGCTGATTTCCGGAACTTTATTTCGAATACTCCTCGCATTGATAGAAAATAGTTCAATGCTTAGGAATTAAGATGACATATTACATACCTACCTGTAAATGATTCACCTTCTTTCTGCGAAGAATTTTCAGTAGGTATATCACTTTCTTTTTAATTTGATTTGCAATTATTCAATGTAGACAGAATGTAAAGCCAGTAAGGATGAAAAGAGGTACCAACCTAGCTTGAAACACCCATTTCCGATAGCCCGGCTGAGCTATCATACTTTGTACCAAAATGTAACACCTTCGGCATTTTTTGCACTTATTCTGCAGCACATCCAATGAAAAGTTCAATTAGTGTTAGAAAGTAAGAACTATCTTTTGGGGACGAGCTTTTTCAGCCATTTTCACTGTATATGATTAAGAAAAAGTGCAGAAAACGCAGAAAATATTACATTTTGGATGCAAAGTATGATAGCTCATTTTAAAGCCAAGCTTTTGCGAGCCATAAATTTAAAACGGAGGGGATGAGTGGAAAAATTTATTGGCCACTAGAAAGGTCCAGCGATTATCAATCGAAATATTTTTAAGTCATCATCGCAGGTTGTAACGTTCAAAAGTTCCAGGGTGATTTAAAAAAACTAACCAAATATTTTCAAGTCCCGTTATCTCCGACAGCGTTAAGGATTTACCCCCCAGCTACATTTTTTTGGTTGTCTAAGCATAACTTATCCATAGCCTTCGGGTGCCAGACTACTCACGTGACCCCCTGTATAACAAAATAATGTAATAAAATGTATGACTTTTTTTTTTCTTTTTTCCAGATCATGATTTTCGTGCATTTATGGTGCCTTAATGTAGAGCTGCAAGTTATACAACTACAAGCAAGAATGAGCAGAAAAAGTGCCGTCTACCGGCCGTCGTTTTATAGGGAGGTAGCGTAACCCCCGGAATATAATACAAGCCATGAAGTCGCCGAAGGCACCGACACATTTAAAGGCCTTACCGTGCCGGGTACAGCATGCAGTAAGAGCTCACTCTCACGGCTTTTTGTATACTCGTCATGGGGAAAAACTAAAATTTCATTTTAAACAGGTCCTAAAGCCCAAAACTGTCGCTCCCACAGCAAAATGAAGTTAAAACAAATTGCAGCCACATATGTTTTCTTTCTAATAGTTTTAAAAATGTAGCATGTAGAACAAATTTACGGAAATTATAGCGTTTGAACGAAATACAAGCAACTTTTATATGAAAACCTCCTTCAGTAAGACAAGGTAAGAAGACGGTGGATGTCGCCTGCTGACTCTCTTTTTCGACTTTGTTCATGGCTTGTATCTTGCGGGGGTTACGGAGGTAGTGATGAAAATCGAAGCGAAGGGTAATTTAATCTACGAGTAAGAAATTAAAGGAGATCCCCATCAACAACAATTTTCATGCCAATCTCAAAAATTTATAAGTTTATACACATACTATAAAAAATTCGCATTGCACGCGGATGGAAAAAAGAGTTTATGCAAGGGACTTTGGCGTGGTTTTTGAAAGTATGACGCAAAATTCTATACCAGCAGCAGGATAGTGAGAGCTAGTAATACAAAACAACTTTTTGAGATTTCTGGCTCCCCAGTAAGCCTATTTCCATCTTCGGTTGCCCAATAATTTGCCTTAAAATTTCATTCTTGGTAAATCCATAATAAGAAAATATATTAAAATTCTTTTACTCTTATCAAAATTTCAAACATTTACCAATATTCTAATTCCCAGCTTATTATTAAAAAAATTAACAAGTACAGTGTAACGTATGTATATATAAACCTTTCAATTCAAATTTATGTCCCCTCAAACAGATAAGATTACACACCGAACCAATGCAGTGTAAAGCCATGACCACAGACAAGGAAAATAAACAATTATCGAAACGATAATTAAAAGAAAATAAAAACAAAACAAATTGCTCGACCTCAAGAAGAATTTGCAACGCAAGCAAATTCTGCTATGCAAGCATAATTCTTCATTGGTAAAATATTCATACCTAAGGCTTTGCTTTACATACATATCGATTTGATTCTGACTCATTCAGAAATTGTGTGATCAGAAATGCTGACACTATAATTTCTGATTATTAATTTTGTATATTGCAATTCTGCAATAATTCGCCCTTTAGAATTGTAAAGAAATATTGATTCCTGTGTAATAATTTTATAAAAATAAGCTGCTACTGCTCAATAAAAATTAGACTTAATCTGACTATCGAAAGGTGTCTTTTTATTTCTCAACATCGGCATACTCTGCCATCATGCTATTACAGCGGCATACTCTACCTTAGCAAAATTCAAAATCGGCATACCCTGCCATCATGCTACTACAGCGACATACTCTGCCTTAGCAAAATTCAACATCGGCATATTCTGCCATACATCTACTTTGGCATACTCTGCCTTTATATAAATATCATGATAGCGGCTCTTTAGGCTTAACTCGTAAGTGCGGCACCCTTTTGCCTTTTCAATGAATTCTCATGGACCAATCATGGATAGATTTCTGACATCAGAACAAAAATATTATTACATGGCAATCAAATCATATTATTACAACAGTATTACTAAATTTCCACATGGAAGAATGTAAATATTTTTCTATGTACTACCCTCCCAATTTTAACCTTACTTACGGTTTTTGTGCTAGGGTAAATTTCTTTACCGAACATAAACAAAAGTGACACCTAGGGTACATGTAGACAGAGATACAACCATATGTTAGAAAGTGAGAAACAGCATCAAGTTCGGCTCGCAAATATGGTATATATATACACGCAATGGCCTCTCCTTTAGTTTCTTACTCGTAGAATTTAATTTAATTTTCCAAATTTTTTTTTGATGTTTTAATATGCTTTTGTTTCAGGAGGCCCGAACTTAACCGTTGAAATTGATGAGTCTACATTTGGAAAGAGAAAATATAACAAAGGGCATTTTGTTGAAGGGCAGTGGGTATTTGGTGGTGTTTGTAGAAAAACAGGAGATTTCTTTTTGCGTCCCGTGGAACGTCGTGATAGTGCCACTTTGAAGCCACTGATTGAATCCTGGATTCTTGCAGGCACAACAATCATAAGTGATTGTTGGAAGGCATATAAGAAGTTGAAAGTTTCTTTGCAGGCTTGGCATGCTAACACGTAATCGCGGGCGTGTTGTGACATCCGCGGCCAATAAAATACTCGCTGCAGCTTCTCCGTAGCTTTCGAGATGCCAAAATGTGCTAACAGAGGGGAGTTATGCGCATCCCCTATTAAGGAAGGTACTAAGTCTTCAGGAACCCACAACCTCCATGGAGGAGCGTCTGTGAGCGTACCTTCAGTCACAATCTCCGTTCGCTTAAAAATGTGTCCATTGGACACGCGTAAATCAGGGAATCGATCTGGGTTATCCTGAATCACCTTGATCCGGTTCAGATACCCTTCGGATTTAAAGGCCGGATGCTCTAGGTCTAATCCTGATGGTGTGGACAAATTAGTTAACTCTTCTATCTCTTTGCGAGATAATACGTCGGCGACTACATTTTCGGAGCATTTCCTGTGTACTAAGTTAAAGTCAAAAGCCTGTAATTTCAGGCTCCACCTAGCCAGGCGGCCCGACAAATCCTTTTGACTCATAAACCACTTTAAACTCGCGTGATCAGTGATTATGGTGAAGTGAGAGCCCTCCACGTACGGACGAAATTTCTTCACGCTCAGTACCGCCGCAAAACACTCGAGTTCTGTCACGCTATAATTCCTTTGAGCGGAATTAAGTTTTTGGCTCATAAACGCAATAGGATGTTGATTCCCTTCGTCATCTGTCTGGGAGAGTGCGCTACCCACCCCTACCGAGGAAGCGTCGCACTGAATCGTAAAGACCTTCCCGAAGTCTGGACTTGCGAGCACTCGAGCTGCTGTAAGGCAATTCTTATCCTTAATAAAGGCAGCTTCGGCTTCTGCGGACCAGAGGTTAGTAGGGTTTTTTCTCAACAAGTCCGTTATGGGACTAACCAGGCTAGCATAATTAGCAATAAACCTGCGGTACCATCCGTACAGTCCTAAGAACCGTCTAATTTGTTGCACCGTCTTAGGACGCGGGAAATCCTGAATCGCCGAAATTTTCTCCGGGTCTGCTTGGATCCCCTTCTCGCTGATTATATGTCCAAGGTATTTGATAGACTTTTGGCAGAATCTGCTCTTTGATGGTAAGGCCAGCCTTCCGTAGACAATCTCGCACCTTGCTCAATACTTATAGATGAGTGTCCGAATCCTCTGATAAAATCTGAGGGTCGTGCAAATAGACAAAGACATCATCATGTAACTTGTATGGCATAACCTTGTCCATTAACTTGCACAGGGTTTTCGGGGAATTGGTTAGGCCGAATGGCATGTCGACGAACTCAAACAATCCCCTCCCAGGAATTATAAAAGCTGTTTTGTCTCGCGACGCCGGTCCAAGCTCTACCTGCAAAATGCGTCCTTCAAATCTAGGCTGAAGATGTATTTTGTACTCTTTAATCGACCCAGAATCCCACTAATGTGCGGTAGTAAGGGGTAAGCGTCCTTACGGGTTACCTGTTACCTTTCGCGAATCCAAACAGACCCGGATTTTCCCATTTGGCTTCTTCACCATTACGAGTGGAGATAACCATTCACTATTACTTTCCTCAATGACCCCCAACTGGAGCATCCGATGGACTTCTTCGTCCAAAAGTTTTTGCATTGGTGGAGAGATTGGGTAATGTCTCTGCCGTATAGGCTTACTATCGCCCACGTCGATCGCGTGCTTTAATATGGACGTTCTACCCAATCTTTCCTTACTAAACGAGGGAAATCCCGTTATCACCTCGTCCAGGCGTTGTCTCTGTGTTGGACTTAACTGATGATCAGTTCCCTCAGGCTGTGTTTCCAATTGTAACTCGGAGATAATTGCCGGGACTATATCAAAGGTCAATGTTCTGATGAAATATCTAGTCTGATCCCTTGTAGAATAGTTCCTGCACGCAATACTCGCGCTGCATCCCGCGCTCATCCTTTTACCCTTCAAATTACCTTCGGCCGTACACTTAAATTCCGTGATGCTTTCTTATCCCGAACTGTGCGAATGTGGAACAGTCTACCATCTTCTGTCTTTCCTCCGGCATACAACCTGCGAAAGTTTAAGGGCGACATACATCGGCACCTCCGCCGCTCTCCTCATATCCCTTAATCCTTTCCCAATCTCCTTCCTGCCACGCTGTGCTTTGCATCATAGGGTATCCCCTGAGCTTGGCTTAATAATATAAAAAAAAAAAAAAAAAAAGGCGGACCAGAAATCCACACCTAGGATAACTTGGTGTACTATATTCGGGATGATGAAAAACTTTACTACTTTGGCCCGCTTGTTAAATTGAACAGGCAGATACACGAAGCCTAAGACCTCTTGCTTGGTTCCATTAGCTGTTTGGACAGAAGTCGGAAATCGAGACCATGGAACCTTAATCTGCTGTAGCAGCTTAAGAGCGCCAGTTCCGAGGCAACTAACGCTGGCCCCGCTATCGAGCAAGCCATTTATCTGCTCGTTCTTGATATTTATCCGAGCTGTCGGCCTTCCATCTTCCCCGGCTGCGAAGGTCATTGCTTGCAGCTGCTTCCTCATTGTTTTACGGCCTTGATGGTGGGCACGAACTCTAGCCTTTCGTCGAACGTCTGGGAATGCTGCCACATAGGACTTTAATTTGGGATTGTCGTTATTGGTTGGGTTGTCTTCGTTGAGCAATTTGGGCGAGGAATAAATTGGGGAGGGGTACGTGTTCTTGTCTGAGTTGGTGGGGTTTTGCATTAGTGCAATTTCCTCTTCGTGCGTTGGGTTACATTCATTTGACTCGTCAAGGTTATCGTCATCACTACGTAATTCATGAAGGTAATGTCTACGCATTCGGACTTGGTCATCTGCTGTTTCGCCCACTTCCTGCCACAGCTTCTCAATTCTGCGACATATCTGGTCCAATTCATCTACGCTGCGGAAGTCTTGCAACATCAGCGTTTTACGTAAACTGGGATGCATGTTCTGCATAACGAGCTGAATCAGCTCTGCTTCTCTCATCGGCTCTCTTAACCTGAGCGCCATGCCTTCGACTTCTAATCGGAAGTCACTGAATTTTTCCTTCGCTTTCTGTTTACGATTTGCAATTAGCCTCTTAACATCATAGTCACTTAAGTTATCTTCGAATTCCTTCCGTAGACAATAACATAATTGGATCCAATTCGCACTAGGGTATTTTCTGCAAAATTGCCAATGCCATGTAGCTGCTTTACCAGTAAGAAGCTGGTGGATAGCATATATTAAACTAGCTTGGTAGACGCCATCAGCGCGCGCAAAAGTTTCGACTCGAAACAGGAAATCATCCGCGGCCAGACCTCGAGGTGATCCATCAAACCGGATCTGCCAGTTGGCAACGGGATTTCCACTTGCTCGTCTGCCTGGCGCGTTTTGCCGAACCGGCAATAACTGAGGTGGTTCAGGAGGATAAGATTGGCGAGGTGGCAGCCTGGTTCCCAGTGGCAAGCGAGGTTCCACTCGCTGAGACCGAATTGCTTCATCGGGATTTATTAAGGCTTGATTACGGTCAATAAGATCGAATGGTCTTTGACTCATTGGTGCATCTGCAATTTGGCCGTTCGGACTTTGTCCCGACCAATGGCGGAAATGTTGACGAAGACACTCTGCAGGGTTTGAGTCATCCATTCTCCCTCTGTCGAGCCGAAGACTCACTCTGGGAGGTTGGACACCACCGGTTTTGTCTCTAAATTGGGTTTGACGAGGACTGCTAACTCCTAGTACCGGGACCTGTCCAGGCACCGGCCATTGAGATGGTGCTCTGGATAATGTTACATCTTTATCAGCTGGTTGAGCTATTTGATTGAATCGCGAAGGATATACTTGTGACGTAACAACTTGACGAGAGTACATAGGTGGCTCCGTAATGTGAGCCGAGTTCTTAGGAATAGTTCCGGTGCTAGTGGATTGAGCTGAGTTAATATATGCCCTACCCACAACCGCAGGTAGTAGAGCCCCACGCGTTATGGGTATGTCACGGCTACTGCCCACTGTAACCTCAGTATTTTTAACTGCTATTGAGGCACGGCTTGTAGCTGGAGGGGAGGTACGATCACCCATTCCATCAACGTCGGTTGGCGTGACAGTTGCACTTTCTCTGTTATCGCCATAATCTTGTACTCTCGCGGTTGTTACTTCCGCCAATGCTTCAGCTGGCAGCAGAATCTCCCTGGCATTTGACGCCAATTCCCGCCTTACTTTCGCTATCAATTCCTCAACGGCTTGCAATAACTCTATATAACGAGTATCTGTGGACACCTCCGCGCTAATCAAAAGGTTGAGTCTCGTACATCAGGGTATTAATCGTGATTCCGCACCGATCAACTCCATGCTATTCTTGGTTGCCACTGCGATATTGACAGTCTTTTGTAAGGACGATGCCTTCGTCTGACACGTAGTCCATTCTTCTACTATATCACTTATGGGAGGAAACCCGGTCGGTCTCCTTTTTAGACCCTGCTCTTTCTTGTCCAGGAGATCTTGTAAACTAGGAATGGGTTGCGAAGTCTTGGACCCGCGTAATTTCCGCAATTTGAGCTCATACTCGAGCACGTCGGGCTCTAAGAGATGGGCATTCATGGTGGATAGTGACAATGGGGTGAGTAATTTAGCACGCTCTACTGGCCGCTGATGTACTCCGAATCTAATATGGTCAATGTCTATTACTTAGACTCTTCCGACGTATCTTGACGACAGCCTTTCTGCTAAATCTATGTGTACTTTGACCGAAGGCCACTTAAATTCCTAACTCTTACTTCTAGAGGGTAACCCTCCCTTATCCTAAATTAGAGGCCTTTGTAACTCAAGGACACTCCATCGCAAGGCTCGCTACAGAATGCTAACCGTCCTTAACCCAATGTTCCTTGTACGTTGCCTAATTATATGGTATTTTAATTTATTCCACTCCAACTTAACGTATCTTAATCTATCTCCTTGCACCTGCAACCGCGGCAAGGGTATGACAATTATAAGTATTAAATTGGTATATACTAGTGATAACGGCCAAACTTGCTACAAGCTTCAAGTTAGAATTAATGGAACTGCGATACTTCAACTTCTAACCCTTATTCTCAACTTCTTCAATAGCTATTTAGCTTACTTATTTAATTCCAATTTCATAATTTAGAAGGTGCACCCATCGTTGTCCCTGCCTCACAGTTCGCGTACTCCTTACACAACGCAATAGAACCGTGCCGTCCTGGAGAGCCTCTATCTCGGATTACTGGTGGTGGATGGTGAATGTCCGTAACTTTAGTTGAATAAACTAACAACCGTGACCTGCAGCGACAGGTCCAATGCATCGTGATTCCCCGCAGAGAGAATGGAACAAGACCACCTGTTCCATTTCTAACCGCTGCGGTGTGTCATTCAGGAAGGACTCGACAAGAGAGACCACCCATCTGTCGGTTCTAACTTCCCGAAGAACAACGTCCACGGAACGGTCTGTGACCACACAGATTCAGTTCTCACATGGTGCCGTTCCTTCTCAAGGAATTTGCTACGCACAGATTCTCACCTAAGTTCTCTATTAATCACGACTATTCCTCAAGACTGTCTCAAAAGTCCAGGCCTATTACTTTAATAACGTCATGTTCTCGATTCTTCATTCACTTCGCCTTCTACAATCAGGGTCCTGTTAATCCGCCTTAGAGCAGCCATAGTAATTTTTATCGTTAGATGAACTTTACTGAAGGTACTGAATATTATATGAACGCAGTGAACTATTATATAAACGACAAGTTGTCAGCCAGACCCTTGGTTTCATTGATACTATTTAGATCAGCCTGCCTTCACAACTAGTGATCTACTATATACCTGCTGGCATTCCCCATTCCATTTCAGAATGCTGAATGGATCCAACCAGGAAATAATTTTCCAACAATGCAAAAGGAAAAATATAAGGAAAATCAAAATGCTTAATGAGGAATCACACTTAACCAAGAGAAGCGCTGTTAAGTATTGAATTAGCTAATTTTAAAGGGTACGCCATATGCAAAGAGACCCAAATTTGATAAAATTGTACATAATTGTATATAATTCCGAACTACTGTACGGCAGTCAATTTCGAAATCTTGAGATTCGCTACTAAAAATTAAGGAGAGGAGGAATACTAACAATAATCCGGACTCCAGTCACTGGTGAATGATAGTATACAAGGTGTGCTAACTGGAACCTAAGGCCCAGATTCACACCTTATACAAAAGTCCCCTAAATTGGGCGCCATATCTGTAACACAGGGTTGCTAAGAGCGCCTGAGTACATCGGTCGGACGTCGGGACAATAAAGTGAAGGGAATTTTATAACAACTGCCCTAAGGTATAGTGGGCGCCAGGTTCCATGCAGATAACTCTCCAGTGGTTAAGGCCGTGCCATACTGGGGCCACCCCGTAGCGGAGGATGCTCTTCGCCGCCTCCTAATCGCATCCTGCCACAGAGGACCGTCAGTAGTCACAGCTCATTCTACAGAGAACCAATTATTCAGGCCCTTGCATGTACTCCCCCTTTTCCGCGACCTCCTTGGAAGTGCTGGCTAAGCTCGTCGGACGGTGTGGGGAGGAAAATGGGGTACATGCAGCGAAGAATTGCACTAAATACCTCCACCAGGCCGCTCCAGGATGCATGCGCTCCTATCCCATAACAACTGACTTAGACTTACCCATGCCAAGCCATGAGCAGCACCACCTAGCAGTACCAACGATAGGGCACCTTCCACCTACTTACTTCATGCCATCAGTTCGGAATGTCTAGTAATCGAAAAAAAAACTCCAACAATTCTGAGGCTATTACGGGGACCTACGGAAGCTTGTGAGAGGCTTTCCGCGGCGTCAGCAACATGAAGGGGAATAATCGTGAGTACAATTGACCAACAGGTCTCAATATTCTCCACAAGGGAGGGAATCAACACCCAGGAAATCGCTCATACACTTCCCCTTTTAAAAAATGAATTGTTTTCTCTGTTTTAACTTTAATTCACGTCTATAATAGTTCAGATACTCAATCTTGGTTATTTACCTATTCTCGTTAATTACCTTGGTTCCCTAATGCGTATCTGTAACTCTGCCTGATCTATTCTGCTTAAGCTAGGTAGTTCTATACATTCTTGACTGGTCTGAATATTAATTCCTAACTCCTAATCAATTCGGGAATAAAAATTTTTTTTTCTATTCTTTTATACATGTGGAAGGTCTAGCCTTATTTCAATTCCATCATCCTAACCTAACTTACAACCAATCCAATTATCCGAATTTCACGCTCTGCACTTTATTTCACGTGCTCAATACAAATAGTGGTTTAACTACACACTATCCCTATCCTTATACTAAGAATAGTTCGTTCCTCCTGAGTTCTCGCGATTAACTACCCTAACCTAGTCGGGTCATGCCTGGATAAAACACATAACACATCGGTATCTCTACTAAATTTAAATTTTAAATTGGGAAGAAGGAGTAAATTACTTTGTTATTCTGCTCAATCGGTTAATTGCCTACTTCCAATCCAACTGCAACTACTCAAGAACTTAAGCAATCAAATCTTATAATTAAATTATTTATATAGATATGCAATATATAATATATATGTTTATGTAAATAGATCACTTACTCACCGGCGTATCCTCAAATGCGCATTTGTTGATGACGCGGCTGTTGCTGAGTTGGTTGGAATAACAATCTGTTCAAAAGAAGGTAATCCTACTTAACTTAGCCTATAAGCTAATGAGCTACTGCCTAAAGTCCACCACTTCTGTGGTTCAACGATGTCCACTAGTTCTAATATAGGTTTTGTTTGGCTCAATAGTTGTCTGTTGAGTTCCCCATCTACTGCTGGTAGGCACGAGAAGGTGCTCGCAGATCCGGGTTCAGCGATATAAGGTGTTGGTCCCCTCTTTTATTACTTTTTTGTTTTGGTTTTTAAGTTTTCTAACAATTTCGTAAAATTTTCCGCTTCTTTGCTGACATACGCCTTACAGCTGGAGGCACTGATTCCAACCTCCTCCTTCAATCTCTCTTTGACAGGGCCCCGGAGGCGAGCCGTCGCTGTCAGACTTACGCCCCCGACTTGAAAGCTACAAGATTTAAAACGGATTGTACAGGTCAACCTAACAAACTATTAATTTCCTTACCTTAACCTTAATTTATTCCTCTTACTCTTGGAAGATTTTCTTCCCACCTTTTACTCGTTTTGTGGGGTTTTTTTGTTTTTTTGTTTCCGTTTTCCTATCTCCATTTATGTCCAGATTTAATGACCACGGAATTGGGCTTCTTTCCCTCGGGCTTGTCGCACTGAGGTTTTACCTTTCAGGCCAATTACAATACTTGTGAGGAGTATTTAAAAAAAACACTTTCGCAGGCACAATTAGCCGGGACTACTTCAATACCGGCCGTGCACTTTCCAAAGATCAATTTGATAGCGGTATATGGCCTCCGTTAATCGTGCTACGCCTTCTAGAAGGTTCCTTTAGCCTCTTACCAAGCCCTGTCATGCCCGAGTTATTTCGGTAGTACCCGATGGCTTTAAATGAACTACAATTCGCTCAGCGCCAAACCTCTCAACCCGACCTGTACTTCCTTTATCCAAGCCCAGAAAGTATTAATCCCTATTTAGGATTTATGCTGTTTTCCACTCGGTCTGTTTTCCCACGCAATGTAGGTGACTGGGGTATCTTGTGATATGGAAATTTATTTGAACAAATACTCTCTGTTTAAATTTTGTAGGTCTGGAGTCATGATTTAACTGTTACAGTATACTAATGCGTAACTGGTTTGTGACTAACTAAATCCCTCGCTAAAACTGGTATTCCAGCCTTTTGAAAAATAACTACCCGATACTAAATTGAATGCACAAATCCAATGGCACTAATATAATTTATGGGCTATAAAATATTAAGATATGTCTATGTCGGTGCCAATAATGCAATCGGACCATTAATCAACTCTATTCAGGTATTCTGCGGGTATAGCCAATGAATAAACAGTTACTAAAGTAAAGCACCATCCACCTTACATAGTCCTATTGGTTAATCCTCGTACCTTTCTTGAATATTGTGACTGTCCCACCATTGGCTACAGCAGGTATTAAATCGATCGGTGCTATACATGCACGACCATAATTCGGCTGATGTTATATTCCCCTTTATGTATTTGCGTAAATAACTTCTGGTTTAAACACCAGGCACCTTGTCTAAACAACTGGGTTAAGCGTTAACCTTGTCTGAATTTGCTTTTAAATTTTTTTTTGTTCGTTTGTGCATCCATTCATTATATAAACGCGTAGAAGTAACCGTCTAATCGCTTGTCAGGAAGTTAATTCCATGAAAATCGCCTTCTACTGATATGGAGCTATAATCTCCTGTTTTGCAAAAATTATAATTAAAATTACACTCAGTATTGTGCCATACCCATTAAATTAAAATTTTACTCCTGTTCATAACATACAAAAAAAAGAGGACCTTCGACCTTGAACTATTAATTTTCCTTGATTCCTACTATAGCTCAACCTTGGCATTTCATATACCACTCATCATATGTTTTTCGAGGAATGTAACAAATTTCTCCAAATATGGATAATTTATGTGTGTACGTGTATAGGTATTTATATTCATCCTCTGTATATATACACAGTGGTTAAAGGACCAAGGCAAAGGAAACTTACGAGATTTATCAATTCGCACTCAAATTTAAAACTTAATAAGGAATTAAAAACAAAATGGAATTTTATCAATTCATTACGTATTCTTAAATTTTCATATAGAAATTTAATCACCAAGTACTTAATAGAACAAATCAAAATATTGTATTAGTTGATGTCCATTCTTAAAATAAACTTACTAGAAAATTCGATTTATATTTAGTCATTGATTTAATTAATTGAAAATTAATATAATGATATAATATAACACCGTCAGGGCGAATGATATCGATACGATAAATTAAGCTGGAACTTATTCCACCGATTTGGATCATATATACATACTGAATCATCGAACCATCCCTTAACCGTGTTCCGGCTCAATTCAAAACTCGGGATGTATGCAACATTTGTACTTCATCCAGAGGAAAACGAGGCGCATTCACTTTAATTACAATTAAATATATTTCTGACTGGCTGTTGTTACGTGGTGAACTCTGGATGTAGGGGATGTGGTGGCCTAGAAAGTAAAGAAAATATTTAAATATAATTGCTATAACATATTCCAAGGGGATTACTTATGTGTACATGTTGGTTTCGTCCTGTCTTGCCTCCTCAAATAATAAATTTGGTTGATTCTGCAAAGATTTTCACATCACTTTCAGATCGTGAGCACTATAAAGAAATTACTCACCCTCCCGAAGGTTGAAGACACCTCTATGGATTGCAATATCGATTTTGAACGATACTTTCTTCATCTGAAGTTACCAAGGATACTACTGCGTCGCTGTGAGTCCTGGAAGATATATATGTACGTTAAGGGAGAGTGAGCTGTTCGAATTCCAAATAATACCTAGTATATCCGCCGATACAAGGAATTCTTGGAATCAGAGGACCGTTGTAGTTATAAGCTGTTTTAATAATGATTTTGTCACAAAAAGTATTGGAAAACCCAAGTTGGTCCTGAAATTAGAATTAAGTAGAATTAAGTTTAATAAGCATATTTAATGAATTTAAAATTTTATTTACCTTTATAAAGATGATGTAAGGCAGGCAGCGGTACCGCGCGAAGTTCTTCCGAATACCTTAGAAATGGAAATGCAATGATATTTATCTTTATTTAAATAATTAGTGTTTTCGGAATTTGAAAATAATTTACCTGACCCAGTCCCCCCTTCTCACGCACAATAAAGTAGTACAGCACAGCCGTTAAAATAACCTAAACACAAACAGAAAAGCGACATGATTTCTTTTGCCCAACCTGAATTTTCTGAAGTTTTATATCGTTATTGGGGCTGCCAGTAGCCCAAAGCGTAAAACGAAATGCAAAAAAAAATATGGCACTAAACACACGAATTTTTGGCAAATAAGCAAACGATCGGCAATTTCAGAATAAAAATAAAAATCAAATTTTATTCACCAAAGCAGAACTGAATCAAGCTGATTCGGAAAAGTACTAGAGGTAAAGGCCGGACGTTCAAAATAGTGGGCTTTCTCTATAAAAAAGCTTTGGTAGGTGAAGCGGGCAGTCTCCGACAAAAAAAAGAAGAGCGGGCGAGTGTCAAAGTGTGAAGCGAATCGACGAGGTCGAAGAAGGAAGAGGTTTTTTTTTTTTTGAAAAGTAGGAACAAAGTAATAGTCGAGAAGTTCAAAGAATAGAAAGAAAATTAAAAGAAATTAGAAAGGAAATAGCTTAACCAAGTGGTTTAAAGCCAAGAAGAAAGAGGATTGGAAAGGAACGCCGTTTGTCGGGAGGTCTTGGGTCAGCGCAGGATAACTGGAGTAAAATTGGAAAATTCATATAGAGAAAAAGATAAGTATCATTTTTCCACTTATTAGATACAGCTCAAAGTTCAGCATAAAACTGTTGCTGCATTCGGGATTTATAAATATAGTGTTTAATATTTTTTTTTATTCGCGTGCTACCTCCCTTGCCAGTTTAACTGTTTCGGGCTCGATTAGTCTGAGTCGCATTACGTGTGAAATTTTGATAAGTAGTTCATCAATAGATTTAGAGTTTCAATTATAACGTTTGGTCAACTAAAAGAAAGAAGTGATAAATATAAAGTTCTGTTTTCTTATTTAAAGTTCGTGGACTCGAAAGAAAAACCACGTGGCGCCCAACAGGTGTTAAGGCCCAGCGCATATAACCCCACCCTTCTCCAGCTCTAGCCGGGTGGACACCTTACGCGGTTATAAAACGGCGTAACAAATTTGGCGCCCAACGTGGGGCCAAAACACCTATAACACTTCAAAATTTAGAAGTTTTCATAGAATTTCAAAGTTAGATTCAAGGTTAAGTTCACTATTCATACATATTATTCGTTCATATCAAAGTTTAGTGCTCAGACCAGAGTGCAGTGATAACACAGAATATTAGGCAAATGTTGCGAACTGGAATGTATATGCAACTTTTACACAGAGAGAGAGTATCGCAAATCGTAACTTTAGTACTCGCTGGTCAGCACTAATGTTTATATATAAGGAGGGGAGGTAGCGCTTGTTTAGAAACATTTTTTTTTTAATATATAGACTGTTTGGTAAGAATAAAAGAAAGAAAAGAATTTTGGTACTCACCCGTATCTTAATTATATATTATCCATTATATGTCACACTTTGATTTCAGGTTCACCACATGCCGTTTTAGTTAATGCACCTCACAATATGATTTCCCATAAACTTTATTTTTTTCCCCTTGTTTTGTTGCACTTTCAGATCTTCAGATTTTTTTTTAATTTTAGCTGTATTCAACACAATTTAATTGTTTAGTTGTTCTCAAACACAATTTACTGGGAAAAATTTTGGGACTTGACACTCAGATAGTATTTTAACATTTTTCTTTGTGCCGGCTAAAAATGCGTTTAGTATAATAATTATAATCTCCACTCCGCGTACCCGCGTACATAGCGTCACTTGAATTCACTGGCTGGTCTCGCTGGTCAGCACTAATGTTTATATATAAGGAGGGGAGGTAGCGCTTGTTTAGAAACATTTTTTTTTTTAATATATAGACTGTTTGGTAAGAATAAAAGAAAGAAAAGCATTTTGGTACTCACCCGTATCTTAATTATATATTATCCATTATATGTCACACTTTGATTTCAGGTTCACCACATGCCGTTTTAGTTAATGCACCTCACAATATAATTTCCCATAAACTTTATTTTTTTCCCCCTTGTTTTGTTGCACTTTCAGATCTTCAGATTTTTTTTTAATTTTAGCTGTATTCAACACAATTTAATTGTTTAGTTGTTCTCAAACACAATTTACTGGGAAAAATTTTGGGACTTGACACTCAGATAGTATTTTAACATTTTTCTTTGTGCCGGCTAAAAATGCGTTTAGTATAATAATTATAATCTCCACTCCGCGTACCCGCGTACATAGCGTCACTTGAATTCACTGCCACTGGGGTTCATCTAGTCCGAATCACAAAATCCAATCCGATAAGAGAATTCATTTCGAAGGAGAAATAATTCCCATTTTTCGTTAAACCAAGCTCTCGGAGTCGTTTGATATTCGATAAGCGGTAACTGACCTACTTTAATGTTTGACCCAGTTTCAGCGGATGAATTCTCAGTTCCTAGCGATACATACATATGTAGATCTGCAGTAATAGCCCCGTCAGAGGTGCCTTATATGACTACTTAGCCTATATAGCAATCGATCAGCTTTGGTTGGAGTGACGTTTCAAACGAGTTTTTATTTTTGTTTTGCAGTCGCCTCATCGCAAGTATAATTTGGAAATTAGTTTAGGCTGATAATGAATGTAACTGAATTGCACTGCTTCTACTGGGGATCGAATGTCTGAACGTGAATATAGCTAAATAAGTATCTTAGAGAGCATTGTTCAATGCTTTAGCGTATATCCTAATAAAATTTTGGTTTCGGCCCGTGTTAGTAAATGGTAGTCATAAGGTATCATTTCTTTAGCAAATAGTTTTTTTAATCAATGAACGAAGAAGGCATGTCACTACGATCAGTATACACATAGGTGCGCTGGGATCGAGAATTTTGATTTAATTTTAAGTTTATTTTGCAGTAAACGCTCTTCGATTTGCTAGTAATTACCTTTTGATTGAGTAATAATTTGTTTTCTTAATACATATATCCAACAATTGTCGAGCCCTCCGAGTTTCGATTTTTTTTTTGCTGTATACATTTAATATCAAATAGCTCTATTGGATTGAAACAGCCGCGGCTTCCTAATTTATTTACCCATCCATTGGAACTTCTATTGTCTCTCCGCGAATCATGGCCATGCTGATCAATAGATTAAGTCAAGATGAGTTGTCGTATGAACTCAAGGTGAGGAGTTTGCCGACTGGTAAAGTAGACGATATGAGAATAACATTACGTGAAGCTTTAAGGGTAGAAAGGGATGGTAAGTCGCTGGCGGTTGATCCGTATCCATTCAGTTTCGCTGAAGACCTTCAAGTATTGCGTAAGAAATTAGAGGAAGTTGAAGAAATTCTGAAGGATTTTAGTGGAGATTTAGATAACGGAGATTTTAAGATAATATCTACCAAAATTGAGTGGGCTCTGAGAAGGTTAGATAGGACTAACCCTGTAGGTACCGAAGAAACGGCAGAAAAGGCTACAGTCAGAGCTAGTCTAGTTTTATCCTTGGGTTCATTGAAGGTTAGGGCCGATGGGGGCTGCGAGGAAGATGAAATGGACGAAGATAGCGTCAACTTATCTACGACGGGTGCAATAATTAGTAATGCTCATTCGCGTGTTGCTCTACACAAGTGGGAGGTGAAATTTTCCGGTGTTCAGGGCCAATCCCTTAACTCATTTTTAGAGAGAGTAAAGGAGTTAGCTGAGGCGCGTGGAATTACCAAATACCAATTGTTTCATTCAGCTGTGGACTTGTTCTCAGGCCCAGCGCTGATATGGTATAGGGCGAATAAGTCAAAGTTTCATTCTTGGCAAGATCTAGTTAAAGATCTCAAGAAAGAATTCCTACCATATGATTACGACGATCGACTAATCGAGGAGATAAAGAGGCGTACTCAAGGACATGGTGAATCCATTGGGATGTATATTGCTGTGGTTACGAATATGTTCTCACGATTATCAGATCCGTTATCAGAGGATCAGCAGTTGCGTATACTTAAACGGAATATTAACCCATTCTATCAGACACAACTAGGATTAACTCAAATTGATACAATACAGGACCTGGTAGACTTAGGGCGGCGACTAGACTCGGTTCGAACCTCCGTTGAGGCCTACGCACCTCCACCTTCAAAGAGGAATATCAACTTGCTTGAACCGGACCTAGCCTACGTCGCTGCGGAATGTCCAGCTGTAGCAGCAGTAGAGAATCAAATTCCAAGCCCGAATCCTACAGTCAACTCGAGATCTAAGTGTTTTAGATGTGGCCGTCTAGGTCACATCGCGCGGTTCTGCAGAAATAATGTAAGCTGTTATGGATGCGGGGTACGGGGCGTCACACGCCCTAGATGTAGTAATTGCAGAAATAGCGCTGCATATCAGCCACAGCAGAGTGCGTCAATTAATCGAAGGGCTGCACCTCAGCGTAGTGAACAGAAGGGGGGAAATCAGATTCAATCGCATTCAGTACACATCCAGGGTAGTCAAGCTCCGGGAAACGCGAGAGGAGCTCGAATGTAGAGGGCGAATCGAGCTCGGAAAATGCCCTAAAAGCCCCCCATGCTGTGAGATATTGGCGTACCGAGAGTATAGGAAACGGAAGTGGTGATGACGAGCTTGACACATTAGTGGATTACATATTTTTAGAGGTTAAAGATGATGTGCGTCCGCATCTTATGGTAACTATTTTTGGTCTTAGAATTTGTGGCTTATTGGATTCGGGTGCATTAAGAACAATTGTTGGAAAATCTGGTTGGGAGTTACTTCGGGAACAAGGGCTTAGGATGGAGAAAACGAAGGCACAGACGGTGAGCTTGGCAGACGGTAAAACTATCAATGTACTTGGTGAAGTGAGTCTACCCATAGAACTTGAAGCACGTATAGCTGTAATAGATGTATTGGTCATTCCCGAACTTCCTCAGTGTATAATTTTTGGTATTGATTTTTGGCAAAGGAAGGGTATATCAGCAAATTTGCGAGAGAATTCGTGGAAATTTAATGATCCGAATGTTGAAATTCAGGTCGATGCTTTACAGAGCCATTCCAAATTAACAGCCGTCCAGCAGGAAGAACTGAGTGAACTTATTAGTAAAGCCGAAGCAAAAATGGGTAAGGGACTAGGGTGTACTGTAGCGGAAGCTACATTTTATTTTAGTTTCGTTCATATTTAAATTAATGTTTTTTTAAATAAAAATAATTTAACATTTATCTATCTTGTCAGCTTAATAGTAGTGCTGACTGTGTATAAGAAAAATCAATTTGAGAATGACGTCTGTTCTAAAATACTTTAAAAAAACTTTTAAAAAGCTTTAATCGCAGATACATGACACTGTACACTTTCAGAAAATGCAAAGGAAAACTTGTTCAGAATGTAAATAAAAATTAAGATTATGGTTGTGTCAGGAGATAGATTCAGTTCTAATTTAGACGCTAGAAAGAAAACAGCTTTTTAAAATAATAATAAGCTTTCTTCTATATATATACATATATATATATAAAAAAATATTTATTGTTTGTCTTAAAATATAAATTTGTTATAGACATTAAAAATAAAATAAAAAAAAATAAGAATAAAAAATATACAAGCATAAAAGAATAAAATAAATATTTTATTCATAACATAAAAAGAATTTATTAACTTTTAAAAATTTTACTTAATTTCAAGGACCAAAAATAAAATTATAAAAATAAATGTACGAAGAGCTTGTTGTGAATCGAAGAAAAGATTCTTAGAGACACATCAAGCCTCCAATAAAAGTACAATTGGTGACCCCGACGTGATCGTTTCTAAAAAGGTAACCCCCCTCCAGTGGTAAGGTGCCTTTTTCTAGAAGCAAGTTTTGGTTTGAAAAGAAGAAAGAATAAAGAAATAAAAAATTAATTGTCATATAAAGGAATAAAGAAATGAAATATTGGTTTCAAAGGAAGAAAGAATAAAGAAATAAGAAATTAATTGCATATAGGAGAATAAAGAAATAAAAAGATGGTTTCAACGGAAGAAGAAAGAATAAGGAAATAAGAAATTAGTTTTGGAAGAAGACAAGAAAGAGAAAAAGAAAGAGTGAGAAAATATAAAAGTTTGATCTGAAGTAAAACAGTAAGTTTAATTTAGATTAACTTTAGTTTAGATTTATAAAGAATAAATGTATATATATATTTTTTTTAATATATATTGTGAAAATATTGTACACAAGACACAATACAAACACATACAAAGATCGTATTATTGATCAGAGAAAAACGCGACAAATGAGAAACAATTAATTTTTCTTAAGCTTTGTGAAAGTTTGTACGTACATAATTTTATATATATACATATGTATATACAAGTATATATATATATAGGAAAAAATTGATTTTTCTTTTAAAATTATTACGGGAAGTTATAATTACGAATATTTAAGTCCGTCTACGTATTACAAGTGTATTTGTCAATACGGATAAAAGTTTGAAAATATACTGTAAGTGTGTTCTCAAGTGCTTTTTGATTTAGTGTGATCCGAAGCATTCCATTCAAAAATGCCGGGAGACGAAATAATTAATGCCCAACAAAATTTCGTGGCGGCAGCAACTGTAAAGCTTCCAACTTTCTGGCCACCATGTCCAGAAGCTTGATTCTTTCAGGCAGAGGCTGAATTCAACGCCAAGGGAATTCGTGTGGACGAAACAAAATATGGACATGTGGTACAAGCTCTTCCGCTGGAGATCATCATGAATGTTTTGGACTTTCTTCAAGCTCCGCCTACAGAAGACAAATATATAAATTTAAAAAGAGTTCTTATACAAAGATTCAACGATTCTGAAGAGAAGAAATTAGAGCAACTGCTCTGCACCTCGGAAATCGGCGACAGAAGACCTTCAGAGTTCTACAGGGCAATGAAAACTCTAGCTGGAACATCTACAACTTTTGGTTCAGAACTAATAAAAAAGTTATGGATGAGAAAACTTCCAGCTAGTATCAACATTTCATTGACGTCCTCATGTAAGCAAGACATAAAAGACTTACTTGAGCTGGCAGACAAAATTTTTGAAGTATCAAAACTACAATATGTATCTGAAATTAATAAAGATTTTAATTCACAAATACCCCAACAAAATATTTCACCATTAAACATTGATAATAATGTACCTAGTAAAATGATAATTTTAGAAAAAAGGTTAGAAAACTTGGAAAATTTGTTTCGAAATTTTACTATAGGTAATAATAACAATAATGATTACAAAAATAATTTCAGGTTCCATTCAAGAAGTCGTTCTCGAAGTCATTCGAGATTTAATACCGACAATAAACTGTGTTGGTATCATTTTAAATTCGGGGATAAGGCAAGTAAATGCATTTCTCCATGTTCGTTCGTTGACAATAATAATCCAAAAAACTAAATATCCCCTCAGCGTGTAGTAAGTCACGTACCACAGCTTCAAAAAGACTTTTTCTTCTTGATAAAGAAAACAAATTTAAATTTTTAATCGACACTGGGGCGGATATATCAGTGGTACCAAACGCATTTTTCGGCAAATTCAAAAGTGACCCAAATTTAATATTATCAGCAGCTAACGGATCAACAATTAATACATATGGCACTAAATTATTAAAAATAGATTTCGGATTAAGGCGAGACCTCACTTTCCCTTTTATTATAGCTAGCGTAAATAAACCCATTATAGGAGCTGATTTTTTAGAAAAATTTAATTTATTGGTCGACCTTAAAAATAAAAGACTAATTGACGGGAAAACTTCACTTTGTGTAAACGGAATCACGGTAAATGCAAATACTCCCTCGCCACGTCATTATGCATTTGACAACGAATATGATAAAATTTTGCAGAGATTTCCGTCGTTAATTCAGGCACCAAATTATGATCTTCCCGTAAAACATAATGTAGTGCATCATATATGTACAAAAGGACAACTTCCTTTTTCGAGACCACGTAGATTGGATATACAAAAATTAAAGATTGCAAAATTAGAATTCGAACAAATGGTAAAATTAGGTTTATGCAAACTTTCATCTTCACCGGTTTCTTCACCATTACATATGGTAGCAAAGAAGAACTCTTCTGATTGGCGACCTTGCGGCGACTACAGGCGTTTAAATGCAATAACAACACCTGATAGATACCCCATACCACATATTCAAAATTTTTCTTTGAATTTGAACGGATCAACATTTTTTTCTAAAATTGATTTAGTTAGGGCATATCACCATATACCGGTAGCACAGGACGACATTCACAAGACAGCCATAACTACACCTTTTGGATTGTTTGAATTTACAAGAATGCCATTCGGACTAAGAAACGCGGCACAAACTTTCCAACGTTTTATGGACCAAGTTTTAAAAGGATTAGACTTTACCTTTACTTATATAGACGACATTTTGGTGGCAAGTAAAAATTACAAAGATCACATATCTCACCTAGAAAAAGTATTTTCACGATTACAAGAATTCGGTATAAACATTAATCCCGCAAAATGTGTTTTCGGAGTAAACTCTTTGAATTTCTTAAGTCACAAAATCACTATAAATGGAATTCTTCCATCTGAAGACAGAATAAATGCTATTAAAAATTTCCCTTCTCCATTGTCAATTAAGCAAATTCAACAATTTATAGGTATGGTTAACTACTATCATAGATTCGTTCCACATTTAGCAGAATTTTTAAATCCAATTTACATAACTCTAACCAAATTACTAAAAAAACCGAAAAACCCCAAAAACTTTGATTGGCCTCAAGAGTGCGAAGCTGCTTTTATAAAAATTAAAGATGCTCTTTCTTCCTCCACACTTCTGGTCCACCCACTTGAAGACACTAAATTTATTTTAACGGTCGACGCGTCAGCCATAGCGGTAGGAGCTGTGTTGGAACAACACAACAAAAATAATTTTGAACCTTTAGCGTTTTTTTTCAAAAAAATTAACTCCAGCTGAAGTAAAATATTCAACGTTTGACAGGGAGCTTCTGGCAGTGTATTTAGCTATCAAACATTTTAGACATTTTCTAGAAGGTCGTAATTTTACGGTGTTCACAGATCATAAACCTTTAACATCTGCCATCTGGACTAAAACAGAAAGAAGCCCAAGACAAGCCAGACATCTGGACTTTGTAACTCAATTCACTTCAGACATTAGACACATAAAAGGAAAATCTAATGTGGTCGCAGACTCTTTATCACGCGTTATAGTTTACAATGAAAGTCTCTGCGAGCGCAAGGATAATAAAATAGACTTAAATATTATCATTGAAAGCCAAAAAAATGATGAAGAATTGAAATATTTAATTTCCGCAGAGAATACTTCAAAAAATTCTAAAATTAGATTAGTGGAAACAGAATTACCCGATTCCCAAAATAAAATTTGGTGTGAGGTGTCAACAAAGGTTTCTCGGCCATTTATTCCAAAACCTTTGAGACAAAATATTTTTGAACTTATACATACCTTAGCACATCCCGGAATTAGAGCAACAAGAAAACTAATTTCTTCTAGGTACTTTTGGCCTTCTATGAACAAAAATATAAATTTTTGGGCAAAATCATGCATATCTTGTCAAAAATCCAAGATACATAAACATACTAAATCTAAAATAGGTCAGTTCCAAATACCTAAAGGAAGATTCGAACACATACACATAGACTTGGTAGGACCTTTACCACCTTCAGATGGTTTTAATTATCTATTAACAGTCATCGACAGACTCACTAGATGGCCTGAAGTTTACCCTATAAAAGATATTTCAGCTAAGACAATAGTAAATACGTTATACACTCAGTACATTTCACGTTTCGGAATACCACTAGAAATAACAACGGATCAAGGTGCTCAGTTCGAGTCTCAATTATTTAAAGAATTTTCACAATTATTGGGTGCGCATAGAATCCGTTCTACACCATATCATCCGCAATCAAATGGGATGATCGAACGTTTTCATAGACAATTGAAAGCGGCATTAAGAGCGAAAACGGATCACATAAATTGGACATTGCAAATACCAGCAATCCTCCTAAGTTTTAGAACTACGATTAAGGAGGACCTCAACTGCTGTCCAGCCGACTTAGTGTATGGCCAACCACTACGATTACCGGGTGAGTTCTTCATAGAGATACCAAAACCCACATTGGACCCATCAGATTTTATCAACAAACTTCGAAACCACATGCAGATTTTTACGCCAAGAGGCATTAGAGAACAAAATAAGAAGACATACGTTCCTAAAGATTTAAAAGACTGTGATTTTGTATTCGTAAGAATAGACAGATCGCAAAAACCTTCATTAACTTGTCCATATGAAGGGCCCTTTAGAGTAATACGAAGAAATGACAAACACTTTTCGATTGACTTCAACGGAAGAGAAACGGTTATTTCTATCGATCGTCTAAAACCGGCATTTGTGGACGCGAATGTGGTGGTGGAAACTCCCATAACTTCTATTAAACAGAAAGTTTCATTCAAATTGTAATTTTCTGTAATATAACAATAATTTTTTTTTTTTTTTTTTTTTTTTTTTTTTTTTTTTTTTTTTTTACCTAATGGTACATAGATGGACGCTCTCGCTGATGGGGGAGTTGATGTAGCGGAAGCTACATTTTATTTTAGTTTCGTTCATATTTAAATTAATGTTTTTTTAAATAAAAATAATTTAACATTTATCTATCTTGTCAGCTTAATAGTAGTGCTGACTGTGTATAAGAAAAATCAATTTGAGAATGACGTCTGTTCTAAAATACTTTAAAAAAACTTTTAAAAAGCTTTAATCGCAGATACATGACACTGTACACTTTCAGAAAATGCAAAGGATAACTTGTTCAGAATGTAAATAAAAATTAAGATTATGGTTGTGTCAGGAGATAGATTCAGTTCTAATTTAGACGCTAGAAAGAAAACAGCTTTTTAAAATAATAATAAGCTTTCTTCTATATATATACATATATATATAAAAAAATATTTATTGTTTGTCTTAAAATATAAATTTGTTATAGACATTAAAAATAAAATAAAAAAAAATAAGAATAAAAAATATACAAGCATAAAAGAATAAAATAAATATTTTATTCATAACATAAAAAGAATTTATTAACTTTTAAAAATTTTACTTATTTTCAAGGACCAAAAATAAAATTATAAAAATAAATGTACGAAGAGCTTGTTGTGAATCGAAGAAAAGATTCTTAGAGACACATCAAGCCTCCAATAAAAGTACATGTACCAATCAAGTACAACATACTATTCAGACCGACTCACCTCCAATAAAGCAGCGGTATTATCCGGTTTCACCAGCAATTCAAAACATAATAAATGCTGAGTTGGATAAAATGTTGGAGGCAAGAGTTGTAGAGCCCTCAAATAGTGCTTGGTCATCGCCTGTAGTGATGGCTAAAAAGAAGGATGGTACGTACCGGTTCTGCATTTATTATCGAAAATTAAATAAAGTTACGACAAAGGACGCATATCCTCTTCCTTAAGTCTCGGCCACCTTGGACAAGCTTCGCGACGCTAAGTACATGTCATCACTCGACATCAAATCCGCTTTTTGGCAGGTACCATTGGAGGAAAGTTCAAAGCAGTTTACCGCCTTCACTGTTCCTAGCCGCGGTCTTTTCCAATTTCGCAGAATGCCTTTCGGGTTGAGTAACTCGCCTGCAACCTGGCAGCGCCTGATTGATAAGGTTCTGTCTGGTAGTCTAGAAAGCCATGTATTTGTGTACCTTGACGATGTCATTATAGTAACGCAATCCTTTGAGCACCAAAAAAGGGTTTTAGAGGAAGTATTAGAAAGGCTATACCAGTCAGGATTGGTTATTAATTATGATAAGTGTGAGTTCTGCAGGCCTGAGCTCAAGTATTTGGGATACGTAGTAGGGGAGCGAGGTCTCCAAGTAGACCCTGATAAAGTTAAATGTACCCTCGACATCCCCCATCCAACGACAGTTTCAGGAGTTCGCAAGTTTATCGGTACCGTGGCTTGGTATCGCAGATTTATCCCGAGTTTTTCATCTATTATAGCTCCAATTACTGACCTGTTAAAGAAAGAAAGGAAGTTTATTTGGTCCGCGGAATGTGAAAACGCTTTTCGACTGGTTAAAGAAAGGTTAGTCACCGCTCCAATCCTAAATTGTCCAGATTTTGATCACCCTTTCCTTATTCACACTGATGCTTCTGGGTTCGGAGTCGGTGGTGTACTGACACAAAACAGAAGTGGAGAAGAGAAGGTGATCGCTTACTTGAGCCGTTCCTTAAACAGATGTGAGAGGAATTACTCGACTACGGAGCGCGAATGCTTAGCGGTGGGCCATCGACAAACTAAGACCTTACGTGGAAGGCACTAAATTTACAGTTGTTACTGATCACGTGTCCCTCGTCTGGCTCCACAATCTCAAAGACCCTACAGGTAGGCTAGCAAGGTGGGCCATGAAGCTCCAGCAATTCGACTTTGAAATAGTTCATCGTAAGGGGAAAGAGCATCTTTTACCAGATTGGCTCTCGCGTTCAGTTCCTATTCTAGATTGTATTAATGGATCTCATTCTGTGTCAGATAAGTGGTGTATAAAGATGATTGAGAACGTGAGTAACGACCCGACCAAATTCCCTGACTGGAGAATCCAAGACGTAGTTTTGTGGCGACATTGCAAGCCGCAGTACCCATTGCTCGCTATAGAATCAGAGTGTTGGAAGCAAGTCATTCTCAAAAGCAGAAGAAAAGATTCGATATTCAAGTCGCATGACATCCCAACTTCTGGTCACTGCGGCGTGGAAAAAACTTACGATCGTCTTTCACGGACCTTTTATTGGCCCAAAATGAGAGCAGACGTTTCCTCTTACGTCAAAAATTGTTTGACGTGTCAAGCTGTAAAGCACGAGCGTAGAAAACCAGTAGGGTTAATGGCTCCGCGTAGTATAGCAGACAAGCCGTGGGAGACTTTATGTATAGATCTAATAGGCCCCCTTCCTAGGTCAAAGTGGGTTTCGTTTACATTCTCACTATTGTTGATCAACTAAGTAAGTTCCCAATGTTGTTTCCGTTACGCTCTGCCTCTGCTAACGCGATTATTCAAGTTTTAGAGGATCAAGTGTTCTTGCTCTTCGGCGTACCTAGGACCATAATAAGCGATAATGGTGCCCAATTTAGGAGTCGTGAGTATATAAAACTTTGCAGTAGTTATGGGATTGTAATTAAATTTACCGCCTTGTACCATCCACAAGCAAATCCAGCTGAGAGAGTCAATCAGGTTATTAAATCTATGCTTCGAGCGTATGTGTCGGAGAACCACAGGGAGTGGGATCAGCACTTAGCAAAGGTCGCTTGTGCTATCCGCACATCAACACATGAAGCTACAAAATTAACGCCTTATTTCATCAATTTCGGCCGTGAGATGGTAACACATGGCAAGTCTCATAAAACGTTTAAGGGCGATATATATGACCCCGAAACGAGATCCTCGGCATTGGAAGAAGTTATAAAAGACGTGAAAAAGAGACTGATAAAAGCAGCGGAATCTTCCAGGCACCCATATAATCTCCGCAGAAGGGATCACAAATTCTTAGTGAATGACCAAGTTTGGAGAAAGAACTATGTTCACTCAGATGCTGCTAAATTCTTCACTGCTAAGCTCGCACCTAAGTATTTAGGACCATTTAACATAGTTAGAGCAGTATCTCCCTGGACCTATGCGTTAGAAGATGTTAATGGCAAAAGCGCAGACATATGGCATGCTAAGGATTTAAAAGCGTATTCTGCAGAAAATACTGAGTAGCCTGCCATATTATTTTTTTTTTGTCACCCCAAAAAGCCATTCACTCAGCTTAACCGAGTAACTGCGAGGTACCAGCTATCCGCTTAAGTTCGTAGCGGTTGGGACTTTCTTGGTTGGTTTAAATTTTATTAATTTTTTTTAAGGAACGACTCTCCGCAATATGTGTGGGATTAATAATATACAGTGCTGATTGATCTGCGGTGTTGGGATCTTATAGTAGTAGGAAGTCTGGTGGTCCAAACAAAATTGCAAAAAAAAATTAAATTCCCTGGTTTTAATATCGGTCGGCGCGGCGGTTAAAATGACAAACCCATCTTAAAGGAGTAAATTATAATTTAAGTGCCCATTTACCCCGTGAGCCCTTACGCAATAAGCCTTTAGAGCAATTTTAAGGTTGTATATGAATTTGTTTTGGTTATATAAGATTTCTACGAAATCTCCCGGAGGAAGAGGTGGCATGTTACGTGGTGAACTCTGGATGTAGGGGATGTGGTGGCCTAGAAAGTAAAGAAAATATTTAAATATAATTGCTATAACATATTCCAAGGGGATTACTTATGTGTACATGTTGGTTTCGTCCTGTCTTGCCTCCTCAAGTAATAAATTTGGTTGATTCTGCAAAGATTTTCACATCACTTTCAGATCGTGAGCACTATAAAGAAATTACTCACCCTCCCGAAGGTTGAAGACACCTCTATGGATTGCAATATCGATTTTGAACGATACTTTCTTCATCTGAAGTTACCAAGGATACTACTGCGTCGCTGTGAGTCCTGGAAGATATATATGTACGTTAAGGGAGAGTGAGCTGTTCGAATTCCAAATAATACCTAGTATATCCGCCGATACAAGGAATTCTTGGAATCAGAGGACCGTTGTAGTTATAAGCTGTTTTAATAATGATTTTGTCACAAAAAGTATTGGAAAACCCAAGTTGGTCCTGAAATTAGAATTAAGTAGAATTAAGTTTAATAAGCATATTTAATGAATTTAAAATTTTATTTACCTTTATAAAGATGATGTAAGGCAGGCAGCGGTACCGCGC
Source organism: Dioctria linearis (assembly GCA_963930735.1). NCBI lineage: Eukaryota > Metazoa > Arthropoda > Insecta > Diptera > Asilidae > Dioctria > Dioctria linearis. The sequence goes on along the minus strand of OZ005742.1, from coordinate 186,283,301 downwards.
GAAGTTCTTCCGAATACCTTAGAAATGGAAATGCAATGATATTTATCTTTATTTAAATAATTAGTGTTTTCGGAATTTGAAAATAATTTACCTGACCCAGTCCCCCCTTCTCACGCACAATAAAGTAGTACAGCACAGCCGTTAAAATAACCTAAACACAAACAGAAAAGCGACATGATTTCTTTTGCCCAACCTGAATTTTCTGAAGTTTTATATCGTTATTGGGGCTGCCAGTAGCCCAAAGCGTAAAACGAAATGCAAAAAAAAATATGGCACTAAACACACGAATTTTTGGCAAATAAGCAAACGATCGGCAATTTCAGAATAAAAATAAAAATCAAATTTTATTCACCAAAGCAGAACTGAATCAAGCTGATTCGGAAAAGTACTAGAGGTAAAGGCCGGACGTTCAAAATAGTGGGCTTTCTCTATAAAAAAGCTTTGGTAGGTGAAGCGGGCAGTCTCCGACAAAAAAAAGAAGAGCGGGCGAGTGTCAAAGTGTGAAGCGAATCGACGAGGTCGAAGAAGGAAGAGGTTTTTTTTTTTTTGAAAAGTAGGAACAAAGTAATAGTCGAGAAGTTCAAAGAATAGAAAGAAAATTAAAAGAAATTAGAAAGGAAATAGCTTAACCAAGTGGTTTAAAGCCAAGAAGAAAGAGGATTGGAAAGGAACGCCGTTTGTCGGGAGGTCTTGGGTCAGCGCAGGATAACTGGAGTAAAATTGGAAAATTCATATAGAGAAAAAGATAAGTATCATTTTTCCACTTATTAGATACAGCTCAAAGTTCAGCATAAAACTGTTGCTGCATTCGGGATTTATAAATATAGTGTTTAATATTTTTTTTTATTCGCGTGCTACCTCCCTTGCCAGTTTAACTGTTTCGGGCTCGATTAGTCTGAGTCGCATTACGTGTGAAATTTTGATAAGTAGTTCATCAATAGATTTAGAGTTTCAATTATAACGTTTGGTCAACTAAAAGAAAGAAGTGATAAATATAAAGTTCTGTTTTCTTATTTAAAGTTCGTGGACTCGAAAGAAAAACCACGTGGCGCCCAACAGGTGTTAAGGCCCAGCGCATATAACCCCACCCTTCTCCAGCTCTAGCCGGGTGGACACCTTACGCGGTTATAAAACGGCGTAACAAATTTGGCGCCCAACGTGGGGCCAAAACACCTATAACACTTCAAAATTTAGAAGTTTTCATAGAATTTCAAAGTTAGATTCAAGGTTAAGTTCACTATTCATACATATTATTCGTTCATATCAAAGTTTAGTGCTCAGACCAGAGTGCAGTGATAACACAGAATATTAGGCAAATGTTGCGAACTGGAATGTATATGCAACTTTTACACAGAGAGAGAGTATCGCAAATCGTAACTTTAGTACTCGCTGGTCAGCACTAATGTTTATATATAAGGAGGGGAGGTAGCGCTTGTTTAGAAACATTTTTTTTTTAATATATAGACTGTTTGGTAAGAATAAAAGAAAGAAAAGAATTTTGGTACTCACCCGTATCTTAATTATATATTATCCATTATATGTCACACTTTGATTTCAGGTTCACCACATGCCGTTTTAGTTAATGCACCTCACAATATGATTTCCCATAAACTTTATTTTTTTCCCCTTGTTTTGTTGCACTTTCAGATCTTCAGATTTTTTTTTAATTTTAGCTGTATTCAACACAATTTAATTGTTTAGTTGTTCTCAAACACAATTTACTGGGAAAAATTTTGGGACTTGACACTCAGATAGTATTTTAACATTTTTCTTTGTGCCGGCTAAAAATGCGTTTAGTATAATAATTATAATCTCCACTCCGCGTACCCGCGTACATAGCGTCACTTGAATTCACTGGCTGGTCTCGCTGGTCAGCACTAATGTTTATATATAAGGAGGGGAGGTAGCGCTTGTTTAGAAACATTTTTTTTTTTAATATATAGACTGTTTGGTAAGAATAAAAGAAAGAAAAGCATTTTGGTACTCACCCGTATCTTAATTATATATTATCCATTATATGTCACACTTTGATTTCAGGTTCACCACATGCCGTTTTAGTTAATGCACCTCACAATATAATTTCCCATAAACTTTATTTTTTTCCCCCTTGTTTTGTTGCACTTTCAGATCTTCAGATTTTTTTTTAATTTTAGCTGTATTCAACACAATTTAATTGTTTAGTTGTTCTCAAACACAATTTACTGGGAAAAATTTTGGGACTTGACACTCAGATAGTATTTTAACATTTTTCTTTGTGCCGGCTAAAAATGCGTTTAGTATAATAATTATAATCTCCACTCCGCGTACCCGCGTACATAGCGTCACTTGAATTCACTGCCACTGGGGTTCATCTAGTCCGAATCACAAAATCCAATCCGATAAGAGAATTCATTTCGAAGGAGAAATAATTCCCATTTTTCGTTAAACCAAGCTCTCGGAGTCGTTTGATATTCGATAAGCGGTAACTGACCTACTTTAATGTTTGACCCAGTTTCAGCGGATGAATTCTCAGTTCCTAGCGATACATACATATGTAGATCTGCAGTAATAGCCCCGTCAGAGGTGCCTTATATGACTACTTAGCCTATATAGCAATCGATCAGCTTTGGTTGGAGTGACGTTTCAAACGAGTTTTTATTTTTGTTTTGCAGTCGCCTCATCGCAAGTATAATTTGGAAATTAGTTTAGGCTGATAATGAATGTAACTGAATTGCACTGCTTCTACTGGGGATCGAATGTCTGAACGTGAATATAGCTAAATAAGTATCTTAGAGAGCATTGTTCAATGCTTTAGCGTATATCCTAATAAAATTTTGGTTTCGGCCCGTGTTAGTAAATGGTAGTCATAAGGTATCATTTCTTTAGCAAATAGTTTTTTTAATCAATGAACGAAGAAGGCATGTCACTACGATCAGTATACACATAGGTGCGCTGGGATCGAGAATTTTGATTTAATTTTAAGTTTATTTTGCAGTAAACGCTATTCGATTTGCTAGTAATTACCTTTTGATTGAGTAATAATTTGTTTTCTTAATACATATATCCAACAATTGTCGAGCCCTCCGAGTTTCGATTTTTTTTTTGCTGTATACATTTAATATCAAATAGCTCTATTGGATTGAAACAGCCGCGGCTTCCTAATTTATTTACCCATCCATTGGAACTTCTATTGTCTCTCCGCGAATCATGGCCATGCTGATCAATAGATTAAGTCAAGATGAGTTGTCGTATGAACTCAAGGTGAGGAGTTTGCCGACTGGTAAAGTAGACGATATGAGAATAACATTACGTGAAGCTTTAAGGGTAGAAAGGGATGGTAAGTCGCTGGCGGTTGATCCGTATCCATTCAGTTTCGCTGAAGACCTTCAAGTATTGCGTAAGAAATTAGAGGAAGTTGAAGAAATTCTGAAGGATTTTAGTGGAGATTTAGATAACGGAGATTTTAAGATAATATCTACCAAAATTGAGTGGGCTCTGAGAAGGTTAGATAGGACTAACCCTGTAGGTACCGAAGAAACGGCAGAAAAGGCTACAGTCAGAGCTAGTCTAGTTTTATCCTTGGGTTCATTGAAGGTTAGGGCCGATGGGGGCTGCGAGGAAGATGAAATGGACGAAGATAGCGTCAACTTATCTACGACGGGTGCAATAATTAGTAATGCTCATTCGCGTGTTGCTCTACACAAGTGGGAGGTGAAATTTTCCGGTGTTCAGGGCCAATCCCTTAACTCATTTTTAGAGAGAGTAAAGGAGTTAGCTGAGGCGCGTGGAATTACCAAATACCAATTGTTTCATTCAGCTGTGGACTTGTTCTCAGGCCCAGCGCTGATATGGTATAGGGCGAATAAGTCAAAGTTTCATTCTTGGCAAGATCTAGTTAAAGATCTCAAGAAAGAATTCCTACCATATGATTACGACGATCGACTAATCGAGGAGATAAAGAGGCGTACTCAAGGACATGGTGAATCCATTGGGATGTATATTGCTGTGGTTACGAATATGTTCTCACGATTATCAGATCCGTTATCAGAGGATCAGCAGTTGCGTATACTTAAACGGAATATTAACCCATTCTATCAGACACAACTAGGATTAACTCAAATTGATACAATACAGGACCTGGTAGACTTAGGGCGGCGACTAGACTCGGTTCGAACCTCCGTTGAGGCCTACGCACCTCCACCTTCAAAGAGGAATATCAACTTGCTTGAACCGGACCTAGCCTACGTCGCTGCGGAATGTCCAGCTGTAGCAGCAGTAGAGAATCAAATTCCAAGCCCGAATCCTACAGTCAACTCGAGATCTAAGTGTTTTAGATGTGGCCGTCTAGGTCACATCGCGCGGTTCTGCAGAAATAATGTAAGCTGTTATGGATGCGGGGTACGGGGCGTCACACGCCCTAGATGTAGTAATTGCAGAAATAGCGCTGCATATCAGCCACAGCAGAGTGCGTCAATTAATCGAAGGGCTGCACCTCAGCGTAGTGAACAGAAGGGGGGAAATCAGATTCAATCGCATTCAGTACACATCCAGGGTAGTCAAGCTCCGGGAAACGCGAGAGGAGCTCGAATGTAGAGGGCGAATCGAGCTCGGAAAATGCCCTAAAAGCCCCCCATGCTGTGAGATATTGGCGTACCGAGAGTATAGGAAACGGAAGTGGTGATGACGAGCTTGACACATTAGTGGATTACATATTTTTAGAGGTTAAAGATGATGTGCGTCCGCATCTTATGGTAACTATTTTTGGTCTTAGAATTTGTGGCTTATTGGATTCGGGTGCATTAAGAACAATTGTTGGAAAATCTGGTTGGGAGTTACTTCGGGAACAAGGGCTTAGGATGGAGAAAACGAAGGCACAGACGGTGAGCTTGGCAGACGGTAAAACTATCAATGTACTTGGTGAAGTGAGTCTACCCATAGAACTTGAAGCACGTATAGCTGTAATAGATGTATTGGTCATTCCCGAACTTCCTCAGTGTATAATTTTTGGTATTGATTTTTGGCAAAGGAAGGGTATATCAGCAAATTTGCGAGAGAATTCGTGGAAATTTAATGATCCGAATGTTGAAATTCAGGTCGATGCTTTACAGAGCCATTCCAAATTAACAGCCGTCCAGCAGGAAGAACTGAGTGAACTTATTAGTAAAGCCGAAGCAAAAATGGGTAAGGGACTAGGGTGTACTGTAGCGGAAGCTACATTTTATTTTAGTTTCGTTCATATTTAAATTAATGTTTTTTTAAATAAAAATAATTTAACATTTATCTATCTTGTCAGCTTAATAGTAGTGCTGACTGTGTATAAGAAAAATCAATTTGAGAATGACGTCTGTTCTAAAATACTTTAAAAAAACTTTTAAAAAGCTTTAATCGCAGATACATGACACTGTACACTTTCAGAAAATGCAAAGGAAAACTTGTTCAGAATGTAAATAAAAATTAAGATTATGGTTGTGTCAGGAGATAGATTCAGTTCTAATTTAGACGCTAGAAAGAAAACAGCTTTTTAAAATAATAATAAGCTTTCTTCTATATATATACATATATATATATAAAAAAATATTTATTGTTTGTCTTAAAATATAAATTTGTTATAGACATTAAAAATAAAATAAAAAAAAATAAGAATAAAAAATATACAAGCATAAAAGAATAAAATAAATATTTTATTCATAACATAAAAAGAATTTATTAACTTTTAAAAATTTTACTTAATTTCAAGGACCAAAAATAAAATTATAAAAATAAATGTACGAAGAGCTTGTTGTGAATCGAAGAAAAGATTCTTAGAGACACATCAAGCCTCCAATAAAAGTACAATTGGTGACCCCGACGTGATCGTTTCTAAAAAGGTAACCCCCCTCCAGTGGTAAGGTGCCTTTTTCTAGAAGCAAGTTTTGGTTTGAAAAGAAGAAAGAATAAAGAAATAAAAAATTAATTGTCATATAAAGGAATAAAGAAATGAAATATTGGTTTCAAAGGAAGAAAGAATAAAGAAATAAGAAATTAATTGCATATAGGAGAATAAAGAAATAAAAAGTTGGTTTCAACGGAAGAAGAAAGAATAAGGAAATAAGAAATTAGTTTTGGAAGAAGACAAGAAAGAGAAAAAGAAAGAGTGAGAAAATATAAAAGTTTGATCTGAAGTAAAACAGTAAGTTTAATTTAGATTAACTTTAGTTTAGATTTATAAAGAATAAATGTATATATATATTTTTTTTAATATATATTGTGAAAATATTGTACACAAGACACAATACAAACACATACAAAGATCGTATTATTGATCAGAGAAAAACGCGACAAATGAGAAACAATTAATTTTTCTTAAGCTTTGTGAAAGTTTGTACGTACATAATTTTATATATATACATATGTATATACAAGTATATATATATATAGGAAAAAATTGATTTTTCTTTTAAAATTATTACGGGAAGTTATAATTACGAATATTTAAGTCCGTCTACGTATTACAAGTGTATTTGTCAATACGGATAAAAGTTTGAAAATATACTGTAAGTGTGTTCTCAAGTGCTTTTTGATTTAGTGTGATCCGAAGCATTCCATTCAAAAATGCCGGGAGACGAAATAATTAATGCCCAACAAAATTTCGTGGCGGCAGCAACTGTAAAGCTTCCAACTTTCTGGCCACCATGTCCAGAAGCTTGATTCTTTCAGGCAGAGGCTGAATTCAACGCCAAGGGAATTCGTGTGGACGAAACAAAATATGGACATGTGGTACAAGCTCTTCCGCTGGAGATCATCATGAATGTTTTGGACTTTCTTCAAGCTCCGCCTACAGAAGACAAATATATAAATTTAAAAAGAGTTCTTATACAAAGATTCAACGATTCTGAAGAGAAGAAATTAGAGCAACTGCTCTGCACCTCGGAAATCGGCGACAGAAGACCTTCAGAGTTCTACAGGGCAATGAAAACTCTAGCTGGAACATCTACAACTTTTGGTTCAGAACTAATAAAAAAGTTATGGATGAGAAAACTTCCAGCTAGTATCAACATTTCATTGACGTCCTCATGTAAGCAAGACATAAAAGACTTACTTGAGCTGGCAGACAAAATTTTTGAAGTATCAAAACTACAATATGTATCTGAAATTAATAAAGATTTTAATTCACAAATACCCCAACAAAATATTTCACCATTAAACATTGATAATAATGTACCTAGTAAAATGATAATTTTAGAAAAAAGGTTAGAAAACTTGGAAAATTTGTTTCGAAATTTTACTATAGGTAATAATAACAATAATGATTACAAAAATAATTTCAGGTTCCATTCAAGAAGTCGTTCTCGAAGTCATTCGAGATTTAATACCGACAATAAACTGTGTTGGTATCATTTTAAATTCGGGGATAAGGCAAGTAAATGCATTTCTCCATGTTCGTTCGTTGACAATAATAATCCAAAAAACTAAATATCCCCTCAGCGTGTAGTAAGTCACGTACCACAGCTTCAAAAAGACTTTTTCTTCTTGATAAAGAAAACAAATTTAAATTTTTAATCGACACTGGGGCGGATATATCAGTGGTACCAAACGCATTTTTCGGCAAATTCAAAAGTGACCCAAATTTAATATTATCAGCAGCTAACGGATCAACAATTAATACATATGGCACTAAATTATTAAAAATAGATTTCGGATTAAGGCGAGACCTCACTTTCCCTTTTATTATAGCTAGCGTAAATAAACCCATTATAGGAGCTGATTTTTTAGAAAAATTTAATTTATTGGTCGACCTTAAAAATAAAAGACTAATTGACGGGAAAACTTCACTTTGTGTAAACGGAATCACGGTAAATGCAAATACTCCCTCGCCACGTCATTATGCATTTGACAACGAATATGATAAAATTTTGCAGAGATTTCCGTCGTTAATTCAGGCACCAAATTATGATCTTCCCGTAAAACATAATGTAGTGCATCATATATGTACAAAAGGACAACTTCCTTTTTCGAGACCACGTAGATTGGATATACAAAAATTAAAGATTGCAAAATTAGAATTCGAACAAATGGTAAAATTAGGTTTATGCAAACTTTCATCTTCACCGGTTTCTTCACCATTACATATGGTAGCAAAGAAGAACTCTTCTGATTGGCGACCTTGCGGCGACTACAGGCGTTTAAATGCAATAACAACACCTGATAGATACCCCATACCACATATTCAAAATTTTTCTTTGAATTTGAACGGATCAACATTTTTTTCTAAAATTGATTTAGTTAGGGCATATCACCATATACCGGTAGCACAGGACGACATTCACAAGACAGCCATAACTACACCTTTTGGATTGTTTGAATTTACAAGAATGCCATTCGGACTAAGAAACGCGGCACAAACTTTCCAACGTTTTATGGACCAAGTTTTAAAAGGATTAGACTTTACCTTTACTTATATAGACGACATTTTGGTGGCAAGTAAAAATTACAAAGATCACATATCTCACCTAGAAAAAGTATTTTCACGATTACAAGAATTCGGTATAAACATTAATCCCGCAAAATGTGTTTTCGGAGTAAACTCTTTGAATTTCTTAAGTCACAAAATCACTATAAATGGAATTCTTCCATCTGAAGACAGAATAAATGCTATTAAAAATTTCCCTTCTCCATTGTCAATTAAGCAAATTCAACAATTTATAGGTATGGTTAACTACTATCATAGATTCGTTCCACATTTAGCAGAATTTTTAAATCCAATTTACATAACTCTAACCAAATTACTAAAAAAACCGAAAAACCCCAAAAACTTTGATTGGCCTCAAGAGTGCGAAGCTGCTTTTATAAAAATTAAAGATGCTCTTTCTTCCTCCACACTTCTGGTCCACCCACTTGAAGACACTAAATTTATTTTAACGGTCGACGCGTCAGCCATAGCGGTAGGAGCTGTGTTGGAACAACACAACAAAAATAATTTTGAACCTTTAGCGTTTTTTTTCAAAAAAATTAACTCCAGCTGAAGTAAAATATTCAACGTTTGACAGGGAGCTTCTGGCAGTGTATTTAGCTATCAAACATTTTAGACATTTTCTAGAAGGTCGTAATTTTACGGTGTTCACAGATCATAAACCTTTAACATCTGCCATCTGGACTAAAACAGAAAGAAGCCCAAGACAAGCCAGACATCTGGACTTTGTAACTCAATTCACTTCAGACATTAGACACATAAAAGGAAAATCTAATGTGGTCGCAGACTCTTTATCACGCGTTATAGTTTACAATGAAAGTCTCTGCGAGCGCAAGGATAATAAAATAGACTTAAATATTATCATTGAAAGCCAAAAAAATGATGAAGAATTGAAATATTTAATTTCCGCAGAGAATACTTCAAAAAATTCTAAAATTAGATTAGTGGAAACAGAATTACCCGATTCCCAAAATAAAATTTGGTGTGAGGTGTCAACAAAGGTTTCTCGGCCATTTATTCCAAAACCTTTGAGACAAAATATTTTTGAACTTATACATACCTTAGCACATCCCGGAATTAGAGCAACAAGAAAACTAATTTCTTCTAGGTACTTTTGGCCTTCTATGAACAAAAATATAAATTTTTGGGCAAAATCATGCATATCTTGTCAAAAATCCAAGATACATAAACATACTAAATCTAAAATAGGTCAGTTCCAAATACCTAAAGGAAGATTCGAACACATACACATAGACTTGGTAGGACCTTTACCACCTTCAGATGGTTTTAATTATCTATTAACAGTCATCGACAGACTCACTAGATGGCCTGAAGTTTACCCTATAAAAGATATTTCAGCTAAGACAATAGTAAATACGTTATACACTCAGTACATTTCACGTTTCGGAATACCACTAGAAATAACAACGGATCAAGGTGCTCAGTTCGAGTCTCAATTATTTAAAGAATTTTCACAATTATTGGGTGCGCATAGAATCCGTTCTACACCATATCATCCGCAATCAAATGGGATGATCGAACGTTTTCATAGACAATTGAAAGCGGCATTAAGAGCGAAAACGGATCACATAAATTGGACATTGCAAATACCAGCAATCCTCCTAAGTTTTAGAACTACGATTAAGGAGGACCTCAACTGCTGTCCAGCCGACTTAGTGTATGGCCAACCACTACGATTACCGGGTGAGTTCTTCATAGAGATACCAAAACCCACATTGGACCCATCAGATTTTATCAACAAACTTCGAAACCACATGCAGATTTTTACGCCAAGAGGCATTAGAGAACAAAATAAGAAGACATACGTTCCTAAAGATTTAAAAGACTGTGATTTTGTATTCGTAAGAATAGACAGATCGCAAAAACCTTCATTAACTTGTCCATATGAAGGGCCCTTTAGAGTAATACGAAGAAATGACAAACACTTTTCGATTGACTTCAACGGAAGAGAAACGGTTATTTCTATCGATCGTCTAAAACCGGCATTTGTGGACGCGAATGTGGTGGTGGAAACTCCCATAACTTCTATTAAACAGAAAGTTTCATTCAAATTGTAATTTTCTGTAATATAACAATAATTTTTTTTTTTTTTTTTTTTTTTTTTTTTTTTTTTTTTTTTACCTAATGGTACATAGATGGACGCTCTCGCTGATGGGGGAGTTGATGTAGCGGAAGCTACATTTTATTTTAGTTTCGTTCATATTTAAATTAATGTTTTTTTAAATAAAAATAATTTAACATTTATCTATCTTGTCAGCTTAATAGTAGTGCTGACTGTGTATAAGAAAAATCAATTTGAGAATGACGTCTGTTCTAAAATACTTTAAAAAAACTTTTAAAAAGCTTTAATCGCAGATACATGACACTGTACACTTTCAGAAAATGCAAAGGAAAACTTGTTCAGAATGTAAATAAAAATTAAGATTATGGTTGTGTCAGGAGATAGATTCAGTTCTAATTTAGACGCTAGAAAGAAAACAGCTTTTTAAAATAATAATAAGCTTTCTTCTATATATATACATATATATATAAAAAAATATTTATTGTTTGTCTTAAAATATAAATTTGTTATAGACATTAAAAATAAAATAAAAAAAAATAAGAATAAAAAATATACAAGCATAAAAGAATAAAATAAATATTTTATTCATAACATAAAAAGAATTTATTAACTTTTAAAAATTTTACTTATTTTCAAGGACCAAAAATAAAATTATAAAAATAAATGTACGAAGAGCTTGTTGTGAATCGAAGAAAAGATTCTTAGAGACACATCAAGCCTCCAATAAAAGTACATGTACCAATCAAGTACAACATACTATTCAGACCGACTCACCTCCAATAAAGCAGCGGTATTATCCGGTTTCACCAGCAATTCAAAACATAATAAATGCTGAGTTGGATAAAATGTTGGAGGCAAGAGTTGTAGAGCCCTCAAATAGTGCTTGGTCATCGCCTGTAGTGATGGCTAAAAAGAAGGATGGTACGTACCGGTTCTGCATTTATTATCGAAAATTAAATAAAGTTACGACAAAGGACGCATATCCTCTTCCTTAAGTCTCGGCCACCTTGGACAAGCTTCGCGACGCTAAGTACATGTCATCACTCGACATCAAATCCGCTTTTTGGCAGGTACCATTGGAGGAAAGTTCAAAGCAGTTTACCGCCTTCACTGTTCCTAGCCGCGGTCTTTTCCAATTTCGCAGAATGCCTTTCGGGTTGAGTAACTCGCCTGCAACCTGGCAGCGCCTGATTGATAAGGTTCTGTCTGGTAGTCTAGAAAGCCATGTATTTGTGTACCTTGACGATGTCATTATAGTAACGCAATCCTTTGAGCACCACAAAAGGGTTTTAGAGGAAGTATTAGAAAGGCTATACCAGTCAGGATTGGTTATTAATTATGATAAGTGTGAGTTCTGCAGGCCTGAGCTCAAGTATTTGGGATACGTAGTAGGGGAGCGAGGTCTCCAAGTAGACCCTGATAAAGTTAAATGTACCCTCGACATCCCCCATCCAACGACAGTTTCAGGAGTTCGCAAGTTTATCGGTACCGTGGCTTGGTATCGCAGATTTATCCCGAGTTTTTCATCTATTATAGCTCCAATTACTGACCTGTTAAAGAAAGAAAGGAAGTTTATTTGGTCCGCGGAATGTGAAAACGCTTTTCGACTGGTTAAAGAAAGGTTAGTCACCGCTCCAATCCTAAATTGTCCAGATTTTGATCACCCTTTCCTTATTCACACTGATGCTTCTGGGTTCGGAGTCGGTGGTGTACTGACACAAAACAGAAGTGGAGAAGAGAAGGTGATCGCTTACTTGAGCCGTTCCTTAAACAGATGTGAGAGGAATTACTCGACTACGGAGCGCGAATGCTTAGCGGTGGGCCATCGACAAACTAAGACCTTACGTGGAAGGCACTAAATTTACAGTTGTTACTGATCACGTGTCCCTCGTCTGGCTCCACAATCTCAAAGACCCTACAGGTAGGCTAGCAAGGTGGGCCATGAAGCTCCAGCAATTCGACTTTGAAATAGTTCATCGTAAGGGGAAAGAGCATCTTTTACCAGATTGGCTCTCGCGTTCAGTTCCTATTCTAGATTGTATTAATGGATCTCATTCTGTGTCAGATAAGTGGTGTATAAAGATGATTGAGAACGTGAGTAACGACCCGACCAAATTCCCTGACTGGAGAATCCAAGACGTAGTTTTGTGGCGACATTGCAAGCCGCAGTACCCATTGCTCGCTATAGAATCAGAGTGTTGGAAGCAAGTCATTCTCAAAAGCAGAAGAAAAGATTCGATATTCAAGTCGCATGACATCCCAACTTCTGGTCACTGCGGCGTGGAAAAAACTTACGATCGTCTTTCACGGACCTTTTATTGGCCCAAAATGAGAGCAGACGTTTCCTCTTACGTCAAAAATTGTTTGACGTGTCAAGCTGTAAAGCACGAGCGTAGAAAACCAGTAGGGTTAATGGCTCCGCGTAGTATAGCAGACAAGCCGTGGGAGACTTTATGTATAGATCTAATAGGCCCCCTTCCTAGGTCAAAGTGGGTTTCGTTTACATTCTCACTATTGTTGATCAACTAAGTAAGTTCCCAATGTTGTTTCCGTTACGCTCTGCCTCTGCTAACGCGATTATTCAAGTTTTAGAGGATCAAGTGTTCTTGCTCTTCGGCGTACCTAGGACCATAATAAGCGATAATGGTGCCCAATTTAGGAGTCGTGAGTATATAAAACTTTGCAGTAGTTATGGGATTGTAATTAAATTTACCGCCTTGTACCATCCACAAGCAAATCCAGCTGAGAGAGTCAATCAGGTTATTAAATCTATGCTTCGAGCGTATGTGTCGGAGAACCACAGGGAGTGGGATCAGCACTTAGCAAAGGTCGCTTGTGCTATCCGCACATCAACACATGAAGCTACAAAATTAACGCCTTATTTCATCAATTTCGGCCGTGAGATGGTAACACATGGCAAGTCTCATAAAACGTTTAAGGGCGATATATATGACCCCGAAACGAGATCCTCGGCATTGGAAGAAGTTATAAAAGACGTGAAAAAGAGACTGATAAAAGCAGCGGAATCTTCCAGGCACCCATATAATCTCCGCAGAAGGGATCACAAATTCTTAGTGAATGACCAAGTTTGGAGAAAGAACTATGTTCACTCAGATGCTGCTAAATTCTTCACTGCTAAGCTCGCACCTAAGTATTTAGGACCATTTAACATAGTTAGAGCAGTATCTCCCTGGACCTATGCGTTAGAAGATGTTAATGGCAAAAGCGCAGACATATGGCATGCTAAGGATTTAAAAGCGTATTCTGCAGAAAATACTGAGTAGCCTGCCATATTATTTTTTTTTTGTCACCCCAAAAAGCCATTCACTCAGCTTAACCGAGTAACTGCGAGGTACCAGCTATCCGCTTAAGTTCGTAGCGGTTGGGACTTTCTTGGTTGGTTTAAATTTTATTAATTTTTTTTAAGGAACGACTCTCCGCAATATGTGTGGGATTAATAATATACAGTGCTGATTGATCTGCGGTGTTGGGATCTTATAGTAGTAGGAAGTCTGGTGGTCCAAACAAAATTGCAAAAAAAAATTAAATTCCCTGGTTTTAATATCGGTCGGCGCGGCGGTTAAAATGACAAACCCATCTTAAAGGAGTAAATTATAATTTAAGTGCCCATTTACCCCGTGAGCCCTTACGCAATAAGCCTTTAGAGCAATTTTAAGGTTGTATATGAATTTGTTTTGGTTATATAAGATTTCTACGAAATCTCCCGGAGGAAGAGGTGGCATGTTACGTGGTGAACTCTGGATGTAGGGGATGTGGTGGCCTAGAAAGTAAAGAAAATATTTAAATATAATTGCTATAACATATTCCAAGGGGATTACTTATGTGTACATGTTGGTTTCGTCCTGTCTTGCCTCCTCAAGTAATAAATTTGGTTGATTCTGCAAAGATTTTCACATCACTTTCAGATCGTGAGCACTATAAAGAAATTACTCACCCTCCCGAAGGTTGAAGACACCTCTATGGATTGCAATATCGATTTTGAACGATACTTTCTTCATCTGAAGTTACCAAGGATACTACTGCATCGCTGTGAGTCCCGGAAGATATATATGTACGTTTAAGGAGAGTGAGCTGTTCGAATTCCAAATAATACCTAGTATATCCGCCGATACAAGGAATTCTTGGAATCAGAGGACCGTTGTCCCTATAAGCTGTTTTAATAATGATTTTGTCACAAAAAGTATTGGAAAACCCAAGTTGGTCCTGAAATTAGAATTAAGTAGAATTAAGTTTAATAAGCATATTTAATGAATTTAAAATTTTATTTACCTTTATAAAGATGATGTAAGCCAGGCAGGGGTACCGCGCGTAGTTCTTCCGAATACCTTAGAAATGGAAATGCAATGATATTTATCTTTATTTAAATAATTAGTGTTTTCGGAATTTGAAAATAATTTACCTGACCCAGTCCCCCCTTCTCACGCACAATAAAGTAGTAGAGCACAGCCGTTAAAATGACCTAAACACAAACAGAAAAGCGACACGATTTCTTTTGCCCAACCTGAATTTTCTGAAGTTTTATATCGTTATTGGGGCTGCCCGTAGCCCAAAGCGTAAAACGAAATGCAAAAAAAAAAATATGGCACTAAACACACGAATTTTTGGCAAATAAGCAAACGATCGGCAATTTCAGAATAAAAATAAAAATCAAATTTTATTCACCAAAACAGAACTGAATCAAGCCGATTTGGAAAAGTACTAGAGGTAAAGGCCGGACGTTCAAAATAGTGGGCTTTCTCTATAAAAAAGCTTTGGTAGGTGAAGCGGGCAGTCTCCGACAAAAAAAAGAAGAGCGGGCGAGTGTCAAAGTGTGAAGCGAATCGACGAGGTCGAAGAAGGAAGAGGTTTTTTTTTTGAAAAGAAGGAACAAAGTAATAGTCGAGAAGTTCAAAGAATAGAAAGAAAATTAAAAGAAATTATAAAGGAAATAGCTTTACCAAGTGGTTTAAAGCCAAGAAGAAAGAGGATTGGAAAGGAACGCCGTTTGTGGGGAGGTCTTGGGTTAGCGCGGGATAACTGGAGTAAAATTGGAAAATTCATATAGAGAAAAAGATAAGTATCATTTTTCCACTTGTTAGATACAGCTCAAAGTTGAGCATAAAACTGTTGCTGCATTCGGGATTTATAAATATAGTGTTTAATATTTTTTTTTATTCGCGTGCTACCTCCCTTGCCAGTTTAACTGTTTCGGACTCGATTAGTCTGAGTCGCATTACGTGTGAAATTTTGATAAGTAGTTCATCAATAGATTTAGAGTTTCAATTATAACGTTTGGTCAACTAAAAGAAAGAAGTGATAAATATAAAGTTCTGTTTTCGTATTTAAGAGTTCGTGGACTCGAAAGAAAAACCACGTGGCGCCCAACAGGTGTTAAGGCCCAGCGCATATAACCCCACCCTTCTCCAGCTCTAGCCGGGTGGACACCTTACGCGGTTATAAAACGGCGTAACACTGTGCTAACGTTCGAACAAGACAAAATACTAAGTGCAAAAAAAAGAAAATGGAACAAGGACACAAAACAACAAAATAACTCTTGCTGACACGGACTAGTGAATCTACGTCACCACCCGCACGTCATTATCAACACTGGACTTTATAACTGAACTAAAATTTCTCACTTGAGAACAATAGAGTACCGTAATATCGGATATGTGCAATGCAATGCGCTATTGCACACTGTTTAATTATTGTACACATTTTTGTAGCAAAATCTTACTACCGAAAATACACTTATGTCACATAACAAATAAAAAAATATATTTCTCTCTCTTATTTTCCAGCAAAACTGTAAGTATTCCTCTATCGGGCCCCACGTTGGGCGCCAAATTATGTTACGCACCCAATTATGCACACACGCTAGCTCGTGGAGTGGCGGGGTTCACAGGGCAGGATAAACAATCACCCGAAACTGCTGGAAATTTAAGAAGAACTGCGCGCCACGTGGTCTTTTCGTAGAGGTTAGACCACGAAACCTGCAATAAATAAGTACCGTTTTTTTTTAAATATATTTTCCTTTTATATTTATCACGTTATAAATCGTAATTCAGTTTAATCTAGGAACGCTCGCTTATGCTCGCAATGTATATATATATATAGTATGTAAATGCTACAACTAAACAAAAGTAATTCTTAGGCGTTTTTATAAGAACAAAACCAAGACTTCGTATATGCTTGATCAAAACAAAATTGATAAAGGACAATGTACGCCTTCCCATATATATGTAGAATAAAAAACAATATATCAATTTATGTATACTTAATATAAAAGATCATATTTAATTAAAGAAGGATAATATTCGTCGCCACACAGCCAGTCAGCCACAACGGGGAAGGAATTAATCAAATTAACCAATAAAATAAATTACTTATCTTGGCATCCTGTTTACTATCTGCCAGCCGTCTACGTTTGGGTCTCTAATTAGAATCCCTTTTCTTTTTTTTCCTTTTCCTCGACTATTTATTAACTCCGTCCAGATCCCTTTTCATGGAATTTATTCCTTTATTCTTTACAATGATCTTTTCCTTTTGTTTTTCTTTATGTTTCCTCCCGGTTTTCCTTTTGTTTTTGTTTCTGCTTCGCTTTCCTTTATTCTCTTATTTAATTTGCTTTTAATTATTTCTTGTTACTAAATTATCTTGTCTGCTTATACGACTTTGAAAAACCGAAATTACTTTGCAGCTCAGCAACTCGAACGAAAAAAAAGGGGGTATCTTGCGCTACCTGCTGCCCTCCTTCTTATTCCGAAAAAATGTTCCCCCATCCGTTCGTCAATTCGCTGGTAGTACCGCTCGTCATTTGCGAATGCGGCTAAACCTTACGACTGCTCTGGTTTTCTTTGTCACTTATTGTTAAAGTATTTTAATTGTTTTCTTATTGTGCGTTGCGCCGAACTTTATGCATGTTTATTTATTTGGTTTACTTTGCAATACGTAATGGCTCTGGAGGCGCTTGCCTGAGTTATTTATATATAAATTAAAGCTTTTCTTTATTTAATTAGCTTAGCACTCTGTTTATTTTGTCCATATACTATACACTTGGGCTGTCCGTGTTCAGGTAGTTTAGTGTTAGTGTTTTAGTGCGAGTCTTTTATATTTTATGATTAACTTGCTTGGGTCTCTGTTTAGTTTTATTATTATTGTGCTTTATTATTAGAACGAGTGTCATCTGTGTGATAATTATATTGCATGGTTACCTATTTAATTTTTAACTTCTTTTATATTAACACACGGCTATTTATTTAATTTTAACTTCTTTTATATTAGCACAGTTATATTTCTTTCTTTTTTTCTTTTTTTTATTACTACGTCACATATCATTGCCTTGATTCGAGAGGCCTGGACTCGGTTGGTAGGTTGACGTTATATTACGGCAGAATGATAAGTGTAGAAGACTATCGAACAGTGGCGGAGGATTATAAGCAGAAGATCATAGGAAGGAACTCTTTTCCTGTCATCTTGGCTCAATGTCTATGCTTTCGACGATATCTAATTATACTTATGTGACTCTAGTAAACTAATGACACTATTGTAACTTTAACTTAAGTTATTCCTAATAAACTATTAACAATCTCCAACTTTAATTCAATTATAAGGCAATTCAGATTAATACCAATGAGACTATTCTACCCGTTTCCTGGTTTCCAATATTTAAAGAAAAATTAGTTGCTAATTGACAAGACGGTTTTGAGATGGTTTTGTAAAATGTTCCTCAGCCTAATTGTGATCTTCAATGAAAGAGCTGAAAAGTTGCTTGTCCAGCTAATTGTGGTTTTAGCGAAACTCAAGCTCTTAAAGAGAGCTTTTCAAGATGTGACTCTAGAGGTGATGATATTTTTGCGTTGGCGTCAAAGATGATTCCTACAGGCCCGAGGGCGTTGACCATGATGAGCTCGATCCCCAAAACTCCCAGGGGTTGACCCCGAAGTTGCTTCCAACAGCAGTTCTGCGGTAGTGTAGGTGGTTCTGAAACATAAATTGCAAGTAGCATCAAAACTTTCAAGGAATTTATGGACAACACAACACGGTAGAAACCATCACCTTTGAAAATGTCTTTTCCTTCTTTTTGTACCATAACAAATATGTTAAGGTAAATTATTTAGATGTTAGAACATTATTGAAATTCACCTGAATACATCCAATTTCAAGCACGATGCCACAAGGAAATTCGTGATTTTATTCACAATACAATTTTGCTACGTATTTACACGAGCGCACCCTTTTATGGCAAGCCCAAGACAGATGTCTACCCTCTTCTTCTTCTTTTTGTTCGTCGGTCTTCAGCGCGTCTTTCTCCGCCCTTCATGTGGCTAGAGGCCGGCCGTATGCGTGCAACCGTCTCAGTGTAGCATATTGTGTTATAGTCGTAGCATACTGCAGGCAGCAATATGCTACCCGACGGCTAGCAACAGCACCTAGCGAGCACACGACCAACGTGCGGCTGTCTAGACTCGACCATTCGTCCCAAGGCTGACGGAGACGGGTTCACGTCAGGAAATCGTATGAAAAGAAAGAAGAAGACAATCGTCTCGGGCTTGTCAAACCATTGACACGGTGTAGAAGTGGAAAAGTGACATCATATGGTGAATTCTTTTCACCAAAACCGAGCATACACTGAACTGAACCAGAACCTGTCAGATCTACACCGAACTTAGCCCTGTCCTGAGCGGGGACAAAGTGAAAAGAATGCACGAAAGTAAAATACCTGAACCAGCCCGGTTTTGTGGTGAAAAGAACAGGTAGAGACTTGGAACCTGTTTTATTATAATTTCAACAAAAACAATAAATCACTTAATAAAATAATTCCGCACATCTATACTTTTAATGCCTTTTTAAAATGTTCGTCGTTTATAATTTTAATAAAAAAATAAATCACTTTGACAAAATAATTTCACTTCCAAATGTTTGCACATCCACACTGATAACAAATAATTTTGATTTGACGTTTAGTTCGGATCCGTAACAACAAATTTTCATGGAACAAGAAAGTTCAAAACCGGAGCGGAAACCGAACATGAACCGCTGTGAATAGAACATACGCTCTGAACCAGTTCTGCGTCAGTGCGGTGAAGAAAACACTTTGGGTGTAGGAACCGAACGAAATATGGTTCACTTCAGGTGAAAAGAATTTACCAATAGTTTCCGAGGTCATCGGCCAACAAATCAACCCCGCACGTAAGTTCATATGAATATTCATCCCTACTAACAATCTAATTTCAATTAGTAAAAATATTCTTTCACTTTTAATACCAGATGCGGCGGATCTACCTTCGGCTCATAGTCTAGCCACTCAAATTCTATTGTATGTAGTACACTGATGAAACAGCTGTGTACTAAATATATGTAGAAGCTTAGATTGTCTCTAGCTACATACCACTTTTTTATTTCAGATCTTAGCCAAATGATTTCTGCTGCTTTTTTGGCTTTTGTTGCCGCTAATGATTTGTTGTTACACTTCAGTTTTATATAACTTGGTATGATTTTAAATTTGAGGCACTGATGGTTGAACCAGATATTTTTATTTATAATAGAGAACTTGCATTTCAGTTTGCAATACAATTTCACCGAATATGCGCGATTCGCATTTTTAATAATTTGTATGTTTCGGCAGATATTGTGTGATACGACATATTGATATAGAACGAGATTATCAATCACACTTACTTTTTTAATTGAGTGCAGACCGGTTTCAGCACATCGGCTATCATCAGTACACTAAAATTGTATTGCTCCCAAACTGATCTCATACAGTGGCTTGCAGAGGTGTGAGTAGTAGAGCTCTGTTTGGTCGTTAAAGCAGGGATGGTCTTTGTCTTGTAGTGCACGAGATATCTCTAATGATTCCAATAGATTTAATTTCATTCCTTTATTACACACATGTAGAATATTTGCGTTTATATCAGGTACATGATTGCTGTCAAATAAATGAGTCGCATAACTGGATTTATTATTTTTATTTCTGAAGGAGCTGGTATGTTCATCTATTCTTTCCTTGAATGAATGACCCGTTTGACCAATGTAGACTCCCTGACATGTTGAACATTTCAAACTATAAACCCCAGTCTTTTGTAGCTCTAACGTCTTATCTTTAATATTGGGAAGAATGTTACCTAAATTTTGTGTTGTCTTAAAGCCAATTCTAATTTTATGCTTTTTTAATTTGATTGCCAAGGTTACCGAAATTTTTCCCATGTATGGAAGGCTAGCCCAGATATGATCGTCGACATCTATTTTTTGAAGACTAGTTGCTTCTTTTATAGCTTTTTCTCTTAGTTTTCGAGTTAGTATTTTATCAACTAAGCTATCATCAAACCCATTGTTATGTGCTATCTTTTTTATAATTCTAATTTCCTCCCTCATGTCATCCATATCCATGGGGGTATATATAGCCCTGTGAATCATGTTCTCGAAGGGAGACTGTTTATATTTGGGATATGTAAAAGAGGTTGTGTGTATCACAATATCAGTATAAGTCGGTTTTCTATATATTTTAAATTTGTGTTTATTATTGTGCTTTTCTATTGTCAAATCTAAGAAATTAATTCTATTATCGTTTTCAAGTTCTAATGTAAATTGTATTTTCTGGTTAAAGGTGTTCATGTATTTAAGGAAATTGTCTAATTGTCTTTCGGTACCTGTCCAGAGACATAACACATCGTCCACATATCTATACCAATATATGACGTTACATAAAAGTGGAGAATTCGATTTAAGTATTTTATTTTCCAAGTTATTCATGAATAAATCCGCCGATATCGGGGAACCCATAGCTAACCCATCTTTCTGTTTATAAAATTGGTTATTAAAAATAAAATAATTTTGGTTGAGAACCGCGTCTAGAAGGTTAAAAAGTTCATATTTTTGAACTGAACTTAAGTCAGACTGCCTAATAGTGTTCTTACTAATCTCCCGACACTCTACACAGGGTATGTTTGTAACAAGATTAGTGACATCAAATGAGACCAGTTTGGAATTTTTTGGAATCTCTATGTCTTTAATTTTGTTTATTAAATCAAGAGAGTTTTTGATGGTATATCTGAAGCTTGGAGTAATGCTTTTAAAGATATTGTTTAACTCTTTGGACACATTGTAACATGAGGAGTTTATATTTGAAACTACTGGTCTGATGGGTATGTTTACTTTATGTAATTTTGGATAGCTGACAGTTTGGGGGGTATAGCATTCATGGTTTTCAGTCGGAATATCTTATAATTAGTTAATAAGTTCTGGCTATTGTCAAGTAACTTTTTAGTACTACGATTAAAGCTTTTAGTGGGATCACAGGTCAATTTACAAAAATTATCACAGTCTAAAAAGTTGTTAACCTTATTTAGGTAGCTCTCTTTAGTCATAACAACGAGAGAGTTTCCTTTATCCGCTTTAGTAACTATTAGATTATTATTTTTAATTTTTCTTTTCAGATTTCTAGCTGTATTTAACTCTGCTACGTTCACGTCTTTGTTACGGAATGATCTTATACATTTAGCACATTCTTCCTTGAGTAACCTAACACCTTTATTCATCGGTATTTTATTGATAGCAATTTCAGTATCTACAGCTAAATATTCAAGATCTTTTTTATTTATATTATGTTCAGGAGTGTACATTCTACCTTTTTCCAGTAATGCGACTTCCATATCGTCTAGACTTATATCAGTAAAATTAACTACGCGTTTATAAAAATTCATGGAATCACCGTAATCTCCTCTGTTAACTTGTTCATCCTCGTCATTATTATTGTCCTCTGTTCTGTTATTTAACTTTACTGTTTACTCTCACAATTCACAAACAACTATCAAATCAACTTTTTAGTTATCGCTAGTACTGTAATTCTAATTATCGCAATCCAAATAGTTTACTTCGTTCACTTCACTGTCTGAAATAATACTCCGCCTCCTGGATGTGAGTAGATCAGCGGAATGAGGAGAGTCTAAAAAAACGGACTCGCTCTGACGACTCTTCTCCTAATGTGGAGCAACCTAGTGCTAAACGTAGCAAGGCAGCAACGGAGAATCCTTCAAAGAAGCACGTCTCCCTGCCTTCGCGTAAGTAACCTTCCTATAAGGAGGTTGCAGAGAGCGTTCGGGTGGGTATTCTTCCCGTAGGTTATCCTGAGGTGGCACTCAACACGGATCATTTGAAGTCCGTACAGGGTGCTTTATTGAAAGAAATCGCGGCAAGTAAGCAAAGCCCCTTAAAATGAAGATACCTGGCCTCCACATTTAGACCAGGGTGGCTGGTTCTTAAATGCGCCAATCGAGATACCGTGACGTGGCTGAAAGGTGTAGTTGCGGAGCTAAAGCCCTGGGAAAGAGCCAACCTTGTGATGGTCGAGGAAAGTGAAAGTTCTCGCCCACCAGTCCTTGAGGGATACTTTCCAAACAGCTCTGAGGACCCTACGGATTTGATTCTCGATTACATCGAGGATCAGAACTCGGAGTTAAACGTGTCTGAATGGATAGTGTTGCGCAGGGTACAAAAACTCTCAGTCACAGAGCTGACTCTCTCCGTGGACCATGTATCTATGGAAGAGCTAAAGAAGGCTCAATTCGCAATTGGGTATAAGTTCGGGTCTGTCCAACTAAGACCCAAGGGTGGAACAATAAAGGCTGTGTCGGAGGCTGGGGATGGCCGAAGCCTGATTAAAACTCTGGCTGGCGCTCCTCAGCCGTCGAAATCAGGAGTCAGCAGGCCCAAACTTTTGGTCAAGACAAAGGCGGGCCCTGATAAAGCAGTAGGAACTGCAGCACCCAAGTCGGGGATTTCCGAAAAG
This sequence comes from Dioctria linearis, assembly GCA_963930735.1. Lineage (NCBI taxonomy): Eukaryota > Metazoa > Arthropoda > Insecta > Diptera > Asilidae > Dioctria > Dioctria linearis. The sequence continues at coordinate 186,260,000 of OZ005742.1, read as the reverse complement.
AAGTCCACAGAGACTAAGAAGAAACCCCCTCCTGTCCGTGCCAAGCCGGGCAAAAGAAAGGATCCTAAGGGATCCGCCACCATGGCTGACAGCGGCCATAAAAAGCCACCTTAGTCATGGCCAATGTTGCCTTCAGATAAATCTCCATCACACTAAAGCGGCATCAGACGTGTTTAGCAGGAGATTTATCTCGGAGAAACATAGTCTGGCGCTCATTCAGGAGCCCTGGGTACATCAAAGCCACATCAAAAGACTTCCTACAAAATCATGTAAGTTAATATATAGTAATGAACATGAATATCCTAGGGCAGCACTACTGCTCAACACTAAATTAAACTTATTCCTCTTTCACAGTTCATCTCGAGGGACGTGGTTACGGGAGGTGTCGAGGTACCAACTGCAGGAGGTAGCCACAAGGTACTAGTTACCTCAGCCTACTTTCCCGGAGAAGCGGATTCATTACCTCCCCCAGAGCTAAAGCGGCTCATCAACTACTGCAAACGCAGAGCTAAACTCTCTGTCATCTGGGGGGAATATAAAAAGGCTCTAACGGAATATAACACGGAATTAAGGAGATCCAAAAGAAGAACCTGGCGGACCTTCTGCGATGGCATAGATCAATTGCCCGCAGCTATCAGGCTCCTTAAGGTACTTTCGAAGGATCACACGAATGGTGTAGGCACACTTCAAAAGGAAGATGGGAACTACACCGAGAGTTGCGAGGAAACAGTCAGGCTCTTATTAGAAACTCACTTTCCGGAATCTCTCACTCCCGACCAAGGAATAGGAGCTCCAGACGCGATTGAGTTGGACAAGCACGAAGTCTCTAACAGGAGCAAAAGCCTTGCGGGAAGAATCTTCACTCCTAAGAAGGTCAGATGGGCCATTGGCACATTTAAGCCCTTTAAATCTGTTGGAGAAGACGGCATTTTTCCCGCCTTACTACAGCAAGGTGTTGATGAAATACTATTTCCACTACTAAAAAATTTTCGAGCCAGTTACGCTCTAGGGTACGTTCCCCAATGATGGAGAGACGTCAGGGTGGTATTTATACCTAAAGCAGGAGAAAGAGGTAGTTCTCTAGCTAAATCGTTCCGACCCAGCAGCCTCTGTTCATTCTTGCTTAAGTCCATGGAAAAAATCCTAGACCTACACATTCGAAGTGAAATTCTGATTAAATCACCACTTCATTCTAAGCAGATCGCTTAACAAGCTGGCAAATCTACTGAGACTGTCATTCACACATTAGTCAACGACCTCGAAAAAGCGCTCGAAGCAAAAGAGGTGGCTTTATGTGCATTTGCGGACATAGAAGGAGCCTTCGATAATACCTCCTTCGATGCAATTAAATCAGCTGCTGAGGATAAAGGCTTTGAGTCCACCACGGTAAACTGGATAGATTCCATGCTTAGAAGCAGGAGGATAACCACATTTCTAGGGAACTGCTCAGTCACTATCACCGCAGCAAAAGGCTGCCCACAAGGAGGAGTTCTCTCTCCACTCTTATGCTCGATGGTGATTGATCATCTGCTAGAGAAGTCAACCAGTTCGGGTTTTAATATTCAAGGCTACGCGGATGAACTAGTAGTTACAATACGGGGCAAGCCTGATCAAGCCATATGCGACCTCATGCAAATAGCCCTCTCCAAAGTCCGCACGTGGTGTTTAAACAAAGTCCTTAGCATAAACCCCAACAAAACGGTTATCGTTCCGTTCACAAGAAGATCGAAGCTTTCACTAACGGCTCCTCTTCTTGATAATACGGAATTGATATTTTCAGACGAAGTCAAATATCTGGGGATAACCCTAGATAAGAAACTTACCTGGAATTCGCATCTGTCCAGAGTGACGGATAGAGCGGTGAGATCTCTCTACACGTGTCGTCGCTTCATTGGCAGAACATGGGGTCTGAAGCCAAAAATGATGTACTGGACGCACACCACGGCAGTTAGACCCATGGTCACCTATGCGGCCCTCGCTTGGTGGCCAAAAACTAATCTGCTTCAAAAAACCCCGCGGTGTGCCTGTCTAGGAATAACTGGTCCCATGAGAACCTGTCCTACAGCAGCCACGGAAGCCTTATTTAACCTTGCACCTCTGCATTTGCAGGTGAAAAAGGAAGCGATCTCCAGTGCTGTTAGAGTACAAAAGGAGAAACAGTTAAAGCCAGGCGATCTGGTTGGTCATTTAAGTATCTTGAAACAGATATGCTTCGAGAAAGTGACGACAATATCTGATACAATCACACCCAGAGTGGATTTTGTAAGGCCAGTCCAATTGGTCATTGGAGACCGACAACAATGGCGCTGCACTAAACCGTTCTTCCAACAAGAATCGATGGTGTGGTATACAGACGGTTCAAAAACAAACAGTGGGGTCGGCTTGAGTGTATACGACCCCAAATGCCATATATCAAAGGCTCTAGGCTCTACCCCTACCGTATTCAAAGCCGAGGTATTGTCCATAGAAGAATGTGCCAATACCTGTGTGGCAATAGATAATTGAAACGCACATCCAACTATTATAAAAACTAATTAACTTTATTCAATATAAAATAATACTTCTTGTTGTTTCAGAGCAAGGTGGAATGATGGCGGCTATGGCTTTTTCAGAACTGGTGACGACCTACTGATTGGGTCTTTTATGACTAAAAGTTAAGTTGAGTTTTTTGGCTCGTATATGTTGCCTGTCTGATCGTGGTGAATTATTAGGCGGGATACTCAAAATTTAGATTGTGCTAGCTGTTGACAATATTAATGCTATGTCTTACAACAATATTAAAGTTAGTATTAAATTGTTAATGATGATGCCGTAGCCGCCACATCACTCCCCTATGGAAAAAAAATTATTTACATATTTCGTATACATATTATGTGCATCTGGCTTTGTTTTATAAAATAATAAAAAATTAATAATTCAACCTTTGAATAAATTTCTTTTATCTTTTATGTAATGTTGGAATAAGCTTAGATTTCTGTTCAAAGTGGTATGATTTGAAAAACTTAATAGAGAAAAAAAAACCATTAAAATTAAATTAGTAGAATTTCAGTATGATATTAAAATAATGATAATCATAATCTGGGTTTTAGATATTAAATGTTACTTTTCGATTTGAAAACGACCTTGTTACTCGACCGAACGAAACATCCGAGTGCAAAACAAAGGCTGGTTTTCTAAGTTTATCTTCTATTCTTTTCCATTAATAAAGACAGTGAAATTTTTGTCATTTTTTGCAACCACTTTATGAGGTCCAGTGTATGGCGGACTTAAAGAATTTCTAGGTACGGCTTCACGCACGAAAACATGCGGACAAGTTTTTATTTCTTGGGGTACAAAAATCTTGGTTTGTTTTCTAGTTCTCAAGGTACAAGGTTTGATTTTTTAATAGTTTCTCTAATTTGATTCGCCAAAGTGGTTGTGACTTGCTTCGTTGGCTCCTGTTCGACCATTAATTCTCCTGGTAAACGCAAGGTTTGACCATACAGCAATTCTGCGGGTGATATACCCAAATCTTCCATAACGGCAGACCGTATTCCTAAGAGTATCCAGGGAAGATGTTTGTGCCATTTCTTGGGTTCATCTAAGGCTCTAATTGCAACTTTTAGTTGTCAATGAAATCGTTTGATGGAACCATTGGACTGGGGATGATAAGTTGTGGTCCTGATTCTATGGATGCCAAGAATGTTGGATAGCTCTCTGAATAGTGTGGACTCAAACTGTGTACCTCGGTCTGGTGTTATGGTTTTTGGAACACCGTAGCGAGAGATCCAATTGTTCAGAAAATATTGAGCTATATTATTGGCAAGTATATTTTTTATAGGAATTACTTCAGGCCAGTATGAAAATCTATCCTTCAAGGTGAAAAGGTATGTGTAACCTTGAGATGGAGGAAGTGGTCCAACTATGTCCATGTGGGCATGTTCAAATCTTCCACCTGGCACGGTGAATATTCCATACGGGGAAAAGGTATGCTTGGTGATTTTGGACTTCTGACAGGAGATGCATGTTTTGGCCCAACGGTTCACATCTTGATTCATCTTTGGCCAAAAATACTTGGAAGTTATTAATTTTCTTGTCGTTGTATGTATGGCGTCAAAGACTGTACGTCTTAAGATTTCAGGTATGTAAGGACGGTTTATTCCAGTAGATGTCTCACACCATAAGTCTACTTCTTCTAAAGGTACGTGAATCTTTTGTAAAGAAAAAGAGTATTTTCTCTTATTTTCCTTTAGGTCAGAAAATATACTAAGTAACTCTTCGTCACAGTTTTGTGTTTCGGACAGACTTCGCGGGCAAAGCTTCTTTGTAGAATCGATAAGATCCACGCAAACTCTTGATAGAGTGTCTGACACGATATTGAGAGAGCCTTTTACATATCGGACGTCGTTTGTGAATTGCGATATGTAGTTAAAATGATTGGCTTGTCGCGGTGACTTTTCTGATTTCCCGAATAAAGCTGTGATCGATGGCTTATGGTCAGTGAAAACGGTAAACTCTCTGCCGTCTAGAAAGTGTCTAAAACGTTTAATTGCTTTGTTAAGTGCACTGCTAAGAGTTCTCGGTCGAAAGTCGAGTATTTCTTTTCTGCGGGTTGTAATCGTCTTGAGAAAAAACAGAGAGGCTGCCATTGCCCTGCATCGAGCAGTTGTAAAACCGCGCCTAGGGCATCATTAGATGCATCTGTCCAGGGACTGAGTTTTGCTTTGGGGTCTGGGTGAATGAGAAGTGTTCGTTTTTCCAAGTTCTTTTTAATTTTTTCGAAAGCCTCTTAATGTCTGGCAGACAAGTTGAATTCACGTTTAGTTTTCCTCCTTGAATTAGAATTTCGAAGTAGATCATAAAGCGGAGAAGCAGTTTGTGCAATGTGTGGCAAGAATCGATGATAGAAGTTTGCCATTCCAAGGAAGCGTTGAAGGCTTTTGATGGTTGTAGGAACTGGAAAATCTTTGATAGCTTGTATTCGATCTTCTGAAGGGTAAATACCACTACTAGATATTTTGTGCCCTAAAAAATCGTTGGTTGTAACGCCTAAGATGCATTTATTTGGATTGACAGTAATGCCATACTCCTCTAATCGGGTGAAAAGTAGACGAAGATGCAGCTTGTGCTCTTCTGCTGAGTAGCTACCGATGAGTATATCATCAACGTGTAAGCGAAAAAGAAATCTAAATCAATAAGAACTTCACTTATGAATCGTTGGAAGGTTTGTGCCGCATTTCTGAGTCCGAAAGGCATTCGTAAAAACTCAAAAAGTCCGAAAGGTGTTATTACAGCGGTTTTAAAAATATCTTCCGCAGCAACAGGGATCTGACTATATGCCCTGACTAGATCTATTTTTGAAAAGTGAGTGCATCCATGTAAATTCATATTAAAATCTTGGATGTTAGTCAATGGATACTTATCAAACACTGTAACGGAATTTAATTGTCTGTAATCACCGCATGGTCTCCAGTCGTTAAGACTCTTTTTGGGAACCAGGTGCAAAGGTGAAGCGACGGGAGATGATGATGGCCTACAGATTCCTAACTTTACCATATCTTGGAATTCTTCTTTTGCGATTTTGAATTTCTCTGTATTCAACCTTCGAGATCGCACTGAAGGAAGGCCTCTGTCTGTAATTATGCGATGTACGACATTGTGTTTAACTTTGAAATTAAAGTTAGGTAAGGACTTGATTTTGGGAAATTCGTTAAGTATGGCTCCAAACTCATTTTGTAGTGAAAAAATTTTCGGAGATGAGTGTGATTTAACTTGGCATGAAATACACTCGACTGATAACGTGGTTGTATTTTCTATTAATTTTCTGTTTCTGAGGTCAATGGAGAGATTATGTTTGTATAAGAAATCTGCTCCAGTAATTGCATAGTCAATGCCTGCCACAATAAAAACATGATCAAATGATTGTCGTAAATGGATGTCTATATTCAGGTGTTTGCAACCAAATGTTGGTATCGGTGAGCCATTTGCAGTAACTAGGTGAAAGTCTGATTTTTGTTTAAAACTTGCAAATATCTTTTTTGGTACTAAAGATACTTTGGCCCCGGTATCTACCAGAAAATGTATATTTAGTGTTTTTTTCAAATATGAATAATCGACGTGAGAAACTGCTTAACTTCGGTGCCGCAGACGAAGTTGCTATTCTGAGTTTTTTGATGTGGAGGAAGCTTTTGAATTGCAAGGTCCTACACATTTTTTAGCCTGACTACCATAACGTTTGTGGTACCAACATATTTGATTATCGTTCGCTTTTGTTTTGTATGGTGTTCGGGATCGTGAACGTGAATTCATAGGTCTTTGCCACGGAGCACTTCTATCTCTTGACCGAGATTGTCCTATTTCTAAATTTCTAACAGCTGAAACTTTATATGTCGAAGTTGAATCAAAGATTCTATCTGCGATTGTGAATATTTCGTCCTGTGTGTGTGAGTTCTCGATTGCGATTATGCATGCTTGGATTGAAGTAGGCAGTTTATTGATCCAAAGTTTTCGCAACAAAGTTTGATTGACTAAACTATTATCCCCAGCAAAGATTCAAACTGACGAAAGAGTTCCGATGGTTTTGAGTCGCCTAAATCAATTTTATGTAACAGGGCGTCTAACCTGCCCTCTTCTGAATCTCTACTACGAGAAAGAAGAGAAGCTTTTAAGTTTTCGTACTTTTCTTGCTGTGGAGGCTTGAGAAGAACATCGGCTACGATTTCCATAACCTCTGGAGGTAGAGATGCTACAAAATAATCATACTTGGTATTGGAAGACGTTATGCCTTTTACCTTAAATTGCGTCTCTACCTGAAGAAACCACAAACCAGGTCTATTATGCCAAAAGGTGGGTATCTTCAACGTGTTAACGAACGAAGTCAAAAGTTCACTTTCACGAAATTGAGAACTACCCTGCTCTGTACCTAAGTTTGATTCTGTGTTTGTATTTCTAATAGGTTGTTCACTTGTGTTCGTGCGGTTTTTGTTTTCTTCACTCATTTTAAAACAATGTATATACCTATATAAATTTGTTTTATGTGATAATAAATATATGAAAAAAATAATTTAGTTTTATATAAATGCAATTTTATATTGTTTGGATGTTAATGTTAGTTTGATATATCGCTGTAAGATATTTTTAAAATTTTGTTTCAAATATTTAGTTTACTTTCAGATAACTTTGATGTCTATTTATTAATAGAAATAGGAAAATTGAACTTTATTTTGTTTTTTTACTTACAATCTTCATGCAGGAAATTATTCACTCATCTGATTTGCATTGAAATCGAATATTTTGTCCTTTCGCCAACTTGTCTCCTATTTCAATTTTAATATTTATTTATTTTTCCCGCGGACGGGAATCGAACCTACACTTGATAGAATCGGTCAATGATGGAGAAATAAGAATTTTAAGAACTTTTATTTTTAATGATTCTAAATCAAATTTATAAATACAAGAAGAAAAAACAACCGCCTCGTCCGGGATTTGAAACCGGGACCTTCCGCTTGCCGGGCGACTGCTCTTACCACTGAGCTAACGAGACAGATGATTTTCCCTCTTGCATTTATCAAATTTTTGTAACTAGCCTACTAAGCCACGTTTTGCTTTCAGCTGGCATTAACCAGTAACGATGAAAGCGCACAAATAAATTGTAAATTCAATTTTATTTATTTTTCCCGCGGACGGGAATCGAACCTACACTTGTTAGAATCGGTCAATGATGGAGAAATAAGAATTTTAAGAACTTTTATTTTTAATGATTCTAAATCAAATTTATAAATACAAGAAGAGAAAACAACCGCCTCGTCCGGGATTTGAAACCGGGACCTTCCGCTTGCCGGGCGACTGCTCTTACCACTGAGCTAACGAGACAGATGATTTTCCCTCTTGCATTTATCAAATTTTTGTAACTAGCCTACTAAGCCACGTTTTGCTTTCAGCTGGCATTAACCAGTAACGATGAAAGCGCACAAATAAATTGTAAATTCAATTTTATTTATTTTTCCCGCGGACGGGAATCGAACCTACACTTGTTAGAATCGGTCAATGATGGAGAAATAAGAATTTTAAGAACTTTTATTTTTAATGATTCTAAATCAAATTTATAAATACAAGAAGAGAAAACAACCGCCTCGTCCGGTATTTGAAACCGGGACCTTCCGCTTGCCGGGCGACTGCTCTTACCACTGAGCTAACGAGACAGATGATTTTCCCTCTTGCATTTATCAAATTTTTGTAACTAGCCTACTAAGCCACGTTTTGCTTTCAGCTGGCATTAACCAGTAACGATGAAAGCGCACAAATAAATTGTAAATTCAATTTTATTTATTTTTCCCGCGGACGGGAATCGAACCTACACTTGTTAGAATCGGTCAATGATGGAGAAATAAGAATTTTAAGAACTTTTATTTTTAATGATTCTAAATCAAATTTATAAATACAAGAAGAAAAAACAACCGCCTCGTCCGGGATTTGAAACCGGGACCTTCCGCTTGTCGGGCGACTGCTCTTACCACTGAGCTAACGAGACAGATGATTTTCCCTCTTGCATTTATCAAATTGCCAGCTGAAAGCAAAACGTGGCTTAGTAGGCTAGTTACAAAAATTTGATAAATGCAAGAGGGAAAATCATCTGTCTCCTTAGCTCAGTGGTAAGAGCAGTCGCCCGGCAAGCGGAAGGTCCCGGTTTCAAATCCCGGACGAGGCGGTTGTTTTTTCTTCTTGTATTTATAAATTTGATTTAGAATCATTAAAAATAAAAGTTCTTAAAATTCTTATTTCTCCATCATTGACCGATTCTAACAAGTGTAGGTTCGATTCCCGTCCGCGGGAAAAATAAATAAAATTGAATTTACAATTTATTTGTGCGCTTTCATCGTTACTAGTTAATGCCAGCTGAAAGCAAAACGTGGCTTAGTAGGCTGGTTACAAAAATTTGATAAATGCAAGAGGGAAAATCATCTGTCTCGTTAGCTCAGTGGTAAGAGCAGTCGCCCGGCAAGCGGAAGGTCCCGGTTTCAAATCCCGGACGAGGCGGTTGTTTTTTCTTCTTGTATTTATAAATTTGATTTAGAATCATTAAAAATAAAAGTTCTTAAAATTCTTATTTCTCCATCATTTATTATTTATAACTAAAAAGAAGTTTTAAAGGTGTAACTAGCAAAAATTAAATCAAATTTTAACTTATTTGTGTTTATGTTTAATCCATGAGTTGTTGAAAGATGAAATAATTTATGATATCTGTGAAGCGTGTATATATACATATGTATGTTGAAGCCGGGTGCTGCTGAAAGCCGATGAAATGATGCAGAATGTCAGTGGAGCACACGTAATTTTTAATCTCTTGACACCGTATGCAAAAAATCGTCATCCGAAAATCGCTTTTGTGTTTCACATCCAGCTGATAACAGGGAACACGATTTTGTTGTGATTTCTGTGGTTTTTTCTTTTTTATATACGTCGTCTGGTCCACGATGCTCAGAATTTTGTATTCTCAATGCACAGCTCCAACGAATGTGCCGATGAAGAGAAAAGTAAAAAAAAGCAATTTCCTGTTCTGTGATTGTCTCGATTCCAATTGAATTATGCGCAATGGATGATGAATTACGAGATGATATTCCAAAGCCGTAGAATGAAAATTTGTGTGCCGGTGGTCATAAATGACGTCTGTGCGAACCACTTAATTTTGTTCGTGCAATGATTTTAACTTTTTTACAGGTGCAACGTCGGGGTCACCATTATGTGTGGCAATATATAATTGAAACGCGCATCCAACTACTATAAAAACTAATTAACTTTATTCAGTATAAAATAATACTTCTTGTTGTTTCAGAGCAAGGTGGAATGATGGCGGCTATGGCTTTTTCAGAACTGGTGACGATCTACTGATTGGGTCTTTTATGACTAAAAGTTAAGTTGAGTATTTTGGCTCGTATATGTTGCCTGTCTGATCGTGGTGAATTATTAGGCGGGATACTCAAAATTTAGATTGTGCCAGCTGTTGACAATATTAATGTTATGTCTTATAACAATATTAAAGTTAGTACTAAATTGTTAGTGATGATGCCGTAGCCGCCACAACCTGTATTAAAAGAGCCATAAATGGCTCAACCATTAATATCCTCTCGAACAGTCAAGCTGCCCTCAAGGCCTTGAAGTCCTACACTGTCAAGTCAGGGATTGTCTGGGAATGTCTACAAACCCTCAAAAATTTATCAAGGGGAAACAAAGTTATCCTCATGTGGGTACCTGGACATGAGGGCCACAAAGGCCTAGCCAAAAGAGGATCGGAAACTCAGTTTGTCGGACCAGAGCCATTTTGTGGCACTTCAAAGTGTTACCTTAGAACTACCCTAAGTAACTGGGAGAATAAGCAAAAATCCCTGCATTGGGAAAGGCTACAAGGACTTCGTCAGGCAAAAAAGTTTATCGACACCTCTGGCGGAAAAACAAAAGAACTCCTACTCCTTAGAAGAACAGAACTCAAAATGATCACTGAGCTCTTCTCAGGCCATTCATCCTGCCGCTTCTGTCAGGATGCTCACGAAACCTCGGAGCACTTGCTCTGCAACTGCGAGGCATTGGCGGAGATTACTCCACCTTGAACATGCTTTTCCTCGACCAAGTTACGTAGGGAACCTCAAGCCCAGAATGGTTTTAGACTTTATTAACAGTCTAAACCTATAAATAGAGCAAATTCAACGGGGACTCACAATAGATCTTTCAGGTCGCTGTAATTGCGAGGCTAACGCCTATACACCCCTTCACAAATCTAATCTAATATAACCCTCTCTTTGATACAAAATAAAATTATTTTAATAGCTCCATTGTCATAATACTAAACTAATGTAACACCGGCATATTGCTATCCATTTAAATCAAATTATTTTTATAAATCCAATCTCGTTGTGCTAAATTAATGTACACAAGTATATCGCTATGCGTTTAAATCAAAACAAAAATTCAAAATGCAATATAGTGCTATCCTTCGATACACCTAATACTAAACTTGGGCCAAAAGAAAGGTCTCGAAATAAACGTAATTTCTCCATATGACGTAAGTATGGTTCTAAGCTATAAAGGTCCATTCCGACATTCCTCACTAATGTAAAGCCTAATACCTAATAAAATTTTAGACGCGCTACTTCATGAACTCTTCAGCTAAGTACATAATAAAATCTTTAAAGTACAGAATAAAAAATCTTCGACCTAGCCCAAGTAACTTCGCGAGCACCTAGATAGAGGATTTCCAACTCTCTAATAATTGTACAGCATGTCCCTTAAGCTGGGACTTATATTCAAAACATACAATTTCGTAGTATGCGGAAAAGTTTGCCGCCATAAATTAATTCAAATTTGTGAGGGATTAGGAACTTATATAAGGAAATGAGTAAATAAATATAGTTATTAGTTTGTCATTATTTGTTTTGATTATTTATTTATTAGCTTACTTGCTCTGCCATATCTAGTCGGCTGAAGCTTTATCCTCTGGGTCAGCAGGATCAGGCTGAAAACTGAGAATGCAAAAAAAAAAATTTTTTTTTCTTTTTATGCTGTTGCTAGAAATCGTCTATTTTAGTGCTGTAGGTAACTGTGAAATATGTTTACGACGCTATTCTGCATAGAGCGGGAGCGTTCCCTGGCAGCGGCATTTGATGAATTGAACTCTACTGTAAATTTAGTGGCCCTGAGGTTACTTTCGCTTAATGCTACAAATCGGTCTTTGATACTTAAGCTCGTGCCCTGCAGCTAATGTACTAGATCTTTTTTTGTTTTCTTTTTTCTTTTTATATTATATTAGCATAGAGCTATAGTGACCCAGCAGCACTGCTGCCTAAGTTCCTCCTGCTCGAAGTGGCCTTTTGACGAGAGCATTCGTTCCGGGTGCAGAATGTATCTTTAACATTGCCGTGATATTTTACTGTCTATATATTTCCCAATAGTAATGTTTCAATCCAGCAGTCCTCGCATCTTTGTATTTTTATGATAGCCTGGGTATCCTAACTCCAAGTGCTCGTGTGGCGTATTTCCCACGCCTTTATTGCGTAATTAATTAAATTGCTTGATGCTTAAGGTGCACACAGCTCTAATGCCGCATTAAGTGTTTCCCATGCCGCGTGGTGATTTGAAAAAAAATATATATATAAGGATGCCACTGGAAGGACTGTGAGGAATCGTTTAACAAGAACCTAACAAAAAATATTCGAGAAAATGCGAAATTTATTACCTTCTGGGGTTTTCCTTACTCGCGCCGGCACTTTTCCGTACGTATATACAAGTAGTCTTAACCGATGTTGTTAATTTAATTTAAATGGCCCTTCTTGGATTACTGCACTGCCACGGAGCAGTTGATAAAATTTTGTTGTAAGGTGAACAGGTGGAAATATGGTATACCATGTTCATCCGCTCTTGACAGGTCTTGGCAATTGACGTTTTACATAAGACTGGTACATAAGACTAAACGTTCGTTCGCTTGAACGTCAGGTTAGTCTGTTCGAAGGAAGAAGAAGATTACTTTTCTCAACTCCAGTGACAGCTAGGTGACGTTATGTTTCAGCGTGAATCTTGCTCACGTTACATAATCTTATAGTCGAATTCATTCCAAAAGACTATGTAGATTGAATCGTGAAGAGTATAGCGTGATGTAATTTTATATGGTCATTTTACGTGTCATATTATAGATACAGGGCCTTATGTCCCAAAGATAATACGCATACTCGAATTTCGGGGCATGACGAACCCTTAGATAGTAATGTAAAGGCAATCCCACGCGGATTTTTAAGATTAGTTTTGTTTTTTTTTCTTTTCTTTTTTACAGGAACATGATTACTCCAGAAGGCCTTCGTGGAGTTCTGGTCAAAGTAATTTATATGAAAGTAACTCTAGTTGGGATTTGTCTCCGAATTGTTGCCTGTATTATGTAAGTACGCGAATTAATGCTTCTTTGTTTTGCTTACTTAGTTTTTACTGTAAGTTAGAACGGTTTGCAGAATGACGCCAAGACTCTACGGGGGTGAAATTAAGCAACAACGCATGTATTGGTTAGAGGTACGATACTCTGTCTAATGTAGGACAATGATAGTACTTGAATAAACCTAGTAGTGGTACATTACAGAATGAAGTATTAGACTTTTGCTGTCACTTCTCCTTCCACTCTCCTGCAACCCTCTTAATGTAGGGGTTGACTAGGTTCGGTCTACTCTTTTTCAGGTCATCACAGGGACACTGTAAATGATCTGTCCTCAGTGTCGACTAGGTGGTTGGGGTGAGGAGAGGAAGGCAAAATATCTGCGCCTTCACAAGGATATTGGTAAGTGGTGTAAAGGTCCCTTCAGGACTGAATGTGTGTTACGGCCTTTTGTTTAGAAGTTACAGTTAACAAATCTATAATATAATAATTACATATAATGTATGTATATATCATAATTACCTTTCCGTTGAGTGCATTAATTATCCCACGATCATACCATGACACCTTATTCCATCATCCGGTATTTTCACAGCACGAAACCGCTTACGCCTGAAATTTACAAATATCATATTATCATACAAATAATTCTTGAATGCAATTTATAAAGAATCCGAGTAATATATTTCCTTTCACATAAAACTGAAAAACCTAAAATTGTCACGTACACATTCTTTCACACGGTAAATTATCAAACTTAAGTGAAATATAATCCGCCAACTGCAATTTTCCTAAAAGCTCGCAGAGCAAAGAAGATAATGTAATTATAAATGTAAGTTAGTCTAAATTTTATCTTATTCCGGTACAGCCGCGAAATAATTAATTGTACTTCGTTCATAAGTAAAGAAATTGTTCTCTTAAAAATAAAGTTGAAGAAGTGAAGAAATCAATTGCAATAAAATAAAGTTTAATAGTTTCAATTGATCGTTTTTTATTATTATAATTTTTTTATCCCAATTGCAAGAGCGATTGGTAAATGGCGCAGTCGGTAGGGTATACATCGCGAGTTATTTTCGTGTGCATTTCAATGCTTTAATGTGAAACCCTAAAACGTTCAATTAAATCGTGAAGATTCGATTTATTAGTGTGTAATTCCTAAAAAAGATTTTAGTGATTTTTCTTATTGGATTGTTCGAAAATATTTAGTTACTCTAGAAAGATCTAGATTTATCACGATATCAGTGAATTATAATGCAACAGTGAAATCGGCAACCAACACTACGATAGTTAATTAAAGTACGCCGAGCAAAGGAAGCAAGGAAATTTATGAGGAATTCTTATCAACGGAACGGAGCCAGACTTTTTTTGAAGGATAAGTTTTATATAAAAAACTACTATCAACCACTGAATAAGGGAAATTTCATCTGAAAAAATCTTAGGCGGAAGTAAATACACTTAATACGAAGGATCAAGTTTGCATTCAAATTTAGTGCCAACCACTGGATAAGAAGAAAATCATCTGAAGAAATTTATGCTACAAGAAGTATAAATTCTAAGGTCAGAAATTATATTTCGCTTTAAATTTTTTTATTTTTATTCTATCTTAGATTCCATTATATTTTAATTAGAATTTATCTAGAAAAGTGATTGAAAAAATTTATTGGAAAAAAATAAATTCTGAAATTAGTTTAAATTTTAAATGTGAATTTAAATTTTTCTCTTTTTTCATTATATTTTAATTGATAAGTTTATCTAGGAAAGTGATTGAAGAAAAATAGTGAAAAAAAATAAATTGTGAAAGTAGTTTAATTTTGAATTTAAATTTTTCTCTTTTTTTCATTTTATTAGGTTTCATGATATTTTAATCGATAAGTTTATATATAAAAGTGATTGAAAAAAGATATTGAAAACAAAAATCCTGAAAATAGTGATAATTGTGTCAAACATATTTAAGAAGTGAGTTACATAGTGAAAAACCAGAATTTTTTTTTTTTTTGCTTACTCTCTTGATAAAAAAAATCCAAATATAAAGAAATCGTAATGGTGAGAAATTAATATTATGACAGACTTCAATTCAAGTAATTTACTTGAACAAATTGCAAACTTTCCCAATCCATCTACGTTATCAGAACAAATTGAGTCAGCATTAGACCGATCTAAAGAAATCTCAAATATAGTTAACAATTTTTTCACCACTTCTCATCAAAACTCAAACATGCTTTCACTCACCATCGACCCCCCTCAAATACCTATCAAAACTGCCTGAATTTAGTGGCGATTTTAGAGATCTTCAAAACTTCATCGATTTAATCGATAAAATTCATCCCACATTAAACAGATATGATGAATTATCTCAAAATATATTCTCAGATCATATAAAATCCAAATTCAAAGGAAAAGCTAGGGAAGTAATGGAAATTAACGCTCACATAACTTCTTGGACTGACATTAAAAATACTTTAATACAAAACTTCGGTGACAGACTTACAATACTAGAACTCTTTGACGAACTAAGAGCAGTTAAGTTTAAAACAAACAGTGCAGATTTTTATAACGAAGTGAAAACATTACTCAGGATACTGAATGTTAAAACAACAAGTCTCAGAAGATCAAGAAGAAATAAATAGTACTATCGAGGCAAATAAATCCGCCGCATTAACGATATTTAAAAGTAAATTGCCAGAACCTATGCGTTCTATTCTTCACTGCAGGAACCCCACCAGCTTAGAAGAAAGTATGGATGTACTTTACGAATGCGGATATGCATTTTATAACTCGTCTCAAAAAGTACAAAACAACCAATTAAACAAACCCCTTGGTTACAGAGAACTAAATAGAAATTTCAATAACAACATTAGGCAGAATCAGAGATTCAATAGCAATCCAACGAACTACCTTCATAATTATAACAGAAATAATTCTTACAGACCAATTTCTAACGAACAACCAAGACCCCTGCCAAGCCAACCTTTCTTCCGACCAAATTTTAATTCACATCGTCAAAAGAGTAATACAAACAATAACTCTCACAACAATAATCATCTGAATTTTAGCAATTTCAGATCCAATAATAACCATAATTTTAACAACAATTACCGATTTGGAAACAATCCACAAACACAAAACATAAATAACAACGTTAATAGGTCAGATCCTATGGAAGTTGATTTAGTGCGTGTTGCAAACAGATCAGCTACCGCACAATCAGAAAATTTTCAATATCAAGCCTCCAGCACAGACTACCCTATATAGTCGTTAAATCTAAAACTATTCCTTTAAGATTTATTATAGATACCGGGGCAACCAATTCCATAATCAACCCTAACATTTGTCATCCGAAATGGAGAAGCGCAAATGAAAAACCCCTTAAATTAAAAACTTTAAACCACTTTGTGGAAATTAACGAAAAAGTTAATATAACACTATTCGAAAAGATAGGTAACCCCTCAGACAAAGTTGAATTCTTGGTCTGTAAATTTCATGACCAATTCGATGGTCTAATCGGTAACAATATACTTCTTCAGATAGAAGCAATTGTCGATTATAAAAATAAAATATTAATATCAGGAACAAAAACGGTTGACTTAAACTTCGAAATAAGGAACGATATAGATAAAAATATATCACAGAATAAGGAATATGAGAAAATTGAAATGAACCTGTCCGTTTCGCAGAAGG
Organism: Dioctria linearis; assembly: GCA_963930735.1. Lineage (NCBI taxonomy): Eukaryota > Metazoa > Arthropoda > Insecta > Diptera > Asilidae > Dioctria > Dioctria linearis. Next base: position 186,243,436 of record OZ005742.1, on the reverse strand, counting down.
AAGGACTAGGCTTCATCAAAGAACAGCGAGTTAAAGATAATTCGTTTGTCGTAGAAGAGGGAATTTATAATATAGATAATTTTCAAATTCGCGCAAAAGTTAGAAAGTTAAAAAATGAAAGAACCAAATTAGAAATTCCTCAGCCATTGGAGACAGAGAAGGTCGACCAACAGAATTTTAATATTATCGAGGAAAGGGATAAAATACCTGTTATGGATCAATTGAGAATTAACCATTTTAATCCAGAAGAACAAAATGCACTTCTAAATGTAGTGAAAAGATTCACTGACATTTTCTACAATGAGAATTCAGACCTCACTTTCACCAATGTTATAAAACATGGGATACGCACAGGCAATGACATTACTATTCAATGTAAAACCTATCGCTATCCTTATGTACATAAGGAAGAAGTCGAAAACCAAATCCAAGAGATGTTACAAAAAAATATTATTCGTCACAGCAACTCCCCAAACTCGGCACCGATCTGGATTGTACCTAAGAAGGTAGATGTCAGCGGTAAAACGAAGTGGAGACTTGTAATCGACTACCGCAAACTCAATGAGGTAACCGTTGATGACAAATACCCCATGCCTAATATAGACGAAATTTTAGAGAAATTAGGGAATTGTCAATACTTTACGACACTTGATTTGGCGAAGGGATTTCACCAAATCGAAATCGATCAGCAAGACGTACACAAAACGGCTTTCAGTGTCGAAAATGGCCACTACGAATTTCTGCGTATGCCATTTGGATTAAAAACAGCCCTCGCGACATTCCAAAGATTAATAAATCATGTCCTAAAAGAATTCATTAATAAAATATGTCTAGTATATCTAGACGATATTATAATATTTTCAACATCTCTTCAAGAACACATCGACTCTTTAAAGAAGGTTTTTAATAGATTGAGAGAAGTAAACTTAAAAATACAAATAGACAAATCAGCAATTCCTAAAGAAGGAAACTAAGTTTCTGGGACATATAGTCACCCCCGAAGGTATCAAACCCAATCCGAGCAAAGTGAAATGCGTAAGAAATTTTCCGATGCCAAAAAATAGCAAGCAAATTAAGCAATTCCTAGGGCTAACGGGATATTACCGTAAGTTAATAAAGGATTATTCTAAGATCGCGAAACGAATGACTAAGTATTTAAAAAAGGACACCAAGGTAAATTTATCTGACCCTGAATATCAGCAAAGCTTTGAAACCCTAAAAACACTTCTGATAAATGATCCCATTTTGCGATAACCAGATTTTAATAAAGTTTTTACCCTTACTACAGACGCCAGTCAATACGCACTGGGTGCCGTCCTTTCACAGGAAAACCATCCTGTATGTTATGCGAGTCGTACGTTAAACGAACATGAAATCAATTATAGTACAATTGAAAAAGAATTATTGGCAATCGTGTGGGTCACGAAATATTTCCGCCCATACCTTTTCGGGAGATAGTTCATAGTAGAAACTGATCACAAACCAGTAACTTGGTTATTTTCAATTAAGGAACCGAACTCCAAGCTTATTAGATGGAGGTTAAAACTATCTGAGTTCGATTATGAGATCAGATACAAAAAGGGTACGAATAATAGCAATGCAGATGCATTATCCCGTATAGAAATATCAGAAGGCAACTTATTAATAGAAGACCCAACAATTCCCAATAGCAATTCAGCACTATGTGTGTTCAAGACTCAATTTACAATCAATAAGTCAAATACGGGATCCCTAAAAATAAAAAATACAAAAATATTCGATAAAAACCGTACTACCATATACATGAAATTTTTAGACGAATCAACCGCTGTTATGTTATTAAAAACCATTTCAACCCAAATGGACTGAACGCAATCTATACTACAGACGATGATTTCTTTCATACTATTGAAACCACATTTAGCCAAAAGTTTTCAGGCAATCGTAAATTCAAATTAATTCGCTGTCTTACATGCTTAGAGGACGTGACCGACGAAGAGAAATTGGCAAATTTAATAGAAAAAGAACATCTGAAAAACAATCATAGAGGGATAGATCAAGTTTTAAAAGAATTAAAACTATGTTACTATAACCCAAAATTAAAACAACGCATAACGCAATTTATAAATAATTGTGATATATGTAACATAGAAAAATATTCCAGAAAGCCATCGAAACCTTTACTCAAATTTCTGAAACACCTCAGAGCCCAAGAGAAATAATACATGCAGATGTATTCTACACTTTGGGAAAATCCTTATTTTTGAGCGAGATAGACAAATTTTCAAAACATGCTTCCGCAGTAAAACTTTTAGGAAGAACTTGGACAGAATTCAAGCGAGCGCTTTTGTATTATTTTAGCCAGTTCGGTGACGTTAAGAAAATTGTAGTGGATAATGAATTAGGCTTCAAAGCGCTACCTCTTAGAGAATTCCTGGCCAATCGAAGTATTGAAATACATTTTACATCTAACAGTAATCATACGTCAAATGCCGACATCGAGCGATTGCATAATACTATTAACGAGCATATTCGACTCCTAAAACATGATGAAATAAACAATCAAGGAACATTAGAGGAGAAGATTCTAAAGATCATAGGATTTTACAACAACACTATACACTCGACCACTAACAAAAGACCTATTGACTTTATCAATGGAAAAATACACCTCGAAGAGTATAAGGAAATTTATGATAAAACCCTAGGGAAAAATCAAAAGGTTATTGAAAAAATTAATCAGAATAGAAAAAAACATCCCGCTGGAAGATGGTCAGAATTTTATAAAGGAAATTAGAGGAGGTAAGAACCACTCAAAATATAGGAAAATCAACACAGAATAAGTGGATGAAGACCACGTTGAAGACGTCGATAATCGTTATAAATATTACAGGGCACACGTTAAACCAAAGAAAAAGTACCAAACCACGGATAAACCGACAATAAAAACTAATAGTACACTGACCCGAACAAAACGAACTAATAGACAAAAACTTTCATTTCAGGAAACAATGATGACATACATACTACTGATACTAACTGTAATCGTAACAACAATGCTGCCAATGGACAAGACACAGGAAATACACCTGAACGACCTAAACAACAATAACGGCTACCTGACAATGAACTTAGAGAACATTAAGGTAATAAAGACGTATCGTAAAGTCTTACATATAGTCAATGTAACAGAATTTGAAATAGCAAAAAACCGGATAAAAGCAAACTTCCTAGCACTCAAACCAAAGTCAAGTTTAGTAGAACCAATGTATAATACCATTAACCAAAGTTTCATTTTATTGGAAGCGAAGATAGATAATATAAAACCACATTTTAAAGAAAAGAGAGCACTCATGAACATACTAGGTACAGGTCTCAAATATTTAGCTGGAACAATGGACGAAGTTCAGATCAAAAACAAGTTAGATAAACTATTCGAGTACAATGTTGAGTTAACCAATGAGAGTAATAAGCAGGTCCTTATAAATAAGGAATTATCCGACCATATTCAAAACATAACTTCCCACTTCAGAAATCAACAGTTTACAATAGAAAACTACTTGAACTCTTTTAACAAAGAACTAACAGGTACGGTAATAACTCTAGAACAGGAAATAAAGTTAATACAATATATGTACCAGATCAATCACGACATAATACTCCTTAGAAGCCATGTAGATGACATAGAGCAAATTTTGTTTTCTAGCAATTTAGGGATTCTGACAAAACATATCTTAGGTAAAGAAGAACTAGAACTAATTACAAATACTGATAGTCTCAAGGAAATAAAGATCGCAGTAACTACTTACCGAGATCAAATAATAATCGTCCTACTTATTCCAGAGTTTGACGAGTAGAATTATTCGAAGGTCTTAATTGAGCCACTCCCAGACTCCCAAAATAAATCCATATTCCTAGAAGACAAAGAAATTCTGGTAAACGACAAAAATGTAGCATTTGAATTTCCAGTAAAAGATAATCTAATGAAAAACCTTTTAGAAATAAACGATAATTGTATTAGAAATATTATGAGCTCAAAAGAAGCCTATTGTACTAGGATAATTACAAATATTGTAGAGGTAAAGGAAATAACAACAGGCGTTATAATAACGAAAACCCTACGGGAAACTATAATAAAATAAAATTGTAATAATCTAAATTTGAAATTGAGCGGCACATACTTAATAAAATTCAAAAATTGTAAAATTGAAATAAATAATAAAACGTTTGAAAATTTCGAAAAAGTAATATACGACAAAATCGTACTACCAAATTTTGTAACTAAAATTAAGGAAGGAAAAACCATTCCAGATGTAAAGTTAGATGAGTTATACCAAAAAAATGTAAAAAATAGGGAATTGATAGAAATGCATTCAAAAAGTAACAAAATTTTCGACATAGTATCATCAAGTATTAATGTGTCAATTATTGTTAGTATAGTTGCCATAGTTATAATCATAATATACCTAAAGAGAAATAAGAAAATTGCAGTTAGAGAAACTATTTTTAAAGTTTCGTCGGAGCCTCAACCAAACGATGGCGGAGTTACAGTTAACAAATCTATAATATATTAATTACATATAACGTATACATATATCATAATTACCTTTCCGTTCAGTGCATTAATTATCCCACGATCATACCATGACATCTTATTCCATCATCCGGTATTTTCACAGCACGAAACCGCTTACGCCTGAAATTTACAAATATCATATTATTATACAAATAATTCTTGAATGCAATTTATAAAGAATCCGAATAATATATTTCCTTTCACATAAAACTGAAAAACCTAAAATTGTCACGCACACATTCTTTCACACGGTAAATTATCAAACTTAAGTGAAATATAATCCGCCAACTGCAATTTTCCTAAAAGCTCGTAGAGCAAAGAAGATAATGTAATTATAAATGTAAGTTAGTCTAATTTTTACCTTATTCCGGTACGGCCGCGAAATAATTAATTGTACTTCATTCATAAGTAAAGAAATTGTTCACTTAAAAATAAAGTTGAAGAAGTGAAGAAATCAATTGCAATAAAATAAAGTTTAATAGTTTCAATTGATCGTTTTTTATTATTATAATTTTTTTTATCCCAATTGCAAGAGCGATTGGTAAATTTTAGACAGGCACGAATTTATTTTGTATATGGCTGGTGGCAGCGGCAGATTTTCGTGGAACTTCCCCACACTGTCCGCCAATAGCCGAGGCGAGCTAGCTTGCCGCCCTGCAATCAACGCTGTCCACCGAGTGATCTGTCAGCTCATGCTGACGGTTTGGACTTTATGTCCAAGTCAATCACTCTACATGCTTCCATAACAAAAAATGGCGCCCAACGTGGGGCCACCTCAGTTAGACTTCGGTGGTCTAATTATGCCTTTTGCTGAGGCCTGGGATTACTTAGTAGATATGGCCATTTGGCTGTTAGCTAAATTCTCTGACTCGGTAATCACACAATCGGTGGAAGTTATAAGCGAACTTGAGTCCAACTGCTTTGTTGTCAAGTAAAATTATTGTAGAGTAACGTTAGAGTTTTTAAAATTATGCTATTCTTTGAGATTTTGTATTATTTGAATTTTAAAGTTTTGATATCGTTTTCTTCCGTAAGTTCGACTTAAGGTTTGACTTTGGGCAAGCCTCAAGTCCTGAAAGTCTATTAAATTACTTTGCATTTTTGAATTTTTTGTGAATTTTTTTTTTTAATTGATCTTTCCCGCTGGCCTTCTGCTATGGAAATAGTAGGTGGCCTCACAATTTTTTTTGTTTGTGCTCTCACGGAGGCATGTTTTTGTTGGCCGACTTGCTGGACAGAGTCATGAGCCTGTGAGATGACTTTTCGGCTTTTAGCTAACTAGTTGACTAGATTCATGACTCTGCCCAACTGGAAGGTTAGCTAGGTATTGTAATCAGGCGAAACGGAAGGAAGGAGTTGTGGGAGGATGGAAGTGATGCTGGAGACCTTCATTCATCAGGAGTTGGCATACTACTACTGCCTGGCTGAAGAATCTCTTGTAGTATTTTCAGTCTTTAACATCTCCAACCCGAATTTTCCCATATTTCTGTGAGAAATCAAGATCTTTTCATGCACACATTCAGATTACTTACTTTTACCGCATAATTTCTGATCTGATTGAGAGAGTGGACCTGGAAAGCATTTGTTTTGAAAGTTAGCTTGGGAGAGAGGGAGGAGAGTTTTATGATAAATTCTTTTTCTGTAATTTGATTTTTTTCGAAAAGTTTGATTTGAGCTCATAAATTTTTTTTAAGTTTTTATTTTTTTGCGTCAGTGCTAAATCCATCGTAGTTTATAGCTTAATTACGATACGGTAGATAACATTTATTTTAGTTTTTAAGGTGTTTGTGCTATGCAACTGTATACATAGTTTGTTTTTGAATTCTTGTCAAGATTTGCTTGGCGTTTCTTGTTTGTATCTTTTATTTTGAAAGTAGCAGCACTGGAGCTGTGCAGTACGTCCTGATTTTAATATCAGTATGAGTTTGTGAAGATTTTCCTCTCTGAATTCTGGAATCAGTAAGAATTGATCATCCCGATTCTAGCTTTATAACCCCTGACTTTCTTTTCCCGGACTACGTCAAGTTTTAGTGATACCATTCTTGTTCTGTTGAGTTGATATCTTTGCGATGGCTACTATGGGAACAGCACCTCCGGTCGATGTTCCTATACAGAGGCCAGAACAGTGTACCACATGTCAAGAGCGAGACTGATCTGCCAAGAAGAAACCTGTAGCCATTATTTGTGGGCACATATTCCATAGGGAATATCTGCGAGCATGGATAACTGAACAAGCAAACTGTCCAAACTGCAGAAGTACTCTCACTCAGCAGCACTTCGTGGCTTATACTGATGCGATCCCGAAGAGGTATCCCACTCGGCACGGGAGGTCAGATCCTTCACAGCAACCATTACAGTTCAATGTACCTCCACCAACACTTCCACAGCCTATTCGTAGATCTTTACCTCCTGGGTTACGCTCAGCACCCATATCACAGACCAGCTCTAGAAGAAATAGTCTGTCACCTGCACCTTCGGAGCAAGGCCTTATAGACATGATCATATGCAGTCTCAGAGCCCAACTTCAGAATTTAGTACATACAGAGTTTTCTCAAAGTATGCACTCGCGCGAGCTGAGATTACAGATGTCCGACAACGAGTCGCTGCTATCATTCGGCAAGCGGACGCGCCTCGTCCAACACCACCTCCTTTTGGAGAGCGAGGTCAACTACCCAGACACTCCGCAGAGACTCCTAGAGATCTGCGTCAGAGATATTCGCTCCCAGCTGGACAACCCACACATTCCTTTCCCCCTACATTAGCTTTCGCTCCTCCGGCACCTTCAGCTTCAGGCCAACAAGCTCAAAACAATTCCTGGCATAGACGCTCAGGCAGTCCTATCAGGAGGTGGAACCTGTCGTATAGCGGATCAGTAGATGAGTTCATCTTCCGAGTGGAAGCATTGACCTTTTCTTCGTCTCCTTTGGCTGACTGATCAAGCACATGTTCGCCCTGTTGATAGGACCGGCTAAAGATTGGTACTGGTCTCTATTAAGACATAATCCGACGCCGAAATGGGAATATGTCAGGAATGGACTACTATGTGTATGATGAGTTCCAACGGCCGACCTGAAAGTCAGAGTCCAGCTGATGGCGCGCAAACAAAAGCCCGGTGAATCATTCGCGATGTACCATCCAAATCTGGCACAGCTGCGGGACGAACAACAAAATCCAATGCCAGAGCAAGAATTGTTTGAGCTTTTGAAAGCAAACTTACTCCCTGAAATACAAAATAAAATCTGCTTGCACCCTTCTCACACCATGGGTCAACTGCGACTATTGGTGACACAGATTCAAATTACGCAGCTGCGGATTGCAACTGCTACTGTCCCGAGTACCCACCGTACTTTTATTATCAGCGAGATTGAGGAGTGGTCTCAAATGGCCGTAACTGACACCACTTCGATTCGTCACCTCTCGAGCACATCAGACTCTCTTGGACAACCCTTCGCATCCGCCTGGCTTGAGTGATAAGAAATGCTTTCATGGGTCGTGGGTCGAGTCACACATTGGGCGCCCGCAGCGATGAGACTTATGTTTTAAGACCGGCTAGCTCAGTCGAACATTTTTCAGAGTCGTCTGGACCACAGGTGGTCTAGGCTACCCTGCCCTGTTATGGTCGTAGCGTACTGCAGGCAGTAGTATGCTACCCGACGGCTATCATCAGCACACAGCGTGGGCCACACGGCAAATGTGCGGTTGACGAGACTCGACCAGCCGTTTCAAGTTTGACTGAGACAACTACCCGACAGGAAAACGGGTTGGAAAAGAAGAAGAAGAGAGTAGACATCTGTCTTGTGTTTATCGTGAATATGAAAAGACGTAGTAATCGGACAGTGGGTAAAATCTTGGACTTTCTTTTGGCATCTCGCTCGTGATTTGAGATATTCAGCAATTGGGAAGAAAACGCGATAAGCAAAAAAAGGGGAAGAGTCAAGTCAGCGTACGACGGTGGAGAACAAGAAAAGCGCTTTAACCCACTTCTTCCGTGGAAAAAGGAAGACTTTTTTTATAATTGCAGTAATTAGGCGAGACCAGGTGATAACTCCCTGGTCCTATCAAGGTACCGTAGGTGCTAGGCACGAAGTCCTACGTGAACGTTACACAGCAGTGTGTTATTAATCCGACGCTCACATCTTCTTGTTAAATAAAAACAAAATCGACTGCATCAAAAGCTATATGCATGGTGATGCAAGAAGCTCCCATGAAATTAACACTACCTGAGGGCGAATGATTGAAGGTTATCCCGGTATTACTCCGTAAAACACCAGCGTCCTTAAAGAAAGAAAGGCTGAATCAATGTCAACGAAAGGAATAATCCGAAGCCAACTATCTGTGGATAGTAAATGTATTTTTAAAGGAATTCGTTGTTATGGTAGTATGTTGAGTGACTCTTGGACGTAAATTCCAGACTGCCAGTATGAGCTGACAGATCACCCGATGGATAGCGTTCACTGCAGGGCGCCACGCTAGCTCGCTATTGGCGGAGAGTGTGGGGAGGCTCCACGAAAAACCTGCCGCTGCCGTCTGCCACAATCAAAAAAAAATCTAGTGCCTACCAACCAAAAAAACCGGCACACATTCAGTCCTGAAGGGACCTTGACGTCACTTACCTACATCCAATATTAAAGGCGCAGATGATATGCCTTCCCTGCATGCCCCAACCACCCATACGACACTGAGGGCAGTAAATTAGTTTCAGTGTCCCTTAGTTGACCTGTAAAGAGAGAATAAAGAGCGGACATAGGCGACCTTCATGCGAGAGGGCTCCAGGATCGTGGAAGGAGAAACAAAATCGAAGCTCAGCACGTCATAATCGTTATAAAAGAAACTCCATATATTTTAGGCTTAACTTATTGACAGGCTACGGAAATTTTGTGAAATGAGAAACTAAAGCTGTGCAGTATTCAAAAGAATACTTAGTAAAAAAAACAGTAAGATTATCACACTACGAATCCAATAGTATTGTTAGAGGTAAGTATATACATATCTATTATAAATAATTAAGGAAATAATTTGCGAGTTTTCCCCTTTCTCATAATTGAACGTTGACACATTATATATATATAGGTAAATTTCAGTGATAGCTTGATAATACGCAAGGTTTCTTCAGGTTCTTACAAAACATCTGCATGTGATATGAATTGGGTAACTGTTATTACTAATGCCACGAAAATTATACTGGAAGTTTGTTAGCTTTCAAGAACAGTCTCAAAGCAGTTAGTTGTTTACTTGCTCACAGCAAACTTTTGAGGCTGACACGTTTTCAATTATCGCACAAGCTTTAGTCAAACGTACGTATGTACCCACATAAATGTACCTTCATCTTCATTTTTCTCTAAAGACTCATAGGAGATCGAACTTGTAAAAACGATAAAGTTAGCAAATTACATCAAGCTTTCTTAATCGCAACTTCAATCCATTCAAATTATTATATACATAAAGATCACTGATTCTAAATAAGTACGTATCTAAGCATCGACATAAATAATTCTATTAACCAAAGTTCACTGGAATTATCAAACCCAATGGGGTCGATTCGTTGATAAAAAAAATTACGATTCTTCTGTCCATTACTTCTATTACGTGGAGTCCTATGTATTTAACTAATTAGGCAATCAAAGCATTTATGTGTCAACCAAGAAAAATTCTTAAAGTGTTTATAAATCTACTTTGTGCATTTAAATAAATTTCAACTTTACTGCACTTATATGTCAAACAACAAAGTTCTTCTTTTAAGTGTTTAGAAGTCTACATTATGTATTTAAATAAATTTTCAAAAAAAGAAAAAAACCAAAGGGAACACTTACATGTAGTTAATGCTGTGGATCCAACGCCGAGGCGCCTCCGTGACGATCCGCAGTGTCTGCTTACTTGCTACAGGGTGTCAATTTCAATTTCTGTTATTAATAATTGGTGCTTAGATATAAAAAAAATCTTATTCTAATTTTTCGTTGTTGGCCGCTGCAAAATTTCTCACTTAAGGTCGTACATCTGGACGTTCCATATTCTTTGATATGACACGCACTCGCTGATAACATTCTTTTCCATCATTAAGTTGTCTTATATGATGTAATTGTTGTTATAATGTAAAGTTCGAGCAAGTCGACGGAACACAAGTATGTTGTTCGTGGTATGAAACTACCGGGAACCGCCGCTACTCTCACTTTGTTATTTGAGTTAATAAAGCTGAGAACGACTGGAGGCCCAACTGTACGTAATAAGCCTTACCAGGGATATACGGATTTTCTCCTGGTGCGGGATTGATGAAAATAGTCTCTCTAATTGAAAATGTGTCAGTGTGAAAACTAAAAAATATTATAAATTTCCTTACAGGATTAATCTATTATCTGATGGCTACGAAAACCTTTTTAATCTATAAGCAACTTGATATTCGCACGGTATAGCAATGTGACAAGACAAATTAGTTTTCTTCTTCTTCCTTTTCTTTCTCCCTAGCATGTCACACCGCGCTCGAGGAAACGCACTTCTCTCGGTCGGGGTGCGTTCAAATATTCTGTTTGACAGCAGCCGTCTTACACGCTGCAGTATTTCATGTAGCATATTGCTATATGCAATACGCTACGACCATAATATCGTGACGAAAAATATTTACTTCAGCACCAGATGTACCTAAAAATTGTCCATTTCGTACAAATTAATTTCTACTTTATTATTAGATGTATATAGCTATATTCAATTAAGCACAAATTTTTTTTTAAATGATCACAGATTATATATTTACTTCATTATATATACACAACTATATTCGTGTATTCTCATATTAACAACATGAATTTTCAAAGAACGTAGTGAATGATCTATACTTACCATATAACAAGATATATATGTATAACCATAACCAATTAGTTTCCATTTTAATTCATTTGAAGAAATCCATCAATATTATCTAATTACTTTAGCAGTGAACATATCGTAGTAATAGTTTGGAAGGAATTTATGGTTATATAGGAATTTACATATACATAGGAATTTAAGTTTATATACTAACCTTATAGTTGAATTCATTCCAAAACACTATGCCCAATTAATGGTAGATTTAATCGTGAAGGGTAAAGCGTGATGTAATTTTACATATATGGTCATTTTACGTATCATATTATAGATACAAGGCCTTATGTCCCAAAGATAATACGCATACTCGAATTTCGGGGCATCACGAACCCTTAGATAGTAATGTAAAGGCAATCCCACGCGAATTGTTAAGATTGGATTGTTTTTTTTTTCTTTTTATTTTTTTACAAGAACATGATTACTCCAGAAGGCCTTCGTGGAGGACAGTTCTTTTCAAGTTAATTTATATGAAAGTAACTCTGGTTGGGATTTGTCTGCGAATTTTTGCCTGTATTATTCTTATGTAGGTACGCGAATTGATGTTTTGCTTAATTAGTTTTAATTGTAAGTTAGAACGGTTTGCAGAATGAGGCCAAGACTCTACGGGGGTGAAATTAAGCAACAACGCATGTATTAGTTAGAGGTACGATACTCTGTCTATTGTAGGACAATGATAGTACTTGAATAAACCAAGTGGTTGTAGATTACCGAATGAACTATTAGACTTTTGTTCTCATTTCTCCTTCCACTCTCCTGGAGCCCTCTTAATGTAGGGGTTGACTAGCCTCGCTCTACTGTTTTTCAGGTCATCACACGGACACTGTAAATGATCTGTCCTCAGTGCCGTTTGGGTGGTTGGGGCAAGCAGAGGAAGGCAAGACATCTGCGCCTTCACAAGAATATTGGTAAGTGGTGTAAGGTCCCTTCAGGACTAAATGTGTGCCACGGCCTTTTGTTTAGACAGGCACGAATATATTTTGAATATGACTGGTGGCAGCGGAAGGTTTTCGTGGAATCGGCAGGTCTTCGTGGAACCTCCCCACACTCTCCGCCAATAGCCGAAGCGAGCTAGCGTGCCGCCCTGCAGTCAACGCTGTTCACCGAGTGATTTGTCAGCTCATGCTGACAGTCTGGACTTCACGTCCAAGTGAATCACTCTACATACTTCCATAACACAGCCCAGTTAACTGCTATCATGCAAAAGTTTCCAAAGTTCGTATTGTGAGTTGCAAAAGTTTGCAAGGCTGATCAGGTTGAGGTTCTGCAGGTAATTCTGCGCCACCAGCCGAGGTGCTAGCTGGCGCCCTGTCCTAACGCTGTTCACAGCTCATGCTGATAGAAAGGAATTCACGTCCAATAGTACACTCCGTAAAATACTACTATAACATCCATTCTTTTTTCATTCAACTCACTCGTTTTAACTCATTGATACCTTGAATGTATGTATTCTTCTTTGTAGATGTATTTTGTGTTTTTGTCCATCACTACTTGATCAGTAGTCAACATATTTATGAATTATAACCCACTGAGAATATCAAATACAACTAAGAACTGTAGCGATTTGGTCCCTTAGCTACTTGGGTTCATCTGTTAAATTACTGCTAATAATTTAATTTCGTCACGCGCCATAGTTAAATTTCCATGGTGATTCAAATTTTGGTCTTCCCGTTTTTGCATAATTCTGAAATGCGCTTCTTGAGCACGACTCTTGGTTTTTTTTGTGGTACTGTACCCCCAATTTTTAATGCATGCCCTTATAGGGTCAAATTTTGCAGAAAAATTTATGAAAGTTTCCATGACGTATGGCTGCTTACCGATGATTGGTCAAGCAAGGGAAGTGGGACTGGTACTTTGGGGAACAAAAGTAGAAGGAACTGGGTGTGGTGGAGGAAAGTGGGTGCATGGTTAGTTTAGTTTGGTTTGTGATTTTGGAACAGCGACGTGAAAAGTGGTCTTGAAAAAAAAAGGAACGAGAAGATTTAAAAGTTTGATTATTTTATTTTGTTCCTGAAAGTAATGAAATCAGGATAGTTATTTCATTTAAAAAAATTTGAAATTTGTTCCTGAAAGGAAAGGAATCAGGATTGTGTTTTGATTTTAAAAATTTGTGATTGGTTCCTGAAAGGAAAGGAATCAGGATTTTGTTTTGATTTTAAAAATTTGATACTTTTCCTGAAAGGAAAGGAATCAAAAAGAACGCAGGATTGTGTTTTGATTTGATTTTGATTCTTTGTTTTTTTTAATTAATATTTGTTCCTGTACAGAAAAGAAATCAGGATTGTGTTATATGTGAATTCTAGTATTGTACCCTGAAGGGAATAATCAGATTGTGGTTTGTTAAATATAAATAAATAAAAAAAGAAATAATAATTAAAAAGTTCGGGCTTCCTTGTTGAAGGCTCCGAATGTGATTAGTAGATCGTAGTTTTTTTTATGCTTATTCTTCTCGTATTTTTTTTTAGGTTTTGCGTGTAATGTAGTGAGACTATTCCTTTTTGGAGGGAGGGTTGGCATGATGGGGTGAGGGGTTAGAGTTTGCTTGCCGGTGTCTGTGTGGGTAGAAAATCTACAGCGCGACTTGAATTCTAATCCCGCCACAACTATTGTAGACTTATCGTGTTATAAAGCACAAGTTTTTCATTTATTGGGCCGAGCAAATCGTCTTGCAGACTCTGTACCTTCAGTTCAATTACAAGCAGAAAAGCTGGGGAGAGAGTTAGGCCAAATGGTGAAAACACTAAATCATGTTAACCTCGTGGAATTGGAGGAAGCGACAGGAGAGTCCCGTGAGGTTGGTTCACCTAAAAATGTTACATCCAAGCAAGTAAATGATGTAGAAAGTCTAGGGTCGACTGGAGCAGTAGCCAAGAGGCCTTCAACAACTTATTCAATGGTAGATTTTTCTGAAAATTTCAAAAGTGTTGAAAAAAATAAGAATCCTTCTTTAACACACGAAAGATCTTGTGATGCGTTTGCATATGACAATTTTTTCCGAGATAAGCACTCTAATAGTTTAAATACCCCGTCGCGTTCTGCTTCGTCTTCTTTTAAGAATCCCAGAAGGAATATGAGTCAAGTAGGTTTAGATCTAGTTCAAGCGCCAGTAAGGGCCCCTCGTCGGGAAAATCTGTATCCATTTCAACAGTCTGGTGCTGTTCAGTGGCGGTTACCTTTTCGAAATGCCCCTGGTGGCAATGTGGCTCCTTTGGCTGAGGAGAATAGAAGAAGTCCGACCAGAAGTCCAGGGTTCAAGTGGCGTTTGACTTTCGATGGTACATCTGGACTGGATGTTTTGGAGTTTATTTTCCGTCTGGAGTCTCTGGCTCGGTTAGAGCGTGTTATCGATGCAGACCTGTGTGCGGGTTTCCATACCTTGGTTACGGGGAAAGCAGCCAATTAGTATTGGTTGTATCTCAGGGACAAACATCTTCCTTACTGGACGGAATTGCGATCAGCGCTACTTCGTGAATTTCAAAATCTGGAATCAGATTATGAGATTCGTAAATTAATTGAGGCCCGAAGGCAGGGTCAGCGTGAGTCCTTCAGTGACTTCAGATTATTTGTTCATGCTTTAGTGTCAAGAATGACTATTCCCATCCCTGAATCGGAACTAATTGAAATTATGCGGCGTAATATGAAGCCAGCCTTGCAGGAGGTTCTGTTATTATATCCAGTGCATAATATTTTAGATTTGCGCGATGTATGCAATCGTTTTGAGAAGCTCTGGCCAGACATCGGTCCTCCTCGAGAAATGGTTCAGCGTCGTACGGTTCATGAGATTTATTCAGATAACCAATATCTGACATCCCAATTAAAATCAGATCTACGATGCCCGGTGGAAGCTTTTCAGGGTGAACATCATCCACAATTTTTAAATAAAGGACAACCACCTTCGTCCCGATACCCCAGAATTTTGTAGTGTTGGAACTGTGCGGTAGACGGTCATAGTTATCATGATTGTCCTTCAGGTTCGCGAGGAATATTTTGCTTCGGATGCGGAGCAGATGGCGTTATCAAACCACGTTGTACTGTTTGCTCGCCGGGAAACCGATTAAGGAGCCAGAACTTTTCGGGGACGACTCGTGTTCTGGCTCCCTCTCAAATTCCCACGCATCTACCGAGGAAGCGGCTTCTAACACGGAGCCAGAGCGCTTCCGCTAGAATACTTACAGTTTCAAAATTACTCCCAGAAAGTACAGGAGCAACCTTTGCCCAACCCACTTGATTTTCCTCCCTCAATCTTTAATAGGTCATTACCAATTATCAACTCAACGTATGGAGCCGGGTTACATGCGACTCAGGATGTGTTTATAAATACCAAATTCGACAATAGTAGTGAGTGTAGCTGCATTTCCTCATGCAATACAGCCTCATTTTCTTCCACTGATTCTGATCACGAGAAAAGCCTCGGAGAAGTGACCTCTCTTTCATCGCATTCACCTCATTACGGGACCGAAACTCGCTCAGCAAAGTATTTCAGCTTGCGAAAAGTACTAAAATCTGTCATAGCAGAAACTGTCTTGTATACCAATTCTGATCCCCGACCGTTTGCTGACGTGTTCATTCATGGACAACGAATCAGAGGTTTGTTGGATAGTGGCGCAAGTGTGAGTGTCCTTGGTTCAGGGTCAGAGTGTTTCTTGGAAAGGACAGGAATATCTTTCCATTCGATGCCCTCTCAAATCTCAACAGCTGATGGTCAACAACAGCGAGTGCTGGGTCACGTCCGTGTGTTGGTCAAATATGGCACGAAGACTCGAATGATGCGTTTTCAGATTGTTCCCAGTTTGCAACAGCAACTATGTCTTGGAATTGATTTTTGGCAAAAATTTGGCTAAGCTCCAGTGATGGTTAGTGAATTGCATACCCTGCCAAAGTCACCTCCTGTCTGCTCTCAAAAACATAATCTGACTTTGGAGGATGATCAGCAGTTGCGAACAGTAATTGCTTTGTTTCCATCGTACAATGAGCGGGGACTCGGACGTACTCGTCTCATCGAACATGAAATAGACGTGGGTATTAGCGAGCCCGTCAAGCAAGATACTATGCGGTGTCACCTCCCGTTCAGAAATCATTGCATGACGAGCTTGATAGAATGTTATCTTTGGGAGTTATTGAAGAAAGCCAAAGTGCTTGGTCTTCTCCGGTGACCCTTGTTCAAAAGTCAAACGGTAAGTCGCGCCTTTGTCTTGATGCGAGTAAATTGAACTCGGTTACTGTCTCCGATGCTTTTCCAACTGCACGATCGTGTTTCAGTTTACCTTGATGATTTATTGATTACTTCCTCTATGTTTGACGAACATTTGAAATTACTGAGTACCGTTTCAGTGCTGTTGCGTGATGCTGGGTTTACCATAAATGTGGAAAAAAGTAGGAGGTCAGATATCTTGGGTTTGTGGTGGGAAAGGGCTCATTACGAGCTGATCCAGAAAAGATTGCAGCCATTCAAGGTTTTCCTCGTCCGTCCACTGTCAGAAAGGTCCGCAGTTTTTTAGGTGTCTGTGGTTGGTATCGGCGGTTCATCCCTCAGTTTTCTACAATAGCCAGCCCACTGACAGATCTCTTGAAGAAGAATACAAAGTTCCTTTGGAACGAGCGAGCAGAGGAGGCATTCTATAAATTAAAAGAATGTTTGATCACAGCTCCAGTGTTGGCTAATCCAGATTTTTCCATTCCATTTTTCATTAGATGTGACGCCAGTAACACCGGCATAGGCAGCGTGTTGTTTCAGCGCTCTGCAAACGGTAGTGAGCATCCCATTGCTTTCGTATCACAGAAATTAAACGCTGCACAACGCAATTATAGCGTTACTGAGTTAGAATTTTTGGCAGCGCTTATGAGTGTTAAGCGTTTTCGTCCCTATATTGAAGGTTTGGAGTTCACCATTATAATGACCATTCTAGTCTCAAATGGCTTATGGATCAACGAGATTTATCTGGCAGATTGGCGCGGTGGAGCCTTAAGCTCCAGGCATTTAATTTCCATATTGAATATCAGAAAGGTAAAGAAAACGTAGTGGCCGATGCTTTGTCTCGTGTTTTTGGTGAAGAGTCTGTTGAAAGTGTTATGGATGAATTTGGAGTGGAGGAAGTGTCCGTCCCAGTGTCTGGTCCGGAGAGGAGGGGCATTGATTTGGATTCGGCTGCTTTTAAAGAGAAGAGTTACCTGGAAAAAATAAACAAGGTTATTCTTGACCCTCAGGCATTCCCCAATTTACGAGTTGTAAATGGTTGTCTACATATTTCTAATCCTTCCTCTTTCAGTTCAAACGGTGTTTGTTCGGAACCATGTGCAGAGTAGCGCTGCAAATCATTTTTCGGTCAAATTGGCTCCAAAGTACGTAAAAGCCATTATCACAGAGCGTCTCGGTAATGTCTCATATCGTCTTGATCTCCAGCTGGGTTGTCTCTCGGTGTATTTCATGCTCGGGATTTGAAATAATGACCTGCTTATCGGTCACTTTTACGGCGAGCTTCTTGGTGTAACTTGTCTTATTCATGCTTAGCCTGAACGAATTGTAGCGATAGTTGCAAGCTCAAGCTTATAATCGGTCAAGTCGTTATGTATGAAGTAGGTTTGTTGCATGTTTGAGTGTGTATTGTCTTGTAGTTGAAAATAGTCTTGTTTAAGTGACCCGCTACCTCCCAGAATGTGCATCAGATACTCAATGATTGATTTGCAAGTTAGAAATTGAAATGTAGTCAACTCTAAGTGTGTTCTTTTTTTTTCCTTTTCTCCATTTTCTTTTTCCTCTTCGTCAGCATGTGCTTCCTTTTTGTACCTGCGGGTATCGATCTCGTAATTCGGTGTTTTGCAGAGCCCGGCTTGGAGACTCTTTCTCTGTGGGTCGTCCTCACGTTGGGCGTCCTCCGTTTCTTTTGATCTGCAGTTTCCTTAACGGTTTCAGCCTTTATTTTCTCTAGGGTGGGGTCTTGCGGAGCCCGGCTTTGAGACTCTTTCTCGGTGGGTCGTCCCCACGCTGTAGCGATTTTGTCCCTTCGCTACTTGGGTTCATTTGTTAAATTACTGCTAACAATTTAATTTCGTCACGCGCCATAGTTAAAGTTCCATGGTAATTCCCACTTTGGTCTTCCCGTTTTTGCATAATTCTGAAACGCGCTTCTTGAGCACGACTCTTGGTTTTTCTTGTGGTACTGTACCCGCGATTTTTAATGCATGCACTTATAGGGTCAGATTTTGTAGAAAAATTTAGGAAAGTTTCCATGACGTATGGTTGCTTACCGATGATTTGTCAAGCAAGGGAAGTGGGACTGGTACTTTGGGGAACAAAAGTAGAAGGAACTGGCTGTGGTGGAGGAAAGTGGGTGCATGGTTAGTTTATTTTGGTTTGTGATTTTGGAACAGCGACGTGAAAACTGGTCTTGAATAAAAAGAAACGAGAAGATTTAAAAGTTTGATTATTTTATTTTGTTCCTGAAAGTAATGAAATCAGGATAGTTATTTCATTTAAAAAAATTTGATATTTGTTCCTGAAAGGAAAGGAATCAGGATTGTGTTTTGATTTTAAAAAAATTTGATTGGTTCCTGAAAGAAAAGAAATCAGGATTTTATTTTGTTCCTGAAAGTAATGAAATCAGGATAGTTATTTCATTTAAAAAAATTTGATATTTGTTCCTGAAAGGAAAGGAATCAGGATTGTGTTTTGATTTTAAAAATTTGTGATTGGTTCCTGAAAGAAAAAAAATCAGGATTTTATTTTGTTCCTGAAAGTAATGAAATCAGGATAGTTATTTCATTTAAAAAATTTGATATTTGTTCCTGAAAGGAAAGGTATCAGGATTGTGTTTTGATTTTAAAAAATTGTAATTGGTTCCTGAAAGAAAAGAAATCAGGATTTTATTTTGTTCCTGAAAGTAATGAAATCAGGATAGTTATTTCATTTAAAAAAAATTGGATATTTGTTCCTGAAAGGAAAGGAATCAGGATTGTGTTTTGATTTTAAAAATTTGATATTGTTCCTGAAAGGAAAGGAATGAGGATTGTGTTTTGATTTTAAAAATTTGATATTGTGCCTGAATGGAAAGGAATCAGGATTGTGTTTTGATTTTAAAAATTTGATATTGTTCCTGAAAGGAAAGGAATCAGGCTTGTGTTTTGATTTTAAAAATTTAATATTTGTTCCTGAAAGAAAAGAAAATCAGGTTTGTGATTTCATTTTAAGGTTGATATTTGTTCCTCAATAGAAAAGAAATCAAGATTGTAAATTCATTTGTAAGGTTAATTTTTGTTCCTGAAAGGAAAAGAACGCAGGATTGTGTTTTGATTTGATTTTGATTTTTTTTTATATTTGTTCCTGTACAGAAAAGAAATCAGGATTGTAAATTCATTTTTACGGTTAATTATTGTTCCTGAAAGGAAAAGAAAGCAGGATTGTGTTTTGATTTGATTTATGATTTTTTTTGGTTCCTGTAAAGAAAAGAAAATCAGGTTTGTGATTTCATTTTAAGGTTGATATTTGTTCCTCAAAAGAAAAGAAATCAAGATTGTAAATTCATTTGTAAGGTTAATTTTTGTTCCTGAAAGGAAAAGAACGCAGGATTGTGTTTTGATTTGATTTTGATTTTTTTTTTATATTTGTTCCTGTACAGAAAAGAAATCAGGATTGTAAATTCATTTTTACGGTTAATTATTGTTCCTGAAAGGAAAAGAAGGCAGGATTGTGTTTTGATTTGATTTATGATTTTTTTTGGTTCCTGTAAAGAAAAGAAAATCAGGTTTGTGATTTCATTTTAAGGTTGATAATTGTTCCTGAAAAGAAAAGAAAATCAGGATTGTAAATTCATTTTTAAGGTTAATTTTTGTTCCTGAAAGGAAAAGAACGCAGGATTGTGTTTTGATTTGATTTTGATTTTTTGTTTTTTTTTTAATTGATATTTGTTCCTGTACAGAAAAGAAATCAGGATTGTGTTAAAGGTGAATTTTAGTATTGTACCCTGAAGGGAATAATCGGATTGTGGTTTGTTAAATATAAATAAATAAAAAAAGAAATAATAATTAAAATTTTCGGGCTTCCTTGTTGAAGGCTCCGAATGTGATTAGTAGATCGTAGTTTTTTTTATGCTTATTCTTCTCGTATTTTTTTTTAGGTTTTGCGTGTAATGTAGTGAGACTATTCCTTTTTGGAGGGAGGGTTGGCATGATGGGGTGAGGGGGTAGAGTTTGCTTGCCGGTGAACACACACCAGGGGGAATATGGGATCAAACCATAAATACTAACTTCAGTGGTTTGATCATGGGGAGGAAGGGAGCCTGGGGCTTTATTGCGGTGATAAGGAGACTCCATGAACATCCGGAGTCTATTTCTCTCGATCTTATCTAGAGCCTCGCTGGGTGTAAGGTCATGGACATCGAAAGTAATAAATATTCTGAAAAATTTCTGTTATGTACCTTTGTTATATAGTCCGTCCGTCTGTCCATATCATATTATTCGTCCGTCCGTCCGTCTGTTTTCCTTTATTCACGCACAGCTGACATGAGCATCAAGAGGGTGTAGAGAACAAGAATCTCCGCTCCCGACTGATTGCTGGCGGGCACAAGCTGTGCGTTCTTTACATTAATCCTGTAGATGAAATTTTGTAACCTAAGTTGTACTTCGCGGCCAGCCTGCGGTGTCGGAGGTTCACGTACGGATGAGCGTGGGTAGTGTTAGGTTTGTATGTGGATGCTCTGGCACATGAGTTGGTTGAAAAGAGGTTTCGCCCGGTTACAAATGGCGGCCAAATTACGGTTTTTTTTCCTCTCTTCTTACATTGTAGTTCTTTCAAATTTCAGTCAACTTCTTGTTTTTGTGCAAAGGTTCTTTTTATGTAATAGAAATTTAATTGCTTAAATTGCTTTCGTACTTGTGAACTTAATGTCCTAGGTGGGCTCGCTTGGAGTTGCTCCATATCGGTCGATGTCGTTATTGGTTTGATGAACGAGATTCATCCCCTTTGTGATAAATTCCCCACTATGGATGTCGCCGATTCGGATCTGTTCTGACTGGGGTCACCTTAAAATTTCAACTTATAGTTTCCGTGAATAGGGATGGTCAACATGCTTCGGAGGGGTGGTGGCTGGGGTTTGTTAATGGGTTATACTCATTTAATATCCGACATCTATTCCGACTCAGACATCGTTTCACCTGATGTATGTTGACCAGACCTGCTTAATTCATAGCTGGTTGTTGAGCGACCGTGGTGATTGAACGAGCCTTGTGCGTGAATCGCACTACTGTGGAAAGTAAACATTCTGCTCGTTCGACGTGCTCCAGAATAAGCCAGTATTTTTCGTATCGTATTGTGTCTTGTCTTCTTAGTGTTGTATTGTATTTTGTGTAGTATCGTGTCTTATCTAAACCAAAAACTTGCTACTGGTTTATTTCTGAGAGAGAGAGAACTCGGGAATTTAACAAAAAGTTTTGTTTTGTTACGAGTAAGGGTGTTTCATCTGGTGTGTGCCGGTGGGTGGTGTGGTGGGCCTTGTCATGTTGGCCGCCCTCGTTGAAGTTAGCACATTTCGTATTTTATATTATATTTATAGTCTGTTAATTGCTTGACTTGCAGTAGTTGCTTTTATTTTAATGTTGGCTTTAGTGTTTTTGCTTAATATATTTAACTTTATATATACTCGTACTCATCCATAATTGCGGTGCATAATTTGCTCCGTGTTATTAACTTGTGTCGACAACATTCATTGTGCTGAAGGTATTAAACCTTGAATTTCATTTTGTCTGGTCATTGCTAGTTATTGCCAGCATTTCTGTATAATGGATTTTTCATTTTTATCTGAAGAAGAATTAGGCATTGAATGCACCGTGCACAATATTTCATATCCCGGATCGAACGTAATGGGGCAGCTAGCTCAAAAATATCAAGAGGTATGCCTCAACCCAAGTAAAGTGCCAGCAAGAACTCACGATCCTAAAAATCCCAAGTCAGAATTGCACTATATATCTGTGTGGGTAGAAAATCTACATCGCGACTTGAATTCTAATCCCGCCACAACTATTGTAGACTTATCGTGTTATAAAGCACAAGTCTTTCATTTATTGGGTCGAGCAAATCGTCTTGCAGACTCTGTACCTTCAGTTCAATTACAAGCACAAAAGCTGGGGAGAGAGTCAGGCCAAATGGTGAAAACACTAAATCATTTTAACCTCGTGGAATTGGAGGAAGCGACAGCAGAGTCCCGTGAGGTTGGTTCGCCTAAAAATGTTACATCCAAGCAAGTAAATGAAGTAGAAAGTCTAGGGTCGACTGGAGCAGTAGCCAAGAGGCCTTCAACAACTTATTCAATGGTAGATTTTTCTGAAAATTTCAAAAGTGTTGAAAAAAAATAAGAATCCTTCTTGAACACACGAAAGATCTTGTGATGCGTTTGCATATGACAATTTTTTCCGAGATAAGCCCTCTAATAGTTTAAATACCCCGTCGCGTTCTGCTTCGTCTTCTTTTAAGAATCCCAGAAGGAATGTGAGTCAAGTAGGCTTAGATCCAGTTCAAGCGCCAGTAAGGGCCCCTCGTCGGGAAAAGCTGTATCCATTTCAACAGTCTGGTGCTGTTCAGTGGCGGTTACCTTTTCGAAATGCCCCTGGTGGCAATGTGGCTCCTTTGGCTGAGGAGAATAGAAGAAGTCCGACCAGAAGTCCTGGGTTCAAGTGGCGTTTGACCTTCGATGGTACATCTGGACTGGACGTTTTGGAGTTTATTTTCCGTCTGGAGTCTCTGGCTCGGTTAGAGCGTGTTATCGATGCAGACCTGTGTGCGGGTTTCCATACCTTGGTTACGGGGAAAGCATCCAATTGGTGGTATTGGTTGTATCTCAGGGACAACCCTCTTCTTAACTGGACGGAATTGCGATCAGCGCTACTTCGTGAATTTCAAAATCTGGAATCAGATTAAGAGATTCGTAAATTAATTGAGGCCCGAAGGCAGTGTCAGCGTGAGTCCTTCAGTGACTTCAGATTATCTGTTCATGCTTTAGTGTCAAGAATGACTATTCCCATCCCTGAATCGGAACTAATTGAAATTATCCGGCGTAATATGAAGCCAGCCTTGCAGGAGGTTCTGTTATTATATCCAGTGCATAATATTTTAGATTTGCGCGATGTATGCAATCGTTTTGAGAAGCTCTGGTCAGACATCGGTCCTCCTCGATAAATGGTTCAGCGTCGTACGGTTCATGAGATTTATTCAGATAACCAATATCTGACATCCCAATTAAAATCAGATCTACGATGCCCGGTGGAAGCTTTTCAGGTGGATCATCATCCACAATTTTTAAATAAAGGACAACCACCTTCGTCCCGCTACCCCAGAATTTTGAAGTGTTGGAAGTGTGCGGTGGACGGTCATAGTTATCATGATTGTCCATTAGGTTTGCGAAGAATATTTTGCTTCGGATGCGGAGCAGATGGCGTTATCAAACCACGTTGTACTGTTTGCTCGCCGGGAAACCGATTAAGGAGCCAGAACTTTTCGGGAACGACTCGTGTTGTGGCTCCCTCTCAAATTCCCATGCCATCTACCGAGGAAGCGGCCTCCAACACGGAGCCAGTGCGCTTCCGCTAGAACACTTACAGTTTCAAAATTACTTCCAGAAAGTAGAGGAGCAACCCTTGCCCAACCCATTTGATTTTCTTCCCTGAACCTGTAGTAGGTCATTACCAATTATCAACTCAACGTATGGAGCCGGGTTACATGCGACTCAGGATGTGTTTATTAATACTGTTACGTGCAATAGAAAGAGACAAGTGGTGACATCTACTGGCAATAAACAACTTCAGGTTCGGAGAGTAAATGACTTAAGGTTCGGAGAATCGATTATGAAAGTTCAGGAATAGAACAAATAGAATAGTCAAGAAGCTTTTGGAATAGAATAATCCGGAGTGTTTCTAGGGTATAAATATAACAGTTGTCATCGCCAAAAAAGAGTCTTGTCTTAGACGTTGCAGTGTTAAGAATCGAAAGCAATAAAGAAGCGATAGTGTGTAATTATATTGCGATAATTGAAAGTACAGTGTTAGCGATAATTAGAGTTGAGTTGATTAAATAAATGTTTGTGAACTTTATATGATATAAGTGTAATAAAGAACTTATATATTAATTATTTAATATTGTGTTTTAAATAACTAACCAAAGGCCACGCTCGCAACAACTGGTGTCAGAAGTGAAATATATTTGAGAAATAAAGTGGTGGCAATTGACTGAAAAATTAAAAGTGTGATTAATTTTGTGGAACTGTGTTAAATTTTAAAAATTCTGGAAAATAATTTATATTCAACTGTGAGTGAATTACTAAAAAAATGGGGCGCAAAGTGGACGAGCTTCGAACGCAGGATTTGAAAGTGGAATTAGGGAACCGGTCATTACAAACGACAGGCATAAAGAAAGTTCTAGTCGAGCGACTTAGACAATCTTTGATAGAGGAAGGAAAGAATCCTGAAACATTTGTTTTCGAAGAGAACTTGGAAGAAATCGAAGTTGAAGAAGCGCCTGCGATGAAAATGGAACAGCTTTTGAGTACTTTAATGAGTAAAATGGAAGCCCGTTTTGATGAGCAAAAGAATTCTCTCGAGGAACAAAAGAATTCTCTCGAGGAACAAAAGAATTCTCTCGAGGAACAAAAGAATTCTCTGGAATCACGTTTAGATGAACAGAAGAAATCTATGGACGAACAAAGAATTCTCTGGAATCACGTTTAGATGAACAAAAGATTGATTTTGAGGAACAAAAAAAATCTCTGGAAACCCGTTTGGACGAACAAAGGATCTCTTTGGAGAATTGTCTCGAAACTCGTTTGGAGGAACAGAAGACTTTCCTGAAAAACTCATTAGACGAAAAAAATTTGAAAATTGAAGGAATCGAGCAGGAAGTGGCGGAAGCTCAACAAAAAGTCACCGAGCAGCTTGACAGTTTTAAATCAGATCTGGAAAGAATAAAGCATCGTCAGCCTCTAAGCGGAGCAACTGAAATATCCGGTGCAGGTAGAATGAAACCTCCCATATTTGATGGACAAAATTCGTGGCATATCTTCAAGAGACAATTCGAGGCAGCTTCAGAGGTAAATGGATGGAATGATGAAGACAAAGCTATAGCTCTGGTGTTAGCACTTCGAGGTCCTGCGTCAGAACTCTTACAAACTGTACCGATTGAAAATCAACGTAATTACTCTTCATTAGTACAGGCGATAGAATTACGTTACGGAGATGAGCACATGCAGCAAGTATATCGCCTACAGTTGCGCAACAGGATTCAAAAACATGGCGAATCACTACAACAACTGCAGGCAGATGTAGAAAGATTAGCGCATCTGTCATACTCCAGCGTGAATGCGGATTTTCTCAATGAAGTGGCGACGGAGGCATTTGTGAACGCTATTACAGATCAAAATTTACAACAATCATTGAGGCTAGCAGGAAAGAAATCAACAGCAGAAGCAGTAGCCTATACATTAGCATACGAATCCGCCAGACAAGCTTCACGGAGTGCAGTACGAGTGAGAGAAATTTCAGTGGAAGAATGTAATTTTAATAGAGTGCAATCATCACAGAGCCCGCCTTCACGTGGTGTCCCTCGATGCTGGAATTGTAATAGACCAGGGCACCTTCAAAGAGACTGCAGAAAACGTCGACGAGTGGAATCACCAGAAGAAGAGGGGAAAGAAGAATGCCAAAGATGTCGAGCCAGGGAACAAGCAATTCGTGGAGAGACTAGATATCAAACAGCGACTAGTCGCATCGTCTCTACTCTTGAGCAGTCGGAAAACTAGTAAAAACCAACTTCGTGGGTCACAAGTTGGTTGGTGGAATCGACAGCCCCGAAGTCATCATCCAAGTAAGTCAGTTACCGAGAAGTAATAGCAGTCTTGTTATATATGGAAGTGTAGGAAAAAATGACTGCGCAGTTACTATCGATACTGGAGCTTCAAAATCAATTATTAGAGCAGATCTTGTTAAGAACAAATGGCTTCACAACACCACCAAATATCTACTAAGAACAGCAACTGGAGCGGCAGCACAGGTGTTTGGAGAAATAACTTTAGATGTTCAACTAGGCGAACTACTATTTCCTCACACTTTCCTGGATTCAGACATAATGGATGACTGCATTCTTGGAATAGATTTCATGACCACATACAAAATAAATCTGGATGTCGGAGAGCGGATTCTGAAATATGGCAACATAGAAATTCCTATGAAACTAGGAGAAGAAGCAGATCATCCTGCGAAAGTAAGGACGATGATTTGCGAAAATATTACTCTTTCGCCATGCTCCGAGACACTAATATGGACAAAGCTTACTGATGACATCGGGACCTACCGATTCTATCTGGCAAGACTTTAGTGAAGGCAGAAGGTGCAACATTAATTCCAGTCAGAGTGCTTAACACATCCGAAAACGAGGTACAACTAAAAGAAGGTGCTATAATTGGATATTGTGAACCCGTTTACCAAATCGTCAATTTAGATAATGGTAGTAATGTCAAGGAGACAAAAACTATACCAGCTACTACCGAACAGGTTCAGAAACTCCTTTCGTCCAGTGCCTTAAGTGAACAACAACACAACGATGCCAAAGAGGTGATCGATGAATTTTCGGAATTATTTGCAATGAATGATGATGATTATGGTAAAACAAATCTTGTCCAGCATCGAATCGATACAGGAGATTCCAGACCCATTCGACAGACACCACGAAGATTGCCATTAGCTATACAACCAGAAGTTGCAGACATGATGAACTCCATGAAGAAACAAGGCATCATAGAGGAATCTAACAGCCCTTGGACATCGCCGGTTGTTCTGGTTAGGAAGAAGGATGGCAGCACCCGATTCTGTGTAGACTACCGCCAACTAAATAACGTGACGAGAAAAGATAGCTATCCTTTACCAAGGATTGATGACACGTTGGATACCCTTTCCGGAGCGCAATGGTTTTCCACGCTGGATTTGAAGAGTGGTTACTGGCAAGTGGAAATACATCCCGAGGACCAAGAGAAAACTGCTTGCTCAGTTGGCAGTGGCTTATGGCAATTCAAAGTAATGCCATTTGGGTTATGTAATGCTCCAGCCACATTCGAACGACTAATGGAATGTGTTCTACGAGGTTTAACCTGGAGAACATGTCTTGTCTATTTGGATGACATAATAGTAATCGGAAGGACATTCATGGAACATAAAAACAACTTACGGGATGTACTTCAAAGACTCAAAGATGCAAAACTAAAGCTCAGTGCGAGTAAATGTGCTCTATTTAAAAAAGAGGGTAAATATTTAGGGCACATAGTTTCATCACAAGGAGTAAGAACCGATCCAGAGAAAATAGAAGCCGTCAAAAATTGGCCAGCTCCAAAGGACAAACATCAATTACGGAGTTTTCTTGGTTTAGCTACCTACTACAGGCGATTCGTGAAAGGTTTTGCAGATATAGCAAGAAGCCTACATCAACTTACCGAAAAGGGAAAGCCGTTCATATGGTCGGATAAATGCAACGAAAGTTTTGAAAATTTGAAGCAACAGCTCTGTGAGGCTCCAGTACTTCACTATCCAAAGCTGGGAAAAACATTTACATTAGACACGGATGCCAGCAATGAAGGTATTGGTGCAGTGCTTTCTCAGGAGGAGAATGGTCAAGAAGTTCCAGTAGATTACTATAGCAAAGCACTTTCAAAGTCAGAGAAAAATTATTGTGCTACAAGAAAGGAGCTACTTGCCATTGTAAGTTCAACAAAGCATTTTCATAAATATCTCTATGGGCAGAAATTTATCCTTCGCACCGACCATGCAGCGCTTAAATGGCTTCTGCAGTTTAAGAATCCTGAGGGACAAGTGGCGAGATGGATAGAGCGACTCCAGGCTTATGATTTTGAAATACAACACCGAAGAGGTCGTATCCATGGAAATTCAGACGCCCTTTCACGACGTCCATGTAAACTTGAGTGCAAACATTGCACACGAATAGAAGAAAAAGAAACAGCAGCAACTATACAGTTGGTAACCGTGGAGCCATCTACAGGTTGGGACAACGAGGACCTACGAACAGCACAACGAGAAGATCCGGACATTTCACCAATTCTTGCTTGGAAAGAAGACATGGAAAGACCAGACTGGAAGGATATTTCGGAACGGAGTGAGAAGCTAAAAAGTTATTGGGCTCAATGGAACTCTCTTCATGTTGAATGTGGTATATTAAAACGCAAGTGGGAAGCACCTAATGGCGAATCTTTCCGAATGCAGATAGTCGTGCCGGCATCAAACGTCAAAGATGTTCTAGAAGAAATGCACGGTGGAACCTCTGGAGGACATTTGGGAGTGAACAAAACCATTTCCAAAATACGAGAAAAGTTTTATTGGTTACATATGCGAGAAGATGTGGAGGAGTGGTGCCGCAGATGCACTGTCTGTGCTGCTTGCAAAGGACCGCAACACAGAAGCAGAGGAGAAATGCATAAGTATAATGTCGGAGCCCCCTTTGAAAGGATAGCTATAGACATCGCTGGACCTTTTCCAGAAACGGATGGCGGTAACCGTTATAGATTAGTTGCCATTGACTATTTCAGTAAATGGCCTGAAGCTTATGCAATCCCTAATCAAGAGCCAACCACAGTTGCGGAACAAATAATAACGAATTGGGTCAGTAGGTTTGGTGTGCCTCACGAACTTCATTCGGACCAAGGACGGAACTTCGAATCGCGGACTTTCCAGGAGATGTGTAAAATGTTGGGAATAAGAAAAACTAGAACAACTCCTCTACACCCACAATCTGATGGCATGGTAGAGCGCTTCAACAGAACATTGATCGAGCATCTAAAGAAAGTAGTTGACTATCATCAACGCGATTCGGATCGACATATTCCTGTATTCCTAATGGCTTATAGATCAGCCGTTCATAGTACTACCGGACAAACCCCAGCTAAAGTCATATTCGGAAGAGAGATGCGTTTACCTAGCGACCTCAAATTCGGTACCCCCAGAGGTGAACAAAAGTTACCAGAAGACTACGTATCGGAGCTCAAACAACAATTAGCCGATGTACACGAGGCCACGAGGACGAAATTAGAAACAAATACTGATCGGATGAAGACCCGCTATGACTTACGCGCTAATTCCGCAGGATTTAACGAAGGTGATCTTGTTTGGCTGTACAACCCGAAACGACGTAAGGGACGTTCTCCAAAATTGCAACAACACTGGGAAGGACCATATTCAGTAGTAACTAGAATTAATGACGTGGTATACAGGATTCAGCGTGGCACAAGAGGCAAGCACAAAATTGTTCATTTGGACCGCTTGTGTCAATACTACGAACATCAAGACCGTGGACCACCTGTTGTTCGGGACGAACAAGTTTAAGAAGGGGGCAGTGTTACGTGCAATAGAAAGAGACAACTGGTGACATCTACTGACAATAAACAACTTCAGGTTCGGAGAGTAAATGACTTCAGGTTCGGAGAATGGATTATGAAAGTTCAGGAATAGAACAAATAGAATAGTCAAGAAGCTTTTGGAATAGAACACTCCAGAATAATCCGGAGAGTTTCTAGGGTATAAATATAACAGTTGTCATCGCCAGGAAAAGAGTCTTGTTTTAGACGTTGCAGTGTTAAGAAGCGATAGTGTGTAATTAGATTGCAATAATTGAAAGTACAGTGTTAGCGATAATTAGAGTTGAGTTGATTAAATAAATGTTTGTGAACTTAATATGATTTAAATGTAATAAAGAACTTATATATTAATTATTTAATATTGTGTTTTAAATAACGAACCAAAAGCCACGCTCGCAACAATATTTAATTTTATATATACTCGTACTCATCTATAATTGCGGTGCATAATTTGTTCCGTGTTATTAACTTGTGTCGACAACATTCATCGTGCTGAAGGTATTAAACCTTGAATTTCATTTTGTCTGGTCATTGCTAGTTATTGCCAACATTTCTGTATAATGCATTTTTCATTTTTATCTGAAGAAGAATTAGGCATTGAATGCACCGTGCACAATATTTCATATCCCGGATCGAACATAATGGGGCAGCTAGCTCAAAAATATCAAGGGGTATGCCTCAACCGAAGTAAAGTACCAGCAAGGACTCGCGATCCTAAAAATCCCAAGTCAGAATTGCACTATATATATGTGTGGGTAGAAAATCTACAGCGCGACTTGAATTCTAATCCCGCCACAACTATTGTAGACTTATCGTGTTATAAAGCACAAGTTTTTCATTTATTGGGCCGAGCAAATCGTCTTGCAGACTCTGTACCTTCAGTTCAATTACAAGCAGAAAAGCTGGGGAGAGAGTTAGGCCAACTGGTGAAAACACTAAATCATGTTAACCTCGTGGAATTGGAGGAAGCGACAGGAGAGTCCCGTGAGGTTGGTTCGCCTAAAAATGTTACATCCAAGCAAGTAAATGAAGTAGAAAGTCTAGGGTCGACTGAAGCAGTAGCCAAGAGGCCTTCAACAACTTATTCAATGGTAGATTTTTCTGAAAATTTCAAAAGTGTTGAACAAAATAAGAATCCTTCTTTAACACACGAAAGATCTTGTGATGCGTTTGCATATGACAATTTTTTTCCGATATAAGCCCTCTAATAGTTTAAATACCCCGTCGCGTTCTGCTTCGTCTTCTTTTCAGAATCCCAGAAGGAATGTGAGTCAAGTAGGTTTAGATCCAGTTCAAGCGCCAGTAAGGGCCCCTCGTCTGGAAAATCTGTATCCATTTCAACAGTCTGGTGCTGTTCAGTGGCGGTTACCTTTTCGAAATGCCCCTGGTGGCAATGTGGCTCCTTTGGCTGAGGAGAATAGAAGAAGTCCGACCAGAAGTCCAGGGTTCAAGTGGCGTTTGACCTTCGATGGTACATCCGGACTGGACGTTTTGGAGTTTATTTTCCGTCTGGGGTCTCTGGCTCGGTTAGAGCGTGTTATCGATGCAGACCTGTGTACGGGTTTCCATACCTTGGTTACGGGGAAAGCAGCCAATTGGTATTGGTTGTATGTCAGGGACAACCGTCTTCCTAACTGGACGGAATTGCGATCAGCGCTACTTCGTGAATTTCAAAATCTGGAATCAGATTATGAGATTCGTAAATTAATTGAGGCCCGAAGGCAGGGTCAGCGTGAGTCCTTCAGTGACTTCAGATTATCTGTTCATGCTTTAGTGTCAAGAATGACTATTCCCATCCCTGAATCGGAACTAATTGAAATTATGCGGCGTAATATGAAGCCGGCCTTGCAGGAGGTTCTGTTATTATATCCAGTGCATAATATTTTAGATTTGCGCGATGTATGCAATCGTTTTGAGAAGCTCTGGTCAGACATCGGTCCTCCTCGAGAAATGGTTCAGCGTCGTACGGTTCATGAGATTTATTCAGATAACCAATATCTGACATCCCAATTAAAATCAGATCTACGATGCCCGGTGGAAGCTTTTCAGGTGGATTATCATCCACAATTTTTAAATAAAGGACAACCACCTTCGTCCCGATACCCCAGAATTTTGACGTGTTGGAACTGTGCGCTGGACGGTCATAGTTATCATGATTGTCCTTCAGGTTCGCGAAAAATACTTTGCTTCGGATGCGGAGCAGATGGCGTTATCAAACCACGTTGTACTGTTTGCTCGCCGGGAAACCGATTAAGGAGCCAGAACTTTTCGGGGACGACTCGTGTTCTGGCTCCCTCTCAAATTCCCACGCATCTACCGAGGAAGCGGCCTCCAACACGGAGACAGAGCGCTTCCGCTAGAACAATTACAGTTTCAAAATTACTCCCAGAAAGTACAGGAGCAACCTTTGCCCAACCCACTTGATTTTCCTCCCTCAACCTTTAGTAGGTCATTACGAATTATCAACTCAACGTATGGAGCCGGGTTACATGCGACTCAGGATGTGTTTATTAATACCAAATTCGACAATAGTAGTGAGTGTAGCTGCATTTCCTCATGCAATACAGCCTCATTTTCTTCCACTGATTCTGATCACGAGAAAAGCCTCGGAGAAGTGACCTCTCTTTCACCCCATTCACCTCATTACGGGACCGAAACTCGCTCAGCAAAGTATTTTAGCTTGCGAAAAGTACTAAAAGCTGCCATAGCAGAAACTGTCTTGTATACCAATTCTGATCCCCGACCGTTTGCTGACGTGTTCATTCATGGACAACGAATCAGAGGTTTGTTGGATAGTGGCGCAAGCGTGAGTGTCCTTGGTTCAGGGTCAGAGTGTTTCTTGGAGAGGACAGGAATATCTCTCCATTCGATGCCCTCTCAAATCTCAACAGCTGACGGTCAACAACAGCGAGTGCTGGGTCACGTCCGTGTGTTGATCAACTATGGCACGAAGACTCGAATGATGCGTTTTCATATTGTTCCCAGTTTGCAACAGCAACTATATCTTGGAATTGATTTTTGGCAAAAATTTGGCTTAGCTGCAGTGATGGTTAGTGAATTGCATACCCTGCCAAAGTCACCTCCTGTCTGTTCTCAAAAACATAATCTGACTTTGGAGGAGGATCAGCAGTTGCGAACAGTAATTGCTTTGTTTCCATCGTACAATGAGCAGGGACTCGGACGTACTCGTCTCATCGTCAAGCAGAGATACTATGCGGTGTCACCTCCCGTTCAGAAATCATTGTATGACGAGCTTGATAGAATGTTGTCTTTGGGCGTTATTGAAGAAAGCCAAAGAGCTTGGTCTTCTCCGGTGACCCTTGTTAAAAAGTCAAACGGTAAGTCGCGCCTTTGTCTTGATGCGAGTAAACTGAACTCGGTTACTGTCTCCGATGCTTTTCCAACTGCACGATCGGGTTTCAGTTTACCTTGATGATTTATTTATTACTTCCTCTATGTTTGACGAACATTTGAAATTACTGAGTACCGTTTCAGTGCTGTTGCGTGATGCTGGGCTTACCATAAATGTGGAAAAAGTAGGAGGTCAGATATCTTTGGTTTGTGGTGGGAAAGGGCTCATTACGAGCTGATCCAGAAAAGATTGCAGCCATTCAAGGTTTTCCTCGTCCGTCCACTGTCAGAAAAGTCCGCAGTTTTTTAGGTGTCTGTGGTTGGTATCGGCGGTTCATCCCTCAGTTTTCTACAATAGCCAGCCCACTGACAGATCTCTTGAAGAAGAATACAAAGTTCCTTTGGAACGAGCGAGCAGAGGAGGCATTCTATAAATTAAAAGAATGTTTGATCACAGCTCCAGTGTTGGCTAATCCAGATTTTTCCATTCCATTTTTCATTAGATGTGACGCCAGTAACACCGGCATAGGCAGCGTGTTGTTTCAGCGCTCTGCAAACGGTAGTGAGCATCCCATTGCTTTCGTATCACAGAAATTAAACGCTGCACAACGCAATTATAGCGTTACTGAGTTAGAATTTTTGGCAGCGGTTATGAGTGTTAAGCGTTTTCGTCCCTATATTGAAGGTTTGGAGTTCACCATTATAATGACCATTCTAGTCTTAAATGGCTCATGGATCAACGAGATTTATCTGGCAGATTGGCGCGGTGGAGCCTTAAGCTCCAGGCATTTAATTTCCATATTGAATATCAGAAAGGTAAGGAAAACGTAGTGGCCGATGCTTTGTCTCGTGTTTTTGGTGAAGAGTCTGTTGAGAGTGTTATGGATGAATTTGGAGTGGAGGAAGTGTCCGTCCCAGTGTCTGGTCCGGAGAGGAGGGGCATTGATTTGGATTCGGCTGCTTTTAAAGAGAAGAGTTACCTGGAAAAAATAAACAAGGTTATTCTTGACCCTCAGGCATTCCCCAATTTACGAGTTGTAAATGGTTGTCTACATATTTCTAATCCTTCCTCTTTCAGTTCAAACGGTGTTTTTTCGGAACCATGTGCAGAGTAGCGCTGCAAATCATTTTTCGGTCAAATTGGCTCCAAAGTACGTAAAAGCCATTATCACAGAGCGTCTCGGTAATGTCTCATATCGTCTTGATCTCCAGCTGGGTTGTCTCTCGGTGTATTTCATGCTCGGGATTTGAAATCATGACCTGCTTATCGGTCACTTTTACGGCGAGCTCCTTGGTGTAACTTGTCTTATTCATGCTTAGCCTGAACGAATTGTAGCGATAGTTGCAAGCTCAAGCTTATAATCGGTCAAGTCGTTATGAATGAAGTAGGTTTGTTGCATGTTTGAGTGTGTATTGTCTTGTAGTTGAAAATAGTCTTGTTTAAGTGACCCGCTACCTCCCAGAATGTGCATCAGATACTCAATGATTGATTTGCAAGTTAGAAATTGAAATGTAGTCAACTCTAAGTGTGTTTGTTTTTTTTTCCTTTTCTCCATTTTCTTTTTCCTCTTCGTCAGCATGTGCTTCCTTTTTGTACCTGCGGGTATCGATCTCGTAATTCGGTGTTTTGCAGAGCCCGGCTTGGAGACTCTTTCTCTGTGGGTCGTCCTCACGTTGGGCGTCCTCCGTTTCTTTTGATCTGCAGTTTCCTTAACGGTTTCAGCCTTTATTTTCTCTAGGGTGGGGTCTTGCGGAGCCCGGCTTTGAGACTCTTTCTCGGTGGGTCGTCCCCAAGCTGTAGCGATTTTGTCCCTTCGCTACTTGGGTTCATTTGTTAAATTACTGCTAACAATTTAATTTCGTCACGCGCCATAGTTAAAGTTCCATGGTAATTCCCACTTTGGTCTTCCCGTTTTTGCATAATTCTGAAACGCGCTTCTTGAGCACGACTCTTGGTTTTTCTTGTGGTACTGTACCCGCGATTTTTAATGCATGCACTTATAGGGTCAAATTTTGTAGAAAAATTTAGGAAAGTTTCCATGACGTATGGTTGCTTACCGATGATTTGTCAAGCAAGGGAAGTGGGACTGGTACTTTGGGGAACAAAAGTAGAAGGAACTGGCTGTGGTGGAGGAAAGTGGGTGCATGGTTAGTTTATTTTGGTTTGTGATTTTGGAACAGCGACGTGAAAAGTGGTCTTGAAAAAAAAAGAAACGAGAAGATTTAAAAGTTTGATTATTTTATTTTGTTCCTGAAAGTATTGAATTCAGGATAGTTATTTCATTTAAAAAAATTTGATATTTGTTCCTGAAAGGAAAGGAATCAGGATTGTGTTTTGATTTTAAAAATTTGTGATTGGTTCCTGAAAGAAAAGAAATCAGGATTTTATTTTGTTCCTGAAAGTAATGAAATCAGGATAGTTATTTCATTTAAAAAAATTGGATATTTGTTCCTGAAAGGAAAGGAATCAGGATTGTGTTTTAATTTTAAAAATTTGTGATTGGTTCCTGAAAGAAAAGAAATCAGGATTTTATTTTGTTCCTGAAAGTAATGAAATCAGGATAGTTATTTCATGTAAAAAAATTTGATATTTGTTCCTGAAAGGAAAGGAATCAGGATTGTGTTTTGATTTTAAAAATTTGATATTGTGCCTGAAAGCAAAGGAATGAGGATTGTGTTTTGATTTTAAAAATTTGATATTGTTCCTGAAAGGAAAGGAATCAGGATTGTGTTTTGATTTTGAAAATTTGATATTGTTCCTGAAAGGAAAGGAATCAGGATTGTGTTTTGATTTTAAAAAAAATTAATATTTGTTCCTGAAAGAAAAGAAAATCAGGTTTGTGATTTCATTTTAAGGTTGATATTTGTTCCTCAAAGAAAAGAAATCAGGATTGTAAATTCATTTTTAAGGTTAATTTTTGTTCCTGAAAGGAAAAGAACGCAGGATTGTGTTTTGATTTGATTTTGATTTTTTTTTATATTTGTTCCTGTACTGAAAAGAAATCAGGATTGTTAATTCATTTTTACGGTTAATTATTGTTCCTGAAAGGAAAAGAAAGCAGGATTGTGTTTTGATTTGATTTATGATTTTTTTTGGTTCCTGTAAAGAAAAGAAAATCAGGTTTGTGATTTCATTTTAAGGTTGATAATTGTTCCTGAAAAGAAAAGAAAATCAGGATTGTAAATTCATTTTTAAGGTTAATTTTTGTTCCTGAAAGGAAAAGAACGCACGATTGTGTTTTGATTTGATTTTTATTTTTTGTTTTTTTTTTAATTGATATTTGTTCCTGTACAGAAAAGAAATCAGGATTGTGTTATAGGTGAATTTTAGTATTGTACCCTGAAGGGAATAATCGGATTGTGGTTTGTTAAAAATAAATAAATAAAAAAAGAAATAATAATTAAAATTTTCGGGCTTCCTTGTTGAAGGCTCCGAATGTGATTAGTAGATCGTAGTTTTTTTATGCTTATTCTTCTCGTATTTTTTTTTTAGGTTTTGCGTGTAATGTAGTGAGACTATTCCTTTTCGGAGGGAGGGTTGGCATGATGGGGTGAGGGGGTAGAGTTTGCTTGCCGGTGCACACACACCAGGGGGAATATGGGATCAAACCATAAATACTAACTTCAGTGGTTTGATCATGGGGAGGAAGGGAGCCTGGGGCTTTATTGCGGTGATAAGGAGACTCCATGAACATCCGGAGTCTATTTCTCTCGATCTTATCTAGAGCCTCGCTGGGTGTAGGGTCATGGACATCGAAAGTAATAAATATTCTGAAAAATTTCTGTTATGTACCTTTGTTATATAGTCCGTCCGTCTGTCCATATCATATTATTCGTCCGTCCGTCCGTCTGTTTTCCTTTATTCATGCACAGCTGACATGAGCATCAACAGGGTGTAGGGAACAAGAATCTCCCCTCCCGACTGATTGCTGGCGGGCACAAGCTGTGCGTTCTTTACATTAATCCTGTAGATGAAATTTTGTAGCCTAAGTTGTACTTCGCGGCTGGCCTGCGGTGTCGGAGGTTCACGTACGGATGAGCGTGGGTAGCATTAGGTTTGTATGTGGATGCTCTGGCAAATGAGTTGGTTGAAAAGAGGTTTCGCCCGGTTACAAATGGCGGCCAAATTACGGTTTTTTTTCCTCTCTTCTTACATTGTAGTTCTTTCAAATTTCAGTCAACTTCTTGTTTTTGTGCAAAGGTTCTTTTTATGTAATAGAAATTTAATTGCTTAAATTGCTTTCGTACTTGTGAACTTAATGTCCTAGGTGGGCTCGCTTGGAGTTGCTCCATATCGGTCGATGTCGTTATTGGTTTGATGAACGAGATTCATCCCCTTTGTGATAAATTCCCCACTATGGATGTCGCCGATTCGGATCTGTTTTGACTGGGGTCACCTTAAAATTTCAACATATAGTTTCCGTGAATAGGGATGGTCAACATGCTTCGGAGGGGTGGTGGCTGGGGGTTGTTAATGGGTTATACTCATTTAATTTCCGACATCTATTCCGACTCAGACATCGTTTCACCTGAGGTATGTTGACCAGACCTGCTTAATTCATAGCTGGTTGTTGAGCGACCGTGGTGATTGAACGAGCCTTGTGCGTGAATCGCACTACTGTGGAAAGTAAACATTCTGCTCGTTCGACGTGCTCCAGAATAAGCCAGTATTTTTCGTATCGTATTGTGTCTTGTCTTGTTAGTGTTGTATTGTATTTTGTGTAGTATGTCTTATCTTAACCAAAAACTTGCTACTGGTTTATTTCTGAGTGCATGTGGTCATCAGTGTTGTCCTGCTGCGCTGTGACGTTTTCGGATGAAGCTGAGAGAGAGAGAACTCGGGAATTTAACAAATTTTTTTTTTGTTACTAGTAAGGGTGTTTCATCTGGTATGTGCGGGTGGGTGGTTTGGTGGGCCTTGTCATGTTGGCCTCCCTCGTTGAAGTTAGCACATTTCGTATTTTATATTATATTTATAATCTGTTAATTGCTTGACTTGCTGTAGTTGCTTTTATTTTAATGTTGGCTTTAGCGTTTCTGCTTAATACATCTAATTTTATATATACTCAGTAGATAAGCTAAGGCGTTTCTGGCGCACTTTTTTAAGCCTCCAGGATTTCGCCACCGTCGCTATGTGGTTTGAGCCCATACTAAATGCAGGTTTGTGCCTTGGTTGTATTGGTTTGGGTCTCGACCGCGCCCTAGCGGGATTAACCGGTACTACCGGGATATGTCATTTGGTCTTGACTGCACCCTAGCGGCATTAGCCGGTACTACCAGCATGCTCCCGTACTACGGTTGTCTTAGATAGATATGTGGTGCACCTAAATGTAGGGTTTTTATCATGATTTTTCTTAAGCGCCTAAATGTAGGCTTTTGGTTTTGAACTAATAATTAAAGTTAATAGTAGGAAATTTTTGATCATGCCAATGGATTCTAGAGGGGTGGTATGGAGGGGGATAATAAAGATAGGGAGGGGGTAATGAAATTTTCATCAGAAATCCTCTACGGGCTCTGGTTTTCGAGATATTAGCGTATTTATATTTCAAGTTATTTTTGCTCATGGAAATGGATTCTTGGCGGTGTGGGGTGGGAGGGGAACAAAATTTTCATCAGAAATCCTCTGGGTTTCGAGATATTAGCGACATCTGTTTTTGGGCGCAAACGCCATTTCTTGAGTAAGGTACCCTAGCGGCCTTAGCCGGAACTACCAGCATGCCTTGATTTTGCTGTTTTCTTTTACTAGAGGGAGAGTTCTAGATATCGGCATAACGTCATCACCCTCTCCAACTATCTTTTGCACCCAATGAACTTTTTCAGCTCCCTTTACATATACGGTTTTGTTTCGAAGCAGTGGTTCAACTATAGTGTACAGCTTGTGATACGGTATGTAGCCATCAGCCCAGCGAAATCCATGAAAATTGTGTTGAAGCAATTTTACTTGTCTCTTTTTTGCTGAAGTCAAATCTTTGTATCTGAACGGTGGTTGAAATATAATGTGCTGCATCTGGTTTTCATTGTTTAAAATTGCCAGTTCTTTAGTGATGAATTCATTGAGATTTGTTTTGAATCCTTGGACGTCTACGATGACAGCCATCTTCTTAATTTAACTTTCT
Organism: Dioctria linearis; assembly: GCA_963930735.1. Lineage (NCBI taxonomy): Eukaryota > Metazoa > Arthropoda > Insecta > Diptera > Asilidae > Dioctria > Dioctria linearis. The sequence goes on along the minus strand of OZ005742.1, from coordinate 186,204,173 downwards.
AACTTTACTTGTCAGCCGACTGTATTCCACTATTCGATCGTATAGAAGCAGACAATATGCTGTTGTATTAGCCGGTATATTTTCAGATGTCTTGAATTCTAGCCTTATGTCAACAGGTCCAGTTTTTATTGTTTCATTTTGATGTGAGCAATCAATGACAGCGATCGGAGCATCGGTTTTGAACTTCTCCCATGTGAGGAACGGCTGATACTGATGACCATAGTATGATTGTGTAAACTTTATATACATCTCATACAGCAATGCGTATCTATTCAAATCAAATTTCAAATTCAAATCATCATAGGGATATGATTCTGAGTTCAAATGAACTGTAACATCGGTGAGTTGACAGTGATCAAACTTGCTTGCATCTTTGGTTTTATCGTTCCTTCGATCCGTTTGTAATGCTAAGATGATAAATCGAGGTTTCTCCAGTTGAGTGGAAGTCTTAACTGACCAGGTTTGATGCTTGGATTCCGGTAGTACTGGATACTCATATATGTCCCAGCTGCGGAATGGTATATGTATCGGGCGACCTCTCCCGATAATTTTAAATAGTTGCAGCTTTTCATCATCGGATACTGTAACATGCGGAATGCTCCATTGAAGTTTGGTAATTTCAATTTTCACCACATCAGTTGGTGATATAATGGCATTATCGTCTGTCCTGCTCCGGATTAATATGAGTTCATGTTTGGAATTGATCAGAATTTTCTTGTAATCTTCAGCGAATCCCAATAAATATTTCAGAGGTACACAATAGTTAAACAGTCCATTGGCTGGTATAACGGATGAATCTGGTGACCAGCTGCCGTTGAGTAGTATCCTGCTTACATTTGCATTTAACGATACGTAGTTTTTTAATGTTGTCGCAATCTCCAGATTTCTTGTACGATCGATTTCCACTGCATTTAATTCATAGCGTATTTCCTCAAAAAGAAATGGTAGAGCGTTGTTAGCTAATTTTGCGGTTGCTGAAACGGTTCCATCCAGCTTTGTTAGCGACCCCTCAATATAAAGAAAATTCCTGCTGGGTAGAAGATTCAAGTCCTGATGTTGTACAGAGATACGGATTTCATCGCTGTTTTTAAATGAAGTTAGAAATGGTGAATAGGAGTGATGTTCAAATTTAGTAACACTGCTATCAAAGTGAGCGTCTGTTGCAATATCTAACATTCCTTTATTCATTGTTTCAGCGTTAAGCCTATCGATTGTAAATATGCTGTATTTGCAGGTGTTAATGTAGGTCTTGACCGCTTCAAGGTTGTCCGCTGACTAATGATCTTGTCTGCTCCGAACTCGTATTTATCATTATTGTATATCAACATGCTGTGGCTTCAAATGTAACCTGATATTTATAGTCTCTCCTCTGAAGTTGATTAAGTCACCGTCTTGGTCAAGGAGCTTCAATGTTAGAGAACTTATGTATACGTTTGGTGTTCACGGGCAAATAGATTACATTTTTGGGTACCTCCACTATTTTATACCCAGGCCCAACTTTCGGGGAAAACTCGTGGAGAGTGTGTACTTGTGTGTTGTTGAAGAATAATCCTGATATAATATTACATTCGATGCGTATAGTATTTACTTTAATGATGTTGACTGGCAACTCTGATGTATGCACTATATTAGCAGATGAGTTTCTTTTACTGAATCCTAGCAGAGGAGCTATGGATCTCTGTTTTTCAAAATGTATTTCTTCAGTTGCCTTAACTTCACTCTTCAGTGTATTATTGTTAGCCTTTATCGCAACCTTTATCCTTTTCCCTTCTTTATCCAAGTATCCTTGTACATATTTTGCTATATCATCAATCTCATAGGATCCAACAGGTATCTCAACAACCTCATTCCCTACATGAACCAGATTATTGCTCACATCAATATTTGTTATAGAGTTGTATGTTTGAAAATCAATTAATCCACATACATAATCCATTGCTAGCTCCAGCGGAGGAAAGTACTTAGCAGTGAGTAGAGATGAATTTCCCGTGAGAGTAAGTGTTAATGACATGGCGGTTGATAATGAACTGTCACAATTTCAATATAGATACACTTATTTATAGATAATAATTAATGGCTATAATAATTATATAAAAACTCTAAACATAAGTGACCGCAAATTACTGCATCATAGTTCTGATAAGAACTGTAGTTGTACGTAATATTACTACCCAAGTAGTGTATGAGCTCCCGTGGTGGTTGGAGATTGCCAAAGCTATCAAAGTATTCGATGTTATCATCTTTCTTGTAGTACGCTACCCAGTGTGTACCTGCTCCAGTTGAGATGTCCAAGTTAACAATGCCGCTTTCTCGCTTCCATGGCTTTTTAGGAAGATTATCACGCATAAATACTCCTCTGAAGTGCGGCAAATGTGTGGTATACTTGTGAAGATCCAACTCGTTTAGAGGTCGTTTGGGTTAGCGTCTTTAATAGTTTTTTGGTTGAGGTTGTAGATAGAGTCCAAGTCCTTTTCTATACGGCTTCAAGAACAGCCCGTTTCCATCTTTACCAACCGCTATAGTTTCCATTGCTTGATTATGACGTTTGCTTTCTTCCAATTTTGCCTTTGCCGCACTGGTATCATTTACTGCTTTAGCTATGCCTGCTGCACCTCCCGATAGTGCTCCCAATGCTGAAAGCCCAGCAAACAACGGGATGAGGAACGGAAGTGCTCCGCCAACCTTTGGTACAGGTATCACTCGTGGAGTTTTAATTGATTTCTACTTTCTTTCCACAACATTTTTAGCTGCACTAAGAGCTATTTTTGTAGCTTCCATCAAGTCTTTTGGTTTTTTGATTTTTAAAATCTTACGTGCATTTCGTACTGCTTGCCGGAATGTGGGTTGGCGTTTATTTTTAGCCTTAAGACACATACCTAGCTTAATTTTAGCCTTCATTGCGTTTGTTATAAGCCAAGCGTTGGCACGTTCACTCAAATTTGCATCAGTAGATTTTGCACGCTGCCAGGCTTTTTCATCTAATATTTTATCAGCTATATGTCGATCACTTGTATCTTTATGTCGCGAGTATGCTATATCGTGTTCCTTGCAGGCTGCGTCCAGTGGATTAATGCCTGGATCTCCTCTCGCCAATATTTGTTGTAACTTTGTTCCTGGTCCACAGTACTGGTATCCCGGTAGATGTAATTCTACAGGTAATTTGTTGATGATTGAATTTAATAGTCCTCTGCCCCCTTTCAAAGATTTTCTGGAGCGTTTCGATTTGTGATCCGGCATCTTATAAGGTTCCGATGATACTGTTGAAATGTAATATAATCACGTGTACTTAATGATTTCTTGATGATTGATAAGGATAGCTCATTAAACAAGGGGCGCTACCGTAAAGGATTTGATACCTTCATTGTACTATAAAAGGATGAAACATGCGAAACTTTCATAAGTCGAAGTTGTAACTCAGTCGAAAGCACACCGAGTCCTGTGGACCTGCTGAGTAGATTAAAGCTGTTCACCGATTATCAGGCCTGTTTGAAAAGCTATTAACCTGTTATCAGAGCTGTTTTAAAAGCTGTTAAGCTGTTATCAGAGCTGTTAAGCTGTTATCAGAGCTGTTAAGCTGTTATCAGAGCTGTTAAGCTGTTATCAGAGCTGTTTAAAAGCTGTTAAGCTGTTATCAGAGCTGTTTGAAAAGCTGTTAAGCTGTTATCAGATCTGTTTGGAAAGCTGTTAAGCTGTTATCAGAGCTGTTTGGAAAGCTGTTAAGCTGTTATCAGTGCTGTTTGAAAAGCTGTTAAGCTGTTATCAGAGCTGTTTGAAAAGCTGTTAAGCTGTTATCAGAGCTGTTTGAAAAGCTGTTAAGCTGTTACCAGAGCTGTTCGGAAAGCTGTTAAGCTGTTATCAGAGCTGTTTGGAAAGCTGTTTACCTGTTATCAGAGCTGTTTGAAAAGCCGTTATTCAGTTAATATCGAAGATGAATGAAAATCTATTAAAAGAACTCATCAAGACAAGGAATGCAGTGCGAAGGAAATTTAAAGCTGTAAGGATGGGTAGGATTGAAGCAGAAGCTCAACTTGAAGAAACTTTAAACCAATCACTAAACCCCTAAAAGAGTTTATTGGAAGAGTCAAATACGAGCCACCAGATATAGCCAAGTTTGAGACAAAAGACACAAAAGAAGAAGAAGAAGAAGAAGAAGAAAAAGACGAAGAAGAAACAATAGAAGAAGAAGAAGCAAAAGAAGAAGCCAATGACATTGTGGAACCTTTTATCCCTCCAAAACGAAAATATGTGAAAATGGAGGCTAGTAGCACACCTATAAATTATGGAGATTATTCCTTAACATCTGAAGAAGAATTCGCAACACCTAAACATTCAAGAACATTGACAGGAAGGTCTCCTATCACCTCCCCCGATACGTCTGGATACATAGTTTCAAACTATTTAAAGCTATTCACTGATAATAGCCCTAAAATTGATCCAACCTATGGAGTTTACTATGATGACAACGCGTGGAGAATCGGTAATTCAACGTTTGATTTTGATGATGTAGGAAATATTGTTATCAAGGGGAAGAGCTATAAAACAACTTTGGGGTTATGTGAGCTGCTATTTATGAAAGATCCTGTAAAAAGTCTATATACTAAAGAGGATTTAACTAATTATGGATCTATTTTGCGAGATACCAATGCATATAAACTTGACTATGCTGAAGATGGGCAAATAAAGGGTACTAGAGCGGCTAAGTATAAAGCTATAATCAGTAAACTTATACAGCATAAAGGCATGGGACTAATGCGTCTGCCTAAAGAAAACATTGATCACATTTACTGGGATGATCCAAATGAATTAGTGGATAGACTGCGTCTTCTAATGGCATCAAAGCAGGCTGGAAACACCAGTCACAACAATGAAATTGTATCTATGCTGGAGGAGTTGCGAGAAGCAGATATTATAGTTTAAATACTACTTCATTACCATACTTCATCACAATCTACAGATGAGCGTTGACAAGTTTGGACGTTTCTCTAAGCGAGGATATCTTGGGAAAGCAGGTGAAAGTGGACCAACAGGAGCTCAGGGACCAGCCGGTAAACAAGGAATTCAAGGACCAGATGGTAAACAAGGAGCTCAGGGTCCAGCTGGTGAACAAGGAGAGCGAGGTATTGGATTTAATTTAACGATAAACGGAGACTACGATCTAAACTCAAAGTGTATAAAACGACTTGGTGAACCCTTTGAAAATGATAATGCTACTACCAAAGACTATGTTGACAAGAAAATTAAAATAAGTGTTGAAGAAATAAAAAAAACTATTAATATAGAGGTGACAAATTTAACGCTATATATCAATGATGAAATCGCGAAGATTGAAAACTACCTGTTTACTTCAGTAATAAATAAGAAAGACTTGACACCAAAAGATGGTGTATATGAGTAAAAACTCTTGAGAAATCTGTTTCATTTATAATTATGATGAGTAAGAGGCGAGTGGTAAATGAGCTACATAAACCAGCAAGAAAAAATTTTAAACGACGTCGTGTGATTATCAAAGGACTAGATGACTTGTGGCAGGCAGACTTGGTTGAAATGGATCCCTACAAGTATGTGAACAAGGGTTTCCGCTATCTGCTGACAGTAATTGATACCTTCTCCAAATATGCATGGGCAATTCCAATTAAAAGAAAAACTGGTGTAGAAGTAAGAGATGCCATGCAGTCTATATTAAGCGGGGGACGAATACCTAAAAACCTGCAGACTGATGATGGAAAGGAATACTACAACAGCCTCTTTAAAAATCTAATGATAAAGCATGCAATTAATCATCACTCTACGTACAGTTTCCCCAAAGCATCAATAATGGAACGATTTAACCGAACTCTGAAGGATATGATGTGGAAGGAATTCAGCTTTAATGGAACTTATCAGTGGATTGGTATGGTAAAGAAACTGCTCACTGAATACAACTCAAGAATACATCGAACTACGAAAATGAGACCACGTGATATCAACGCCTCCAATGAGAAACAACTGCTTTCAACTGTATACACTCATATAAAGATTGTTGTTCCTGCAAAGTATAAAGTTGGAGATTTTGTACGCATCAGCAAATACAAGCATATATTTGAGAAAGGCTATACACCAAACTGGACAGCTGAGATTTTTAAAATAATTGAAGTTCAAAACACAAACCCCATCACATATCAGCTGGAAGATTATCAAGGAAATCCAATCACAGGAGGCTTTTATGAATTGGAGCTGCTGATAGTTAAACACCCAGACCTATATCTCGTAGAGAAAATCTTAAAGAAGAGTGGAGATAAAGCTTACGTTAAATGGCTCGGATTTTCATCAAAACACAATTCTTGGATTAATAACAAAGATGTTTTATAATTTCTTGAAAAAAACACCTATAATACAATTTAAAATAAATATATATTTATAATATTTTATACATGTAGCTATAATGTAAATTACTTTAATAAATGAAACTAAAACTATAATACATAATTTATTTACACTAGATTTAGATTCTTTCTGGGGTTGCCACTTGTTGATCTGATGAAATGGAGTAATGCCCCAAGGTTAAGTATCCGCCGTTCCGCTCATAATATGTCGCTTATTTTCATAAGGACTCATATCCAAATAAATGCACAGCTACACACATCCACCCGCGCCTTAGGTAACGTTTCCTCAGCCACCAAGTAGCCCAGCCCAACATACCACAGGCACTCATACTAAAGTAAACAACTGAAACCAAACTCAAGCTGACTCAAGCTTACTTAAGCCGTATACATTCTACCCAAGCCTTGGTATAGGTAACGTACCCGAATCCAACACACCACAAACAATCCTAGTCATAGTATCAGATATTGCCACTAAAGCTCTCAGCCAACCTCCAGTACCTATCCCCAAAGTGATCTCGTATCCCCAAGCCCGAGATAATGTAGTACCGACTAATACCACCAGGGGACCTTGCTCAAGAAATGGTGTTTGCACTCGAAAGAGCAACTGTGAATTTCTCTGCACGCACCCCCAAGACCCAATAATAATAATAATTTGCTAAGGTTGTGAAATTCGAATGATGCTGATATCTACAACTTCCCTGCTAAGAAAATGTGCTGCATTTGAAAACAGCAAAACCATGATGACGTCATGCTGTTATCTAGAACTCTCCCGCTAATAAAAGAAAACAGCAAAACCAAGGCATGCTGGTATTTCCGGCTAAGGCCGCTAGGGTACCTTACTCAAGAAATGGCGTTTGCGCCCAAACAGATGTCGCTAATATCTCGAAAACCAGAGGATTTCTTATGAAAATTTCGTTCCCCCCTCCCACCCCACACCGCCAATAATCCATTTCCATGAGCAAAAATAACTTGAAATATTAATACGCTAATATCTCGAAAACCAGAGCCCGTAGAGGATTTCTGATGAAAATTTCATTACCCCCCGCCCCCCCCCCTCCCTATCGTTATTACCCCCCCCCCCCCCACCTCCCACATACCCACGATCTAGAATCCATTGACTTGAACAAAAATCTCCTACTATTAACTTTAATTATTACTTCAAAACCAAAAGCCTACATTTAGGCGCTCAAGAAAAATCATGATAAAAACCCTACATTTAGGTGCACCACATATCTATCTAAGACAACCGTAGTACGGGAGCATGCTGGTAGTACCGGCTAATGCCGCTAGGATGCAGTCAAGACCAAATGACATATCCCGGTAGTACCAGTTAATCCCGCTAAGGCGCAGTCGAGACCCAAACCAATACAACCAAGACACAAACCTGCATTTAGTGTGGGCTCAAACCACCTAGCGACGGTGGCGCCATCTGTGGCAAAATACTGGAGGCTTAAAAAAGTGCGCCAGAAACGACATAGCTTATCTACTATACTCGTACTCATCCATAATTGCGTTGCATAATTTGTTCCGTGTTATTAACTTGTGTCGATATTAAACCTTGAATTTCATTTTGACTGGTCATTGCTAGTTATTGCCAACATTTCTGTATAATGGATTTTTCATTTTGATCTGAACATTGAATGCACCGTGCACAATATTTCATATCCCGGATCGAACGTAATGGGGCAGCTAGCTCAAAAATATCAAGAGGTATGCCTCAACCCAAGTAAAGTACCACCAAGGACTCACGATCCTAAAAATCCCAAGTCAGAATTGCACTATATATCTGTGTGGGTAGAAAATCTACAGCGCGACTTGAATTCTAATCCCGCCACAACTATTGTAGACTTATCGTGTTATAAAGCACAAGTTTTTCATTTATTGGGCCGAGCAAATCGTCTTGCAGACTCTGTACCTTCAGTTCAATTACAAGCAGAAAAGCTGGGGAGAGAGTTAGGCCAAATGGTGAAAACACTAAATCATGTTAACCTCGTGGAATTGGAGGAAGCGACAGGAGAGTCCCGTGAGGTTGGTTCGCCTAAAAATGTCACATCCAAGCAAGTAAATGAAGTAGAAAGTCTAAGGTCGACTGGAGCAGTAGCCAAGAGGTCTTCAACAACTTATTCAATGGTAGATTTTTCTGAAAATTTCAAAAGTGTTGTTCTTTAAGAGGAGTCAGTACCAATATTTGCAAGTTTCATACATTTTTCAATGCAAATTTCTGGCAAACTATTTGTAGCAGAATAATGATTTATATCTTAAATTAAAGCTAATGACGAAGTCTAGTAAATAACGTAGGCAAAAATTAAAAAAAAAAGTGTATTAGAATGGAGATATTAGCTCGGAAACTTGTAAAAAATGGTAAAAATTGAAGTCTTTTAAGTCAAATTCCTGTCGGTAGGTATTCTTATTTCTTCAAATTGTGACTGTTTTAGAAAGATAAATCCTAGATCTAGCAAATAACGTCGAGTTTTTTAATTTTTAATAGCGCTTTTTATAATTATTTGAATCTAATATTACTTGTTTTTTCTCCCGACATTTCACCGACTAGAAATTGCAACATTTATTTGAAAGTTGTTTAAATACAAAGCAAAATAGCATATTTAACAATTATGGGAAAAAAATTTAGGAGAGTTAATTCTTGTTAAAAATTTTCAATTTATGTGAACTGCAAATTTTCATTTTTCGTCTTAAATTGTATGGTTTTGTCGAATGTTGGGTCTCTGCCTTTTGCGAAGGATGTCTCTAATTGCTCTGTGGTCTTAGTCTGGGCTAATTTTATATGGATTTCCTCAGTTTAGGACACAAACCTACGTATAGTAAATTTTATTACTTACAGGTTCGCTGGTATCTAAAGTGAAACTTTTGCTGAGTACTGACTCCTCTTAACACACGAAAGATCTTGTGATGCGTTTGCATATGACAATTTTTTCCGAGATAAGCCCTCTAATAGTTTAAATGCCCCGTCGCGTTCTGCTTCATCTTCTTTTCAGAATCCCAGAAGGAATGTGAGTCAAGTAGGTTTAGATCCAGTTCAAGCGCCAGTAAGGGCCCCTCGTCTGGAAAATCTGTATCCATTTCAACAGTCTGGTGCTGTTCAGTGGCGGTTACCTTTTCGAAATGCCCCTGGTGGCAATGTGGCTCCTTTGGCTGAGGAGAATAGAAGAAGTCCGACCAGAAGTCCAGGGTTCAAGTGGCGTTTGACCTTCGATGGTACATCTGGACTGGACGTTTTGGAGTTTATTTTCCGTCTGGAGTCTCTGTCTCGGTTAGAGCGTGTTATCGATGCAGACCTGTGTGCGGGTTTCCATACCTTGGTTACGGGGAAAGCAGCCAATTGGTATTGGTTGTATCTCAGGGACAACCCTCTTCCTAACTGGACGGAATTGCGATCAGCGCTACTTCGTGAATTTCAAAATCTGGAATCAGATTATGAGATTCGTAAATTAATTGAGGGCCGAAGGCAGGGTCAGCGTGAGTCCTTCAGTGACTTCAAATTATCTGTTCATGCTTTAGTGTCAAGAATGACTATTCCCATCCCTGAATCGGAACTAATTGAAATTATGCGGCGTAATATGAAGCCGGCCTTGCAGGAGGTTCTGTTATTATATCCAGTGCATAATATTTTAGATTTGCGCTGGTCAGACATCGGTTCTCCTCGAGAAATGGTTCAGCGTCGTACGGTTCATGAGATTTATTCAGATAACCAATATCTGACATCCCAACTAAAATCAGATCTACGATGCCCGGTGGAAGCTTTTCAAGTGGATCATCATCCACAATTTTTAAATAAATGACAACCACCTTCGCCCCAATACCCCAGAATTTTGACGTGTTGGAACTGTGCGGTGGACGGTCATAGTTATCATGATTGTCCTTCAGGTTCGCGAAGAATATTTTGCTTCGGATGCGGAGCAGATGGCGTTATCAAACCACGTTGTACTGTTTGCTCGCCGGGAAACCGATTAAGGAGCCAGAACTTTTCGGGGACGACTCGTGTTCTGCCTCCCTCTCAAATTCCCACGCCATCTACCGAGGAAGCGGCCTCCAACACGGAGACAGAGCGCTTCCGCTAGAACGCTTACAGTTTCAAAATTACTCCCAGAAAGTACAGGAACAACCTTTGCCCAACCCACTTGATTTTCCTCCCTCAACCTTTAGTAGGTCATTACCAATTATCAACTCAACGTATGGAGCCGGGTTACATGCGACTCAGGATATGTTTATTAATACCAAATCCGACAATAGTAGTGAGTGTAGCTGCATTTTCTCATGCAATACAGCCTAATTTTCTTCCACTGATTCTGATCACGAGAAAAGCCTCGGAGAAGTGACCTCTCTTTCACCGCATTCACCTCATTACGGGACCGAAACTCGCTCAGCAAACTATTTCAGCTTGCGAAAAGTACTAAAATCTGTCATAGCAGAAACTGTCTTGTATACCAATTCTGATCCCCGACCGTTTGCTGACGTGTTCATTCATGGACAACGAATCAGAGGTTTGTTGGATAGTGGCGCAAGTGTGAGTGTCCTTGGTTCAGGGTCAGAGTGTTTCTTGGAAAGGACAGGAATATCTTTCCATTCGATGCCCTCTCAAATCTCAACAGCTGATGGTCAACAACAGCGAGTGCTGGGTCACGTCCGTGTGTTGGTCAAATATGGCACGAAGACTCGAATGATGCGTTTTCATATTGTTCCCAGTTTGCAACAGCAACTATATCTTGGAATTGATTTTTGGCAAAAATTTGGCTAAGCTCCAGTGATGGTTAGTGAATTGCATACCCTGCCAAAGTCACCTCCTGTCTGCTCTCAAAAACATAATCTGACTTTGGAGGATGATCAGCAGTTGCGAACAGTAATTGCTTTGTTTCCATCGTACAATGAGCGGGGACTCGGACGTACTCGTCTCATCGAACATGAAATAGACGTGGGTATTAGCAAGCCCGTCAAGCAAAGATACTATGCGGTGTCACCTCCCGTTCAGAAATCATTGTATGACGAACTTGATAGAATGTTGTCTTTGGGAGTTATTGAAAAAAGCCAAAGTGCTTGGTCTTCTCCGGTGACACTTGTTAAAAAGTCAAACAGTAAGTCGCGCCTTTGTCTTGATGCGAGTAAAATGAACTCGGTTACTGTCTCCGATGCTTTTCCAACTGCACGATCGTGTTTCAGTTTACCTTGATGATTTATTTATTACTTCCTCTATGTTTGACGAACATTTGAAATTACTGAGTACCGTTTCAGTGCTGTTGCGTGATGCTGGGCTTACCATAAATGTGGAAAAAAGTATGAGGTCAGATATCTTGGGTTTGTGGTGGGAAAGGGCTCATTACGAGCTGATCCAGAAAAGATTGCAGCCATTCAAGGTTTTCCTCGTCCGTCCACTGTCAGAAAGGTCCGCAGTTTTTTAGGTGTCTGTGGTTAGTATCGGCGGTTCATCCCTCAGTTTTCTACAATAGCCAGCCCACTGACAGATCTCTTGAAGAAGAATACAAAGTTCCTTTGGAACGAGCGAGCAGAGGAGGCATTCTGTAAATTAAAAGAATGTTTGATCACAGCTCCAGTGTTGGCTAATCCAGATTTTTCCATTCCATTTTTCATTAGATGTGACGCCAGTAACACCGGCATAGGCAGCGTGTTGTTTCAGCGCTCTGCAAATGGTAGTGAGCATCCCATTGCTTTCTTGTCACAGAAATTAAACGCTGCACAACGCAATTATAGCGTTACTGAGTTAGAATTTTTGGCAGCTGTTATGAGTGTTAAGCGTTTTCGTCCCTATATTGAAGGTTTAGAGGTCACCATTATAATGACCATTCTAGTCTCAAATGGCTCATGGATCAACGAGATTTATCTGGCAGATTGGCGCGGTGGAGCCTTAAGCTCCAGGCATTTAATTTCCATATTGAATATCAGAAAGGTAAGGAAAACGTAGTGGCCGATAGTATATCTTCTTGGTACTGGATCACTTAACTAAGTTTTTTCATTAAGGCCCTTCCGGAAGCTACCGCTTCTCGTGTGATTAACTTTTCGGAGCATGAGGTATTTCACATGTTTGAAGTCCCAGAGCACCTTCATTTGGACAATGGAAGCCAGTTTATCGCCAAATCATTCTCTCAACTGTTGGAGAAATATGGGGTGAATCATGTTTATTCGCCTGCCTACTCTCCTCAATCCAACGCCTCGGAGAGAGTAAATCAGTCGATTTAAGCCGCTATCCGTGCCTATGTTGGGAACAATCATAGGAATTGGGACGAGTATCTGAGTGAGATCGGTCTCGCTATTCGAAGCGTGGTTCACGACTCAACCAGATGTTCGCCTCATTTCCAGATGTTCGGGGTACACCCTATAACCCATGGAAGTTCCTATAAACTGTTCCGCGAGTTATCAGATGACTTGGAGGGTGAATTGGAATCTGTTCCTGTTAATCAAACGCTCCAAATGGTGCGAGAGGACGTCAAGGATCGGTTGGTTGACGCCTATAATAGATATTCTAAAGGTTACAACTTGCGAACGCGAGCAAGACCGTTTGTCGTGGGGCAAACGGTGTTTGTTCGGAACCATGTGCAGAGTAGCGCTGCAAATCATTTTTCGGCCAAATTGGCTCCAAAGTTCGTAAAAGCCATTATCACAGAGCGTCTCGGTAATGTCTCATATCGTCTTAATCTCCAGCTGGGTTGTCTTTCGGTGTATTTCATGCTCGGGATTTGAAATCATGACCTGCTTATCGGTCACTTTTACGGCGAGCTTCTTGGTGTAACTTGTCTTATTCATGCTTAGCCTGAACAAATTGTAGCGATAGTTGCAAGCTCAAGCTTATAATCGGTCAAGTCGTTATGTATGAAGTAGGTTTGTTGCATGTTTGAGTGTGTATTGTCTTGTAGTTGAAAATAGTCTTGTTTAAGTGACCCGCTACCTCCCAGAATGTGCATCAGATACCCAATGATTGATTTGCAGGTTAGAAATTGAAATGTAGTCAACTCTAAGTGTGTTTGTTTTTTTTCCTTTTCTCCATTTTCTTTTTCCTCTTCGTCAGGATGTGCTTCCTTTTTGTACCTGCGGGTATCGATCTCGTAATTCGGTGTTTTGCAGAGCCCGGCTTGGAGACTCTTTCTCTGTGGGTCGTCCTCACGTTGGGCGTGCGTCCCCCGTTTCTTATGATCTGCAGTTTCCTTAACGGTTTCAGTCTTTATTTTCTCTAGGGTGGGGTTTTGCGGAGCCCGGCTTTGAGACTCTTTCTCGGTGGGTCGTCCCCACGCTGTAGCGATTTTGTCCCTTCGCTACTTGGGTTCATTTGTTAAATTACTGCTAACAATTTAATTTCGTCACGCGCCATAGTTAAAGTTCCATGGTAGTTCCCACTTTGGTCTTCCCGTTTTTGCATAATTCTGAAACGCGCTTCTTGAGCACGACTCTTGGTGGGGGACCAGGGGGAATATGGGATCAAACCATAAATACTAACTTCAATGGTTTGATCATGGGGAGGAAGGGAGCCTGGTGCTTTATTGCGGTGATAAGGAGACTCCATGAACATCCGGAGTCTATTTCTCTCGATCTTATCTAGAGCCTCGCTGGGTGTAGGGTCATGGACATCGAAAGTAATAAATATTCTGAAAAATTTCTGTTATGTACCTTTGTTATATAGTCCGTCCGTCTGTCCATATCATATTATTAGTCCGTCCGTCCGTCTGTTTTCCTTTATTCATGCACAGCTGACATGAGCATCAACAGGGTGTAGAGAACAAGAATCTCCCCTCCCGACTGATTGCTGGCGGGCACAAGCTGTGCGTTCTTTACATTAATCCTGTAGATGAAATTTTGTAACCTAAGTTGTACTTCGCGGCCGACCTGCGGTGTCGGAGGTTCACGTACGGATGAGCGTGGGTATTGTTAGGTTTGTATGTGGATGCTCTGGCACATGAGTTGGTTATACTCATTTAATTTCCGACATCTATTCCGACTCAGATATCGTTTCACCTGAGGTATGTTGACCAGACCTGCTTAATTCATAGCTGCTTGGTGAGCGACCGTGGTGATTGAACGAGCCTTGTGCGTGAATCGCACTACTGTGGAAAGTAAACATTCTGCTCGTTCGACGTGCTCCAGAATAAGCCAGTATTTTTCGTATCGTATTGTGTCTTGCCTTCTTAGTGTTGTATTGTATTTTGTGTAGTATCGTGTCTTATCTTAACCAAAAACTTGCTACTGGTTTATTTCTGAGTGCATGTGGTCATCAGTGTTGTCCTGGTGCGCTGTGACGTTTTCGGATGAAGCTGAGAGAGAGAGAACTCGGGAATTTAACAAAAATTTTTGTTTTGTTACGAGTAAGGGTGTTTCATCTGGTGTGTGCGGGTGGGTGGTTTGGTGGGCCTTGGCATGTTGGCCTCACTCGTTGAAGTTAGCACATTTCGTATTTTATATTATATTTATAAGCTGTTAATTGCCTGACTTGCAGTAGTTGCTTTTATTTTAATGTTGGCTTTAGTGTTTTTGCTTAAGTGCAATAGAAAGAGACCACTGGTGACATCTACTGGCAATAAATAACTTCAGGTTCGGAGAGTAAATGACTTCAGGTTCGGAGAATCGATTATGAAATCTACAGGAAAGTTCAGGAATAGAACAAATAGAATAGTCAAGAAGCTTTTGGAATAGAACACTCCAGAATAATCCGGAGAGTTTCTAGGGTATAAATATAACAGTTGTCATCGCCAGGAAAAGAGTCTTGTTTTAGACGTTGCAGTGTTAAGAAGCGAAAGTAATAAAGAAGCGATAGTGTGTAATTAGTTTGCGACAATTGAAAGTACAGTGTTAGCGATAATTAGATTTGAGTTGATTAAATAAATGTTTGTGAACTTTATATGATATAAGTGTAATAAAGAACTTATATATTAATTATTTAATATTGTGTTTTAAATAACGAACCAAAGGCCACGCTCGCAACAACTTGTGTCAGAAGTGAAATATATTTGGGAAATAAAGTGGTGGCAATTGACTGAAAAATTAAAAGTGTGATTAATTTTGTGGAAATGTGTTAAATTTTAAAAGTTCTGGAAAATAATTTATATTCAACTGTGAGTGAATTACTACAGTATGGGGCGCAAAGTGGAGGAGCTTCGAATACAGGATTTGAAATTGGAGCTAGGGAACCGCTCATTACAAACGACAGGTGCAAAGAAAGTTCTAGTCGAGCGACTTAGACAAGCTTTGATAGCGGAAGGAAGGAATCCTGAGACATTTGTTTTCGAAGAGAACTTGGAAGGAACCGAATTTGAAGAAGAGCCTGAGATGAAAATGGAACAGCTTTTGAGTACTTTAATGAACAAAATGTGAAAATTGAAGGAATACAGCAGGAAGTGTTGGAAGTTCGACAACAAGTGTCGGGAGTACAACAAAATGTCATGGAACAGCTTGATAACTTTAAAGCAGATCTGGAAAGAATAAAGCATCGTCAGCCTCTAAGCGTAGCAACTGAAATATCCGGTGCAGGTAGAATGAAACCTCCCATATTTGATGGACAAAATTCGTGGCATATCTTCAAGAGACAATTTGAGGCAGCTTCAGAGGTAAATGGATGGAATGATGAAGACAAAGCTATAGCTCTGGTGTTAGCGCTTCGAGGTCCTGCGTCAGAGCTCTTACAAACTGTACCGATTGAAAATCAACGTAATTACTCTTCATTAGTACGGGCGATAGAATTACGTTACGGAGATGAACACATGCAGCAAGTATATCGCGTACATGGCGAATCACTACAACAACTGCAGGCTGATATAGAAAGATTAGCGCATCTGTCATACTCCAGCGCGAATGCGGATTTTCTCAATGAAGTGGCGACGGAGGCATTTGTGAACGCTATTACAGATCAAAATTTACAACAATCATTAAGGCTAGCAGGAAAGAAATCAACAGCAGAAGCACTAGCCTATGCATTAGCGTATGAATCCGCCAGACAAGCTTCACGGAGTGCAGTACGAGTGAGAGAGCAGTGGAAGAATGTACTTGTAACAGAGTGCAATCATCACAGAGCCCGCCTTCACGTGGTGTCCTTCGATGCTGGAATTGTAATAGACCAGGGCACCTTCAAAGGGACTGCAGAAAACGTCGACGAGTGGAATCACCAGAAAAAGAGGGGAAAGAAGAATGCCAAAGATGTCGAGCCAGGGAACAAGCAATTCGTGGAGAGACTAGATATCAAACAGCGACTAGTCGCATCGTCTCTCCTCTTGAGCAGTCGGAAAACTAGTAAAAACCAACTTCGTGGGTCACAAGTTGGTTGGTGGAATCGACAGCCCCGAAGTCATCATCCAAGTAAGTCAGTTACAGAGAAATAACAGCAGTCTTGTTATATATGGAAGTGTAGGACAAAATGACTGCGCAGTTACTATCGATACTGGAGCTTCAAGATCAATTATTAGAGCAGATCTTGTTAAGAACAAATGGCTTCACAACACCACCAAATATCTACTAAGAACAGCAAGTGGAGCAGCAGCACAGGTGTTTGGAGAAATAACTTTAGATGTTCAACTTGGCGAACTACTATTTCCTCACACTTTCCTGATTTCAGATATAATGGATGAATTCATTCTTGGAATAGACTTCATGACCACATACAAAATAAATCTGGATGTCGGAGAGCGGATTCTCAAATATGGCAACATAGAAATTCCTATGAAACTAGGAGAAGAAGGAGATCATCCTGCGAAAGTAAGGACGATGGTTTGCGAAAATATTACTCTTTCGCCATGCTCCGAGACACTAATATGGACAAAGCTTACTGATGACATCGGGACCTGCCGATTCTATCTGGTGGAGCCTAAACCCACAAAAGTTACATCGAACATCATCGTTGGCAAGATTTTAGTGAAGGCAGAAGGTGCAACATTAATACCAGTCAGAGTGCTTAACACATCCGAAAACGAGGTACAACTAAAAGAAGGTGCTATAATGGAAATTGTGAACCCGTTTACCAAATCGTCAATTTAGATAATGGTAGTAATGTCAAGGAGACAAAAACTATACCAGCTACTACCCAACAGGTTCAGAAACTTCTTTCGTCTAGTGCCTTAAGTGAACAACAACACAACGATGCCAAAGAGGTGATCGATGAATTTTCGGAATTATTTGCAATGAATGATGATGACTATGGTAAAACAAATCTTGTCCAGCATCGAATCGATACAGGAGATTCCAGACCCATTCGACAGACACCACGAAGATTGCCATTAGCCAAACAACCAGAAGTTGCAGACATGATGAACTCCATGAAGAAACCAGGCATCATAGAGGAATCTAATAGCCCTTGGACATCGCCGGTTGTTCTGGTTAGGAAGAAGGATGGCAGCACCCGATTCTGAGTAGACTACCGCCAACTAAATAACGTGACGAGAAAAGATAGCTATCCATTACCAAGGATTGATGACACATTGGATACCCTTTCCGGAGCGCAATGGTTTTCCACGCTGGATTTGAAGAGTGGTTACTGGCAAGTGGAAATACATCCCGAGGACCGAGAGAAAACTGCTTTCTCAGTTGGCAGTGGCTTATGGCAATTCAAAGTAATGCCATTTGGGTTATGTAATGCTCCAGCCACATTTGAACGACTAATGGAATGTGTTCTACGAGGTTTAACCTAGAAAACATGTCTTGTCTATTTGGATGACATAATAGTAATCGGAAGGACATTCATGGAACATAAAAACAACTTACGGGATGTACTTCAAAGACTCAAAGATGCAAAATTAAAGCTCAGTGCGAGTAAATGTGCTCTATTTAAAAAAGAAGTTAAATATTTAGGGCACATAGTTTTATCACAAGGAGTAAGAACCGATCCAGAAAAGATAGAAGCCGTCAAAAATTGGCCAGCACCAAAGGACAAACATCAATTACGGAGTTTTCTTGGTTTAGCCCTACTACAGGCGATTCGTGAAAGGTTTTGCAGATATAGCAAGAAGCCTACATCAACTTACCGAAAAGGGAAAGCCGTTCATATGGTCGGATAAATGCAACGAAAGTTTTGAAAATTTGAAGCAACAGCTCTGTGAAGCGCCAGTACTTCACTATCCAAAGCTGGGAAAAACATTTATATTAGACACGGATGCCAGCAATGAAGGTATTGATGCATTGCTTTCTCAGGACGAGAATGGTCAAGAAGATCCAGTAGCTTACTATAGCAAAGCACTTTCAAAGTCAGAGAAAAATTATTGTGCTACAAGAAAGGAGCTACTTGCCATTGTAAGTTCAACAAAGCATTTTCATAAATATCTCTACGGGCAGAAATTCATCCTTCGCACCGACCATGCAGCCCTTAAATGGCTTCTGCAGTTTAAGAATCCTGAGGGACAAGTGGCGAGATGGATAGAGCGACTCTATGCTTATGATTTTGAAATACAACACCAAAGAGGTCGTATTCATGGAAATGCAGACGCCCTTTCACGACGTCCATGTAAACTTGAGTGCAAACATTGCGCCCGAATAGAAGAAAAAGAAACAACAGCAACTATACAGTTGGTAACCGTGGAGCCATCTACAGGTTGGGACAACGAGCACCTGCGAGCAGCACAACGAGAAGATCCGGACTTTTCACCTATTGTTGCTTGGAAAGAAGACATGGAAAGACCAGACTGGAAGCATATTTCGGAACGGAGTGAGAAGCTGAAAAGTTACTGGGCCCAATGGAACTCTCTTCATGTTGAATGTGGTATATTAAAACGCAAGTGGGAAGCACCTAATGGCGAATCTTTCCGAATGCAGATAGTCGTGCCGGCATCAAACGTCAAAGATGTTCTAGAAGAATTGCACGGTGGAACCTCTGGAGGACATTTGGGAGTGAACAAAACCATTTCCAAAATACGAGAAAAGTTTTATTGGTTACATATGCGAGAAGATGTGGAGGTGTGGTGCCGCAGATGCACTGTCTGTGCTGCTTGCAAAGGGCCGCAACACAGAAGCAGAGGAGAAAGCATAAGTACAATGTCGGAGCCCCCTTTGAAAGGATAGCTATAGACATCGCTGGACCTTTTCCAGAAACGGATGGCGGTAACCGTTATATATTAGTTGCCATTGACTATTTCAGTAAATGGCCTGAAGCTTATGCAATCCCTAATCAAGAGGCAACCACAGTTGCGGAACAAATAATAACGAATTGGGTCAGTAGGTTTGGTGTGCCTCACGAACTTCATTGGGACCAAGGACGGAACTTCGAATCGCGGACTTTCCAGGAGATGTGTAAAATGTTGGGAATAAGAAAAACTAGAACAACCGCTCTACACCCACAATCTGATGGCATGGTAGAGCGCTTCAACAGAACATTGATCGAGCATCTAAAGAAAGTAGTTGACTATCATCAACGCGATTGGGATCGACATATTCCTGTATTCCTAATGGCTTATAGATCAGCCGTTCATAGTACTACCGGACAAACCCCAGCTAAAGTCATATTCGGAAGAGAGATGCGTTTACCTAGCGACCTCAAATTCGGTACCCCCAGAGGTGAACAAAAGTTACCAGAAGACTACGTATCGGAGCTCAAACAACCATTAGCCGATGTACACGAGGCCACGAGGACGAAATTAGCAACAAATACTGATCGGATGAAGACCCGCTATGACTTACGCGCTAATTCCGCAGGATTTAACGAAGGTGATCTTGTTTGGCTGTACAACCCGAAACGACGTAAGGGACGTTCTCCAAATTGCAACAACACTGGGAAGGACCATATTCAGTAGTAACTAGAATTAATGACGTGGTATACAGGATTCAGCGTGGCACAAGAGGCAAGCACAAAATTGTTCATTTGGACCGCTTGTGTCAATAATACGAGCATCAAGACCGTGGACCACCTGTTGTTCGGGACGAACAAGTTTAAGTGTTACGTGCAATAGAAAGAGACAACTGGTGACATCTACTGGCAATAAACAACTTTAGGTTCGGAGAGTAAATGACTTCAGGTTCGGAGAATCGATTATGAAATCTACAGGAAAGTTCAGGAATAGAACAAATAGAATAGTCAAGAAGCTTTTGGAATAGAACACTCCAGAATAATCCGGAGAGTTTCTAGGGTATAAATATAACAGTTGTCATCGCCAGGAAAAGAGTCTTGTTTTAGACGTTGCAGTGTTAAGAAGCGATAGTGTGTAA
Source organism: Dioctria linearis (assembly GCA_963930735.1). NCBI lineage: Eukaryota > Metazoa > Arthropoda > Insecta > Diptera > Asilidae > Dioctria > Dioctria linearis. The sequence goes on along the minus strand of OZ005742.1, from coordinate 186,183,678 downwards.
TTAGATTGCAATAATTGAAAGTACAGTGTTAGCGATAATTAGAGTTGAGTTGATTAAATAAATGTTTGTGAACTTAATATGATTTAAATGTAATAAAGAACTTATATATTAATTATTTAATATTGTGTTTTAAATAACGAACCAAAAGCCACGCTCGCAACAATATTTAATTTTATATATACTCGTACTCATCTATAATTGCGGTGCATAATTTGTTCCGTGTTATTAACTTGTGTCGACAACATTCATCGTGCTGAAGGTATTAAACCTTGAATTTCATTTTGTCTGGTCATTGCTAGTTATTGCCAACATTTCTGTATAATGCATTTTTCATTTTTATCTGAAGAAGAATTAGGCATTGAATGCACCGTGCACAATATTTCATATCCCGGATCGAACATAATGGGGCAGCTAGCTCAAAAATATCAAGGGGTATGCCTCAACCGAAGTAAAGTACCAGCAAGGACTCGCGATCCTAAAAATCCCAAGTCAGAATTGCACTATATATCTGTGTGGGTAGAAAATCTACAGCGCGACTTGAATTCTAATCCCGCCACAACTATTGTAGACTTATCGTGTTATAAAGCACAAGTTTTTCATTTATTGGGCCGAGCAAATCGTCTTGCAGACTCTGTACCTTCAGTTCAATTACAAGCAGAAAAGCTGGGGAGAGAGTTAGGCCAACTGGTGAAAACACTAAATCATGTTAACCTCGTGGAATTGGAGGAAGCGACAGGAGAGTCCCGTGAGGTTGGTTCGCCTAAAAATGTTACATCCAAGCAAGTAAATGAAGTAGAAAGTCTAGGGTCGACTGAAGCAGTAGCCAAGAGGCCTTCAACAACTTATTCAATGGTAGATTTTTCTGAAAATTTCAAAAGTGTTGAACAAAATAAGAATCCTTCTTTAACACACGAAAGATCTTGTGATGCGTTTGCATATGACAATTTTTTTCCGATATAAGCCCTCTAATAGTTTAAATACCCCGTCGCGTTCTGCTTCGTCTTCTTTTCAGAATCCCAGAAGGAATGTGAGTCAAGTAGGTTTAGATCCAGTTCAAGCGCCAGTAAGGGCCCCTCGTCTGGAAAATCTGTATCCATTTCAACAGTCTGGTGCTGTTCAGTGGCGGTTACCTTTTCGAAATGCCCCTGGTGGCAATGTGGCTCCTTTGGCTGAGGAGAATAGAAGAAGTCCGACCAGAAGTCCAGGGTTCAAGTGGCGTTTGACCTTCGATGGTACATCCGGACTGGACGTTTTGGAGTTTATTTTCCGTCTGGGGTCTCTGGCTCGGTTAGAGCGTGTTATCGATGCAGACCTGTGTACGGGTTTCCATACCTTGGTTACGGGGAAAGCAGCCAATTGGTATTGGTTGTATGTCAGGGACAACCGTCTTCCTAACTGGACGGAATTGCGATCAGCGCTACTTCGTGAATTTCAAAATCTGGAATCAGATTATGAGATTCGTAAATTAATTGAGGCCCGAAGGCAGGGTCAGCGTGAGTCCTTCAGTGACTTCAGATTATCTGTTCATGCTTTAGTGTCAAGAATGACTATTCCCATCCCTGAATCGGAACTAATTGAAATTATGCGGCGTAATATGAAGCCGGCCTTGCAGGAGGTTCTGTTATTATATCCAGTGCATAATATTTTAGATTTGCGCGATGTATGCAATCGTTTTGAGAAGCTCTGGTCAGACATCGGTCCTCCTCGAGAAATGGTTCAGCGTCGTACGGTTCATAAGATTTATTCAGATAACCAATATCTGACATCCCAATTAAAATCAGATCTACGATGCCCGGTGGAAGCTTTTCAGGTGGATTATCATCCACAATTTTTAAATAAAGGACAACCACCTTCGTCCCGATACCCCAGAATTTTGACGTGTTGGAACTGTGCGCTGGACGGTCATAGTTATCATGATTGTCCTTCAGGTTCGCGAAAAATACTTTGCTTCGGATGCGGAGCAGATGGCGTTATCAAACCACGTTGTACTGTTTGCTCGCCGGGAAACCGATTAAGGAGCCAGAACTTTTCGGGGACGACTCGTGTTCTGGCTCCCTCTCAAATTCCCACGCATCTACCGAGGAAGCGGCCTCCAACACGGAGACAGAGCGCTTCCGCTAGAACAATTACAGTTTCAAAATTACTCCCAGAAAGTACAGGAGCAACCTTTGCCCAACCCACTTGATTTTCCTCCCTCAACCTTTAGTAGGTCATTACGAATTATCAACTCAACGTATGGAGCCGGGTTACATGCGACTCAGGATGTGTTTATTAATACCAAATTCGACAATAGTAGTGAGTGTAGCTGCATTTCCTCATGCAATACAGCCTCATTTTCTTCCACTGATTCTGATCACGAGAAAAGCCTCGGAGAAGTGACCTCTCTTTCACCCCATTCACCTCATTACGGGACCGAAACTCGCTCAGCAAAGTATTTTAGCTTGCGAAAAGTACTAAAAGCTGCCATAGCAGAAACTGTCTTGTATACCAATTCTGATCCCCGACCGTTTGCTGACGTGTTCATTCATGGACAACGAATCAGAGGTTTGTTGGATAGTGGCGCAAGCGTGAGTGTCCTTGGTTCAGGGTCAGAGTGTTTCTTGGAGAGGACAGGAATATCTCTCCATTCGATGCCCTCTCAAATCTCAACAGCTGACGGTCAACAACAGCGAGTGCTGGGTCACGTCCGTGTGTTGATCAACTATGGCACGAAGACTCGAATGATGCGTTTTCATATTGTTCCCAGTTTGCAACAGCAACTATATCTTGGAATTGATTTTTGGCAAAAATTTGGCTTAGCTGCAGTGATGGTTAGTGAATTGCATACCCTGCCAAAGTCACCTCCTGTCTGTTCTCAAAAACATAATCTGACTTTGGAGGAGGATCAGCAGTTGCGAACAGTAATTGCTTTGTTTCCATCGTACAATGAGCAGGGACTCGGACGTACTCGTCTCATCGTCAAGCAGAGATACTATGCGGTGTCACCTCCCGTTCAGAAATCATTGTATGACGAGCTTGATAGAATGTTGTCTTTGGGAGTTATTGAAGAAAGCCAAAGAGCTTGGTCTTCTCCGGTGACCCTTGTTAAAAAGTCAAACGGTAAGTCGCGCCTTTGTCTTGATGCGAGTAAACTGAACTCGGTTACTGTCTCCGATGCTTTTCCAACTGCACGATCGGGTTTCAGTTTACCTTGATGATTTATTTATTACTTCCTCTATGTTTGACGAACATTTGAAATTACTGAGTACCGTTTCAGTGCTGTTGCGTGATGCTGGGCTTACCATAAATGTGGAAAAAAGTAGGAGGTCAGATATCTTGGGTTTGTGGTGGGAAAGGGCTCATTACGAGCTGATCCAGACAAGATTGCAGCCATTCAAGGTTTTCCTCGTCCGTCCACTGTCAGAAAGGTCCGCAGTTTTTTAGGTGTCTGTGGTTGGTATCGGCGGTTCATCCCTCAGTTTTCTACAATAGCCAGCCCACTGACAGATCTCTTGAAGAAGAATACAAAGTTCCTTTGGAACGAGCGAGCAGAGGAGGCATTCTGTAAATTAAAAGAATATTTGATCACAGCTCCAGTGTTGGCTAATCCAGATTTTTCCATTCCATTTTTCATTAGATGTGACGCCAGTAACACCGGCATAGGCAGTGTGTTGTTTCAGCGCTCTGCAAACGGTAGTGAGCATCCCTTTGTTTTCTTGTCACAGAAATTAAACGCTGCACAACGCAATTATAGCGTTACTGAGTTAGAATTTTTGGCAGCGCTTATGAGTCTTAAGCGGTTTCGTCCCTATATTGAAGGTTTGGAGTTCACCATTATAATGACCATTCTAGTCTCAAATGGCTCATGGATCAACGAGATTTATCTGGCAGATTGGCGCAGTGGAGCCTTAAGCTCCAGCCATTTAATTTCCATAATGAATATCAGAAAGGTAAGGAAAACGTAGTGGCCGATGCTTTGTCTCGTGTTTTTGGTGAAGAGTCTGTTGAGAGTGTTATGGATGAATTTGCAGTGGAGGAAGTGTCCGTCCCAGTGTCTGGTCCGGAGAGGAGGGGCATTGATTTGGATTCGGCTGCTTTTAAAGAGAAGAGTTACCTGGAAAAAGTAAACAAGGTTATTCTTGACCCTCAGGCATTCCCCAATTTACGAGTTGTAAATGGTTGTCTACATATTTCTAATCCTTCCTCTTTCAGTTCATTAACAAGTAGCCAGGTTCGTTGGAGACTCTGGGTTCCTGATAGCCTCACAGGTGATTTGATATCACAGGAACACCGCCCACCAATTTCTTCGCATTTTGGGTTCGTTAAGACCTTAGAAAAGTTACGTCGCAATTATTATTGGCCTATAATGGCATCTGATGTTAGCAAATTTGTGGCTGCGTGCGAAATTTGTAAACAAATTAAACCTTTTAATTTTACTCCAAGGCCCCCATTGGGGGAAGGCCGCTCGTCTGATCTACCATGGCAGAGAATCTTCTGTGATTTTCTCGGACCATATCCCCGAAGTCGAAACGGAAATAAGTATATCTTCTTGGTACTGGATCACTTAACTAAGTTTTTTCATTAAGGCCCTTCCGGAAGCTACCGCTTCTCGTGTGATTAACTTTTTGGAGCATGAGTTATTTCATATGTTTAGAGTCCCAGAGCACCTTCATTCGGACAATGGAAGCCAGTTTATCGCCAAATCATTCTCTCAACTTTTGGAGAAATATGGGGTGAATCATGTTTATTCGCCTGCCTACTCTCCTCAATCCAACGCCTCGGAGAGAGTAAATCAGTCGATTTTAGCCACTATCCGTGCCTATGTTGGGAACAATCATAGGAATTGGGACGAGTATCTGAGTGAGATCGATCTCGCTATTCGAAGCGTGGTTCACGACTCAACCAGGTGTTCGCCTTATTTCCAGATGTTCGGGGTACACCCTATAACCCATGGAAGTTCCTATAAACTGTTCCGCGATTTATCAGATGACTTGGAGGGTGAATTGGAATCTGTTCCTGTTAATCAAAAGCTCCAAATGGTGCGAGAGGACGTCAAGGATCGGTTGGTTGATGCCTATAATAGATATTCTAAAGGTTACAACTTGCGAACGCGAGCAAGACCGTTTGTCGTGGGGCAAACGGTGTTTGTTCGGAACCATGTGCAGAGTAGCGCTGCAAATCATTTTTCGGCCAAATTGGCTCCAAAGTTCGTAAAAGCCATTATCACAGAGCGTCTCGGTAATGTCTCATATCGTCTTAATCTCCAGCTGGGTTGTCTTTCGGTGTATTTCATGCTCGGGATTTGAAATCATGACCTGCTTATCGGTCACTTTTACGGCGAGCTTCTTGGTGTAACTTGTCTTATTCATGCTTAGCCTGAACAAATTGTAGCGATAGTTGCAAGCTCAAGCTTATAATCGGTCAAGTCGTTATGTATGAAGTAGGTTTGTTGCATGTTTGAGTGTGTATTGTCTTGTAGTTGAAAATAGTCTTGTTTAAGTGACCCGCTACCTCCCAGAATGTGCATCAGATACCCAATGATTGATTTGCAGGTTAGAAATTGAAATGTAGTCAACTCTAAGTGTGTTTGTTTTTTTTTCCTTTTCTCCATTTTCTTTTTCCTCTTCGTCAGGATGTGCTTCCTTTTTGTACCTGCGGGTATCGATCTCGTAATTCGGTGTTTTGCAGAGCCCGGCTTGGAGACTCTTTCTCTGTGGGTCGTCCTCACGTTGGGCGTGCGTCCCCCGTTTCTTATGATCTGCAGTTTCCTTAACGGTTTCAGTCTTTATTTTCTCTAGGGTGGGGTTTTGCGGAGCCCGGCTTTGAGACTCTTTCTCGGTGGGTCGTCCCCACGCTGTAGCGATTTTGTCCCTTCGCTACTTGGATTCATTTGTTAAATTACTGCTAACAATTTAATTTCGTCACGCGCCATAAAGTTCCATGGTAATTCCCACTTTGGTCTTCCCGTTTTTGCATAATTCTGAAACGCGCTTCTTGAGCACGACTCTTGGTTTTTCTTGTGGTACTGTACCCCCGATTTTTAATGCAGTCAGATTTTGTAGAAAAATTTAGGAAAGTTTCCATGACGTATGGTTGCTTACCGATGATTGGTCAAGCAAGGGAAGTGGGACTGGTACTTTGGGGAACAAAAGTAGAAGGAACTGGCTGTGGTGGAGGAAAGTGGGTGCATGGTTAGTTTAGTTTGGTTTGTGATTTTGGAACAGCGATGTGAAAAGTGGTCTTGAAAAAAAAAGAAACGAGAAGATTTAAAAGTTTGATTATTTTGTTTTGTTCCTGAAAGTTATGAAATCAGGATAGTTATTTCATTTAAAAAAATTGGATATTTGTTCCTGAAAGGAAAGGAATCAGGATTGTGTTTTAATTTTAAAAATTTGTGATTGGTTCCTGAAAGAAAAGAAATCAGGATTTTATTTTGTTCCTGAAAGTAATGAAATCAGGATAGTTATTTCATTTAAAAAAAATTGAAATTTGTTCCTGAAAGGAAAGGAATCAGGATTGTGTTTTGATTTTAAAAATTTGTGATTGGTTCCTGAAAGAAAAGAAATCAGTATTTTATTTTGTTCCTGAAAGTAATGAAATCAGGATAGTTATTTCATTTAAAAAAATTTGATATTTGTTCCTGAAAGGAAAGCAATCAGGATTGTGTTTTGATTTTAAAAAATTGATTTGTGCCTGAAAGGAAAGGAATCAGGATTGTGTTTTGATTTTAAAAATTTGATATTGTGCCCGAAAGGAAAGGAATCAGGATTGTGTTTTGATTTTAAAAATTTGATATTGTACCTGAAAGGAAAGGAATCAGGATTGTGTTTTGATTTTAAAAATTTGATATTGTTCCTGAAAGGAAAGGAATCAGGATTGTTTTGATTTTAAAAAAATTTGATATTTGTTCCTGAAAGAAAAGAAAATCAGGTTTGTGATTTCATTTTAAGGTTGATATTTGTTCCTCAAAAGAAAAGAAATCAGGATTGTAAATTCATTTTTAAGGTTAATTTTTGTTTCTGAAAGGAAAAGAACGCAGGATTGTGTTTTGATTTGATTTTGATTTTTTTTTTATATTTGTTCCTGTACAGAAAAGAAATCAGGATTGTAAATTCATTTTTACGGTTAATTATTGTTCCTGAAAGCAAAAGAAAGCAGGATTGTGTTTTGATTAGATTTATGATTTTTTTTGGTTCCTGTAAAGAAAAGAAAATAAGGTTTGTGATTTCATTTTAAGGTTGATAATTGTTCCTGTAAAGAAAAGAAAATCAGGTTTGTGATTTCATTTTAAGGTTGATAATTGTTCCTGAAAAGAAAAGCAAATCAGGATTGTAAATTCATTTTTAAGGTTAATTTTTGTTCCTGAAAGGAAAAGAACGCAGGATTGTGTTTTGATTTGATTTTGATTTTTTTTTTTTTTTTAATTGATATTTGTTCCTGTACAGAAAACAAATCAGGATTGTGTTATAGGTGAATTTTAGTATTGTACCCTGAAGGGAATAATCAGATTGTGGTTTGTTAAATATAAATAAATAAAAAAAGAAATAATAATTAAAATTTTCGGGCTTCCTTGTTGAAGGCTCCGAATGTGATTAGTAGATCGTAGTTTTTTTCATGCTTATTCTTCTCGTATTTTTGTTTTAGGTTTTGCGTGTAATGTAGTGAGACTATTCCTTTTTGGAGGGAGGGTTGGCATGATGGGGTGAGGGGGTAGAGTTTGCTTGCCGGTGCGCACACACCAGGGGGAATATGGGATCAAACCATAAACACTAACTTTGTCATCAGCGGTTTGATCATTGGGAGGAAGGGAGCCTGGGGCTTAATTGCAGTGATAAGGAGACTCCATGAACATCCGGAGTCTATTTCTCTCGATCTTATCTAGAGCCTCGCTGGGTGTAGGGTCATGGACATCGAAAGTAATAAATATTCTGAAAAATTTCTGTTATGTACCTTTGTTATATATTCCGTCCGTCTGTCCATATCATATTATTCGTCCGTCCATCTGTTTTCCTTTATTAATGCACAGCTGACATGAGCATCAACATGGTGTAGAGAACAAGAACCTCCCCTCCCGACTGATTGCTGGCGGGCACAAGCTGTGCGTTCTTTACATTAATCCTGTAGATGAAATTTTGTAACCTAAGTTGTACTTCGCGGCCGGCCTGTGGTGTCGGAGGTTCACGTACGGATGAGCGTGGGTAGTGTTAGGTTTGTATGTGGATGCTGTGGCCCATGGGTTGGTTGAAAAGAGGTTTCGCCCGGTTACAGAACATCAACAACAAATGATGACCTTACAAAGTCACCAGCTATATATAGGAGCAAGCACAATTAAAGTACCGGCGCAACCGCACATTGCAATCGACTAATAGCCGGGCACGGCAGACTTTTTTAACGATATACCCCATAGGATTAAGCCATTGCGAAAGAACTCCAGGACACGTGTCAAACCCATAGTTCTGGATCATAATCAATAGAAGAAGTTCTTCGAAGAATTGCACAACGCATTTGAAGTTTGCTTAGTGCTATTTTAAAAATACTTTTACATATTTACACATCGTTTTCTATCATTAACTCGTATCAAATGACCCCTCCTTCATCGAAATCACTGATAAAAATATTCTAGACTTTTACAGAACTGATGTTTTTAAGTCGAGTTTTCCAACAATATTTTTGTGGTGAATTTTGCGTCATCGCCCATCGTAATGTGACAAAAAATATTTTCCATGAAAAAAATGCCTCGATGACAGCTGATCAAGATTCAAAATACCAGATATCACTCTTGGATAAGGTTTAAAAAAAAAACACCAAAAATGTATATCTTATAATTTTTATTTTACAAAACACAGCATACACTAATTCTTTATTTGTGGACATTTCACGCACACAATCAGTCAAAGAATGAATTGATTCAAGAAAATTTCTTCCTAAGTTGATCTACTATAAATTAAATTGCGCTCCGTAAATTATGAAATGATAAACGAACAGAAAAATTTTGTTATGAAACAAAATATAAATTATAATTACTATCCCTTCTAGAAATCGAAGAGATTAAGATCTACAACACTCGCCGAAACAAGTCTTTGACCGAGGAAGATGTTTCAATTTGAACGTTAGCAGAATCGGTCAAAAACCAGCTTCGCTTAACGTTTTACAATATCGCGGAATGAAAAAGGACTTTTACAACAAGGTTACAATTCTTGTTTATAAAAAAAAAAAATGCATTTGCAACAAAATAAATTATGATTTTTTTTTATAAATTTAAAGACCTAAACTATCTCTAATATAGCAGTCCTTACAATTCATCCTTGAGATCTTCATCATCGCCGCCGGCTGGTGGTGGTGCTCCCCCTTGATTTTGATACAATTTAGCAATGATTGGTTGCACAACAGTTTCCAATTCTTTTTTCTGTTTCTTGTACTCTTCTGGGTCGGCTTCTTGATTTTCTTCCAACCATTTGATCTTCTCATCAATAGCCTCTTCCATTTTGCTCTTCTCTTCATCAGACAGTTTGGCACCTAATTTATCTTTGTCGCCAATTTGATTTTTTAAGCTGTAAGCATAGCTCTCAAGATCATTACGGGATTCAACACGTTCTTTGAGTTTTTTATCTTCATCAGCGAATTTTTCAGCATCCTTGATCATCCGTTCAATATCTTCGGGAGTCAAACGATTTTGATCGTTCGTTATAACAATCTTCTCTCGATTACCAGTGCCCTTGTCTTCTGCTGCCACTTGTAAGATACCGTTTGCATCAATTTCAAATGATACCTCAATTTGTGGAATTCCTCGTGGTGCTGGTGGAATGCCAGTTAAATCAAATTTACCCAATAAATGATTGTCTTTAGTCATTGGACGTTCACCTTCATAGACTTGAATTGTTACGGTATGTTGATTATCAGAAGCTGTTGAGAAGATTTGTGATTTTTTGGTTGGAATCACCGTATTTCTTGGAATCAATTTTGTCATCACTCCACCAACAGTTTCAATACCAAGAGTCAATGGATTTACATCAAGCAGAACAATAGCATCAGTATCTTGTTCACCAGAAAGAACACCAGCTTGTACAGCAGCACCATATGCAACAGCTTCATCTGGATTGATACCACGGGATGGTTCCTTTCCACCAAAGAAATCTTTTACCAATTGCTGTATTTTCGGAATACGAGTAGAGCCACCTACCAAGACAATTTCATGGACATCTTTTTTATTCATATCAGCATCTTCCATTACCTTTTGCACTGGCTTTAATGTAGAACGGAACAAGTCCATGTTGAGTTCTTCAAACTTGGCACGGGTAAGTGTTTCAGAGAAATCTTCTCCTTCAAAAAACGATTCAATTTCAATCCGTACTTGATGGCTTGATGAGAGAGCACGTTTTGCCTTTTCAACTTCACGACGTAATTTTTGCACGGCACGATTATCCTTACGTATATCTTTTCCTTTCTTTTTCTTATATAATTTAATGAAATGATCCATTACACGTTGATCGAAATCTTCACCGCCCAAATGAGTGTCACCATTTGTAGCTACAACTTCGAAAACACCATTATCGATTGTTAGCAAAGAAACATCGAAAGTTCCACCGCCCAAATCAAAGACCAAAACATTTTTCTCTCCATCTTTCTTATCAAGACCATAAGCTATAGCGGCAGCGGTGGGTTCATTAATGATACGCATAACATTCAATCCAGCAATAACACCAGCATCTTTGGTAGCCTGACGTTGAGCATCATTGAAGTAAGCCGGTACAGTGACTACAGCATGTGTTACTTTCTTACCCAAATAAGCTTCAGCTGTTTCCTTCATTTTACCCAAAACCATTGCAGAGATTTCTTCAGGTGCAAAAATCTTATTACCTTGTGATGTACTGACACTAATATGGGGCTTAGAGTTCTTTTCTAACACTTTGAATGGGAAGAATTTGATGTCATGCTGAACATTTGTGTCACTCCATTCACGACCAATTAAACGTTTAGCATCGAAAACTGTATTTTCAGGATTTGTTGTTAACTGATTTTTAGCAGCATCTCCGATTAGACGTTCACCATCAGCGGTGAATGCTACATAGGATGGAGTAATTCGATTACCCTGATCGTTTGCAATAATTTCTACTCGTCCGTTTTTGTATACACCGACACTGAAATGATGCACAAAAAAAGGAAAAGGAAATTATTAGTAAATTGCTGGAAATAGTAATTCAAAATTTAAGCAATGATATTTGATATTAAATATGGCACAAATAGTGAATAAATTGTTAAAAACTTTAACTTACCATGAGTAGGTCGTTCCTAAATCAATGCCAATGACTGTACCGATATCCTTATCCTTCTCTTTTTTCTCTTCTCCCATCGAATGGCCTATGAAGGCCACTACGGCCAACAGTATATCCAGTCTCATTTTTGCTGAACTGATCTGTAAATAGAATAAAATAAAATAATAAATATACAATCAAGTTGTAAATGTATGATTGTTTGTAGAGATTTTATTTCTGAACGGTGCACTAGTTGCCTCTATACTTTCTAATGTAACAGTTTTGCTATTTACTGATGATATAATAAGACTGCTCTTTATCTAGAAAATAAACCCCTAATCTAGTACACCGACGGCGACCGATAAGGTGTAGGAGCAGGTATATATGGTGTAATGCCAAGAGCTCATATTTATAATATTTATCAAAACCTGGAAAAAACGCCTCAATATTCCAGGCAGGAGTTTATGCCACCACTAGATGTGCAGGCAATCCAACACTAACAGGAAAAAATATATCTATACACATAGCTAAGCGGCACTGAAAGCTCTTATCAACTGAGGTCAAAACGAAATTAATGCATTCCAGCATTAACAAACCTTGGCACAAAGAACCACTTGACACTTCAATGGGTGCCAGGCCACACTCGGGTATTGATGGGAAATAATGGCCAAAAAAGGAGCATCCATGCCCCTCATGACCGGAACCATATTCCGGTATTTCTCACAGCATCGTGAAGCTTACCATCCAAAACTGAATCCAAAGATGGACTACAATGATAGACTCTAGACAAGCCAGTGAAAAACGTATATGTGATTTATTCAGGTAGAAGACTGTGAGGCGAGTTGTCACATTTGATTATTGATGAATATAAAATAAAATAAATTAAAAATATATATATGTATATGTATATAATAATAATTATCGGAATAGTTTTAGTAGTTCCATTTTTTGCAATTGGCACCAACTCAAGATTTATTTATTATTTTTGGAAAGCTGAGACAGGAATTTCTGTAATTTTTTAATTGAATTAGCAAAACGTCCCAGTTTCCTGGAAGATAAATGCAAAATGCCGACAGACTGTTCTCACTGTCAACAGTCGATAAGAAATAGCCAAGTAATTGGATGCAAAGTAGTGTGTGGAAGAATATTTTGCCTGAAATTTGCGAACTTGTCAGCCCACCCACCTCCACCACCTTGGTAGTCGTAAACTGGAATGATTTCCAAGACAGGTTGACGACCCTCTATCGAGACAAACCTTCCCCCAGAGGAACCTAACAAACACAGAAATAGATTCCCAAATAGAGTTATTGACTAATTGTCTACAGAGCAATATAGATCACTTCAGCACCAAAAACTATTTCTATAAAAACCTTCCGACAAACCTTCAAAGCCTGTATAAATACAGGTAAAAACTGCGGAAAATCCTAAACCGCATTTATCATAGAACGCTAAACTCCCAAAACCCGGACTACGAATCCATTCTCTTCCAAGTCAAATGCTTATCGATTATCATCGATGATCAAACAAAACTGCATCGCAGAACAGTTTAGGGAAAAATTTGAAAAAATCAAGCCACTCCCACAGACTTTTGAAAATATTAACAGTCTATTCCAGGAAGCCAAAACTCCCTAAAGTCATAACAGTCAAGACACACTAGTTCTACCACAGGAAAAATGTGATGCATTCGCATCATATTTTTAAGACACTCAATCCTTAGTACTCCAGCCTTCTCCTTGGAAGTAAACAGCAGTGTCAATACTTTCCTGAATGCAAATGACTCCACACCACAAACATTCTTCTGCGTGGATAGCACCGCAATCTATCCTAAAGAGCAAAATATCTGCACCTTTTCGTCTTAACCAAAACAATAAACTCAAAAAAAAATCAAATAGTCCCGATAAAATTTCAAATGCAATTATTAAAAAACTTCCACCTATAGCCCTTGACTTCCTAGCAACCATCTTCAATAATTGCTACTTCAAAGAAAAATGGAAAATTTCACGCATCTTCCCCGTCCCCAAAAAGAATTCGTCAAAATACCTCAAGGAGTTCAGGTTTAAGAAAGTCATCAAGCAACAGGTTATAAACACCTGTGAAGAAAAAAATATCTGCCATGACTACCAATTTGGTTTCAAACCACAATACTCTACCTGTCATCTACTACTAAGGTTTTATACGGATGCAACCAGAGCCCTAAATAGGAACGACTGCATCGTAGGCTGCTTCCTTAATGTCAAAAAGTATTCGACTCAGTATAGACAGCAGGACTTGTTTTTAAGTTAAATCAGTTCGGTTCCCCCCCCCCCCCACACCTCAATATGTTAATTCACAATTTCCTAACTTCTAGGAAATTTTATGTGGAACTCGAAGAACACAAATCACCACTTAAGGCAAAAGCAGGCGCTGTCCCCCAAGGCTCCATTTTAGGCCCAATCCTTTTCAATCTCTATACTACAGACCAACCTCCAAACAAGAATGGATCAACACTCTTATACGCTGATGACTTCCGTACGTATGCCCAATCTCGCTACCCAAATTTGGCTACAAATAAAGTCAACCTGCACCTTCAAAAGTTAGTTTCAAAATAAATGATCAAAAATCTGAAACCTCCAACTTGCAAAATCCAAGTCCTTTGAATCTGTCTACAACAGGGGAAAATAAAACCCACACAAAGCGCGAAATACCTGGGTATCAAATTCCATGAACTTTAGAGATTCAATGACCATGCTAAAGCGACCATTTGTTATGGTCGTAGCGTAGTGTATGTAGCACGGTTACACTGAGCGAAGCCAGCCGAGCGCCACCTGAGCGGCAAAGATCGACGTCGCAACTCGGACTCGAAAAAAAAGAAGAAGGCAGAGAGGAAAAACGAGGATATTGCGGACTTTACAAGAATCCGTAGTCAAGTTAAATAAAATTCTAAAATACGTAACCACAAAAAGGGTCCGGTTGTTCCCAAAAAAGTATTATCCTGCCAAAAGTGCTCGAGATTAAGTTACGCTATTGCATGAGGAAGGAGACTCGCTGCGAGTACGATATCCTCAAAAAGGGATTCCCAGTTCATGTGGATCATTAAAGGAATCAGAAGGTGTTGTAGAAACTAATTATTTTTCCATTTGGCGAAGTTTGAGACTCAGAAAGACAGGTTAACTAAGAAAATATTCCCTCCAATTTGAAAAGGAGTGCACGTGAGCGCAGATGGCCGCATGACGGGCGCTGTAGCATATAGGTAATCAGAATCTTGGTTCTATTGACCTCTTTCAGAAACCATTTTTGACTGTCAAGAGGACGAGCGATAAGCTGGGAACCAAAAAACCGAAACTATAACAAAACAAAAAGGGAATTTGGCTGCGCGCCTTCACTATCACCCACGGGACGGGCCCCTCTGGCAAAGGCTACATTCCGGCAAGAGATATCTTGGTGTCAACCTAAATAGCATATCGGTATCGTTGCATCTTGCAACAAGGATCCTTTTGAACTAGTTGCAGTTGACCAGAATCAAGTAAAACGATTTCAGAAATGTTAAAAGGACGTGCCGTGAAGTAAAGTATTGAAATTTGTCCATTATCAGTTGCAGAAATGAATTTGTGTTGAGTATCGTGCACTGTGTAGTTACTAGAATTTAAACATCCTAGTTATAGTCCAAATCTAGACATCTTATAGTCTGTTAGCGTACAATATTCTATACAACTAATTAGTAATTTATAGTTACATGAATTGCGTTGATTATCAGTCTCGAACGTCGTTTGTCAGTACTTTTTTCAATTGCATATTTATATTTTATCGCTAAATAAACCAGGTACCCGGCGTCATCCGAAGCTTCGAGGATGCTATGGTAAGTACTTTTGCTTTTCTGTTGACAAATTGAAAAATAATTATATTGCTATATACATATATAACCATAGGTACCAAGTATTCCTCAGATGATGAACAGCCAAGGAAGCAACACCACCTCAGAGACTAAAGACAGCAAAACGAAGGGAAAAAATCACAAAGTGCATTTTCACCGACGACATACCGCTTAACATGCGCGTGTGTTAGTAAGAAAGTGGATATTGTGTTTTAATAAATGACAATTTTGTGTTGATGTGTGTAAACAACAAGGAAGGAAAGACAATTCGCCGACGGCATTTTCGGTGTTCCTTAAGAATAGTGATATAGACACGTACAATATAAACAAAGGTGAGAAAAAAAGACTCAAGTGAAATTAGTGTTTAAAAAAAAAAAAAATAAATAAAAGCAAAAGCAGTGAATAATAATGGCTAGTGAAAATAGCATTTTAAGTGCAGTGAAAGCCAGCGTGCTTGATGTATTCACATCAAGTAGCATTAAGGACATCCCAGACGATATAATAGAATCCCTGGCAAAACGAATGCTACAAGGGAAATACCAAGCTCCGTCGGGAAGCGGAGTTCAACAAAAAGCTAGGGAAGTAGAAAACACGTCTGAGGATGAAGATACCACAACAACTGAAGACACCACGACAACTGATGAGAGCGACTACCAAACGATAGGAGGAAAACGAAGACTGAAAAAGGACCCCCAAAACTAGAGGATTTAAAAAAGTCCAAGTCAGGAGACCCGCGCCAATAATCGCACATGGCCTTAATTACAAGGAATTCAACAAGGCATTGAATACACTGGAATCAAGGCCAAAATTCTTCGTGAAGACAGGTGCTGGCAACAAGTGCACTTTCAAACCGATGACTGAGGAAGACAGGCAAATATTATTCAAACTGCTAAATGAGGTCAAGGTGGAGTCCTACACCATCACTCCTAAAGGAGAAAGGAAAACGACATTGGTGCTGAAGGGATTCCAGCATACTTTTGAGGAAGCAGAAGTAAAAGCCGCACTGGAAGAACAGCTGCAGGATTATACCATGAAGAATGTGTCAAAGCTGAAAACGGGACGCAGCAAAGCAGCAGGAAAGAAGCTGGACGGATTCATTATAACGTTCGACGCCCAATACGACGTGAGCCAGATAATTAAACTGAATAGGCTCTTACACCAGATTGTCCACTGGGAAAAGCACACCACCAAGGGTGAGTCACAGTGCAAAAGATGTCAACGCTTTGGACACAGTGGCCAGCAATTGTGCACAGATTACAGATGCGTAAAGTGCAACGACAAACATGGACCAGGAGAATGCGCAAGGATCAAGAATGACAATAACTCGAAGCCATACTGCGTGAATTGTGAGAAGGACGGTCATCCAGCCAATTACAGGGGATGCCCGAAATATAAGGAAGTGAAAACAGTGAAAAATAGGCGGAGAGAGCAACAGAAGCAGAAGGAAATATTCGCCAGGGAATCAGTGAGGCACTATATAAAGCCAGGTTTGTTATTTGCTCAAATTACTAATTCGAACACTAACACAAAAAAAAAACCCAACAAATTAAGCGATTTGCAATAACTAAGCATTTTACTTCGCACAGTGAAATGCCTGGCTATTGCAAATTGTTTACTTGAAAACTGTCGCATCCACTGCTGTATGTAACTGGGCATTGAGTGATGGTTAAGTAATTTACTTCGCATAGTGAATACTCAGCTGGGCTCACTGTTTGTTTACATGCAGTATTGGGGGCTCCAGCTGTCAACAGTGATTGACGTAATACTTTGTAATTATGATTGCAAGGTATTGCGCTGGTGACTGGGTCAAAGTCGTCACCGCCTTGGTGATCAGGTTGCTCTGTTATAAGTTGGATGGTCTTGTTAGATAACGGTTCGGTATCCAATTAATTAGTTTAAATTCGGGAGTTCGATCGCAAGTAACTGGTGTTTGTAATAAAACTAATTTAAGTAAGTAATTACAATTTTATCTTTGAATTACGCGAGTGTTTTACTGGGGCACGACATTTTGGCGCAGCCGGTTAAAAAGTAGGTAAGTGGTATCTTTTTTTTGTGTGAAAATTTTTGTATTTTTGTATTTTATAGGAGTAATGCTTTTTAGCTGCTCCATTTTTTTTAATTGTGGGAGTAATGCTTTTTTTAGCTGCTCCATTTTTTTAATTTGTGAGAGTAATGCTTTTTTAGTTGCTCCATTTTTTTTTGTATTTTATGGGAGTTAATGCTTTTTAGCTGCGCCATTTTTTTTTTGTGAGAGTAATGCTTATTTTAGCTGCTCCAGTCTTAAGCTAATTTTCTTTTCAGATTAAAGTTATTGGAGAAAATTAAAAAAAATTGGGTATAAATTGTGGTGATTGTTGTTGCGTGAAATTGTTTTTGGTTATGTGGTCTGAGTTTTAGTTAATAGATAGTGTGATAGTATGGTGTGTAAATGGAGTAGTTTCAGTAGTTCAGTAGATTAAGTAAGAAATTCTAATCTTTCGAAATGTACGGCGTATTAAGGGATATAATTTTGGTCATTGGGAAGTTTTCAAATGCTAGGTGAAAAATTTAAGGTGGTAATACAATCGCAGGTATTCGGGCGCTAAGAGTCATTTAAGGTGGAAGAGTGTTCTGCAGAGATCGAATATTAGGAAAAATCTTGTTGAAACGCCTCACAAAAGTCATATATTTCGCAATTCGTGGTCCAAGTTATTGTCTGGGTCGGGGAAAAGAAAGTGGTTTAAGGGTCAAGTGAAGTAATGATTATAGACGTCAGCGGGGAGAAGTAACGTTCTGACAAGGGAAGAATTGTTACGTGTCAGAGAACAGGAAAGAGAACTGGAGGCCAGAACACAGGAATTGAAAGAGTTCCACTTGAAATTACAACAATACGAACAGAATTGGCGGTATCTAGAAGAGCATCTAACGGATGAATTGAAGAAACAATTGACGAGTGAGGACGTAAATAAGTTTGTGGAGGAAATAAAGGAGGCTACAGTGAAAAGCACAAAGGGAGAAACCTTGGATTTGGTGATAAAGTCTACCTTTGAAGTTATTGGTAGAATTGAGAAAGAAGCAGATCAAGCGTTGGATGAGTGCAAACAAGAAAACAGGGCTTTAAAAGGAACCATAAAGTCTTTAGAAAGACAATTGGAGGAGGCAGAAAAAACTGCCACTGAACTAGAGCAAGAATTAGGAGTCGCACCATTACAGCAAGAGGAGGTGCAAGTTCGAGGGATTTTTAAGAAGTGGTCACCGAAGAAATTAATATTCCACGAACGGCAGCGAGAAGGAGGAGCAAGTACTTCAGGGCAGGAAGAAATAGTGAAAGCTAAAAAAGCAGACCTTAGCAAAGACGCTTGAAGGACAAGTGTCGAAAGATAACACGAGAAACTCAGAGAAACCAGCAAGGAAAACCATGGCCAATGTTTATGATAAAGCCATGGACTCGGTGTCCAGATACATACCAACGTTTTCCGGAGAAAGAACGCCCAAACTGTCAATGGAAGTTCACCGTTAATGGAGCTGCTGCAAAGATCTTTACGATCGTTTAAAGATATCGGTTGTTAGTTGACGAATATTATCTAGTAAGTTCAGAGGAGCCGAAGGATTTTTATGCGTTGCAGCAGACAATTCAAACTGCCTAGATGCCAAAAAAAATCGTACTGTGAGCTGCGAGCTGAAATGATAGCATGCGTACAAAGGCCCGGTGACGACATAAAAGACTATGCGGATAGGATCAAGGAGCTACTGTGTCAAATCAAGGCGGCAGTTTCGGTTAAGTGTCCAGGCAAAGACGGGGGATTGATAGCGGAACTTGAGGCCGACGCGGTGGCAACGTTCAAGGCGGATGTTATGCAGCAGACTACTCAGCTATATTTGACGAGACGCAAATTTCTATCTCTGGATGAGGCAGAGGCAGACTACTTTGAGATGCATGCTAGAAGACTTAAATCGCAGGAACCAGGGCTGCGGAATTATACGAAGGAAGAGAACAGAGGAGTTGCAGCAGGCAGCTGGGGTGCTGGTAGGTTTAGCAAGGAGGAACCTAAAGGGACGGGACCGCAATTGATGCCAGCATTTTATCGGGAATGCGCAGGGGTTCCCCTAGTCAAACAAAGCAACCAAGACCTATCCAGTGCTTTCAGTGCGGACAATGGGGGCATTTTGCGAAGGAATGTAGAGAAAGGAAACAGAGGCCTTACTGCACAAAATGCCGAATATATGGACATGAGGCAACTGGATGCAAGAGGCAACAAGTCAGGTTTGCTAAGGCACTATCTAGCAGTTTGGTAGATGTGCAATCGGAAGCAAAAGTTATATACTGCCAATTTTGTAGAACATCTGACCACTACACCGCAATTTGTTTAAACATTTTTTTAGCAGAGAATAATATTCAGCAAGAGGTAAACAGGAGGTGGCAGCTCTGCAACAATCTCGCAGCTGCCTTCCACTAAACAAATTAGAAACCAGATATTCGGGTAAAGAGGAGGCCATAGACATGAAATTAAAGCTCATCATAATAGAAGCCGACATTGGACTAGAAGGTAAGCTTACATTATTGGTGGATACGGGATCCACCTTCAATTTAGTTAAGGTAAGTAGAATAAGGATGGATACACTGATACAAAAACATAAAGGTATCACAATTGGAGGGCTGTTTGGAGCTCAGCAACCTTCAATTGGAGCCTGCAAGGCGCATTTTCACGTAGGTATGGGTAAGCAAGAATGCGAGTTCCAGGTAATACACAAAACAGATTCAATACCTGTTGACGGAATATTAGGAATGGAATTCCTCAAGGATAAAGCTGTTATCGATTGTATTAATAGAAAATTGTCAATACATCACAGACAAGTGTACAAAGAAGCACAGCCAATTTTCAGGAACGTAACAGGAAAAAAATTGAACAAATAACCTTGCAGGGTTATAATGGAGAAGTTTGCCAGAAGGAAAGCAAAAGCAAATTCGGGAGGCAGTTGTTAAAGGGAATGGGTCAGATTATCCTCGCACGGAAATCGAACCAGTTATTTCCTAAACTGCAGCCTTTGCGGAGGGTCGAATATGCGAAAAAGCTTCAATTCCTAAACAGGGCAATATAACCAAACCCGTCCTCAAGTCCATAGTACAGCTGGAACCAAGAGCGGAGCAATTGGTAAGAATCTGTGTCGAGAGCGAAGGTGAGCTGGTGTGCGTGGCGGAGGAGATTATCCCAGGTGTGTGCGTGGCGGAAGAGATTATCCCAGGTGTGTACTGTGGTAATGCCATTATCAAGCCAGAGAAAGGACAGGCGTTTGTGGGTATTGTCAACGCTAGAACCGAGCCAGTTGAGATAACGAACTTCCAATCCAAGCTTGAGAGGTTGGATAGGTATTCAGTGCAGCCACTGAGAGATAAGATAAAGGCGGTAAGTCGTTCTGAGCAGACTCGATCTTGCAAATTACTACCGTAAAATCATTCCCAATTTTTCTAGGATATTGGCTCCAATTAACAAGCTTTTGAGAAAAAAGGTGAAATTCAATTGGGGGCCAGCATGTGAGGACTCTGTTAAAACCATTAAAGAGTCGCTCACTTCCTCTCCCGTGCTAGGTTATCCAGACTTCAATAAGGAATTCACGCTTATCACAGATGCTAGCGGGGAATTATTAGGTGCCGTATTAGTACAAGATCGGAGGCCTATTAGTTATGCCAGCCGCACGCTTAATCCTGCTGAGAGAAATTACTCCACCACGGAACGGGAAATGCTTGCTATTGCTTGGGTGGTACGAAATTATAAAATTACCTTCTGGGCAGGCATTTTAAAATTAAAACAGGACATCTGCCGCTCCGAGGGATTTTTAAGGTAAGGGATACCACATTACATTGGCACGATTCCATCAGAAATTATCTGAGTACGATTTCGAGATTATCTACCAGAAGGGAAAGGAGAACGGTAATGCGGATGCCCTGAGCAGGATACCACAGCCTGAACGTGTAGAAGACACCAGTAAAGAGAAAGGATCTCGTTGTCTTGCGGTTACACGAGCACAAGCCAAGAAGCAGGAGTCAGAGGCTGAAGAGAAAAAAAACCCAGAGCCCGAGAGTGAATGGGAAGATATCGAGGAAGCCAGGAGAATGGTAGGAAGAGCGCTAGATAGTCCAACACCCCAACATGTGACCGACCCGGAGGGTATTCAGGTAATATCGAAGGATTTGCATGATTCCCGGTTTGGGGGACATTTCGGCTGAAACAAAACATTAAACAGGGTGAAACCCTTCTATCGCTGGAAAGGAATGAAGAACATAGTGAAATATATCCGCAAATGTAGGCAATGTCAAAGAAATAAGCATTCTAGAGCCCTTAAAATGCCATTGGTCATAACAGAAGTATCGGAAAAGCCGTTCGATAAAGTATACGTTGACCTCGTGGGGCCATTACCTAGAAGCCATAATGGCAACAAATATATACTGTCTATGATGGATGACATGACGTGGTTTGTGGATTTCGTGGCGGTACCCGATCAAGAAGCAAACACGGTATCCCGGGCATTATTTGACCAAGTACTGAGCCGATATACGTTTCCCAAGCAATTACGGGTGAAGTTATGAAATCCTTATGTAAATTGTTAAAGATCAAGAAATTGCAGACTACCGCCTACCAACCGCAGTCAAACGCAGTAGAGCGACAGCATTCGACCTTGACTAATTATCTAAGGAGTTTTGTGGATGCAGAGAACTGCGGCACACGCGTACAACAATACCGTACATACGGGTACCGAGCTTACACCCATGGAAACTCTGTTTGGATTTGTGTCAGAAATCCCAAGCAATTTAATGCGTAAATCAGAACCACTTATAACGCCGATAGATATCATTCTGTTCCGCGATTTAAGTTACAGAAGTCTTTTGAATTAGCACGGAATAATTTACGGCAAAATAAGAAGTACTACGATAAGTCGGCTAGAGGTCAACTTTTTCATGTGGGAGATAAGGTTCTGGTTAGGGACTTAGCTATGGTGTGGAAATTGTCAGCTATTTTTAAAGGACCCTACGAAGTCATATACATACACAAACCTGAAAACCTAATAATAGTCCAAGGGCTGAAGTGAAAGAGAATTCATGATAATAGGGTGAAGAAGTTTGAACAGTAGTTACATAGATACTGATCTTTTCGAATTTCCCAATGACCAACTTCACGCTTAAAATTCTTTGCAAACTGTTCAGACCTTACACTTTTCTGCCAAGTCGATGTACTAATCGTTTTTGCATTTCAGAAAAAGATACCAAAACCAGAAGAAGGATGCAGAAACCGCGGGCCGAGGAAGAGGCTTACTGGAAAGAAAGAAGGAAGGAAAGATAAACTTTTTATTTTTTGTGGAAAGGGTAAGATAAAAAGGTAAAAAAAAGAATTAAAAGAAAGATAGAAGGAAGAAAATAAATAGTATAGGTTAAAAAGAAGAAAAAAATAAATAAATAAGAGACAAAATTTGAGAAGCAAGTAAGTATTTTAAATCTACTATAAGCATAGGAAGGTTGCCCGTTTGAAATAGGTTAGTTAAGTATACGGAAGTGCAACAGAATGAAGGCGATCGCGATAGCACAGGTAGTCCTGGTAGTATGTTCCGCGATAGGCGTAGAACAGAGCGGCTATAGTATTAAGGAGATAGCAGATTCTGGAGTTCTTTTCGAATACCTGGGAAAGACACACTTCTACACCCGGCATTGGATTATCCTGTCTACGTTGCAGATGCCAGATGTATGAGATGATTTGAAGGTAGCCGTCAATTGCAGCAGCCTGGTGGCAGGTCTTTGTACCGTAATTATACATACTGGAGTAAAAACAAGATGTACGGTAGCAGTAAGGGAAATTGACGGTTGGGTCAGTCAAATTAAGGAGCAAGAGGAGGAATTATCACATCGAACCCATGCTGGAGCTTCCCCAAGAAGAAAACGATCCTTTTTCGATGGGAGTAGGTGCCGTATCCAAAACACTTTTTGGAACGATGGATCATGAGGATTCCAAAAAAATCTATGCTGCACTCGATGATCTCAATGAGAGAGAGAATCATACCTTCAGCCTTCTAGAAGACCAGATTACCCTTGTCAAGTCAACGTTCGACCTGTTAATTCATCACGGGTAAGGGCAGAGGCGGAGCGAGAGCAAATTTGGACACGGATCTCTGGGCTTATCACCGCGCAAAGAACCACTGATGGAGAGCTAGCAGTATTCCAGCGCAGAGTCGAATTAAATGAGGCTCTAACACTACTGACTCTCCAACTACGCGAGATAAGCGACACGTTGAAGACCATTTCGAACTTTATGGTCTCGCTGAGCATCGGGAAGTTACATCCTCTAATAGTCCACGCTCGGGAATTGACGGAGATTATGAGGAATTCCACCGAAGAACTGCACTTAAACGAAGAGTTTCAGGATTTCCAGTTATTAGTTCAGATTGCTAAAGTGAAGGCAATCTTGACTAACCAACGCATGCTGGTCAGATTAGACATTCCCCAACCCCAGAGAACTTCATTCGACACCCACAAGATCTACACCATCCCCGCAGCAGTAGATGAAGCCGGCTACCATGTGTATGACCTAGGCGCGGAATTTATTTCAGCCAACAACCACGAGAGGCAATATGTTTACTAGATGACCACCAGTATCAGAAGTGTCAGCAGCTGATCACCATGGCGGATCATACCCATTTACTGTGCCCACAGTTGAGCCCGATCATTACGGCCATTGGCGATAACTGCGTATTGAACCTGTTTCGCAGTTTCAATGTCAAGACTAAGGCTTGTAAGGAGAAAGTCAACCCGAAATGGAGCTCTCAAACCGAATGGTGACCAGAAATCACTGGCTGTTTGTGATGGCCGAAAAAACAAAGCTGGAGGTCAACTGCCGCAATTCACAGACCAAAATAGGAGAGCTCTCATCGATAGGAGTTTTGGACGTAAAGGAACGCTGTCATCTGCAGATTGGAGATTTGCTCATAACTTCTGAAGACGACGCCTACAGAAATGTAACTCTCTGCCAACCAGCCCACTCGGAACTACCTAAATGGGAAAACATCGTAACACCAACAGGTCCAAGAAACCCGGAACAGTCTAAGGGTAAAACAAGAGATCTACAACTTCTAGCAGCAAGTAATTTCAATCAAGCCTGGAAACATCATGCTGAGAAGATAGCCAAGATTCAGAACGCCATCAATAGCGAGGAAGTTTACAGGCAGCAGAATCATCCGCACCAGATATATTTAGCAGCCACGTCTTTGACCGTGCTGATAAGCATTGTCAGCTTAACTTTAGTAGCATGAATGATGTTCCATGTAAGACGCTGGAAACGTCAGCAGGGACGAAGAAGTACTGGCAGAGTATCGATACTACCTACTCTCCAGACATCCATTAAACATCCTAAACCCACATCAACAGAGCCGAACAAGGAAGGGACTGACAGTATAGAGTTAGTCATGCCAACAGCAGCAAACGTGCCAACGGGAAGCTTGCCTACCGTCGTAGGAAAACATCTCGTCCGGTTAGAGTATCTATAATATATTTTAATTCACTTGATTTAATTGGTACCTGGGTAGGCACGGGCAACCGATAGATAAGGAGAAGAGGGTATTACGGCTAATAAGAATATTTTCAAAATTAATACATTTTGATAAAATTGTAATGTAAACTTCATTTGAATATGTACAATGTTATAGTAGTATATTAATATTGTAATGTTTCTGTTTATGTAGTTA
This sequence comes from Dioctria linearis, assembly GCA_963930735.1. Classification (NCBI taxonomy): domain Eukaryota; kingdom Metazoa; phylum Arthropoda; class Insecta; order Diptera; family Asilidae; genus Dioctria; species Dioctria linearis. The sequence continues at coordinate 186,158,892 of OZ005742.1, read as the reverse complement.
TGTATACAGTATGATTAGGTAAAATTCATGTAAAAAAAACAAACAAGTATGATATTTTTATAAAGATAATAGATAATAACGTAGAACTAGCCATAGGAAATTACTTGTTGGCATTATAATTAGACTTATCTTCTGTTTATGGTGTAAACGATTATTATTACTATTCCATAGGAGAGAAATTATTATGTGAAAATTATAATATAGCATGTAAATTAAAAAATAACGATTAGTGAGAATTGAAACTAAAGAATATTTTTTTGTAAACGGATCAAAAGAGAAATAAGTAGGTATATCAATAATAGGAAAAAATAATTTTTGTTCAGACAATGGGAAAAAATGATGTATGATAAAAAAAAAATATCTATATATATAGAAGAATAGAACAGAAATTGTATGTAAACCGAACCATAGTCATAAAAGTTGTTTAAATGATAGTGACTATTGTACTTTAGTTTTTGTGTAAATTAGTAAGCTAGGTATTGTAACCTAATTGAGTATCCCGGTCTGATACCTCTTGGGAATCAGTTTTTCTCAGGGGGGAAGAATGTCGTGACCCAATATTCAATTGGTGAAATTGTGACATCACGACTCGAGCTAGCAGCAGTGTTATGTTCATGGATTTTTAGCCTTACTAGAAAGCACCCTAGCGTCAGTTGTCGCTACTATATGAAATTTATATGCGTGGCAACTCTGAAAGTATGTCACTGTCTGAAGATGACAACTCGCCCTCTTCCTGTTTGAAGTTTTGTAAGGAAATGTGACGCGAACAGAAATCTTGATAATTTATTAAATATAAGAGTTGAAATAATCCGTATCTTTTATTTACATCATCCCGACTAACCATACAACAAATGGCGACGAGGATGGGATTTGGATGCTGAAGGTTTAGTCGGATAATTGCTGATTTCTCGAAACAAATTTCGGTGAAATTTACTTCTGTTACATTGGACTACATTGCTGCACACGATGAGTAAGTCAGATACTCCGTGTGGTACACAAGCCATTCCAGCGGTGCCCACTACGTTCGCAATCGATTTTTTTGACGAAAATAAAGGTAAATTTGAGCGCTGGTTACAGCGGCTCGAAAGTGCCTTCGTGATATTTGGGATAACAAATACTACGTTGAAGCTTAACTACCTGCTGCATTATGTGGGGCCAAGTTCCTACGATATGTTGTGCGACGGAATCTCGCCTGACAAACCAGAGAGCAAGACTTATGAGGAGCTTGTGAAAGTCCTCAAACAACATTACACACCAGAGCCCTTGGAAGTTGCAGAATATTACAAGTTTCACCACAGGGTGCAACATGAAGGTGAAACAATTCGCGATTACATTGCAGTGTTGCGTAGAATGGCAGTTAATTGCAATTTTGTTACGTATTTGATGACAGCGTTGAGAAACCAGTTAGTGTGCGGTATCCGTGATCGACGTATCAAGGATCGTCTGCTAGAAACGAAAGAGTTGACATTTGAACGAGCCATGGAGACTGCTACCAGTTTAGAGCTTTCACAACAAAATTGCGCACAGCTGACGGAAGCAGTGATGACTATCAACAGTGTAGATCGACATAATAATCGCGCTTATGATGTCATCAGGAAAGGAAGGCAAGATACAAGAAAAACAGGGAAGTGTAATCGTGTAGTTAATAGTAAGGTTCATATAGGTAATAGTAAGGTCAGTATGGCAAATATAGGGAATAAGAGTTCAGTTAGTTGCTTTCGGTGTGGTGGAACCCACCTTGCTAATGTATGTAAGCACATCGCTACAGAATATAGATACTGTAAAAAGAAGGGGCATCTGGAAAAGGTATGCCTTAAGAGACGGAATAATGCATATGCAAATGCAAATGTAAATGAAATTTCAAATGCAAACGACGTAGTTTATATAAATGCAGTGCATGGAAATGTACATAATCAAAGTAAATTGTGGGCAAATGTGTTCATTAATGAAAAGATCAAACTTCAAATGGAATTAGATAGTGGTTCGGCGGTGTCATTGATTAGCATAAAAGATTTTAAAGAAAAATTTCCTAAAATGATCCTTAAACATACAAACTTACGTTTGCGTACTTACAGTAATAACTTTTTATCAGTTCTAGGTTATATTGAAGTGGCGGTGACTTTAGAGAATGGCTACAAAAGAAATGGTCTTCGTCTGTACGTGATAGAGACAGACAAACACCCATTGTTTGGTCGTGAATGGTTGAAAGTTTTCGAAGGGTCACCATTAACAGAGGTATACGAAGGTGTAAGAAAATGCGCGGATATACAGGTAATAAATTTTCTCTACCATTTATAAATGAGCACTATAAATCAATGCTGCCTTCAGGTAGTCCTCTACCATTACATGCAATGCTAAATAAGTTCTCGATTTTATTTGCTGAAAGCATGACAGCAATAAAAGGGGAGCCAGCTACATTAGAGTTAGAAGAAGGAGCTAGACCGGTTTTTATTAAAGCACGTCCAATACCTTTTGCAATAAGAGATAAAATTGAAAAAGAAATAGAGGATCTCGTAGAAAAGGACATTTTAGTACGAGTCAATCATAGCGAATGGGCTACTCCAGTAGTTCCCATTGTGAAATCGAATGGAAAAATTAGGTTATGTGGTGATTTTAAAGTAACCCTTAATAAATATCTGAAGGTGGATAAGCACCCTCTACCTACGATTAATGAGCTTTTCCATAAAATAAGTAATGGATTGGCATTTTCAAAGATTGATCTGAGGAAGGCGTATCTTCAGTGGGAAGTACGTGAAACGGATCAACCTTTACTTACGCTATCTACGCATAAAGGTTTATATAGGTGCAAAAGATTACTTTTCGGGTTAAACTGCGCACCGGCAAAATGGCAGAGGAAGATAGAAGCATTTTGGAAGGCATAGAAGGGGTAGTTGTATTTATAGACGACGTACTTGTTACCGGACCTACGGAAGAAATACACTTGCAGCGATTGCAGCAAGTTTTTCAAAGTCTACTGGACTCAGGGTTAAGAATAAATCCAGATAAGACTACTTTTTTTCAAGATAGGGTAGAATATTGTGGATTTTGCATTGATCGGAACGGTATTCACAAAAGTGCTTCAAAAGTGGAAGCAATTACAAATGCACCACATCCCAAGAATATATCGGAGTTACGTTCATTTCTGAGTTTAGTAAATTATTATGCGCGATTTTTTACCAAATTTGAGTACGACACTCGAACCCCTACATACTTTGTTAAAGAAGAGTTCAAAGTGGAAATGGAATACAAAATGCGAAGAAGCATTCAGTAAAATAAAAAAAGAAATTACCACTGACAAATTCCTTGTACATTTCAACAAGAACCTACCTCTTGTTTTAGCCACAGATGCTTCACCAGTAGGAGTAGGAGCAGTGCTCTCTCATGTGTTTCCGAATGGTACGGAAAAACCAATTATGTTTGCATCGCAAACATTGTCAGATACACAGAGGAGATGGGCACAAATTGATAAAGAAGCTTATGCAATTATTTTCGGAGTGAAAAAGTTTTATCAGTTCCTGTACGGAAAAGAGTTCATACTGCTGACTGATCACAAACCGTTAGTACACATTTTTTCGCCTGCAAAGCCGCTACCCCACATGTCTGCTGCTCGAATGCAGCATTATGCTATATTTTTACAGGGTTTCAAATATACAATTCGATACAGGAAATCGGAAGAGCATGCGAATGCCGATGCTCTCTCTAGACTTCCAATTGCAATTGAAGAAAATCTTAAGTTAGAAGAGTCGGACGTATTTGAATTAAGTCAAATTGAGTCATTACCAGTTACTACAAGAGATATTATGAGGGAAACAGAGCTTGACCCTCAGTTGAAACCACTACTACAAGCCTTAAAAGTTGGAAAAATTATAGATTCACAAAAACGATTCGGTATTAAGCAAGAAGAGATTTCATTGCAGAACGGTTGCATAATGCGAGGAGTTAGAGTGGTAATTCCACAGAAGCTACAACATACGTTATTAAAAGACTTACATGCAACACATTTCGGGATAGTTCGAATGAAAGCTTTAGCTAGAAGTTTTTGCTGGTGTCGGGTGACCGAAGCAGTGGAAAACTGTATACATTACTGCAAGATTAAAAACAACCCACCAAAAGTGGCTACGCATCATTGGATGCAACCTACTACACCATTCGAACGTGTACATTTAGATTTCGCTGGTCCATTTAAAGGGCACTATTTTTTACTGCTAATAGATGCATTCTCTTAGTGGCCAGAAATACATATCATGGATAGAATTACAACGGAAAAAACCATAGATATACTTCGAAAAAAATTTTCTATGTTTGGGTTACCAAGAACCATTTGTACAGACAATGGATCACAATTTACGAATTCTACATTCCAAAATTTCTTAAAAGTGAACGGTATTATTCATAAAAGAACTGCACCATATCACCCCGCGACAAACGGACAAGCAGAACGGTACGTGCAAACATTAAAAAAATAAAATTCGTGCAGTAGAAGCTCTAAATCGGAAATTCAGTTCAATTTATTGCAAATCTTAGTTCATTATAGAATAACGAATCACCCAATCACAGGGAAATCACCAGCGGAGCTGATTTTCAAATACCCCTTACGTTCCAAATTTACACTTGTGATGCCAAGTGAAGAAAAATCGGTGGAATTGTTTAACGAAAACGTACATATTCGGGAATTTTCGGAAGGGGAAAGACTCGCAGTTAGACAATATACAGGTGATAGAAAATGGGCATTCGGACAGATTCATAAGCGTAGAGGTAGATTACATTACGAAGTATTACTCGATACGGGCCTAACATGGGTAAGGCACATTGACCAGTTAAGTAAGACTGGTGATCAGGTTAGGGACTATGAAGCTTTGGATTTGACTCTACCAGAGATTAAGGAACAATACGATATAAGCCAAAATTTGCCGCCAGTTGATGATCAGTTGCCATTCTCTAAAGACACTCAACAAAATGTTCAAACTATAAGAACAGGGAGCCCTAAGCACCCTGTCCAACCGATTACATTACCGGACACGAGTCAATTGACTAATACATCGACTATTACAATGAAGGTCGAAACACCACTCAGTCGTAAGAGCTCGAGGACACGACGACCTCCAGATAGATTTTCTCCTAGTAAGTGAACTTGCCTTTTACGTTTACATTTGCATATGCGATTTACATGTCATACTACGTATCTAAACAAATATGTATTATATATTATTATTGTTGTATTATAATTTAGCGTATAAGAGATACATCTACACTATGACAAAAATACTACTTGTTACAATGTTATTGAAAATGTAATTATTGGAATTAGTGCTACCATAAGTAAGAGTACATAATAGGAAGTTAGGAAGTAGTGCTGTAAGTTATAGCAGTGCTACTGGAAGCATTTCTTGGAAGGGGAAAGTTGTTATGTTCATGGATTTTTAGCCTTACTAGAAAGCACCCTAGCGTCAGTTGTCGCTACTATATGAAATTTATATGCGTGGCAACTCTGAAAGTATGTCACTGTCTGAAGATGACAACTCGCCCTCTTCTTGTTTGAAGTTTTGTAAGGAAATGTGACGCGAACAGAAATCTTGATAATTTATTAAATATAAGAGTTGAAATAATCCGTATCTTTTATTTAGATCATCCCGACTAACCATACAACAAGCAGGTGTACAGGTTATTAAACGATTTGCAATAACTAAGCATTTTATTTCGCACAGTGAAATGCCTGGCGATTACAAGAAAGATTCTTAGAGCTTGCACAGGACAGACGAGCCAACGGAAAATACTTTCATAATAGAGTAGTCTACGAGGCAACCAATATCACTCCAATTCAGGAGTATCTATTTGAACGTGTGAACAAGCAAGTTCAAAACATACCAAACCACCCAAACCCACTTATAAACAACCTGCCGGACCTTCTCAGACCGGCAAACTTTAATTACCTCACCCATGCCCCGAGGCTAGAAACATCTACCATAGACATGATGATGGAATAAGTTTCTACGACCATAAAGGTAATTACTGCCGCGGGTAATCACATTTCAGCCACGTATACTCACAGTGTCTCTGAAGGAAACCAATGCCTTAGGAACAATCGATTCCTAAACTCTCCCAAAAAGCCACATCTTATCCTCTCCTATCTCCTTCCCTGGCCCTCCTACTAACAACTAACTCCAAACGCAGAACGACATGTAGTACGGCTGATACGGCGCATCATCTGTAAAGGAAAAGACAACAGTGAAACGGAAAGTTACCAAGTTACCAAGGACAACTATCAACAAGAGGGCAAGAGAAGACATCCAACCGAACTGAGGGCTAAAAATGAGTCCCAACTATCAAATGAAGACAACGAAGAGAACATCGAACTTGACTACGAGCTTGTCGGAATACGATGCTAAAATGATCCAAACGAAAAAGAATACCCTGCTTACATATGTGCAACACGTCCTTAGACTACAGAAAGACAGTCTCTAAAAAATGGAGGATGTCTTGAGAGAGAGCAAAACGACAATTTTAGAGCAAGGAGAAGATATTAAATCAATTGTCAGTGGTCTAAAGTCTGTGAACGATACTGAAAGCAGGGTGTTTTAAGAGCTAAAAAAAGGGTAATAACTGCAGTCAAGAACTTTTACGGAAATAGTTAAGTCTGATCCGCCATTAATAAATAGAAGCCTGACCCGTCCTTAAGAAAAGCAGAGGACTCCTCCTACAACATAATTATTAAGCCAAACACGCAACAAGACTTGAAGTTACAAGAAGAAAAGTAAAAGAAGCGATTAACATAATAAAAATAAAAGCACCAATCAAGAATATATAAAATATTAGCAACGAGGGTATAATCGTAAAGACGACGAGCTCAGAGGTACGGGAAAAAACTTGCGTGAGGCGGAAAAAAGGATAAACAAGGGGCTATATGAAGTGAAAACGACAAAATAAAAGGCACCCTGTAATACGCATATCAAATCTGGATAAGGATTATAAAGAAGATGAGTTAAGTATAGACTAATTGGATTAAACCAGTTCATCAATCAGAATGATGAATTTCGAATTGTCCACAAAAAAGGCAGAGGGAGAAAAAAGATGGACACTTATTGTTGAAGTTTCAGGAAAAACTTTTAAAAAGCTTGTGAATCGTTAGATCCACTTGGGATATAGGGCACACTATATAATGGAATAAATAAAATTTATAAGATGCTTCAACTGCCAAATGTATGGCCATATAACAATTAACTGTACAAACACCTGTTGTGCGAAATGCGCAGGCGAAAACCATTCGCAGATGTTTCCCCAACACACTCAGGTGCATAAATTGCATTACATAGAAACAACACAAGGGGATAGACCACTGCGCGCTCAGCCATAACTACGGTAAATACTTGAATTTGATTAGCAGACTGAGGAAAGAATTGACTACTACACAGAGACGCTAGAAACTAAAGAAAAATCAACTTAAATATTGAACGAAGATTAAGATATAGAAATTCAAAAAACATGGATTTAAATATAATATATGCCTATATAAGTAGCCTAAAAAACAAGTTAGAAGGAACTGGAACTAATGATAACAAAGTTACGACACGTTGATATTGTGATACTAGTGGAAACCTGGATTAGACAAGATGAAATTCATTTTTTCAATCTGCAAGGATTTACCCCAATTTGCAATTGTCGTAACGCGTAATATTATAAGCCGCCCAATTCTAGCGGTGAACTGTTTCTAGAAGCACTTGACTCTATATTATCTAAATATAGAAACTGTTTGATAATATCGGATACTAACATAAACCTGCTTGCTGGTAACGAGGATACTAGGAAATACTTGGAGTTACTATCAACTAATAATACAACAGTGTTGGACAAAATTGACATGAAATTCGCTACAAAAATTACGGAACACGGACTTTAATGAGGAGATCAAAAATGTTCAAAAGAAAAGTGGAGAGAATAAACATTGAAATATTAAGAGCTACGGTCAGTTCTGCTATTGACAATTGCGATAATTTAAATTTTGACAAACTTACTGACATAATTTAACAAGCGAAACAGGAAGCAACTGAAACTAAAATAATCAGAACTCGTGAAAATAGCTGGATTACTTTACAAGAGGATTAAGAACGACATCACTTGGAATAAGAAGAATAAAATTGAGCTATGTATGTACAACAAAGAATGCAAAAAGAAGGAAACGACCCAAAAGATATGGAAAACAATAACCGAAACTATAAGAAATGGCAATTCGAACCGGCAGTATTGTTGAACTAAAAGTTGACATTAGACAAACAGAAAATTGCAAATTACATGTATTATCTCTGATGAAAGAGGACACGGCACCTGGTCTTGATGGAACAAGAGTAAAAGACGTGAAGAATATCAAAGATATAATCACTGAACCATTAACGAAAATAATAAGTAATTGTACTGAGAATGCCGAGTTTTCAGCTTGTCTGAAATCAACTTGCATATTGCCAATCTTCAAAGAAGGTAATAAAAGTGATGCTAATAATTATCGACCCATATCGCTCCTTAATGTTTTCAGTAAAATATATGAACAGCTTTTATACAATTCCATGGAGGTTTTGATAAAAAACAATATTGATCCCAAAAGCAAAGCAACACTACACTATCATGGCAGATGTAATGGAGCACGTTAACAAAGAATTACATATCGATAACTGTGTCATTTGAGTATTTGTAGACCTGAAAAAGGCGATGGATACTGTAAATCATAATGTGCTAATAGAAATATTAAATGAATTTAGAATTAACTGCAAGATAGACAGTGCTGTAGGAAAGTGGAAAACTGTTATAGTGAGAACGCGGGATGAAAAAATAAAAATTTTGTAATACTAGAGTCCCTCAGGAATCAATTCTGGGTCCGCTCCTCTACTCTCTGTACATCCATAATTTAATGGTAGCTGGGATGACCGCATATTATATATATGCGGATGACACACTACTCCTGTACAAGGGAAGGAACGGTCAAGCAATTCAGAGGGAAATAAATGAGGACTTAACTCGATACACAAGATGGCTAATGTAATAAGCTATGGTAATAAGCTTACAATAAATACATCGAAAACAAGTTTTATGGTCTTTCAACAGAGAGGCAAGCAAAGCCTGGAAATTAGCCTACACGTGGAAGGTGAACACATTAAGAGTTGAATCAATAAAATATATGGGATTGATAATGGATTATAATTTTAACATCACCACACTACATAAGTATGTGAGAAAAAAAGTGGCACCACTTATTGGAAGCATGAGAAGAGACTTTTTTAATTACTGGTCAAGAAACCTGATCTACAAAGCATTTATACAATCAATATAATCAATTGGTAGCAATGTAGTAATATATATAATAAGTAAATAATGCAATAAAATCCATCTTACGTTGAAAAAGCTAAGATGATATAGGTATAAGATAAGAAATAAAATGATAAAAGCCCAACATAAACTTATTACAGCATAAAGATATACATAACCATGACACCTATTTGCGACAACATACATATGTCTGCCTTACGCTAGAACTGACAGAAAGCTAGGGTTTAAAGCATACAGATATACCTATATACAATGGACTACCAGAAGAAATAAAAAATACAGAGTAAATGAACAAGTGCAAGAAACTGATAAAGAAGTTTGCACAAGAAAATGTTGCAATTGTATGATGTGTAAACCGAGTACATTCCGTGCGTTCAGCCGCACGCAGAATGTCACATAATATCACATTTTTACACACCATGTCGTTCAGGCGACGGAAGCGTTGTCATTTCCCCAGCACATCCGTGTGCAAATTTTTACGCTACGGTCAGTTAGCGTAGTGTCTCGGTGCGCTGTTTACTTTTTAATCATTTGATGTGCACACCGTTGTGCTAAAAAGCACCTACACCTGTGGCGACATGTTATAACTTCGCATCGAAGCGACGAATTCGATCTGGCTGTATGTTATAAGATTTTCGTTCGACAGGCGATTTTTCTTGTTTCGAAACTATTTCCGAATTTTTTCCCCTAGCAAAAATGACATTTATAGATTCTTTTTCTAGTTGTTGATAAATTTTAATAATAATAACATTGGAATTTATGAATTTTTCAAGCCGCAGTGGCTTTATTTGTGAAGGATAACGAAATTAACGAAGAAATAATTAATTACCGGGACAAAAGAAAATATTTAAGGCAGCAGTATTATGTTATGGATATGCCTAAACAAAATGTACTGCCTTATAGATTTTTAAATTCAAGAAATATTCTTACAAGTTTTATAACTTCAAGTTTGCAGAATCTATATAATTAATATCTAAAATCATTTATATTGAATAAATTTTAAAAAAATGGAACATATAAATCAAATTTCTTAAATTTACATATATATATTTTTTAATCTTCGCAAAACTCAGTGATATTCTATCGAAATTATCGCCTGTCGAAAGTGTTACAACATACCGACTATCGATAAATTGTCGAACGTCGAATCTTTTGAAATTATAGCATCTTGCCCCTGAACGCACGGCAGGTGTACACACCGATGTGCTTTTTAACACAACGGTGTGCACATCACGCCGTGCATTCAGCCACACGCAGAATGTCACATAATGTCACATTTTTACACACCATGAGTGCATTCCAAAACATAGCTACAGTTGACTATAGCTGACTTCAATCGCTCCAAAACCCAGTAGTCAACTAAATTATGTCAGCTGAGTTGACTTTTGAGCGTTCCGAAACATCTGAAGTTGACTAAAATAGTCAACTATCCCTGACTGTGCTCTAAACTGCTAGTTATCTAATATATAAACCGTGACGTAAGCTGTCAATTGAAATATTTTGTTTGGCGCGCTTTTACAAACGTTTTGCGAAATTTATTTATTTATTTAATTTTCTCTGGCTCATTTCGGATTAACACACAGTAATAAAATATTAGTTTTAAGTATAAATAAAATTATACAATCAGTATAAATGACAGTTCTAATACTAGCTTACCCAGATCGTTCCAAAACCCCAAACAGATTTAGTTAACTGCAGACTTGACATAGCTCTGACATAACTCTGAAATAGCTACAACTATAGCTGCAGTTGAGTTTTGGAATGCACTCCATGTCGTTCAGGCGACCGAAGCGTTGTCATTTCCCCAGCACATTGCAGCGTTCAGCCGCCCAAAACGTGCGCATTTTTACGCTACGGTCTGTTAGCGTAGTGGCTCGGTGCCATTAATAATTTGACATTTAGCGCGGTGTTTTCAAATTAAATTAAATTAATAAACAAAATCAAAATGGAGCAAAATTATAATTTAGTTTTAAATGAAGACAGTTCATTGTTACAAAAGGAAAATACTGTTGCTGTTTTGAAGGATGGTAAAAATTCCTTTAATTTAGAAAAAATAATATTTTAATAAAATAATTTATTTCAGATAACAAAATCGTTTTCATCCAAATGAATCTCTATCCTATTGGGTTGAGTTCTTTGTAAAGAATCAATTCCTGCTCTCATAATAACATATTATCATATCGTCGTCCGGTTGAATAGCAGATACCTTTGTAATTTTACAGATTTATTACTTACATGAATGAGTTCGTAATTATTACCATACCTGAAAGAGTCAATCCGTTTCAAAAACTCATTTGAGGTTTCAATTGCACCGAGTAATGCAACTTTGTTATTCATTTCCCTTTTTTATTCACAAAATGTTCACTTTAAATTACACTGACAACTTTCAAAAGTGACGTTTCGGATCGAAATGCACACCAGCCGTTCAGTTGACAATTCGGTGTGCGGTGTGTATCCCTACTTTTTCAAGTCACGTGACTGCACATCGGTGTGTGTGACACCTGAACGCACGGACGATAGTGATTGGGCATTGAGTGATACCGGTGATACCCATAATCATTGATTCATAGTGATTGACCAAGATTCATTGAGCATTCGTAGTGAGTGAACATAGGATTTCGATACCATTCAGAGTGGATAGCGGACAGTGATTTATATAATAAACAAAAAAAAAACATACAGGTAGTGCAGGCTTGGATTATAAACTCGCAAAGTGCACGGGTTTTCGTTTTAACGAAGGCCGGAGGTATATCGGTAAATTGGAATTTACCGACGAGTTTTCTGTGGACAACGTTTATAAAGTTTGTGTTTCGTACTTATGCCTTGAAAATTATGAGTAAATATTGATTTACATAAGTGCATACACAAAAATTTAGGGAGTGTTTAAAATAATGAGAAAGGACTCAAATAAAGAAAAACAGTGATACTGTGGAAAAATAAAAAGACAAAGTTTGATAAAGACAAAGAAAAAAGAAGAGTGTTAGTGAGAAAAAATCGAAAACTTTGTAAAGAAGAAAAGTGTGAAGATTGGCGGAAAATGTCAGTTATACAAGATCATTTAAGCTCAAATGATAAGATTAGTTTCGACATGGAACTAAAAATCCTATCAAGGGCCTTCGTCCGTCAATTTAAACAGACGTGTCTTCGCATTACACTTTCCGAAGATGAACTAACAGGGACAATCGAGAAATCAATCCTCAAGGAACTGAAGGTGTTCAGGGACCCTGAACCGAGTAAGATTAACGAGGGAAATCAGGCAGTTGAACTTATGGATGCAGAATTTCCTGACGATCGAAGCAACGAGGAAAATGAACTAGCTATTTCAATATCAACTGGGAGCGGCGCATCATCTGACGAAAGCTATCAACTTGTTGGAAACAACAAACGGCCGCGCTCTCACCTGGTAGGAAACTTCGACCAAAAGGGTAAGAAGCATATTAAGGAAAACCGAAGCAGCACTAGGTAATAGAGGAAAACTATTACAAGCTTATTCAGCAGTCAGAGCAACAAAAAGTAACAGGACGGCAGTGCAAACACCACCAGAGAAGAGAGCTCCGAGACCACCACCGATAATATGCTACAATATAAATGTGGCACACTTCTATGAGAAGTTGGAGAAGCTTCCATCACGGCCAAAACTCTTTCTTAAGAATAATAACCGATCGAAGAGCACGATCAAAGCAGCCACCGAAGAAGATCGACAGACCCTTTTTGACATTGTGAAGGCAATCAAGATTGATTGCTTCACCTTCGCACCAAAGGACAATAGGAAGCTGTGCCTAGTTTTAAAGGGAGTACAGTCGAGCTTCAACACGAAGGTTGTAGCTGAAGCTTTGGAAAAGGAGCTACCAGGCATCAAGGTGGCTAAAGTCTCCCATCTTGTCACACCCCATACCAAGCAGCCTGGACCGGTTGATGCACACGTAGTAAGCTTTGTGGCGGATACAGATGTCAGCCGGGTTGTCTCGGTTCTGCATCAAACCATTTACTGGGGACGTTTCAAAAGCAGTGGTATCTCACAATGCAAAAATTGCCGAAAATACGGGCATGTGGCCAGTAACTGCGGGACAGCATACCGCTGTGTGAAGTCTAACGGCAACCATGGACCAGGAGCCTGCACAAGGGATGCAAATAAGGAAAACCATATTGCACAAACTGTAAGCAGGAAGGACACCCGGCAAATTACAGCGGCTGCCCCAAGTATAAAGAACTCATCGACAGAAAGAAAGCAGGAGTGCAGACGCAGAAGCAGAGAGAAGAAACTATGTACAGCCCGGTGAGTCTTTTGCCCAAATTATTTCAAATAATATTTCAGGTACGCAGAAGGGGAGCAAGGCCCAGGAAGCTTCCAAACTCCAGGCTACAGCCAAGCCAAAACCCACCACAGCCAATTCCTAAGTCACTCTTTGGTTGTGACCTTTTCGGCAGTATGGCCAAAATCAATGCCTTTCTACCTAGCTACAGGAAGCTTCCGGGACAAAGCGCTTATCTGCAATTTGCGTTTTCGTTATGCGGAGGCAGAAATTAAGCGAATTGAAGACGATTGCCCTCAATGTCAACTCCGTTGTTTCTCACGGAAAACGAGTCTCCCTAAATCTCTTTCTCGAGAAACTCGTCCTCACTTCATGTTTCTTTCAGAGACAAATTTAAAAGCAAGACACAAAGAGTCTGGAAAAATATTCTCCGCTCAGAAATAACGTAGGTGAGGGTAAGCGGGGCACCGCTATGCAACTTCTCTAACTTTGAGAGTACATCTCTGAAAATAAATCTTGATTCCGGCGAAGCTCAACTTCTGGTTTCACTGTACATTCCGTGCCATACCCCAACGAGTACGTTGCGATATGAATGTGTTAAACGCCTATTGCCAACAATTCACATATATGCTTGTTGGAGGCGATTTTAACGCTAAACATAGCCTGTGGAACAATCCCTCGACCAACTTACTTGGAACAACCATGGCTAAATGGTTGGAGGATAATCTCCACAACCACAACTTCGTCACTGTCTCCCAGGATATTCCAACCTTTCCCAGAGGTAACTCCTTTTTAGACTTCTTCCTCATATGTGACAACCTCGTAAACATTCTCCCCCAAATTAAGAATTTTACCTGCCAAGCCCATATCTCTGATTCTGACCATTTAGTTGTTGAACTAAAAATAGCTCTGCAGAAGGAAATTTTTCAAAAGCTCCCCTCCAACTCATCTCCCTGACTTTCATAGGCAAGCCCTAACTGAAGTGGAGAATTTTGAGGCACAAAACACCTCACCAATAGAAGAATTTAGCCTTGAAAACCCAGCTGGAATCCAAATGACCGGCAAATAGCCCGCTTCATGTAGCCGCCCTTATTCGATCACTCAACAATAAAAAAGTCGAGTTGCCCAGAACTTCATAATCCGGAAGTTACCACCGTTGGCAATCGAAATGCTAACAATAATCTTCAACAATTGTATAAACAACTGCTACTTCCCCAACGGCTGGAAAGAGTCAAAAATAATACCAATTCCGAAGAAGGCATCTTCTAAAAGCATCTCGGAATTCAGACCGATTTCACTAATCTCCAACTTGGGCAAACTTCTGGAGTGATTAATGAAACAACACATCGATGACACTTGCGTAGAAAAGGAGATGGAGCAGCATCAGCAATTTGGATTCACGGCTGTGCAATCCACTCTCCACCCACTATTAAAATGTCACACTGATCTGACCCAAGCTCTTAATAAAAAGACTCATACTGTGGCATGTTTTCTTGATGTTGAGATGGCCTTCGACTCCATCTGCAGAGAAGGTCTAATCTACAAACTGATTGGATTTCAGTTCCCACCCTACCTTATTCGAATGTTAAATAGCTTCCTCTCCCGGAGACAATTCTTTGTGGAAATAAACAATTGTACATCTGCGTATAAGTACATAACATCGCGAGTCCCGCAAGGCTCAGTACTTGGGCCTTGCCTCTTCAACCTGTTCACGTAGTGCTTCGAATAAGAACATTTTCGGTGGGAGCAAACGCAATATTTTCAACCTGATATCTTGTTGCTCGCTCTCTATATTGATTCTACTATACGGCTGTACTGAGCTTCCACTACAGCGGCAACAGATGCTAACACAACCAGAATTTGACTACGCCAAATTTGGCTTATCACACTTCCTGTATTCTCTATATTCTAAGAATAAAACTACGCGAAACGTCAAAACTACTAAGCGCACCGAGACACTACGCTAACAGACCGTAGCGTAAAAATGTGCACGCCGATGTGCTGGGGAAATGACAACGCTTCGGTCGCCTGAACGACATGGTGTGTAAAAATGTGACATTCTGCGTGCGGCTGAACGCACGGATTGTAACTAAGGTGATTAGTCACGAAAAACAAGAAACTTAAAAAGGACGAAATTGGAAAATAGGAGAAGTACTTCACTAATACCAGCCCTAGGCTGTCTGTTGAGATGCCCAAAGTTTAATTTAAGTAGTAAAAGGAAAAAAATAAATATTACTATTATTAACATTATAAATGAATAAATTGAAATTGAAAAACTTGAAAAGATTCACCAAAGAGCTTGGAACTTTTAAGGATCCCTAGGAATCAACTCGGAATTATTAGAGAAATCCTAACCGGATACTGCAAACTAAAAAATTCATGCTTTAGATAGCAATATCACCCACCCATGGATGTAGGTTATGCCTCGAAGAGGATGAAACATCGGAGCAGGTTTTATGCGAATGCGAAGCTATTGCACAATGTAGATTCCAGGCCTTTGGCCCATACATCTTAAAGCCTACCGACTTTGAAGAAACTGCATCCAAACAAATACTGCCTTTTCCTAAGAAGAGTGGATTTGTTTGATGAATGGGACAATGCATTGCAAATTTGCACAAACTCACACATTTTACGTTCCTTTACTTTCTCGTGCACACAAAATCACACGAGTTTTGCATACGTCACAGCTTCCCCTCTCGCAAGACTTTACATCCTCTTCATTTTGTCTTTGGTTTTTATCTTTCTGCTACTTCCTTTATTGCTATAATTTTCCAATATACGAAAGACTTCACGTGTCAATACCATTTTTTAAATGAACTTGCATGTAAAATGATAAGACATCAACCGAACTGCCTCCTTCCGTCAAGTTAAAAATCGCGTTGGAAGGGAGGCTTGCATGCATGCAAGCTGTACTATTTCATGTAATCCCTGGGTTAAAAAAAATTATACAATATTCAATGTTATGGTCGTAGCATAATGTAAACAACAGTATGCTACACAAACCCGCATGGCGAATGTGCTGTCATCATCGCAAGTTGCACGTTTGACAGGTGACGGCGGGCGGTTTGAGAGGTGACGGCGGGCGACTCGCTAGCAGGGACTGAAAAAAGAAAAGAGGAAAAAGAAGACTCTGGTGAACAAGTGTAATTTTGTGAAGACACGAAAAAGAAAAATCAAGATATATTTTTGTCATCGAGATTTGCCGGATAAAAATTTTTGGAAGTAAGGAGCGCACAAGCTGCGAGATTCCCTGTTCGTGTAATCGTTTTACAAAATACTTTGCGTCTTCATCTGGGATCCGAATTTAAGCTGATGAATGACCGATTTTGAACTTCCAGTCATCACGTACCTAAAGTGGATTATGGTGAAAAAATTTTCCGGAATCCTTTAGTACCCGAAAGGAAGCCCGCCTTGAGTTTTCTGTCCAAGAAAGTTTATAGATCACCTATTGGAGCGACGGAAGCTTTTTAAAATTTAAACCGGAATTTATGTTCCCCGCTGATAATGGCGATCGCTGTTCTAAGGCGCAGATGAGGGCTGTTCACAATCTTGTAATCTATCCAGAGAGGGCACGTTCTCCCTGGACGCTATAAGGCAGAGCTCCGCATTCTGTTCGTGGCAAACTAATATTGAGCATGAGCCTCCTGATCGGAGACTGCTGAACGAGGTACCAAGGCAATTGTTGTCAATTGCTGCACAGTTCTGTACCGAAAAGATTCCTGATAACGTAACAAGCTCTGAGAGTTTCTGTCTTATGGATGTGGATGTTTGAAAGCATTTGCCGTTTTCACCGCGTGGAATTGAGAAAATCTGATCAGCAACAAATTGTGCTTTGCAACACAAATTCCTAGATAGATAAACAAAACACCCTATTAAAGCGCCCATTCGCTCAAGTGTATTGATATAGTTACATAAACAACTGAATTTTTTGTTGTTTTTGGAAAGAAAACGGATCCTTTTAAGACTTCTCTTGCGAACGTTTACTATTTATCTTACGACGCGTCTTCAAAAACAAATTTAAGAGTAACGACGAGTGTTAATAATCAATTTCTACTAGTTTGCTGCGATGGAATACCATCACTATTGCTGGAAAATTTTAAGGACAAGTGCCAAAATCGACGATATATAACCACAAATCCTTCAAAAACTTTTTGCTACGAATTGAATTTTTGCTGAAGCTCCTGTCATTACACTTCGACGTATGATTACTAAATTTTTTAGAATACAATTTTAATTAACAGTGGCATGCGGAAACATCTGGGAGGATCCACAACAAAAACCCATGTAAGTTGTTCTTTCTTTTCATTTTACTGATTGATTTGCACAGTGCTATCTTTATTTAAAAAATTTATAAACGAAATACCTTTTTATCATAATTAATGAGTTAGTCCTACAAATCTTATTTTTCTAGTTGAAGTGATTAAATGAATATTGTTTCAGTACTATACATTTTTCAAACGTAATGATAGGTTACAAATAGGTCATCAAACCTCATGATTAGCGTTAGTTCATTACTTTTCTGATTGAAGCGATTAAATGAATATTGCTTTTAGTATTATGAATTTCTCCAACGTAAGGATGAGTTAGAGTTAGTTCATTATTTTTCTAGTTGAAGTGATTAAATGAATATTGTTTCCGTATTATACATTTTTCAAACGTAATGATAGGTTACAAATAGTTCATCAAACCTCATGTATTAGCGTTAGTTCATTACTTTTCTGATGAAGCGATTAAAAGAATACTGCTTTTAGTATTATGAATTTCTCCAACGTAAGGATGAGTTAAAGTTAGTTCATTACTTTTCTAATTGAAGTGATTAAATGAATATTGTTTTGGTATTATGAATTTGTTGAACGCAATGATGAGTTAGCGTTAGTTGATTACTTTCGGTAATTGATGTGTTTGGCCACTATTATTGTTAACATTAATAATATTTTTTTCTAATGTAAAGGCTGCTTAAAATTCATTTCTCCTCTCACTCTCCTGGAGCCTTCTTGATTTGGGGGTCGTCTAGGTCCGCTACTCTCCTCTCTTTCAGTTGAGAATAAGGGACACTGAAAACAATCTGCCCTCAGTGTCGTTGGGTGGATGGGGCAAGCAGTAGAAGGCTGTCCATCCTTCACACAGGTAAGGGTAAGTGGTGTCAAGGCCCCTTCAGGGCAGGAGTGTGTGCTACGGCTTGTTGCTAGTAGGCACGAAATTTTGTTTGATTATGGCAGGTGGCAGCGGCAGGTCTTCGTGGAACCCCCCACACTCTCCGCCAATAGCCGAGGCGAGCTAGCGTGCCGCTCTGCAGTCAACGCTGTCCACCGAGTGATCTGTCAGCTCATGCTGGCAGTTGGGACTTCACGTCCAAGTCATTCACTCTCAACATACTTCCATAAAATCAATTCGCAAATGTTACCCGGGGGTTACACGAGATAGTACACGTTACATACAAGCCTCCCTTCCAACGCGATTTTAAGCTTGACAGCAGAAGGCAGTTCGGTTGCCGTCTTAAGACCGGTATGCTAGAGCCAAGGAATTTACGCACTTATTTCTTGAAGAAAAATTGACATTTATTCAAGAAATTTTTGACAATTTCTATTTGACAATTGTGTGTAGATATCTCAAAATAAATATAAAAATAATAAAGAAAATAAAGAAATGGATAATTCAAAATTGTATATAATTTGCTCATCGCTGAATAAATTATTTCGGAAAACTGCAATTGATTGCATCAAATCTAGTGCAAAATCGCCATTCCTTCGTTCAATTTTTCAATTATTTCACCAACTTCGAAATTCCTTACAGAAATAAGTGTATCGGTACTTATTTGACATAAATGGATTTTTCGACAAGAACGACATCCTTTTGTCAATCGAAAAGTAGAGTTTTTCTGTTCGAATTTCTTGCCTCTAGCATACTACTTCAAGGAATCGGCAAAGAAAAAAATCCTTGAGCATTCCATGGCTTTTTTTTTACATAGTTTTTGTATAGGAACAAAAATTCCTTGGCTCTAGCATACCGCACTTTATCATCTTGCATGCAAGTTCATTTAAAAAATGGCATTGAGACGTAAAGCCTTGCGTATATTGGTAAATTATAGCAATAAACGAAGAAGCGGAACGATAAAAATCCAAGAAAAAATTAAGAGGAAGGTATTGGTAAATGATGTAATACAAAAGATCCCAGAAAATTTCATTTTCCCAGTATAAATTTATCAATCTCACGCAAAGCATTTCTTTTCCGCCATCTTGAAAACTGTGTAATGTCAAATTACTATCACCTATGCTGCCATGGTTTTTCATCATGCAAGTTCGCTGAAAGCTGAGCTGCCAGCATGGCAATAGAGGTTACACGTGCAAGAAGTATGGCAGCGCAGCTTGCATGCAAGCTGTACTATTACGTGTAACCCCCGGGTTATTCTACACTTCTTCTTGTTTTTCACGAAGTTGCATTGAAAACGTTTGTTTACTTTTTCCAACGAGGTAAGAAACTGGGTTTGAAAGTACCAACCGAGGCGAGCTAGGTGCCGCCCTGCAGTCAACGCTGTCCACCGAGTGATCTGTCAGCTCAGGCTGACAGTCTGGACTTCACGTCCAAGTACATCACTCTATATAGTTCCATAACACAGAAATAGTTGTGATTGTCATTTTGTCCCTCTTCCTCTGGTACAAGTTTGTGTATGCTGTAAATTCTGTTTCTTCCACTTTAGATTTACATAGGAACCTATGTATTAGAAATTGACTAGTGTTGCAGTACATTCATACAGTAGACCAGCTTAGAGCAAACTACTGAAAAGTTAATTTTTGAATTTTAATTACAAAAAGTAACCTCAAAATTTCTCCCATAAGAGGGAACTATTAAGTATGATACCGAAGTAAAAGCACAGTATATTTATACAGTAGCCCAGCTTAAAACAAACTACTGAAAAGTGAATTTTAGAATTTTAATTACAAAAAAAAACCTCAAAATTTCTCCCATAAGAGGGAACTATTAAGTATGATACGGATGAAAATGAACGAACAGTAGTTAGTTGCACAATGGTTGGGAGAAGTATTAGTTTTATGTAAGTATATGTAAGTACACAGCTCAGCACCAGTCTGCAAATGTATTTTTCCATTACCAAACAGCTGTTTGATTGCAAAGTGGTGTTCGTTCCATGGACAGTGTAACAGGCAAAATGGCTGTAATGACGTTTGTGACAATTTGATAGTTCTACCAAGCCGAATGGCATGGGAAGTGGAACAAATTGTTTTTAGCTTTTTTCTTTCTTGCAGAAATAGTTTTCATTGTCATTTTGTCCCTCTGCCTCTGATACAAGTTTATGCATGCTGTAAGTTCTGTTTCTTCTAGATTTACATAGGAACCTTTGTATTAGAAATTAACTAGTGTGTTAGTTAAAACTGTTGAAAGAGAAAGTATAGTCTCTTTATAGAAGCATCCTACTCGCTTGACAGTTTTGACAGAGCTGGGCTACTGTATGAATATACTGTGGTAAAAGGGCGAACAGTAGCTAGTTGCACAATGGTTGGGAGAAGTATTAGTTATATGTAAGTACACATCTCAGCAACACTCTGCAAATGTATTGTTCTATTACCAAACAGCTGTTTGATTGTAAAGTGGTGTTCGTTCCATGGACAGTGTAACAGGCAAAATGGCTGTAATAAACTTAGAATATAGGAATACAGGAATGGTGATAAACCAGATTATGCGTAATGAATTTCTGGTTGCGTTGATAGTTCATTTTTACATGTATTTACACGCCATCCCTATTCTAAGCAACTTGTCAATTTGCAAAAAGTAAACAAAGGTTTTGAGCGGAGCATCTGTGGTAAAAAAATTTCTTTTTCTACTTTATTTTGAAACAATTCATATAATTAATTTATATAAATCTTTGCTTCTATTAACAAAAAAGATAATTTAGATAGTGCAGTTGCCTCAAACAGGATTCTCTAGTTTATAATCCAATTTATATTTGCAAGCACTGACCGAGCACTTCATTTGTTTTTCTAATTGATATGAAGATTTTAATAGGCACTAGTGGTACTATAAAATTTTGCAATAAATAAACTTCAAAGATAAAGATATCGAAATTAAATTTATTTAAGAGAGGGTAAGGTCACTTAAGATTAAATTAAAATTAAATTTTCATTAAATCGACTCGGTAAGTGTGGTTGATGAATAGCTTTAATTGGATTTTTTTTAATTTTGCTTGGTGAAATGGCCCTATGTAAGTATAGTTCAGACAAGCGAAGTTACTGTCCCAAGTAGCCTCGTTTTCAGTCCCTCACCTCCTCTTGATTTACCCATCAGTTTACTTGCGCCAGTACGAAAACGAGTTCCACTCATTTCAACTTTTTAGCGAAGTGGAACCTGAGAAATAGTCAAATTGAATACATTTTCTGCAACTGGTACATTTTTTGATTTCAGCAGTCTTTAATAATATCAGCTGGTGTGGAACTTGTAAAATGTCAACATATTTATGTTTGCGCTTTTATACGGAGGGAGTGCTTTTTATTTTTCAGTAAGAAATTTCGTAAATTTAAAAGATAATTATGTAAGCAGAAATATTATTCCTTAGCAATCACTGTGCCTAAATTGCCCTTAATTACATTGCTGGACAATTTATGACCTTTTCAATATGTAATTTTTCACTTGAAACCATTTTCGCTAAAAATAAATATCTTCACATTTCACAAGTTCCACGCCAGATGATATTATAAATGACTACACACATCAAACCGTGTACCAATTGCAGAAAATACACTCAATTTGACTATTTCTCAGGTTCCACTTCGCTAAAAAGTTGAAGTGAGTGGAACTCGTTTTCGTACTGGCGCAAGTAAACTGATGGGTATGTCAAGAGGTGGTGAGGGACTGAAAACGAGGCTAGTGGAACAAATTGTTTTTAGCTTCTTTAGGTCTGTTTACGTACTTCTCGGGTGTTTTCGTTCTTGGGCTATTTGTGTGAAAATGTGCAGGAGGGGAAGCTATCAAATTTGGAAAGTACATGAACAACTTTTGTGTGTTCTTGGGCAGAAAGCGAAAGTGACAACTACAAACTGTCAAGCTAACAAATTTAATTTGAAAATAAAATGCCAAACATAACATATATATTCAGTTCCTACTTACTATTTTGTAGATTTTTATACGACCTGGGCAAACAGTGCACATCATTTGCAAATTCTGCCGCCTTGTCCATTTTTGACAATTTAAATTTCTGACAATTCTCAATTTCAAATTTTAATGTGTTTGACAATTTTTACAAATTTACCCACAGTTTTTTCTTGGGTGGATTTGGGCTAAAACTTTTTTTTTTTTTCAAATTTACCCACAGTTTTTTCTTGGGTGGATTTGGGCTAAAACTTTTTTTTTTTACAAATTTACCCTCAGTTTTTTCTTGGGTGGATTTGGGCTAAAACTTTATTGAAGAGGAAGTGTGACGTCTACATATTTTGCCCAATTTTCTGAGTACGTGAACAGACTTTGGGTGCTTTTGGGTGAAAATGTTATAATGCATTCAGACAAATTCGAGTACGTGAACAGACATTTTTCTTGCAGAAATAGTTTTGATTGTCATTTTGTCCCCCTTACTCTAGTACAAGTTTGTGTGTTTCTTCCACTTTAGATTAACATAGGAACCTTTGCATTAGAAATTGACTGTTGAAAGAGAAAGTATATAGTATATGTAGCTGCGTACAGATTAGGGCTCCGGCTGCACATACACACTCAGCTCAGTTAATGAGCGTAATGGTAAGGTTACTTTGTAATCAAAACTATTTTATTATTTTGTTAAGTAAGGTATATAGGAAGTGTAGCCTTTGCGAAGGTAAGGAACCAAGCTAATACAAGACTATTTTCCTTTATGGATAGTAGTTTAGGCTCTATGGCAGAAATAAAGCCAATGTTTAGCACTTTTCCATAAGTATCAATATAGAACATTTTAGAAAACATATAGATTTCTGTTTCATGGCTTGGGAAGTATTCTCGAGGGTTTTGCTGCAGTGCAAAGGCCACTCGAAGTAATGGAAATGTATACAGCCGAGATTCCCCATTACGACCCTAGTAGATAGGTATTTTCTGGATCTTCTGAACCAAATTCGGTCATAGAATAGAATAGAATAGAAAAGTTGTTTATTTTCAACCCCGACCACTTAGCCACGTCCTAGGACGTTGGGTATTACGATGTTACAAAGATTTACATTGAACGAGTCTTAATTTAAATGAATACAAAATAAATGTTAAGATTATATGACACTTTCATCCAGCATATATAAATTTTACAATCTTTTAGAAGCTAAAAATTACTGCAAAATCATTTCCTCATTTGAAACATATTTTAGGCAGATTAAGGGAATTTACATTAGTCACATCTTGTCCACAGCTTGTGCCTATAACCGTTCGCTCGACGGAGTGTGGGTGGCTAAATTGAACTACAGATACGCGATCTTTAACCGATTTGACTGGAAGCAACTGTTATAGATGTAAAGTTCTTCTTTATTTTCATATTTTTGCAATACAAAAATCATGTTTAATGGAAACACCTTTAATCTTTAAACTATTCCTTAAACAGTTTTTCTCATTACACACCAAAACAAGAATATTGGTCCAGGTACAATACGTTTGTCGTTTTAATGCCTTTAATTACCTAGGTAAGGATTCATTTCATTATTCATAATTTTCCTTACCGGATATATAAACGAATATGTTGTTCTACTTATTAACTCTAAAACAATTAATGCCGCGTACACATACAGAAAAAACCCGTTTGATTTGTATTACTTTGTGACAATTAACAGTGAAAAATTTGTTCGTGTTGTGCTAAATCAAAGAAGTGCTTGTCACTTCTTCGTAGCAGAAAAGGCACACAAGAATATATCTTTAATCGTAAGCAACTAAAATCATTTTTTTTTAACTAATATTACATAAAATTTAAGAAAATTAACAATTTCATAAAAAAAAATCTTTTTAGAAATCGGCTGACACCACAGCTAATAATGAATTCCACCTACAAAACACATTTCTTTAAAAATAAATTGTAGGAAAATAAAAATACCACAATGAATCGAAGCAAAACTTTCTCTAAATTTAGTTTTTACGAAAATTAGAATTGAAACAAATCGAAAGAACTTCAACCCGAGTGTGATCCACGTCAACCTTTCGATTTTGATGACGTTGCGTCGAGACGCGATTACCTCCGCCCCTCAGCAGCCAAAACTTTTTATTAGAAATTCAGTTTAAAACGAAATATTACTTTAAAAATTATTAATCAATTCAAAATATTCATTCCGAAAATTGTAATAGGTATTTCTGAAAAGTGCCTTTATTTCATTTATAAGAATCACAATGCGCTCGCACAAAATAAAGGAAACCATGCGTTGTATGTATACTCCAAATTTTCACGCCGAAATTAAATTGAATGAAAATGACATTTTAATTTAACTTTTTTGTTACTTACATTATTAGGATTTTTTAATTATTATATAATCCGAATTGAATCCAACGTCTTTCAATAACAATTTAAAATTCTTTTAACTTTTTATAATACAATTCTACTTCTGGAAGGTAAATGACTTGACTCACTTTGATTCACAGAATGACTGAACTCTCTTCGATATTGGCGGCTATAAAAAGCCGTGAAAATCTGCCGTGGTTTAAAACGATTGGTTAAGAATATACTCATTGAGGTGGAATTTGATTGGACCACGTGTCGTAATTCGTAAAGAGAAGTATTCTCTTAATTTGTAAAATGTTCGTTAAGTTACGGTCTACGGATGTTTACTGACATCTGTTTGATTGTAGATTCTCCTTTTTTATTGCGATTCTTTTCTAACACATATCATAATTACTCATAAATTTGTATATTTTCAAGAATATTAATTAATACTTATAATTAAAATAAAATGATTTAAATAAAAATGACAGATTTTTTTCAAATAGTTAACACCATCTATGGACTAACAGAGAATACAATTTAATTTCGTTAATTTCTAATGTCATGTTCTTTCTTCTGTTTTGTTTACAAGATTCAATTTGTTTGTGTGCTAGACGGAATTTCAAAGTCAAAGGAATTAAATGAGTTTCTTTTAGTTTTTAATAACATTTTTACTAAAAATGACTACACAAAGAGCTTTATCGCATTCTAAGGAAGCCCTTCTCAAATCTTATAACACAAGATTGAAAGATGACGTAAAAAGTATGCTGGAAAATTTCGAAGGTGAGGGGAGGTTGAGTCGTGTTTTTATGTACATACAATATTCTCGAAAAATGTAGAAAGAAATTTCTTATCAATGCTAGGGACGTTTCTTTTAGTTTTTTACGAATAATGTGTATGTTAATTTATCGGACTAGAAATATTTGACAGTTGAATGGATTTCCAAGTTATCTTAGCTTTTTTCATTAAAGTGGTTAACTAAGGGATGATTCATGTTGTTTGGTGTATATAGTTAAGTTTACTTTTAAGTTCAGCCTTAAGTAGTCATTGGTTATTGTTGTTGCGAAGATCCTCTATTACTTTTATCTATTTTTCTATTTTATTGTCACTATAAATCATGCTACAAATTTTATATTTTTGCTGTCATTTTTACTATTATTTTTATTCTTAATGATGGATGCTCTAAGCTCCGCTACTCTTACTTGTTTATGTATTGTTTTGCTATAATGTGTATCTACTATGTAACTTGATGTACTATGTAACTATGATGTACCCAACGCTTGGCGTGCCTATGGCCGGGTGCTGAAATAAATAAATGTTTATGTTTATAAAAAAAATGTTTGAATCTACAAATGCGAAACTCTTTATTATTTAATAATTTATAAAACAAACATTTATTTATTTGAGTACCCGTGCCAAAGGCACGCCAAGCGCTGGGTACATCATAGCGAGTTACATAGAAGATACATATTATAGCAAAACCAAACAGTAGTGGGGCCTTAGAGCAGCCATAGTAGCCTAGAGTAACTTTGGAGCAGCAAAAGAAAAATTATAGACAAAATATACAATAGCAAATCCATATAAATGAAAATAATAGATAAAAATAAATGGAATAGCGACAAGTAATATAGGGTCTGGCGACTAAACAGTATATATAGTAGCGATAACATTTCTTTGGTGAGACCAATCCTTACTATGCTGTTCATAGCAATAGAGTCGAGGGCGTTTAGTGGAGATTCACCAGGTTCGCTCTGAGGAAGCTTATATGGAGTGCTGTTCTACCCCCGTATCATGCAAGATGGCAATTAATTCTCTTACAAAAAATGTCTACCAGACGGAAGACCCGCAATGTTATGTTCATAAGAGATCTGTTGGCTTATAAAATTGTTTCTCCTTCCCTGCTCGAGCACATTTATTTTTACATTCCATCTAGGAATTTAAGTTCTTCTCCATTCTTTATTAATCGCTTAACGGAACAAATTACTGCCTTAATAGTCTTAAAACTTAAACTCATTGTATGCAGAACTTCATGACCTTTCCAACGACTGCCAGTCCCATACCCCTCATATCAAGAATTATGGTTGTCTTAACTAAACATTTCGGATTTTCTTACCTTTTTTTTTAATTTAACCTCTATTATTTTTACAAAAAAGTCGTTAACATAATTTTTTTTTATAAAAACTGCTATCTGGAACCCTTGGACAAACCTATTTTCAACGATAATTTGTTCCCTTAGCACGTCATTTAAAAAAAATATCGTCTAATTTCGGTGTGACCTGAATAGGTCATGAGTTCATAACTGTTTAACGGTTACAGTTTTGTAATAGGTCAACTTAAAGAGGAGAGTATGTAGTTTACAGTTTATGTTAATGACCTTTTTGCAAAAATAATAAGGTTAAATTTAAAATAAAGGTAAGAAATACCGAAATTTTTATTTAGACAACCATAATTCTTATATGAGAGGGGTATGGGACTGGCAGTCGTTGGAAAGACGCATACAATGAGTTTAAGTTTTAAGACTATTAAGGCAGTAATTTGTTCTGTGAAGCGATTAATACAGAATGGAAAAGAATCTTAATTCCTAGATGGAATGTAAAAATGAATGTGCTCGAACAGGGAAGGAGAAACAATTTTATAAGCCAACAGATCTGTTGTGAACATAACATTGCGGGTTTTCCGTCTGGTAGACAATTTTTGTAAGAGAATTAATTGGCATCTTGCATGATACGGAGGTAGATCAGCACTCCATTTAAGCTTCCTCAGAACGAACCTGGTGAATCTCCGCTAAACGCCCTCGACTCTATTGCTATGAACAGCATAGTGAGGATCCCACAGAAGATAACAATACTCAAGGATTGGTCTCACCAAAGAAATGTATAGACTTTTGAGTGTATAAGGGTCCGAAAAATCTGCAACTCGACGCCTGACGAAGGCAAGACCAAAGAGAAGGAGAATGACATTTAGGAATCAAGCAAGACCCCAAGATCAGATGAAACAATACATTTGGCAACAGGGATTCCATTAATGGATAAATCAAGTAGTACCGGTGTGGACCTTCTAATGAAGGTAGCATGGTTGCTCTTTGATAGATTCAAAGATAAATGATTTAGGCAGCACCATCGCGCAAAACTAACAAGGTCGTGTTTAAAGTTGGCTACATCTTGAGTATTAACAATCCTCATGAAAATCTTTAAGTCATCACTAAAAATTGTAAAAACATCGTTAATAAAAATTATAAAAAGAATAGGAATAGAGAGTACACGAATAGAACAAGATGTTATATCATTAATAACAAGCGTTTGCGTCCGGTCCGAATGATAGGAAGAAATCCATTTTAGCAAAGAAGAATGAAAGCCAAAGACAATCAACTTCGCAAGAAGCAGGCGTATGTTTACTCTATCGAAAGTTTACTGAAATCAGTGTAAAGAGTATCAACTTGACCAGAATCCTCCATAACCTTCAATGAGAAATTAGCAAAAGATACAAGATTAGTCTCACCTTTAATGAAGCCATGTTGATGGGATGAAATGTGCTCTCCTTAACGAGGAAAAAAATTTTAATAGTTACAATACTTTCGAACAGCTTAGGAATAACAAATAGTTTACAGATTGGACGATAGTTAGAAACATCATTTTTAGCGCCAGATTTATGTATAGGACGCAGGACGCATGTAGGGAAAGCTTCCACTAGTCGAGAAAAACCCCTGAAGAAGATAAAGAAATATTGAAGATATGGGATAAAGCCTCACGACAGCCAAGGCAGCCAGAATACCATCAGGACCTGAAGAAGAGGATGCACTAAGCTTGTTTAGGGCGTCAATAACATCATCAACCGATATATGCAATGATCCTAAATCAATGGAGGAGGGTATGTTCTCCGTGTGGTCACTATCAAATAGTTAACCAGTATCCATAGCATAAACAGATTCAAAGTAGTCCGGAAAGATATTACAAGTATCAGTGATGTTATAATGGACGCATGAGGGCATTCCATAAGAGTTCCTTTTTCCATTAAGGTAGGACCAGAACCTTTTAGCATTATGCTTTATATCAGATTCTATGGAATTCAGATATTGATTATATAAGAATTTGGTTAGAATTCATACTCCTTACGAAGTCTTTTGAAGAGAATACCATCATTAGTATCACCAGTAGCCTTATATTTCTTATGGGCTACATTGCGAGCTTTCTTTACGTTAGCCAACCTACGATTTCTCCATAAATGGCCAGAACGGCCCCTCCTCCATGCTACGGGCACATGAGCAACAATAATGTTATCAAGAGTTGTAACAAATTTA
The DNA here is from genome assembly GCA_963930735.1 of Dioctria linearis. Taxonomy (NCBI): domain Eukaryota; kingdom Metazoa; phylum Arthropoda; class Insecta; order Diptera; family Asilidae; genus Dioctria; species Dioctria linearis. The sequence goes on along the minus strand of OZ005742.1, from coordinate 186,129,611 downwards.
GAGTAAGCAAGATTAAGTCACATTCAAAGAACAAGCTCTGCCAATCAATTAAATTAATCTCATCATTTATGGTATCATAATTGGCTTTTTTTAAATTGTAAATGTGTACAGAATCACGTAAATGACGACTACTAATAACATTAATGTGTACAACAGATCCCATGACGATTTCAAGTGCACAATGATTAAAAGTATCTTTAGAAAATTTAAAAGAGGCTACATCGACAGTACAAACACTAAGTTAAGAAAGCTACATATCGAATTAGCTAAACTGTTCATCTGATAAAGACCCAATGACATCAATCCATCAGTTAGACAGCGTTCAAAGGTCTTCAATACATTATGAGGAATAAGCATCTTTTCATCATCACTCCATAGCCAGTGAATATTTCCAGCATTAAAGTCTCCGAGTACGCAAACCTGATCATTCTCTTGAACCATAGTCTCCAAAATCGAACCAATATTCGTGATTTGCTTCTCATAGATCTCCACATGAGAGTTAGGTAGGATGTACGAGACAAAGAAAAAAACAGCGAGTTTTGCAGATGATACACGAACACAGATCTGTTCAATTTCATTGGACGAATGAAGCAATTGAATTTCGCGTGATTGAATTGTTGAGTTTATTCAGGAGCATGATCCTTACGGTATACCAGATAAGCTGGGTTAAAAGTTTCAGACGAATGGAAAGATTGGTTAAGCCAAGTTTCAACCATCGCAATTATATCATAAGAATGTTGAGTAGAGCTCAGGTAGATGGCATTGAGTTTAGTCCTAAGACCGCTCACATTATGAAAATAGATAAGGAGAAGTTTGATTTTAGAGAAGCATCATGAGTCTTATAGCAGCTATCAGTCACAGAATCATCATATATATTAATATTGGAGCCGCACATTTGGTTTTTAAGTGCAATGATTGCTGAGCATTTAAGTTTTTTAGCATATTAACAAATTTCCGCACGATTATTTCACATGGCCAGACATCACCCTTTAGAAGGTCAGGAAATATGTATTCCGGAACTCCGAGCTTGAAAGTTAAAAATCTCAATGAAGACAAATCCACGTCTTTTTTAGATAAACACTTGCAGACTAGAATATTGGGCTCAATATTAAATTTGGATGATATAAACTGGACAATGTTATCTCCAGTAGTATTGCATGGATCGAGACGAGATAAGTGAAGCCACTTGAGCTTATTAACAGCTGAAATACCCTGACAAGACGAAGAGCCAATTATTTTAAACTGTCGACCTCTGGTGATACCTACTTTAGCTTTAGCCTGATTGAGATCACTGGTGTGATACTTTCATTAGCAGCAACCTCATCGGCGACAACAGAGGAAATTCCATCAATGACTTCGAGCCCATATCAACATTAAGGACCATATCATTGACGACCTTCCTAGTCAGGTCAGCGGAATTTTGAATATCACTAAATTTACTTACAACTTTGGGACTTCTTTTCGGCTGTGACTGGTGCAACTTATCAGCATATGACTCCTTGGTATTTCTTGCGATATTACAGATTTCATTCATCATTATATTGCCATATGTAGATAAGGCTTTTAGTTCATTTAAAATTTTTTCAATAACACACTTGCTGGGATAACCGTTTTTGCTTTCCGCAACATCACCTAACAACATGTCAAACCTCTCGCGAACCATTATTTTAAAATCAATACATTCATCACAAAGATAAAGCATGTTTCTCTTTTTGAGAACACTCTTAATGTCATAATCGGTTAGGTTAACACATTTCGCACAAAAAGTCTTGCGGCACACATCATCACATTTTACCTTAAACCGTTTCTAAATTATTGGTTACATTTCACACAGCTAGCTGGCATTTCAGCAAATATTGTATTGTACAAAAGTACAGAAAGTAGTCGAACACACAAGATTTTTTTAATAATTAGATTATAAGATTTGAGCGTAAACAATTAAGCGAATCAATTTATTCGCAAGTAAAAATGAATATGATCACAACATCAAAGCAGAAGCATCGAGAAGAAAAAGATATCAACTTTGAATGCAGGATTCTGTGGAGTAAAATCATAGATTTGAGGTTGCGGAAGTGAAAAAAGGAGTACCCAAGAATTGATATGTAAGGCAATATAAACTTAAATGCTGAGTTAAATCTTATTTAATTCAATTGCTAGGAAAACATTCATAGTTATAAAATATTCCCTAGTACCAATATTACTAACTCTAGGATGCACGTTCAACAAATTATTTCCCAAGCTAATAACATTCTTCTGGAATGATATAATAGCCATAAGCACCACATGATGTAGATCATTCGTAATAAGAAGGGTATCGATATACATATAGCGATGTGTTTTTAATAGGTTTAAACTTGTAGCTTTTACTGTTAACACAGAGGATGTACGAGCGAACAGAGTCAAGACTGTAGTAGGTACCTCTTCTGTGTTGGAGAGTATTTCGAGAGGATATTATTCAGCGAGAGGTGCAGGGTATTGATTGCCAGGCCCTTTATCCGCATTCAGCATACTTTTGTTTATTTCCAAGCGGTTGGGAAAGATAATCATAATAATTTATTAGTTAATATAAACCTTAAATTGACAAAAATATATATACTATTTGTCCTTAAATATTCCAAACACCCTCTTTTGAAGTTAGTAAATCTATTTTCATGCCTTAGTTCCATTGGTGGGTGTTTAAATAGCCGTAGTCCCTTATACAACAATGAATTTTGTGCTCTATTATATCGTCTGCTATCTAATCGATATTTTACTTCTGCAGCTCGCGAATTGTATATGGTTGTACATCACAAACAAGACTTAGTTTAGTCTGTAGATATTCAGGCAATTGCTATGTTTTTACTTTGAATATAAACTTAACACATTAAATTAATATCTCTTTTTGCAGTTCATCCATTGCAGTGCTTGTAGCATGTGTCTATTGGCGTAAGTCTGTTGCATTTGAGTATACACCTCATAGTCTTGTTTTGAAGTATCTGTAGTCAATCTAACGATGCTTGATTACACAGAAACTATCGTTGAACAATAATCGAAAAGGGGCCTAACTATGGTGTTGTAAACTTGTATGGCAGTCATTAGAGAAATCTTGCGTCTAATTCTTCTGTAGGAACCATTTTTTTTGCAAATATAGTCTGCGTGCTGTTCAAAATTCAACTTTTTGTCTATTATGACGCCCAATTATTTGATTTTGTTCACATTTTCTATTACTTCTTCATCAATATCAATTTCCATGTCACAGTTCGTATTTACAATCATCATCATCTTCTGCAAGTTACGCCGGAGCTTGTTCATTCTAAACCACTTACGTAAAAGATGCAAATCTTGTTTTAATTCATTTTTTGCTTAATGTATGTCATAGCCAGATATATAGAGTAATATATCATCTGTAAACAAAATTAGACTTCCATATTTCATCACTTTTTTCATATCATTAATATATATTAAGAACAGAATGGTTCCAAGAACAGATCCTTAGGGCACACCTTGTTATCATGTGTGCCGTGCTCTGAGAGGAGAGCACACACTCTTGAAATTTCTATTCCATGTTTTAGTTAGCGGAAGAAAACAAAACAATTTTGGGTCACGTTTCCGTTTTTTATTTAGTTTCAGTAGAATTTATTTTATGGTTATAGGTTCACAATTCTGAGAACTTTCTCTACTAGTGTTTACAACTATAGTTTTACAATGCGAGCAACTTTCATACACTTATTTATAACGCTTTACAGTTTATTACGATTAGTACTTCCGACGATTCGCCTTATAATTTGTTTTACAATTTTTTCAAGACTTTTTATTAACAACGACTTCTCCAAAAATCTTTTGCAACTTTTTCTTAATAAACTTTTACTTTTCGATTTCTGCGCACCTCCGCGACGGATTTTAAAAAACAACTCCTCGAGGGTCGGCGATATTGCACCCAGGTACCCGTGATAGCTTCAAAAGCTCTTTTTTTCATTTTTATTGTTTTCTCACGACGTTGAAGCAACGTACGTGAGAAAATGCAAAAGTTTATTTGATGCGAGCTATATGCATCAATGCAAAACCGTAATCCGATATGCACTTGTGTACGTAGGTAAGTATGCAGTGCATATCGTGAGAATGTAATGCCTGCCTGATAACAAAATGCAATTTATGCTAAATTGCATTTTGTTATGACATGGAAATGCATTTTTAAATGCATCTTAAATTTTAAACGAAATTTTAAATGAAATGATTTTTCTTTTTCAGGGTCACTTGTAATGCATCAATATATTGCATAGGGCAATATATTGTTGTATTGACCTTATGGTTGTGATTTAGGGCATTGGTACCTGAGTCACAGCAACCTAAGATTATGTCTTGGCATTCTGATAACATCTCACCTATTCTCGTTCTTTGTGTCCTCCCATTTAGATAACTCGTAAACCATTTAAGCTAGAGTCCCTCCACTCCATATTTAGACAGAATTTCTCTGTCAATTGTTTGAAAGGCCAGAAATACCGCTAGTATGAATTTATTCAAATTTATTCCAGTCTTCTATGATCAGATTTACCGCTGCTTCACAATTATACTTCTTTCTAAAACCAGACTGGTTCTTCATTATAAGCTTTGATTCCTCTAAGTATTTCTCGAATTGTACTTGGACTACTTTGTCTATTATTTTATCGAAAATGTTCAACATGTACGGGCATTACTATAGACTCTTTACAAGAACTAGGAAATGTACCTTCATGTAGACTTCTGTTTTTGATGTAAAACTAGATACTCTCCCATGATGTTCCAGTTGTCTAAAATCATTCTTATATCTACTCTAGTCTTTCTTTTTATTCGTCGCCATGCATATTTCTTCCAGTTTTTCATTTCTTACATTTTCGAACTCAAATCTCATTAAACTTTGCTCTAAATTATCTACATACGTTACCGTGGGTATTGAGCAATTAAAGTTGCTACACTATCAATAAAATAACTATTCAATTTATTCGCTATTTCATTACTTTCTTTAACTATAATACTTCCGAACTGGATTTCACTTATTTCTGGTTTGTCTTCCTTTAGTACTGATCTTTTTATAAATTGCCATTTACTCTTTTGTGTATTAGCATTTTCCTACTTATAAATCTATCTTTGGATGCTCGAATATTTGTCTTATATTTATTTCTCACCCATTTGTACATGTCCCAATCCGGCGGAGTGTTGCTAATTTTAGCTCTTAAATATGCATTCACTTTTTCAGCTTTTAATACTCGGCAAACCACGCATTGCTTCTAGTTGAACATTTTTTCCTAATTTTAAATTTTTGCACAACATTTTTCATAACCATTATTAAAAATTCTCCATCTTGATTTAAATAATTATTTCTAGCTAATGTAATATCACTTCTTTCCATTTCTGCGTGAAAACGTTCCTTTTCATAACGAATATATTCAAACTATTTTCTTTTTCGTGTCAAATGTTTGTTTATTTCAATGTCTAATGTCTCGTGATCACTCATTTTATTTGTATTAATTTTCACTTCCACTCGATTCGAGTTCGATATCACGTATTCCATTAATGTATTTGAGTTGCTAGTAATTCTTGTAGGTACATTCACTTTTTGGTTAAGTCCGTTGTCCTGCATAATTTTTTGAAGTTCTCTTTTATAAGTTGCTATTGTAATTTATATTAAAACAAGTAAAATAGCTAGAGTTGGTCTAAGACCAATTCTTATGATACCCTAGATGAATGCTCGTTTGTAATTTCGTATATAGGATTCATATTTTGAAGAACATAGTGCTCACGATAGTAGTCTATTAGTATATATTCCTTTGCTGGTTCGATATATACGAATGATCAGTTAAGGAGTGTGGGTAATGGCATTACTCTGAATAATTGGTATGGTTCCTTGAATGGAAGTGGAATTCGGAGCTCGATAATTATTTTATTATTGAAAATATTCGCTGCTATTGTACTCAATTTGTAAAATTGTGATAAAATATTGTCTCTGGAATTTATAGGAAGCATCAGTGAATTTGGTAATTCTTGCCTGATCTTTGATAAAAGCTCCTCAATATTTTTCGGTGATACTAGTGTAGGATGGAATTTCCCATGCTTGGAATCTGTTAAAATATCTATTAATTCCGACTGGGTATTTTGGTATCTGAATGCCATTAACGAAACCAGGGAAATAAGTGATTCAATTTCGATGGATATTTTGTTATCCAATGTTCTGTTTTCCGTTATTGAAGTAGCTATAAGTATTGAAATTAACTTTTTATGCATAACCATGAATTCCTTTTCAATTGCGGCTTTAGATTTGTTGAAAATGTTTGCGGTTGCTTCGACTATCGCGGTTTGGCTTTTCATAAGTGATATGAGGGAGTTTTGGTTTAGGGTGAGGTTACGGATTTGCTCATCATAAACTTTGGCGTCATCTTCGTCTAATGTACCGAAGAGAGCTTTGGAGATTGAGCCTATCGCATTAAACAAGGCCCTTTGTTGTCTACTTTGGGTCACAAGTAACATATTTTTGTATTCTATGTTTGCTATAATAAGATTGATTTGCAGTAACGTACCATTGCAGGTGTGGGCCATCGCTGAATTGCTATTGAGTTTCTGGCAGGTTGCTGTTAATTGCTGTGCGATGAACTGGATATTCCTTAATTCTGATTTAAAATTCACTAGGTCGTAATAGGTGACGATTTTCCATTCGTTGGTGTAGAGGTTGGCTCTGCCAATCTCTTCGAAGTAAATGCCTGCAGTAGCATTTAGCTGCTTTACCTGAGCCGTAGATTATAGGGATGAAAATTAGAATGAATGCTATATGCATCATTTTGGAAACCTGTAAGATGACACCATGTTAATATCTGTGAATGATATTTGAAGATGATGAAGTTTTTTACTCCGAGAACAGTTTTAGGTCATTTGCATGGACTCTTTTGTTGTTATTATTGATCTTAATAGTAGAATTTTCGGGGGAATTAATCTCCATTATCTCATACGGATCTGACCATAGTGGTGAGAACTTATTATCTCTGACCCTGCTCTTAAGTAGGACTTTATCGCCTACCATAAAAGATTTTTGGACGGAATTTTTGTCATATTGTAGTTTGGATTTTTCTTTATTGGCCATGGCTATGTCTTTAGCTATTTTGAAACTATGCTGTAGACGCGCTTTTAGCTCGTTTGCATAATTGTCGTAATTATAGCAAACGGTTGGAGATGATCTTAAATTATTTGGGATTTCGGCTGGGAATCCGTATAGGAGTTCGCGAGGAGTATAATTAGTACTCGAATGAGGGGTTGTATTATATACAAACATGGCATAAGAAATCCATGTATCCCAGTCTTGTGGATCCTTTGCTACATAAGATCGGAGATATTCTGCTAAGGTTCTGTGGCTTCTCTCGAACGCACCATTCGTTTGAGGGTGATATGGAGTAGTTTTGAGCCTTTTAATTCTCAGCAATTTAGATACCTCGGCGAACATGCCACTTATAAGGTTAGAACCTTGATCTGTGAGGATACTTTCTGGAATACCATGTCGACAAACTATCGTTGTCGTGAAGGCTTCCGCTAATGTCTTGGACTCGGTGTCGACTATGGGAATAGCCTCAGAAAATTTTGAAAGGTCGCCTTGAAATGTAAGGATGTATTTGTTTCCAGAATGAGAAATTGGGAGAGGTCCTACAACATCTAGGTACACTCTTTCGAAAGGTTTGGAGCTAATACTCGAGATTTTCATTGGAATTTTAGGGTTTCTGGATACTTTGTTCACCTGACAAAGTTTACATTTCCTTACATATTTGACCACGTCGTCTGACATGCCAGGCCAGTAGAATTGCTTTTTGATTCTTTTAATAGTACGGGAAATACCTTGATGGCCACCCGTCGGTAGTGAATGAAAATCTTTTAAAACTTGTTCGATGTCATTAATGTCTGATAAATATTAATTGAATCCTGATGCAGTTTTATGTTTATTTGCTTATTAGCGAAGATCTGGACAAAAGCGTTTTTAATAATTATTAGATTCTGTGAATCTAATATAGGGAAAGAGATATTTATTTGTTTTAACTGATTTGCTTCTGTGTATGAGCAGATTTCAGTTAAAATCTTTTCGAGGTCTGATCTATCTCTTTGTGATCGACAAGGTAAATTAGTTTTTGATATAATTATTGATGAGTCTTTTTTCTTGAAGAAGTTCAGTTCAGTTTCTGAAAGTGGGATTTATCTGAAAATTTTAGTTTCGAATCCAACACTCTTTCAAGTTCTGTATCTTGCATTGGCAAGATGAAAAATTTAGGATTTGCATACTTAGTTAGTAGAAGGGGAAAATTTGTCTCAGTTATTATGACTGAGGAATTGATTACAGGTGATGAAGTTGGGTTTGGAGTAGTTACACTTGCGTTGGGTGTATTTATATTCGCCTGAGCTCTGGCTTGATTTCTAGTTACCACATTTATGAAGGTGGTTGGTTCTGCAGAATGTTCGGAATTTTCCGGAATTGCTCTACTGACCGCATCTGCATTTGTGTTGAGCTTACCTGATTTATGGACTATTTTTTATTTTTAGTCATATTCCTCAAGACGTATTCTCCATCTCATCAGTCTTGAGGAGTGATCTTTCAGATTCATGAGCCATACTAATGGTTTATGGTCAGTTATAATTGTAAATTGTCTACCATAAACGTATGGTCTGAATTGCTCAACTGCGAAAACGATAGCTAGGAGCTCTTTTTCTATTGTTGAGTAACGAGTCTCTGCACCATTGAGAACTCGACTCACGTAGGCGATTGGATGATCTCCTTGATCATCAACTTGAGAAAGGACTGCTCCGATAGCGTAGTCACTGGCATCGGAGGTGACAAAAAATTCTTTGCCGAAATCAGGATAAGATAGAATTGGTGCTGAAATTAATTTATTTCGCAATTCGCAAAATGCCTCGTCGCAGATTGCGTCGAACTTGAAAGGCGTATCTTTTTTCAAAAGATTTGTGAGTGGTTTGGCTATTTTCGAAAAATTTGGGATGAAGCGGCGATAGTAGCCGACGAAACCAAGGAAGGCTTTCATATCTTTTTCCTTCTTAGGTCTGGGATATGACTGAACTGAATTGGTTTTTGCAGGGTCTGGTTTGACTCCATTTTCTGTAATTATATGACCTAAATACATAATATCCTTTCTTAGGAAATGGCACTTGTCCGGTTGAAGTTTGAGGTTGAAATCACGAAGGCGGCTAAATACTGCTGTGAGTCTGGAATTGTGGTCTTTGAGATTGTATCCATGGACTACAATATCGTCCATGTATACGAAGCAATAGATGCCTTGAAGGCCAGATAAGACATTATTCATGGCTCGTTGAAAAGTAGCAGGGGCTCCTTTTAAACCAAATGGCATACGATTGTATTCATAGTGGCCATAGGGTGTGCTAAAGGCAGTTTTCTCCCTGTCCTTCGAGTCCATTTTTATCTGGTGGAATCCACTGGCTAAGTCGAGTGTGGTAAAACATTTCGACTTCCCCAGCTGGTCTAATATATCAGTGATATTAGGCAGTGGGTACGCATCGCCAATAATAATGTCGTTAATACGACGAAAGTCTACCACTACTCGCCACTTTTTGTTTCCATTCTCATCTGGTTTTTTAGGAACTAGGAGAAGTGGAGAATTCCAGGGACTATGTGAGGGTCTGATGATGTCTGACTCAAGCATTTCTTGTATTTGCCGGTTTATCTCAGTTCGGCTTGCTTCGGGAAGTCGATAAGGCTTGGTATAGATGGGCGGTTTGTCTTGGAGTGTCTCGATTTTTTGGGTAATCGCATCTGTATAAGATAGGAAATCCCCTTCTATGAAGAAGAGATCGTTGAATTCCCTACAGATATTGTGAATACTCTCAGATTCCTCTGAATTACAGTGATCCAATTTGATAAGGTTTTGCAGTTTATTTATTCTGCCCTTAATTGGATCTCTGTCAGAGTCTGTGGAGATTACCACAAAGTCGTCCAAGTCTTGGTAAACGGGGTTCACCTCGTAAGGTGCCAGATCGGCGTCCTCCTCATTTGTGTTGAGGATTAGGACTTTTGCCATACCGTTGACTGGTTCGACTATCGAGTTTCCAAGAAATAAACCTGGCCTTATTTCCTTCTTGAAACAGACCGATTGATTTTGAATAGCAGGAGTTGGAATTTCAATAATATATTCTGATCGAGCCGGAATTTTAATTTTATTGAATTTATGCGATTCTTTCGGATTTTTAATTGGAAGGAGATATGATTCCAACTTTTGTGGAATTTGGAAGGAGTTATTCGATGATTCTGACTCGATTGAATTTGAAGGAGATAAAACTTTATTGAAGTTCTTTGACTTCTTTTCTGATCTATTTCTGGAATTCACTTTTTGTGAATTTGTTGATGAAGGAGATAGAATTTTATTATATTTAGCCTTTTGTGCGGCTGTAGATGGAGATATATATGTTGTTGCTTCATATCTTGTGAAGCCTTGGATGGAGATAGAATTTTACTTAATTCAGCCTTTTTTCTGGCTATAGATGGAGATAGATTTTCATTATTTTTGGTCTTAACTTCTGATGGAGTATTGGATAGAGATCGATTGTTATTGCTTTGTAAAGCAGTTGATGGAGATGGGATTGTATTAATATTTTTATTGGAGAACGTTATCTCCGGATATAATAAACTTTTAGTTCGAGACCTCTTTTCTGGGTTTTCGCTTTTCAAATAAACATAAGGGTAATTTGAATAGTATTGTTCATATGGATAAGATGAATCAGATTCATTAACTTCCAGAGAAATGAATTTATTTTTATAGTCGGTACTCGCATTGTATCGAGATAAAAAATCATGACCAAGCAGGCCATCGTGTGAGAGGATGGAGTTATTTCCCACTATTTGAAATGGGTGTTCTAGGATGGAGTTATTTTGTGCAGACTCCAGAGATAATATCGCGAAAATGAGTCCTACTGTAGAAGTTGACTCTGTAAACAAAGTATTTATATTGCAGACAGCATCTCTGTAGCAGATACTGTCTGGTTTCAGTGGATAGAGTTTTATTAAGCTGATCTCTGCTCCTGTATCAATCAAAAAGGTAAGCTTCGGAGCAGAACAGATGTCGACAGGCAAGGAAAGCGTTATTGAATTTTTATTTATTTGGACGGGGATACGTATTGATTTAATTTTGTCTAGTTTCCTGTCGATATTGCCTCGGGCTTTCGATGAATCTGTGCCGTTGTTTCTATCTGCGAGGGGTTGCCGAAATTGACCCCCCGCTGAATCCAGTTTCCCTGCCTGGATGCCGATGAAGTTCGATTATTCTTCCTATTTGGAGAAGGTGACCTAGCCGAGATATTGGCATTATTATATCTCGGCGGTGAAGTTCGACTTTCTCGGAATACTGGCTGCTGCCAGTTCCTATTTTGAGGCTGTCTGTCCGCCATGTTTGTTGGTGGAGTATTGCTCACCTTCTGGAAATTGTTTCGATTTCCCTGATTGTTGCCAGAACGATTGTTGTTCGCCACTCTTGTGCGACATTCTTCGATAGAATGTCCCATCCGATGACAATATCGACATGTAAGCGCTTGTGTCGGAGTTGTAAATGTAACCCTATTGAAATCTGTAGGGTGTTGTAATTGCGAGTTTGTTCTTGGAATTGCGTTTAGATCTTGCGTTGAGCGTTGTGTGACTGGACATCTTGACGCAGCATGCCCCAGTCCATTACATTTGAAACAATGCAGATTGAGATTCGTATTCTTTTGAAAGGGTGGGCTTACTTTGTAGTTCCTTTGAAAATTGGATTGTCTTCGTTCCAAACGTGATGCAAGCTCTAGGATACTTTAGTGAAGCGAAAGATTTATCAGACTGGACTTTTGCTAAAGTCTGTAGTTGTGGATTGGATAATCCGTCCTCTATAGCTCTCACTGCTTGACATTCATTATCTTTTAAAAGAGATTTTAAAAGAATTTTATCACTTGTATATGAGTGCGTTGCCTCATTTAGTTTGGATAGAGTTGTGCTAAGTCTTTGTAGAAAATCTTTTACATCTTCTACTATTCTTTGCTTGCAGTTGTTTAATTGAGATTGCAGAGTAGATTTGGGAATTTTTAATTCAAAAGTTTGTTGCAGAATAGATTTCAATTCAATATACATCATATGCCTCTGCAGATAATTTACTCCTTATTAAGCTAAGGAGGGAGTGCCGTTCGTTTTCCGTTGATGTTGTTGTGTAAATATCATCGCAACTTGAAACAAATTTGTGGAGATCCTTTGGATTTCCACTAAAATTGGGAATAAGTGACCTAGCTTCTGATAGGAAGGAGGTAAATTGGTCTCTAAAGGAGACATTAGTATGATTTTCCCTGAAATTAGTTGTATTATTTGTTACATTTTGGAATCGAGAGTCCAATTGTTCTTGCAACGCAATTACAGTGTCTGTGTATGATGTTTCTACCTCGGCGTAAACATCATTTTTGAAATAATCATGCTCCAAATCATTAAGGCCGGTGTATGAAATTATTTCATTATGCGTGTCCTCAAAGTCATCCCAGTATTTTTGCAATGAATTAATTTTTTGTGTCAGATATGTCTGGGTTGTAGTCGATAATGAATTAGAATTGATCGATTGTATAATTCGTGATATAGACTTTTGCCTGTGATCCTGCAATTTGAACCGTATTGCATTTGACTGATCCTTGTCTGTATTGTCTTGGGTGTCAGCTGCAGTTGTTTTCTGCGAAGTCTTGGGGAGTGGAATGTAAAAGGGGTTATTTGTGCGTTCTGTGTGAATTGATATGGACTTCAGCCTATCAGATAGAGTTACCTTGGTAAGATTATACCAGTCCTCTGTCTTGTCATAGCATGACTGTTTGAAATAATCATGAGTTTCATCGAATTCATCATGAAGCCCATAGTTCTTCCAACTGTTGGAGTTTTCCAGAAGTAAAATCTGAAGTCCTTTTACTTTTATTCGCTCTGTGATAATCGGCCAGAATTTGCCTAATTTCTGTCATTTTTGGGACTTGTGACAAGCAAAGCTCATCGAAAGATTTGTTTTCGTCAGTCATGTTTGTGTTGTTGTTTGGAGGGAGGCGTAAAAATTAGGTAGAAGGGAAAGAACAAAAAGTAAATTGTTGACACTCAACAAGTGTACACAATGTACATACACAAAAATATATGTATAGTCAAAGACAAAAACACTCGAGTCGAATTGTAATGAAAATTATCAAAAAAAATAAAAGTTATATATATAAGTATATGTACTTTTTAAAAGACAATTATTTTTTTAATTTTAAATAATGCGTAGAAGAGAAAAAGAAAAGCAAAATGTATTCGAAGAGGAGAGAGAAAAAAACAATTTACGATAACCAATATCTTTCTCCTGGACGATAAGCTCGTAAAGTCCTATCGCAGGGGATCGATTATTGGTTTTGTTCGAAGTCCTCTGACCAGCAAGCTCACAAGGTCTTACCGCAGAGGTCGCTTCTAGGAGGAGCGTATTCAGGCTATTTTGTATGGGGAAGAATTTATTTTACGCAGAATGGGTTTATATAGAAGTGAATTGATCGAATATAATTTTAATTAAATAAAAAGTAATTTAGTTTAAAATAATAAGGAGAAGAGAGAGAGAAAAAAAATAATTAAATTTTACTTTTCTACCTTGGTTGTACGTTTTAATAATACAAAAACAAATATATTTCACTTTTCCACCTTGCTTTTATGTTTCACGCAGAATGCGTTTATTTATAAATAATTTGATTGAATATAATTTTAATTAAAAGAAAAAAAATTAATTAAATTTTACTTTTCTACCTTGGTTGTACGTTTTAATAATACAAAAAACAAATATATTTCACTTTTCCACCTTGCTTTTATGTTTCACGCAGAATGCGTTTATTTATAAATAATTTGATTGAATATAATTTTAATTAAAAGAAAAAAATAAAAAAATAAATAAATAATGAGAGAAAAAAAAATAAAATAAAATTTTACTGTTCTACCTGGCTTTTTATCCACTGGTTTATTTATTTTTGTTTTTTGTTTTTGCAAAGGACGTTTGGTGCTTCGGTAGGCGATTTTGGCGACTTACGATTAAGGATGAAGGTGTTGTTAATGTTGAGAGGTTGTAAACGATTTCTTGAGGTCTTCCTTCTATGATAATTTTCGTCTTGTTGAGGCACGGATGAAGCCTCGCAAGGGTCCCACGTTGAGCGCTATGGCGCTTGAACTTTTATTATTATTATTATGATTTTCCTCTAAGTACTCTCTTTTTGGAGTACCCGGGCTTCTTTTTTTTTGTGATTTATTTAATTACCTTGATGTTTCGTTGATTTATTATTACAATATTTCTTTTTACTTTACTTTTTGGTATTTATTTATTTAACTAATTTCTATTTATTAAACAAACAAAAATTGTAGTTAGTTTGTTTAAAAAGGAACTGAAATTAATGAATATTGCTGTCACTAAAACGTTATGTTGTTGCGGATTTTTGTTACTATATCATAACTTTCATTTTTTTATTAGATTTTTATTGACACTGATTTGTTTTGTTCGCTACTACCAGTTGTTGTAAGTCTGGCAGGATTTCATTATTTTAAGGAAAAAATCTTTTATTCCTTTTAAGGCACTGATTCCCGGTAGGTACACCGCTGCCACCAATTGTTATCAAGTGTGCCGTGCTCTGAGAGGAGAGCACACACTCTTGAAATTTCTATTCCTTGTTTTAGTTAGCGGACGAAAACAAAACAATTTTGGGTCACGTTTCCGTTTTTTATTTAGTTTCAGTAGAATTTATTTTATGGTTATAGGTTCACAATTCTTAGAACTTTCACTACTAGTGTTTACAACTATAGTTTTGCAATGCGAGCAACTTTCATACACTTATTTATAACGCTTTACAGTTTATTACGATTAGTACTTCCGACGATTCGCCTTATAATTTGTTTTACAATTTTTTCAAGACTTTTTATTAACAACGACTTCTCCAAAAATCTTTTGCAACTTTTCTTAATAAACTTTTACTTTTCGATTTCTGCGCACCTCCGCGACGGATTTTAAAAAACAACTCCTCGAGGGTCGGCGATATTGCACCCAGGTACCCGTGATAGCTTCAAAAGCTCTTTTTTCATTTTTATTGTTTTCTCACGACGTTGAAGCAACGTACGTGAGAAAATGCAAAAGTTTATTTGATGCGAGCTATATGCATCAATGCAAAACCGTAATCCGATATGCACTTGTGTACGTAGGTAAGTATGCAGTGCATATCGTGAGAATGTAATGCCTGCCTGATAACAAAATGCAATTTATGCTAAATTGCATTTTGTTATGACATGGAAATGCATTTTTAAATGCATCTTAAATTTTAAACGAAATTTTAAATGAAATGATTTTTCTTTTTCAGGGTCACTTGTAATGCATCAATATATTGCATAGGGCAATATATTGTTGTATTGACCTTATGGTTGTGATTTAGGGCATTGGTACCTGAGTCACAGCAACCTAAGATTATGTCTTGGCATTCTGATAACATCTCACCTATTCTCGTTCTTTGTGTCCTCCCATTTAGATAACTCGTAAACCATTTAAGCTAGAGTTCCTCCACTCCATATTTAGACAGAATTTCTCTGTCAATTGTTTGAAAGGCTCTTTTAAAGGCCAGAAATACCGCTAGTATGAATTTATTCAAATTTATTCCAGTCTTCTATGATCAGATTTACCGCTGCTTCACAATTATACTTCTTTCTAAAACCAGACTGGTTCTTCATTATAAGCTTTGATTCCTCTAAGTATTTCTCGAATTGTACTTGGACTACTTTGTCTATTATTTTATCGAAAATGTTCAACATGTACGGGCATTACTATAGACTCTTTACAAGAACTAGGAAATGTACCTTCATGTAGACTTCTGTTTTTGATGTAAAACTAGATACTCTCCCATGATGTTCCAGTTGTCTAAAATCATTCTTATATCTACTCTAGTCTTTCTTTTTATTCGTCGCCATGCATATTTCTTCCAGTTTTTCATTTCTTACATTTTCGAACTCAAATCTCATTAAACTTTGCTCTAAATTATCTACATACGTTACCGTGGGTATTGAGCAATTAAAGTTGCTACACTATCAATAAAATAACTATTCAATTTATTCGCTATTTCATTACTTTCTTTAACTATAATACTTCCGAACTGGATTTCACTTATTTCTGGTTTGTCTTCCTTTAGTACTGATCTTTTTATAACTTTTTATCACTTCTTTCCATTTCTGCGTGAAAACGTTCCTTTTCATAACGAATATATTCAAACTATTTTCTTTTTCGTGTCAAATGTTTGTTTATTTCAATGTCTAATGTCTCGTGATCACTCATTTTATTTGTATTAATTTTCACTTCCACTCGATTCGAGTTCGATATCACGTATTCCATTAATGTATTTGAGTTGCTAGTAATTCTTGTAGGTACATTCACTTTTTGGTTAAGTCCGTTGTCCTGCATAATTTTTTGAAGTTCTCTTTTATAAGTTGCTATTGTAATTTATATTAAAACAAGTAAAATAGCTAGAGTTGGTCTAAGACCAATTCTTATGATACCCTAGATGAATGCTCGTTTGTAATTTCGTATATAGGATTCATATTTTGAAGAACTTTTCAGTACATTAAAACCGTATAGGACTGATCGTTTTCACAGGATACGTAAAAATCTTAAATTTTTATATGGCAACTTCCATTTTTGAAATTATATTTACTATTTCTAAATATGTAGTGAAAAATTATTTTTTTGTATGACAACCACACGAAGGAGTTTACCCGATTTGTCCCATTCTCGAACTTAATATTACTTTTTTTTAGCCCATGTGCAAAATTTCAGCAAGACCAATTTTTCATATAGCATTTTAAAAGCCCAAAAAATTTGTTGAACTATAACTTGAAAACGGGGAAGAGGAGGGGTAAAATGTGTACACCATTGGAGAGGTCCAACGATTATCAATCTACAAAAAATTGTAAATCTTCATCATAGGCTGCAACGTTAAAAAGTTAGAGGATGTTATATACAAACATACCTAAATATTTTTAAACCCCGTTATTTCGAAAGCCGTACAATTTTTTGCTTGTATAAGCATGGCCTATCCATAGTCTTCACATGCACGACCACATATGGAACACCCTGTATAGAAACAATATTTTTTTATTTATAGGTAGTTATAATAAATGTATTTTTGTGAAACTTTATTGATGTTTTACTCCTTGATCACGTTGACATCCCAAGTTGAAATTTTAATATGTTTTAGTGGATAAAATATAAAAAAATATATATATAATATAAAATATAAAAAAATAAACAAAATCAAAAAGTACGTCTTCCAGGATATTCAAGGATAAAATCCTTATCCTTGATGCCCTTTTTCGCGTATATTTTTAAGATTCTATTTTTCTTAGATAGCTTGAAATACTATCTTTCAAATGAGCCATTTTTCACTGTCATAGCGTAAATAGAAAAATATAGATGACTTTTTAAAAAAGACCAGGACAGCATTTTTGCAAATACGCACTGTAGAAGGAAAATTTTTAATTTGTGTTTTTGTTTTCACAAACCTTCCAAGTATGTAAAATTTCAACAAAATTGGTGATGGTCATGTCACACCTGTTGCCTATTTGACATTGAATGACCCTATGGTAAATGATCAAAATGCCTTAAGAAGGTTTCAATCTTATTTACAAATTCCTTGTAGCATCCATAGGGTTTTTGGACAGAGATGACACCAGTGTTTTAACTTCTCTTTGAGATGACTCCTGTTTGGAAGGCACATCATTCCGCTCCATGCTAAAGCATTCACCGATGGCAGTGTATCTTGCGATCGACTTAATATAATTCCCTTTCAACCATGTGAATCCGTATCGGTTGTTAATAGTTTTATCTCGGATACTCGGAGGACTCTTGTAGGTGTGGATGCCATTGCAAATTTTAGTCCACAATTTCCTCCAGATATTTTTTTTTATAAAATTTAATGCTCTTTTCTCTTAATTATTTTACAGAAATCATAAAACTAGCCAGAGGCGAGGCTGATTCACAGCTATCAAAAATTACACAGTGCGAACAGGACACATTTGAGATGCAAGTTCGAGCAGCGAATATAGGTGAATTGAACTGCACGTTGAATTTGATTATTAAATAATAACGATATCTTTTCTAGTTAGAGCAGGAGAATCGCTAATGAAATTAGTGTCAGATATTAAGCAGTATTTAATTTTGAATGATTTCCATTCAGTAAATGAAGCCATAACTTCCAACTCGCAACTCTTTAGAGCCACTCAAATGGAATGTGATAAGAAACTAATGACACTAAGGGATGAAATGGCGATAGATTTATATGACTTAGAAGAAGAATACTACACGAGTATTTATAAATAAATAATTTTGCATAAGAGTTTTTGGTTGTGTTATTTGTATTTTCCTATAAACATATCTATATATATATATACTTATATATATATATATTGTTACGCGCAACAAAGTGACACAAGCAACATCTGATGGAAATGGCAACAGCTTTAGGTTAGTGACATCTTAGTAAATTTTGGGTTCGGAGAATAGAATATACGGGAAGGTTCTAGGATAAACTGTAGAGTATAAATACGATGCTTCTCATATATGTGAGGGAGTCTTATTTCAGACAGTGAAGTGAACGAAGTAATATATTTGTATTGCGATAATTAGAAGTACAATACCAGCGATAACCAAAGAGTTGATTTGATTGATTGAGAATTTTGTTAAAGTAGGTATAATTGAAATATTGTGTCTGAATAACGTGTTATTGTCTTAGCGTATTGCATATAGCAATATGCTACACGAAATGCTGACGCTGAGCCGGCCACGATCAAGTTGGAAAACTGAATGCACCCCGACCGAGAGTAATGTTTCCTCACGCTCAGGTGCCATGTTGACATGACTGGGAAGTAAGAAGAAGACGATCGTCACAGTGGTGTCAAATCTTCTTCAACACGTCGAGTTAACTACCTAGCAAGACTTTTCCACAAACATCGGCGAGGAATTATACCCTGTAAGTAAATATTGGACCATTTTTATTTTCTAGTAATAGCTTATTTCTCATTAGCAAAACTATTTCATATCACCGCACCTAGAATTCGTCAAAAGTGAAGGAAATAAAAATTCAGATTACGTCAAAGTTAGAGGAAACAAAAAGGGAACAGAAAATCCGAAAGTCACGCTCTTTAATAAAGAAATGAATTTATATATAGGAATTAATGAGAGAAACTCCCAATGTGGGAATGATTACATCAGAAAAAGAAAAAGGGTCATGAATTAAAGAATTGAACAAAAAAAAAATTTCATTTGAAGACAAAATCAATTAGAATGAAAAGTGAAGAAGCAACGATTTTCTGAAAAAAAGGAAAAGAGAAATTTTTATATCTCGGATAAAATTGATTGCAGACTTTGCTAAGGACTGAATACAAGAGTACAAAGGTCTGAACAGTAATGAAAATTCGGTTCTATCACACCAAGAGGCGCATACAGTGTGCCGAGATATTATTATCTACCAAAAATTGAGTAAACTGAATTGATAAAAATGAAGCATGTGTATTATAAGCGTAAGTAACTTTTCACGCCGCAGCCCCATATGATTCCTATTAAAGAACACTGATAGGACATTTATTTAAAATCAAAAGGATTGCTTTCGACCACGGACAAGTACAACATATGTGCCGCACCCAAAGCCGCCCAAATAATTAAATGCACGGAAAATTAAATGCTCGTCTGAGAACGACACGGGCATCCAGTAATGAGATCCTGTTCTGGGGACAATCTAATGTCTGCCGCGAATGGGTTATTAAGAGCAGAACAAGCAGGAAAGCACCCGGATTTGGAGCAACATGTCTGATGGCGATATGTGTTTTGTACGGCGACCGGAAAACGTATAGCAGAACACAAGAAATGATGCTGTCTTAACCTAACTCTATGGGAAGATTATCTCTAGTGCTCAGTTTTTGATAAATTAGGCAACCGGATAGTAGCTAAAGTTCCTACATTAAGATTTAAAGAGTCTGTATCCAGGTCACAATTAGGTTTAGATTTTAACAACTGTGTGTGCCTACGAAGTGTGCCTTTACGTTAATATCAATTTTACACTTTTAATTAGAATCCAGTAGTATATTGGAATTTCCTGGAGGCGCCTCTACGATGGATCCACAGCATTAATTCCATGTAAGTGTTCCGTTTGTTTTCTTTTTGGCAATTTATTCGAATATATATAACCTATACCTCTTAGCATTTTAAAATTTTGTTTGGCATACACACATGGTACTGTGAAATTTATTTAAGTATACATGACATACTTATTAAAATTTTGGAGAAGAAATTTTTGTTTAGCATAAACCAGCATAAGGTTCAAGATTGGTTAAGTGTATAAGGTATAAATTTTTCTCTTGTTGCTCTTTAAGAAGAATTCCTTTTTATGTAGACAATCAATAAGGGTGGAATTTTTTTGTATAGAATGTAGCCTTTTTCATACGTTAAGAAGGGATTTGTTCTCTCTGGGTTGACGCATGCATGTCTTGACTGCCTAATGAATTGGTTGAAATATATAGGGCGTCACTTAGTGGGATTACTGAATCGGGAATAGTGAACCTTGATTAAGAGAATCAGTTGTGCTAGCTCGCAGTGCACATCTATTTGGAGCACAGTTAAATTTAAGGTATGTAGTCATTAGAAAGAACTGAAGTTACGCTTAAGACAGACTAATGTAAGTCGCTGAGCTTTATCTTATATACATTTTTCCAGTTCCATATTAGATAAGAATTAAAGAAAAACATGCAAATTATTTTTAATATTACTTAGAATATCCATGCACCATACTTACCGCTAACCATGCTGTAGCATTTGTAACGTGATACTATTGACTTTTGTCTTCCTTCGAATGTTGTATAACGGTAGTTGTCCATGTCACAAGATTACCGCAGCATGTAATAGGTTTCGCTTAAAATAAAGGGAATTTTTGTAACGATTATGACGTGCTGAGTTTCGATTTAGTTCTCCTTTCACATTCCGGAGCCCTCTCATCCGCAGGTCGTATAGGTCCGCTTTAATCTCTTCCATAGGTCAACAAAAGGGACTTTGCAAACAGTGCCACCCAAAGTCAATGGGAGGATGGGGCTTGGCAAGAAGGCAGACGGCAGACCATCTGCGCCTTCATAAGAAATAGGTAGGTGACGTAAGGGTCCCTTCAGGACCGAGTGTGTGCTGGCTCGTTTTGGTATGTAGGCACGAAAATTTTTCTTTTTTATGGTTGATGACAAGCGGCAGGTTGTCTCGGGAACTCCCCCACACTCTCCGCCACCCTTAGCCGAGGTGCTAGCGTGCCGCCCTGTGCTATCGCTGTCATCGAGTGATCTGTCAGCTCATGCTGGCAGTCTGGACTTCACGTCCTAACCAGTCACTCCTTTACATACTACCATAACAAACGAACAAGGCCACGCTCGTAACAACTGGTGTCAGAAGTGGGATAAATTCGTGAAATAAAGTGGCGGCATTTGACTTAAAAACAAAGTGTGACTATTTTGGTGAAATTTGTTATGGTCGCATGTAGGCATGGCGACAGTTCGGAAATGCCAAATGTAACCATGGCAGGGCGCCCATGTGAAATCACCCTGACCTATAGCCGTCAGATCGGTCAGCGGGAACAGAGAGATCGCACCGATGAAAAGGACGGAAACGAGTGATAGGAGGGAGAATCGGCCATTAGGTATCAAGTGGTGAACCATAGAGGAGCGAGGACCAGAAAATTAAGAAAAAGGGTAATAAAGAAACAGTTAATAAGTAAAAAGGTGGTCGTATATGAACCAGAAAATCGTCGAAAAGAGCCAAGGTATATAAAAAGAGAAAAAAACCGGAGAAGAACTAGAAATCTGAAAAGAAAGCCTGCGACAGCGGAAGGAAAAGTCAGGAGCGTCCAGAAAGAGCTAAGTACCTTTTTGTTCTAGAAATTCCACGCCACAGGAGCCCTAGATGGCCAGGTGGAAGCGACCATAACTCCAAATAATAAATATATACATTTTAACAACAAACTAAATTTTTTAAACCAGTTGACTCACGTAATAGCACACATTACGCCGCTAGACCGATATATTGAGGTAGCAATAATTAAATTTTAAGATTTACAAAAATTTAGACAAGTTAGATAATTATATTGAAGTGAACTTTATATATATTGAACAAATTTCAAATGATCATTTGACTTCCGTAAGAGCCCATAAGTGTCAATAAATAAAAAAATTTCTTGATGTACCTGTGCAAATAGAATTAGGAACTGGCTCACTCAAGAGCACATCCCGCGTCACAGAAAGCACTAGATGGCTATGTCGAACTGAGCGTACTTCACTATTAGAATTTATATACGGCTACAATTATATGGTAGTGAACCTAAATAAATAAGTTAAGCTATATACCCTCACCACCAATTTAAATAATTTAGATGGCCACAGTATATACAGTCACGAACTATTAAGTAATCTATTTGGCGCACGTAAGAGTACCTATCGGTGAAAACGGTACTAGATACTCCTATTTAAGTGTCAGCATTCAATGTCATCATTTAAAGACATATATAACGTTCTAGAAACAGTTGACTCCCGCAAGAACACGTCCCGCGAAAAGGAAGCACTAGATTACTCCAATGAACGAACCAAAGTTAAACGGTTTCGTTGGCGTACACAAGAACACATATTGCGCCAAGAGAGCGCTAAGCAACTACTGAAGTGGTAATAGTTACAAGCTCTAGTTTCCAGACCTCTACCAAATTTTAAGTAAGTCATTCGACGTACGCGTATTAACGGTTTATAGACTTACCGAGTGCTATCTACATTTCCAAGCACCTGAAATGAAATACAATCACGATTATTAGATTTTTTTGCTGAAAGGTCAATATTTTTTAGATTATAGACTTACTGAGTGCTATCCACACATCGGAGCACCTGAAATGAAATAATACCGCGATTATTAATGGTTTCCGTGATGAAAGGTCAATATTTTTTAGATTATAGACTTACTGAGTGCTATCCACACATCGGAGCACCTGAAATGAAATAATACCGCAAATATTAATGGTTTTCGTGATGAAAGTTCAAAATATTTTTAGATTACAGACTTACCGAGTGCTATCTACATATCGAAGCACCTGAAATGAAATACAATCACGATTATTAAATTTTTAGTGCTAAAAGTTCAATATAGTTTTAGATGATAGACTTACTGAGTGCTATCCACATATCGAAGCACCTGAAATGAAATACAATCACGATTATTAAATTTTTAGTGCTGAAAGTTTAATATATTTTTTAGATCATAAACTTACCGAGTGCTATCTACATATCGAAGCACCTGAAATGAAATACAACCACGATTGTCACATTTTTTTTTGTGCTGAAAGTTCAATATTCCTAAATTATCGATTTACTGAGTGCTGTTCACATATTGGAGCACCGGAATTGAATTACAACCGTAGTTATTAAGTTTTTGGGCTGAAGGTGCCGAATATTAATCGATTATAGACTTACCGAGTGCTATCGACATATCGAAGCACCTGAAATGAAATGATACTGCGAGTATTAAGATTTTTTTGCCGAATGTGTCCTGTTCTATTATATTATAGACTTATCGAGTGCTGGTCACATATCGGAGCACATGAGAAGAAATAATACAGCGATTAGTAAGTTATTTGAGCGCTGAAAGTGCTGTCCACATATCAGGGCATCGGAATTGAATTTTCATACGTAAAATAAGCACTTGTGCCAAGGATCTCATCGGAGGAGCCCAGACAGAACAGGAAGGTTGTTAGAGCAGCAGTCATAGTATCGCCCAACGAGAAGTTTCTTCCCCGACCGCGCGTTGTTTAGAAAATAATTTTTTGTTAGCATTGCGTCTCCAGAAGGCCTTTTAGAGACTCATTAACCGCGGAACGAGTTAGTCGGACACAAACTATAGTACAACTGAGAAGGAAAGAGGAAATCTCCTTGGACCGATCAACGACGCCATTAAGGACCCAGTACCAGCACCGCTCATCTACTCGCCGACACCTATAGAGCTTCGGGGGTGATTATAAGAAAAAAAAAATAATTAGAAATAAAAAGTTCTGTATTGGTATTCAGCCTCATGGGCTAAAATAAAATGAATGATAAGAAGTAAACCCTAGCTCCTTTCTTTCCGCCTCCCTCCCGGACCTGTCTCTTTCTTTCTTTCACAGGCACACGAAGGGACATCGCAAACCAACTGCCAGTGGTGTCATGGGCGGCCGGGGACGGCAAACTGGGATTATAACATCTGGTCCTCATTGAGTTCTTCGGGTGAGTGACGTATGAGGTCCCTTCAGGACCTGTGTTTCGCGTCTTTTTTTGTACTTTCTCCACTAGTAGGTCTCATTCTACTTTCTGTATTAAATTTTTAGGCACGATAACTTTTTTTGTTTATGGGCAAGTGACAGGCAGGTTTTTTGGTATATTGAATCAACCCCAGACTCCGAAGCTGTCCCTAAGTGAGCTGTCAGCTATCACTGGCAATAAGACTTCACGTCATCAAGCCCTCACTTCTGCAAATACTTCCATAACAAATTGAAAGAAATTCTGGGCTTTACGTGGAAGTTCTCGAAGATAATCTGAAGCAATGGGGCGTAAACTGGAGGAGCTTCGAGTGCAGGTTTTGAAAGTGGAGTTGGTCAAACGGTCATTACAAACGGCAGGCACATAGAAGGTCCTAGTCGAGCGACTTAGACAAGCTTTGAAAATGGAAGGGACGAGTCCTGACACATTTGTTTTCGAAGAAGAACCTGAAGCTCAAGAGAACCTGCGATGAATATAGAACAGCTTTTGGGTATTTTAATGGCCAGAATGGAGCTTTGAATCCTACAGTTGAAGAATGCTCTTGAAGAAGAAAAGAAATCTCTCGAATCTCGTTTAGATGAGCAGAAGAAAACTAATAAGGCACAAGAGAATTCTCTGCAAGCATGTTTGGAAGAACAAAAGAATTCTCTGGAATCCCGTTGGGATGAACAAAAGAGTTCTTAATAGAATTGTCTAAAAACTTGTTTGGAGGAACAGAAGAATTTTCTGAGAAATTCATTAAAAGAACAAATGTGAAAATTAAAGAAATCCAGCAGGAAGTGTTGGAAGTTCAATAACAAGTGTCGGAAATACAGCAAAATGCCACGGAGCAGCTTGATAACTTTAAAGCAGATTTGGAGAGGATAAATTATCGACAACTTCTGCACGAACGAATTGAACTATCGGATGCAAGCAGAATGAAACCTCCAATATTTGATGGTCCCTCCCGGACCTGTCTCTTTCTCTCTTTCACAGGCACACAAAGGGACATCGCAAACCAACTGCCAATATTTCCAATATTTGATGGACAAAGTTCGTGACATATTTTCAAGAGGCAATTCGATGCAGACGAAGCTACAGCTCTGGTATTAGCACTTCGAGGTCCCCCGTCAGGGCTATTACATACTATATCGATTGCAAGGCAACGTGATTGCACTTCATTAGTACAGGCGATAGAATTACGTTATGGAGATGAACACATGCAGCAAGTATATCGCTTGCAGTTACGCACCCGGATTCAGAAGCATTTATGAACGCTATTGCAGATCAAAATTGCAATGGCATTTGTGAACGCTATTGTAGATCAAAATTTACAACAAGCGTTAAGGCTAGCAGGAAAGAAATCAACAGCAGAAGCACTAGCACATGCTTTTACGTATGAATCTGCCATAGGCAAGCTTCTCGGAGTGCAGTACGAGTGAGAGAAATTTCGGTGGAGGAATGTGCTTGCAATAGAATGCAGTCATAACAGGGCACTCCTTCACGTGGTATTCTTCGATGCTCGAATTGCAATAGACCGGGACACCCCAGAGACTGCAGAAAACGCCAACGAATGGAAGCACCAGAAGAAGAGAGGAGAGAAGAAGGGCAATGATATCGAGCTGGGCAACAGACTTGCAGCAGAATGCCGTCATCACAGACCACTACTTTGCGTGGTCTCCTTCGAAGCTGATAATGTAGTAGAGTGGGACACTTCAAAACGGCTGCATGAACCGCGGACGAATGCAATCAACAGAAGAAGAAGTGAGAAGATGGCTAACTAGAGAGCAAGCTATTCGTGGAGAGACTAGACTGCAACCTCATGACTTTGAAATCTCACACCGCAAAGGATGTATCCACTGAAATTCAGAATCTTTTTCACTACGTCCATGCAATCCTGAATGGAAACATTGCGGATGGATGGAAGAAAAAGTTGACGATGACTGCGATGACGAAATTCAAAAAAAGAGCGGAAAGAAATCCAAAGACGATGATAACACTAAGAAGAAGAAGGAAGGAAATCCAAAGACGAGGACAATGAAGGAGGGAAAAGACAAAAAATAAAGAGTTTAAGGATGCTGACAACGATGATGGTAAGGGTATAATGAAGATCGAAAAAGGTAAAGATAAACACCCTTATTATAGTTGTCGACTCACCGAAGAGACAAGCAGTCACTCTTACTTCACTTCACTTTTTTATTGTCGTTGCCGAACGGTGTGACGTGAAATTATTCTTCGTAGCCTTATTATCATTGTCACTTAAAATGACAGATAGCATCAGGGCAAGGTATATAGAGACGCATCAGGGCATGCGTCAGGGTATGAATTACATTTGTAGACAAAATTGAGGTTTATCTTATTTCGGGGTATTGTTGTTATTTTTGAAAGTGTTTAAAAACAAAAAATCATAAACGCGATGTATTTCAGCCCTTTAGCTATAAAATAAATTATTACTTCAAATTGTTTATTTGATGTAAATTTTGCACTAAAGATGCAAAACAAAATAATTTAATTTATAAAAAAACTATTGAATTTTATCTTTTAATGAACAACTTAGGGCCCAGTTTCACAGTTCGAGTTTAAACTCAGGATTAGTTAAACTCCGTTTGTAGTTTAAACTAAGTTTAAACCAAAATGAGTTTCACAGTGTTCGATCTTTTTTAATATGACAGCACTTTGGAATTGTGAACTAATAAGCTATTGTCTGTACAATTGTGAACTAACAAATTATTCTGATTCATTAACTGTCAAAATATTGCTTGTTTTAAATTCCAAGCTCTTTCCGGAAAATCATAATGAGAAAAGAAAACGTTGATCGTAGTGAAAAAATATTTATTAAGCCTACAAAAATCAGTAAAGATGTTATGGTCGTAGCGTATTGCATGCAGCAATATGCTACACTGAGAAATACTGCAGCGTGTATGCCGGCTGCTGTCACACAAAATACCGAACGCACCCAGACCGAGAGAAATGCGTTTCCTCGAATGCGGTGTGGCATGCTGGTTGGGTGAGAGGAAGAAGAAGACTTTCCGGGCTGTCATTTTTGTCAGAGTCTAAATTGTGTTGGCGAAAGAGAAAGGAGCAAATTTGTGTGTGGCTGTATTCCGACAAAATAAAAGTTTTTTTATATATTTAAAAATCGGTCGAAATCCTCATCATCAAAAGGTTTTTGAGGAGAGGATGGAAAAGTCGCTATAACCAAGCTCCGGATTAGTCTTCCAAGAGAGAGAATAAGAACGTCCCCAAAAAAAATATCAAAAATGGAAAAATTCAGGAAACGTGAACGCGGATTAGTAAAGCTCTAGTGTACTAATCGTGACGAAAGCGCCGCATCAGCGGATCCCCATTCTCGGCCAGTTGTCCATGCTGAGAATTTCACTGATTTTCCATCTCAGATGAACTAAATTTTGTATAAAGTTCATATAATTGAGCGGGATCCACGTGAGCGGAATCGCGGTACAATAGCGTTAGCGCTGCATTATCCAGGAAGTCCACCTGAGATTAATAGTAGAGTCATCCCAGGATTGCGTCAAACTACCTCACGACAGCACCAAATTTAGTGTTTAGTTTAGTTTAGTTAGTATTGCATTGGCCAACTCCACGTTAACCTCAGCGAATTTGTAAGAGCTCATCCTTCCGGAATTACTCTAAGTAGTACGTTCGTTCTAATCCAGTGAAGCCCGAAGGACACCTGCAGCGCCAGATTTACTTCATTTTGGAATCCAGCCACTCAATGAAAGTTTTCTTTGTAAATTAATTTAGCGTTAGGATAAAATTGTCATGTAAATACTTTTCAGGTATATAGATACGAAGTTAGTCAGCCATCCGACATAGTCTTGAATGACATTTATGGTTTTATTTAATTACACGATTTCTTTATCAAGCACGGCGGAACATCTCAGTGGCGCCTCTGCGTGGGATCCCCAGCAATGGAACTTGTAAGTTACCTTGCGCTCTTTTTATATTGTCACATTTTTGCAATTGAGAAAAATTAAATTAAGCTTAAATTAAAAGAATAAATTGTTTTCCAACACAACGAATACTACTAAAGTACAAGTGCAGTATATTCGTCAAGTAAGGCCGCAGGCATAGATTTAATTACATGTTCCACTAGCGAACCCAAATGTCACTACCATGGTAGGGATAAACGTAAAGTTCAGAAGAATAACGTGAAATTTTGCTATGATTCAATTGTAACAATCTAGAGCATTTGAAAGGCTCATTATAGGGCGATACGCCATGAAGTTAACATAGTTGAATTTAAACGAAAATTTCTTTTGTACGATAGAAACCTTGAACGGGGATTGTTGCAAGTTGATACATCGGATTGCTTAAATTTTTGAGTTCTTTTACATGCCTTGGTATCATTCTTAAGGCATGGGCAGTATTAATAATAATAATTAAAAGTATGTTTTGTTCCCATATGAACTGATCTAGAATTTTATTCGAAATGCTAAATTAGGCTGGGTAGATATTTGATTTCAGTATATAGCTCAAGGTTCGTTTATAGCTATAACTTTATTCGTATATATATATATATATATATATATGTGAGTTATTTGTTTACTATCCTTTCTTAGGAAAAAAAAAACAAGTTAAACAAAGTAAAATAAAATTGCACACTAGAACTTCGGTTCGAACACAAATTTTATTAAAAACTGAATTTTTGGATTACACTTAGAACTTTAGTTCTAATACAAATTCATTAAAGAACTAATTTCACAATACACTTAGAACTTTAACTCTAATTAAAACACAATGGAAAAATACTTGTCCGACATCCACTCTTTAGAGGGATTTATACTTCTCGATTCCGTTCTTAAGACTGACTTTTTCTTAACTTTTTTATTTTCTTCTAGCTTTTTAAGAATTACATATTTTAAAATAAGAATGCTGATTCGACTGTTCTCACAGAACTTTGATATTTTCTTCTAGCTTTTTAAGAATTATATATTTTAAAATAAGAATGCTGATTTGACTGTTCTCACAGTTAATTTCTGCTGCTTTTTGTCCTTTTAAGTAAGTTGCATATCGTATTACTTTTTCATTTGTGAGAACGGAACTCTGTCTAGACGAATCATGTTCGTATATTTATTTTATTCATGAATTCGGTGCTTTGCTTTATGCATTCTAAATTATAATTGTTTGGATCAGTATTTTCATTTTTATGTTCTGAGTTACTCCTGAATTTTGTTAACTAATCTAACTAACTAATCTATCTTTAAATTTCTTTATTTCAAAATACAACATATTACAATTATGATACCCATTACAAAACATATTGAAAATGATCCTATTCCTAACCCTGTATTTAGATGTTTATGGTACCTATTTCAATTCTTTTATTTCTTTAATGTTCTTTTCCTGTTTCAGGACAATATCTTCAAAGGTTAAATCTATTTTGCTCAAATTGAAACTATCACAATGAATTTGCTTATTACTTTATTACTGTATGTGTTATTACTAACTTGTACTGTACAGTTTTGAAAATAAAATTTATAAAATAATTTCCATTTAAAACCATTTTCCTTTCGTCACAGGAACTATTTAGATTTCTATTTTTCATATTACATATTTAAAATCAGAATGTCATCATCAATTTCGATGTACTCCTCCTCATAATTTGTTATAAATTTACAACTATTTTTAAAAATACAATTTTTACTAATCTTTAATTCTTTCAAAATGTTTCCACTTTCAAATGTATAAGCTTTATTATTTCTCTCGATTATGAATTCGGCTTGTTGGTCAATTTGTTTATTATTTAAATTAGTGATAGGAATTACGAGCTTTTTACCAAAATTTCTGATTTTTATTGCGAAAATGATTGATTCATTAAAATAATTAGCCACTCCAAATCTAATATGTGTCAGTTTTCTCGAGTCAATGTCGTATGTCTTAATCTCTTCGTCTATCAGAATGCTCGGATGTAAGATTCCTAATCTAGCTGATGCAAAATTGTCCTGTATATTGTCGACTTGTCTTTTAATGAAATCAATCTTGATCATTTGTTCAAGGAATAAACCTTCAGCATAGATTTGTTTTTCGATTTCGTTTAATTTACTTGCTATTTTAAGTCGATCTGCTTTAACGGCGTTTGCAATGAGCGTAAATGTTTTATTGAAGTTATTGTTGTTTCTAATTTGTTGGTTGACTGTCTGGATTGTTTCGTGATTATATCTGTCGTTCGTGTTTAAATGTTCAATAATAGCGTGTCTGTCGGTGTCGTCCATGGTCCCGAAAAGCCATTTCAAAATGGTTCCGCCAAAATTAACAAGTCCTCGTTTGTGTCTGCTAGGGATGAGTGTTTAGCTTCTCTCGTGCACGTTACGACAAGTTTAGGATACAGAATTTATAAAGCACTTTAGATATGAATATATAAAAACTTTAATTCAGTATAAAAGAACAATTACTCAACTATACTCTAATCTTATAATAAAAACAATTAATTACTTTTTACTCTATGCAAAGTTGAGCGCACGAATTAGATAAATCGTTCGGGTTCCAAAAATAAAAAAACAATCTTTAGATTGATGTACCTTTATTTAATACTTTTAACACTTTTGTAACCGTGGTCAGCTTTTGCTAAACCTTTTTCCGTCAAAACTTAAGTTAGACTGACTTAATTATTCGTTTATAATAATTATCTGTATTTACATATTTGTCACGTACAAAATGAAATCTGATCGCTAAGAACGGCGAGGCAAGATAAATTCGTAAGAAATATGTTGGGCAAAGCTGTAATTAGATCGCAGTTATAATGTGGGAAATTAAATGTGTAAGAGCTGGTCTCAAACAATAAGGGAGAGATGCCGGTTTTTAAAAAGATAACTCAGTCGTTTTTCAAATTCAAATATAAAATTTTATTTCAATAATTCATATACTTAACCTAATATCACAAATTCATAAAAACAATTCAAAGGAGCTTAAAACTATAAATTCAACTTAACAATTCAGAAAAAGAAATTCAATAATAAAAGAGAAAAAAAAATGGTCCAAAAAAACGTTGTCCGTCTCTTTAATTCTGAAAAGAAGAAGAAGAAAATCGGAATTAGTTTTGTCACCTTCTAACACGACTAGAATAATAATGCTGCTAATACGTGTGGGCCCTAAGGCAGTAAAAATGACGCACACAAGATTTTTCTATGAATCTGTTTGACGGTAGCGGCCCAGTCAGACAGAGAAGCTGAATAAGCAGAAAAAGGGGGGGTGCAGCAGCGTGCTGCAACGTGTGGTTCAAAATAGAATGAGACGAAATTTTCAGATTAGACTCTGAACAGAACTATACTTCTGTAATAAATATAAAACTGATTTCAGATTAAACTCTGTCCAGAATTATACTTCTGTAATAAATATGAAAAATGATTTCAGATTAAACTCTGACCAGAATTATACTTCTGTAATAAATATGGGAATTTCAGATTAAACTCTGAACAGAATTATACTTCTGTAATAAATATGGAAATTTCAGATTAAACTCTGAACAGAATTATACTTCTGTAATAAATATGGGAATTTCAGATTAAACTCTGAACAGAATTATACTTCTGTATGGAGGATAGGAATATATTTTTCAGATTAAACTCTGAACAGAATTATACTTCTGTATGGAGGATAGGAACACGATTCTTATTTTTCAGATTAGACTCTGAATCAGATGAACTCTGATAAAAGAATGGTGCCATCTATTGCAACTCGTCGGCCTTTTATAGCCGCCGCATCCAGTTATTAGCTCTCGCCTCACGGTGTTGCCCTAGCGACGTTTATTGCAATTGCTCGTACTGACTGCGGCAAAGGCGAAGACAGCTGACTGTGTAGATGCCATCAAATTACGTGAAAAAAGTTGTCAACAATACAGAGGTACATGTGATTTGGTAAGTTTGTGATTTATTGATTAATTATTGATTAATCATTAGTTGTTGTTTTAGTTAAAACATCTGCAAGGGCTCCATTAGGAGTTAGATTTGGAGCATTTTATGCTTGGGTGCACTAATCCAGAAAAAATGCTACATACAGGACGCAGCAGATGTCAGATAAGTATTCTGTTGATTACTATTCCTTTTAAGTTTGATGCTTTGTGGTACCTTTTTGTTTATTTCAGGAATTAATGAAAATGGTGGAACCAGGCTGGACGTTTTAATTGGAATTTAGGTGGACTAAACATCCTCCCGCCTCAAAAAAAGGAAAAATCATGATAAAATAAAAATAAAAAATTACTTACAGATTTTTGAATGAGGAAGTGTAGTTTTGTTCCCTTTTTTTTTCATTTTTAATGTTAGGCCGCCTGGAAGAGGACATCTAAAAAACACTTTTGCCTCTCGGATCATATTCCACGGGATTATAGATGACTGTAGGATTTGCATGACGTCCGGGGTTGACCATATTACATGTTTTAAATCTGCAGGAATTCCAATGGTAGTGATCTCGTTAGACGTTTGTATCGTTGATGTGGTTGGTACTGCTTTGTTGATGTTTGATGTAGCTGGCTCGAGTTTAGCACATTTAGCTGTCTTTGTGCTTGGTAGATGCTTTTTCCTTGCTGGGTCTGGTACTATTTGGTGTAAATCTCCAGGTAGACTCGGCAGTGTAGTGTTGGAACTTTGCTTGGGGTGTTTTGCCTTATTGTTCTTGCGGTTGAGATGTGGCTGTAAGATTGTTGTTGTTTGCACCGAATCCCTAACCTTTGGACGAGATTTTTTTGACTTGTTGGGGTTGTCAACTGCTTTGGGTCCTTTATTTATTAATTTTTTAACTGGTAGATTGTTAGCGGGTGCTGCCCTTTTCATATCAGCAAGTGGTTTGCACTGCAAATCCAAGGGTGGACTGGTTTGTTTTGCTGCAGGTAGTTGTGTGATGCAACGTGGCTGAGTAGGTGGTTGCGTGAGGCAACGTGGCTGGGTTGAAACACGGACTCCTGGTTGATGTTTCTGTGACCTTGGTCGAAATTTCAAATTGACGTTGTCCTTCGTTTTGCATTGTAACCCTTTTACAATGGGCAATGCTACCCTAGCTTCGAATGGCCTGAAAATGTTTTTCACAGGCAAGATTTCTTGTGGTGGCGGTCGTATAACGACCGATTTCATCCTTTGTCCTTTGGTAGGAGTTGAAGGGAGTGGGCTGATAGGCG
This sequence comes from Dioctria linearis, assembly GCA_963930735.1. NCBI lineage: Eukaryota > Metazoa > Arthropoda > Insecta > Diptera > Asilidae > Dioctria > Dioctria linearis. The sequence continues at coordinate 186,096,171 of OZ005742.1, read as the reverse complement.
TGATAGGCCTAGGAGGTGCTAGGAGTTCTGGAGGAGTAGGTGCAAGACCTATGTCCACAGAATCTAGCGATTCTGAACTGAATATCTCTAACAATTCTTCCATTGCACTTAATACAGAGAATATAATATAACCGAAACTGAAAAAATTAACGAGTTTTAGGAACCACTTTTCACTTAAACTGAAGTGATTTTTGGCGGGTTCTGCATTCGTATATATTCAAATATAACGGGTATTTTGGAACTTGGTACTGCCAGAGAGCTGCAGACCTTGGTGGGGATAATTGATGATTGTCAGGAGATGTTGGTGAGAGGGAGAGGGCAAATTTTTGAGATAGGACGGGTGAGAATATTTTTTGCTGTTTTAATCGTGACTGCTCTCACTAAGTTGTTATGGCCAGTATGAATTTCAATTATTCGACCTAATGGCCATTTTCCTATTGGGATTTGATCTTCTTTTATCAAGACGAGAGTTCCGATTTTTAAGTTTTCCTTTTCAGTCTGCCATTTATGTCGTTGGTGCAATGTATGCAGGTAGTCTCTTGACCATTGCTTCCAAAAATTGTGGGAGAGGGATTGGATGTGCTGCCATCTTTTGAGAGGATGTTGTTGTGGATTAAGTGGGGAAGGTTCTGCTATGGTAAGATTGTGTCGACCAGTAAGGAAGTGTCCAGGAGTGAGAATATTGTAGTCTGTTGGGTCGTTGGACAGAGGAGAGAGAGGTCTGGCGTTTAAACATGCCTCAATTTGTATATAGTTCTTCGTAAGTGAGTTTTGCGTCCTTGATTGTTTTATAGAGATGACGTTTGGTGGATTTTACACCAGATTCCCATAAGCCTCCAAAGTGAGGTGCTGCAGGAGGGTTGAAGTGCCAAGTTATGCCTTGGTTGGAGAATTCTTTGGCCAAATTGACTTCAATTGCTCTCATTGATTGATTTAAATTGGATTGTAAAATTCGATTTGCTCCTACAAAATTTGTTCCTTGATCCGAGTAGATGTGTGAGCAAAGACCTCTCCGTGCAACAAAGCGCTTGAGGGCAGCTAGGAAGGCTGGTGTTGACAAGTCAGAGACGAGCTCTATGTGTATGGCCTTGGTGGCCAAGCAAACAAATAGACAGATATAAGCTTTCGTTAATTTTGCTCCTTTAAGTGTTGATGTTTTCATAACAAGCGGCCCTGCGTAATCTACCCCAGTGTATTGGAAGGGTAAAGATATATTGACTCTCGCTGAGGGCAGAGAACTCATTAACTGAGAGCTGGGCTTCGCATTGAATCGAAAACAGTCAACACATTTATGGATGCGATGTCTAATCGTATTGCGGGCGTTTATTAACCAATAGTGGTTTCTTATAGTACTCAATATGATTTGAGTGCCTCCGTGTAATGTATAATGATGTATATGATCAATGAGAATGTTAGTTAAGTGATGGTTGTTGGGAAGAATTATGGGATGTTGTTGGTCGTAACTTAGCTGAGACTTGGTGAGACGACCTCCAACTCGTAGGATATTTTCAGAGTCGAGCGTGGAATTGAGAGACAGAATTCGACTCTTTTTAGGAAGGGGTAATTTTCTCTGCAGTTGGTTGATTTCGGTAGGAAAGGAGATATTCTGGAGCAGTTTAATTAGGCATAGTTCTGCCCTTTTTAACTCAGACACTGATAAATATTGAGTAGTGGACTGCATTTTGGGCATGCTGTTTATAAACCTGAGACAGTATGCAGTTATTCTTATGGTTTTTTGAAATGAATAATATTTATTCAGTATAATTATTTGTTCATCGACAGTAGTAGTGAGAACCTTTGGTTTTCTATACTCTAGTTGAGTATGTACCTCCAAAGATTGTTGAGGCCAATATTCCTCATCTTGATGCAGCCAGTCTGGGCCGTTCCACCACATTGACATTGTGACTAGTGTGTTTGGCAGAATGCCTCTTGACGCTACATCTGCAGGATTGGATTTGGAGGGGACGTGATTCCAAGTAGCTTGTGGTATGTTTTCATGTATTTCCGAAATGCGATTGGCCACGAACGTTTTCCAGGTGGATGGATGCTTTCGCAGCCAAGCTAGAACTATGTTAGAGTCTGACCATGCTCTAACCTTAACTTTTTCTAGTTCTAAATCTTTGACAACTTGTTTAATAAGTCGGGAAAGTAGGACAGCACCACATAGCTCTAATCGAGGTAGTGAGACTGGTTTGATGGGAGCTACTTTAGTTTTTGCTGTCACCATTTGTACTCTGGAGTTCTCATTAAGATGTATTTTTAAATATAGAACTGCTGAATAGGCGTTATTTGAGGCATCGCAAAACCCATGTAGCTCCATCTCGCTTTTGTTAGGCTGGTAGCCTAGCCAACGTGGAATCTGAATGTCCTGAATAGTATGCAGATGGTCTTTGAAATGATTCCACTCTTTTAAAATTTCTTTAGGTACCGGGTCGTCCCAGTCACATTTGGAGAGCCAGAGTTTCTGAATTATGATTTTGGCTGTAATTATGCATGGAGCTAACCAGCCTAGTGGATCGAACAGAGCCGATACTTCAGATAATATTATTCATTTGGTGTATGTGGTTTTTGGTTCGGGGACATTGACTTTAAAGGAGAAAAAGTCTGTTGTTGGATGCCAACGTATTCCGAGCGTTTTTATGGATTCGTTATCAGAGAATTCCAAGTTGGTTTTTAATTCTCGATGATCCAATGGTATATGTTTGAGAAGATCATTATGGTTGGCAGTCCATTTACGTAGGTTGAATGTTCCCTTTGCTAAGGCCTCGATAAGTTCACGTTGCAGTTGTATTGCTTCACTGAGAGTATGGGCTCCTGAGACCAAGACATCGACATAGAACTCTTTCATGATGCTCTTAGCTGCGAGGGGATAATTAGTCGCTTCATCTCGTGCTAACTGCTGTAGCGTTTTGATGGCAAGATATGGCGCTGGTGTTGTTCCAAATGTGACCGTAGTCAAGGCATAATCTTTCAACTCTTCATTTGGAGTATTTCTCCAAACTATTCTCTGGAAATTTTGGTGTTGAGGTGCCATCTGGATCATTCTGTACATTTTCTCTATATCTGCTGTAAAAGAGAACTTGTACAGACGCCATCTTAGTAAGGTAGTCCATAGTGTTGGTTGGATAGTAGGTCCAACTAGCAGTTGCTCATTTAATGATTTGCCATTTGACGTACGAGCTGAAGCATTGAAAACTATTCGAAGTTTTGTGGTAGAACTCTCCTTGAACACAGCGTGGTGTGGTAGGTAGTAGAAAGGAATGTTTTCGTATATTTTGTTTTCTACTAGTGTTGGTGGAATAGGCTTCATGTGGCCAAGCTGAGTGTATTCATCTATGCAATCTTTGTATAATTTGCCAATTGCTGGGTTGTTGGACAATTTTTTCTCTAATTGTAGGAATTGTTTAACATCCATATTCCTAGATTGTCCAAGCTGTGGTGCATTGTGGTTCTTGAATGGTAAATGAACCTCGTATTTTCCAGAGGGTAGGCGTTTTGTTGTATTTTTGTACAACGTTTCACAAATTTGATCTTCGTGTGACAATGTTGGTCGGGTAGTGCATTCTTCGAGCTCCCAAAATTATCTCAACTGATTATCCCACTCGGTATTTATTGTAGTGTGGGTGGATAACGCAGTTGTAATGGCGCTCGTTGTTTCTGGCACTGCTCCAACCAGAATCCAACCTAATTCTGTATTTTGGGCTGTTGGAGAATTGCCAGGTCCTCTTTTTATTCCATTTTTAATAATGGCGGCGTAGATGTCTGCTCCAAGCAGAACATTGATTTCTCCTGGGATTGAGAAGGTGGGATCTGCTAAAGTCAGATTGGTGATGTGTTTCCAGTTTGACACTGCAATTGTCTGGGCTGGCAATAATTCGGTAATTTTTTTGATAATGAGCATGTTACTCTCTATTTGGAATTTCGTATATAAGGAGTTAATTCTGACAGTTGCTTGCTTTACAGCGGTGTTAGTGGGTGTTGTGCCAAGTCCAATTAGTTGATGGGTGGTTGGAGAACCTTTAAGCTGTAATCGCTTAAGAGCTCTTTCGGTCATAATGGACACTTGTGACCCAGAATCTACTAATGCTCGGAATATCATTGTGATTCCGGATGGTGCTATAATGTTAATCAGAGCTGTAGAAAGAAGAGCCCTTTTTAAATTTGAGGTTAAAAAATTTTGGACTTGCAGTTCATTATTTCTATTGGCGGGTGAGCATTGCTTTGCTTCCGTATTAGAATTTTGGGAGATCTGAATAGGTGATTTTGTAACCGAATTATTTTGCTCGTAATGAAGTAATGAGTTATGATTTTTCTTGCAATGATAACACTTCTTACTGCTGGTGCAATTTGCGGTTGAATGGTTGGGTGATAAGCAGTTTTTGCATAAATGCTTATTCGAGACAACTTCGTGTCGTTGTCGCGTGGTCAGAGTTCTAAAGGTTGGACAATGAAATATGATATGGTTACCTTTGCAGTTACTGCAAGAGGTTTTTGTTGTAGGAGGGTGTATTCGTGTTGAACTCTTAGTATTGTTCAAGAGTCCATATATTGGTTTAGGTGAGGATGGTTTTCTCTGTATCGTGTTCGACAATGTATTTTTATTTCCTATCATTTCCAGAGTTCCGAAGCGAGACTCTAGGAATTTTTTTAGTGTGTTTAATTCTGGTAAATCAGTGCTACTATGTAAGCTCTGTTCCCATAATTGATGCGTATCTGGGTGTAATTTCTGTATAGTCAAGTATATAATAATTGGATCCCAATTGTTTGTTTCTACATCTAAATTCTGTAATGCTAATAGTGCTTCTGTTATGTTGTCTAGTAGTCTTTTAATACCTTCGGCGGTATCATGATTAGTGGTTGGGAGAGTCAATAATTTTTTTAGTTGTACGTTGACTAGGATTCGCTTATTTGAGTAGCGCTCCTTTAGGAGTTGCCAAGCTGGTTTATAATTTGCGTCGCATATTTCATAACGCCTGAGCAGCTTTTCAGCTTCTCCTATTAGATTAGTTTTTAGAAAATATAGTTTGTCAACGTCTCTTAAATTATTGTTTTTGTGAATAACTGAATTAAATAAATCGTGGAATGAAATCCACGTAGAGTATTCTCCATTGAAGGTGGGAAGTTTAATTCTGGGGAGTCTTTCATTATTACATGAATTTGTGCTAGCATGTGATGTCTGAGTCTGAGGAGGATTGTTGACAGGCGTTGGTGTTAGTTTGTCTATATCCTCTTCCATGCTTGCTGCTTTTTCAATATAATACTCCTGTGCATCACTAAATGTCTCTTTCGTGAAATACTCTAATTTGCGATCTTCCTTTGTCGCTCTCTTTTGAATTACCCTATGCCGCATTTGGAATTCTTTCCAATATTCGGTGAACGTTTGTAGGCGTTTTTCTGTCGATTTGACAGTTTTCTTTTTGTCATCTCTTTGATGCCTTCTAAAGAGGTCTTCCATTAAATCTTTGACCTCTTTTTGAGACTCAACTAACTCTAATATTGAGCTAATGGTTTCGTCTCCGGCGTCAGATATACTGCCTTCATCATCTGTAGGCATTTTGTATGGAGAGGCTTGAATCACGTGATAGTATTAAGCAATGTATTCAACTTTATATTTGATTCGACTGAGTTATCCGGCTTTGAAGGACCAATGTGAGAGCTGGTCTCAAACAATAAGGGAGAGATGCCGGTTTTTAAAAAGATAACTCAGTCGTTTTTCAAATTCAAATATAAAATTTTATTTCAATAATTCATATACTTAACCTAATATCACAAATTCATAAAAACAATTCAAAGGAGCTTAAAACTATAAATTCAACTTAACAATTCAGAAAAAGAAATTCAATAATAAAAGAGAAAAAAAATGGTCCAAAAAAACGTTGTCCGTCTCTTTAATTCTGAAAAGAAGAAGAAGAAAATCGGAATTAGTTTTGTCACCTTCTAACACGACTAGAATAATAATGCTGCTAATACGTGTGGGCCCTAAGGCAGTAAAAATGACGCACACAAGATTTTTCTATGAATCTGTTTGACGGTAGCGGCCCAGTCAGACAGAGAAGCTGAATAAGCAGAAAAAGGGGGGGTGCAGCAGCGTGCTGCAACGTGTGGTTCAAAATAGAATGAGACGAAATTTTCAGATTAGACTCTGAACAGAACTATACTTCTGTAATAAATATAAAACTGATTTCAGATTAAACTCTGTCCAGAATTATACTTCTGTAATAAATATGAAAAATGATTTCAGATTAAACTCTGACCAGAATTATACTTCTGTAATAAATATGGGAATTTCAGATTAAACTCTGAACAGAATTATACTTCTGTAATAAATATGGAAATTTCAGATTAAACTCTGAACAGAATTATACTTCTGTAATAAATATGGGAATTTCAGATTAAACTCTGAACAGAATTATACTTCTGTATGGAGGATAGGAATATATTTTTCAGATTAAACTCTGAACAGAATTATACTTCTGTATGGAGGATAGGAACACGATTCTTATTTTTCAGATTAGACTCTGAATCAGATGAACTCTGATAAAAGAATGGTGCCATCTATTGCAACTCGTCGGCCTTTTATAGCCGCCGCATCCAGTTATTAGCTCTCGCCTCACGGTGTTGCCCTAGCGACGTTTATTGCAATTGCTCGTACTGACTGCGGCAAAGGCGAAGACAGCTGACTGTGTAGATGTCATTAAATTACGTGAAAAAAGTTGTCAACAATACAGAGGTACATGTGATTTGGTAAGTTTGTGATTTATTGATTAATTATTGATTAATCATTAGTTGTTGTTTTAGTTAAAACATCTGCAAGGGTTCCATTAGGAGTTAGATTTGGAGCATTTTATGCTTGGGTGCACTAATCCAGAAAAAATGCTACATACAGGACGCAGCAGATGTCAGATAAGTATTCTGTTGATTACTATTCCTTTTAAGTTTGATGCTTTGTGGTACCTTTTTGTTTATTTCAGGAATTAATGAAAATGGTGGAACCAGGCTGGACGTTTTAATTGGAATTTAGGTGGACTAAACAAAATGATTTAAGTTTGAAATTATTTCAGTGTGGGAAAGTGGAATGCTTTAAACTTGTTCTGCTTTTGCTGATTCTACATATTTCTTAAGATTTTCTTGGAAATTAGTCTCTTCTATTTTGTTAGAATCAGACCATGATCTAACTCCTCCCACCTTTGATTTAGGATTCTCCTGAATCCTGTTTGTAACTGTTACGTACCTTCGTGTGACTCTGGCTGTGGGATAAAGCCACACTTTTCTTTTAATAAATTTTGTTTTAATTTATTTTAATTCTTTTTTTTTAACAAACTCGAGGTATCTTTCCTTACAAACTTGATTCAGTTTTCTTTTTACAACAATTGATTTATTTTACTTTTTACAACAATTGATTTATTTTTCGTTACAACAATGGATTTATTTTTCGTTACAACAATTGATTTATTTTTCCTTACAACAATTGATTTATTTTTCGTTACAACAATTGATTTATATTTCGTTACTTTTTTACACTCGACCGCAAACCACCGTTTTTTTCTTAACCACCCCGGTCGTAGAAGATTTTGAAAAAATTCAACTCCGATCTTTTTTTTTCACGAACCGCCGTTTTTTAGTCTAAAATCAGACTCTTTTTCTAATCACAAGTTTTTCTGCTTAACCGCCGCGTGGAAAGCAACTCTTTTTCTATATAATCCTACCGCCAAGAGATTTTAAAACCAACTCGGCTCTTGATCACTTTTGTCGCGATCAAGAGCCTTCGTTCAGGGTAAAAAATGCATAGTTGCATTTTCACCCTGAGAAAATTTTCATTTATTCTGGACTTGATTAAACAAGTCCAGAATATTTGTCGTTGGACGGAAATTTGATGCTTTTATAAACATCAGCCACCGTCACGATGCCGCGCGCGTATACATACAATGTATTTTCGCGGCGCGCTCTTCTTATCGCGAAAGCTTTTTTGTGATATGTATGTACGTTCGTACATACATATTGCAATTTTCACGACAAATCGTACTGAAGGTACGATTTGTCTTTTGCTTTATTTTTTTAAAGTAAATATTTCTACTGGCAAATTTTGCTGAAGGCAAATGCCATGGGAATAATTTTATTTTAATTTATGGAATGTGAAGAAAATTGCTGACGCAATTTTCTTCACTGATTAAATAGATAAGCTAACCAGCTTATATGAAAATTTTATGCAATATGAAATATTTTAATATTTTTTTAAATTTTGTTAATTTATAATTAGATATTTATTTTAGGCTTTTTAGGAATTTTAAGAACTGATTCGCTTTCTTCAAATGTTTTTGAAGGTAAGCTAATCATGTTCCAATATGTATGTATACATGTAAAGTTATTCCCTTTTTATACTTTTCCAGGCTAAAATTTACGTACATAACAATCCTTCCCCCTGAGAAAAAGAGAATTATTTTTGAAGAGGAATAATTCTCAGGGGAAGTTATTGTGGGTGCTATTTTGGCGGCTCGGATTCCGGTCGGTTCGGCTAGGTTTTACAAAATTATTTTGTTTAATATAACTCTTATTCTGAAAGGTTCTTGCCTTTATCTTTGTTATAGCATGTTCTTGTTAATGCTAATTTTTAAAATTTTTCTTTTTCTAGCCTATTTACGGCTTATTTATTTTTCTAATATTAGCCTGGTAGGTTATAATCTAATTATTTATTTATTCTTTATTTCTACTTTTAAGAAATATTTTATCTATTTTTAGTACCTTACACTATTTTTATAAATCTTTAATTCTAATGTCACTTTATTTTCATGTACGTATGTATATTTATGTAGTACATAACCTATTTCGGCCTTACTGCCTGTCCTGCATGCTTTTTGTACATTGTTTTTTTGTTTATTTAACCATTTTTAGTTTGGTCTGCTTCATCTTTTTTTTTTATTTCTACTACAATTTAGTTTGTTATTTATTTATTATTTAGTTTTAATATAGTTTTGTGTTATTTTTTTTTATTTCTATTTATTTTCATATTTATTTATTTATTTATGTTTAACTAATTTCTTTTAAAGCTATTAGCTTACCGACTATTTAATAATTAAATTTAATGCCTTTTTTATGTACCTGATTTTAAATTATTTTTCTTTTTCCTTTACCTGTTACTGTTCGAGTAGGTACGGTATGCTACTTTATTTTTCTTATTTTATGTTTATGTAGCATTAATTCTAACAAAGTTTTTCTTTAGTAAACGATTTGGACTGATTTTGTTTTAGCGAGGCTTCTAGTTCGCCTTAAACTGGGTTGGGGAACAGGGGTTCGTTCTTCTAAAGGGATTCCCTCTGATAAAACTTCGGGGTTACCTTGTGGTTGATTTCTCTGTTGTCTCATCTTGATGACAACAGGGTTAAGATATTTTACAGCCACAGCGATCATTATGGCCAGAACTAGTAGGCTCGTAAATGATAGAGAAGTTGTGGACAGGATATGGGATTGTCTGCTTGATACCTTGTTACTATACTGGTCTAACTTGTGCTGGATATCTTCCAGCGAATGTGTGCCAGTATAGATTGATTTATTGATATCGTCCCCTGTTATGATTTCGGTTTGTACACTTTGGTTTTGAGACTTGGGTAAAATTTCGGATAGATTCAGGTTGAGTAATGAAGGATTCAGCTCAGGAAATTGTTTAGGCTGAGTAATTTTGAGAGGGTGTTTATTTTCACCTTCGTACCTTAGCACCTTTTCCTCTATCTAAACCTGACATGGTTGCGTTATCTCTAGTATCCCCTGCCCCTCTAATTTTGAGATGGCAAAGTGATCTTGACATGTTATATGTAGTACCGTGGAGATAATAAACGAAAATAGCCACGCTTGGGCTTGTTTAACTTTATCAACATGTCTTTTTGGGGAACTTGTACTCTAGACCTACACTTGGGCACTTCATTTAAAGGATTGTACAACACTTTCACTATACATTCATCCGAGGTGGTTGCCTTAATTATGGGGGTATTTAGCCGACCTATATATGTATTTTCCTCCAGGCTATGAGTGACTTTCTTGAAGCTTTTCATATCCTCGCCTTTTAATAAGAGGAATTCCTGTGTGCGAGCGCTATTTGCCACACAAGAGTATCCAGGGTCAGGGATTATGGAATAATTTGCTGGTTGTGGTACTGGGAAGCATCGGACTTGCCGTAGCCTCATTTTGGGGGAATCAAAAATTGGGAGAGTTATTCTCACCACCAATTTGTTCTGCATAAGGCGTGACTGGGCTCCTGTTGATTGGTACAGAATCGATAGGCAATTTTGGTCGTTTAGACATTTCGAAGTTGATTTACGATACACGTCCAGCAGATTTTTGGGGGACATGAGGAGTGGGTGAATATGGTTGCCTTTAGTGGCTATTATAATGTCAAGGAGGGCTTGTTGACGGTATTCGACTTCGATGATTTGGAGCAATAAGCTTGATATAATCTCTTGTCTTAGTTGCCTCCTGTTTAAGTCCTCGGTCACAGTATGCAGATCGTTAATCTGGTGTGCTATGTTTTGCTGACGATCCCTTAACATAGCCAATGGTTTTTGAATCTGTTCCAAGGTAGTTTTAACCACACTTATTTGTTGTTTCTCTAGCTCAGCTAGGGCTTGTGTGTTCGATTCAATTTCATCTAAGCGGCTGTATATCTCCTTCTCGTTGTTATTATTCATGGTACCAAATAAATAGTGCATAGCATTGCCTATTCCGTCGAATAGTGTTCTGGCCTTACGCCTTCCTGGGACTAATTCCTTAATGGTTCTCGTGCGCTTTTGTACGCTATCTATTATAGCGTGTATGTGTAGTTGTTGTACGTTGCACAGGTCTTCTTTGTCCGTGATATTTATGCAGAGTTTATGCACCAAATATTCTGCATGTTCCGTTAGTTTTGTCTGTGTGTCTAACTCATCCAAGTCTATCTCAGTGAGAACATTCCAAGTGTTATGATACACCATGAGGCTTCCTAGATCCTCGAAAAATATGCCCGAGCTATTTAGCTTGGTTATAGCATAGGGTTTGTCGGCGATCTCTCCTGTCGCGTACTGGATGAGGATGGCAATTGTAATAATTTGTAGCGGCATTTCTGTGGACAATTCGGAGGATGAAAATATTCCTTTAAGTATGACTTTACCTTTTTCGTGCCGTTATTAGACCAGGCAGTGGAGTGGCTCCACCGCAAGTGTTCCTGAGAGCCGTTAAAATGGGATTAATTTGAAACAAACAGAGTAGGAATTTGAGTCAACCTGCTTCTGTGACAACATGTTTATTTCATTCGAAGTATGGTTTTAGACGGTTGTTATGTACCGTTACAATACGCTTACCAATTTTTATTGTGGTGTTCACTCCACTTGGTATAGCAGTTACCTGATAAGGTCCTACCCAGATTTGGGAAAGCTTATGTTTTCTGCTTTCATTCTTGATGAGGACCTTGTCTCCCACATGGAAAGTTAGGGGCCGTACTGTCTTATCGTAGTACCCCTTTGAGCGCTGTTTACTTGCCAATAAGTTCTTTCTTGCCGTGGCATAAGATTTTTGGAGCTTATACTTCAGTATATGATAATAGCTCTCATGATTGTAAACTGGTTCGGGATCCAGTTTTAAATTTGATGGGACATCCGCTGTGAAGCCGTAAAGGCAGTCCATTGGGGTAAGTTTAGTACCCTCGTGTACACTATTGTTATACACGAATGCAGCGGTTCGTAGGTATTGGTCCCATGTTTTGGAATTTTCATCTACGATTGTTCGCAGGTATTCAATCAGCGGTCTGTGGGCACGCTCTAGTGCTCCGTTAGACTGTGGGTGGTATGCCGAAGTCTGTAACTTCTTTACCTTTAGAAACTTACATACTCTTTTGAATAATTCACTCAGGAAATTTGTTCCCTGATCGGTGAGTATTCTTTTGGGTATGTGATAGCGCGTAACGATTTCATCAAAGAAAACTTGCGCTACTGTGACTGCTTCTGCATTAGGTATTGCATACCAGTCGACAAATTTTGTTAAATTATCTTGGAAGGTCAAGATATATTTGTTACCTGATGTGGTCTCTTCTAATGGACCTACAATATCGAGGTAAACTTTGTCAAACGGTTGCTCTGCGATGTCCGTGATAACCATTGGCATTTTATATTGTGGAGATGCTTTCATCGTCTGGCACTTTGGGCATTTTTTAATGTATTTTTTAATATCGCTAAGCATGTGTCTCCACCAATACTTGCATCTTATGCGTTTGTAAGTTTTTATGACACCTTGATGTCCACCAAATGGAGAATCGTGATAATCTTTTAAGATTGTTCGGATTTCCATAGGGCTCGTGATAACTTCGGGTGTCTTGCCAGTACTTACTTTTTGATCAAGCGATGCTGGGTTTAGTGTTTCCGCCTCAGTGTGTTGAATTTCGTTTTGGTCCGCTTTCGTGTGCTCTTCTGTCTCTACACTGGAGCTATTTAATGTCTCTTGAGCCTTTTGCTTCTGAGCTCGGGTCACGACGAAACAATGAGCGGATTTCTTCTTTCTCTTATTATTTGTGGAATTGTTTTCCTCCATATCTGAGTCCATCGTGTGGTGGACTAGGGCTTCTACCGTTAAGGTATTGCCTAAACTGTCTTCTTTTAATGCTTGAGGGATGCGACTTAGTGCATCGGCATTAGTGTTGTACTTCCCTGGTTTATATTCGATGTTGTAATCGAATTCAGATAATTTGTGGTGAAATCTCACCAAACGGGAAGTAGGGTCTTTCACATTGAAGACACCTTTGAGAGGTTTATGGTCAGTATAGACCGTGAATTTCCGGCCTTGAAGATAGCACCTGAAATTCTTGGTAGCCCAGACAATAGCCAATAACTCTTTCTCTATAGTAGAGTAGTTTCTTTCGGCTTTGTTTAATGTGCGGCTTGCATAGGCAATGGGCTGGTCCTTTCCGACTTCTCCTTGGGAAAGAACAGCTCCTAGAGCCTCGTTACCTGCGTCTGTGGTGATATTAAAAGATTTCGAAAAATCGGGGTAAATTAAAAGTGGGGGAGAAATTAAAGCATTTTTTATGCTTTGAAATGCTTCTTGGCATTTCTCTGTCCAAGTGAATTTTACATCCTTTCGGAGTAAATTTGTGATTGGACGTACAAGTCTGGATTGAATTTCCTGTAGTAATTGGCAAGTCCTAAAAATGACTGAACTTGCCTTACTGTTCTTGGAACAGGAAATGTTTGGACGCAGGCCGTCTTACTTGGGTCTGGTAGGGCTCCTTCGCTAGAACATTTATGTCCTAGGTAAACAACTTCTCTTCTTAGAAACTGGCACTTTTCTGGCTGCAGTTTTAAGTTGTTTTCTCTCAACTTATTGAAGACTTTCCTCAACTTTTCATTGTGGTCATTTAAATTTTTACCATAGATGACAATGTCATCTAGGTAGACAAAACATTCGAGGCCTTGTAGGCCTGTTAGTACGAAATTCATTAGGCGTTGAAATGTGGCGGGGGCTCCTTTGAGCCCGAATGGCATACGCTTGAACTCGTAGTGCCCATAACTTGTGCTGAAAGCAGTTTTATGTCGATCTTTTTTGTCGACAAGAACTTGGTGATAGCCGTTGGCCAAATCGAGTGTGGTGAAATACCTTGCGTGACCTAGTTGGTCGAGAATATCCTCGATTCGGGGTAGCGGGAATGCATCTCCAATTGTCTTTTCATTTAATTTACGAAAATCGACAACGACGCGCCACCTTTTTTCACCGTCAGGTCCCGCTTTCTTGGGGACAACTAGTAGAGGTCAATTCCAAGGGCTTTTACTAGACTGGACTATCCCGCTGTCTAGCATTTCTTTTAGCTGCTCGTTAATGACTTTCCGCTGTGTTTCAGGTAAGCGGTACATTTTTTGATTGATTGGTGCTTGATCTTGCACCAATGGAATATTATGCGTTATCGCATTTGTATAGGTGAGTTTGTCACCTTTGAGGAAGAAGATATCGTTATACTCTTCGCAGAGTTCTGATATCGAAATTTTTTCTTCCGCAGTTAAATTAGGGTCTAGGCTGAGTTCTTGCTCTAGCCTAGAAATACGCGGGTATTGTTTTGGGTCGTCCGGAGTCTCATTATCCGGGTATAGATATCGTACATGTTGTAATATTGCCGTTTTGTCGGCTGAACCTTGGTTTGACTTACTCTTCCTTTTAGGTTTTTGACCTGTAAATAGATGAGCCTTTTGCGATTCCTTTCGGGGCTTTATTTCGTTGTTCTTAGTAATTGGCAGGGTATTTGCTTCCTGCTTTGTTGACGGCTGAGTTTGGTACACTTGTGTGGTCTTTGCCTTAGGTTGTGTGGGATACTCATGCGCGTCAATGCTACTGCTTTTTGACCATGTAGAATGTTTTGTGTTGTGTGACGGTGGAGTAATATGCACCTTTAATATAGGCTTTAGCGACTCGCTACCGTTCTTATATGGCCGTTGTTTGTTTAAGAGTGATGTATGCCTCGGGATTTTGGACGGAAGAGCTATATGCACCTTTTTGGCAGGCTTTAGACACTCAGTTCCGTCTCTTGTGTTGTTTGATATCGCCTCTAAATTTGGTAGTGGAATGTGAGTTCTTTTGTGGTCTTTTGTGTGCGTTAATGGGACTATGGTGTAGTCGTTTATTGGAAATAGTTGTAACCTTAAGCTATGTATGACTACTTGATGACTGTTAGCGTTGAGAATACTGACCAGCACTAATTCTTCTCCAGATGACAGCAAACTGTTTGCCAAGAAGACTCCATCGCTTATCTCTTGGGATAAACAGAGCATTTCTTCTTGAGTTTGTAACGGCACTGGGGCAACAATTTGAGAGCGGGCAGGTATGCAGATTGGTTCCTTAAAGGTAACCAATTGCTGCCTGATTTCATCGGTCTCTTGTTCGCCCAGACAGCCTTTTTCACATTTCTTGGGCTCTTTTGGAGCTTGGCAGCCAGCTTTTCTCGTTTGAGAAGCCTTGAGGACACTGCAGGTGGATAGTTCAGCCTGGTTAGACTCTACCTCTTCTGCAAGTGTTCTTACTTCGACTGCTTTTTCAGAATGTAGCTTGTCCGTTTCAAACTCTAATGGCAAAGCAAATTCGTCTGGATTAGTTTCCGTGCGAGGAAACCTTAGTGCCTTATTAGGAACCTCAACGTTACAGTTTTTTGCTAGGAAATCATTTCCTAGAAGTCCATCATCGGAAAGACCAGGCAAGTTCTTTACGACTTGAAACTTGCAGGGAATTTTGTTTTTGAAAACGAAGTTTCCCTGGCAATTTCCCAGCGTCTTTCCGGTACCAAATGGGGTCTGAAGTGTACATGCCTCATTGTGGTTAATTTCTTTGAGATCTTTTAATGACCTTTTCTTTATTATACTAACCTCAGCGCCTGTGTCTATTACTAGTTTAGTTTGGCCGTTCAGGCCAATGTCTAAGAGAAGTTTTACTGTAGCGACACTGGAATCGGGCTGCTGAGGGGACCCTATTTTATTAGATGAGGGATTTATAGTCGAGCCGGGGAGTTTTGGGTCGACTGTACGTCGTTTCCCTGACTCCGGGCCTCCCATTTACGTTTTTGTTGGCAGTTATTTACTGCATGTCCAGAACGACCACAGAATTCGCACTTTTTACGCACGTTATAGACTCTTGAGTTGTTATTCGGGTGGTGCGGCTCTCTAGGACGTTGGTTTGGTGGTCCACAATTGTTGTGTGGTCTCTGGATATTGTTGTTGTTCCTTCTGCAGTCACGTATATCGTGGTTGTACATTTTGCAGTTCACACAGTACGGAGTATTTTTACGTTTGAGGCAATCTGCGTATGTATGGCCTCTTAAATTACAAAAACTACAAGTAATTTTATTTAAATAATTATTTTTATTGTTTATATTAAAATTTCTATTTGGTGATTTTGGCTCCTGTTTTATATTTGCCTGTGTGAACTGTGATGGAAATGTACTGGTGCTTGCATTTGTGGGCACACTGTTTTGCCAGGTATCCTGTGTGAATGGTATTATGCCTGGATTATATATGGGGTGATTTGCAGGCGAATTTAGAATCCCTTGCGGATTACTTATCACAGGTGCATTTGTTGACTGTGGTATTTTGTTCTGCACTGTACTGAATTGAAAGTGCCCTGGAGGTTGCAGAAATAGAGCACTTTGCTGGAGACGCTCCATGTCAAGCGCCTTTTGTACTAATTCGTCCACTGTGTCTTCTGTTAATGTCAGAAGGTATTGACACATATATGGGTTATTAACACCAGTTTTAAGTGCGTTTTTAGCGAAGTCTTCTAGCTGTGTTTTCACAGCGGGGGCTGCTGTAGCGCCATATTTGGATTCTGCGGCTTCATTGCAGAGTGCCAGCATTTGTTTCACTCGTGCCGTGAAGGCTGTGAGGTTTTCCAAAGGATACTGCCTTGTAGTAATTAATTTATTTACCAGTTCCTGGTAAGTTTCCCTAGGCATGTAGGTACGATTTAGCCGTTCTTCTACCTCTTTGAAAGTAGTAGGCATATTTGAGGCAAAAAGCTGGTAAGCTTCGCCTCGAAGTCTTGTGGGGAAAATTTGTAGAAAAGGTGTTAATTCCTCCACCGTAATGCACTGTATGACCTGCCTGCAGTACCCTAGGAAGGTTTGGAGCTCAAGGCTCAACTTTGGGTGCTGCTCTCCCGAGAATAGGGGAACGAGCTGGGCAGTTAGCTTGGCGATTTTCGCGTAATCTGCCATGTTTATATCGGGGATTCTGAAGCTAAAGTTTGACAGTTTTGGCGAGCTAGTTTCTTCTATGCTGGTTTCCAAAAGGGAGTCGCCCAGCCAATTCAATAGGATTTCAGTCACGGTGGAATCACTGACACTGTCTTCAATGGCACCTTCTCTTAATTCTACACTATTATTTGTAATTTCTGTCTCGAGAGAGTGCGAGAGTTCCCCAAACTGCTTTAAGCTTTCTTTAAATTTTTCCGTACTTTCTTTGAATTGCGCGATTTGCTCAAGACGCCGTTCACGGGTCTTTTTGAGCTGTTTATCGATAGAATCGCACTGTATAACAGAAAGTTCGGAGGAGTCTCGCACTTTCCCCTCTAGATATTTTAAATAATTTTCTAAATTTAAACTAGAAGGTCTTACTTGTGGGGGACCTGTAAGGATTGTCCCACTCCTTAATGTTACTCCTGGTGCTGTTGAATTTGTTGGGGGTGTTTGATTAGCACCCTCTGTTGCAGATGTTGCTCCCTCGTTGCCTCCTTCGTACCGGGACGGATCTTCCTGTGCTTCGCCCGGTGAGGAAGATTGTTGTGGAGTTGGCGGGATTGGTGAGATTTCCGGCGGCGTCTCCTGGTGGGAGCTTTCCTCGCTCATGGACCACCGTATGTAGAATTTGCAGCTAGGGGGGCTTCTGCCGTCTTAGTTCCCTTGGTTCAAATTGAGAGGGGGGCTTATTGCCTTCTTCGGGGTCCCTCTCAATTCAGGATCGCTGGTTTTTTCGTTTGAAGTTCTTTTGCTGCCGGGGGGGGGCCCGTGGCCTTCTTAAATTCCCCTGGATAAAGGCTGAAAGGGGGGCGCGTTGCCTACTTCGAAGTCCCTTTCAGCTCCGGATCGCAGATTGTCGGTTGAGGATTCTTCCTTCAAGTTTCGCTTTGAAATTTTCGGCTATGGACGTCTTATGTTCCTGGGCTGGGATGAAGCCCGCTATTGTCCCACGTTGGCACTTTGTGCTTTGATGAGGGGGTGGCTGCGTGTTTTTCAAACAGAGGCAGTTAAAGCTGTCCGACCCCGAGCGTTGGGAGCCGACTAGATCGAAATACTCCTGAAGCCAGACTCAACTTCAGGCGAAGGGTAGGGTGTCTTGCCCAGTATTCGATTTCGTCCTCAACTCCTTTTGATTCGTAGGATAGAGGGTTTTCGAGCGCTTATACTTTTGTTTGTTTAAAGTGGGCTTCCTCTATCCTACCGGCTGCGCCAATTTTGTTACGTACCTTCGTGTGACTCTGGCTGTGGCTTTATCCAAAACACTTTTCTTTTAATAAATTTTGTTTTAATTTATTTTAATTCTTTTTTTTTAACAAACTCGAGGTATCTTTCCTTACAAACTTGATTCAGTTTTCTTTTTACAACAATTGATTTATTTTACTTTTTACAACAATTGATTTATTTTTCGTTACAACAATGGATTTATTTTTCGTTACAACAATGGATTTATTTTTCGTTACAACAATTGATTTATTTTTCGTTACAACAATTGATTTATATTTCGTTACTTTTTTACACTCGACCGCAAACCACCGTTTTTTTCTTAACCACCCCGGTCGTAGAAGATTTTGAAAAAATTCAACTCCGATCTTTTTTCACGAACCGCCGTTTTTTAGTCTAAAATCCGACTCTTTTTCTAATCACAAGTTTTTCTGCTTAACCGCCGCGTCTAAAGCAACTCTTTTTCTATATAATCCTACCGCCAGGAGATTTTAAAACCAACTCTGCTCTTGATCACTTTTGTCGCGATCAAGAGCCTTCGTTCAGGGTAAAAAATGCATAGTTGCATTTTCACCCTGAGAAAATTTTCATTTATTCTGGACTTGATTAAACAAGTCCAGAATATTTTTCGTTGGACGGAGGCTTGAAATTTGATGCTTTTATAAACATCAGCCACCATCACGATGCCGCGCGCGTATACATACAATGTATTTTCGCGGCGCGCTCTTCTTATCGCGAAAGCTTTTTTGTGATATGTATGTACGTTCGTACATACATATTGCAATTTTCACGACAAATCGTACTGAAGGTACGATTTGTCTTTTGCTTCATTTTTTTAAAGTAAATATTTCTACTGGCAAAAATTTTATTTTAATTTATGGAATGTGAAGAAAATTGCTGACGCAATTTTCTTCACTGATTAAATAGATAAGCTAACCAGCTTATATGAAAATTTTATGCAATATGAAATATTTTAATATTTTTTTAAATTTTGTTAATTTATAATTAGATATTTATTTTAGGCTTTTTAGGAATTTTAAGAACTGATTCGCTTTCTTCAAATGTTTTTGAAGGTAAGCTAATCATGTTCCAACATGTATGTATACATGTAAAGTTATTCCCTTTTTATACTTTTCCAGGCTAAAATTTACGTACATAACATAACTTTAACATTAAGTTGGTTTCATTTACAAAATAGATAAACTAATAGGATGCCCAATATGATGATTAATATCATTGAACCTAAACTGTAGCTTACAATTCTATGATATTTAAGCTCATGTATTTCCTTAATATTTTTCTCATGATTTAAAATAATTCTGTCAAAAGTTAATTCATCATTATTATAAGTGAAGGTTTCACTTTTTGGAATTACAAGTTTTTCCGTAAATATCCTTAACTTATTACTGAATTCTCTATTATTAATATTAATGGTACAATTGTTGAAATTTATAAAATAGCTTCCTTTAAGTATTATGATTCTTTCGTCACAAGTACTTCTTAATTTACCTGATTTGATATTGTTAACAATAATTATGTTTTCTTCAACAAGTGATATTTCTTCCTTTTCTTTATTAATAAATTTACAATTCTTACATTAATACAATTCCTACTTTTGGTTAGTTCCTTTAATGTTTTTCCTTCGGAGTATGTGAGGGCCTGCTCGTTATTTCGTATTACATATATATTCAATATCAGAGTCTACTTGCCTATGTTGAGAATTTGCTATTGGTATAAGTAAGTTTTTATTGGTTAAAATAGTGTGAGTCGGAATTTTAATGGCGAAAATTATAGAATCATCTATATGTTTTGCAACGGCTAAACGAATATTAGATAGCTTGTTAAAATCAATATTATACGTATTTATTTCTTCGTCGGTTAGTATGTTTGGATGTAGAAGTCCTAATCGTGCTGAAGCTATATTATCTTGAATGTGTTCAATTTGCTTCTCTATATAATCTAATTTAAACATTTGTTCTAGAAAAGCAGTTTCCGAAAGGATTTTCATTTCTGTAAGGTTAAGTTTGTTTAATCTGTCTAACATTTTTTTTCTGTCTGCTTCAATGATATTTTTAATTTGGATCAAGGTTCTGTTAAAATTATCATTAATTGATATTTGTTGATTTAAGTTCGTAATTAAGTTATGGTTATTTTGATCTATAACGGCTAAAAGATTTTCAATGTCCAGCCGGTCTTCATTGTCCATTGTTCCAAAAATCCATTTGATCAAAGTTCCTCCTACATTTATAATTCCTCTCTTATGTCTGTATGGTCTTTATTTTATTTTTTATCCTGGTTATCCTATTTCGTGTTAAATCTCTATGATTACCTAAATCTAACATTTGTAATGCCGATTCTAAATTGTTAACTAAGTTTAATATTTCATTTGGATATATTCTGTGAAGAATTATTTCAAATTTGTCGGCTATTTCCACAGTACTTTTATTTCAGTATACCCTAATTCCGTTTCTATTTTCTCAATAGTCATTGTTTGATGAGTCATTATGGGTGACAGTAACAAGAGTATCCATAGTAGTATTGTCCTGGCCTTGATTGTTCTGGCCTGCAAATTTAAGTGGACGTTTTATATTTGTATCGTGAACATTGGTAAGATTATATTTCCTAAATTTAGGTTCTTCTTTATGCCTAAGTGCTTTATAATTTTTAATGAAACCGATTTTCCTGTTTTCTTCATAATATTCTCTACATTCATTTTTCTTATGAATAACTGCTGCTTTTGATTTCAATAACCTTTCATGAATGAGGTTGAAATCTACTTCTTTGTTTTGCATGGACAAGGGTGTAGTTTTAATCGTCGAGTGATAAGACCTATTATATATTTCTACTGCCTTGAGAATTTGCGTTCTGATTGGTAATTTTTCCTCTAAGTTTAATGCCCTAATTTTTTCAGTTAACGTACCGTTGAGTCTCTCAACGTCGGCGTTACCTGTGTGGCTATTGGGTTTGGTTGTATGGTATTCAATACCCTCCTTTTCGCAAAACTCTTTTATGTATTTTGAACCGAATTCATTGTCAAAAACTATTTTTTTCATTTTGCCCCTAATCGCTATAATTTGTCTTATTTTCTCCAGTATGGTCACATGACTTCTATCTTCGAGGTATAGACTTATAGCATGCTTTGAAAATCTATCGATTACGTTAATAAAATTGTTTTTGCTGTTCGTATAAATGTCGATATGTACTATTTCATTAATTGACTTGGGGGTTTCCGTAACCTCGAACTTCTTTTTTATGGGGTTCCTATCGTACTTCGCTCCTGTACAAATGTCGCAATTATTTATAATTTCGTGAATTGTAAAGCTTAACTTGGGATGATAAATTTTAGTTTTGAGATCCTCATATGTTGCTACTATTCCACAGTGCCCTGACTCTTTCTTGTGACCTTAATTCCTCATTATTTTCCAGATCTTTCGCGAAGTATTTGCATTTAATGAATTTTACAACATCTTTGTTAGGATATAATTCTATTAATTTTCTTTGGAATCTATCATATTCCTGATTACTCAATTGGGAATATATGCCTATTTTGCATTTCTGTATGTATCGTCTAAAAATGTCTTTCTCCTGCTCTAAGTCGTTTTTGTCTACATATATTCTCCTATTACCAAATACTTCTTCCGATTCTCTCTCTTTTTCTTCTACGAATATTATTTGTAATTTGAATCTACAGAAACTACAGTATCGAGTGCAAGTATGTAGTTACTAAGAATATCTTCCTGTGAATGAGTAGTTTGTATTTCTACTAGCTCTGAAGTAATACTCAAATTTTCAGTATCAGTTTGATCTTCTGAATTCTCCTCCAAGTGATTAATACTCAAAACTTTCATATTTCTAGTTCTTTCAAGATTAGTGTTTGCACTTTCTTTAGTTTCCTTTATATATCTTTCCTTTTTAGAATATTTTGTCTCGAATATATTAATTTCGTTTGTTTCTGTATTGATTCGGCAGAGAAAGTCGGCAACTTTATTTTTGTAAAAGAAATAAAAAAACTGTTCTTTAATGAAACGCCGGTTCCTATTTTAAGACTTTTATTAAATATAAATTATAAATTCGTGGTGACTGTAACCGCAATGAAGTCCGTGAACAACTGATTAGTTAAACAATTTCTTCTAACTACTCTACCTCTAATTACTACTACAGTCTAATTATTGTGGCTATATGTATGTATGTGTATGCAAATACAAATAGAAATCCTGATTGTATTATTTTTTCTACATCCTCCGGGCGGCGGTTAATTAGGCTGCACCTCCAGTGGATATAGTAATTGAACAGGGCGTTTAAATTTTGCCCCGTTGGGCAGGCGAATTTGACAGGAACGAACTTTACCGTCACGGCCTGGATAAACTTCTTCGATCACAGCTAACTTCCAAAATGTTCGGGGTAGTGACGAATCGTGCAGCAAAACCACTTGTCCAATATTCAGATCAGAAGAAAAATTCCGTCTTTCATGATGTAATGATCGCAGTTGTTGCAGATACTCGCTGTGCCAGCGTTTCTTAAAAGCGCTAAGAATACGAAAACGATCCTTCCATGCCTGCCGTAACTTACTGTCCGTAAGTCCATCGGCCTTATTATCACGTAGAACTAATGTCAACGGGGCAGCATTCTGAAGAAAATGCGCTGGTGTTAAAGGTGATAAATCCAACGGGTCCTCTCCTACATACGTCAATGGCCTACTATTTACAACACCCTCAACTTCGATAAGAAGGGTTTGAAGTTGATCTTGATTTAAGGAAGCTCATTTTATCGAAGGTTTCAACGATCCTTTAATAGTTCTTACGAGCCTTTCCCAAAATCCCCCCACCAGGGGGCACGTTCGACAATGAACTTCCAAGAAATTCCATGGTTACTCAAAAATCCGTGTAGTTCTTCTGCGTTGATGAACACTTCAAGTTTTCGTAGCTCCATTGAGGCCCGTTTAAAGCTTTTTGCGTTATCCGAATACACTATTTTTGGTACTCCTCGTCTAGCAATGAATCGTCGTAGACCCAAAAGACAACTCTCTGTTGATAAATCTGGTGTCAATTCTAAATGAATGGCTCTCACAGAGGCACAAGTAAAGAGCATTATGTAATATTTCTTGGTATGTTCGCTCGTATTATTCTTGACGTACAGTGGTCCTGCGAAATCTACTCCGATAACAAAAAATGGCCTATACGTCGATCCCGAGGAAGCGGTGCGAAGGGTTGCGAAGCTGGTTTTGCCCTTAAATACTGACAAACAATGCATCTTTTAATAATGCTACGAATTATTTGTCGACCCTGGGGAATCCAATATTTCTCCCTTAATCTGCTAAGTACCAGGGAGCTCCCTCCGTGAAAAGTTCGGTCGTGCATGTCCTTCACAATAAGCAAAGTTATGTGTGATGCCTTTGGCAATATTATAGGGTGTGCCCTGTAGCCTTCATTATATATAAGCTGCAGTCGACCACCGACACACAGGTAACCAGCATCATCTAAAATTGGATTTAGCGTTAATAATTTAGACGTTGAAGGAATACCTCTGCCCTGATACAGTGCTAAAATTTCCTGGTTGAAATTCAACTTCTGAGTAAAGAGTATCCAAAATTTTTCAGCTCGTCGGATTTCCTCAGCTGACAAAAAGATCGTATGTGCTGTTGAAACTTTTCTGGCAATATCAAGGATCCGCAGTATGTACGCAGTTACTCGCAGTAGTCGTTTCCAAGTACTATAATTTTCGTATTGTAGTAACGGTGAAGTTTCGATAACTGAAATTGCCATTGGTTGCTCATCGATCATCGTAGCGGAAAATAAGCTTGCTGATATAATAGGAGCTGAATGGTCTAGATCCACCTGAGGCCAATCTGCTTGGGTCTTTGAAAGCCACTTCGGTCCATCTGTCCAACGTGCTGCATTCAATAGTGACGTTCCACTAATGCCTCTCGTTAATAGATTTGCTGGATTTTCTGTGCCTGGGCAATGTCAATGTCAGTCAATGTTTGTATCTCTCTTACCCTATTGGATACATATGGCTTCCATCTTTTAGCATCACCAAGAATCCAGTGAAGGGTGATTTTAGAGTCGGTCCAAAGCCATACTTTGTCAGGAGATATTTGTAAAGACTGATGTAGATAATTTAAAAGACGTGCCCCAATCAACGCCGCGGTTAATTCAAGTTTTGGTAGGGTTACTTCCTTTGTGCCATTCTCTTTCAGAGGTGCCACTCTGTTCTTTGAACAAAGGAATTTAACAGGAATACCTTCCTGAATATCAACAGTTCTTATATAGGCAACGACACCATAAGCGTATAAGCTTGCATCCACGAAAATGTGAATCTCTTTGTGAATTACTTCAAATTTGGTTAATGCGCACCGTGGTATAGCCATTTCTTTGAGCTGGATCACGTCAGTACTGCAGACATTCCACACACTTAAGAGATCGTTTGGCAAACGTTCATCCCAACCCAGTTTTATACGCCAGATATTTTGAAATAAAATTTTCATACGCACCATACAGGGACCTAGAATTCCAATAGGATCATATATCTTAGATATTACCTGCAATATATTTCGCTTCGTGCTCCAAAATCCTGGCGATTCTATAAAATTACCCACAGGTTCCAAGTCCACAGCTAATTCGTCGGTAGGTATGTACCAGCGTATTCCTAAGACCTTTTGAGATTCAGGAGGTTTTTCTTGGGTTGAAATTAGATGTCGGATATCTACATTATTCGAATTCCACTTATGGAGAGTCATAGATACTTCCTTCATGATAATGACTGCTTCTTTATACAATCGTTCGGCTGACTCATAACTATCAACACTAGTAACTAGATCATCCATATAAAAACTGCTGCGAAGTGCTGAACAGGTGTCAGGAAAACGGTCACTTTGCATATCCAAATGCCTTAAAATCGCTGCTCCCAACAGAAAGGGGCTACAGGTTACTCCAAATGTAACGCGTGTCATGCGATAAATCTGCAAAGATGGGAGGTTATCAGTAGAATTTATAGTGTTATTAAACCAGAAAAATCGATGGCTGTCACGATCCCTTTCATTTAGCGACACTTGCAAAAAGGCCTTCTCGATATCAGACACGATACCGATCTTTCCACATCGAAAATTTAAAATGATTTTCAGAATGTCTGGCAGTAAATTTGAGCCAGTTTCCAAATGCTCATTAAGCGACAGCGAATGCGGTGCGTGCGCCGAGGCATCAAAAACAATACGCACTTTCGTCGTGGATTTATCGCTTCGATACACGGGTCTATGTGGCATAAAATAAACACAATCACTCAAACTTGATGCTGGTGCTCTTTCGGCAATACCATTCAGAAAAAAATCTTGCATTGCTAGATCGTATTCCATTAATTTACCTGGTTGCCTTAATAGCTTTTTCACAAGATCATGAAATCTAAACAATGTGCCACTTCGGTTATCGTTCAACTTTTGATTAACTGCTTTCCAGGGCAAATTGGCCACGAATCGATTTCCAACACGATTGACACAAGCATTCACATCACAAACACTTTCAGTGCTATCTCTTTGTACTATGCCTATCGTTTCCAGATCCCAAAACTTCTTAAGTTCTTCACTAATACAAACAGACATCGCATATGCATTTTCTACATTTATTCCTTGAGCGCAGGTAGGCGAAGGGCCTTGCAATGTCCACCCAAACAATGTATTTATCGCTGTTAATTTTTCGGATATGCGTTGACATTCGCCTGTTGCAAACTGCCAATAAGTATCAGCACCTATAAGCACACTAATACCTTCTTCGAGAACTCTATCCATTAATCGCGCGTCTGCCAAAGTAAATTTTTTCAAAGTGGGGTCATCTGCATTTGGCATTGCAAGAACGTCAACACATATTTCTGGCACCTCCACGACATTTAAAACAATTGTTCTGCCGTCATGCTGACTACGAAGCATAACACGCACTCGATTGAAGAGCTGAGTTGGTGTTCGTTTCTCACTTCCAAAGGGAAGCACACATAGATTCTGTGTGCCCCCAATAGGCAAATTCAACTTACGGGCAATGCTAGACTTAATGAACGAAATTTGACTGCCGCCATCCATGATAAGTCGAATGTACAATGAAACCTTTGCATCTGGACTGGCTGCAAATACACAGGCGGTTTGCAAGAAAACGTTGGTGTACTTTGGAGTGGTGTTAGTCATGCAGAGATTCAAAGCTTGTTGCGGTTGGTGTGCTAGCGTTGCTGTCTTATTACTACGATGATCAATTGGTGTTTGTTGTACTACTTCCATTTTTTTACTGTATTCGGGATCACACATACATGTAGCGTGGCGATTGTTGCATTTCTTGCATGTGAGTTTTCCACTTCTGCAGATCTTTGAATTGTGTCCACGTTTGCAACAGCGAAAGCATCTGCCGTCCCGTTTCAGCATACATTTGCGTTCCATTAAAGTTTGGGGGCTGCTGCAGTCCTTTGTGTTATGACTAGACGATTTACAGAAGAAACAAGAAATTTCGTTTGTGCTTGCTGCGAATAATCCTACAGCTGTTTTTACGGTTTTTGTAATTTGAGTCTGACTTGAACCTGATTTAGCTTCACGGGCCTTCTCTAAAGATTCGACTTCTCTTTTTAAAAATCGTAAAGTGTTTTTTACCTGATTATCGCCAACAAAAGCAAGAGAAGATGCCGAAGTAATAGAAGATGTATCGGTTTTATCATCATCACTATTTTCTGGTTCGTTCACGACCTTATGACTTGCTGTATTTTCCGACAGTTTATCGAAAAAACGGTGAAAATCCACACGTAGCTCGTTAGGTAAACAACGTAATAAAATGCCTTTTAACATTACGTAATAGCTCGTAGAGGAAACTTCCAGGGCTGTTAAAGATTGTGTACAAGATGTGACGGAATTATATAGGCGCCTGAGTCCAGATACATCTGCTCTTGAATTTACAGGTTGGAGAGATAGTAAACGCTGCATAGTTTGATCAACAATTTTGTCCGTGTCCCCGTACTCTTCTTTCAGCATTGCAATCGCGCTATCGTAACAGGACTCTGTCGGAGTAAATCCCGCTATCGTATCAGCCGCTCTTCCAGTTAGCAACGACTGTAGATAGTTAAACTTGTCAACAGCACTTAAGGAATGATTCTCATGTACCGTTGACTTATATTGTTCCCAAAAGGGCATCCAGTCACGAGAATCACCAGAAAATTTTCTTAGCTGCAATTTCGGCAGCTTTAGAGCAGGAGACATTTCTTTCGGCAAACTGGTAGTAATGTTGGCATTGCTGGGTTCCAAACGATTTAAACGCTGACGTACCTTAGTAATCCTCTGGTTAAGTCGAGTTATCGCAGCCAGTGCCTTGTCGTCGTACTCTGCTATAGTTTCCGCTTCTCTATCAAACTCCTCAGGCTTAATGGATGAGCGGACTTCGTGATTAGCTTTCCTCAAGTTATCAAGAGCTGCCTTGAGACGATCCAAATGCACAATCATTTCCTCTTCAATGGACTCCAGCTTAATTACATTATCAGTGATCTGAGCTTCGCATGATTGCAAATACTCCGTTGCACTTTTCACAATTTTTGTAACCTGCCCGCGATACGTTGCGAGTTCCATGATCGTTCCGTTAACTGATTCTCAACTTTCACGTATGAATAATTCAGTCACCACTGTTAATTTCGATTTTAATAAAGTTCGTTCCGATCCACGTTACGTCCCGGGTTTTCGGCACCAAAATGTAAAAGAAATAAAAAAACTGTTCTTTAATGAAACGCCGGTTCCTATTTTAAGACTTTTATTAAACATAAATTATAAATTCGTGGTGACTGTAACCGCAATGAAGTCCGTGAACAACTGATTAGTTAAACAATTTCTTCTAACTACTCTACCTCTAATTACTACTACATTCTAATTATTGTGGCTATATGTATGTATGTGTATGCAAATACAAATAGAAATCCTGATTGTATTATTTTTTCTACAATTTTCCTTTCCCTTAATGTATTCGATTTTCATATCATATTCACCCAACTGAATCAACCATCTTTGTAGATGGGGGTTGATATCTTTAACTTTATGTTTCAATTGTAACCATTTGATTGGCTGGTGATCTGTTTGCAGATCAAACTCTTTACCAAACAGATATGGTCGGAAGTACTTGGTTCCCCATACTATCGCTAATAATTCCTTGTCGATTGCTGGCATCTGTGATGAGCTTGAATCTTTTGTTGAAATCAGGATATCTTAGAATAGGGTGCTTGGTGATTATTTCTTTAAGTTTTTCAAAAGCCGTAATGTAACTAGGATCGTTTGGATTG
The DNA here is from genome assembly GCA_963930735.1 of Dioctria linearis. Classification (NCBI taxonomy): domain Eukaryota; kingdom Metazoa; phylum Arthropoda; class Insecta; order Diptera; family Asilidae; genus Dioctria; species Dioctria linearis. Next base: position 186,067,946 of record OZ005742.1, on the reverse strand, counting down.
ACTTTCGCCTCTTTCTTTAAATATTTAACCATGGGACTTGCAATTTCTGCATAGTCTTTAACAAACTTTCTATAATACCCTGTTATACCCAAAAACGATTTTATCTGTTTTTGAGTGGTTGGCAGTTTTAATTCTTGGATTACTCTTATCTTATTAGGATTTGGTTTAATTCCTTCTGACGTCAGTATACGACCTGAAAATTATGTTTCTTTGCTCAGAAAGTTACATTTATCGATTTGAATTTTAAGTCGGGCTTGTCTTAGTTTGTCGAAAACTTTCTTTAAGTTTATTATGTGCTCTTCTAAGGACGTACTGAATATAAGGATGTCGTCCAAGTACACAACACATATTTTGTTTATATATTCCCGTAGTACCGCATTCATCAACCTTTGAAAGGTTGATGGGGCGTTTTTCAAACCAAACGGCATTCTTAAATATTCCTAATGTCCGAATGGGGTTGAAAATACCGTTTTCTTTCTATCACATTCTTTCATCAGAATCTGATGGAAACCCTTGGCCAAGTCCAAGGTAGTGAAGTACTGTGCCCTACCAAGTTTATTTAATATATTCTCGATATTAGGAATGGGGAATTTATCCTCTACAGTAACTTCATTTAGTTTCCTGTAATCGATAACAATTCTCCACTTTTTCTGACCTGAATTGTCCGTTTTTTTTGTACAACCCATAATGGGCTATTGTATGCGGAGTTACTTTCCCTAATGATCCCTTGTTCCAGCATTTCTTGTATTTGATGCTCTATTTCTTTCTTATGAACTTGAGGGTATCTATATATTTTAGAATAAGCTGGGTTTTCAGTAGAAGTAATTATCTCGTGTTTAATTTCATGTGTCGAGGTTAATTTATCGCCCTCTTTAAAAAATAAGTCTTCATTCCGTTTTAGTAATTTGATTATTTGGTCTTTCTCTTCAACATTTAAGTCATCTAATTTTAGTTTTTTTAAGAAACTCTCCGTAATTCCTTCTAGCGTATATATTTCACTAATAATGCATGGATAATTATCTTCTTCAAATAAAATTCTGTTATTATTTATTTCAATATTTTTTCTTTCCATGTCTATTTTGGCCTTAAAAGGTACTAGGAAGTTTTGACCCATAATTGCATCATAACTTCTACCCTTTAAGTTAATTATTTTCCACGTTACAGTTCCAAGGAGTTTAAACTCTTTTGGTATTGGGGTTACTATCCTGCTTGTAATTTTATTGATACCGTTAATGGTAGAATAGTAAGCAGGTTCGCTTAAAGTCTCTTCGGAGAATTCAGCGAGGATATTTGGTTTGATGACACTGGTAGCTGATCCAGTGTCAACAAGACATTTAACCTTTTGGTTACCTATCGTTATGATTATAATTGGAATTCTTGGTTCCGAGGCTCGTATTGAAAATTTACATTTTGATCGCGATTTAAGTTACCAATTTCCATTGGCTCAGGTATAGGATGATTCCTAGCCTGTTCAAAATTGTGTCTTTGCTGGAACGAATTATAATTTTGATTCCGATTGCGATATTGGCCCGGATTGTTATAGTTAAATTGGGTTCTGTAATTATTACTATCACTTCTATGAGAGTTGTTATATTCATTGTGTCTTTTCTTGATTTAATTTATTATTGGAAAAATTTTCGATCTTGTTAGTATTATAATTTCTGGAAGAGTTGATTTTATTTTTTCTGCTCCGAAAATCTACTGCATCTTCATTATCCAATAGTTTTAATCTATCAAATTTATTGTACGCTTCAATAATTGTTGAATTTTCAGGTATATTACCTCTTAAGAAATCATGCACCTTACTACTAACTATATCTACTAAATATCTATCGTTATTACTAGGGTGATATGTGGGGTGTCTTGCCTCGTCAAACTCATATAATTCATTCAATTTAAAGTTTATTTCCCTAACGTTATCGAAAAGTTCTCTTAATGTACTCACTCTTAAAGATCGGCATTGATTCAGCAATTCTGCGTAATCCTGTCTTAGACGGAAATGTAGCTCATTCATTTTATTTTTTCTGATATAAAAATCTACTGCATCTTCATTATCCAGCAGTTTTAATCTATCAAAAGTACACTTCGATAATTGTTGAATTTTCAGGTAAATTACCTCTTAAGAAATCATGCACCTTACTACTAACTATATCTACTAAATATCTATCGTTAATACTAGGGTGATATGTGGGGTGTCTTGCCTCGTCAAACTCATATAATTCATTCAATTTAAAGTTTATTTCCCTAACGTTATCGAAAAGTTCTGTTAATGTACTCACTCTTAAAGATCGGCATTGATTCAGAAATTCTGCGTAATCCTGTCTTGGACGGAAATGTAGCTTAAGCTCCTGTTTCACTTCTGCCCATCTGTTTTGTGCATTTACTCCTAGACGTTGAATACATTTCTTTGCCTCACCTTGAACTTTATCATTGATGATGATGGCCATAGCATAGTCTCTCAACCCTGGTATATGCTGACAAAGTTGGAATGTCCGCTCTACTGAACTGATGAATTCTTGCACCGTATACTCATCTTTTCCATTGAAATTTCTCAATTTGTTCACATAGTTGATAAATTGCTCCGCTGTTATGGTGAAATGGTTTTGGGGATTTGCTGCCACTGGTTGCTGTACTGCGGCTGCAGCTAATTGTTCAACTCTAGCTTGGAGCGCCACGATCTGAGCTTCTTGTTGCTCGATGATGTTTCTAGCAATATCATTCTCCATCCTTCGATTTATATCACAGATATTATGTCTGCTATTCCTCATAAAATGATAACAGTTGTTCTTTCCCCGTCGCCTTTATTTTAAAACCTTTCAGAAAAAAAATTCTTTTCCGTTTCACAGTCACTAAATATTATAGAATATTTGGTTTCCACAATTTTTTTTTTTTTTTATTGATGCACTTGGTAGATATGTGTAATTTTCACAATTAACTTGTATTTTGCTTTAGCCACTTAATTACACAAATCCATAAATTTTAGATTAATTTTAATTTAATCACTTGGTTCTTTATTTCACTGGATTGCCAATCTTTTGATAGCGACTGCGCTAATTAGATAAATCGTTCGGGTTCCAAAAATAAAAAAAACAATCTTTAGATTGATGTACCTTTATTTAATACTTTTAACACTTTTGTAACCGTGGTCAGCTTTTGCTAAACCTTTTTCCGTCAAAACTTAAGTTAGACTGACTTAATTATTCGTTTATAATAATTATCTGCATTTACATATTTGTCACGTACAAAATGAAATCTGATCGCTAAGAACGGCGAGGCAAGATAAATTCGTAAGAAATATGTTGGGCAAAGCTGTAATTAGATCGCAGTTATAATGTGGGAAATTAAATGATTTAAGTTTGAAATTATTTCAGTGTGGGAAAGTGGAATGCTTTAAACTTGTTCTGCTTTTGCTGATTCTACATATTTCTTAAGAATTTCTTGGAAATTAGTCTCTTCTATTTTGTTATAATCAGACCATGATCTAACTCACGCATATTACTTGTCGATCGAAAAGCTAATAATTAATGTCAACCATTCTAAATTCTGACATGTCAATTTTGTCTCGTTCCTGTGGTGTTGCCATATTGTAAAATGTTAAGGGTGCGTGTGCACTACATCACCCCCCTTCCAGCCGGAGGCGGTATAGTATAGCGTATATGTAAGGGAAAAAATAATAATAGTAATTGGCAATGATCTAATTGAAATTCAAATTTATGTATTCTCTATTAAACGCACTTTTCTCCTCTTTAATCCATTGAGCTCCGAAGCTATAGTAAAGGCAGGTTTTAGTCTGTATATGGAAACTGATACGCTTTTGCCTTTCTGATCGATGACAAAATATTTTTGCATTCTGCGGATAACCTGGTATGGTCCCTCGTAAGGACTCTTTAAGCCTGGTTTTAATGGGTCGACTCTTCTAAACACCTAAGTACAGTCGCTCAGATGTTTAGGAATACATGTCGAAATATTAGCCTGTCTGGTCTGAGCGGGTTAAGCTTTCTCATTTGATCTCGTAATTTATCAATTAAGATGTTGGAGTACGTACCGGTGCTATCTAGCTCGGTCGTAAAGAAATCTGATGGCAGCTTTAGCGTCTGCCCATATACCATTTCAGCTGGAGTACATTGAAAATCTTCTTTAAATGCACAGCGTAAGCCCAAAAGGATTATCGGGAGCTCTTGGCTCCAATTACCACGGCATTTCAAAGAAGTCTTAAGTTGGCGGTGAAACCGCTCTACCATTCCATTTGCCTGAGGGTGGTAGGCAGTTGTCCTAATTCTGTGTATGCCAAGCAAGTTGGTAAGCTCCTGAAATAGTTTCGATTGGAATTGCGTTCCTTGATCTGTAGTAATACGTGAAGGAACGCCAAATCTACTAACGTATTCGCGAACGAATGTGGAAGCTACTGTTGCGGCTGTAATATCGCGCAATGGATACGCCTCAGGCCAGCGAGTAAATCTATCCACTATAGTAAGGATATATGAATATCCTTCTGAAACTTCACATGGGCCAACGAGGTCAATGTGGATATGTTCAAAACGGCCTTGCGGTATTTCGAAGGTCTCTAATTGAGATTTTGTATGACGCTGAATTTTTGACCGTTGACATGCTATGCAGGCCTGTGCCCAATGTTTGATGTCGGTATTCATTTGTAGCCAAAAATATCGCTGCGTGATTAACATGCGAGAACTGCGAATTCCCGGATGCGAGAGTGAATGGAGGGAATCAAAAATTAGTTTTCGTAAGTCCCTCGGAACGAAAGGACGATCGTGGGTACCGCTCGTCTCGCACCAGATCAAATTAGAAACTGTTGGAATTAACCTCTGTTCAAGTTTGAACTTTGATGTGTTATGTTTGTCCGAATAAAGAAGAGTCTTGAGCTCACCATCTTTCGATTGAAGTGCTATAAGTGTTTCTAAATCGAATCTGTGAGAGCTTGTTATCGATAGCTCTGCTTCTTCGCCACGCGATAGCAGGTCGGCTGTGACATTATCTCGGCCCTTAATGTGCCGTATATCGCTTGTAAATTGTGATATATAGCTTAAATGTCGTTCCTGTCGTGGAGACCTATCTGTTTTCGAATCGAGGGCTCTGGTTAAGGGTTTATGGTCCATGTAGACTGCAAAGTTTCGGCCTTCCAGGAAATGGCGAAAATGCCGAATGGATGCGAATATGGCCAAAAGCTCACGGTCAAATGCTGAGTATTTAGTTTCTGTTTGTGTGAGCTTTTTGGAGAAGAAAGCCAGTGGCTTCCAACTTGTGTTCGATCTCTGTTCGAGAACTGCACCTATTGCAACGCTAGAAGCATCGACTGTGAGTCTGAGCGTAGCGTCGGTCAATGGGTGGACTAGCAATGTTGCCATTCCTAGTGCGTTTATAGTTTGTTCGAAGGCACTGCTGCATTTTTCCGGCCATGTGAATTCTTTTGGCCTTGTTTTTTTATTCGCTATGATTGCGATGTGGTCGTAGAGTGGAATCAATAAATCGGTGAGTTTGGGTACGAATCTCCGATAATAATTAACCATTCCAGCGAAACGCTGAACTTGTAGCACTGATTGCGGTCCAGGAAAATTGGTAATGGCTTTTATGCGATCATGTGACGGGGAAATGCCGTGTTCGTTTATTTGATGACTCAAAAACTCAATCTCTTCCACTCCGAAAATACACTTGGACGGTTTAATTTTAAGTCCATAGCTGGTGAGTCTTTGGAACAGCTTCTCCAGATGATTGCAATGCTCTTCATGATTTGCACTTGCTACCAAAATGTCATCTAGGTAGACAAATATGAAGTCGAGACCAGCCGTCACTTGATTCATAAATCTCTGGAATGTTTGAGCTGCATTCCGGAGACCAAAAGGCATCCTAGTGAACTCAAACATTCTAAAGGGTGTCGTAATCGCCGTTTTAAATATGTCATCCTCAGCCATTGGTATATGATGATACGCCCTGATGATGTCGACCTTCGAGAATATTTTGCATCCGCTCAAATTTAGCGAAAAATCGTGTATGTGAGGAATGGAATAGCGATCAGGGATGGTCACGGCGTTAAGTCTGCGATAGTCACCGCACGGACGCCAATCATTTGGATCTTTTTTTGGAACCATGTGTAATGGTGAACAAGTCGAAGAGGACGAGGGCCGGCAAATACCCAGTTGATGCATGTAATCGAATTCGTTATATGCTATCTTCCGTTTAATCGGATCTAGTCGTCGTGGGCGGCTGTTTGGAAGATGACCCTTTGTCACGATATGGTGGACTACATTGTGTTTTACTGGCAATGAGTACTCTGGTGGACTTGTCAGAATTGGAAAATTCTTTACAAGTGAATTATAATCGTTAATTATGAGAATTTTTGGAGTGGGTTTATTCGTTCTCACAGTCATACTGTTAATTGACAGCTTAGTAAGAGTAAGAGTTTTTTGTATCTAATATCGACTAACAGATTGTATTTGTGAAGGAAGTCCGCGCCTAAGATTGGACGATTGACTGCGGCAAGAATGAATGGAAACACAAAAGGTCGGCGTAAGCCTAGATCTAATTTTAGAAGAATTGTTTCGTATGTTTTGATTGAACTACCATTAGCGGCGGGCAAATTATTCTCGGAAGCTTTGGAACATGACTGCGGCTAGTAGGAAAATGGAACCACGGAGACATCGGCTCCTGTGAGTATTAAAAAATTTAATTTTGTACTCGCACATCTGATTATTAAACGGCGGCATACATTTGCCCGAGTGTCTGCCGCTGCGACATTCGGACTATTTAGTTTCCCGAGGTATTGCTTGCTTCGTTTCCCAAGGAGCAAGGAGGAACACATTTCCTCGCTTTATTACCAAAACGTTTATGATACCAGCACAGATTCGCTGGGTTAATGTGCCTAGCACTGTTACTTCTGTTTATGAATCGGGAACGCGAATGAGGGATGTTGCTTCGATTTCGAGGGGACGTAGCTGTGGACTTTTTAAGTTCGATAATTTCATTCTTTGCCTCTCGTAATTCTCGCCGAACTGTTTCTAAACTGCATTCGTTAACTGTTTAGATTTAATTGAATTTAGTCGCGAGTTTTGCGCTACTTCCCACACCTTATCAGCTAATTCTAATTTATTGTCGAATGGCTGACTGGCTGCTACTGTTAGAGGAATAGTAATGGCAGGTGGTAATTTGCACTCCCACAAAAATTGTATTAGTTCTTTATTAATTACAGAAATATTTTCGGCCAAGGTATTCATTTGCCTATAAAGTTCGGACGGTTTGCGATCGCCGAGATCTTCAGCAGATAAAAGCTCTTCAAGACGTTTTTGTTCCGAGATTGAGTGTCGTTTAATGAGAATCTCTTTCAAATGTTTATACTTTTCTTGCTCCGGTGGATTGTTTAACGCGTCAATAACGCTATTTATAGCCTCGAGTGGTAGGGCGGCAAGTACGTGCGAATATTTTGTTTCGTCTTTCTTAATATTGTTCGCGATAAATCTTGCTTCGACCGCGTTGAACCACGCACTGGGTGCCTTTTCCCAAAAAACTGGCAGCCTTATATTGGCTATCTCGCAATATAGTTCTTTTGCATTTGAAATTATCGCCTTGTTGTTACTAGGATTACTTGCGTCCTCGCTGTCGCTAGTCACAATGACACAAGAACGATCAAAATAAATAAACAATTTCACTGAAAATTGCGCGATTTTATATAGTATGCGCCTAACTTTCACCTAAATATGTAGTTCTATTGACACAATATTTAATTTTCACCGTGATCTATACTAAATATACCTTATCTAATGTTAGTATGTATGTCGTTCAATATATTTAAAAAAAAAGAAAAAGAAATAAGTTATATAAAAAGAATATAGAAAATATGTAGATATATGGTTGTTAGTAGTACTAATATTACTAATTTTTAATTCAATTAAGAAAAATATGTAATTTGTAGGAATTATACCAAATTCATCCATGGAATGCTGTCTTGACACTCGCCAGTAACTGGCTGCTTCGTGTTTTCTGAATTATTTTGCTGTTGATTGTAGCCAATTCCTGGTGTATTGCTGTTCAGAGTGGTTAAAGAGCCCTGTATAAAACTTAAGGCGCTGGAAATTTTCTGTCATGCGAGAAAATCTGCATGTGTTAAGCCTTGTTGTGAAGTTGCGGGAGTTTTATGTCATGATAGAAATTATTCATGACTTGAATGCTGTTTCACGAAGTTGCTGGAACTGTTATGTCATGCTAGAAATTATTCATGACTCGAATGCTGTTCTTACGAAGTACCTGGAACTTTTATGTCATGCTAGAAATTATTCATGACTTGAATGCTGTTCTTTGAAGTTGTTGGAACATTTATGTAATATATAAATCCTTCTAGACTTGGCTGGAATGTGTGAAGTATCAGCATCTTTTATGTTGCCAAAGAACTTTCTTGACGACAACGGTGTTGTTGCTTACTGTAACTTCTTGTGGTTGTGTGCGTGTTCAGGATCGAACCCAGTGACAGCAGTATATGCTGACCTGAGTGTCTCTATCCTGAAAGTAAGAAATAAAACCACACCAGCCTTAGAACGTGCTTGCTTTTCCGATGTGGTTTCATCCGTCAAATTCTTTAACGTTGACATTGAACATGAGATACATGTAAACAATTTACGACCAATAATTTTAACATCTCTACTTGATCACAAAGCATAATTACGGTTCCATGTTCCAAATTGTGTAAACAACGTTGAATAGGAAGGTATTTATATTCTCCATACTTAGCCCCCAGGGGACAATAAGCACCAAAAGCTGGCAGTCGCTCTTCATAGTGTATGGATTCATTCATGCAAAGGCACATAATATGGTGAAACGACGTATTCCTTGAGAGTAGGTTGAACTGAGTAACTATGTTTATAAAGAAAAGGATTTTCCCCGCAAATATATCCTAAACTTCCACGGATGTCTTGTGGGTCGAAATCAGCGCTCAATTTATCCTCTGCGATTATCACACTTGTTTTCGCTGCTACCCATAATTTCCGGCGTGGATTCTGAAACAAAAGAAACCACCAAGAACCAATTTTTTTAACAAATTATAAATCATCTTACCTAATTAATCATGTTCCAGATTTAAGCCCGGTACGCTAGAGCCAGCTAGAGCCATTGAATGGCTAGAGCCAAGGAATTTTTGTTCCTATAGCCCGGTACGCTAGAGCCAAGGAATTTTTGTTCCTATACAAAAACTATGTAAAAAAAGTGTCATGGAATGCTCAAGGAATTTTTTTCTTGACCGATTCCTTGAGGTAGTACGCTAGAGAAAAGTAATTCGAACAGAAAAACTCTACTTCCCGATTGACAGAAAGATGTCGCTCTTTTACGAAAAATCCATTTATGTCAATATTTCTTGAAGAAATAAGTACCGATGCACTTATTTCTGTAAGAAATTTTGACGGTGGTGAAATAATTGAAAAATTGAACGAAGGAACGGCGATTTTGCAAGAGGTGTATCAATTTTAAAATGACAAATGGACGAATAAAAATTGTTTTACGTGTATCTTCATTTTTCATTGGAAATTATCCATTTCTTCACTTTTATTATTATTTCTTTATTGTCAGAAATATCACACAATTGAAAAATTCAAATTGTCAAAAATTCCTTGACCTAATGTCAAATTTTCTTTAAGAAATAAGTGGAAAAATTTCTTGACCTAACTCCTTGGCTCTAGCGTACCGGGCTTATACAAAAAATATGTAAAACAAGTGTCATGGAATGCTCAAGTAATTTTTTCCTTGACCGATTCCTTGAGGTAATTCGAACAGAAAAACTCTACTTCCCGATTGACAAAAAGATGTCGCTCTTTTACGAAAAATCCATTTATGTCAATATTTCTTGAAGAAATAAGCACCGATGCAGGAATTTTGATAATTGAAAAATTGAACGAAGAAACGGCGATTTTGCAAGAGGTGTATCAATTTTAAAATGACAAATGGACGAATAAAAATTGTTTTACGTGTATCTTCATTTTTCATTGGAAATTATCCATTTCTTCACTTTCTTTATTATTTCTTTATTGTCAGAAATATCACACAATTGATAGAATATAGAGACAACAGGAAGTGTTGATACCTGTAAAATTCGTGTGCATGAGCGTGGATTTTTCAGAGTATTTTGAAGTAGCTCAGCATTATATTCAAGAAAGAGACAAATCTATGTTTGCATGTCAAACGAAGTTTGTTTAATTCGCGAAAGATTTGCAACAATTCAAATCTATTCAAATATAACTTAAAAGTTGTGAAAAGTGTATTAAAAATAGTGCTAAACAAAGTAAATAGTGTAAGTAATTATCTGTTCAAATTATAGTGATAAATTTCTAAGTGATTTCATGTAATTTCAGAATGAAGTGTTCGGTAAAAAAATGCCACAACAACACCAAAGAACTACGTGGGAAATCATTTTTTAGGCAAGTATAGTTATAAAATATTATTTTGTGTACTTTACACACCTGTGTATGTCAAATTAAATTAAAAATACATAAGAAATGCGATGAAATATCGAAAAAAATCCTTCCTCCACCGAGATTTGTTTACGTTTGTGACAGCTGCGAAATTCCCTGAGTATGATGGCGTAGTGACAGTGAATAAGAATATTTTCGATGGGAGCAAACGTAATATTTTCAACCATATATCTTGTTGCCCCGCTCTCTATATTGATTCTACTACACGGCTGTACTGAGCGTTCACTACAGGGGCAACAGATACTAACACAACCAGAATTTGACTACACCAAATTTCGCTTATCACACTTCCTGTACTCTCTATATTCTAAGCAATTGACAAATCCAAATTGTCAAAAATTCCTTGACCTAATGTCAAATTTTCTTTAAGAAATAAGTGGAAAAATTCCTTGACCTTGGCTCCTTGGCTCTAGATGCAAATAATAACACAATTAATTCGCACAGTGGTAACAACAAATGCACTAGACGATAAAATGGGAACAAGGTACGTAGTGGAACGAAATAGTGCCATCTACATTGCACTAGAGACATCGAATTAAAAATACAAGTAAATTTCCCTATTACCATGAATCAAGCTCGAAGAAAGAAAGATGATTCGCAATCTTAGTCGAGTATATTATACTGTACAAATTAATTTGTTTTTGTTGCAAGTAAGTATAGTTAACAAAGCGTGTCAATTGGAAATAACACAAATTAGTTTAAATTATTTTCAAAGGTATTTAGCGAAAAACAGCTTGATAGCAGCAATGACTAAAATGGTAACACTGTATCAACACATGATGAGTTGCAGTTGCTATGCTGGGTTATTGTTGCTATGCTATAATTGCCATGCGCCTTGGCTATATAAACAGCAATTTCACTTGACTCGATCTCTTTTTCAGTTTGGCAGTGGAGTGAGTGACTTGATAATTTTTTCTTAGTGATATTTCCTAGTGATGTGAATTTTTATTAACAGTCTAACATTTTGTTTGGTTGACAATTGAAATAAATTTTTCTTATTCTGAGTTGCGACTAGATTAGGAGATTTATTTGGATAGCGACTAAATAAAGATTCTTATTACGGGTAACGACTGTAATAAGAAATTTGACTAACACTAAACATTTTATTGTGGGTAACGACTACAATAAAGATTCTTATTACTTTACACACTTTATTGTTGGTAACGACTACAATAAAGATTCTTATTACGGGTAACGACTGTAATAAGAAAACTACTAACATTAAACACTTTATTGTGGGTAACGACTACAATAAAGATTCTTATTACGGGTAACGACTGTAATAAGAAAACTACTAACAAAACACTTTATTGTGGGTAACGACTACAATAAAGATTCTTATTACGGGTAACGACTGTAATAAGAAAATTACTAACAAAACACTTTATTTAACGACTACAATAAAGATTCTTATTACGGGTAACGACTGTAATAAGAAAATTACTAACAAAATACTTTATTGTGGGGAACGACTACAATAAAGATTCTTATTACGGCTAACGACTGTAATAACAAAATTAGTAATAAAACACTTTGTTTTGTGGGTAACGACGGGAATAAAGATTCTGTGGGTTTCGATTGCAGTAAGAACTACGCACCTCACTTTATTCTGGTATCGACTAGAATAAAGACTATCCCAATCCCAACCTCAATTAAAATTATTGAAATCAAGTCAATCAACTGCCAAACATATATTCATTATATATCTTATATTTTCCATTTATTGAAATTTGATAAACCGAGCTATCAGTATTTTTAAATTTATCGAATATTAAAGCTCTAGTTTAACCGTGAAGTGTATAATTTGTAGACAAACAATTACAACCACCAACTTTATACCAGTGGCATCAATTTTCACCACATTATTCATTTTTGCATGTACGCTCTGACTACGGGCAGTACAGTGCGTGACGCCCCAAATCTGCCGTTATCCGATGAGATTGTTGGTATAAACGAAAAGAAGGAAATAAGTGAAAATTCCCTTGACGTGCTTTATACTCCAAAAGATATGCGTTTTAACTCGGGGTCACCAATTTAGCTTCTCTCGTGCACGTTACGACAAGTTTAGGATACAGAATTTATAACGCACTTTGGATATGAATATATAAAAACTTTAATTCAGTATAAAGGAACAATTACTCAACTATACTCTAATCTTATTATAAAAGCAATTAATTACTTTTTACTCTATGCAAAGTTGAGCGCACGCACATTATTTGTCGATCGAGAAGCTATTAATTAATGTCAACCATTCTAAATTCTGACATGTCAATTTTGTCTCGTTCCTGTGGCGTTGCCATATTGTAAGGGTATTAAGGGTACGTGTGCACTACAAGTGTCTTAACTTGGTTTCTGATGCTTTCGATTTGATGAACTGTGATGTTTTTATTGGTACTGAAATTTACTATGTTTATGGTTTCTTCTAGTCTATCAACAATTTCCAATATTTCTTTTGGAATAATATTATGCAAAATAATGTCGAATTTACTAACAATCTCTACTTCGCCTGTTTGAATTTTTGTGTAGCCTGATTCTGATTTAATTTGGTCAATTATTAGTGTTTGGTGACTGAATGGTATCATCAGTATTACGATTCCCATTATTAGTAGTGGCTGAACATTTAAATGGTCTTTTAATATTGTTTTTGTGAACTCTATCTAGTTTGTGTTTTCTAAATTTAGCTTCTTCTTTATGTCTAACTGATTTATAGTTTCTTATAAAACCCTCCTCTCTTTCTTCCGTGTAATCTTCCCTACTTTTGTTCCTTTTATTTATGGCATCGTGATGGTGTTATTGAAACGTTCTATGTCAGAGTTTCCTGTATGGCTTTAGTGACATGATACTCAATGCCTTCTTATTCACAAAATTCTTTAATGTTCCTGGTATTAAATTCATTATCGAAAACAAACTTTTTTATTTTACCTTTTATTGATAAATATTGCCCAAGTTTTTCTATTAGCGTTTGACTATTACGATCTTCCAAATAAAAGCTAACAACATGCTTTGAAAATTTATCGATGAAGTTTATGAAACTATGTTTGCTATTTGTATAAGTGTCAATATGAATGATTTCATTAGTCGTCGAAGGGGTTTCTGTTGAATGAAATTTCTTTTTGATTGGGTTCCTGTCATATTTGCCTGCTGCACAAATGTCGCAATTGTTAATTATTCTGTGTGTGTTCTATTGTTGCGTAATTTCTTTCATGGTTATTTAGGGTTCTAGATGCGAAGCAGACTGGATGTCCGTCTTGTGTCAAGACTGCTCCGAGAGCGAAATTACTGGCATCCGTTATTAGTTTAAACCTTTTATTAAAATCCGGGTATTTTAGGATTGGATGGTTTGTAATTATTTCTTTAAGTTTCTCGAAGGCACTTATATAATTCGGGTCGCTCTGATTAACTGTAACCCCTTTTTTTAAATATCTGGTCATCGGATAGGCCACTTTTGCATAGTCTTTTATAAACTTCCTATAGTACCCTGTTGTTCCTAAGAATTTCTTGATCTGTTTTGCAGTAGTGGGAAGTTTTAGTTCTTGAATACATTTAATCTTGTTTGGGTTCGGCTTAATTCCCTTTGGCGTTAGGATGTGTCCTAAAAATTCTGTTTCTCGCTTGAGGAAATTACATTTATCTACTTGCATTTTTAATCCTGCTTCTTTTATTCTTTCAAAGACTGTTTTAATATTTGTGATGTGTTCTTCTAGGGACGTACTGAATATTAATATATCGTCCAGGTACACAGCGCAAACTCTGTTTATGAGTCCTCTCAGCACTTGATTAATCATTCTTTGGAAAGTTGCAGGGGAGTTCTTTAAGCCGAATGGCATTCTTAGATACTCATAGTGACCGTATGAGGTAGAAAAAGCTGGTTTCTTTCTATCCTCGGGTTTAACTAGTATTTGGTGAAAGCCCTTCGCCAGTATAGAGCCCTTCCCAGTTTGTCGAGGGTATTCTCGATGTTTGGTATCGGAAACTTGTCACTGACCGTAACTTCGTTGAGTTTACGATAATCAATTATTATTCGCCATTTGCGTTCCCCAGAATTGTCTAACTTCTTCGGGACAATCCAAAGGGGGCCGTTATATGGGGAATTACTAGGTTGTATAATATTCTGTTCTAACATTTTCCTAATCTGTTTCTCTATTTCCTCTTCGTGGATACGGGGATAACGTATATAAGATTATTTGTAGTCGTAATGATCTCATGTTGGATTTCGTGGGTCGCGGTCAGTTTATCACCTTCTTTGTAGAATAGGTTTTCATATTGTTTAAGAGTTCTCATAACATTTTGTTTCTCTTCAGAGTTTAAATGGTCGAGGTTTAATTTTTGAATATTACTTTCCTCAAAATTACAAACTTGATTTATGATGAAATAATGATCATTCGTTTTAAAATAGAATATGTTACTATTCACTTCGATCAATTTTTGTCCAAAGTCTATTTTTGCTTTTAATGGAGACAAACAATTTTGGCCTATAATTGCGTCGTATCTGCGGCTCGGTAAATTCCTTAATTTCCAAGATAAGGTGCCTGATACATTGAATCCATATGGCATGGGAGTAATTAATCTATGAGATACTTCAGATATACCGTTAATGGTTGAAAAGAAAACAGGTTTTTCTAATTTTTGTTCGGGGTAGTGTGAAAATATTCCAGGTTTCAGGATACTTGTTTCTGAACCGGTGTCAATAAGACATATTTATTGTATTTTGTCAATGGTTAGAGTAACTATTGGTAATTTTCCTCCCGAGGATGGTTTTGAAAATTTACATCACTACATCGGATGCATATTGTTTGTTAGCCTTTGTTGGTCGTGGTTTTGTATATAGTTCCCTGATCTAATATTGTTGCAAGCATTGCCGTCTTGTCTAAAATAGTTATTCTGTCTGTATTGTCCCGATCTGTTGTTGTTATAAAGATTTCTATCTTGTCTGAAATAATTATTCTGTCTATATTGGCTCGAAAAGTTACGTGAATTATTGTACTGTGGCGTAAAGTTTCTATCATTGACACTATTCCGGGGATTAATTATTTGTCGATCGTTTTTAAAGTTTTTATGTTGCACACTATTATGTTGCGAATCTCTAATATTCTTTCTATACATATAATGCATCACATCCCTTTCGTCCAATAAGCCTAAACCGTCAAGAATGTTCGTTTAATGACATTCCATTCCGTATATTAGCACGATAACTACCTGTTAACATATCTTTTACAATATCTATTAAGTTCTTATCGTTATTTGCCGGATTATAATTTGTCGGTTTACTATGGTCAAACTCATATAATTCATTTAATTGAGAATTTATTACTCTAATTTTTAAAACCAATTCTCTTAAACTTCCTACCTTTATGTTGCGGCTATCATCAAGTAGTTTTTTGTAAATCTTCCTCGGCCTGAATTGTGCTTTGAGTTCTGATTTCGCTTCTTCCCAAGTTAAATTTTCTCCCAGTCGCTGAATGCATTGCTTGGCCTTCCCTTGGATTTTCTCCTTAAATATCATCTGAAGGCCATGTTGTACAAGGGTAATGTTATTCCCACACAGAGCTCCTTCATTCTCCACGGCACTGATGAATTCCTGTAACGAGTAGTCTCCTTTTCCATAAAAAGTTTTTATATTCTGGAACTTATTTAAAATTTGGTCCACTGATAGCTGGAACAATTGTCCTGCAAGTTGAGCAATAGGTTGTTAGTTAGTTGTTAGTTCCTGAACGGCTTGATGTAAATCCTGTATTTCCTGTTCTGCCATTACGTCTTGACGAATGTTTCTCCTTAAATCAAAAACTGCTTCTCTGCCTTCTCTCATAAACCACAAATCTCGTTTCTTCGCAGGAACTAATTTTAAAGTCACTACTTTGTTTTCTGATTTGAGGTCGATAGATTCACTTCGATCACTGGATTCTTTTTCTTTTGAAAAGAATCCTACCGACTGCGCCAGTTATTTGTTTACTATCCTTCCTTAGGAAAAAAAAACAAGTTAAACAAAGTAAAATAAAATTGCACACTAGAACTTCGGTGCGAACACTAATTTTATTAAAAACTGAATTTTTGGATTACACTTAGAACTTTAGTTCTAATACAAATTCATTAAAGAACTAATTTCACAATACACTTAGAACTTTATCTCTAATTAAAATACAATGGAAAAATACTTGTCCGACATCCACTCTTTAGAGGGATCTATACTTCTCGATTCCGTTCTTAAGACTGACTTTTTCTTAACTTTTATATTTTCTTCTAGCTTTGTAAGAATTACATATTTTAAAATAAGAATGCTAATTCGACTGTTCTCACAGAACTTTGATATTTTCTTCTAGCTTTTTAAGAATTACATATTTTAAAATAAGAATGCTGATTCGACTGTTCTCACAGTTAATTTCTGCTACTTTTTATCTTTTCAGGTAAGTTACGTTAATTTCTGCTGCTTTGTGTCTTTTTAAGTAAGTTGCATATCGTATTACTTTTTCATTTGTGAGAACGGAACTCTGTCTAGACGAATCATGTTCGTATTTTATTTTATTCATGAATTCGGTGCTTTGCTTTATGCATTCTAAATTATAATTGTTTGGATCAGCATTTTCATTTTTATTTTCTGAGTTACTTAGGTTTACTAACGAAACTTGTGTATTGTCGCTTACCTTCAGAACAGGTGTAATAATTTCATTTTGATTGTAGAATATATGTCTACCTTTTATAACGTAACTATGACGCTGTAAGTTTTTTCATTATTCCTTTCACTCTCCCGGAGCCCTTTAACGTGGAGGTCGCCTGGGTCCGCTCTACTCACTTTACAGGTCAACAAGGGACACTAAACTAATTTGCTGCCCTCAGTGTCGTATGGGTGGTTGGCATGCAGTGAAGGCGTATCATCTGCGCCTTCAATATTGGATGTAGGTAAGTGACGCCAAGGTCCCTTTGCGACCGAATGTGTGCCGGGTTCTTTTTATTGATAGGCACGAGATTTTTTTTGATTATGGCAGACGGCAGCGGCAGGTTTTTCGTGGAACCTCCCCACACTCTCCGCCAATGAGCCGTGGCAAGCTAGCGTACCGCCCTGCAGTCAACGCTGTCCGTCGAGTGATCTGTCAGCTGGACTTCACGTCCAAGCCAATCAATCTACATAGTTCCATAACAAGGAGTCTTCAAAACGCACTACGAATTTCTCATCAAAAGAATCAACATTAATGAAATTTGTTGAAAAACACAAAAATATTATCGATATATTCATCGCTAATATCTTCCTCATCTGAATTTATTGTATTATTACACAAATTGTTTTCTAAAATCCAAGCTACTTCAGCAAGTGTCAAATCGGAATATCAGCTCATTACATTTAAAGATAAACTGAGTTTAAGCGCTCAATCTTGGTAGTTTAAATTAAGTTTAAGCGAGGTTTAACTTACCACTGTGAAACTGTACTGAAGAGATAAACGGAGTTGAAACCACATCTTAAGCTTAAACTTAGGCTGTGAAACCGCCCCTTAAAAAGCCATCATAAAATTTATCTTTTTCAGCTTGCGTTTTCCTTTTCCTAGCACACATCTAACATCAATACTTACAAAAACCAAGTGAGTGAAATTTTCACTTAATTATCACTTATATCGATATTTGTCTACTTAATACGACATCAGCAATACGTCCAAAGTCGTATGTTTTCGACAAATGTCACTTTGAACGACAATTATAATACCATTTGTTATGGTCTAGCGGCATGATGTATGCGCGGGCTGCTTTCTAGGGATGGAGTGTCTATGTATACGCGTCGAACGCACCCGAATGGGTGAGAAGAAGAAGAGCGCTTCCTGGCACCTTGATTGTTATTGTGAAAGGAAAATCAAGAACGTTAGCTGAAGCTGACTTTACTAAAACGCGAAAAACCAAGTAAATCCGGAATCATCCAGCAAGTACAGATCCGACGAGTGCATCCGCGAAGTTATTCGACCGTTTGGTTAAACGGCTACCAAAAAAGTAGCGGAAGAAATCTCCATGTGTCCAGGAGATCGGAATATCCCACAACTCAAATGAGTCCTCCAGAAAGAAACAAAATAATTCAGAGTTTAAAGGCAATGCACTCTTTAACTATAGGAAAATCAGCGATTTCTACCCATTCAGCAAAAGCGGCTAATTTGGGACCTTTTTTTTATTTGGGGTGCTATAGCAGGCAGGTGCCGCTGTATTTAGACAAATTTGTCGCAATCCAACAATAAACGCATGTGGAAGTCTCTTAAGGCAAATTCTAGCAACAGAGAAGAGTCTACCTTGGTCTGAAACTGCAGTAATTTGCTCGTCAATTAATCCATCATATTCTCGTCCAGCAAAAGTATTCCGACATTTCGGGCTTAAGTTCCTTGTAAACAGATCCGCAAAGTACATTGCAGTATCATTAATGCTGAAGAATTTATAACCGCAAGGAATTTACCGATGGATTTATCTGGCGGTTACCTGGCATTACATGGGCGAGTAGCATTGTCGGCTAAGTTCTGAAATATAAATATGTGCGACTACGAGGAATTAGCAGAAAAACATGTCCATGCGTTGACTCTTGAGTATAGCAAAATCTGAAAAAATACTCATCATGGTGCAGTACCCAAATTAAACTCTTCCAGTCAACTGTTTTGCAGATAGTGTTTGGTATGTACATCAATGTAGAAATTTCTGTGGACTATAATAT
This sequence comes from Dioctria linearis, assembly GCA_963930735.1. NCBI lineage: Eukaryota > Metazoa > Arthropoda > Insecta > Diptera > Asilidae > Dioctria > Dioctria linearis. The sequence continues at coordinate 186,048,812 of OZ005742.1, read as the reverse complement.
AAAGTATATTGTTGCGAGCGTGGCCTTTGGTTCGTTATTTAAAACACAATATTAAATATTTAATATACAAATTCTTTATTTGACTTCTAATCTTATACAATTCATAAACCATCAATTAATCAACTCAACTTTAATTATCGCTATTACTGTACTTTCAATTATCGCAATCCAATTACAACACTTTCGCCCGTTTATTACTTTCGCTTGTTAACAGTGCGACGTCTAAGACAAGACTCTTTTTTCTGGAAGTGACAGTGAAGTTATATTTATACCCTAGAAACTCTCCAGATTATTCTGGAATGTTCTATTCCAGAAGCTACTATTCTGTTCATTCTAGACTTCGGTAGTCTAATTATAACTTTTACTGGGTACTGGGACTTTGAGTGATACGATCATCTGATATTCGCTAGTTGATTGACCTCAAGTCTCATATCCAGTGGAAGTTATATGCGGACCTGAGTCTAATTGGTTTGTTAGTTGAAAATTTTTGTAGAGTAACGTTAGAGTTTTTAAAGTTTTGCTATTTTTGTTTTTGAGATATTTGAGTAAAGTAAAATTAGTTTTGAAAGTTTTTCTGTAAGTTCGGCATTAGGTTTGACTTTAGTCAATCCTCAAGTCTTGTAAGTTTTAAAACTTTTTGCATTTTTTTTCTTTTTTAGAATTTTTGAATCGATCATTCCCGCTGGCCTTCTGCTATGGAAATAGTAGATGCCCTGACAACATTTTTGTTGCGTTCCAGCGGAGGCATGTCTTTGGCGGTCAACTGGCTGCACAGAGTAGTGAATCTGTGAGGCGACTTTTTAACTTTTAGCTAACTAGTTGACCAGATTCATGATTCTGCCCAGCTGGAAGGTTAGCTAAGTACTGTTGTCGTGTCCCAATAATAAAACTCACGAATCAATCAAACAATAAAAGAATAAATCTTTAAACCAAAGTAAACACACGAATTGCATTTAAAACAATACTTTATTAATCCGAGAACTGACCTAACTTAATGACAATATAACTAAGCTACCTGGCGCTTAGGTAACCTGAACCGACTCTAATCACGATAAGACTGTACACTTTACGGCACTCGCCAGTCCAGTCATTGGTCTTTTATGCACCAATATTCGGAAGTAGACTTTACTTAACAACGCGGATGTAAACAAACAACAACAACCTTGCCGTTTGTTCTACCGGTTGCAGCACCTGAGTTGCTCAATAGTAAACAATCGCTTCACATAATAATTACCATGCTAGGTGAATTATTATTGTAATCGTCGATTGCTCCACTAAGCGCTCATCGCAGCCAGCTGTTGAGCTAATCAGCAAAATAACCGACAGTTGCAGAACAGTACCATGCGAGGTTACTGTTTAGCAATTCCTAATTATTTCACTAAAATGCGCCCTTGGCTGCTGGAAGAATCTTCCGTATATTGGGTCATAATATCCCTCCCCCCTTGGAAAACTAGTTTCCGCCGGGAACTAGATCTGGAGAGTGCAACAATCTTAATTAAAAACTGAAAATGTGTTTATTCGCGTTCGGTTCAGATTCTTTACATTTTTCATTATATACCTACTATCTAAATTGTCTTATTTTTCTTTTTCAAGCCGTACATTTTACATTTTTACATCTTTTTACATCATTTCTCTTTTTATTTTCTTTTACATTTAACTTCTTTAAATTCAATATTTCATTTTCACATTTAATTCCCTTCTTTCATTTTTACATCTTTTTACATCATCTCTGTTTTTTATTTTCTTTTACATTTAATTTCTTTAAGTTCAACATTTCATTTTCACATTTAATTTCCTTCTTACTTTCATCTCATTTCTTTGTTATTCTGATTTTACAACATATCTATTTACTTTTTTTTTTATTTCACATGTACTTTCCTGGAAACTTCCTCCACTTCTTATATACCTTATTATACTAATATTTTCCTACATTTGAATCTTATAATAATTAATCTATTCCGTTCCATTGAACATGATTGAATATTATAAACCATATATACATATTTTTATTTCTGTATAAATTTATACGTTAATCTCTAACTATAGGTTGCTCTTAAATTACTTCTTCGTTATACAAGTGCAAAAAATATATATATATACTTAACTAAACCTATGGCGGCTACTCTAGCTGCACAAGTTCTTTCCCCACAATAGTTGTCAGATTGGTGGTTGGCAAGTTCGCTGTCGTGGGCAAAATTGTCTCAATGGTTATGTTTGCATTTTGGGCCTTGGGTTGCTGCTCTGACTTATGAACTATAGGTAGAATCACTCTGTTGGTGCCAGCTTGGGTATAGTTCCTCTTCCAGCGCTTCAAATGGCATTATACTCCTATTAGGATTACTAAGCTGATGACGGCTAAACATGCGGTAGTAGTTGTCGCTGCTAAATGTACTGGATATGGAATGGCACGTCTACTTGCCTCCTCCGTGCTGATTTTGTCTTCAACCCTCTTTATAGCGGCATCCTGCTCCCTCCATGCTTGATTAAAGTTGTCACTAGCCAGCAATCGTATTTCATCCTTTTTTCCTTCTACTACCTCCTCTCTCTGCCTGTCTGTCTGTGTTGCGATCCTGCGCCAGGCTGGTAACTCCATTCGTCTGGGCTGCCATAGAGATATAATTCGCTGTGCGGCATCTTCAGCTTGTATTCGTTGGTCACCGATTTGCAGGTGACAATGTTCTTCGATGAATAATACCCCTGTGTGCTTCAGCTCACCGATGGAAGTTGGTGAATGTTGGCAGTTTGCTTCCAGCTTGTTCTTCTCAGACATCACAAATAACCAGTGGTTTCTCGTTACCATTCTCACTAAGCTGCTCCACTTTGCTGTAACTCTTTCCTACAGGACTTCGCATTTACGTTGAAGCTTCGGAAAAGGTTCAGCACACAGTTTTCTCCAATAGCAGTAATAGTTGGGGCTAATTGTGGGCATAAGATTTGCGGGAAGTCCGATGCGGTTAACAACCTCTGCCATATCTGGTACTGTTGGTAACTCAGCTAGACATACTGTCGTTCATGATTGTTGGCTGCCACAAATTCAGCGTCCAGATCATATACATGATACCCAAATTCATCTATAGCTATCGGGATCGTGTATACCTTACATATGTAAGTCAAATGCAGCTCGTTGGGGCTGTGGGATATCTACCCTGACTAGGATTTCTTGGCCTACCTGGAGTGCTTGTACCTTTGCAATTTGTACCAGCAATTGAAAATTCTGGAATTTTTCATCTAAATCCAGTTTACTAGTGGCATTCTTCATTACCTCGGTCATCTCTCGTGCATGAATTATCTGCGGGTGTAGCTTTCCTACGCTTAGGGAGATTAATATGCTCATCATTGTTTCTTGCATTTCGCTGATTTCTCTTAAGTGAAGGCTCATGAGCGTAATTCCCGATATTGACCCTGCTGCTCTTTAACGATGGTTGAAAGTTTATTTTGTAGTTCTTCTCTCTCTTCTGCTGCCTGTAGCCTTGAAGCATTAAACAAATCGAACGTAGATTTGACGACTGTAATTTGGTCCTTCAGTAGATTTAACGTTCGTCTCTCCTTCTCATTAAGGTCATCTATAGCTGCATGCATTTCTTCCGAGTCGGCATGGTCCATGGCTCCGAACAGTGTCTTGGCAAGAGATCCCACTCCATCAAAAATTGAACTCTTGTTTCTTCGGGGCGCCTCATTTTGGGTATGATGCGAGAGTTCTTCATCCTGACGCTTAATTTTTTCCACCCAGCCTCCTATCTCTTTGACCTTACACCTTGCAACGCCTCCAGTATCGGTTACGTCTGCACATAATCCGCTGACGAATTTTAAGTCTTCAGTGAGATCTGGTATTTGGAACTTAGACAGAATAGTCCAATGTTTCGTGTAGAAATTAACTACCCCGAGACGCTCGAACATCACTCCCGACTGTGGTATCGGCTCGATGCTATAACCTGCCTACTCTGCTTGTATCCCAGCTATCAAAGCGAAGATTAAAATTACTACCGCCTTCATCGCGAAGCTAAACCTTCTTTTATAAATATATAAATTTAGGGCAATCCTGGTATTCTTAGACTAAATGAAGTTTGTTTTTCTTTAATATAAACTCCTAATTTATTCTAATAATTTTTTTTTTTTTTACAATCTTTATTTCTCTTACACCTTCTTTCTTTAGCAATTCTGTCTTCTCTTTACACAACTTGTATAAAAACTTTTCTTTGCTTTAAATTTCTAAACCCTTTTTTTGAATCTTTTTATTATTAACCTCTTATTTATGCTTTCTTTCAACAGCTCTTCTTATTTATTTGCCATTATTTCTTTCAAAATCTCTTATCTCTTTTTTTTTAAATCTTTATATCTTGTTTACTATTCCTCTTTTCTTTCTCTTTCTTTTAAATTATTATTTCCTTTAAATTCTCTATTTCTCCTTTTTCATTCAATTAATCTTTGTATACTCTACTTTCTTCTCTTTTAAATCTCTATTTTTTCTTTTCTATTTCAATATTTCCTTTGTTTTTGTTTAAAAAAAAAAAAAAATATTCAATCATTCTTCTCCTTTTTTTTTTTACATATACTTACTTTCTTCCCTCCATTGGCAATCTTTTCGCATCTGCATAATCTTCTTTTTCCTTTCCTCTCAGCCTAAATGCTTTAATGAACCTTGTTCTGCAAGAAAAACAAAGAAACTAAGAAAAAGACTAAATAAAATAAAATATTCAAATTGTAAAACTATTCTCTTGTGCTTCATTCCGCTTAGGTTATCGTCCTTATATGACGAACAAACTCTAATCTTAAAATTTATCATGATACCTTCTCAAACGATTCGTATGAATCTGCTTGAGCTTTTTCCCTTGAAGTATATGGACCTTTAAAAATGGATGCTAATTTCCCTGCCCTAGCTAAGTCTTCAACTAGAACTTTATCACCAATATGTAAGACTTCCGGCCTAGCTGAATTGTCATGGTATTTCTTTGCCACTAGTTTGCTTTTAAGTAGGTTCTCCCTAGCTAGTTGAAACGCCCTCTGCAATTTGAACCGCAATACCGAATGGCGTAAGTTTTGTGCCTGTATGCACGGTGTTGTTGTACGCATGCGCTGCGGTTCTCAACAGCTCGTCCCAGTTTCGTGGCTCCCGATCAACGAAACTCCTCAGATAGTTGGCTAGCGTAGAATGATTCCCCTCCACAGGGTTTGACTGAGGATGGTAGGCAGTTTTTTGCAGCTTCTTTATCTTCAACATTTTACAAAGAGCCTTTAAGACTTCTCCAGTGAAGTTTGCTCCCTGATCCGTTACTAGCTGTTTCGGTAGCGAGTACCGGCTGAGGATTTGCTCAAACAAGGCCTGGGATACCGTGTTCGCTTCTTGTCTGGTATCGCCACGAAATCTACAAATCTAGTCAGATCATCCATCATAGACATGTACTTGTTACCCTTGTGACTGACTGGCAAAGGTCCAACTAAGTCAACATAGACTTTCTCAAAAGGTCTTTCCGCGATTTCCGTCACTACTAATGGCATCTTGATGGCTCTAGCGTGCTTATTTTTTTTGGCAAATTGTACAACGTTTAACATACTGCGCTATATCAGCCTTCATTCCCTTCCAACGGTAGAAGCGCTTCACTCTGTTGAACGTTTTGTTCCTTCCACAGTGTCCTCCAAACCTAGAGCCATGATAATCTCTTAGAATTAGCTCAATCTCTTCCGGATTGGTCACCAGTATTGTTTCTGGTTTCTTCAGTTTTTCTTCGGTGATTATCTCAGTCCCTTCAATACTGTTACCTTCGTTTTCAGAATCTCGCAACGGTCTTTGTTTTGGTTGTTCCCTTTCTTTCTGTTCCCTAGCTTGAGCACGAGTTATTGCAAGGCATGGGTACTATGTACATATATATATATATATATACTATACTATATACTATATATATATACTATGACTCAGCTTCTTCAATGTGCCTTGGAATTCTGCTTAGGGCATCGGCATTACCATTTTCCTCTCCAGTTTTATATATAATCTCAAATTCATACTCCGATAGTTTTTGGTGAAATCTGAGCATACGTGAAGTAGTGTCCTTCACCTTGAAAACTCCCCGTAGCAGTTGGTGATCCGTTACTATTTTGAAAGGTTTGCCCAGAAGGTAGCACCTATAGTTCCGTACTGCCCACACAATGGCCAACATCTCACGCTCTGTAGTGGAGTAGTTTCTTTCTGCCATGTTCAAAATACGACTAGCGTAACTAATTGGCTTGCCCTCTTGCTGCAGAACTGCCCCTAAAGAGTCCCCACTTGCATCAGTGATTACCGTAAATTCCTTTGTGAAATCCGGATATATCAAGAGTGGTGGTGTAGTAAGAATTTCCTTGACACAACTGAAAGCCTTGTCACACTCGAGTCCCCATGTAAACTTAACGCTTGTTTTTAATAAACTATTAATGGGTGCCAATATTTTTGAAAAATTCGGAACAAATTTCCGATAATAATTGGCTAGTCCTAAAAAAGATTGAACCTGACGAACAGTTTTTGGTTTTGGGAAATTTTGCACTACTTCTACTAATCGTTTATCAGGCTTTACCCCTTGTTCTGAACAAATATGGCCCAGATGCACTACCTCTTTCCTTAAAAACTGACATTTTGAAGGCTGCAACTGAAGGTTGTGTTCTCTGAAGCGCTGAAAAACTTCTCGTAGTTTGCTGTTATGTTCGTCCAAACTCTTAGCAAATATCACGACATCGTCGAGATACACGAAGCATCTAATCCCTTGAAGTCCCGTTAGAATTCCGTTCAGTAGGGATTGAAAAAATTGGGGGGGGGGCGTTTTTAAACCATCGTTTATAATGGAAATGATTAAAATTGGTACTATACGCCGTTTTTTCTCTGTCTTTTGGGTCGATTAATACTTGGTGGTACCCGTTAGCTAAATCTAACGTGGTGAAGTATCTAGAATGATCCAAACGATCAAAGATGCCCTCAATTCGGGGAAGGGGATAAGAAAAGGAAATGCGGACTTTGTTTAGTTCTCTGAAGTCTACACATAGCCTATACTTTCTTTTACCGTTATCATCTACTCCTTTCTTAGGAATTAGAAGTACGGGGAAATTAAATGGATTGTCACTAGGTTCGATGATATCGTCCTCGAGTAATTTTTTGAGTTGTTCCTGACACTCTTCTCGATGGTCTTCTGGCATGCGATATTGCTTTATGTGTATGGGGGCCGTATTAGCCATTAACGGTAACTTAAAGGTCTTCGTCGGGGTGTATGACAATTTATCGCCTGGCAAATGAAAGATATCACTGTATTCGTAGCAAATATGGGTTACTGCTTCCCTTTCTTCGAAGTTAAGGTCTTCTCTTAGCACCAGTGATTCCTTCATTAGCTTGAGCCATTGTTGGCGATTATCAATCTTACCCTTATCCCGTGCTAGTGGATGCACAGTATACTTACTCAATTTTTCAAGCCTCGGCCTAAAATTCACTAGTTCAACGGGCTCCCTTCCTGCGTTAATAATACCTACCCACGCTTTACCGTTCCTTGGCTTAATTATAGCATTCCCACAATACACTCCTGGCCTAATTTCTTCCGCCATGCACACTAAATCTTTCTCACCTGTGACAGGAATTTCCAACAGCCGCTCTGTTCTTGTGATCAACTTAATTCTTGTCCCCTGAGTGGTTTTACTCTTTCCTAAGTAATACTTTTCCTTTCGCTGTGTAAGATGTACCTTTTCGCTCTGAGCCTCTGCGTAAGCTGTAGCTTTAGAGAGGTCGCGCTGGACTTCCATGCGAGGAATTTCCAGCTCCTTTTCCCTTTTTCCTGCTACACCTTCTTGTTCTCTGCTCCCCATCGGTTTAGTCCTATTGACGGGTGCTTCTTGAGAATCTTTTTGATTCGTTCCCGTGCTAAGGAACTCGACCAATTGTACGACAGGCCACTCCTCAGCTATTAGAGCTGGCTGTACATCATCTTCCTTTGGAAAAATCATCTTCCTTTCTTTTATTTCACCACCTTGGTAAGATTCTACTTCTGAAAGATACTTTGTGAGGCTATCTGATACCACGCCCGCTTTGGATATAATGTCGTGCAAGGCTGCGACTCGATTCTTCATTCGTTGCTGAATCTCTTTTGGGGAAGAATACACTGACTCTTCTTTCTGGATAAACTGGTGATGATTGTCCTGGGTGCTTTCCTTCAACTCTATTATCTCGTTTTTCTCCTTTCCAGTGATGCATCCAAAAAGAGGGTTTTCTTCCTTTATTTTCTCCATGCCTTTCACTGACAGTTTTCCATTTATACAATCAATGACTGCTTTGTCCTTCAGGAACTTGATCCCCAGAATACCGTCTGCTGGAATCGAATAAGTGTCATAAATGGTGTTAAACTCGCATGGCTGTTCTACTCCACCTATGCGTAGTGTGGCTTTGCAAGTTCCAATTGAGTTTTCTTGTGCCCCAAACAACCCTCCAATCATTATTTTCTTGAGAGTTTGTATAGGCGTGTTTCTTTTAATACGATTTACCTTAATTATATTACATGTTGCACCTGTATCTACTAATAATGTTAATTTACCCGTTATACCTATATCCGATTCTACTGAGATAATGCAGTTATTTAACAAACTTAACTCTATGATACTGGCTTCTTTCTGTGAGGTCTTCATGGTCTTGAATTCCTTTAATTGAAGGCAGCTGCGGATAATTCCCCCAGCTGCCGCTCCCCGTTTCCCTTCTTTAGAGCTTCTTGTTCCGCTAGATATTTCTTCAAGCAGTTTGCGGTATAATAATCACAGGTTGTACAAAATTGGCAATAAAGGATTTCTGGCTCTGTTTGCAGCTGTCCTGGAGAACCAATTGAAGTATCCGCGAACCTTATGCTTTGTCTTCGGCAACTAGCAGTATCATGACCATAGTTTCGGCATTTTACACAGTATGGTGGCTGTTTTCTTGATTGGCATTCCCTAGCAATATGCCCTCTTTGCCCACACTGGAAGCACTGGTTGCGCTTAGGCGGCGTTGCCCTAGCCTGTGATCCACGATATATTCCTGCTGCTGCTGGAGATGGGCCCTTCTGTACGTCTTCTCTGAATGGTCTGCTGGTATTATTGTTGAAACGATTAGTCCCCCAGCTATCTCGCATTATTTCGGAATTCAGTTTTCGCCCACTTCTCCAGACTTCTGGTTCTCTAATCTGGAGCCTCGTTTCATCCTTCTCGAAATAACTAGCTTCTTCTTATACTTCATCTAGAGATTGGAATCTCCTTCCCGTCAGATGCACTTGCGTTGCCTTACTCCCTACGCCTGCTTTAAAAGTAGCCACTGCGTCAGCATCCAATTCTGCTATTACTCCACCTTCCTTATTTGGGTACTTAGCTGTGATTGCTGTTTTAATTTTGTCCAGAAGCTCTTTCATTCTGTCAGCGAATTCTCGAATGTCCTCTCCAGGTCGTTGTTTACACTTCAGCATTTCCGTACGTAGCTCAATGAACGATTTTCGTGGCATATATTCAGTTGTAATAACTTGCTGCAAAGTTTCAAAATCCTTGGGCTCCTGGGAACACACTAGATAATAAGCGTCATCTGTAAGCCGAAATTTCACACATTTGATAAAGAGAGCTTTTTCTTCAGTAGTCAATTGATCGTAGAGTTCCTTGCTGCAATTCAGGAAACGGTACAATTCTTTGCCCAGCTTTGGTGACCTTTCCCCAGAAAATAATGGTATATATTTGGATACCATATCCATAACTTTCCCATGTGCTTCCGCCATACTGTTCTTGAGCAATCCGTATGATTTACTGCTTCCGGGTTCTTTTGTCTTTCCCTTCGATGAGCTACTCTTAGCTGAAATATCTTGCCTATCTTTCATTTCTCGTGGTTTATCCCAGAACACTAATTTCCGTGGTGTCCACTTCTTACTGACTTCTTGCCTGTATACTTTGTCTTGCGGCAGTGGACCCTCGGCTCTTAATTCTGTCTCCAGTTCCTCCGCTGCCTCTTCTGCTTCCTTCAGTTGCTGTTCCAAAGACAATATTTTCTTTATTAGACCCTTGTTCTTTCTTTTCTCTTCTTCTAACAATTGTTCTGCTTGGATCTCACCCCTTTGGATCACCTCGAGTGTAGCCGTTACCAGCAAGTCTAAAGCTTCGCCTTTCGTACAGGACTTGCCAGCTGTATTCCACTCCTGAATCAATTTTCTCGATTCTTCACTTGATGTTCGTTTTTGCAACTCTGCCGTGAGATGCTCTCCAATATACTGCCAGTCTTGCTCGTAGCTTTCTAACTTCTCCTTACACTCTTTTAGCTCCTGCGATCTTTCCTCTAATTCCTTCTCTTGAGTTTCGAACCGTAACAGTTGCTCTCTTGTCAGTACATTACTTCTACCCACCGACATTGAAGTCTGAACCAGAAGATCATCTAATTCTTCTCTCTTTTCCCTCCAATGCAAGCCTAATTACATATATATATTATATAGAACACCTAACCAAGAAAACAATCTCACCCAACAAAACAACTTACACAAAAGTTAATTAGTTTTAAACTACACCTAGTAAAACTAATTCAAATTTTTCCCAATTTCCTAATTCAATCTCACTTTCTCCTGCCCTTTGTAACCTAAATGCTCCCTAGATTAACACCTTAATCCCAAACGTTACAGTCGACTTGACTTTTTGTGTGAATCACGAAGACATAACCCCAACACTCAGCAGATATCAATATCGAGACTTATAATCTCTGTTTAAAACGTGACGATTTAGACAAATATAGCATATACCCTATCAATGCTATAACAAACGCGAAGTAGCTTCGAACGAACAGGAGTGAAATCCAACTTTTAAGCGGAATTATAGAAAACAACGCTATACCTAATTACCAAAATTTCCACTCCTTAACTGTTACTCTATTTAACCTATAGAAAGATTCACAGTTTTTCTTATAGGTACAAATTCATTCATCCGCACAAAAACTGAATAACTTACTACACTTCTCATTTATAATAAAAACATAAAGGCCAACGATAAAAACACAAAACATTTATTCCCCCATATTAAACAAAAAATATTGAAAATCGCCGCAAACAAAACAAAAACCAAACATCGATGAATTAACTAATTAACCTATATCTTAAATTTTCAACCTAAACACACGGAAATGCGACAAAAAAATTTCAAACGTCCATAATGATTTAACCCAACCTATCCAAAAACGCACCTCACAATCATGAAATCAATATAACTACACTGAAATGGTTTCCCAAAATCGCACTCAACACTTAATCTAACACTTTTTAAATTTATCCTGAAAAGTAAATGGAGCAGCTAAAAGAAGCAGAGCTCCCACAATTAACAAAAATGGAGCAGCTAAAAAAAGCATAACTCCCAAAAAATAAAAAAAATGGAGCAGCTAAAAAAGCATAACTCCCAATATACTGTTACGTGCAATAGAAAGAGACAACTGGTGACATCTACTGGCAATAAACAACTTCTGGCAATACACAACTTGTATAAAAACTTTTCTTTGCTTTAAATTTCTAAACCCTTTTTTTGAATCTTTTTATTATTAACCTCTTATTTATGCTTTCTTTCAACAGCTCTTCTTATTTATTTGCCATTATTTCTTTCAAAATCTCTTATCTCTTTTTTTTTAAATCTTTATATCTTGTTTACTATTCCTCTTTTCTTTCTCTTTCTTTTAAATTATTATTTCCTTTAAATTCTCTATTTCTCCTTTTTCATTCAATTAATCTTTGTATACTCTACTTTCTTCTCTTTTAAATCTCTATTTTTTCTTTTCTATTTCAATATTTCCTTTGTTTTTGTTTAAAAAAAAAAAAAAATATTCAATCATTCTTCTCCTTTTTTTTTTTACATATACTTACTTTCTTCCCTCCATTGGCAATCTTTTCGCATCTGCATAATCTTCTTTTTCCTTTCCTCTCAGCCTAAATGCTTTAATGAACCTTGTTCTGCAAGAAAAACAAAGAAACTAAGAAAAAGACTAAATAAAATAAAATATTCAAATTGTAAAACTATTCTCTTGTGCTTCATTCCGCTTAGGTTATCGTCCTTATATGACGAACAAACTCTAATCTTAAAATTTATCATGATACCTTCTCAAACGATTCGTATGAATCTGCTTGAGCTTTTTCCCTTGAAGTATATGGACCTTTAAAAATGGATGCTAATTTCCCTGCCCTAGCTAAGTCTTCAACTAGAACTTTATCACCAATATGTAAGACTTCCGGCCTAGCTGAATTGTCATGGTATTTCTTTGCCACTAGTTTGCTTTTAAGTAGGTTCTCCCTAGCTAGTTGAAACGCCCTCTGCAATTTGAACCGCAATACCGAATGGCGTAAGTTTTGTGCCTGTATGCACGGTGTTGTTGTACGCATGCGCTGCGGTTCTCAACAGCTCGTCCCAGTTTCGTGGCTCCCGATCAACGAAACTCCTCAGATAGTTGGCTAGCGTAGAATGATTCCCCTCCACAGGGTTTGACTGAGGATGGTAGGCAGTTTTTTGCAGCTTCTTTATCTTCAACATTTTACAAAGAGCCTTTAAGACTTCTCCAGTGAAGTTTGCTCCCTGATCCGTTACTAGCTGTTTCGGTAGCGAGTACCGGCTGAGGATTTGCTCAAACAAGGCCTGGGATACCGTGTTCGCTTCTTGTCTGGTATCGCCACGAAATCTACAAATCTAGTCAGATCATCCATCATAGACATGTACTTGTTACCCTTGTGACTGACTGGCAAAGGTCCAACTAAGTCAACATAGACTTTCTCAAAAGGTCTTTCCGCGATTTCCGTCACTACTAATGGCATCTTGATGGCTCTAGCGTGCTTATTTTTTTTGGCAAATTGTACAACGTTTAACATACTGCGCTATATCAGCCTTCATTCCCTTCCAACGGTAGAAGCGCTTCACTCTGTTGAACGTTTTGTTCCTTCCACAGTGTCCTCCAAACCTAGAGCCATGATAATCTCTTAGAATTAGCTCAATCTCTTCCGGATTGGTCACCAGTATTGTTTCTGGTTTCTTCAGTTTTTCTTCGGTGATTATCTCAGTCCCTTCAATACTGTTACCTTCGTTTTCAGAATCTCGCAACGGTCTTTGTTTTGGTTGTTCCCTTTCTTTCTGTTCCCTAGCTTGAGCACGAGTTATTGCAAGGCATGGGTACTATGTACATATATATATATATATATACTATACTATATACTATATATATATACTATGACTCAGCTTCTTCAATGTGCCTTGGAATTCTGCTTAGGGCATCGGCATTACCATTTTCCTCTCCAGTTTTATATATAATCTCAAATTCATACTCCGATAGTTTTTGGTGAAATCTGAGCATACGTGAAGTAGTGTCCTTCACCTTGAAAACTCCCCGTAGCAGTTGGTGATCCGTTACTATTTTGAAAGGTTTGCCCAGAAGGTAGCACCTATAGTTCCGTACTGCCCACACAATGGCCAACATCTCACGCTCTGTAGTGGAGTAGTTTCTTTCTGCCATGTTCAAAATACGACTAGCGTAACTAATTGGCTTGCCCTCTTGCTGCAGAACTGCCCCTAAAGAGTCCCCACTTGCATCAGTGATTACCGTAAATTCCTTTGTGAAATCCGGATATATCAAGAGTGGTGGTGTAGTAAGAATTTCCTTGACACAACTGAAAGCCTTGTCACACTCGAGTCCCCATGTAAACTTAACGCTTGTTTTTAATAAACTATTAATGGGTGCCAATATTTTTGAAAAATTCGGAACAAATTTCCGATAATAATTGGCTAGTCCTAAAAAAGATTGAACCTGACGAACAGTTTTTGGTTTTGGGAAATTTTGCACTACTTCTACTAATCGTTTATCAGGCTTTACCCCTTGTTCTGAACAAATATGGCCCAGATGCACTACCTCTTTCCTTAAAAACTGACATTTTGAAGGCTGCAACTGAAGGTTGTGTTCTCTGAAGCGCTGAAAAACTTCTCGTAGTTTGCTGTTATGTTCGTCCAAACTCTTAGCAAATATCACGACATCGTCGAGATACACGAAGCATCTAATCCCTTGAAGTCCCGTTAGAATTCCGTTCAGTAGGGATTGAAAAAATTGGGGGGGGGGCGTTTTTAAACCATCGTTTATAATGGAAATGATTAAAATTGGTACTATACGCCGTTTTTTCTCTGTCTTTTGGGTCGATTAATACTTGGTGGTACCCGTTAGCTAAATCTAACGTGGTGAAGTATCTAGAATGATCCAAACGATCAAAGATGCCCTCAATTCGGGGAAGGGGATAAGAAAAGGAAATGCGGACTTTGTTTAGTTCTCTGAAGTCTACACATAGCCTATACTTTCTTTTACCGTTATCATCTACTCCTTTCTTAGGAATTAGAAGTACGGGGAAATTAAATGGATTGTCACTAGGTTCGATGATATCGTCCTCGAGTAATTTTTTGAGTTGTTCCTGACACTCTTCTCGATGGTCTTCTGGCATGCGATATTGCTTTATGTGTATGGGGGCCGTATTAGCCATTAACGGTAACTTAAAGGTCTTCGTCGGGGTGTATGACAATTTATCGCCTGGCAAATGAAAGATATCACTGTATTCGTAGCAAATATGGGTTACTGCTTCCCTTTCTTCGAAGTTAAGGTCTTCTCTTAGCACCAGTGATTCCTTCATTAGCTTGAGCCATTGTTGGCGATTATCAATCTTACCCTTATCCCGTGCTAGTGGATGCACAGTATACTTACTCAATTTTTCAAGCCTCGGCCTAAAATTCACTAGTTCAACGGGCTCCCTTCCTGCGTTAATAATACCTACCCACGCTTTACCGTTCCTTGGCTTAATTATAGCATTCCCACAATACACTCCTGGCCTAATTTCTTCCGCCATGCACACTAAATCTTTCTCACCTGTGACAGGAATTTCCAACAGCCGCTCTGTTCTTGTGATCAACTTAATTCTTGTCCCCTGAGTGGTTTTACTCTTTCCTAAGTAATACTTTTCCTTTCGCTGTGTAAGATGTACCTTTTCGCTCTGAGCCTCTGCGTAAGCTGTAGCTTTAGAGAGGTCGCGCTGGACTTCCATGCGAGGAATTTCCAGCTCCTTTTCCCTTTTTCCTGCTACACCTTCTTGTTCTCTGCTCCCCATCGGTTTAGTCCTATTGACGGGTGCTTCTTGAGAATCTTTTTGATTCGTTCCCGTGCTAAGGAACTCGACCAATTGTACGACAGGCCACTCCTCAGCTATTAGAGCTGGCTGTACATCATCTTCCTTTGGAAAAATCATCTTCCTTTCTTTTATTTCACCACCTTGGTAAGATTCTACTTCTGAAAGATACTTTGTGAGGCTATCTGATACCACGCCCGCTTTGGATATAATGTCGTGCAAGGCTGCGACTCGATTCTTCATTCGTTGCTGAATCTCTTTTGGGGAAGAATACACTGACTCTTCTTTCTGGATAAACTGGTGATGATTGTCCTGGGTGCTTTCCTTCAACTCTATTATCTCGTTTTTCTCCTTTCCAGTGATGCATCCAAAAAGAGGGTTTTCTTCCTTTATTTTCTCCATGCCTTTCACTGACAGTTTTCCATTTATACAATCAATGACTGCTTTGTCCTTCAGGAACTTGATCCCCAGAATACCGTCTGCTGGAATCGAATAAGTGTCATAAATGGTGTTAAACTCGCATGGCTGTTCTACTCCACCTATGCGTAGTGTGGCTTTGCAAGTTCCAATTGAGTTTTCTTGTGCCCCAAACAACCCTCCAATCATTATTTTCTTGAGAGTTTGTATAGGCGTGTTTCTTTTAATACGATTTACCTTAATTATATTACATGTTGCACCTGTATCTACTAATAATGTTAATTTACCCGTTATACCTATATCCGATTCTACTGAGATAATGCAGTTATTTAACAAACTTAACTCTATGATACTGGCTTCTTTCTGTGAGGTCTTCATGGTCTTGAATTCCTTTAATTGAAGGCAGCTGCGGATAATTCCCCCAGCTGCCGCTCCCCGTTTCCCTTCTTTAGAGCTTCTTGTTCCGCTAGATATTTCTTCAAGCAGTTTGCGGTATAATAATCACAGGTTGTACAAAATTGGCAATAAAGGATTTCTGGCTCTGTTTGCAGCTGTCCTGGAGAACCAATTGAAGTATCCGCGAACCTTATGCTTTGTCTTCGGCAACTAGCAGTATCATGACCATAGTTTCGGCATTTTACACAGTATGGTGGCTGTTTTCTTGATTGGCATTCCCTAGCAATATGCCCTCTTTGCCCACACTGGAAGCACTGGTTGCGCTTAGGCGGCGTTGCCCTAGCCTGTGATCCACGATATATTCCTGCTGCTGCTGGAGATGGGCCCTTCTGTACGTCTTCTCTGAATGGTCTGCTGGTATTATTGTTGAAACGATTAGTCCCCCAGCTATCTCGCATTATTTCGGAATTCAGTTTTCGCCCACTTCTCCAGACTTCTGGTTCTCTAATCTGGAGCCTCGTTTCATCCTTCTCGAAATAACTAGCTTCTTCTTATACTTCATCTAGAGATTGGAATCTCCTTCCCGTCAGATGCACTTGCGTTGCCTTACTCCCTACGCCTGCTTTAAAAGTAGCCACTGCGTCAGCATCCAATTCTGCTATTACTCCACCTTCCTTATTTGGGTACTTAGCTGTGATTGCTGTTTTAATTTTGTCCAGAAGCTCTTTCATTCTGTCAGCGAATTCTCGAATGTCCTCTCCAGGTCGTTGTTTACACTTCAGCATTTCCGTACGTAGCTCAATGAACGATTTTCGTGGCATATATTCAGTTGTAATAACTTGCTGCAAAGTTTCAAAATCCTTGGGCTCCTGGGAACACACTAGATAATAAGCGTCATCTGTAAGCCGAAATTTCACACATTTGATAAAGAGAGCTTTTTCTTCAGTAGTCAATTGATCGTAGAGTTCCTTGCTGCAATTCAGGAAACGGTACAATTCTTTGCCCAGCTTTGGTGACCTTTCCCCAGAAAATAATGGTATATATTTGGATACCATATCCATAACTTTCCCATGTGCTTCCGCCATACTGTTCTTGAGCAATCCGTATGATTTACTGCTTCCGGGTTCTTTTGTCTTTCCCTTCGATGAGCTACTCTTAGCTGAAATATCTTGCCTATCTTTCATTTCTCGTGGTTTATCCCAGAACACTAATTTCCGTGGTGTCCACTTCTTACTGACTTCTTGCCTGTATACTTTGTCTTGCGGCAGTGGACCCTCGGCTCTTAATTCTGTCTCCAGTTCCTCCGCTGCCTCTTCTGCTTCCTTCAGTTGCTGTTCCAAAGACAATATTTTCTTTATTAGACCCTTGTTCTTTCTTTTCTCTTCTTCTAACAATTGTTCTGCTTGGATCTCACCCCTTTGGATCACCTCGAGTGTAGCCGTTACCAGCAAGTCTAAAGCTTCGCCTTTCGTACAGGACTTGCCAGCTGTATTCCACTCCTGAATCAATTTTCTCGATTCTTCACTTGATGTTCGTTTTTGCAACTCTGCCGTGAGATGCTCTCCAATATACTGCCAGTCTTGCTCGTAGCTTTCTAACTTCTCCTTACACTCTTTTAGCTCCTGCGATCTTTCCTCTAATTCCTTCTCTTGAGTTTCGAACCGTAACAGTTGCTCTCTTGTCAGTACATTACTTCTACCCACCGACATTGAAGTCTGAACCAGAAGATCATCTAATTCTTCTCTCTTTTCCCTCCAATGCAAGCCTAATTACATATATATATTATATAGAACACCTAACCAAGAAAACAATCTCACCCAACAAAACAACTTACACAAAAGTTAATTAGTTTTAAACTACACCTAGTAAAACTAATTCAAATTTTTCCCAATTTCCTAATTCAATCTCACTTTCTCCTGCCCTTTGTAACCTAAATGCTCCCTAGATTAACACCTTAATCCCAAACGTTACAGTCGACTTGACTTTTTGTGTGAATCACGAAGACATAACCCCAACACTCAGCAGATATCAATATCGAGACTTATAATCTCTGTTTAAAACGTGACGATTTAGACAAATATAGCATATACCCTATCAATGCTATAACAAACGCGAAGTAGCTTCGAACGAACAGGAGTGAAATCCAACTTTTAAGCGGAATTATAGAAAACAACGCTATACCTAATTACCAAAATTTCCACTCCTTAACTGTTACTCTATTTAACCTATAGAAAGATTCACAGTTTTTCTTATAGGTACAAATTCATTCATCCGCACAAAAACTGAATAACTTACTACACTTCTCATTTATAATAAAAACATAAAGGCCAACGATAAAAACACAAAACATTTATTCCCCCATATTAAACAAAAAATATTGAAAATCGCCGCAAACAAAACAAAAACCAAACATCGATGAATTAACTAATTAACCTATATCTTAAATTTTCAACCTAAACACACGGAAATGCGACAAAAAAATTTCAAACGTCCATAATGATTTAACCCAACCTATCCAAAAACGCACCTCACAATCATGAAATCAATATAACTACACTGAAATGGTTTCCCAAAATCGCACTCAACACTTAATCTAACACTTTTTAAATTTATCCTGAAAAGTAAATGGAGCAGCTAAAAGAAGCAGAGCTCCCACAATTAACAAAAATGGAGCAGCTAAAAAAAGCATAACTCCCAAAAAATAAAAAAAATGGAGCAGCTAAAAAAGCATAACTCCCAATATACTGTTACGTGCAATAGAAAGAGACAACTGGTGACATCTACTGGCAATAAACAACTTCAGGTTCGGAGAGTAAATGACTTCAGGTTCGGAGAATCGATTATGAAAGTTCAGGAATAGAACAAATAGAATAGTCAAGAAGCTTTTGGAATAGAATACTCCAGAATAATCCGGAGTGTTTCTAGGGTATAAATATAACAGTTGTCATCGCCAGCAAAGAGTCTTGTCTTAGACGTTGCAGTGTTAAGAAGCGAAAGTAATAAAGAAGCGGAAGTGTATGTAATTAGATTGCGATAATTGAAAGTACAGTATTAGCGATAATTAGAGTTGAGTTGATTAGATGAATGTTTGTGAACTTTTATATGATCAGAAGTGAAATAAAGGACTTATATATTAATTATTTAATATTGTGTTTTAAATAACGAACCAAAGGCCACGCTCGCAACAATATATAAATTTTAAAAACACAATACCTTTTTAAACCGGCTGCGCCAAATTGTCGTGTCCCAATAATAACACCCACGAATCAATCAAACAATAAAAGAATAAATCTTTAAAGCAAAGTAAACACATGAATTGCATTTAAAACAATACTTTATTAATCCGGGAACTGACCTAACTTAATGACAATATAACTAAGCTACCTGGCGCTTAGGTAACCTGAACCGACTCTAATCACGATAAGACTGTACACTTTACGGCACTCGCCAGTCCAGTCATTGGTCTTTTATGCACCAATATTCGGAAGTAGACTTTACTTAACAACGCGGATGTAAACAAACAACAACAAGCTTGCCGTTTGTTCTACCGGTTGCAGCACCTGAGTCGCTCAGTAGTAAACAATCGCTTTACATAATAATTACCATGCTAGGTGAATTATTATTGTAATCGTCGATTGCTCCACTAAGCGCTCATCGCAGCCAGCTGTTGAGCTAATCAGCAAAATAACCGACAGTTGCATAACAGTACCATGCGAGGTTACTGTTTAGCAATTGCTAATTATTTCACTAAAATGCGCCCTTGGCTGCTGGAAAAATTTTCCGTATATTGGACCATAACACTGTAATCAGGCGAAGAGGAAGGAAAGAGTTGTTGGAGGATGGAAGTGATGCTGGAGACCTTCAGTAATCAGGAGTGAGGACTCGAGATTTTCATACACACACTCACACATAAGCAAGACCAGCGAAAGACGGGAAAAACTACACAGCAGGAATAAGAAGGTAAAGATCTAAGTTTAGTTAAATCAAAATAGAGACACGATAATTGCAGAAAATAAATGACTTACTTTACAAAGAATGAATGTAATATTAATTAATAGCTGAACTAACAAAACATGAAACTTACTTTACTGCTAAACAATGAAATTCTATCAGCTCCAATGATTGCCTATTAGATCAGCTTCAGTTCAATGGACGGTATGAAGGAACGTCATGAAGCTGCTGCATACTGGTGATTCTAATTAGGTTCTCCTCTGCTCTCACTCTAATGCATAGGTACCCATTCCTAGCAATATGGATCTTTCCCATTTTTCGGAGTTTGAGCGCTTCCCGAAGAAGAGAATTATTGTGCGGTGTTAAGCTGTCATTCATATAAACTGGGCTAGGTGAAGAGAATCCCTTCATCTCACATCTCCGAAAAGAAGACAGAAACGATTGCTGCTCTGCCCAACAATGGGGACATTCTGATGCGATGACCTAACTCTGACCCGAAAAGCATGTATGTACTGCGACATAGGATGCTTAATGACCATTGCGATGTTCGTGAGGACGTCCGTTAAATTCTCATCAGGAGCGATTGGATTGCCACGTATAATAATATCGCTCAGTCTTTGCACGCGGTTATAATCATCTATATGTGAAAGCGCACTAGTATGACTGTCCTTCAGTTCCTCAGTGATGCTTTCACACTATGTTAGCCGATTTTCGAGTGCCACTATTTTGGTATCAATTCTGTCCAAGATGCGATTCTCGAGCTATTTGAAGAAGTCATTAAATTTTCTCAGTAGACGAGACTCCAGCTGTTCGATGAGTTTGTCGATGGATGACATTTCAGGCGCAGAATCAGAGATATTTTCTCCCTGAAGCTTAAGAGCACTGCGTGTCGTAACAGCATTGATCTCAGAGTTATTACGATGCTTTTCCCCCTGTTTCCCCTTAGCAGATGATTTGTTAATAGACATTTCAGTTTAAGAGAGCTAGAACCAACCAGGCACAAAGAGAAAGGGAAAAGTGAATCGCTGCAAGCAACTGTACTTTTAATTTGTACAAAGAATTTTTTAAGAATTATTAGTTTGATTCTATATAGATTACACTTATGAGTTAAGTTATTGATCTTTAACGAAATCGTGTTGCAAACTCTATGCTTTAATCAATTCTTTCCGTAGTAGGATGAAGAAATAAAATCGGAGTACTGAAAACAACCAAAACACGGAGCCGATTAAAAACACGTCTACTCACTAGCGATCATACTACTACTACTGAAGAAGAACTTGATGAAGTATCGGATCTGCTGCTGTTGTCGCGACAATTTGCTGAATGTCCACTGGAAAACTTTCTACTTTTTGCGCGTTTTCCAAAGTAATCTCATAGCAAGACTCATCACTCCTATCGAACTTGATATCTGGTAAAATTGGTAAACGTGAGAAGGCGTCAGTGTAGAAAATAAATATACGTTGCATCTGATATTGTACTAGTGGTTGAGATTGCGTTTATGTATTGCCAAATGTATTTGTAAATGAAGTAATGCAATTCATTCTTCATTTTTCTAATCTCTCAGATCAGTCTTGTTAAAGATCTCGACCGGTGAATTTGTAGCAAACGCTGTAATAAAACGCACATTTTTCGAATCAGTAAAATTTGCCTGTTTTCTTTTTTTGTTCCCGAGCTTTGGTTTTTTTATGCTTTTCCTGTTAGCTATTTTCGACATTGGTGCCGAAACCCGGAAATGTATTTCTTTTGTGACGGGCATTTGACGTGAATTCGTATAACGGACTCCTTTTGTATGCATAGACTATCAATTTATTTATCGAACTATCAAGTTTAACGAAATGGAAAATGCAAATCGCGGAGTGTTTCGTGGTCAAATCACAAAATTCACTAAAAGTGCCATCGATTATTTAAATTCGCCGGAATCGCAAGTTAAAGAAGAAAATGCCGAACATTTTGATGAAGCGGTGGAGGAGTTGACCGCTATGTTGTCCCGGTTGACTGCGGCTCACGATAATTTGAGAAAAGCCAACGAGAATGTGCGCCCGAGGATTTCGAAAAAGAATGTGAATCTATAATGGAATATGACGATAAAGTTATCAATTGTGTCTCTATGATAAAATGTAGACTAGAGCGTATTATAGTGATTAGAGACAAAATTATCAAATAATTATTTTGTGATGTTAAAATAAATTTTGCTCAAATGTATTCCAAGTGATTTACGGATCGAATTTTATAAAACAAGCAATGTCGTGGAAAAAACAATTTTAGCTGATAGCAAAGATCATGCTGTAGGCAATAATGATGCTCATTCTCTATCTTCAGTTGCTACTTCTGGCAGTATATCGCTCGACGTCAATAGCGGTGTTAAGCATTTGTTGAAATTTATTAAACGAGATGTTGAATCTATCGACAAGGTTGGTTCTACTGTGAAGAGCTCATACACATACTCCTCTTCGAATGTCAAATTAGTTAAAACTGCAGCAGGGCTTTTAGTATCAAGTGGGGGTAAACAATTTTGTATATTTTGTAAATCTAGTGGTCTTTTTACAGATCGTTGCGATGGTAAACAAACTTTGAGTGAGTGTAAAGACATTTTAAAGCGAAATGGCAGATGCTTCAAGTGCACGAGAAGGAGTCATACGTCATTGACTGTACTACTAGAAATATACGATGTACCAAATGTACTGGTCGACATGTACCATCTATGTGTGCTCCACATTTTTCCAGAAGGTCAGAGGCTGTTTGTCAAAAGGAATCAACCGATCAGCCGTTTAATAATCTTTATTCTTCTACTGCTCATTTTTTGACTGTTTACTTTCAGACTGCTTGCGCTTACATGTCTGCTTTAACAAATAAAGTAGACAGTTCTATTTTAGTGAGAATTTTGCTGGACAGTGGTAGTCAAGAAGACACAGAAAACATTCGAATTTTACCTTTTGGTTGCTCAGAAACTACCCCAATGATGTGTTGTGATCGAGTCAAAGTATTACTCCGAAGCATGATGATAAAGTTGTGATAATAACAGCTGTTGTTGTTCCAGAAATCTGTTTGGATACGTTACCGGTACCTGATATAAGTAAGGCAGGAATTAATTTCAAAATATATTCTTGCAGATTCACGTCAATTTGGATCCCCAGAAGAAGGAATATCACTTCTAATTGGGTCCGATTTTTATTGGAATGTTGTGTCGGGTGAATTCGAAAGGATAAGGGCTAATCTAACAGCTGTGAAAACAAACTTAGGGTGGATAATACAAGGTCCAGAAGCAGAGTAGCAAGACAATATTTTTGATCCAGTTACTTTGTCTGTAGCATTGTGTGATACAGAAGAGCAATTTTCTAGGGATGTGCAGTGGTTATGGGATCTCGAATCGTTAGGTATTACCAATTTTGATTTAAATACTAATATAATTACCAAACATTGTGTGCGACGTAAGGGTAATCGATATGAATCATCGCTTTTGTGGCAGGATATCGATTCGCCTTTAAGTAGTTATCGTGAATGCGCGTATCAGAGATTTAATAATTTAGTACGAAGGTTATCCCGAGAGCCAAAAATATTAATGGAGTATGACGAATCCATGAATGATCTCATACAAGCAGGATTTGCAGAAATAGTGAAAAACGAAACGTGTGACGAAAATCGAATATATTATATGCCACATAGACCCATTTATCGAGAAGATAAAAGCACTACGAAACTGCGCGTTGTATTCGACGCTTCTCCCCATGCTACCGGATGCCGTTCTTTAAATGATCATTTGGTTGCTGCACCCAACTTGCTACCAGATATTTTAAGCATCTTACTAAGATTTCGATTAAGAAAGATTGCCTTAGTTGCAGACGTCGAGAAAGCATTCCTGCAAATAGTTTTAGCTTCGAGAGATCGAGATGTACACAGATTCTTCGGGTTTTCTGAGCGACTGAAACATGCTGGAGATTTGCCAGCATTTCAAGAATATCGCATGACTAGGGTCACATTCGGGATCAAATGTAGTCCTTTTCTCCTAGGAGCGGTTCTGCAGCAACACTTAAAGGAAGAGAGCAACGTGTATCCGGAGATATGTGAGATATTGCGATAGGCATTTTATATTGACGACCTTGTTCTGAGTATCGATGATGAAGAATTAGCTGAAAGCATATACAACAGCACCTGTACAATTATGAAACGAGCATCTTTTAACATAAGGAAGTGGAATTCTAATTATTTATCGCTTCGAGCAAAAATTAATAAAGGTGCTGATCCTCCTAATAAACGAAAGGTTCTTGGTGCAATTTGGTATTGTTTATCCGATGAAGTAGCAGTGGATTTGGACCATGTTCACGAATTCATTTCCAGTATTGTTACGGTTACAAAACGCACCGTCTTACAATTAATAGCTCGAATATTCGATCCACTTGGTATGTTGTCTCCATTTATTATTAAACTAAAAATACTATTTCAGGACCTTTGGCGATTAAAATTGTCTTGGGATGATGTTTTACCCAAGGAATTCATGACAATTTGGAATAAGTGCTGTGTGGAGTTCCAGTGTTTACAATACATATTCCTTCCTCGTTGCATCAAAGACTTAGATGAGCCGTATGCCTGCCAGCTGCACATTTTTGCAGATGCTAGCTCATCCGCTTACGGGGCTGTAGCTTATATGAGATTACAAAGTAATAATGAGGAAAGAATCAAGTATATTTGTTCTAAGAATCAAGTAGCACCTCTAAAAGGAGGTGGAGGTAAGCAATTAACATTGCCGATATTGGAGCTCACTGCTGCGCTTATCGCTGCACGTTTACGAAAATATATAGAGAAAACTTTACAGTGAAAATGGGAAAAGGTGAATTTGTGGACCGATTCTAAAATAACCTTATGTTGGATCAACGGAGATATCAGGCGGTGGAATTCCTATGTATCTGGACGAGTTAATGAAATCAGAGAACACTGCCTTTCATATGAATGGAGACATAGCCCAGAAGAGCACAATCCTGCTGATTTTTTAACGAGAGGTGTACCTGGAAAGAACCTTGCGAATTCAGAAGCTTGGATTGAAGGACCTTCTTGGTTATCAAAAGATGATAAAGAGTGGCCACAGGCGTCGGCCGAAACTGAGATAGACCCTAAATCACATATATTTTTGCAGATTGTATCTGAAGTGGGCGTTGAATTCAATGATGAAGCGTTATTCGATTTTACAAAATTTAGCTTAAATTCCTTAGCTCGTATGTTCGCATTTTACACATAACAGCTTATATTCGACGATTTGTAAATAAAACTCGAAATAATGACGGATCAAATAATAGATTTCTTCTAGGCAAAGAGCTTAAGATAGCTGAAGAATTTTGGATCCACTATATTCAGCGTAAATATTATTATAGTGAGCTCAACGCACTAACAGCTGGAAAACCAGTGCCAGCACATTCTTCGATTTTAAGTTTAAACCCGATTTTGGATGAAAAGAAGATTCTGCGTATAGGCAGTCGACTCACATATCTGGATAACGACTACGATTCCTCTTTTCCAATCATTTTAAGGAGATCGAATCATTTGACGATGCTGATCGTACGAGATGCTCATGAAAGACTTTTGCATGGAGGAGTAAATGCGGTTTTGTGTCGACTAAGGGAGAAGTTTTGGGTACCACGAGCACGCCAACTAATTAAAGGTATAACAAAAAAATGTAATGTTTGTCGCCGTATGTTTGGAAAGCCAGCTAATCAACCCTTTGCACCTTTACCTAGGAATAGATTATCTTCATCGAGACCTTTCGAGACTACAGGGGTAGACTTTGCCGGCCCGCTGTATGTTAGGATAAGTTCTGATGATACTAGCACGAGAAAGGTATATATTATGCTTTTAACATGCTCAGCGGTTCGAGCTGTTCATGTAGAAATGGTTCCCAACATGACCGTGGAAAGTGTTTTGCTAGCTCTTAGGCGCTTCATAGCTAGGCGAGGTGTTCCAAAAACTATGATCTCTGACAATGCTCGCACCTTTAAGCGAGCGTCAACGGAAATTAATGATATAGGAAGGTTGATTTGGAGTGAAAAATTTCAAGGTTTTGCAAGTAATCATAAAATATCCTGGGATTTTATTGTCGAACGAGCTCCATGGTGGGGCGGATTCTGGGAGCGTCTTGTTCGAAGTATAAAGAATATCTTACGTTTAACTGTTGGACGAGCCATTCTTACAGCAGAACAAATGGGGACTATTTTAACGGAAGTCGAGTCGACAATTAACAGTCGTCCTCTGACCTACATAGGGGATGATCCATTGGATTTAAGTCCTCTAACTCCCTCTCATTTTTTGCACACAACCTATTTCTATCACTTCTTCAGATGTGTGTATTGGTAACGCAACGTCTGCTAATCTAAGGGACATTTGGAAGGCGCATTTTAAATTAGTCAATTCCTTTTGGAAAAGATGGAGAATGGAATATGTGTAGTTGCTGAGATCAGTACATCACTCAACGAAGGTTGCATCCGAGAGTTGCTTACGTGAAGGGGATGTAGTATTAGTCTAAACCCAAAAAAACCACGTGTGCTTTGGAGATTAGCTGTTATCGAGAGCATATACCCCGGACGCGACTGAAAGGTCAGAGCCTGCGAAGTACGTTTTCATGACGACTCGCGTTTGAGAAGACCAATACAACACCTCTATCCTTGAGAAGTTCGAGATGAATAAGTTATTCGCCGGGGGAAGATGTAGAAAATAAATATACGTTGCATCTGATATTGTACTATTGGTTGAGATTGCGTATATGTATTGCCAAATTGTATTTGTAAATGAAGTAATGCAATTCATTCTTCATTTTTCTAGTCTCGCAGATCAGTCTTGTTAAAGATCTCGACCGGTGAATTTGTAGCAAACGCTGCAATAAAATGCAACTTTGGTTTTTTTATGCAGCTTTGGTTTTTTTATGCAGCTTTGGTTTTTTTTATGCTTTTCCTGTTAGCTATTTTCGACAGTCAGCATTGGCATGCTGGTTTGTTGGCTTATAGCGAATTGTATACTGGTAACTCATTAAAACTATGGCCCAACGCTGAAGACGATTTGCAGTCATCGTAGGAAGCTTTTTGTTAGGGTGAAATAATGTTATCAGGGGCTTTTGATCAGTGAAGAGAATAAATTTTCGACCATAGAAATACTGGTGGAATTTTGTGACTCCATAAATTATTGAAAGTGCCTCTTTTTCGATTTGGCTATATATCTTTATTGAAGTGTGTCCAGGTTTTTGATGCAAAAGCTATTGGCTGCATCGAACCATCTTGATTTATGTGCGATATGACTGCACCTATTCCGTGGGATGATGCAAGTGTGGCAAGAATTATAGGCAATTCTGGGCGAAAGTGCGCCAGTCGAGTTGCATTAGCTATTTGTTTCTTTATGTTTTGGAAGGCTTGCTCCTGATTTATGCTCTATTCAAATGGTGTATTTTTCCTACGAAGTGCATTGAGAGGAGCTGTTTGTGAAAATCAATGAATGAATTTGTTGTAGTACTTAATTTTTCCAACAAACGAATTCAGCTCTTTTAGATTACATGGTTTTGGCAAATTCTTGATGGCTTGCAAGCCTGCTTCTGATGATCGTACTCTACTAGCACTTATGATGTGCCCCAAATATTCCACCTCAGGCTGGAAAAATACACATTTGGTTTACTCGCAAACCGTGTTCAGACAACCGTTGAAAGACTAAATTCAAATTATTTAAATGTTCTTGCTGATCACTTCCTGTCACCAACACGTCGTCTAGATAAATAGCACAGCTAATTCCAGCTAATATCCTTTCAAGTGTACGTTGATAAATCGCAGGTGCACTAGCGATCCCAAAAGGAAATCGTTGATACTGATACAAACCCAAGGTAGTGTTCACGGCTGTAAATTCCTTAGATTCTTCCTCCAATTCGATCTGCAGATAAGAATCGGACATGTCTATCTTACTAAAATGTTGTCCTCCTGCTCACTTACGAAAAAGTTTCCTCGGGACGTGGCAATGGGTGCTGATCAATTTCCAGCTGCGTCACCTTGAAATCTCCGCAAATTCTTAATTTACCATCGCGTTTAGGTACTATAACTATGGGGGCTGCCCATTCGCTAAAACGGATAGGCCTCCTGATACCAGCTTCTTCCAGCCGTTTAGCTTCCTGATTAAAAGCTTCTAATTAATTGCGAAAATGGAATTGGTCTGGCTTTGAAGAAACTCGGTCTTGAATTAGGCTTTAGATGGAGACGGGCTTTAAAAGTCTTGCATAACCCCAACGTGGTTGAAAATAATTCAGAAAATTTAGAACACAGCGTATTTATGTCAGTTTTATAGGATGAATCTAGCATATTTAATGTTGTAGAGTTTTTATCGAAACCAATTCTTAAACCAAAAACGTGCCCCCAATCTAGTCCAAAAATATAACCATCTTGACTGACATTAGTTACTAACAACGGCAATTTATAAGTTTGGCCACAAAATTTTACTTCGACCTAGGTTTCGCCTAGTATGGGGACTGAATCAGCTCCATATGAATTCAAATTGCGACTAACGGGGCGATATTAAGTTGCTGATATCCCGAAATTCCAATAATAGATGCACTTGCACCTGTGTTACGGGTTTCTTTTGCTTTCCGTAACTTGGACTGGGAGTGCTTTCCTTAGAGGAGAAGATCACCAACCCAATTGAAATTTACTTTAATTTAAACACACACTTGTTTATCCACTTTTCTTCACTTCTTTATTGAATTTTAATTTACTATAATTTTGCCTTTAACTTATTTCAACTTTTAATAATACCTCTAGCTCTTTTATTTTATTAGAATAAGTTGCCTTACCGCTGGTGGGGGTCAACCTTATTCTTTGATTTTCAGAAAACTGACTGCCTAGTACCCTCGAAGTATCGGCTTTTTATTTAGGAGATCTTTGTTCGATTTCCTATTAACTCAGCAAAAATAGATGTAATTTCGTAGTGGGGTATGTGGGAATGGTTAGAATTGAATATCGGGAATGCCTTCCCGATATATCAGTAATAACCAATATTGCCTATATAAGCGATATTGGTACATTTCAACAGAGCATTTCCCCTGCGTTCAAGAAATTCTTTTCTGTCATTGGTTCACTTCCAAATATATAGGAAATAATTTAAACAGAAAGAAGTTCACTTCTAAGGATATAGGAAATAATGCAACTCGAAAGAAGAAAAAAAAGAAAGACAAAAACCAAAGTGCATTACTCAATAAGTGGGTCAGCCGCTATGCACTTTACACATGGG
Source organism: Dioctria linearis (assembly GCA_963930735.1). NCBI lineage: Eukaryota > Metazoa > Arthropoda > Insecta > Diptera > Asilidae > Dioctria > Dioctria linearis. Next base: position 186,019,692 of record OZ005742.1, on the reverse strand, counting down.
CTTTCCCAATTATGTACAAGTAAACGAACTGCAAGTAAACAAACAGTATGTACTGACAGTGGGATAGGTCAGGGCTAACCCAGTGTAGGTGCAATGCTTAAAATCGGTCTCGTGCTGTGACGTTTGGATTTTTTGTTCTGGGTGCGGTGTATTGCCGCAAAAATGTTGAGACTGCAATAATTTATATTAATTGTCGGCTAGCTGGGAAAAGACAACAGAGAAAGTTGTTTAAAATTAGAATTAGCTAGCCGTATGGGAATGAAAATTGAGATGCATGTGTTTTTAGGTTTTGCGTGAAGTGAAAGCGTGAAATTGATATTTATTTTGGGATGCGTTTTGCATAACCGCATTGGGTGTGTGTATTATTATGCCTGCATGCACATTTAATTGAATAATGTTATGCATGATAATTAGAATGTTGTGCATGATATTAGATAAATAAATGGGTAATGAATGGCGCTTCATTACACCATCCCCCTTAGAAAAAGAAAGTTCCGGTAATGGAGTGAATGGAACTTTCTGCAAAAGTGAATATCATAAAAATTTTTGTTTTTAGCCGATGATTCGGGGTACTTTACATTTTTTTTATTATTAATATCTTATAGCCCTAAGATTTCTAGGTTAGGTTACATTATTTGTTTAAAGAGAAAAATTATTCTATTATTCTAATATTTATGAAAATTCCTAGAATGGATTGCATGTAAAAATTACGCCTATTTCTAGATTAATACGTATAGAGTATATAGTATATGTATATAAAAAAATTATTACGCTTATTCCTAGAGTAGTACGTATAGAGTATATAATATATGTATATAAAAAATATTACGCTTATTCCTAGATTCGTACATATAGAGCATATAGTTCATGTATATAAAAATATAAAAATTTGTGTAGGATATTTTCATAAGCTTACATAGAAATTGTCGTACATATAGTGTAGCAAGCTTTAAAAGGGTTTTGCATACTTGCATAATTTTAGGTTGATATCAAGCTTTTATCATTACTTATTTTTTAAATACTACGTGGGTGACTTCGATTATATGTATTTTTATTAACATATTTTTTGGCGTAGTAAGAAAATCTTTCTCTTTCTCTCTTTTTTTATAATTTAATTTTATTTATGCTTAGCGAGGTGTAAATGGTTTTGCTTTGAAAGGATTTCAATGATTATGGTAACATCGTCAATTGGTAAGATGGTTTTGGGTTTTCGTTTTCTTGGATTTGTTGTGGTTGTGGGCTTTTATCAGTGCTGAGCTTTTTGGTTTTAATCTTTTTACATATTTGGACAATAATAACCATCAGAATTACCGCAAATAGAACATAAGAAATGACATAATGATGAATGTTGTGTGTATTCAATGTGGGGAAACTTATATTTTCGCTTTGCTTAAGCCGACCTAGAGCTTTGCTTATTGCCTCTAGTTCTTCGTTGTTATGGAATTTTATTACATGCACCTGGGCATTAGTGGAATTAATTTCTTCGGGAAGGGGTAGGCTGGATGTTAAATTTAGCGATGGGAGATAGTGGTTACTAAGCTCCGACGTTTTGGTATTATGTGCTTGGATAATTAGATCTTGGGTAATTAGATCTTGGGTACGGAGATGGCATCCCGTGGAGAGATTAATAATTCCTGTGTTTTCCAAGCTATATGTAGTAATATTATTTCCGCAAATGACATCGACCACTGTGATTTTTCGTATAGAAAAGAGCCACTTATTCGGTTGAGATAGTTGTATCCAAAAATCCATTTGAGGAACGGATTTGATATTACAAGAAGATGGTATTTCATGGCTGTGTTTGAGGAGTTGTACTTCGCATTGGTTATTTGTAGACTGGGTGTTAAATATGGGGTGTACACCACGGCACAAGAAATGTACTTGATCTTGCGTTTGACAGTTCTGTAAGTCAAATCTGTTTACGGTGTAATAGTGTTCTCTATTATAATCGATTACTAAATATTCGAGTGAAGGTTTTATAAAAATGAACTTATCTAGATGATTTGTCGGCAAGGGATGTATTTTCAGAAGCTGGTATTCATCTTTGAATGGGAGAGGGAGCTTGAGGTGAAAAATTATTCTATTGTCGAGAATTGTACTTCTCACGTTACCAATTTGATAGAGTTGTAGAAGGTTATTCTCGTTCTTGTCTATCGGTAAAGTGAGCGTATTGGGTAGTTCTTTTTGGATGTTTTCTAGGATATGTTTCATTTGAGGTGGGGTCATTATTGCTGGATGTGGTTTACCATGTAAGATGTTTGACAGCTACACGAAATAGCACGCGCCATTACAAGGCTCCGACTAATAATTAATTTTTCGATAATCAAAGTGAGATAATAAAAGTGTTATATAAAGTCTAAATACAGGAATAATCCGACGCTAATATTTTAATAGTTTAGTATACCAATCTCGATCAAAAACCTGAAAAATAAAGTGAAAAGTGTCATAACCAAACAAGTTTCTTTACATACAGGCACGCGCTTGCGTAGCCCCGTATATTATTCTACTTATCTTGAGATTTCTAAAACCACTTAGTCATATTAGACTATTTATTCCGAAATCTATTGGATTACAAAAATTGTTTATTGATTTTATTAAATAACATGTGAAGTGACATAACCTATAAGGAATCAATTACGGTGAGGTTTGAATTGTGTACTTACACTCATATAGCTGCCCAAGCATGGACTGTAAGAAATGCTCTAGACCAATTAGGAATGAGCCGTTATTCATATGTAATGGATTCTGTGGAAACGTATTCCATCAAAAATGTATGGAAATGCCGGCATATGACATAAACCTGCTAGCAACAAACAGAAACATTATATATATGTGTGACAATTGTCTAAAATTAAAAGAGGTTATGTTGGTAAAATTTGATAGTATATTAAAGCTAGTCCAAGACAGCAATGGGAAATTAAACAGGCAAGAGGGTGCAATTGAGGAAATATATAAAACACTTAAAAAATTAGATGAGAAAGCTACCACTACTGAATTAGATAACAATAATAAAGTAAAAACATATGTAGAGGTTGTAAAAAAGAACAACCCCATGGTTCCAGCCCAGGGAATAATAATAAGGCCTAGCACAGTTCAATCATCTGAAGATACCAAAAAGCATATAAAGGAAAAAATAAAACCAAGCAACCTGAAGATACCGATCATCGAAGTGAAGCCAATAGCAAATGGAGGAATTATCATTAAATCTAATTCTGCAGATAACAATGCGGTGCTCCTACAGGAGGCAACTAAAGAACTGTCTAACCTATATACTGTGTCTCTAAGTAAAAGAAGAGTCCCATGTCTATTCATATCAAACCTGGACAGAAACTATACTACGGACGAACTATTAAATGAGCTAGTGGAACTAAACTATTCCTTCTCAAAACAGAACCACCTTAGGATAGTACACAGTAAGTTAAACAGGCGCACGAATAAGTGGACAATAATATTTGAGGTGGATGGGGTGACCTACAAACGAATGATTGGACAATACTTAAATATTGGATGGAACTCACACTATGTCCGAGAGGACTTTAATATCATGATGTGTTATAAATGCCAAAAATATGGACACACAACAAAAAGCTGTGAAAACTCTGAAACGTGCAAGACCTGCGGAGAAAATCACGAATCATCTACATGTAATAAGAATAAAACCTGCTGCATCAACTGTCGCATGAGAGCAAATAAAAACAAAGAACTTAATAATACTATATTTAAACATGCTGCAGATAGTAAAGAATGTCCAGAATACTTGAGACGTGTGGAAATAGTGAAAAGCAAGACAGACTATACGTCTGCATCCATTTAAAAGACAACCAACAATGATAAATATAATATACCTGAATATCAGAAGCTTAAGAAATAAATTAAACGAAGTTGAACTCATAATTGCAAGGAGCCCTAACATAGATATTCTGGTACTAAATGAAACATGGCTATATCCAAACGAGGTGAATTTCTACAATATTAAAGGCTATACCGGAATCTTCAACTGTAGAAAAGAAAACCGGGGGGGAGGATCTGCAATATTTTTCAAGCAAGACATAAAGTTTAAAATTATCAAACAGGATATGAGGTATAATATGATTCTAGCTGAAATCAATATAGACAGCATAAATAGACTCAAAATAATGACAATGTACAAACCTCCGTGTGAAAATCCATATGAATTTTCAGATTATCTAGAGAATGTAATACTGCAGCATAAAAAACTCATATTCATAGGGGATACAAATATAGACTTGTTAACCAACAATAATATAAAAGCTCAATACTTAGACCTATTAACTATGCATAACTTTACGATCTTAAATAAAATTGGCAACGAAAACCCAACTAGGTCCACTGAAACTACTGCCACAATAATTGACCATGCATTCACTGATTTGGGAGAGTTGTACCGTATGAGCATAGGAATGCAAACAACTTCCATCTCTGACCATAAAATAATATCAATTGTAATATCTAAGAACATCACTCAAAAGAAAAAAATGGACAAAAAAATCATCGCAACTCTAAATGAGGAAAAGTATAGAAGAATGATAAGAGAAGGGACACATAACCTAAATGTGACAACAATTGAAGAGCTCATAGGTATCATTCAAGAAAGCAAAAAGCACAGTACTACATATAAAACGATTAGATGTAGAAATAAGACATGGATAACGACCAATATTATAGAGGAAATGAAAAAAGGGAGAAATTGTACAAAAAAACTAAGAAATACCCTAGCAATATAGATATAAAGAGACAGTACGCACGCGCTAGAAACCGTATAAATACGCTTGTAAGGGAAGCTAAACAGAAATCTATAGATATGCAATTACAGAAAGCACGAAATGATACAAGAAAAACTTGGAAAGTAATTAACGAACATATAACAAAAAAGGAAATCAGTGGCAAGGATACCATAGTAGAAATTTGTAAATCAGGAAGAGTTGAACATGACCCTAAGATAATAGCGAATGCGTTTAACAATTACTTTGCCAGCATTGGAAAAGATCTCAAAAATGGCCTGCCTCTGAAAGAACCAATAAAAAATACAAGACAACTAAAATCTATATTCCTTGAACCCTCAAACACTATGGAAATTGTAAATGTAATTAAAAGCCTTAAAAAAAACTCAGCGCCTGGATTGGATGGTATCTCAGCTACAGATCTAGCTGTTGCTGCTGACATAATAAGTCCTATCTTATCTTGTCTTGTTAATCAAGCCTTACACACGGGGGATTACCCCAGCACCCTGAAGAAAACGGAAATAATACCCATTTTTAAGGGGGGAGTTAAAAAGGAAATGAGCAACTATAGGCCTATAGCCATACTCAGTACAATAGGGAAAGTTTATGAAAAAATAATTGAGAAGAGAATTAGAAACTTTATTACCAGAATGGGTGGTTATGATCCAAAACAATTTGGTTTTCAAGAACATAGTGGAACATTATCGGCAACTTCCGAGACAATGAATATTATAAACCAGTACCTTGATAAGGGTGGCTATGTAGGGGCAGTTTTTATAGACTTGAGGAAGGCCTTCGACACAGTTGATCATCAGCTCCTCCTTGGTTTCTTGGATGAACTGGGAATAAGAGGTGTCGCCAATAAACTGATTGGAAGCTACCTATCAGACAGAAGACTTTACACTAGGATACAAAATGTGCACAGTGACCCGGAAATCCTCCACACGGGTGTACCTCAAGGCTCCATTTTGGGCCCAAATCTCTACTTACTTTATATCAATAACATACAGAATGCAAGTCTAAAGGGAGAGTACCACATCTTTGCTGATGACACAAACATTATCTACAATGCTAAGACTAGTGAAGACTTGCAGGAAATCATAAATGATGACCTCGTAAAATACAAGCTCTGGACTGATGGTAACAAATTGTCGCTAAACGAAGATAAGACTAAATTTATGATTTTTCGACAACACAATAAGGCAGATATAAACCCTCAGATAAATATTGGTTCTACACAACTACAGAGAGTAAAAGAAATAAAGTATCTTGGACTTACTCTCGACGAAAAACTAAACTGGAGCACTCACATCTACTCCATAATAAATATGATAATCCCTTTACTGGGGGCTATAAAAAGAATGAATTTGGCCCTAAGTAGTCAAACGGCAAATCTGGTATATAATGCACACATACTCTCACACTTTAAGTACAACATTCTCATCTGGTCGCAATGCTCTAAGTTTTTATTAAATAAGGTGCAAGTAACAATGAACAGGGCAATAAAATCACTATACAACATACCATGGTTTACATCTACTAGAGAAATATTACAAAAGACAAACAAATTAAGCCTAAATCAGATAATCAAATTGGAGAAGGCTAAATTCATATACAAATTGATGAACAAGCTAATCAAAACAAACCTGAAGATCACCACTGCTTCTGAACTCCATACTCACAACACTAGACGAAGGAACGAAATAAGAAAGACTACAGCAAACACGGACAGACTGCGCACAGGACTACTAGCAACTTCTAGTGACGTATACAATGCACTCCCAACTGAGATAAAAAATACTCCCAGACTACACATCTTCGCAAGCAAAGTAAGGGACCACATTACCAACCAGGACATGTAAAATTCTATAACCTACTACCTCTTATTTCCTTTGTAACTAACAGTAGTAATGGTGGTGCTATTATAGTAGCTTTGATGAAAGTAAAATAGAAACAAATTGTAGAAAAATTGTAAGCTTGTAATTTCTAAATACTAAGTAGCTTCTATTCCTAAGTATACTAAAACTTTACTTGGCAATGTAGTATGGTGCTGTGTGACATTCAGTTTAGGGATCAGTTTAGTGATCATAGGATCAAATTGTATATATTGGACTAATGTATTTTTACAATTATCCACAAACCATGTAGTGGTGTCTGTTGAACATGTCAAGTATAATCGAATATAATTAAGTACAATAGTAGATAATAAAAATTCTAATTCTGTCATATAGTTAGATAACTTCACAACCTCTTCCTAATACCAGCACTAGCTGCCTGGAAGAGGGAATGGTAGATAGGAAGCATTTACTTGAAAATACAGGGCAGACTGTTTTGGGTTAAATTGTTGTAGATTGACAATAAATAATAAATAAATAAATAAATAAATAAATAATAGCAAAATAAAATAAAATGTCTAACATCTGTTATCAGATCTAGTAAGAGGTTTTGGGTGGTCTGATATCGTACCATCATTAGTGCCGTTAGAGAGACCATCGTCTCGAGTTCAGTGGTAAAACTCTTCGATAGTTCATCAGTTTGTACGCGATTGGCTAGGTTACTCAAGGCGTGAAGCTTTTTCTCTACGTGTAGGAATTGTTCTTTTATTGTCATGCGTGTTTTATTGAATACATTAACTGTAGAATCAACGATGACGGTTTGATTCTTGATTAATTGCAATAGATAGTCTTGGTTGTTTTTTAATTTATCTATATGCGAGTTAAAAGTCTTAGCGTCATCCGCGTCGAGAGTGCCAAAAAGGGTCTTGCTTAGGGTTCCTACGGCAATAATTAATCCTTTTTTAAATCGAGTAGTTTCAGACTTTAACAGGAGTGAATTTTGTTTTAGGATTCCGATTATAGTGTATAATTGGTGTGTTATGCCTTTGCATAAGGGTGCCTTATTGTGGTAGTTTTCTATGTAATTACACAACCTATTTGTCTGTTGCGTATGATTACACAATTTCTCAAGTTCAAAATTGAATTCCTCTAAGTCATAATATGTTATTACTTGCCACTCGTTGCTGTAGAGACTTACTCTTCCTACTTCTTCGAAGTAGATTCCTGGATTGTTCTTCAGGATCGTTACTTGCAATGGTTCCTTTTGTATCTTTGCGTCTGCACTGTGGGTTAGGAGGATGAAGGCGAAAATCCATAATATCCTAAGGTGTAGATAAAAGAATTATTTTTCTATTCGATGAATAACTTAAGATTATTGTTGTGTACTGTTCTATTTTTGTTCCCTATTTTAATAGTAGTATTTTCCGTAGAATTAATAGTTACTATATCATAGGGTCCTGTCCACAACGGGGATAATTTGTTTTTTCTTGTGTGGTTCTTTAAAAAGACCTTATCTCCTAAGTTAAAGGTTCTCGCTTTCGAGTTTTTGTCATAGAATTGTTTTGATTTTTTTTATTTAGAATAGATTCTCTAGCTATCTGGTGACTATGTTGCAATCTCGCTTTTACCTCGTTGCTGTAATTATCGTAATTGTAATTTACCGTTGGGTTTGCTTTAATTATAGCTGGGATACTGGGTGGAAAACCGTATATCAACTCGTATGGACTGTAATTGGTACTGGAGTGTGTACTTGTATTATACGTAAACATAGCATACGGTATCCAAGTATCCAATGTTTGCGGGTCTCGGTTCACATAATGCCGTAAACATTCCGCAAGGGTTCTATGACTCCTTTCTAGAGCTCCATTGGTCTGCGGATGATATGGGGTTGTTTGCAGTTTCTTAATTTTTAATAGTTTACACATTCGTGTAAACATTTCACTCAGAAAGTTAGAACCCTGGTCTGTCAGTATTGATTCCGGTATACCGTGCCTACAGACTATATTTAGTACAAAAGCTTCAGCAATGCTGCGGGCTTCTGCATTTTGTAGGGGTATAGCCTCAGTGTATTTCGTGAGGTCGTCCTGGAAGGTGAGAAGAAACTTGTTACCATTGTGGCTTATTGGCAAGGGTCCGACTATATCTAATGCTATTCTCTCGAATGGCCTAGTACTAGTTGAGGTAATTTTCATAGGCACTCGAGGGTTTCTAACAAGTTTATTCATCTGACAAGATTGGCATTTCTTTACAAAGTTCTTCACATCTTTGCTCAATCCGGGCCAATTATATGCGGTTTGTATTCTTTTAACAGTCCGAGATATACCTTGGTGGCCACCTAACGGTGTTTTGTGAAAAGATTCCATTATGTGTTCTTGTTCCTTTTGATCAGATACTATTAACACTTGGGGTGTATAAATTTTTATTCCGCTACTTATGTTTTTTTAGAGAGAACGTTATCTTATTTCTCAATTCTGCGTGAGCTACTATGTCCAATTTGGGGATAGATATGTGGATTTCTGCAAGACCTTTTTCTTTTCCATAATCTTTTATTTTTGCTAGTATATGTAATACTTGTTTGTAATCGCTTTCTGTTTTCATTGGTAAGGGTGTTCTAGCAATTATGTATGTTTGTTTGGCATTTACGTACTCGTATAACTGTGTATTTTGCAAGGCATCATCTAAGGTTGGAATCAGTTCTTTCATGTATGTTCCAGTAGGATCTTCCGTTTTAGGTAATATGAAGAATTTATATGGTATTTTTTTATGGCTTAATATATGCCCTTTGATTTCAGAATAATTATTCATATGAGGAGATGAGATGTATTCATTATATATTTTATCCAAATCTAGAGTATCATGATTTAGACTAGGGGATTTTGCTCTACTACGAGTCATTACCTTGATAGATTTTTTAACTAAGATTTCAGGTTCTTCTGTTTTAATTCGGCTCAAAGCATCAGCATTTGCATTTAATTTACCTGGTTTATGTATTATCGTATAATCATATTCCTCTAGCTTTATTCGCCATCTCATAAGACGGTTGAGTCTTTCAAACTCATAAGCCACACGAGGGGTTTGTGATCAGTGACTATATTGAACTTCTTTCCGTAAATATATGGACGAAATTGTTCCACAGCATAAACTATGGCTAGGAGTTCTTTCTCAATTGTGGAGTATCTTCCTTCTGCAGGATTTAATGTTCGACTGGCGAAACAAATGGGATTATCTTTTCCTATATCTCCTTGGGATAAGACAGCTACTAGTGCAATGTCACTTGCATCAGTAGTGACTTTAAATTCTCTATCGAATTCTGGATAGGCCAGAATTGGTGCGCTGATAAGCTTTTGCTTTAGGATTTTAAATGATTCGTCACAAAATGTATCCCACACAAATGCAGTATCCTTTTTTAGGAGATTAATTAAGGGCTTAGCGAGTTTGGAGATATTGGGAACAAAACGTCTGTAGTATCCCACGAATCCCAAAAATGCTTTGATGTCTTTGGATTTTCTTGGAGTTGGGTATGTTTTTACCGCACTAATTTTACCTGGGTCAGGCTGAACTCCATTTTCTCCAACCACATGCCCTAGATAAACGATCTCTTTCCGAAGGAAGTGGCATTTGTCTGGCTGCAATTTCAGTTGGTGTGTTCTCAATCGATTAAATACCTCTACAAGTTTGGTGTTATGGTCTAGTAAATTATATCCATAAATCACGATATCATCCAGGTAGACAAAACAGCGAATACCTTGAAGTCCCGTTAGGGCGGTATTCATCAATCGCTGAAAGGTAGCTGGTGCTCCTTTCCGTCCAAATGGCATTCTATTATAGTGGTAATGTCCAAATGGAGTGCTGAACGCTGTTTTTTCTTTGTCCTCCTGTGACATCGGGATTTGGTGGAATCCATTGGCCAAGTCCAAGGTTGTGAAGTATTTCGATCGACCTAACTGATCCAAGATGTCAGTCATATTCGGTAATGGGTAAGCGTCCCCAAGAGTGACCTCATTTAAGCGTCTGAAATCCACTACGACTCGCCAACGTTTTTGTCCTGTTTCATCTGGCTTCTTAGGTACCAGTAACAAGGGAGAGTTCCATGGACTCTTACTAGGACTTATGATATTCTGGGCTATTATTTCTTTAATCTGCCTATTAATCTCAGTTCGTTGGGATTCCGGTAGTCGATATGGTTTGACATAAATGGGTGTCGTATCCGTCTTAACTGGAATCGAGTGAGCCGTAGCTTCTGTGTGTGTTAACACATCTCCTTCTAGATAGAATAGGTCGTTGAATTCTCTACACATATTTATCAGCGATGATTTCTCTTCCTGATTACAGTGCTCTAATTTTAAGGCGTTTTCTAATATTTTAAGCCGGTTTTCTATTGGATCGGATTTATAATTGGGCTGAATCACCTCATAGCTCCGTAAATAATCCCAAGTAGGCTGTATGTCATTAATGGAAATTTCGACATGATTCTCATTGGCATTCATCATTAATACCTGTACCATATTATTGCTTGCTCGTGACAAGGTATTCCCTATATAAATGCCTGGCCTTACTTCATTGTGGCTTAGCAATATTTCGCCCTCTTTTCCTTGCGATGGAAGTGAGACGATTACTTCTGAGCGTGCAGGTAGTACAACTTTATTTGCTTTTATTTTAGCTTTATTAAGTTTTTCTCCAGTTATATCTTTATCGCTCAGCTTGGATATCGTAAGGGATTTTCTATCCTCGATTGTATTTGGTTGACTAGCTTTATTAGTTGTACACAGATCACAGTCGTAGCGTCGTGAATCTGTATCAACTTTTCGATTTTTACTAGTAGTAGCTGTATACAGATCACAGTCGTAGCGTCGTGAATCTGTATCAACCTTTTGTTTTAATGAACTTGCTGGATTTTTTAGCATTAACATCATTAAATAATAGAGAATTTGAAGGAAAGTTACTATTATATTTGGGTTATTAGTTTGCCCATTACTTATTATTGCTGATTTCTTCATTTCGGGATTTATTTTTACCGTGTTCTTCTCGACATATATTTCATCAATTTTACTTTCTTTTTCTGGCGAAAGTATTTCATTCAGGGAACTTTTATGCTCCTGACTTGAGTGTGCGTTCAATATTAAAATGTTTTTTGAATAATCTATAATACACCTGTATTTAGATAAAAAGTCATTTCCGATAATCCCGTCATAGGGTAGATTATTATCGTTTGGAATTATGTGGAAAGGGTGTTCTATTTGACAATTATTTCTGATGTTTATTATTCCGTAGGAGACTCCAAATGAAGGAAAGCAATTTCCAGACAAAGTAGTTATGGTGCATTTTTCTTTCTCGTATATGAGCGCTAAGTCATCTGTGACCTCAGCTTTAAGTAATACTTATTTCGGCACCAGTATCTATTATAAGGTTTACATTATCTCTCTGGGATATATTAATACTAACCGAAATTACTAGGGCACTATTTTGTACTTTCATTGGAGTGCTAACTAGGCTAATTTGTGGGCTTGGTGGACAACGGCCTGAGTATTCTCCTCGCGGGAAGTTTCGCCGTCTGAATACACCCGCGTGTACTCGTTTCCCAAGGAAACGGTTTCTGGAGTTGTCCATCGTACGTGTTTCATGTGACGAAGGTTGAGATCTGTCACTATTTTCAATGTTGGGGTAACTCTGCTGCTGGTATGATCTTGATTGAGTTCCAAATTGAGTATTTCGATTTGGATACTGTATGCGGCGCTCGTCGAATTGTCTTTGTCTGCAGTCTCGAGCGTTGTGGTTTGGCTTACGGCAGTAATCGCACGTAATCCTATTTATTTCCCGTTTAATATTCGGGTAAGAATGCATTAAAGGTAACTGTTTCCTTTTGAAGCAGTTCTCTCTAGTATGGCCTCTTTTAGCACAGAACTCGCACACTGGTACATTTGATGTGATTCTCTGGCTGCTAGGTTGCGACTCCTCAATGCGCTGAGCATGTTCGGAAGCGAAGGTTATTAGCTTCCTTAGTGAGGTTTCCGATCGTGCTTTTACGATAATTTTTAGCTGCTCACTTTTGAGGCCATCTTCAAATGCTCTAATGGCATTTTTCTCATTCTCAGCAATGAGGTATGCCCGCGCTGAAAGTTCAGTGGCTTCATTATCTGTGGCGCTGTTCAAATCAGCTCGCTGTTTTGTAATACGCGAAGCAAAATCATAAATATTTTCTCGGGGAGATTGCTTAAGCCGCAATAGTTCTCCTTGTATCGCTACACGTGGTCTATGCTCCTGAAACTGGTTGACAAGTTCGGTTTTCAAATCTTCCCAGTTTGAGACCTCTTTATACTTAAAGATGTCGTAAGCTGGACCAGTTAGTTTGGTTTTGAGGATGCTGAGAAGTATTTTCTTGGCGGCATCGCTCTTAGAAGTTAAAAATAACATGTCCAACACGCGAGATATCGATGCAGATCACCTGAGTTTCCATCAAACTCTGGGATCATATTTTGTGCATCAGTTAGTGTTATTCTGAGGTCAGATGACCCTGAAATGGAACCCGTAGGTGAAGGTGTAGGAGGCTGAGTCATCCTGGCTCGGTTTGTGGCACGTAAATATTTGGATCCATAGTGTCTTCGTCGGATTCAGCTGGTCTTTCATATTCCATGATTTGTTCCTGGATTGTGTTGGATACGTTTTCCCTTCTGGGGCCCATTTGTTCCATTGTTGGTTGTAATTTATATACTGTAATATTGTTTATTTCACAATCCCTGTGCGCCTGGCTATCCCAGCTGGGTCCAGCCGGGTTGTGTAGACACAACGTTGGGAAAACCTTTAGAGCCTGGCTTAGGTTACCTTTTGCACAGGTAGCTACTGGATATTGATATTATGATATCGATCCGTATCGCTGCCACCAACTTTTTGTTACGGGTTTCTTTTGCTTTCCGTAACTTGGACTGGGAGTGCTTTCCTTAGAGGAGAAGATCACCAACCCAATTGAAATTATCTTTAATTTAAACACACACTTGTTTATCAACTTTTCTTCACTTCTTTATTGAATTTTAATTTACTATAATTATGGCTTTAACTTATTTCAACTTTTAATAATACTTCTAGCTCTTTTATTTTATTAGAATAGGTTGCCTTACCGCTGGTGGGGGGTCAACCTTATTCTTTGATTTTCAGAAAACTGACTGCCTAGTACCCTCATTCATTTCATTTAGGAGATCTTTGTTCGATTTCCTATTAACTCAGCAAAAATAGATATAATTTCGTAGTGGGGTATGTGGGAATGGTTAGAGTTGAATATCGGGAACGCCTTTCCGATATATCAGTAATAACCAATATTGCCTATATAAGCGATATTGGTACATTTCAACAGAGCATTTCCACTGCGTTCAAGAAATTCTTTTCTGTCATTGGTTCACTTCCAAATACATAGGAAATAATTTAAACAGAAAGAAGTTCACTGCTAAGTATATAGGAAATAATGCAACCCGAAAAAAAAGAAACACAAAAAACAACGTGCATTACTCAATAAGTGGGTCAGCCGCTATGCACTTTACACATGGGCTTTCCCAATTATGTACAAGTAAACGAACTGCAAGTAAACAAACAGTATGTACTGACAGTGGGATAGGTCAGGGCTAACCCAGTGTCGGTGCAATGCTTAAAATCGGTCTCGTGCTGTGACGTTTGGATTTTTTGTTCTGGGTGTGGTGTATTGCCGCAAAAATGTTGAGACTGCAATAATTTATATTAATTGTCGGCTAGCTGGGAAAAGACAACAGAGAAAGTTGTTTAAAATTAGAATTAGCTAGCCGTATGGGAATGAAAATTGAGATGCATGTGTTTTTAGGTTTTGCGTGAAGTGAAAGCGTGAAATTGATATTTATTTTGGGATGCGTTTTGCATAAACGCATTGGGTGTGTGTATTATTATGCCTGCATGCACATTTAATTGAATAATGTTATGCATGATAATTAGAATGTTGTGCATGCTATTAGATAAATAAATGGGTAATGAATTGCGCTTCATTACACCTGTGTCTAAAATAAATTCCATTTCCTTCCCGTTCACAACAATTCCAATTAAAATTAATTTATTTCCATCCGTAGGCTCCTTTACCGTAAGTATGTTTTCTACATTCAATGAATGTACATGATCTGCCCTTGCGTGGCTATGATCACAACCTCGAATTGTGTTTGATTGTTTTTTATAGCTGCTGCCGCTAAGACATACTGGAGAAATATGCCCGGATTTGCCACATTTACGACATACTGCGTTTAGAAACTTGCAACGCTCTCTTTTATAATGTGAATAACAACCTGCACAAGATCTAACTAATGTACTTACTACTTGCGTTCGTTTGATAACGGTCCTTGCTACTGCTTCTTCTACGCGCATATTGTTTAACTAACGGCTCCGACGCGGTCTGATCTGATTAACTTCTGCCGTAGTGTACTCTGACCCATATTTAATTAAATCGATGGATTTTTGAGTTGCTACATACGATTCGGTTATTGTATATAAGTACTTCATCCAGAGATGCGTTAGGCTTTTGCAAAGCAGCTGCACGTATAGCTTCATGAGGTGTATGTAAAATAATGATGTCTCTAATGATTTTAACTACATATTCGATTTCGCAATTATCTTTCGAACATACAAATTGGCAATCGCGTGCCAGGCCTCGCATATCCGCAATCCAGTCTGAATAGGTTTGATTAGCTTTCATTCTGCACTTGAAAAATTCGTATCGTGCTCTGCATATATGAACCTTTGATTTAAAATGTTCCGATAATTTTTTTGTTAGGTCAACGTATGTTTGTTCTGAAATTTGCTTCGATCTAAATAATTTTTGCAGTAATTCATAGGTGTTAGATCCTAACCACGATAAAAAATAAGCACGTTTTTGTGTTTCACTTACCACGCCATAGGCTGCGAAATGCTGTTCGAGCTGTTGTATATAAGTTGGCCACCTGCTTCTTTCTTTATTGTAGTCATGAAATAGGGGTATACTTGATGCAGTTTATGACGTAGAAACTCCGTTAGCTTGCATCCAGCTGCGTTGCTCTTCAATGAGTTTATTCATAAACTCTTGTTGAGATTTGAATAATTTTGAAACAACGCTCGCTAGTTCTGTCATTATTATAGCAATTATCGCGCGGAAAAAAAATTATTTTTCCATTTTACCGGCACTAATCTTTGTGTTTATTCACACTGCTAATTTATAACTACATACATACGTATGGTTCTTACACTCGTCGCCAATATGTTGTGTATCTAAATAAAGAACAACTGATCACTGCACTTATATACATAAGTTTATTATAAAGAATTCAATAAATCATACAATTTATAATTACTCTTAAGCGCACACTAAAAACTACTGCTCTAGTTAAGCCTTTAGGGCGATCGTATGTTCGGGTACAGAGCAAGGCAGCAACTGCACTGGCCAGTACTCTGTTGCTGTGATGGACATATATTGTTGCGGGTGTGGCCTTTGGTTCGTTATTTAACACTCTATATTAAATAATTAATATATAAGTTCTTTATTTCACTCTAATCATATAAAATTCACAATTCCTCAATTAATCAACTCAACTCTAATTATCGCTAACACTGTACTTTCAATTATCGCAATCTAATTACACACTTTCGCTTCTTTATTACTTTCACTTGTTAACACTGCAACGTCTAAGACACGACTCTTTTTCTGGCGATGACAACTGTTATATTTATACCCTAGAAACTTTCCGGATTATTCTGGAGTGTTCTATTTCCAAAAGCTTCTTGACTGTTCTATAGATATATATATATATATATATATATATATATATATATATATATATATATATATATATATAGATCCCGAGGACCGAAACAAAACTGCTTTCTCAGTTGGAAGTGGATTATGGCAATTCAAAGTTATGCCATTTGGATTATGTAATGCTCCAGCCACATTCGAACGGCTCATGCAATGTGTTTTACAAGGATTTGTTATGCTCCGTTTCCAGAGCATAAGAATGGTCTGCCGACTAGCTATGGAGAAAGGGTTGGATGGTAAATGAAATGGGTATATCACCTGTAAAGGGCGCCACGTGGTTTGTTTGAGTCCACAAACTCTATATAAGTTTGTTGCGGAAAAAGAAATAAAATTATAGCCGCTCTAAAGTTTACGTTATAATATTTATTTCGGGGCTTAAAGGTATAAATTTAACCTTGGCACATACATATCTCTGACTTCTAATTAAAAGCACTCGTAACTTGCATGATTCCTTCGACAATAATAATGAAAATGAAATGTTACTTAGCATACAAGGCAGCACTCATTTAATAAACTCAACACGAAAAAAAATATTATATAAATATTAATTATGGATTATGTAAATATCAAAATGGCACACGGCAGTACTTATCTTCTTTTATACTCCATTTTGCTTCTATTAATCTGCTTTCCCTTTTTTGTTCTTAGTCCGCCGAGATTCTCCTTCTTTCTTCTCCTCTTTCTTTTTAATATTTCTTTAACACCTCGCTCGAATTTGAATTTTTTTTTCAACTTTAAATATTTGTTTTTCAACTTTAACTAATTATTTTTCAATTTTAAATAATTTTCTCCATTTAACTGCACACTAGTTATTGCTCCGAATTTCTGTCAAAAAAACTGATGCCTTCACCTACCAAGGCCGTCGGCTTTATCAGAAATCGCCCCCTATTTTGGAACTTTTCAAATATTTTCCAAAATACCTCCCAATTGGTACTGACCGTTTGGAATCGGTTTAAATTTTTTAATAATATTATATATTTTTTTGTTTGAAAATAATCGGGAGAAAATACGCTTTAATCTGATATATTTGAATATCCTGTTAAAATTCGTTTTCGTTGGATAATCATCGATTAAAGTTTTGTTTTGACAACCCTTTTCTATTATTTTAAATCTCTTGAAATTCCTCAATTAAAGTGAATTTTATTCAAAATTATTTACAGACATTTGCCTTGGGCTAGGAATAGCTCTATCCATGCATTCTTTATATTCGGGCTATAAAGTTTCGGGCGTACAACGAAGTTTTTATTGTGCGAGGTTAGGAACATAATTTTGCTTCACATCATCTTGCCATTAAATAGGTATGTGACGTTATATTATATTATTAATAAAAATTCAGAACCTAAGTCTAATAAATAAACTACTAAATTCATTATTCTAAATCTAACTAAACTTAATCTTATCTAATTACAGCTACTTATCGCATCCAGTATGGTACCCAGGAACGAAGGACAATTCCAGTGACTGCAGCTCATCATGAACAAATATAGGTATGCTGTGTGTTGTATGTTGTGTTACATTTATATATTAAGGCATGACGTATGTATCATGTGTGCATAATTTCCGTTTTCTATGTCGTATGTTGTGTTTATGTTAATCCATCACGTATGAATCTTATATGAATGCTGATTGTTTTCCAGGCTGATTAGTTAACATCCATGTTTACGAAATCCCGAATCAACCTAGCCGGTCTTTCACATCGTTGAAACCAATCGCTTAGATCTCTCCAAGTGGAATTTAGGTAAGTGTCATCGATATTCTATTTCTAAAATGTATAAAAGAAATTCTTTTGCAGCATCATTCCAGTTGAGAATGACGACGACACGCTGGACAAAACGGACACAAATCGGGTAAGTTATGGTATAGGTATAGGTATGCACACATAGATATTTCCTAATTTATATAATCACTTCCAGGCTCAGGCATCAGGCGAGGCGTAACAGATTATCCTGGAAAACATGTCTTGTCTACTTAGATGACATAATTGTGATCGGAAGGATATTCGAGGAACATAAAAACAACTTACGGGACGTACTTCAAACACTGAGAGATGCGAAACTGAAGCTCAGTACGAATAAATGCGCTCTATTCAAAAATGAAGTAAAATATTTGGGGCACATAGTTTCATCACAAGGAGTAAGAACTGATCCAGAGAAGATAAGAGCTCTCAAAAATTGGCCTGTTCCAAAGGACAAACAACAATTAAGGAGTTTTTTTGGATTAGCTACCTACTACATGCGATTCGTAAAAATTTTGCAGATATAGCCAGGAGCTTACAGCAAATTACGGAAAAAGGGAAACCGTTCATATGGTCAGATAAATGTAACGAGGGTTTTGCAAATTTGAAGCAACACCTCTGTGGAACTCCAATGCTTCACTATCCAAAGCTGGGAAAAACTTTTATTTTGGACACAGTTGCTAGCAATGTAGGTATTGCTGCAGTGCTTTCACAGGAGGAGGCTGGTCAAGAAGTTCCAGTAGCTTATTTTAGCAAAGCACTTTCAAAATCAGAGAGAAATTATTGTGCTACAAGGAAAGAGCTACTTGCCATTGTAAACTCAACCAAGCATTTCCATAAATATCTCTACGGGCAGAAATTTATCCTCCGCACTGACCATGCAGCGCTTAAATGGCTTTTGCAGTTTAAGAACCCTGAGGGGCAAGTGGCGAGATCGATAGAGCGACTCTAAGCTTATGACTTTGAAATCCAACACCGAAGAGGACGTATCCATGGAAATGCAGACGCCATTTCACGACGTCCTTGCAAAGTTGAATGCAAACATTGCGTTCGGGTGGAAGAGAAAGAAACTAAGGAAACTATACAGCTGATAACGGTGGAAACATATACAGGCTGGGACAACGAGAGTTTGCGAACAGCACAACGAGAAGACCCACACATATCACCCATTCTTGCTTGGAAAAAAAACATGGAATGACCACAATGGAAGGATATATCCGAGAGGAGTGAGAAACTGAAGAGGTACTGGGCTCAATGGAATTCTCTTCACGTTGAATGTGGTATATGCAGAAGCGGAGGAGAAATGCATATGTATAATGTAGGAGCCCCATTTGAAAGGATAGCCGTAGACATCGCTGGACCTTTTCCAGAAGCAGATAACGGTAACCATTATATATTAGTTGCTATTGACTATTTCAGTAAATGGGCTGAAGCTTATGCAATCCTTAATCAAGAGTCTACCACAGTAGCGGATCAAGTAATAATGAATTGGGTCAGTAGATTTGGTGTACCCCAGGAACTTCATTCGGACCAAGGACGGAACTTCGAATCACAGACCTTCCAGGAGATGTGTATAATGTTGGGAATAAGAAAAACCAGGACAACTTCTCTGCATCCACAATCTGATGGCATGGTAGAGCGCTTCAACAGAACTTTGGTCGAGCATCTAAAGAAAGTAGTCGACTATCATCAACGCGACTGGGAACGACATATTCCCGTTTTCCTATTGGGTTATCGATCAGCTGTTCACAACACGACCAGACAAACTCCAGCGAAGGTTGTATTCGGAAGGGAGATGCGTTTACCAAGCGACCTCAAGTTTGGTATACCCAGAGGCGAACAAAAGTTACCAGACGATTATTTATCGGAACTTAGACAACCATTAGCGTACACGAGGTTACGAGAGCAAAATTAGCAATAAATACTGGTCGGATGAAGACCCGCTATGACTTACGTGCTAACTCAGCCGGATTTAATGAAGGTGACCTTGTTTGGCTGTACAACCCGAAACGACGTAAGGGACGTTCTCCCAAGTTACAACAACACTGGCAAGGACCGTTTTCAGTAATGACTAGAATTAATGACGTAGTATATAGGATTCAGCGGGGTACAAGATGCAAACGGAAAATCGTTCATCTAGATCGTTTATGTCAATACTGCGAGCATCACGACCGTGGATTACCTGTTTTTCGGGACGAACAATTTTAAGAAGGGGGCAGTGTTACACGCCATAAAGTGATGCAAGCGACATCTATTGGAAATGGAAATAACTTTAGGTTATTGACATCTTAGTAAACTGGGCTTGGAGAATGGAGTATTCAGGAAGGTTCTAGGATAATTCGTAGAGTATAAATACGGCGCTACTCACATCCAGGAGGCGAATCTTCTTTCAGACAGTGAAGTGAACGAAGAAAACTATTGCGATAATTAGATCTACAGTACTAGCAACAACTATAAAGAGTTGATTTGATAATTATTTGTGAATTTGTGAGAGTAAACAGCAAAGTTAAATAAAGAATGAACTTTTGAATTATATCCGAAATATTGTGTTTTATATAACGAACTAAGGCTACGCTCGTAACAATATTATTCTCGTTCATTTTTTGTATCAGCTTCTCCATGATGTAACCAAGTTGAACATTGGTTATCCCTTTTTTTATTATATTTATCTTATGTTTCTTATTTCGGAGATGGATGTGCATTCCCATATATAGAATTGGCCTAATTCTATATTGTCTCGATTTTCCCATCCGTTTTGCTGCTTTTTCATCATATTCTTTTGGTATCATTGATTTTAATTTCTCAGAGTCCAATTTTATTCTTGACAGAGCATCTGTGTTTGTATTCATTTTTCATTGTTTATAAAAAATTTCAAAATCGTAATCCATGAGGTCTAAACGTATTCTCGTTAGTTTCGAAGAAGGGTTCTTATATGTGAAGAGGCTGAGGCCACGCTCGTTACAATATGAATATACGAATAAGTATATATATAGAAGAAGAGGAACAATTTTTTCCATCTCCTTCGATCTTCGTTTAATTCAATAAAAACTTTACATATTGAAATTGAAATACGCTCCTCCTAGAAGCGAACTCTGCGGTAAGACTTCGTGAGCTTGCTGGCCAGAGGACTTCAAACAAAATCAGTAATCGATACCTTGCAATAGAGTTTCATAAGCCTATTGTTCAGAGTAAAGATTTTGATTGAAAGTAGCGATTCTTGCTGCAATTCTTATCCTTTTTGTTTTAAAGTGAATATTGTATTAACGTTTCCACCTTTAATAAACCCCACAAACTGCTCCGTTTCATATTGGTACATTTTCCTATTTCACTCTCCTTATATTTAATCCCAAAAAGTATTTACATACAAACAACTCATTTCAATAACCTTTCGCTACTCTGCTTGGTAGCCACAGTATAAAATATAGGTTTCATAACTTATCAATTTAGTCATAATACTTATAATACTTAGCAAAGGTTTGCGTGAATTTTTTTTAAGGTTATATCACATTCGTATTCGTTGTTAAGAGTCATTAAAAGATTTGTACCTTCATTTTCAATTATTGATTTGGTTTGATTTGGTTTCTTGATTGCAATAAGACATATACCAATACATATACATTTTGAAACAAAGCTCACCCTATATGCGACTTTGAAAATTTTCTTTTTCTATCCTCGATCAGCTGTTAGGCGTTGCAATATATACAGTCATACGTTTAAAATTACAAGTTTTAGCTGTGATGGTTTTTGCATTTTCTTCCCAATTTATACATCCTATATAACTGACAGACATGACTGAAGAAAACAAATCTGTTCAGCCACACCTGAAATGAAAGAAGGAAACAGGCTAAAATCTGTTTGCATAAAATTAAAAAATACATACACACAACCTGAGATTTCTCACAGATCCAGGGCAGCTCCAGGGAGGAAGCATTCCTGTTCAAACTAAGGGAGAGAAAAGAACTGAAAAGAAAAAGAAATGTGAATTAATGAAATGAATTAAAAAAGATTTTTGTGTATAATTAGAAAATACAACCTAAACGTATTACCAACAGAACTTTACTCACCTGAATTTTTACTGACATATGTCGATTTCACAAAAAAAGAAAACAAATCACTGCGAACCGAACCTATTAGAACTGCACGTTATGTCAAATTATTAATAAATGAAAGGGGGCAAACTTCAGACTCCACAAGCTGAAATCTACCAAAATCTGAGCACCTACTACTCAAATCAGTTTGATGCCAATAATAATTCACAACACGCAACCATCCACAAAGGCAAAATGGCCTCCCATATTCCGCCAAAGTGGGGAGCTGCGGATGGGTTAAAGTGCTAAGTTATTCCCTTTGAGGCTAAATGCTCTGCTGCAATAGGATTCGCTTCCTTAATGGCTTGTTTTAATTCCTTATCTAGAACTGTTTTACCGCCAATAAAATTTGTGCCACAATCCGAATATATGTCAGTGCATAATCCTCGTCTGGCTGCAAATCGTTTGGGTGCTACCAGAAAAGCTTCGGAAGTTAGGTCAGATACCAATTTTATATGAATTGTTCTTGTAGCCATGCAGACAAATATGCAGAAGTATGATTTGTGAGTTTTTACATTTCTGAGCTTCGATGTGATCGGTCATGCATAGTCGAAGCCAACTTTAGTGAATGGTTTGCTTATGTTTACACGAGGTGAAGGTAGATTCCCCATCAATTGTGTTGATATATTATTGCGATGCCTAGCGCTATATAGATTGCTTGTGATGCAACGTCGTGCATCTAGAATCCAGTATTTGTTTCCACTTATGCTTAGTACTAGTGCGGTACCTCCATGTAATGTCTCAAGATGAAGCTTGTTGATAATTAGTGATGTTACATGGTGTTTCTGTGGTATAATGATTGGGTGCTTTCTATTGTAGGGTAACAATGCGTGGTGTAATCGTCCACTCAATCGTATTAATCCATTTCGATCCATGAATGGACTCAGCTTAATGAGTTTACTGTCATTCGCCAATGATTTGTTTCTTAACATGTTCTTGTAGTCCTCTGTGAAAGCTGTACGACTCTCAAAATAGTTATATGTGTCTCGTCCCACTCTGCACTAGTAAGTTTGCCCAAGCGCCTTTGTGTTGGGTTCTTACAATTGTATGTAAAACGAATTAATGTCGCTACGATTCGAATTAATCGCGTAAAGGATGAGTATCTGAGCGTGATGTCTTCGTCTGGATTGATCACCGGTTGACTATGAACTTGTTTTTTAGCTTCTAAATCTGTGTGATCGTCAATGTTCTTAAGTGATGGCCATTTCTCTGGGTCTTTTAATAACCAGGGTGGCCCATGCCACCATAGCTTTTGTTGGAGTAAGCTAGTAGGTTTGATACCTCTTGAAGCTTAATCAGCTAGATTGTCTCTTGTGGACACATGATGCCACTGGTCATATTTTAATGAATCTTGAATTTCAGCGACTCGATTGGCTACATATATTTTCCAACGTGAAGGATGTTCTTTTAACCATTGCAACACAATCATTGAATCTGGCAATGTGAAAATTGCTATGCCTTGAAACTGCATGTCTTCAACTGTTTTTTTTCAGCAGCCTTGCCAAGAGAAGTGCTCCATTTAACTCTATTCGTGGTGTTGTTGTGGGTTTGATGGGTGCCACTTTAGATTTCGTAGTAAGTAAAGTAGATCGCACGTTCGAGTCTTCTTCCTCGACTCGCAAATATAGTACGGCTGCGTATGCCTTTGCTGAGGCATCGCAAAATCCATGGAGCTGCATGTGTGCTCCTGTCCGATACCGGACCCATCTTGGTATCTTGAGCTCTTGTAAAACTTCAAGCTCATCTTTAAACTCTGGCCATTCTCTTTGAATAGCTTCTGATACTCGGTCATCCCATGACAAGCCTGTAACCTACAATGTCTGCATTAATAATTTCGCTCTGATAATAACTGGTGTCAGCCACCCAAGAGATGCAACCTCTGACAATATAGTTCGTTTTGTAATGCTTGCTGGACTTTGTCTAGGTGTAATATGAAATGTGAAGTGGTCTTTTGCAGTATACCATCGTATACCAAGAGTTTTTATGGAATCATTTTCAGAAAATATCAACGTACCCTTTAATTTCCGTAGGTCAGGTGATAGTTGGTTAAACAATTGCACGTCATTGCTCGACCACTTTCTGAGATTAAATCCTCCTGCTTTCACCATTGACATCAACTCCTTTTGCACTGTTTCGTCAACATGAAAGTCAGAAAAGGTAGCCTTGGATGCTAAGGGCCATGTATCCCTTTCATCTTCCGCTAATTGTTGGAGTGTTCTTACTGTCAGATAGGGTGCCGACGAAGTACCGAATGTGACGGTTTTCAATTGATAATCTTGAATTAGATTAGTTTGCGGATGTAGCCAGATAATGCGTTGGAATGAACGATGTGCTGGATGCACGTCTATCATCCGATACATCTTCTCGATGTCTGCATGCATAGCAAATTTGTGTTTTCGCCATTTAAGTAGACTCGAGAAAAGTTTTGGTTGAAGTGTTGGCCCCTTTAACATATGATCGTTTAAAGAAGTGCCATTGGTTGTTTTCGCTGACGCGTCAAAAAGATGTTAGTTGTGGAGCTATCTTTGATTACCGCGTGGTGGGGTACATAGTAATGTAACTCGCTTGATGTAGATAGCTTAAACTCTACCATGTGTCCCAACTGTATATATTCGTCGACACATTGCTTGTAATTTTTCTTTAATTCAGGATTCCTTGCTAACTGTCTTTGTAAGCTTAGGAATCTTTGTATGGCTTGTGGCCTAGATTAGATATATAGATTGTCCTAGTACGGGAGCTTCGTTCTCCCGAAATGGCAGTGTTAAGTACATATAATAAAATAGGTTAGAACATACATATGTATAATACAATTGTCTGTTTTTCTCTATGTAATTACTTACTGATAGGTTAGTGTGGCAGTTACTTGTATTTAATACCAATATATATGAATTGTGTTAACCGTTAATCTCGCACGAGAGCAACTAGAGCAAATTATAAAACTTACAATTTTAAAACAACGGGTGTTTTTCATTTAAAAAATATTTCGAAAAATCAATTATCGCAGTCTCATCTAACAGCTGCACTCGCAGTAAAGAGCATTTGGTGCCGAAACCCGGGACGGAAATTGTGAGATAAACTCTTATCAGTGTAATTTTCCAACGTCAGACACATTAACTTTAACCCGACGCGGTCAGTGAACTACAAGCACCTGTGCAGTGATAAGTTTACCAATTTTATCATTAAAAAAAAAAGCAAAAAAGTGCAGCATTTAAAGTGGATATCGTGATAGTTTCAATAGATTCAATGACACGATCAGTGACTGTGTAACGGTGAATAAAGTGTTGGTACATTTGCGAAATTTTGGTCGTACAGGTGCTAGTTACATACACATTCCATCCTATTACAGTCATACGCAGTAAGTCTATTCCAATTTTCTCTTAATTTTGTTATTAAATAAATACGTCATACACATATATGGAGGGCTTATTGGCTCAGCAACAAGCAACGGGTGATTTAATCAGCAATTTCATGGCCAATACAAACAGAACCGCAAAAGAAAAACGGAACGAATGGTTTATACAAGCAAGATTGGAACTATTGCGAAAGTACTGGGACAAATTCCAATCCATACACGAGAAAATAATGTCACAAGATATCAGAAAGTACCTCACGGAGCCATATTTTGCACAAAATTCATATGACTCCGTAGAGTTAAGCTATTGCGAGAGTTACGGCGAATTAAAAGAAAGTATCACAAACTTCCACGTGGGCCAGTCTGAGCATAACTCATCGGTAATTTCATCATCCACAGTTTCCTTGTCTACTCTGCCTAAAATATACAATTAACACGATTTGGTGGAGATCTCAAAGAATGGCTGTCATTCCATGATTTATTTAAAAGTGACATTGATTCTAACAAAGACTTAACTGGTGCTCAAAAGCTATATCGCCTAAAGACTTGCCTTTATGGTCCAGCTGAACATTTACTACGTAACACCGTAATCACTGACGCTAATTATTCAACAGCCCTGGGATCTTCTCTGCGAAAGATACCAAAATAGGCGACTATTAGTTAATTCATACCTTCAATTACTTACGTCTTTACCTTCTATGAAGACCGAAAATGCCGAAGAACTATGCAAATTATACGATGGTACTATAGAAGCAGTTAAAGCTCTAGAGTCGTTGAAACGTCCCGTCGATAACTGGAACGACTGGCTTGTATTCAGTACAGTACAAAAATTAGATTCTATTAGGAGAAAGGATTGGGAAAATTCGCTTACCTCTACTTCTGATCTTCCCACCTTTCAGCAATTATGTACTTTCCTTCAGCATAGACTCAATACATCACAAGCCGTGGATTCTAACGTTTTTCGATGTAAAGAAAAATTAAAATTCCATCCTCAGTCTCATAAATCATCAGTAATCAAAGCTAATGTTGCTGCAAAGTCGACCAATACAAACTCATATAAGTGTCCGCAATATCTGAAGAAACATCTATTTCTATTTTGTCCATTCTTCCGTCAACAAACTGTGCAACAGAGGCACGAATTTGTTAAAAGACGACAACTTTGTTGCAATTTTGCATGCCAACCATAGCTCAGATCACTGTCCATCTAGCAACCGCTGCAAATATTGTCAGCAGCAACACCGCACTATGCTTCACGTCGCATATGCAGATCATGCTCACTACTCTATGCAATTAGTCATAACATCGCCGACGACAGCAAGCACTTCTTTGCAGGAAGCTATTCCTTCAACTCCAACATCAGTTCAAACTGTCTCAGCAAATTCAGCTACCCAAGCTCTTGCATCACCTGCTATCCTTCTAGCCACAGCCCGTGTTATTTTATCCTCACCAACAGGTAAAAAAGTTCAAGTACGAGCACTTCGGGACCAAGGCTCTCAAGCTACATTTGTGACATCACATATAGCATCATATTTACAGTTGCCTCAACAAAAGGTCAACCTGCCTATTCAAGGTATCGGAGCATCATGCCATCCTGTCAGAGCTATCGTACCATTGCTCATTCAATCAACTATTAGTCAACAATTGTCAATAAATGCGTCTGCATTAGTACTGCCTAAGCTAACATCAGTATCTATGCCAGTCAAAATGCAGTTTAAAGATTTAGATTTTCTTCATAATCTTCAGCTTGCTGATCCTGAATTTTCCGGAAATGCTCCAATTGACCTAATCATTGGAGCTGATATTTATTGTAGCCTTCTACTAGAAGGATTGCATAAGGGAAATCCTTGGCTGGGTTTTATCCGGTCCAGTATGCAAGTTACAAGTACAAGTACATCATATGTATATTGATTCACCTTCTGATCACTTGGACATCATACTCGAAAATTTTTGGCAACTTGAAGATGTCCCGCAATCTCGCAATCTTTTGTCAGAAGAAGATCAAGCATGCGACGAGTTTTATAAAGCAACAACTCAACGAGATCAGAATGGAAGATATATAGTACGTTTACCTATACGTGCCACAGCTTCAAACGGCCTATACTTTGGAGATTCCATGCGCAATGCAGTACGATGCCTTGTCTCGCTGGAGAGACGGTTTATTTTGAATCATAGCCTAATGGAAAGCTATATTGCTTTGATGGACGAATACATTCGACTTAAGCACATGGAGTTAATTCCGAGGAATAATTGTTCAACATCCACTTGTTTTTATTTGCCGCACCATGGGGTTTTTAATCAAAACAGCCAGAGGCTCTGTAACATCGCTCTCTTAGTGTGTCTACAAGATTCAACGTGATAAGGTCATGACAACAAGAAAGCAAGTGCAACCAACAACTCTAAAGGTGTCCAAACAAAGTAAGTACATTGAACCATCACATCACAAGCATTGTGCATATTGATTTTATATTGTTATAGTTCTTCCTTCCGTGGTACTTCTTTTCAATGAGAATTGGCGTGCTTCGTCGAAACGTTTCTCCGTTATGGAACCCGTTAAGCGTACCTGGCCGAGTGGTCACCAGTGTATGAAGTCGGGATAGGGCGTTTCAACCGGAGATACCAGCGAAGACGTCAGCGTTTGAAAAAACAAGGAGACTTTTTACCTGAGTGTACTGTGGAAATGCTCTCCTTCCAGATAAGATGGAGGTGAGGATGGGGCCTGGTAGTACAAAAGCTGAGTTTTCTTCTGAAAGCTGCACTTAGGACGCAGGTTCTTTTTTCTCCCTTTCCTTCTTCGTAAATTTTTCCTTTGATTTTATACTTTCTTGCGAATAAAAACAAAACACACTACGGATGATATACTTCTCTGCTTTTTATATATTTTTTATTTTACTTTTTACAGGACACTGGTTCTCTACTTTTACAAAAGATCAAAACTTGGCGTGCTTACGTGACGACTTACTTCTTTCTTACTTCTTTGATCTACCCCTAATTTCTCATTCATCTTTTACAAATCTAGCTTGTCCTGACCTCTAGTTTTACATGTTTATGTTAATTCACCTATTTCTTTTCTAATTCTAGTACATCTTCAAGTATTACATGTTTAAGTTATTTCACCTATTTTTCCAATTTTAATACATGTTAAAGTTTTGATTTTATTGGCTTTCGAATGTTTATTACATGTCAAAGTTTGTATCTAATTTAAATTTTTAACAAATGTCCAACTTCTTTTGCTAATTCTGTTTCTACTACGTATCAAGGTTGTCTTGTATACTTCCAATTTTTAACAGGTGTCAAATTCCTTTACATTCAATTTTGTTTTCTCTACGTGTCAAAGCTTTTATCAAATTTCAATTTTTAACAGCTGTCAAATTTCTTTTAATTTTAATTTTCTACTTGGCTTCAGAGTTTTTCTCAAATTTAAGTTTTTACTAAATGTAAAATTTCATTTGCATTTAGTTTTCTACTACGCGTCAGAGTATTTCTCAAATTTAAGTTTTTACTAAATGTAAAATTTCATTTGCAATTAATATTCTACTACGCTTCAGAGTTTCTCTCAAATTTAAGTTTTTACCAAATGTCTAATTTCATTTGCGTTTAATTTTCTACTACGCGTCAGAGTATTTCTCAAATTTAAGTTTTTACTAAGTTTCAAATTTCATTTGCATTTAATTTTTTACTACGCGTCAGAGTGTTTCTCAAATTTAAGTTTTTACTAAGTGTCAAATTTCATTTGCATTTAATTTTCTACTACGCGTCGAACTGTAAGTACTGTGACTCTACGTCCAGGCACTAATCCAGCAAGCTGTTCGTGTTTCGATGCTACGTGTGGATTGCGCTTTATTAAATCGGCTTGTGTGGCTTACCTGAGACGAACTAGGTGTCGCGCGGAATTGTAGGAATGGATTTAGAATTTCCCTAGGGTTCAATGTCTTCCTCTGACTGATCAGCTGACTGAACTGTAAAGAGTTTTGGTTCGGTGTTCTATTTGTTGTTCATGTTTACTTTCGCTACCGTATTTCTACAAATTTTACGCATAAACGTATTAGAAAGTGTGAGGAAATTCGTCGAAAAAAAACAGCTTGAGTTGGGTGCGCATAGAAGAAAGTGTTGTGTAGCTCTAAAACTCGATTCTAGCTCTGGCAAATTACTTTGCAAAATGGGCCGAGTGGAAAGTGATTTGTTGTTTCCCCCAATGGGCTACGACAGCCAGGGCCGGACAAGTTACTGCTGCTGCTCCGCAGACTGCCTTAGCACCGTGTCCTTCTTATTTATGGATAAGTTTACTTTTCCTTCGTTCGACAACCGTATATGTGTACTTCTCCTTTTCTTTTCCTTTCTTTTTAGTGAAACATTGTTATGACATTGCCATGATTATCTTGGCAGAAAAGAAAATAGGGTGTGTGGAGTAGAAGGGCACGTCTCACGACACTGTTGGCTACAATTTAAGGAAGCCGAGTGCTAGTTCCGAGGCTATCGCTTGTGCTTAACAGGAGCCAGGTAAGTCATCTTGTTACACTACGCCCCCCCCCCCCCCCCGCCTTCAGAAGCTTAGCTCCGACCAAGCTGGCTCATCTCTTGTGGGAATTTGTAGACTTCGTACCAATACGTACTACCGATTACAGAAATAACGACGGGCGATAGAAAAAGAAAAACCTTCTAACGAAGGCTAACTCAGAAGGAGTTAGTGAGAAATCATCTGCTGCTTGAAAGCAGAGGCAAGTTAAACAAGGATCGTGCCCTTATAAGTTTTTCATCAGCCACCACGGATTGTAGAGAGAATGAAGAAGAGATAGGAAAATTAAAACCTTCAATGAAGGCTAACTCAGAAGGAGTTTGTTAGAAATCATCTGCTCATTTAATGCAGAGACAGGTTAAACAAGGATCGTGTCTTTATAAGTTTTTCATCAGCCACCACGGATTGTAGAAAGAATGATGAAGAGATAGGAAAATTAAAACCTTCAACGAAGGCTAACTCAGAAGGAGTTAGTTGAAATCATCTGCTCATTTAAGGCAGAGACAGGTTAAACAAGGATCGTGTCCTTATAAGTTTTTCATCAGCCACCACGGATTGTACAAAGAATGAAGAAGAGATAGGAAAATTAAAACCTTCAACGAAGGCTAACTCAGAAGGAGTTAGTGGGAAATCATCTGCTCATTTAAGGCAGAGAAAGGTTAAACAAGGACCATGTCCTTATAAGTTTTTCATCAGCCACCACGGATTGTAGAAAGAATGAAGAAGAGATTGGAAAATTAAAGCCTTCAACGAAGGCTAACTCAGAAGGAGTTAGTGGGAAATTATCTGCTCATTCAAGGCAGAGGCAGGTTAAACAAAGATCGTGTCCTTATAAATCTTTACTTAGCCACCACGGATTGTAGAAAGAATGAAGAAGAAATACGGACAGTAAAACCTTCTAACGAAGGCTAACTCAGAAAAAGTTAGTGGGAATTATCTGCTCATTTAAGGCAGAGGCAGGTTAAACAAGTGTGGTAAGCTTGCTCCAAGTGAATACGATTTTCTATCCATTATAATAAAGTGTTAAAATTCTGTTTTGTTATTAGAAAAAAGGCAGATCGCTGCCGAACTTACTTTTGATGGCAGAATATGCCGCTGTTTTAGATGTAGGCAGAATATGCGATTTATATTAATATGGCAGAGTATGCCGCTATTTTAAGATTTAGGCAGAGTATACCGATTTACTTCAATATGGCGGACTATGCCGCTGTTTTAAGATATAGGCAGAGTATGCCGATTTATTTTAATATGGCAGAGTATGCCGCTGTTTTAATGAGAGATTAAAAGAAGGTTTTCACGATCAAAATAACTCTGCTTTTTAATTACCCATGCTTGGTTATTTATACAATTATTTTACATAGGAATCAATATGTTCAATAATTCTGCAATTCAAATTGCAATAAATGAAATTATAAATCATAGTTGCAGTGTCAACAATTCTGATCACTGAACTTCTTTATGATTCATTGATTGATATGTTATAGCGATGCCCGCAGACACAATTACAATTGAACATTTTGCTTGCATAGCGAAATTTGCGTGTGTTGCAAATTTCTGTTAAGGTCGAGCAAATTTGTTTTGTTTTCATTTTCTTTTAATTATCGTTTGGATAACTGTTTATTTTCCTTGTCTGTGGTCATGGCTTTACAATGCATTGGTTCGGTATGTAATCTTATCTATTTGAGGTGACATAAATTGGAATTGAAAGGTTTATATATACATACATTACATCCTTAGCCTTATAAATAAAAAAAAATTTGTACATACATTTTTTTTTTGTGTAATTGTAGTATTGACTAAATTTATTTTACTTTTAATCTATTTAATTATCCTAAACTGTTTGCTATTCCTACTGAGTTATTCCTATTGAGTGTCATCTAGGTAACTTATGCTTTTATTAGTCTTGTTTATTATTATTTGTAGATAATGTCTTTAACTTAGTTATTATACAATTTTCCAATATTTTTAGTAATATCTCCTTATTTAAATTTACATTTTATCAATCTATTATCATGCACTTCTTTAGGTTTGTCGTTCATTAATATTGTTGAGTTTACTCCTTTTTGTTCTATTATTTTAAAGGGTCCTTCAAAAGGGCTTTCATGTTTCTTTCTTGATATTGAAGTTTGAGAGGCTAGAATCTTTATCTTTTGCTGTTTTTCGGTCTTTTTTAGTTTCCTCTAAGTGTTCTTTGCTCTTTTCATGAGCTCTTTTCAACCTTATTGCCAATTCTCCTGCATAACTGTGTATGCTATCTATCTGTTCCTTGTCTTTCAGAATTTCTGCCGGTAGCGTTGCTATTCTTCCAAATACTAATTCAAATGGTGTATAATTTGTATCTGTGTGTGGTGTTGTATTATAACAGAATACATAATATGGAATAAGTTCATCCCAATTGTCTTCTTGCGAGAATGATTTTAGATATTCGTTTAGCACTCTGTGGTTTCTTTCAATGGATCCTAGCGTTTCATGATGGAACGGTGTGGATGTGACATATTTTATGTTTAAAAATTTGCAAATATTTTTGAGTAGTTCGTTTACAAATTCCGTACCTCTGTCTGTCTTCAATGTTTTGAAACATCCATATTTCAAGATGAATCTTTCAACCATTGTTTTTGCTACTGAGGAGGGTTCTTTTGTCTCCATTGGGTATACCTCTACACATTTTGTTAATTCGCATTGTAGTGTTAGAATGTACCTAAAACCATTTGACATTCTTAAAGGTCCTACGGTGTCAATTGCGATTGTTTCAAAGCTACTTGTTGGCGTGTCCGTTATCACTAGCGGTTCTTTTGTGTATTTTTTAAATGTGTTTTTTGCGCACTTATCACACTTGTTTATGTATTCTTTTACAATTTTATTGAGATTTTTCCATATATACTGTTGCGAGTGTGGCCTTTAGTTCGTTATTTAAAACACAATAGTAAATAATTAATATACAAGTTCTTTATTTTACTTTAATCATATAAAATTCACAAAACATTCATTTAATCAACTCAACTTTAATTATCGCCAACACTGTACTTTCAAATATCGCAATCTAATTACGCTTGTTAACACTGCAACGTCTAAGACAAGACTCTTTTCTTGGCGGTGACAACTGTCATATTTATACCCTAGAAAGTCTCCGGATTATTCTGGAGTGTTCCATTTCAGTAGCTTCTTGACTGTTCTATTCATTCTATTCATTCTATTCCTGAACCTTCCTGTAGATTCCATAATCAATTCTCCGAACCTGAAGTTCTTTACTCTCCATTGCCAGTAGATGTCACCAGTTGTCTCTTTCTATTGCACGTAACACTGCCCCCTTCTTAAATTTGTTCGTCCCGAACAACAGGTGGTCCACGGTCTTGGTGCTCGTAGTATTGACACAAGTGGTCCAAATGAACAATTTTATGCTTGCCTCTTGTGCCACGCTGAATCCTGTATACCACGTCATTAATTGTAGTTACTACGGAGTACGGTCCTTCCCAGTGTTGTTGCAATTTTGGAGAACGTCCCTTACGTCGTTTCGGGTTGTATAGCCAAACAAGATCACCTTCATTGAATCCTGCTGAATTCGCACGTAAGTCATAGCGGGTCCTCATCCGATAGTTACTGCTAATTTCGCCCCCGTGGCCCCTTGTAGATCAGGTCTCCGTTTCACATTTCCTTTCTGCTGCTACGTGGCGGTCCTTTGTAAGAAGCACCCACAGTGCATCTGCGACACCACTTCTCTACATCCTCCCGCATATGTAGCCAATAAAACTTTTCTCGTATTTTAGAAATTGTTTTATTCACTCCCAAATATTTTCCAGATGCTCCACGATGCATTTTACATAGAACCTTGTTGACCTTTGATACCGGCACGTCTATTTGCATTCAGAACGATTTACCGTTAGGTGCTTTCCACTTGCGTTTTAATATACCGCATTCAACATGAAGAGAGTTCCATTGAGCCCAGTAGCTTTTCAGCTTTTCACTCATCCTCGAAATATCCTTCCATTCTGATTTTTCTATGTCTGTTTTCCAAGGAAGAATAGGCGATATATCCGGATCTTCTCGTTGCGCTGTTCGCAAACTCTCGATGTCCCAACCTGTTGATGGCTCCGCAGTTACCAACTGTGTAGTAGCTGTTTTCTCATTTCCTTTCTCCCAGCCGTAATGCTTACATTCAGGTTCCCCTTGACGTTGTACCAAGGCTTCTGCATTTCCATGGATACGTCCTTTCCTGTGTTGGCCCTCAAAGCCATAAGGTTGGATTCTAGTCCCCCTAAGAATAGTTTGCTCTCTAGCTCGCCAACTTGGACATTCTTCTTTCCCTTTCTTTTCTGTTGATTCCTTTCGACGGCATTTCCTGCAGTCGCTTTGAAGGTGTCCCAATTTATTGCAAGCCCAACATCGAAGGGGTGCTCAGTGATAACTGCAATCTATTGCAAGTCTGCTGCTCAGCTCGATATCTTTACAATTCCACTTTCCTCTCTTCATGTAGAGATTCCACTCGTCGGCGTTTTCTGCAGTCTCTTTGTAGGTGTCCTGGTCTATTACAATTCCAGCATCGACGGATACCAGGTAAAGGTGAGCTCTGGAATGACTGCATTCTATTACAAGTACATTCGTCCACCAAGATGTCTCTCATTCGTACTGCACTCCGCGAATCTTGTCTGGCGGATTCATACACTAATGCATAGGCTAGTGCTTCTGCTGTTGATATTTTTCCTGCTAGCCTTAACGCTTGTTGTATGTAAACTTTGATCTGCAATAGCGTTCACAAATGCCTCCGTCGCCACTTCGTTCAGAAAATCCGCATTCACACTGGAGTATGAAAGATGCGCTAATCTTTCTACATCTGCTTGCAGTTGTTGTAGTGATTCGCCATGTTTTTGAATCCTGTTGCGCAACTGT
Organism: Dioctria linearis; assembly: GCA_963930735.1. Lineage (NCBI taxonomy): Eukaryota > Metazoa > Arthropoda > Insecta > Diptera > Asilidae > Dioctria > Dioctria linearis. The sequence goes on along the minus strand of OZ005742.1, from coordinate 185,984,753 downwards.
AGGTGATATACTTGCTGCATGTGTTCATCTCCGTAACGTAATTCTATCGCCTGTACTAATGAAGAGTAATTACGTTGATTTTCAATCGGTACAGTTTGTAAGAGTTCTGACGCAGGACCTCGAAGTGCTAACACCAGAGCTATAGCTTTGTCTGCATCATTCCATACATTTACCTCTGCAGCTGCCTCGAATTGTCTCTTGAAAATTTGCCACGAATTTTTTCCATCAAATATTGGAGTTTTCATTCTACCTGTTGCGGATATTTCAGGTGCTACGTTTAGAGGCTGACGATGCTTTATTCTTTCCAAATCTGCTTTAACGTTTTCAAGTTGCTGGGTGACTTTTTGTTGAACTTCCGAAACCTTTTGTTGAAATTCCTGCTCAATTCCTTCAATTTTAAAATTTTGTTCTTCTAAAGAACTTTTTAGAAAATTTTTCTGATCCTCCAAACTAGTTTCTAGACAATTCTCCAGCGAACTCTTTTGTTCGTCCAAGCGCGTTTCCATAGATTTCTTCTGCTCATCTAACCGGGATTCCAGAGCATTCTTTTGCTCATCTAAACGAGAGAGAATTCTTTTGTTCAACAAAGCATGCTTTTGTTCATCGAGAGAATTCTTTTGTTCATCAAACCGGGCTTCCATTTTGCTCATTAAAGTACTCAAAAGCTGTTCCATTTTCATCGCAGGCTCTTCTTCAGTTTCGATTGCTTCCAAGTTCTCTTCGAAAACAAATGTCTCAGGATTCTTTCCTTCCTCTATTAAAGCTTGTCTAAGTCGCTTGACTAGAACTTTCTTTGTACCTGTCGTTTGTAATGACCGGTTCCCTAGCTCCACTTTCAAATCCTGTATTCGAAGCTCCTCCACTTTGCGCCTCATTACTGAAGTAATTCACTCACAGTTGAATGTAAATTATTTTCTAGAACTTTCAAAATTTAACACAATTACACAAAATTAATCACACTTTTAATTTTTCAGTCAATTGCCACCACTTTATTTCTCAAATTTGTTTCACTTCTGACACCAGTTATTGCGACCGTGGCCTTTGGTTCGTTATTTAAAACACAATATTAAATAATTAATATTCAAGTTGTTTATTTCACTTTAATCATATAAAATTCACAAAACATTCATTTAATCAACTCAACTTTAATTATCGCTAACACTGTACTTTCAAATATTGCAATCTAATTACATACACTTTCGCCTTTTAACAATGCAACGTCTAAGACAAGACTCTTTTCTTGGCGGTGACAACTATTATATTTATACCCTAGAAAGTCTCCGGATTATTCTGGAGTGTTCTATTCCAGTAGCTTCTTGACTGTTCTATTCATTCTATTCATTCTATTCCTGATCCTTCCTGTAGATTCCATAATTAATTCTCCGAACCTGAAGTCGTTTACTCTCCATTGCCAGTAGATGTCACCAGTTGCCTTTTTCTATTGCACGTAACAATACCTTTGTTTCAATTTATTTATGCAGCGTTTAATTCCAGCGTCTCCACCATGCATGCTGTCATGGTATTCTTTGATTAATTCTTTCTTTTTCACTGGATCATTTATCCTTATCGGGGGTTCAAAAAGTAGTATAGTTAGTGGTGTTGCCTTACCACGTTTATTCTTTTGCTGCAGCTCATTGAATTTATTTTAATATAATTGAATATAGCATCGTCCTTTGCGAGTGCTAGTTCTATATCACAAAGTGATACAAGTGACATCTATTGGAAATGGAGACAACTTTAGGTTAGTGACATCCTATTAAACTGGGTTTGGAGAACGTAATATTCAGGAAGGCTCTAGGATAATTTGTTGAGTATAAATACGGCGCTACTCACATCCAGGAGGCAGTCTTATTTCAGACAGTGAAGTGAACGAAGTAAACTATTTGGATTGCGATAATTAGAAGTACAGTACTAGCGATAAATAAAGAGTTGATTTAATAATTCTTTGTGAAATGTTATGAAAGAAAACAGTAAAGTTAAATAAAGATAGAACTTTTGAATTATATCTGAAATATTGTGTTTTAAATAACGAACTAAGGCTACGCTCGTAAAAATATTATTCTCGTTAATTTTTTGTATCGGCTTCTACATGATGTAACCAAGGTTGAACATTGGATTTTCGCTGTACTGAACGGTTACCCCTTTTTTTGTTATGTTTATCTGTGGCAAACATTTATTATTCTTATGTTTCTTATTTCGGAGATGGATGTGCATTCCCATATATAGAATTGGCCTAGTTCTATATTGTCTCTATTTTCCAATCCGTTTTGCTGCTTTTTCAACATATTTCGTGTGATAATGTTTATTACTTTTGGTATCATTGATTTTAATTTCTCAGAGTCCAATTTTATTCTTGACAGAGCATCTGCATTTGTATTCATTTTTCCTTGTTTATACAAAATTTCAAAATCGTAATCCATGAGGTCTAAACGTATTCTCGTTAGTTTCGAAGAAGGGTTCTTATATGTGAAGAGGCTGACGAGTGGTCGATGATCTGTCACAACTGTGAACTTGATCCCATACAGGGTCTAAAGGAATTGATTTCCCAGTGAATACCAAGCAATTCTTTTTCTATTATGGACTTATTCAACTCTATATACTATACTATACTTGCATAGCATATCGGCAAATCTTATCCTATTTCTCCTTGCGAGAGCACTGCTCCAAGTGCAAAATTTGAAGCATCTGTTGTCAGGATAAACGGTTTGCTAAAGTCAAGATATTGCAGGACTGGCGAAGTTATAAGTTTTGTTTTGAGCATTTCGAAAGATTTTCTGCATTCTTCTGTCCAAGGGAAGAGTGTATTTTTCTTTAGGAAAGCATTTAGTGGTCGTGCTATTTTAATAATTGCAGAAGGCTACGAATCGTCGTACGTCGTCCACATTCTTTGGTACAGGATACGTTTCTATTACTTTATGCTTAGTTGGATCTGCTTTGATCTCTTTTTCTGTCACTAAATGTCCCAAATACAATACTTCTGGTTTTCAGAAGTTGCATTTACTTGGGTTGAGCTTTGACTTTTACTGCTGGAGCCTTTTAAATACTCTTTCTAAGTTTTGATTATGATTTTTAAGGCTGCATCCATGTATTATTATGTCATCGACCTATATGAATGCACCGTCATCTAGACCACTTAATGCGATTGAGAGCATTCGCTGAAAAATGTTTGTAGATATCTTCAATCCAAAAGGAAATCTTTTAAATTGATAATGTCCTTGATTCGTTGAAAATGCGGTTAATTTCATTGAGTCTTTTTCCAACTCTATTTGATGAAACGAATTCGTCATATCAAGTGTCGAGAAGCATTTTGCTCGTCCTAGTTTATCTAGAATGTCTTCTAATCCTGTTAGAGGATATTTATCGTTGATTACTTTCTTGTTTAGCTGCCTGAAGTCCACAACTCAATCAATCAATCAATCATTTTATTTACCTGGTATGTACACAAGATAAGAAATCTTATACTAGTACAATGAAAGAACGGCTAGGTTAGCTAGTATACTACAAAATAAAATTAAAATAAAAAGAGAGAGAAAAATAAAACGTAATACTTACAATATACTAGAAAAATAGTAAAAATAGAAAGGGAAAGAAAAGGAAAAGAAAAGAAAAACATAGTGAAAAGATAGGAAGAAAAGAGTTCGACACAATCAGCTAGTAATTAGTGAAAAACAATTACGTTATAAGCTTCTAACTAACTAGTATCCATTTCTTTTCATTACCTGATTTTTTTGGTACTATTAGGAGTGGTGAGTTGTAGGGACTGACTGAAGGTTCAACTATATCATTCCGTATTAGTTTATCGACTTCCTTGTTTATTTGGTTGTCGTGTCCCAAAGCAATTACACAACGAAAATCTTCTTTAATAATAAGCTACCACTAACCCGAACCGAAACATGATACTGCGATGACTGATAATTAAACGGCACTCGCCAGACCAGTCAATGGTCTTTTATGCCCCGATATTCGGAAGTACTTTCTCTGCTCACAACGCGGATGTAAACAAACGACAACAACCTTGTTGTTTGTTCTACCGGTTGCAGCACCTGAGTCGCTTAGTAGTAAACAATCGCTAGGTTAATTGTTATCGTAATCGTCGATTGCTCCACCAAGCCCTCATCGCACCCAGCTGTTGGGCTAATCAGCAAAACAACTGAAAGTTGCAGAACAATACCATGCGAGGTATTGTTTAGCAATTGCAGATTATTTCGCTAGAATGCGCCCTTGGCTGCTGGAAGAATCTTCCGTATATTGGGCCATAACATCCCTCCCCCTTGGAAAAACTAGTTTCCGCAGGGAACTAGATCTGGAGAATGAAATCAATTAAATAAACTGAAAATTTCTTAATCTTCGTTCGGTTCAGATTCCTTTACATAAATATTTTCAAATTTTCTTACTTTCCTATTTTACATATTTCATTGACTTTAATTGGATTTCGTGATTTCTATTACATTTTAATTTTCTTGTTTTCCCCTTTTTTATATTTCATCTCTTATATGTTCTTTTGTATTCATTTAACTAATTAACAGCAGTAACAACAATAACCGTTTACTTGCTTTTTAATTTTTCTTATTTTCTTCTCACATCTAAGTTCGTTTATATCGTCTTCTTATAACTACTTTCCTTTTTTGTCTTTATTCTTATTCTTTGTTATATTCTTGTAACATATCTATGTGGTCTTCCAATTTATTTAACTTATTTGAATTCCTTTCTGACATTTTTTGTAGTTAAGGGAATATTTCATACCACAATCTTTATACAATATATTTCCTTATTCCATTATCATCTAACATTTTCCCAATAGCTATTTATCTATCCTAAACTTTCCACATAATTTACCAATTTATTACTTCCCTTCTATAGCAAAACATTGATCAAAGCTTTTTTCCATTATCTATTATAAATATGTAAATGCATCATATCTTTTTTATCAATTACACGCATTTGTAATTCTTACTGTCTCTAATCATAAATTTTTACAACTATTCTTTCTATTTGATACCTCTATTTTATTTACCTTTGTCCTACCTGCAGGTCTATAGAACGTACCTATTTACAATAATATCTAATGCTCCGGTTCGCTAACACTGCTGCATGCTGTTACGGTTACTTCAGCCGTACCATTATCTTTTCAACTACCGTGGGCTCGTTGTGTTGTGTGGACACATATTACCTTGATGCTAGTTGGGTCCTTTGTTCCATGTGCTGTTTCAATTGCTTAGTTCGGTGTTCCTAATTGTCCTCAGAAAAATCTGCAACGCCGATGTACAGTGGAAGCTCACTGGTGTTTGACTCATCTCAGGTAAACTGCGCATATGCAACTATCAGCTTGTGGGGCGGCACTCTTCGGGAGCTTTAAAGGGTATTTCTAATAGCGAGATTTCGAGTAAAGCGGACTTTCAGTTTACTGTTGAGCTTTTACTTAAGGCTCATTGGCTGCTGATCGTCTCTACATGCCTTTGTTCACTCTAATTTATCTTTGAATCTCGTTATTTTTTTTTTGTGTTACTTCGATATGCATGATGGAGTTCTCCCAATTACATAAATTATTGAGAGTCCACCCATACATAAAAAAGATACATTTCCTCTATTGAAAGTTTTGTAACGTGCTTTCTAAAACTGCATAGAATTCTGCATGATTCCTAGTTCTTTTAACTGATTGGACTATCTGTTTTAGATTTGCCTTTATATAACCTTCGCTTTAGTCTTCAATCACATCTTTAACATACAGTGACACATTTCGATGATCTTCGGTACTTGAACTTCTTGGAAACTCTCATATATCCCAGTAATTGTGTATGTGGGTTCCTGATTAGTAGATAATGCTTTTCTCGTGAGGTCTAATTTCTGATTCTTCCAGTGGCTCTTTTGTTTTTTAAGTTCATCAGCGCTTTCCTTCTTTTCATCAATCTTCACAGTTTCAGACACTGTGTGCGTAGTTAGGACAGTCGTCGACGGATATTTTTTGTCAGTTTCCCACCAACAGTATTATTCTGATGATCAACTTGCTCCAAGTAAATTATACAAAGATGTTTCTGGAACTGATGTAACCAATTCTGCTGCAGTCTCCTTGAGGTTGCTTCAACTTCTATCTATGGTTAGCGATCATTTTTACATTCTATGCTTAAACGTAGGATTTCAATTTTGTACTTATTTATGTATTTATCTTTTTTTTTTTTTACATCCAAATGTTAACTTAGGTTATTTATGTTTCCTTATATCCATTAATTCTTTATGAGTTTAAACTTTAATCATTTGTTACATATTTTATACATTTACTCTTTCAAAGTAAGGAATATTGTTTTAACCTGTCTTATAGCTTTTTTCAATGAGTTTATAATAATATTTTTTTTTTATACATAGGTAATATTTTTCCCATTTAACTTTTTTTTTCGTATACACTTTCACGACTTTTGTCTTTTTATTTCTTCTCAAGTAATATTCCTTATTATTTTTTTTTTAAAGCAGCCAAGGGCAATACTTAAATTTTCTATATTTTTCTTTTGTTTAGAAATCTTTATCTTTGTTATATATTTCAATTCTTTCTTCCTTTTGGTTTTTTGTTTTTAAATCTTTATTTTTCTTACACTTCATTTCTTCAACTCTTTCTCTTTCTTTTTACTAGAGAACTATTTTTTACTTTAAATTTCTAAGCCTCCTTGTTTTTTCTTTTGAATCTCACTATTATCTGTTTTGTTTTTTTAATTCTCATTATTTACGTAATTAAAAAAAATCTCTTCTTTTCTTTTGAATCTCACAAAATATTCTTTTAATAACATTTTCTTATAAATTTACCTTACCGATTGGATCCACTGGGTTGCCTTTATACATCCTTTTATATCTTCCTATCCATATCAAGCTCCGCTCATCGAATTTCTTCTGAAATTGGAGGGAATTTGTTGGAAATCTCTTTGGTTAAGTCCCCCGATGCCCGGGTCATAACCGTTACCTACCTCGTACAGCCCGATCAAATTTGGCGTAAGCTTTATCCTATTAAGCTTCTTTCGGACCGGCGACGCTACTATACCTGTTTGATAACTATGTTTTGGCATCTTTAACTTACCCTTTTGCTTAATGCCCTGTCCTTTCCCCAGTTGAGGATAGATATTGTTTCTACAATTATAGCGCCATGCAGATCGTCTGTCAAATTTGTGAGGTTTCGTTTGTCCATGGAAAGAATTAGGATTTTTTACGAAATAGGCTGTTGCATTGGCGATTCTTAGGAATGCACGTTCATCCCCAGCCTATTTTCACTGTACCCATAATACCTGTTCTGCCTCCTTCTTGAACCATTGGCTTCTTCATTTCTTACTTTATCAAGTTCCGCACTGTCGTATGCTATGGTCCAAGTCTTCTTCCCTTGCTGTAGCTGGACTGGCTCATCCAATATGGGTATACTTTTCTCCCCTAGTCCTGAAGCTTCTTTTACATTACATTTTATATTCTTCCGGTTGCTGTCTGGGTTACTGGTATCTGGTCTGATGTTTACTGCCACGTTCCTGTGAGCCTCCTCTATTCTGGCATGGAACTGATTTCTAGGACTGTAATTATTGGATACCACTGTTACATTTCTAAAAACGGAACTTTTTTTCTGCACTTCGTTGGTATCTTGAATCCACAATTTCCTATTTATACAATCGATCACAGCTCTGTCACTGAGGAAATCCATTCCAAGGATACCATCGGCCATTCAGTGTCACCAATGACATTAAATTGGCAAACGTGCTGACCGTTATCTATCAGTAACTTTGCCTCACAAGTACCTATGGAGCTTTTCGCGTTTCCAAATAGTCCTCCAATTCTTATTTAATGTTGCGTGTGTATGAAGGTATCTCTTTTTATCCTATTGAGCTTCATTAAGCTACATGTGGATCCCGAATCTAATAAAAGCCTAAACGTACCTTCTACAGCTATATCTGATGCGACTGTGATGATAAGTTTATTACTGGAATTCAATTGTTCTGTTTCTCTATCTGCTAAATACTTTCTTACGCAAATATCCGTGTAATGGTCGCGTGTTCTGCAGAATTTGCAATAAAGCTCCTCCCGTCCTGGATGGAATTTATTTTGAATACTAGCTGCACAGTTGGCTACTCTTACGCGATGAATTTGGCAATTGGATATCTCGTGCCCATATTCCTGACATTTAGTGCAGTAAGGAGGCTGCTTTCTCCACTGGCATTCTTTAGCAAAGTGTCCCGGCTGTCCGCATTTGAAGCAGTTGGCCGCTCAAGGCTGCTGTGTTGCTCTGATTGGAGTTTCCCAGTTTCTTGCCGGTCTCCGTACTGCTTGGAAAGGCTTTGGAGTTTGTTTCTGCCTGACCTCGCTAAAGTTTCCGGTTTTCCAACTTTCCTGTGGTGTTTCCATGGCATTTTCCGGTGCTTTTCTCCAGGTCCTTGGTGCCATGGCCTGAAGCCTTTCCGAATCTTTTTCGAAGTAGAGAGCTTCCTCTCGAACTTCTTCTAATGCTTCGAATTTTCTTCCAGTTAAGTATACCCGTGTGGCCTGACTGCCGACACCAGTTGTAAAAGTAGCTACCGCGTCGACCTCTAGCTCTGCTATCAAACCTCCATCCTTATTGGGGTATTTCGCTGATACCGCAGACTTAATCTGCACCAGCAGCTCCATAATCCGATCCGCAAACTCTCTGCCTACATGCTAACATTTCAGTGCGTAACTCACTGAAAGATTTCCGTGGAATGTCGGCTGTCTTAATCACCTGTTGCAAAGATGCAAAGTCCTTTGGTTCATGTGAACTTATAAGATAGTAAGCGTCATCGGATAGTCGGTATTTTATGCATTTAATAAAAATGCTTTCCTCTGCTGGTTCCAGTCGATCGTACAAGTCTTTGCTGCAGCTGAGGAAACGAAAAACTTCTTTTGCCAAATTTGGAGACCATTCCCCTGAAAACATTGGCACGTATTTAGAAACCAAGTCCATGATTTTCTCGTACGCCTCTGCCATGTTGCTCCTTAGAGGTGCTTTTGCCTTGTTAGGTTCTGTTTTTGGTTTATTTCGACCTTGTTCCGTACTACTACTGAACGTTTTTTGCTGCGTACCTTTAAGCATCTCAGAGGTCCTCTTTCTATCTTGTTGCTGGTCCCAGAATACCAATTTCCTTAGATTCCACCTCCTATTAGCTGATGAGACTGTCGATTTCTCTTTTGTTGTTGCCAATTAATCGATTCCTAGTTCCTGCTCTAACTCTGTTGCTGTTTCCTCTGCTACTTGCAGCTGCTGCTCTAGTGCTGCTACTTTGTTTTTTTGAGCTTTATTTTTCTTATTGTTTTCCTCTACTTCTTGCTCCGACTCAATTTCCTTCTTTTGGATTACTTCGAATGTAGTTGTAACTATCAGGTCCAAGGCTTCTCCTTTCGTGCAATTTTGGGTAACCGTACTCAATTCCTCAAGCAATTTCTTTGATTCTTCACTTGACAATCATTTTCGCAGTTCTGAAGTGAGATGATGTCCAATATATTGCCAGTCTTGCTCGAAGCTCAGAATTTTTGTTTCGTACTCCTTTAATTTCTGAGCTCTTATCTCTAATTCTTTTTCCTGGGCCTCGAATTGCAGCAGTTCCTCCCTAATCAACACGTTACCTCTTCCTACTGACATTGATGTCTACCATTTAAAACAAAGAAATACCTAAACCCAGTTATCCCTGTATACTTAGAAATCACTTTTTTCTAAGACTGTTTATCCTTCATGACTGCGAGCCAAAAAATTAGTACAACGCGTTCTAAAGCAAATCTTTTGCAACACCTATATCCTTATTATAGGTGCTAACCGAACAACAATATACATGTAATGCTACTGCTATATATCTAATGCTAAACTGTAAGATAACCTAATTACCACACTCATTTGCTCTGAATTCCTCTATTAAGCATCCCTACAACACAATCGTGCTTTCTCAATATTTTTTCTTCCTTATTCAGATGCACACGTCACACAATAAAAGAAAATACAATAACCCATACTTTAACTAACCCAAGATTATTCCCGTTAATCAAATTACTCTAGTAGTTACTGCGAGCAGTTATTATAACTTATTAAAAACACGAGAAATTACAGAAAAGCGTGTGTGATCAACGCTCTAACCGACCTGCGACGTTGAAAACTTATCTAACCGACATTTATCACAATTTAAAAATTATTCTCGAACTCCATTCCATGCTAAAATTGACACCTGTTACCTTTTTATCTGAAAATGGTGAATGGTGTTTATTCGGGATGCGGGAGTAGCTTGTAAAAGCACAACTCCTCGTTCGCCGGTAATGTAGGTGTATTATGATGAAGATGCGGGAGTAGCTTGTATAAGCACAACTCCTCGATCTCGTCAATATGTGTTGGAGTAGCTTAATTTCGCAAAAAAAAAAACATAAAAACCACAAAAACAAGACTTAATTTAACCTGAAAAGAAAAGAAAATTTATAACGGAGCAGCTGAAAAGCGTTAGCTCCCACAATAACAAAAATTAATTTCGAAAACCACAATACCTAAAAACCGCTAGAAAAAAAATAATTATCCAAAAAGATAATTATATTAAAAAACACCAAAAACAAAAATCGCCATACCTCACTTTTACCGGCTGCGCCAAAATGTTGTGTCCCAAAGCAATCACACAACGAAAATCTTCTTTAATAAATCAGAGCACACGAATTGTTTTAGACAGAAAGCTTTTTTTGTACAACACTGACTTATCTTACTTTACTTTACCACTAACCCGAACCGAAAGATGATACTGCGATGACTGATAATTAAACGGCACTCGCCAGACCAGTCATTGGTCTTTTATGCCCCGATATTCGGAAGTACTTTCTTTGCTCACAACGCGGATGAAAACAAACGACAACAACCTTGTCGTTTGTTCTACCGGTTGCTGCACCTGATTCGCTTAGTAGTAAACAATCGATTTACATAACAATTACCATGCTAGGTTAATTGTTATCGTAATCGTCGATTGCTCCACCAAGCGCTCATCGCAGCCAGCTGTTGGGCTAATCAGCAAAACAACCGACAGTTGCAGAACAATACCATGCGAGGTATTGTTTAGCAATTGCAGATTATTTCGCTAGAATGCGCCCTTGGCTGCTGAAAGAATCTTCCGTATATTGGGCCATAACATGGTCAAGTTGAGAATGTGGCAGTCTGTAATTTTTTATATAGACAGGGTTATCATCTATTGTACTTGTATTTTGTGTATAGAAGTTATTTGTTGTTAATTTCTCGTTTTCTATATGAAATACATCTTGATATTTTTTGCAGATCGCTGTGATTGAATTCTTCGCATTCTCGTCTAATCCTTCTTGTTTGAGTTCTTTTAACAGTTTGTGAAATCGTCGATTAGTTTTATCTTTCTCATTATATGGCTTTACCTTTGGTACTCTTATTATCTCATAGTCTTTCAGCAGATGTAGCTTTGCTGTAAATGGCTTAAATGTTACTATGTGGTCGTTGGTATTTAGCACTTTTATATGCTTGACTCCCTCTTTTGGTATGATCGTGTTGCTCAGAAATACTCCTTTTATCCATTCTTCGCCACAAATTATGCTATCTTCTTTGATGCTGATTGTTATTGCTTGAATGATCTCTGTCCTTGCTGGTATAGTAATTTCATCTTTAAATCTGTTTATCATGGGTATTGTCACATCGTCATTATTCACATTTGAAGTTATTTTGAAGTCTAGTCTATTTTACATAGGTATTTCATTAGGAAATCTCTTCCTAGTATTCCATGTGTGGTGATTGGTGTTTGCGAATTCACTATGCGAAACCTGTGTTCTATGTCATGTTCCTCATATGCTAACTGCAATTCAGCTGTGCCCAAAGAGTGCGTTTCATTGTTTGTGATTCCTGTTATCGTACACTGGTCACTCCTGTTTATTTCATAAGTTAGTGAGTCAATGAGGAAGTTTAATTTTGTGTGTGTGCGTTTGTCCGTTAGCGTTATGTAATTTGTTGTACAACTTCTGATGTTGTATCTTCTTGATTTTTGTCTTATTCTGTTTTTTGCTGACTTCGTCCCGGACTTTGCCCATTGCTTGTTTCGTGTAGAAAATTTATCCTTCTTTGTTGGTTTTGCCGAGGGTTTCTGAAAAAATTTCTTCTTCTATTGTTCTGATATTGCCAGCCATTATTTCTATTCTGGCTATTTCGTTGACTATTATCGTAATTGTTATGCATATTTCCTCTATTTTGCCGATGATTGTTTCTGTTTTGGTAGTTATAATTGTTTGTTTGATACCTATTGACATTAGTATTTCCATCGTTACGATTTCTGTAGTCTCTCACCCATGTGTTACTTCCGTGATGCAGGTTACGGAGATTTCTGTTGAAACTAAATATTCTTGTTTCATCTGACCGAGGTTGTTCAATCTGGTTTGCAAGGCTTATTGCATCATTTAGTGTTTTCGGTTGTGCGGCTAAGATGGTTGGTTTTAATGAGTCTTTCAGCCCATTTTGAAAGGTGTTTAATCCGATTTTGTCATTAAGTTTACACATTACCTCTCTGTGTTCCTCCCCTATTTCATTTATCTGAACTTTGTTCAGGTCTGCGACTGTCTCTAGTATTTTGTCCGAGAAGTCCTGGACTTTCATATTGTGTTGTTTGCAGTTCGATAATTTTTGTTGCAGGTTCTGCGAAGTTTCTCTTGTCTTAAAAGCTTCTGTTAGGGCTTTCTTTAGACCTTCTATAGATGTCGGTTTAACAACTGCGGACATCTTGTTTCGCACTTTCTCACTCAGACGTGCTAGCCATACAGATTCTATAAATTGTGGCTGCGCCTCAGTTCTTAGCGTCTTGCTATACATTTGCACAAGACTCAGAAAATTGGAGAGCTTTTTTGTGTTGCCTCCAAATTCTGGCAATATTTTAATCGCTACAACGAGATCAAACGTATTCGTACCCATTATTCCTATTTGTAAAGCGTTCCACTCTTGATTTGATTCTTCTGATTCTGAATCGACTGTATTGTTCAGAGTTTCTTCTGTTCTTTCCTCTAATATTGATTTTAACTCTATAAATTTTGTATTAAATCTGTTCTGCAGTTCGTCTGCTTGCTTCCCTTTGTGGGTCGTTGCTATCTGGTCAAATTTCTTCTTGATCATTTTAGCTTTAGTCAGTTTTTCTAGTAAACTCCTACTTGAAATTGATCTATCTGAGTTTTCTTCAAAGTTTCTTTAAATTTTTTTAACTCAGTAAGGAGATTCTCATATACCTCCATTTATGTGTTGTTCCGTTTATTTCACTTATTGTTTTTCATAACCCTTAGAAATGTCATAATATATAAAGAAAATCGTGTTAGATATATTAATTGATTATTTATTCAAAAGAAATCGTAATATAGAGACTACGTTGAATTAATTCTACTTGCTAACACATATATATATAAATATTTCTAATTCTATTCCTTTAAAATTTTTCCTAAAGGCTATCAAAGCTATGTACTAATGTATATATATAAAAAAAATTATTGTTATATAATCCCTTATTATTATTCACTTTAAACGCTAGCCATATCGCCTATATTTGCCTTCACACTTTTATTTATATTCCCGCGTAGCAATTTCTTTCCAAAGTATATTCCAATTGTGAGCAAGATCAACAGTTGCACATTGTTGCAGCGGTTGGTACATGAAGAATATCGTGCACTGAAATTCATTGCACCACCGGACTAATCGCTGCTGCTGCTGCGTTCTGTGCTACAATCACTTCCTTCGATTGTGGCTTTCCCATTTCAGGGTGTTGAGCTTTTGGATGAGTTCTTTTTTTAAAGTTTTGTCCGCTGTGATTGGTATGATTCTATAAAGTTCCTCTATTTGCTGTCGGAGCTTTACTGCTATACTGCCTCTGTAGTAAACTGTAATAAACTCAAACTTATTTGGGTCTAAAGAAATAAAACACTCAGCGTATGAAGCCTGAAAAACTGTAACTTTATTCGTGTACTCGTATGACTTAAATACTAAATTATTGCTAACATAACATTTATTTACAATTATTGGATATTTGTTCATGCTAGATACTAAATTAATGTTAACGCGGCAATTTTGTACATTATTATTGACCCGAGGTTAATAACTTATAAAAAATGCAAAGCTTGCATTTGCTGCCTGCTGGAAAATATGTGCCGAGGTGACTTGTATGCGTAGGTATTTTTTATCTGATGAAATTATTTTGTTATGAAAAATATATTTTTTTGTATAACGAAATGATTTTTGCTATTAAATTAAAAAGATGTTCAGTTCTAAACAGCCCCTTTTCTTTTTTGTATACGGAGGCGTTGCCTTTTGTTCTTCAAATTTGGTCCCCGATCTTTGTATCTTTTTGTACTCTCTGATCGTTATTGCTCTAGGACCAGCGGTGGGGTTTTCTAGTAAAGCTTCTTGCAGGGAAAGCTTTATTTGCTTTCTGTCCGGCACTTCTAGTGTGGTTCGAATTTCTTTTTGTTTTGTCACGGTAGATATGTGCACTTCTGTGTTCTTCAGCTTCTTTGTAGTTGGGATATATACTGGGATGTTTATGTTGTTTGTTAAAGTAGACGTATATTCATTTGTAGTAGACTCTTCTGGTATTCTTCTTTTTGGGCATGTTATGCACCTTGGTGCCGTCGTCTTCCGTACGGTGGGATCATTGTTCTGATTTGAATGTTCGATGTGCAGGGTCGCTATGTGGTAAGCTTGCTCCAAGTGAATACGATATGATATGATATTATGATAAAGAGTTAAAATTCTGTTTGTTATTAGAAAAAAGGCAGATCGCCGCCGAACTTACTTTTGATGGCAGAATATGCCGCTGCTTTAGATGTAGGCAGCATATGCCGATTTATATTAATATGGCAGGGTATGCCGCTGTTTTTAGATTTAGGCAGAGTATGCCGATTTACTTCAATATGACAGAGTATGCCATTGTTTTAATGAGAGATTAAAAGAAGGTTTTCACGATCAAAATAACTCTGCTTTTTAATGACCCATGCTTGGTTATTTATACAATTATTTTACATAGGAATCAATATGTTCAATAATTCTAAAAGGGGGGAGTTATTGCCAAATTGCAATAAATGAAATTATAAATCATAGTTGCAGTGTCAACAGTTCTGACCACTGAACTTCTTTATGATTCATTGATTGATTTGTTATAGTGATGACCGCAGACACAATTACAATTTTGCTTGCATAGCGAAATGCGTTTGTTGCAAATTTCTGTTAAGGTCGAGCAAATTGGTTTTGTTTTTATTTTCTTTTAATTAGCGTTTCGATAATTGTTTACTTTCCTTGTCTGTGGTCATGGCTTTACAGTGCATTGGTTCGGTATGTAATCTTATCTATTTGAGGTGACATAAATTGGAATTGAAAGGTTTATATATACATACATTACACAAGGATCGTGTCCTTAGAAAAATTTACTTAGCCACCACGGACTGTAGAAAGAATGAAGAAAGGATAGGAAAGTTAAAACGTCCACTGAAAGATAACCCAGAAGGGGTTAGAGATATAGACGGTCAAGCAAAACTTCTGCATTACTTCCTGAAAGACGGCGCTTTCAAAATTTCTGCCTTGATCAGAGTGGAGCTGTAGTGGAGCTACATGTCGGCTGAATACGGCTGAGGTGAGTGCATCTGATACAGTCTCGGCTGTCTGATCTGGTACTGGAATTGCTTCGGGCCACTTAGTGCAGTAGGCCATACAGACTACCAGGTAGAGGTTACCTTTATTGGTTTTTGGTAGTGGTCCCAATATGTCTATAGCAACTATTTCGAAAGGTGCACCAATGTTGCATACCTGTAGAGGAGCGCGCCGTCTTGGCCGCGGCCCTTTCCGTGCTTGACACTGTATACATCCAGCACACCAGTCCTTTACATCAGTACTACTACCCACCCAGTAATATTTCTGTCGAAGTTTACCTAAGGTCTTGTCAATGCCGAAGTGTCCACCACTTAGAGAGTCGTGTACCTGATTGAGGACAAGTTTTCGAAGAGATTGTGGGACTAGGATTTGCTTTATAGTTTCGGTTCCTTGATTAATCACTCGGACGACGATGTTATTTTCTAATTTCAGTACAGACCACATTGACCAATACGCTTTAACGACCGGGCTGAGGTGTTTGATGCTGTCTTTATCTGGGCGCTGACCCGTAGTCAGCTAACTCCGAATGTGCCGTAATGTGAAGTCATCCTCCTGGTGTTGAGCTATATCCTCTTGCGCGGTAACTAGACGAATAGTGATTGTGTCTTTCTTTTCGAGCCGCTGACAATATTGGCACTCAGTCGTTGAGCAGGGACGACGGTCGCATCTGCGTTACTGTGACTTTTTCCTGGACGATGCACGATTTCAAAATCATAGGCCTGCATGCGTTCTATCCATCTTGCTACTTGTCCTTCGGGACACCGAAAGTTCGTCAATCATCTCAAAGAAGCATGGTCTGTTCGAATTGTGAACTTTTTCCCCAGTAAGTAAGGCTGAAAATGTGCGCAGGCCTTGACTATCGCAACCAATTCTTTCCTAGTGACACAGTAGTTCCATTCAGGCCGACTGAATGTTTTGCTATGGTATTCCACCACATGTTCCATCCTGTCTTTAACCTGTGAAAGAATAGCTCCCCAAGCGTGTTGGCTTGCGTCTGTGTCCAAGATAGAAGGCAGGGTTTCATCAGGCTGCATAAGTATCGGCGCAGTTGTTAAGCGGTCTTTCATTTCTTCGAATACTTCCTGACAGGCATCAGACCAGTGGAACTTTCGACCTTTTTCCGTGAGTTCTGTTAGTGGCTTCGCAATTGCTGAGAAATTTTCCACAAACTGCCTATAATAAGCACACAGTCCGAGAAATGACTGTATATCCCTTCGTGTTTGCGGTTTGGGCCAACTCTTAACAGCATTCGTTTTTTCGGGGTCCGTTGATAATCCAGAGTCATTTATGACGTGTCCCAAGAACTTCACCTCTCTTTGACACAACTGACACTTCTTCGGTGAAACTTTTAGATTTGCTACTCTTTATCGGACTAAGACAAGGCGGAGATTTCTGCCATTTGTTCGAACGTGGGGCCATGTACGATAACATTGTCCAAATATACTAGGCACGCCTGAGGTGGAATTCCTTGGAGGACGATTTCCATGAGCCTCTGAAGGGTTGCAGGGGCATTGGTTAGTCCAAATGACATAACTGAAAACTCCCACAATCCACTGCCTGTAGTGAACGCGGTCTTTTCACGGTCTTATTCTTCCACTTCTACTTGCGAGTAGTCCGACTGTAAATCTAATGTCGAAAACCAAGTTGAACCGGCGAGTGTATCAAGAGTTAGATCAATACGTGGCAGCGGATATGAATCTTTTTTGGTGACCTCGTTTAGCCGCCTGTAGTCGACGCAAAATCTAGTCGAGCCATCCCTTTTTGTAGCCAGAACCACTGGAGAGGTCCACGAGCTCTTAGATGGATTTATAACACCTTGGCTTCTCATATCGTGTACTAGATTTTCTGCCTCCTGACGCTTCGCCAGCGGAAGCCTCCTTGGGGGCTGCTTAATTGGTTTACTGCCGCCTACGTCAATCCGATGCCTCATTATTGTGGCTCGGCCGAGTTCAGTTTTGGTTTTCGAAAAAACGTCTTGATGTTCCATGAGTAGTTTTTCCAGTACTATTTTCTGTTGATTATCAAGATGTACAGTTGTGGGTTCCAGTAATAGGTATAAATCAGGTGGTAAACTATTCAAGTTAGGTGTTAATTCCTCGGACGGACTGACAATGTCTGCAGGCACTTCAACATCTGCTAAAGAGGTGTGAGCTTTGAGTCTGACTGGGTTATCTGTTATGTTTGTCACACGAACTATCAGATTTCCATTGCTGAACTGGCAGACTGCTGGTTCCATCCAGAGACAAGATGGGACATTCTTTGGAGATATTAAAACAATTTTGTGTTCAGCCACTAACGGGTTGTAAAGTGTTACGAAGCAGGATCGTCTTGTATTGTTCTAACAACAATGTCAGTGCACTCTTCTTCGATTATCGGAACCAGTTCGTGAGCTATCTTAATAGTGTGCTTTGCTAAGTTGATTGAACAACTGTTTCCTGCAAGAAAATCCATCCCGATGATGCAGTCGTCAAAGACATCAGCTACGTAGAAGGTGAGTGTTGTGGTAAAATTTTTAATAGCTACTGGCAGCTCAATGACGCCGTCCACTATGCTCGTTCCTCCAATGATATTTCGAATCCGCGTCAAAGAGGGGTTGAGACTATAAGGGTATTGCAAGCGATCCAGTATTCTTCTGCGCAGAATAGAATGCGTCGCTCCTGTATCCACGATCATGTGGCAGACAATCCTTTCAATTTTGCCTTTGATTTTGATGGACCTGCAAACCGTACCTTGGCTTATTGTTATAACTGGTGGGGCTGGTAGCCTCGAAACTAGTGACTCCCTCGCACCTCGTTTTCTCACGTCATTTTACACTAGGGGTAATGTTCGGTGTATTGTGGCGTAGTGTGTTAGTGATTTGAGTGCACATGGTTAGTGTGTTAGTGGGTGGTGGATGGTTTGTTAGAGGCTTAGTGGGAAGTGGATGGTAGATTAGTGGGTTAGTGAGAAAGAAGGAGTGAGTTAGCGTGTTAGTGGGAAGGTAGGAGCTGGTTAATGTGTTAGTGGGAAGAGGACGGTTAATGAGTGTGTTAGTAGGTGTTGGATTGGTTGCTAGGGTGTTAGTGGTGAGTGGGTGGTTTGTGAGTGGGTTAGTTCTGGGTGTGCGGGTAGTTAGCGAGTTAGTGGGTGGTGGATGGTGGATTGGAATATGACAGGTTGGTGTTTTAGTGTTCAAGGTGCTGGGAGGGGGGGGGGGTGTATGTGTAGTTCTTCCGATAATCCTAATCAATTCCCGGAGGCTAGCTATGACTGGAACGTTGATACCTGCTCGGTCGAGGACGTGCTGGCGAGTGGAACTGGGAGTGTGTGGGAGGTATACTGGTCTCTGCTCCCTATGGTCAGCTGGCCTGCGTTTAAAGTTCTTGCTAAATTAGACGAAGTGATATTCCTGGTATATTCTCTGCTTCCGGATAGCTGCTGTGTTTGTGCTGGTTTGTGCAAGGTAGACGGTGAGTCGTTTCATGTTCCAAGAGTAGATTTAGGTGCTGTATTATTCCTCCCTTCTTCGATAGGTATTAGCAGAATGTTGATTGCTCTGCTAGTAGGGCGGCCTTCAACCACGTCGAATACTACTCTGTTGCCAGGAGCTAATTCGGTTTCCGGATTTACAACTGAACTCTGAAAGTTTGCAAAATGGAAGAAGACGTCCATTTGAACCTTTCGCACGATAAACCCGTACCTTCTTCGAAAGTCGCACCAGCGGATGATCGCGGTGACGTTTTGGGCTAACAGGGCGGGTTTTGAGGAGATACTGGCGGATGTAGGAGCTGTTGAATTTGGATGAGCTAGCTGCTAGCTCGTTCGCGTTTCCCGATGAATTCCGTGCTGAGTTTCTTCCCAATTGTTCTCTTCTGAAGTCCGGCGGTTCTCGCGGTGGTGGTCTATTATTACTAGTTGCAACTGCAACTCGTATATTGCGTCTCGCCGCTCTGAAAAGCTCTCCCCATTCTTCTGGACTCTGGTGCTAAGCTGTACGTGACTTACTGATTGCTTATATTCCGCACCAAATTGTATAGAGAGCGCATTCCGCGCTAAGCTATAAGACCTCCTGACCTCTTGATTCAGAGTCTCATAGAAGCCCAAAGCCATGCCGCGCAGAAAGGCAGCAAAGTAAAGTGCTTTGGTCACGTCGTCCCAACCGTTTGTTTCCGCAATAGCTTCGAAGTGCAACTCGTAGTGATTCCACTGTGGCTTACCGTCGTACTCCGTCGGCGAAAGCATCGGCTTTCTAATGGGCCTGTCACTAACTGTATGCTGTGGTCGAGGAGGTAGTGACAACGACGGCTCTCGTGATTGCTTAGTCTCCGCAGGATTAGAGCATGAGCATGCGGCGGTATTGTTACAGGCGATTTCTGCTTGCAGTTATCTTTAACTTCTTCTGGACCTTGTCCGAACTTCGGGGTGGATTGCCCACTCGGTGGTGGAATATCAACTGTCCTATCAACAGATGGTGCGTTTTGTTGCACCTCGGTATCATCCATTACTTTATGGGCGAACGCAGATGCGCTTAGGACTGATATATCGGACATCTGCCTCCGTAGTGTACTTAACTCTTCTTGGAAGGACGTATGCTGCCCCTTTAGAGCTTTCACCTCATTGCTGACTTCTACAATTGTATGTGACTGCGCGCTAAACTTATCGTTCAACTCTTCGAGCTTTTTGCAGAATTCTGTAGAGCTGCTCTTCTGCCATTATGCTCGGTTTCTTCAGCCGATTTAGCTTCGAAGTCTGAGGGAATAGTACCCTTACCGCACGCTAGCTAGCTCACAAGTCGACGGGATTAAACTGTCGGCTGTCGCTGCCAATTGAATGCGGGTAATTCAGAAACGGTATACGAAATACGAATACAAAAAAAACTTAATACGAGATGCCGGAACTATTTCCCACTGGCTTGTTAAAAGCTCAAACCGTGGTTCACCAGCGCGGAAAGTTTAGAAATCCTCCGTGGATCGAACACGGCAATGTCCGAGAGATTTCGAACTTTTCTGGCAAGACTTCCCCTCGTTGATATTCAAACGCGAAAAGTGTAAAAAACAAATCTTCGTGTTTCCCAAATCATTTTTCGCTACTATAAAATTATTTCGCATTCTATAATTGGTTGTCTAACCGATATAAAAGGAAATATAACGGATATATCGGATATAACAAACGGCGAAAAGGAGAGAACTCCTTAAACATTCCTCTCCCCCTAATGGAAAAGTTAAATCGTTGACTAGCCAATTAAGAAAATTCAGTGACTGCGTTGTATTCTATCAATGACTCAAGGACAAACGCTAGAAATCTGCTTACCCCTTAATTAATAATTCAAATCATCGATTGACCAATTAAGAAAGTTTTACAAATATGTTGCGGCCATCTAAATAAATATTGCCAACTTCTCTTTTATACGTGTTGTTATCACCCTCTAAAAAAATATTTCATTCGCCCTTAAGTCAACATTAAATCGAGTTATTGATTTCCAATTCTTAATTTTGTGGGCTATTAACGCACTTTCATACACAAAAGCCGAAGACCGCAATACAGGGAATATGTCGAACACTTCGGCTCGACGAAGACTCCCTCAATTATTCACGCCCTAGCTTTGAAGTTTAATTGACGCTCGGAGATAAACAAAACTCAAAGCAGAGCTATGAAAATAACCTTGCCGTTCAAAATCCAATCGAACTATCGACCCTCAAAGATAGGGTCCGATTAGCGCAAGTACTTTAAATAGTTACTATCTAAGATTGCCCACTTTTAAATTAACCCTTCCAATTGTTTATTAAAATTCATCCATCAATTATCGAAGGTTCTAGTTATGGATATCGCTCACTCTTAACTTAGAGTTTCCGGTGGTGTAGTAAAACCTTTGAGGAATATAGAAGATTTTCGTGGCGGTATCAGGCGAGCATTAGATATTGCTCACCACTAGATTAAAACCTTCAATGTTTTACCAACATTTATTAGCAGTCTGAGAAAACTTATCAAAAGTGTAGAATATTTTTGCTATTGTACTGACCAAATATAGCTATCGTTCACATTTAGCTTAAAACTTTCAATAGCTGCGTAAAATTTCGTAGTAGAAAATCTCGTAGAAAATCATGTAATCGCTATAAACGCGTGGAATGTCGTGTATAGCAATACTTTTAATGTATCCAAATTATATAGCAATATTATATATGAAGCAATTTAAATTTGATAGCACCCAGTAGAGACATTCATAATCGGTCTAGGTACGTAGAATATTGTATGTAATAATAACTTTAATCCGTTTAAGCTCGATAGCGTCTAGTAGAAAATTTTGTGAGCGATCTATGCGCCTCGAATGTTGTATGTAATAATAATTTGAATTAATGTATACCCAATAGCACCTAGTAGAAAACTTTGCAAGCGATCTAGATGCGTAGAGCATCGTAGATAGCAATAACTTCACTTAATTTAAATTCGGTAGCACCTAATTGAAAATTTCATAATCGGTCTAGATACGTGGAGTGAGTATGTAATAATAATTTTAATCAATTTAAACTTTATAGCATCTAGTAGCAATTTTTATAATCGATACAGTTGCGCGAGATATTGTATTTAGTAAATCTGTTTTGACCACTTTAATAATTTTAATCTGTTTAAACTCGATAGCGTCTAATAGAAAATTTAATGAGCGATCTTTGCGCATCGAATGTTATATGTAAAAATAATTTTAATCAATTTAGACTTTATAGCATCTATTAGCAACTTTTATAATCGATACAGTTGCGTGAGATATTGTATTTAGTAAATCTGTTTTGACCACTTTAATAATTTTAATCTGTTTAAACTCGATAGCGTCTAGTAGAAAATTTTATGAGAGATCATTGCGCTTCGAATGTTATATGTAAAAATAATTTTAATCAATTTGGACTTTATAGCATCTATTAGCAATTTTTATAAGCGATACAGTTGCGTGAAATACTGTATTTAGTAAATCTCTTTTGACCACTTTAATAATTTTAATCTGTTTAAACTCGATAGCGTCTAATAAAAAATTGTATGAACGATCGTTGCGCATCGAATGTTATATGTAAAAATAATTTTAATCAATTTAGACTTTATAGCATCTATTAGCAACTTTTATAATCGATACAGTTGCGTGAAATATTGTATTTAGTAAATCTGTTTCTTTTAAATTAATATAGAAATATATTGAGTAAAACAAAACTGTTTAATCAGTATTAATATGTGAAATTTGTTTGAGCCGTGAAGGATTCCTACACAGTTCAGATTTGTTTGGTTTAAGAAGGCTTCCTAATTAAACCCAGAACAACAGAACAACAGAACAACGCTTTCATTTAATAAAAACTTTATTCTACAGATCTATTTACAAAGCTCGATATTTGTATACAAATTTTAATATGACAAATATGCAGAATCAACAAATTCAATTTAATAAATTTAATTGACAACAAATTTCATGCGTGAAATTCGATCTCACGAAATTGTTATTTGTCTGCAGGTGTTGCTGAGCAGCAAAATTGAATGAAATTTACCTAATTAAATTGAATTTGTACTGCATTTTTTTTCATCAATAAAAGTTATTGACTTCTGAATTTGCTGATTGTTTTTTTTTAATGTTTAATGCTTAAACATCCTCCCCCTTTGAGTTGGTTTCCAACACAAATTTCTGGTCCAGGCCCTTGCGTTTTCTTGGGATAGGTTGATGCTGCTCCCCTTGCGATGCTCCTGGTAGTTTAAAGGAGTTGGTTTTCTTAGACCGCAACTACATTAAATAGCTGAAGATTGCTAGCAAAGCCGTCACTGATAGATAGGTCACGGCATAGTGATGGACATCATGGACGTTAAATTGTTCGGGAAAGGTTGAAACTGCCTTGAGACCTTTGATTCTAGAGGTTAGTTTCTTCATTTCTCGTGCATTAGATTGCAGATGAAATTCGGATGAGGCTAGTTGCGGTGTCCTTTGTGTTAAACTCAGGTGGTCTTCTCTCAAAGCACTGATGATTATCCGTGGGATAAGTGCGGAGGTAAGGTTACTTTGATACCGGCCGTGCCCGCTAATCGTCATGGAAGTCTGTTTGACTGCGCACTCTGGTCGTAGCCTTAAGATTCCACTTCCGTTAAATGTTTTGAGTAGGACTTCGGTTCCACAGACAATATTGAGTGTAGTTTCCGCATCCAATGAAAATAGCCAGTTGTTGGGTGTGTGAAGCTGAATCCGTATCTTCGAGAGCTTTGTGGTTCGGAATAATGTTTGGTGATGATTTAGTAACTCCATTTCACAGTGGCTCACACTGGATTTTAAGTTGTAGATCGGATGATTTTGAGCTCCTAGATATCGTTCATCGTCTAAGGTTTTGCATTTATCCAGTTCGAATTACATTAAGGGATAGTATCGGTCTCTCGCTAGATTAACGATTGTTATGGTCGTAGCGTAATGCATATAGCAATATGCTAGTAGATATGCTATGGGAGTTCTGGCTCACTTTTTCCATACAAAAAGTGTCCGGAAAATTCCAACTATTTTGGTGGTGGTTTCTGGATCGGATTCTGGGCCACTGAGGGGGATTCCGTCTAGTGGTCTACGTCACAAGGCCTTCCTGGAGAATTCCTTTCCTACCGTCTGGCTGACCAGGAGATGACATTAACTTTTTTAGTAATAATTCAAGTTTTATTTTTTTGCTCATGGTGTGCTGCGCCTAAATGTAGGCTTTTTATTATGATTTTGCTGTTTTCAAATGTTGAGCCTAAATGTGGGCTTTTTGGTTTTGAACTAATATTAGTAATAATTAAAGTTAACGCTATGCTATTCTTTTTCATACCAATAGATTCTAGAAGGTGCCAGCGGATAGGGTATTGATACTGTTGGGGGACAAAATTTTTATCAGAAATCCTCTACGGGCTATGGTTCTCGAGATATTAGAGATTTTACCTTTTTAGATATAGTTAATATTAGTAATAATTCAAGTTAACGCTATGCTATTCTTTTTCATACCAATAGATTCTAGAAGGTGCCAGCGGATAGGGTATTGATACTGTTGGGGGACAAAATTTTTATCAGAAATCCTCTACGGGCTATGGTTCTCGAGATATTAGAGATTTTACCTTTTTAGATATAGTTAATATTAGTAATAATTCAAGTTAACGCTATGCTATTCTTTTTCATACCAATAGATTCTAGAAGGTGCCAGCGGATATGGTATTGATACTGATGGGGGACAAAATTTTTATCAGAAATCCTCTACGGGCTATGGTTCTCGAGATATTAGAGTTTTACCTTTTTAGATATAGTTAATATTAGTAATAATTCAAGCTAACGCTATGCTATTCTTTTTCATACCAATAGATTCTAGAAGGTGCCAGCGGATAGGGTATTGATACTGTTGGGGGACAAAATTTTTATCAGAAATCCTCTACGGGCTATGGTTCTCGAGATATTAGCGATTTTACCTTTTTAGATATAGTTAATATTAGTAATAATTCAAGTTAACCCTATGCTATTCTTTTTCATACCAATAGATTCTAGGAGGTGCCGGTGGATAGGGTACTGGTACTGTTGGGGGACAACATTTTCATCAGAAATCCTCTACGGACTGTGGTTTTCAAGATATTAGCGATATTTCCATTCAATATTACTAATAATTCAAGTTACTTTGGGGAGTTGTAGATATCAGTATAATGTCGCCTTGGATTTGCTGTTTTCTTACTTGAATATTTCTTAGTGAGGAATTTGTAGATATTAAAAGTTCCGGATGACTTTCTATAGGCGTTCTGGGGCAGTGGGGTTCTGGGAATCAAACTAAACATTAGGCATGCTTCCCCTGTTTATGATGTAATTTGATATCACCGCTGTAAACAAATTCGCATTTAAGCTGAATGGTTAATACACACCTGTGTAAACTTCCTGTTTAAAATATTCGCATTTTAGCTGAATGAGTCATGCACACCTGTGTAAACAAATTTAAGCAATATCAGCACATTTATTCTTTTCACGTAATTTGATACCCACACTTCCTGTAGGCAGCCAAAAATTTTATTGTTCCAAGAATTTTGCTGATCGAAAAATTATTCAATGAATAAAGACTATGTTGTTAAAAAGTGCAATAGAAACATGCATAAATTTCAAGTTGCATTTCGGAAGTGCAATAAGAGTGCTACAAAACGACATTTTGAGAGCTGTCTCGAGCAAATTAAATCATTGAGAGCACTATTGAGAACTCCCCGTCGAGGTGGAGGAATTACTCGCGTAAGAAGAAGTGATTTTGTAAAGTGGGAGGAAGTAAAGACAGCGTTTGCAGACAGAATTCGACAAGGTGTTATTGCAAATTTAAAACATATCGATCCGAAGCTATTTATGCAAGACGCTGCCAAATTATTTACGCGTCGTGTTAAGAATACATTAAAACATTATTTTAATATTAAAGTTTCTACAACGTTTTGCGGTGAATTTGTTAAGGAAACTGGTGACAATGAAATTATAAAAGACATTAAATATTTCCAAGCGAGAACTGCTGCAATTAGTGCAGATGATAATTTACAGGAGTGGTTTAAATCAAACATTTTGGATCCAATAAACACTCAGCTGGAAGAATTCCAGGAAAAAGACAGTGGCTGGGCACTGCACTCTATAATACATCTAGCAGTACACATCAACAAGTTTGAACAGCTCCGAGGATCTTCGTATATACCCTTACCAAAGGAAATTGCATCAAAGAAAGCATGTATAAATGTGAAAAACAATGATGAAGCATGCTTCGCATGGGCCGTAACATCAGCGCTATGTCCTGCAACTGCCAACTCCGATAGGATCTCATCATATCCACATTATTCAACTGTACTTAATTTAACTGGGATAACATTTCCCATGATGCTTAAGCAAATTACACAATTTGAAGACCAGAACGATTTATCAATAAACGTGTTCATCCTGGAGAAAGAGCGTTTCCTCACAACAGTTCCAGTTAGGCTTACAAAACACAGGATGGAGCGACATGTAAATCTCTTAATGCTACAAGATGACTATGATAATGCTGCAATGGATGAAGATCATATGGATGACGATGATGGTGATGGTAGATATCATTTCTGTTGGATTAAAGATCTTTCGCGCCTTGTATCGAAATAAACTTCGAAGCGTAATGGTAGACGGTATATATGCGACAAATGTTTGCTCTACTTTTACTCTGAAGAAAAATTAGCATCACATACTCCCGAATGCGAGAAACAAAACGATTGTAGGATTATGTTTCCCTCAGAGGAAAAGAAATGGTTGGAATATAAGAATTATAACCATAAGAATCTAGCCCCGTTTTGTGTATATGCTGATCTTGAATCAATATTGAAGCCGATTCAGGGAAACGATCAAAATACACAGCGAATCCAGGAACATGAAGTTCACAGCATAGGATTCTATTTCCACTGCAAACATGATGCTAAGCTCTCATATTACAGAGCATATCGAGGCAAAGACTGTCAAAAATGGTTTGCATTAGAATTGCAAAAGATTGCATCCATAGCTGTACAGGAGAAGCTGAACATCAGGCCAATGCAACCCCTGACTAAAGAGGAACGGCGTTCACATATGGAAAATACTTGCTGCCATATATGTGAAAAGACGTTTGCAGCCGATGAGGAACGAGTCCGGGACCATTGCCACTTAACAGGTAAATACTGAGAATCATAATTCAATTCATTTTTTTTTCATAAATTCTTTTAACAGGAAAATACCGAGGGCCAGCGCACAATGCATGCAATCTGATGTATCAAGATTGCTCCATAGTTCCAGTCATTTTTCACAACTTATCTGGATATGATGCTCACTTCATTATTAAGGATATAGCTACATCTATTCCTGGGAAAGTGGATCTCCTACCAATAAATAAAGAAAGATACATTTCGTTCACCAAGCACGTTGAAGGCAGCCATATCAAATTCAGATTCATCGATTCCTTCCGTTTTATGGCAGAATCCTTAGATAAGCTATAATCATTGCTGCCAATGGATAAATTAAATATTACAAGAGCTGTATGGCAGGAATTGGATGATGATGACTTTAAACTACTTACGCGCAAAGGTGTCTTCCCATACGACTTCGTTGACGATTGGGAAAAATTGGATTTCCAACACTTGCCAGCACAGGAGCAATTCTATAATAAAATGACTGACAGTTATATATCTGCTGAGGACTACAGCCGCGCAGAAAAGGTGTGGAGGACATTTGAAATACAGACACTTGGCGAATATTCCGATCTATACCTGAAAACTGATATCCTTCTATTGGCCGATGTGTTTGAGAACTTTCGAGATGTCTGTATGAAGACGTACAATTTAGATCCTGCACATTATTACACCATGCCAGGTCTAACATGGGATGCAATGTTAAAATATACCAAAGCGAAACTAGAGCTGATAACCGACGTAGATATACTGCTATTCATAGAGAGAGGTATTCGAGGTGGTATAAGTCAATGCTCGAACAGATATAGTAAAGCAAATAATAAATATATGGATGATTTTAAGCCTGACGAGAAAGAGAAATACCTGATGTATTATGATGTAAATAACCTTTATGGATGGGCTATGTCACAGCATTTACCAACCGGAGGATTCAAATGGGTTGATGCTCCCAATATCAACGTTTTCGAGATTCCTGATGATTCGCCAATTGGATACATATTCGAAGTCGACTTGGACTATCCTCAAAATATACATGATACACATAAGGATTTACCGTTTTGCTCTGAGCATGCAGCACCACCTGGAGCAAAATTAGAAAAGCTTTTGACAACTTTAAATCCTAAAACTAAATATGTTATACACTACCGAAATTTGAAGCAATGCTTATCACATGGTCTCATCCTGAAAAAAGTGCACCGAATTCTTCAATTCAACCAATCAACTTGGCTTAAACCATATATTGACTTAAATACCGCCAAGCGGAAGCAGGCTACCAGCGATCATGAGAAGGACAGCTATAAGAAGATGAATAATGCAGCTTTTGGTAAGACAATGGAAAAAGTTCGCAAGTATAGCGATATAAAGCTTTGCATAAAGTGGGAAGGTCGCTATGGTGCAAAAGCTCGAATTGCGGCACCCAACTTCCACAGTGCAACGATATTTGATGAGAATTTAGTTGCTGTGGAATTAAGGCGACTGAAAATCTTATTCAATAAGCCCCTCTATATTGGAATGGCAGTTTTGGAAATTTCAAAGATATGCCTCTATGATTTCCACTACAGTTTTATGCAGCGTGAATTTGGAGATAAATGTAAAGTCATGTATGCAGATACAGATTCTCTAATATATGAACTTGAAGAGAAAAATGCATATGAGTTCATGGCTGAAAATATAAACAAATTTGATACAAGTGATTACCCAGAAGATAATCAATTCAATTTACCACTCATGAATAAAAATTCCTGGTCTAATGAAGGATGAGCTGAATGGGAAAATCATGAGCGAATTTGCAGGCTTGCGCTCGAAAATGTACAGTCTACGTATAAACGATGGTAAAACTGTAAAGAAAGCAAAAGGAGTAAAGACTAATGTAGTCCAGAGGCATATCAATTTCGAAGACTACGTCGAATGTTTGAATAACAAGCGAGTATTAACTGCTAATCAGAGCTCCATACGATCGCATAACCATAATGTCTACACGATCAGCCAAAAGAAAATTGCATTGAATCCATATGATAACAAGCGGTATATTATGAGTGGGACAACGGATACTCTACCATGGGGACATTGCTCTATTCAATCAGAACAGCAAGGAGCAGACGCAGGAAACATATAATCTAAGGCTAGTCTAAGATATGTATTGTAAATAAAAATTGTATTATAGCTAAAATAACATTTAATGAAATAGTTTGTTTTAATTGTATTATAGTCTAAGATGATATACACTATTGTAAAATAAAGGAAAATATTATAAATATAGGGTAACCGATTTAAGGAAGCCTAATATAGAATGATACCTTAAGAATTAAATGTTAATCTAGAATGATGCGTTAAGAATTAAATGTTAATATTTTTCAATTTATAATGGCCTTCTTTTTATTCAATTTCCCATACTAAGTCCAGAACTCCCGAATAATGTTTGACCACTACAACGGGTGGTGGTGGTGGGTGGTGGTTGTGGTGGTGGGTGGTGGTGTTGGGTGGGGGAATTGGTTGTGGTGGTGGTGAGTGCCTGGTCTTGGATGGCGCTTGAAACGGATATTTGACGCATGGTCTCGGAGGTTTCAATGTGACGCTGACCTCTGACGTCACCTTGACCTATGAGGCCAACCGGAAGTGAGGTCAGATAACAGCTTAACAGCTTAACAGCTTTTGAAACAGCTCTGATAACAGCTTAACAGCTTTTAAACAGCTCGGATAACAGCTTAACAGCTTTTAAAACAGCTCTGATAACAGCTTAACAGCTTTTAAAACAGCTCTGATAACAGCTTAACAGCTTTTAAAACAGCTCTGATAACAGCTTAACAGCTTTTAAAACAGCTCTGATAACAGCTTAACAGCTTATAAAACAGGTCTGATAACAGCTTAACAGCTTTTAAAACAGCTCTGATAACAGCTTAACAGCTTTTCAAACAGGTCTGATAACAGCTTAACAGCTTTTCAAATAGGTCTGGTAACAGCTTATCATCTTATAAAACAGGTCTGATAACAGCTTAACAGCTTTTAAACAGCTCTGATAACAGCTTAACAGCTTTTAAAACAGCTCTGATAACAGCTTAACAGCTTTTAAACAGCTCTGATAACAGCTTAACAGCTTATAAAACAGCTCTGATAACAGCTTAACAGCTTTTCAAACAGGTCTGATAACAGCTTAACAGCTTTTCAAACAGGTCTGGCAACAGCTTAACATCTTCTAAGACAGGTCTGATATCAGCTTAACAGCTTTTAAACAGTTCTGATAACAGCTTAACAGCTTTTAAAACAGCTCTGATAACAGCTTAACAGCTTTTCAAACAGATCTGATAACAGCTTAACAGCTTTTAAAACAGGTCTGGTAACAGCTTAACAGCTTTTAAAACAGGTCTGGTAGCAGCTTAACAGCTTTTCAAACAGGTCTGATAACAGCTTAACAGCTTTTAAAACAGGTCTGATAACAGCTTAACAGCTTTTCAAACAGGTCTGATAACAGCTTAACAGCTTTTAAACAGCTCTGATAACAGCTTAGCAGCTTTTAAAACAGCTCTGATAACAGCTTAACAGTTTTTCAAACAGGTCTGATAACAGCTTAACAGCTTTTAAAACAGCTCTGATAACAGCTTAACAGTTTTTCAAACAGGTCTGATAAAAGCTTAACAGCTTTTAAGACAGCTCTGATAACAGCTTAACAGCTTTTAAAACAGCTCTGATAACAGCTTAACAGCTTTTCAAACAGGTCTGATAACAGCTTAACAGCTTTTCAAACAGGTCTGGCAACAGCTTAACATCTTATAAGACAGGTCTGATATCAGCTTAACAGCTTTTAAACAGTTCTGATAACAGCTTAACAGCTTTTAAAACAGCTCTGATAACAGCTTAACAGCTTTTCAAACAGATCTGATAACAGCTTTACAGCTTTTAAAACAGGTCTGGTAACAGCTTAACAGCTTTTAAAACAGGTCTGGTAGCAGCTTAACAGCTTTTCAAACAGGTCTGATAACAGCTTAACAGCTTTTAAAACAGGTCTGATAACAGCTTAACAGCTTTTCAAACAGGTCTGATAACAGCTTAACAGCTTTTCAAACAGGTCTGATAACAGCTTAACAGCTTTTCAAACAGGTCTGATAACAGCTTTTAAAACAGCTCTGATAACAGCTTAACAGCTTTTCAAACAGGTCTAATAACAGCTTAACAGCTTATAAAACAGGTCTGATAACAGCTTAACAGCTTTTAAAACAGGTCTGGTAACAGCTTAACAGCTTTTAAACAGTTCTGATAACAGCTTAACAGCTTTTAGAACAGGTCTGGTAACAGCTTATCACTGAGACTCACTAAAACTGACTGATGCTCCCCAAGAGTTTGCTTGGGCTTTTATAGCAAAAGTTTGTAAACATGAATGATCCTGCTGCTGCAATAATCATTGCACAGGACGAATTCCAACGAATTTGCTTACAGGCTGAAATGATATCGAATAAACAATAAAACACAAAAAAACATAAATCATCCAAATTAATTTGATTACTTTATTCTGTTGGTTGAATTTGCAAATAAGATTGTTTACATGAATGCATACATGAAAATGTGAAAATTTGTTTACATTACAATGAAACGTTTCGATCAGCAAAATTCTTGGAA
The DNA here is from genome assembly GCA_963930735.1 of Dioctria linearis. Classification (NCBI taxonomy): domain Eukaryota; kingdom Metazoa; phylum Arthropoda; class Insecta; order Diptera; family Asilidae; genus Dioctria; species Dioctria linearis. Next base: position 185,952,877 of record OZ005742.1, on the reverse strand, counting down.
CAATAAAATTTTTGGCTGCCTACAGGAAGTGTGGGTATCAAATTACGTGAAAAGAATAAATGTGCTGATATTGCTTAAATTTGTTTACACAGGTGTGCATGACTCATTCAGCTAAAATGCGAATATTTTAAACAGGAAGTTTACACAGGTGTGTATTAACCATTCAGCTTAAATGCGAATTTATTTACAGCGGTGATATCAAATTACATCATAAACAGGGGAAGCATGCCTAATGTTTAGTTTGATTCCCAGAACTGCACTGCCCCAGAACGCCTATAGAAAGTCATCCGGAACTTTTGATATCTACAAATTCCTCACTAAGAAATATTCAAGTAAGAAAACAGCAAATCCAAGGCGACATTATGCTGATATCTACAACTCCCCAAAGTAACTTGAATTATTAGTAATATTGAATGGAAATATCGCTAATATCTTGAAAACCACAGTCCGTAGAGGATTTCTGATGAAAATGTTGTCCCCCAACAGTACCAGTACCCTATCCACCGGCACCTCCTAGAATCTATTGGTATGAAAAAGAATAGCATAGGGTTAACTTGAATTATTACTAATATTAACTATATCTAAAAAGGTAAAATCGCTAATATCTCGAGAACCATAGCCCGTAGAGGATTTCTGATAAAAATTTTGTCCCCCAACAGTATCAATACCCTATCCGCTGGCACCTTCTAGAATCTATTGGTATGAAAAAGAATAGCATAGCGTTAACTTGAATTATTACTAATATTAACTATATCTAAAAAGGTAAAATCTCTAATATCTCGAGAACCATAGCCCGTAGAGGATTTCTGATAAAAATTTTGTCCCCCAACAGTATCAATACCCTATCCGCTGGCACCTTCTAGAATCTATTGGTATGAAAAAGAATAGCATAGCGTTAACTTGAATTATTACTAATATTAACTATATCTAAAAAGGTAAAATCTCTAATATCTCGAGAACCATAGCCCGTAGAGGATTTCTGATAAAAATTTTGTCCCCCAACAGTATCAATACCCTATCCGCTGGCACCTTCTAGAATCTATTGGTATGAAAAAGAATAGCATAGCGTTAACTTGAATTATTACTAATATTAACTATATCTAAAAAGGTAAAATCTCTAATATCTCGAGAACCATAGCCCCCCGTAGAGGATTTCTGATAAAAATTTTGTCCCCCAACAGTATCAATACCCTATCCGCTGGCACCTTCTAGAATCTATTGGTATGAAAAAGAATAGCATAGCGTTAACTTTAATTATTACTAATATTAGTTCAAAACCAAAAAGCCCACATTTAGGCTCAACACTTGAAAACAGCAAAATCATAATAAAAAGCCTACATTTAGGCGCAGCACACCATGAGTAAAAAAATAAAACTTGAATTATTACTAAAAAAGTTAATGTCATCTCCTGGTCAGCCAGACGGTAGGAAAGGAATTCTCCAGGAAGGCCTTGTGACGTAGACCACTAGACGGAATTCCCCTCAGTGGCCCAGAATACGATCCAGAAACCAGCACCAAAATAGTTGGAATTTTCCGGACACTTTTTGTATGGAAAAAGTGAGCCAGAACTCCCATAGCATATCTACTTATGCTACATGACATACTGAAGCGTGTATGCCGGCTGGCTGCTGTCCATAGCAGAAAACTTGAACGCACCCCGACCGAGAGAGATCCGTTTCCTCAAGCTCAGTATGACATGCTGAGGTGGAAAAGGAAGAAGAAGACGAGCCCGTCTTGTCAAATCGTCCGCGCAGTGCACAGGTCAAGAAATAAAGCCGGAAAGTTTCCGGATACATCGGGCCAAAAATTAACCCCAAACGAAATCAGCCACCTGCATAGGAGTATAAATTAATAGGCGATGCAGCTGGAATTACAGCAGCTGTCGCATCGGTCTCATCACCTAGTTCTAGATTGTTGGAACAGGTACTCAGCAATTCTGCAAAAAGAAAAGTGTCGTAGAAAGTGCTTATGTTCTTATGATCGCGACTCCAATGTCATCAAAACGGATGGAAGTTCATTAAGGGCAACGGATAACCATCAATGTTTGAGCGCTTCAAGGCAGTGCAATGTCTGGGATTTTTACCTTAACCCGTTTGGTGATTGACTATTTGTCCAAATATTTGAACGAAATAATCGTACACTACACCACAAAGAATTAGCACTTCATCGTCACAACCGGAGTTCACATTATCTGCTGTAAATACTCCTGCTGGCCTCAAGTGGCGCGCTTAACCATGTATGTACGTCCGAAATCATCCTCTTCTCTGGAGTAAGTTGTAATTAGCTATTAATCGCTTTAGCTTTGATACTTAAGATTTTTGCTCAGACTCTTTTCTTTAGTTTATAAGAAACGAAATAACTATTGTGCAATAGTGTGCAATCAATTTTGTGATAGATACGGACTGGGCCGATACGAATATAGATGATAACTCCTCTTAAACGTTCTAGACTCCAATATGGTGATAGAGTTGTACTATTTGATTTGACTGGACAATGATTATAGGCACATGCAACAATAGCATAGTTAATTAGGCCAAAACCGCCATCCTTTCCATTTCCAGGAATTGCTAACATGCAAGGAAGGTGCTCTTTAATTTGTGCGATTTGTTCTTGTAGCTGGATAGGATAGACCAAAAGAGGATTAATTTTGTTGTGATGAAGATCCGTTAAAATATCAAGTCATGCTCCTTGAATTCTGTGAAAATTTTGCAGGACTAGCGTGGTTAGTATGGACAATGAGTTGAAAGTTTGTGCACTTTGTTGTTCGTATTGGGCATTACCTATGTACTTGTGTAAAGCTTCGATGTGATTCTTTATGGAGTTGAACTGCTGTTGAATTGATTCTTCCCTGCCTTTCATAATATTTGTAGTAGATTCCAGAACTGATGTTTGATTTTTCAGTAATTGCATGAGGTAATATTCATTCATCCGTGTTTTTTTAATTTCACCCGTTTTATATTCAGCGTACTCGGAGTCGAGTACTCCAAAGAGTTTGCTTGCAATGTTTCCGATTATATTGAGAGGTGTTCTTTTTACCAATTTGTGGCCACCACTTCGTTTGCATAAAAGCTCACTTTCTTCCTCTAGTTCTCGAAGCTGATGCCCGAACTGATTTAATATCTCCAGGCAATGATTCTTTCCGATTGTTGTTGCATTGCAAAGGTGGTCTATTGCCGCTATACAACTCCTTATTCCTAGAAAATCGGCCCAGTAACTTGTTAGGTTATAATAAACCAGCAAGTTCCATTCACTGTTTTTTATTTGAGCCTGGCCTATAGATTCGAAGAATAACCCAGGAATATCTGTGAATTGTGCTATCTCCACAGGCTCATTAAAAGGTGCTCCGAATATTGGCAGCACCAAAGATGTTAGTAGGGGAAAATTGACAGCCATCAAATTACCTCTTTGTGGATTACTTCAAACTTGAGTCTGTTGCGCAATACCCTTGCTCTCTTCTGCCGTTATGCTTTGTTGTGTGGTTTTTGCCTGTTTTGAGAATGTTAGCCAATTTTACCAGAATCCAACCAATTTGGCAAGAATCTGCCTTTCAATGGATGATTGACTTTCTTGCCAGAGCTCAGGTTTCGCCTTTTGGCAGGAGGACTAGCAGTGATGTCATCTGTTGCCGCAGGCTTAGTTCTTGGTGGTCTCTGCAGTAGGAGGCATGTAGCTCCGTTTGTTATTGTTTCGGTAACTTGTTGACTGTTTGAATCTTCGTCCTGATGATTATTGTTGTACTCTTCAATTGGTAGTGGACACAGGTTGTGGATCGCTCTTTTAAAAGTGCCAGATGCTGTTTTTACATTCACAACCCTGGTGTGATTATCCGGTCCATTAAATGTGTCTATAATGCGACCAAGAGCACATTTAAGAGGGGGTAAGTTCATATCCTTTAACAGTAGTAGGGTGTCCTTTTTTAAGTCATGTTGTTTGTTTTTCCACTTGTATCTTAGTTGAAGCTCCTGTAGATATTCTAATGACCATCCCTTCCAGAATGATTGTTGGATATGGTGCAGTCGTCTAAATCTTGTAAGACTGTTTATATTTAGGGCACTTACATCTGGTTCTGCAAAGGCTGTTAGTGGCCTGCCTATCCGGAAGTGTCGTTTGGATTGGATGACATGGGCGTTAAAGGCCGTGAATTGAGAATAGATTCGATTTGAGTGATGAATGTATACAATTCTTCTTGCTTCAGGCTCGCATTTCCAGTTTGCCGTACAAGATGCTTCTTCGCAGATTTTACTGCTGCTTTCCAGAGACCTCCAAAATGCGGTGAACGTGGGGGTATTGGCTTCCAGTCTATGCGATTTTGTGAACAAAGTTCGTGTATGGACTCCTTTAATTCCTGTGATTTGAATAAGTCATCAAGCTCCTTTAATCCAGAGTTAGCACCAACAAAATTGGTTGCATTATCACAGAAAATTTGCGCGCAAAGTCCTCTTCGAGAAATGAATCATTTTAGTGCATTTATGAAGGCGATAGGACTTAAATTACTGACGATTTCTAGATGAACCGCCTTTGTTGCGAAGTAAACAAAGACTGCGATATATGCTTTATCTGAGATGGCTCGTCGTAGCTTGTAGTGAATGGCAATCGGTCCGACTCCTGTGGTGTGAGATGGTTGTGCAGGAGTTACTCTTCTGACTGGTAGATCGGCCATGATTTGAGTGATGCTCTTCGGTCAGCAAATGATTGAGCATGCGAGCTCCTATTCCATCTTAAGGAGCCTTGGAACTCTTAATGATCCTCTAAGAGTGGATGTTGAAGATACATTGAGATTGATCCGTGCGAGAGTGCAGGAGAACTTACACCACGCGTTCGAACAGGGTTCTAAAGCATATACTCTCAGAGCGAAGCCTGTTAATTTCAAAGTGGGTCAAGAAGTGTTCAGGCGGGATTTTGCCCAAAGCAATTTCCAGCAGCAGACTGGTGATTACCATAATGCACCACTAGGAGGACATCTGGGAATTTATAAAACGTATAAGCGTGTAAGAAAAGGCTAGAAATGGAAAGGTATGTTAAGGGATTTTCATAAGTTTCTTAAGCACTGTGTTAAATGTAGTAGGAATAAACATATTAAAAATACAAAAACGCTTATGGTAATTAGTTCCGTCCCGAGAAACCCTTTGACAAAGTATATATCGATATTGTAGGCCTTTGCCAGAAAGCAGTAGTTACCGATCAGTGTGCAAACTTTACTAGCGATCTATTCAAGCGGCTTTGCAGGCCATTTAGGGTTAGGAAACTTCAGACAACTGCATAGCCTCCTCAGACGAACGGAGCACTGGAGTACACGGGTCTTTCATTGAATACTTAAAAAACATGGTGGATGAAAGCATTACAGAGTGGGACCAATGGCTTGAAGAAGCAGTCCATGTACGTAACCATGCACCTCATGTTGGGGGTAAGCATACTCCAATGGAAGCGTTGTGGGGGTTTCTATCACTCACCCCCTAATAATCTCAAAAGGAGCCCCGAACCTCTATACAATAACGATGATTACGTGTGCCAGAGGAAAGGGAGAATCCAAGTGCTCCACCAAAAGGTTAGTGTCTAGTAAAAGATAAATGATTCCTTTATGCCGAATCCTTCCAAAATATTATAAATGCCCTTATAAGTTCCTTGGGTTATCTTATTGAACCAGACTGATTATTCCTTGGTCGCTATGTAAGAGTGTGAAACAAGAAGTGTAGCGGTATGAGGAATAAATCAAAGAAAATGTATGCGAGCTTTTCCTTCACTTTATTATCTCTCCAATAAAAAATATTAATAAATTGCCCTGTTTGATACTTCGACCTTAATGCTAAACAAATTAGATTACAACCCTATTTAATTATAATATTAAATTAAAACTCTGCTGAGTTCCGTTACTTGTGTGCTGCAACAACTTTGCACCGCAACTGCATGTAGCAATAATTATGTACAATGATTTATCATTTAACCATGCCATGCAATTGGATGTAAAAAAAAAAAAAAATTTCTTTTATTTCTTAAATTTCGCCGTTTAATTTTCCCCCCTTTTTTTTAATTGAATTGCATATAAAAATTATTATGAATTACTTGTCATGAAACAATTTAGATGCAATTTACTGAAATTATGTGAATTTACTATGCTGCTTGTTGATCACTTCTCTGTCACCGTGTTGTGGTGTAAATTATTGCATAGTATTCACCAGTGTGATCAATATTTGGCACCTTTCCGTGGTGAACTTTTTTTTGAATTCGTTTTTTTTCTTTTAATTATTAGGAATCAAATAAAATACGTTTTTATGTGGTCTTTCACTGCAGTGATCGTATTGCCCATAAGAAAAACATGGGTTGCGTTTGTTGTTTTTTTTTTAATTTCAGGTAAGTTTTATTGTACTTAAGTATTCAAATCAAATTTATTTCAGTTCAGGTTTTTACTAATGTTACATAATTACTTCAGATTTTTACTAATGTTACATAATTACTTCATCTTCTCCCTCTAGAGGAATTGTTGTTCCTGTGGAGCTACCCATGGTGGTACGTCTAAGATTGGAGGTGAGTCTTGCTCAGCTTTACACAAACAGATTTTAACCTGTCTTCTTGTTTGTTTTTAGGAGTGGCTGAACATTCTCCCCCCTGTTGAACGGATCCGTTCAACCGAGCCCTTATCCTCACAATCCCTTGCTTATGATAGTGATGAAAGATTAGTCCGCCGTCTTGTCGCACGCGTAAGGAACTTGTTATTTTTCGGGTAGGTTGATCACCTTCTCCTTTTTCTTCCTGCGCCGGATGTCTTCGTAATTTATTCGTGCTATGACTTCACGTGTCAGGAAGATATCTACCACTTCGCGTGTAATGAATCGCTGATGCGAATTCTCTGCTCGCATGTTCATTTACTTTACAGTTGTTGTTGGCCGTAGCTTCTCCAATTGGTTGACTTGACCGCCATTGATGGCAGCTGGCTCTGTTAGCATTGCCGTCGTGTGTGGTGTCTTCAGATACGTTATGGCGACACTGCCACTTGGTGTATTACCGCTGGTTGCTGATGACGTACGGGGCGTATGTCTCTTCGGTAGCCCAGCGAGAATATCATATCAAGGTTCAACAAAGAAGTCCGTCATCGGGCTGTTCTGGGGTGAAAAAAGAAGATCTTCCATGATGTGCAGGACATCGCTTACATCTTCTCTGCTAATATACATCTGAAAAAAGAGTAATAAGTAACATGTTCTCATGTGAGGACTAACACCAAAGGACAACACTGACAAAGAACACATATGACTTGAGCAGACTTCTTGTTTTTTGAACCCATTTGGTGACTGTCATATGGAATTTGCTTCTTCCATTGGTAACCGACAGATCTTTGCTATGGGTCGGTTGAAGGTATTGTTTTGTGTCTTGACCTGGACAACCCTAACCAATCCATCTGCTCCAGGAAAAACTTGCTGGATTATGCCTAAAGGCCAACAAGTAGGTGGCATGCTCTCATGCATGAGGATCAGCACCTCTCCGACCTTGATATGAGGCTGTGGACGGAACCATCTCGCCTTTGTTGCATTTGATTAAGATAGTCCTTTGACCACTTGTTCCAAAACTGCCTTGTCATATGCTGTGTGTGTTTCTATCTTTGCGATAATGTTGTCGTGGATTCCATAGGGTCTGCTTCTGGTATTGTATTAAGCGCATGGCCAATTAAGAAATGTCCTGGAGTTAATATTACCAAATCCTCCGCATCATTTTGATTTTGGCATAAGAGCCGTGAATTTAAACAAGCTTCAATCTGTGTTAGAATTGTTGTATACTCTTCAAATGTACAAACTGCACTGCCTAAAATTCTTCGTAAATGATATTTTATTGACTTGACACCAGCCTCCCAGACTCCGCCAAAGTGTGCAGCTGCTGGTGGATTGAAGTGCCAAGCTATTGCCCTTGAGGCTAAATGTTGTGCTGCCATGGGAGTCGCTTCCTTAATGGTTTGCTTTAATTCCTTGTCTAGGGTTGTTTTCCCGCCAACAAAATTGGTGCCACAATCCGAGTAAATATCGGTACATGGACCTCTGTGAATCGTTTGAGTGCGGCCAGAAATGCTTCGAAAGTCAGGTCAGATACTAATTCTATATGGATTGCTCGTGTGCTCATGCAGACAAATATACAGAAATATGATTTATGCGTCTTAGCATTTCTAAGCTTAGACGCCTTTACTAGAATTGGTCCTGCATAATCGATGCCAACCTTGGTAAATGGTTTGCTTATATTTACCCGTGGTGATGGTAAGCTCCCCATTAATTGTGTTGACATATTCCTGCGATGCCTAGCGCAAGTAACACATTTGTGGAGATTGCTCGTTATGCAACGTCGCGCATCCAAAATCCAATACTTGTTTCTACTTGTGCTTAATACTAGTGAGGTACCTCCATGTAATGTTTTAAGGTGTAACTTGTTGATAATTAGTGGTATTACATGGTGTTTTTTCGGTAAAATTATTGGGTGCTTCCTGTTGCATGGCAACAATGCGTTGTGCAATCGGCCACCCAGTCTTATTAATCCATTTTCATCCATGAATGGATTCAATTTGAGAAGCTTGCTGTTATTTGTTAATGGTTTATTTTTTAACAAGTTTTCGTAATCTTCGATAGACGATGTCCTTTAGACAACCTTCAAAATTGTTATGTGGGCTTTGTCCCACTCGTCACTAGTAAGAATACCCACCTGCTCTTGTGTTGGGTTCTTACAATTGTGCTTAAAGCGTATTAATGTAGCTACTATTCGCAGTAATCGAGTGAGGGATGAATATCTGAGCATTACGTTTTCATCTCGATTGATGGCTAGGTTGCTACAGACTTGTTGTTTGGCTTTCAGATCTGTGCGATCATCAATGCACTTGAGTGATGGCCATTCATCTAGTTCTTTCAGTAGTCAGGAGGGACCATGCCACCATAGCATTTGGTTGAGTAAGCTGGTAGCGGTAGTGCCTCTTGAAGCCAGATCCGTTGGATTGTCTTTAGTAGGCATATGATGCCATCGGTCATATTTTACTGACTCTTGAATTTCAACTATTCGATTAGCTACCGTGAAGGATGTTCTTTCAGCCATTGTAACACAATCATGGAATCAGTCCATGCAAAAATTGATGCGTCGTGTAATTGCGTGTCTTTTACTGTTGTTCTTAGCAGCCTTGTCAAAAGAACTGCTCCATTTAACTGTAACCGTGGGGTAGTTGTAGGTTTGATTGGAGCTATTTTAGATTTTGCCGTAAGTAGAGTGGACCACACGTAAGAGTTTTCATCCTCAACTCGTAAATATAGCACAGCTGCATATGCCTTGGCTGACGCATCGCAAAATCTGTGGAGTTGAATGTGTGCTCCTGGACGATATCGAATCCATCTGGGTATCTTGAACTGTTGCAGCGCTTGAAGATCGTCCTTAAACTCTCTCCATTCCCTTTGAATGGCCTTTGACACTTGGTCATTTCATGATAGGCCAGTTATCCACAAAGTCTGCATTAAAACCTTCGCTATAATGATGACTGATGCCAGCCATCCAAGAGGATCATACAAAGATGCGACTTACGATAATATGGTCCGTTTTGTAATGCCTGCTAAACTTTGCTTAGGCGTGATTTGAAATGTGAACTGATCATGTGCAAGATGCCATCCTATGCCAAGAGTTTTATGGAATCATCGTCAGAAAATGTCAACGCGTTCTTCAATTCTCGCAGGTCAGGTGACAAGTGACTAAGCAATTGAACGTCGTTGTTGGACCACCTCCTGAGATTGAATTCTCCTGACTTCATCATTGCTATCATCTCTTCTTGGAGTATTCTTGTCTCATTAAAGGAATCAGCTCCAGTCAACAAATCGTCAACATAAAAGTCCGAACATGTGGCCTCGGATGCTAAGGGACATTTGTCTCTTTCATTTTCTGCTAATTGTTGTAGTGTTCTTACTGCCAAATAGGGTGCAGTTGACGTGCCGAATGTCACAGTTTTCAGTTGATAATATTGAATTTGATTTGTTTGAGGATGTAGCCAGATGAGACGTTGGAATGGCCGATGTGCGAGATGTATGTCTATCATCCGATACTCTTCGCGATGTCTGCATGCATGGCAAATTTAGATTTTCACCATTTAAGTAATGTCGCGAAGAGCTGTGGTTGAAGAGTGGGCCCTTTTAGCAAGCAATCGTTCAGAGATTTGCTATTAGTTGTTTTCGCTGACGCATCAAAAACCACTCTAGTCTTAGTTGTGAACTATCCTTGACCACTGCATGGTGGGGGGAGGTAATAATGTGGCTCGCTTGAGATAGGTGGCTCAATTTCTTCCATGTGTCCCAACTCTATGTATTCATCAACACATTCCTTGTAATTTTTCTTTAGCTCTGGATTCCTCGCAAGTTTATTTTGTAAGCTTGTGAATATTTGTAAAGTTTGTGGACTGGATAGACCTAGTATGTGAGCTTCTTTGTTCAGAAATGGCAGTTTTACTTGATATTTACCATTGTCTAAACGTAGGTGCGTGGTTTGGTAGATCTGCTGACAAAGTTCAACCTCTTCCTTGAGAAGGGGCTTGTTGGGATTTGTTCGAGTTCCCAAAAACGTTTGAGCTGTGAGCTCAACTCGCTGTCAGATGTTGTCATTGCACATGTTGATAAGTGATTCATACTTGTTCCTTTGATTGAACCAAGTTAAATCCATCCGAACGTTGCTTTGATTGCGATAGGTGCTGTCTTTGTTCCTCTTCTAATACCTTCTTATATTTTTTGGGCGTAGACTCGTGCTCCGAGTAGAGCATCAATTTTGCCTGGCCTCCAAAACATCGGATATGCCAGCAGTAAATTCTTTAACTGCTTGCATTGTGTTTTGGAAATTGTTCTTGTCGGAAGATTGCCAGTGATTTCTCTGAGAACAAGAAATTCTTCCTTCAACTGTTAATTGCTCGGTCTACTGGATCGTAGGAGCAAGGTTGTTTGGTGATGTGATGTAGCTGCAGGACTTTATTTTTTTTTTATATTATTAAGCCAAGCTCAGGGGATACCCTATGATGCAAAGCACAGCGTGGCAGGAAGGAGATAGGGAAAGGATTAAGGGATATGAGGAGAGCGGCGGAGGTGCCGATGTATGTCGCCCTTAAACTTTCGCAGGTTGTATGCCGGAGGAAAGACAGAAGATGGTAGACTGTTCCACATTCGCACAGTTCGGGATAAGAAAGCATCACGGAATTTAAGTGTACGGCCGAAGGTAATTTGAAGGGTAAAAGGATGAGCGCGGGATGCAGCGCGAGTATTGCGTGCAGGAACTATTCTACAAGGGATCAGACTAGATATTTCATCAGAACATTGACCATGCATATAGCGATAAAGGAGCGAAAGGCATCCAACATTGCGACGGTGCTCGAGCGAGTCGATATGACGAGTAATTGCCACATCGCCAATGAGCTTGCAGGCTCTCTTTTGGACAATATCCAATGAAGCTAAGGCTGTGCGACCAGCCCCGGCCCAGATATGGGAATTGTATTCCATTCTAGGTCTGATGTAGGACTTGTAGAGGAGCGCTATATTTGATGGGCTGAAATATTTCTTACACCTTTTCAAAAAACCAAGACATTTTGATGCTTCTTTGGCAACCGAGAAGATGTGATCTGTCCAGCTTAACTTACTGGAAATATTAATGCCAAGAATTCTTAGTGACGGTGAATCAGAAATTAATGCTCCATCAAACGAAACGGGAGTGGTTAAGTGATGGTCTTGTTTTAATGAGATGAGACAGCTTTGGGTCTTAGATGCATTGAATTCGACGCGATTCACTTTGCCCCAAGCGAGAATATTGTCAAGATCGTTATTCAATGATCTAATCATGCAGTCTCGTTTAACACATGTGGCGTTCCCTCTGGAATCCGCAATGGTGTCAAAGGAGTATGCGAAATCAAGGGTACTGTCATCAGCAAAGCTATGGATAGGATTAAAAGTAAGGGAAAGCAGATCATTAATGAAGATTAGAAATAGAGTCGGAGAAATAACAGAGCCCTGGGGGACACCGGCATTAATAGGATGAAGTTCAGATATAACGCCATCTAATACAACACGTATTTGGCGACTAGATAAAAAACTTTCAATCCATAATAGAAGAGGAGGGGAAAGACCAAGTGCTTTGAGTTTGGCTAAAAGGGCTGGATGCCAGACTCTATCAAAGGCCTTTGAAATATCTAGAGCAACGATTTTGGACTCACCAAAATTGTGAAGACTACGATTCCAACGTTCCGTAAGAAAAGTCAGCAAGCCTCCAGATGAGCGACCGTGCCGGAAGCCGTATTGGCGATCGTTGATGAGCTGATTGGTTTCCAGATACTTCATTAATTTGGAGTGAATGATGGATTCAAAAACCTTTGAAAGAATCGAAGTGATTGCAATTGGTCGATAATTTGAGGGATCGCTACCCTCTCCTTTCTTGGGAATAGGCTGAACGTGAGCGAGTTTCCAAGCAGTTGGAAATTTTCCTGTCGAATAGGACAGGTAGAATAGTTTGCGCAGAGGTTTATCCAAGGATGAGGCACAGCTTTTAATTAATAGGGGCGAGAACCCATCAGGTCCTGCGGCTTTAGAGACGTTGATACCATTAAGGACCTTGAACACATCCCTCGTACGGATGTGTATTGGCTCTTGTACACATCCGCACGGGGGATGCACAACAGGTGCCTGTGAAGTGGGTGGAAGAAAAGAATTTGATGCGAATCTAGCAGCCAAAATATTAGCTTTATCCTGGGAGTCAACAACCACTTCACCATTATTAAGTAGTGAAGGTATAGAGGAACTGCTGAAGTTGTTCCTGATGGTTTTGACCAGGGACCAGAAACCTTTACTACCTTTGAGGCTTGCCAAGATTGTTTGTCTAACATTCTGGTCAAAAAGAAATTTTTCTCTCTGGATAATGGACTTGCAGGTGTTCCGTGCAGTCTTGTAGATTTCTTTCAGTTCTGGACAAGGATGCACTTGATAGGCGCGAAAAGCAGACTCTTTCGCTTTAATAGCTTGGTTGCACTTATCGTTAAACCAAGAGCGATTGTTGAGATCTGCTGTAAGAATACGGAATATATTCACGCATGCCTAGACTTGTAAGTTATTAAGTTCTAATGTGCATTCATCAGCATCCCTCGAAGCAAAACAGACCGACCAATCTATATCTCTAAGATACTGATTGAGACTTTCCCAATCAGCGTTCTTATAGTGCCAGAGAAGCCTACTTGTAGGTGGAGAAGTGGGGCGGCGCAGAAATGAGGTGACAAATTGAGCCGTGATTAGACAGTGGTCTGAATTACCAAGAGGGGAGCCGACTGAGATAGAATATTTGTCAGGGTGAGATGACAGAAACAATTCTAGTAAATTGGCCCTATCTCCTAGTGGTGATTCCTGTTACATTCACCGATGTGGGTATTCGTTTAGCATCTAGTTTATTACAGGCTTCCTCAGTGATGAACGAGGATTGTGAACCTGTATCTATAAGGCACCGTAACGGTTGTGGCTTCCCATGAGGTGTCTGAGCAATTACTATTGCGGTCGATAGTAATGCGCAATGCATCTTGCTGCACATAAAGGCTTGAGTAGCCTTTACTTCTTCAGCTCCATTGATGTCCCATAAATCCGACGAACAATTGGTAACAAGTACTTCCGTGTTTCGAGGATTCTGTTTGGCGCTTAGGTGAGCTGAAAACCCAGTATTAAATACAGATTGAGAAGCTGGCGTCTCATTAGTTCCATCCTCTGTCCGTACCTGAGTACCAACTTGATTGTTGTTGACTTGTTTTGTTGTTGACTGCGTTGCCTTTTGCTCAAGTCTATTGCCTTTATTCGTTGCAGATGTGTTCAGTAAATGATCGCCTTGAAATTCATTCAAGTGCTCTTGCTAGGACAGTGTTGCGTACTTTGCTTTCCTGATAAGCAATTTAAATACCTGCTTGCTGCCTTTATAAGATTTAGCCTTGATTGTGTGCCCATCGCTTGATATTTTGGACAATTTATCATGTAATGATGTTTGTGACATGCTGGGCATCCCTCGTGTTGTGTCGAATGATATGCCTGGGTCCGCTCTTTCGGTGGCTTGGAGATTGTAGATTTGAATTCCCATATTTTTAGCCGCTTGTCTAGGAAGCTATTAAATTGAGAGTATGTTGGAAGCTCTGGTGATGCTCCCAGTTCTTCCTCCCATAACTTGAGCGTTGTAAATGGTAGTTTCTGCACTAGTAGATATATCAAAATTGAGTCCCACGTAGATATATCTAGTTCTAGGCTCTTTAAAGTGATGTTTACTAATGCCTTTATGCCTTTAAAGGATTCTACACTGAGTTTAGGTTGGTTTACTAAGGCTTTAAGCTGATGATTTACCAGAATCCGTTTATTCTCGTATCTTTCCTTTAACTTGGCCCATCCTGGAGCATAATCTTTGCTAGTAATGGGCGTGTGGCGTAAAATTTCTCCGCTTCACCGCTTAAGCATGATTTTAAATAATGCAGCTTTTGTACTGGTGATAAATTTGTGTTTGCGTGTATTAACACTTCGAACAAATGGTGGAACGAATGCCACGAATCGTAATCGCCATTAAATTTAGGCAAATTTATTTTTGGTAAATTTAAATCCTGCAAAGCAGTTGCAACAGCTTGTGATGTGATCTTGTTGGAAACTGGATTTACAGCAGCTTGATGTATTCTTAAGCCTTCCATCAATTCGCTCATGTACGCTGAGTACATTGCTTCCGAGCCCCCATAATAATTTCCCTCCAAATATTCGTGGGTTTTATCTTTCTGTAATAGATAGCTACTTACAGCAAAATCTGTTGCCGCATATCTTTCCCATAACTTCTTCAATTATTCAGTCTTGGTTTCGAAAAAGCCTTTAGTTTTCTGGCTTGAATTAATTGCCTTTCCCTTTTCAATTAATTTTGCTAATCTGCTTCGTAATAGTTCCTCTGTGGCTAGTAATTCCTCTAGCGTCAGCCTGAAGTGTTAGTTTGATTAATACTGTAATGTGAGTACCGTAAGTAAGTACCAAAAACTGGGTACAGTAATGTAAGTACCGCAATACGTGCACCGAACGCAGATTACTGTATATATGTACCGCAACGTTGATATTTTTTCGTAATAACCAACTTGTTGTGGATGAAATTAGCTTGGAGACAATACAATAAAGTGAAAGAGCCCGCAAATCCTGGATGGAACCACCAAAAAATGTCTAGTAAAAGATAAATGATTCCTCTAGGCCAAATCCCTCCAAAATATTATAAATGCATTTATAAGTTCCTTGGGTTTTCTTATTGAACCAGACTGATTATTCTTTGATGGCTAAGAAAGAGTGTGAAACAAGAAGTGTAGCGGTATGAGGAATAAATCAAAGAAAATGTATGGGGCTTTTAATTCACTTTATTATCTCTCCATTCAAAAATATTAATAAATTGTTCTGTTTGATACTTCGACCTTAATGCTGAACAAATTAGATTACAACCCTACTTACTTATTCTATTAAATTTAGTTCATATGCTAGTAACTAGCACGTGCAGAATTGAATGCACTGCATGTACAATTCCATGTGCTAACTGCAAGATAAACTGAAAAAAATCCAAACAAATCTGCTGAGTTCCGTTACTTGTGTGCTGCAACAACTTTGCACCGCAACTGCATGTAGCAATGATTATGTACAATGATTTGTCATACGCAATTCATTGCCACGTGCAGTCAAATGTGTAATGAAGAGCCTGTCAGCCGACAGATCCACCTACATTCACTTGTACCTGAATGTAGATACATACCGCATCCGACACCTTTTTATTACAAAATCATCGCGGGATTAGCGTGGGTGGCTGCACAGCAAATATACCGCTAGCGATCAGCCAGCTTGGGGTGGTTCTTGCCACCCACATCCCTTGATGCTTGTTAACCTGTGCAAAATCGTCAACATAACTGATCAGACAGACGGACGGACAGAAAAAAAAAGAAATTGTAGTCGTGACTGCAGACGGATAGAGAGACAAAACAAAATCTAGTGCAGGTTTCTTTCGCATGGTGGAGCCTGAAAACCTAAAAAGAAGAAAATTGATTTTATTTATATGCTGCAAAAAAAAGAATAGAAGACCTCAGCAACGCCGAACAAGTGACAATTCACCCGGAGAGTTTACGACGCCGGCAAATGGACGATTGAGAGAGAGTGAGAGAACAGAGAGGAGTCTCAGATGTTGTTGAGACCCCGGCCTTGGGTTATATTGGGCCAAATCGCCCCCATCCACCCTGGCTAAGCCTCCAAAGTCGTATCGAAATGCTCAGCCCCATTCGTGTGTGTTAGGTGACTACAACCCCGCCTCCATCCGTCATGCCGTTTCCCGACGTTTCCTACTCATTCATGTTGCGAATATTGAGAAATAGAACAAAATAGCAAAAAAAAAGAATTTCAAATGAGTATATAAGACTGCTCAACTTTGAAGCTTTTAATAGTTCTATAGGCATATAAACAAAAAAAAATAAATCCACTTTTTTTCTATCCCCGCTTCTCATTTGGCCCTTTTACAGGTTAAAACAGAAGGCATTTTCCTCGACCCTTATATATATATTTATCTTAACTACCCTATACCCTACTAGCTGAAGTATTATCCTATTATCAGTATTATTATCATAGTTTGAAGCTGGACAAGATGACTAACAATATAACTCACTGAAGGAATTACATACTAGACCTTAACTAGTCCTCGATTACATATGAAAAGGAGATTCAAAAAATATAAAAAAAAAATACATCTAATATAAAAAAAAAATATAAATAAAATATAAAAAAAAAAATTCTTCATACACAATATAACACTACTAAACCTGGACCACTACCCTGAGCTGGTAGGGGCATGAAACGAGTCCCACGCTGTCACGTTCAGCAGCTGCAAAGGGGGTGCACCCCATGTAGAAGACTCCTATAGCGTCTGCGGCACACTTTTATTTTTAATTTTGTTTCTGAACTGCAGCTTTTTACTTGGGTACATTGACCTCTTTTGTGTATTGGGCACATTGGCCTCTTTTGTTATATTAAAAATCTTTATTTTTACTTTATCTTTATTAAAAATTTTTTTTGTTTCTTCTTTATTTATTCATTTTTTGTTTTTCATTATGCTTACTTTTTATATCACCATTCACTTGTCGGCAGTTATAAAATATGTTCCTACTTAGTCCTTGTCCTCACTTAAGAATTAAAACGGAGTTTTATTATAGGGTTACAAAATTTACACACCACAATTCAGACATTATAATTCACATAGTTCTCTACTTGTTACCTACGCCTTATGGAGCGCATAATCGAAGGCAAATGAGCGGCGGGGAGTGCATTGTATAGTGTTTTAGATCGGATGTCAGGAATGCACTTAGTTCTTACTGAGTGAGCAAAACAAAATATGAAATTTAAGCGCGAGCGGTCCTTAGATTCATGTAATAGCAATTGGTTTCAGGTACGTTGCCGGGATTTCCCTGGTTAATCAGCGGGTGAGATTATTAACTTTTCCTTAACTGATGTCAATAACTGAGCACATTTCCGTTCACAGGTGGTCGATGAATAGTTACAATTTCCCTAAACTATTTTTCACTGAACGAACCAATTGTTGTTTCACAATATCGTCTTGGAGCCGCGAAACTAATTACACAGCACGAGTAAGAAATTATATCTTCTTAGCCTAAAATCACTAAACTGACTAATTTTTCGTTCTCCACAGATTCAATTTCAATGTGGGAAATCTTGCACAGCACTCGTAAGTATATAAATTCTTAACCTAAAGTCCCTAATCTCATTAATTTTCGTTCTCCACAGATTCATTCAATGTGGAAAATTTTACACAGCACTGGTAAGTAAATAAACTTTTTAACCTAAAGCTAATAAACTGATGATTTTTCGTTCTCCACAGATTTAATTTCAATGTGAGAAATTTTACACAGCACTGGTAAGTAAATAAATTCTTAACCTAAAGTCCCTAAACTCACTAATTTTCGTTCTCCACAGATTCATTCAATGTGGAAAATTTTACACAGCACTGGTAAGTAAATAAACCTTTTAACCTAAAGTCAATAAACTGATGATTTTTCATTCTCCACAGATTTAATTTCAATGTGAGGAATTTTACACAGCACTGGTAAGTAGATAAATTCTTAACCTAAAGTCAATGAACTGATGATTTTTCGTTCTCCACAGGGAGGATGCTAACGGCAACAATGCACCTCGAACGTTCTATATTTTCTTCCTACCGTTCGTCAGAACTAACTTTATTTCCCTGGAACAAATGTTCGCGCACACTTTCCGCGAAACGCACGGATAGGTTTCAGCAAACGAAAGAAAACACAAAAACAATACAGACGAGGGAATGTTTCCTTGCGAATAATCCAAAAACCGTAAACTTTTCTTCACGCTTTTCCTTTATCTTCCCGGTATATATCTTCTCGACGGTTCACGCACTCACGATTTCCTTTTTAAACTTGCTCGCTTCGAAACTCAACATCGACTGATCAGTCCACGCAGTCTCGTCACATCAATGCTGGCGACTCACTCCTCGCACTCCGTGTATGGTTGCGTGTGTATTTGACTAGGTAGAGAATATCTGTCTTTTTTCTCTTGTTTCGAGCAACATTTTTCTTGGAATTTTGCTTTTGTGGACCCACTGCAATACATTGCATGATGGTATCATGCGATGTATTACAGCTAGGCGAATTGCCGTTTTCGTCGCTTTGATGTGGTTGGCTAGCGGTAAGTTTTATTCGAAAAATTTTAATTTGTGCGCGTTTTTGTACATTTTAGAATTTTTCGACTGAATGTATTCTGCTGTTGTTGTTGTTTGCTTCTGCATTTCAGGGATTTTATAATACGGAGAAGTAGCATAGGGCTACTTCTCGAAAAAATGTATTTATATTTTATCTTTTTCAGGAATTGTAATATGGAGAAGTAGAATAGGGCTACTTCTCAAAAATGTATTTATATTTTATCTTTTTCCGGAATTGTAATATGGAGAAGTAGCATAGGGCTACTTCTCAAAAATGTATTTATATTTTATCTTTTTCAGGAATTGTAATATGGAGAAGTAGCATAGGGCTACTTCTCAAAAATGTATTTTTTTTCACCCCTTTTCAGGTATCCTGGGAGAATCTTGGGGGTTTCTCTACAAAAGGTAGAGAAGCCGAAAAAAAAGAAGAAAAGAGCGAAGGGAGGAAGAAAAAGGGTAGCGTAGGGGAATACACTACAGCGTCGGGACGACCCACGGAGATAAGAGTCTAACGCCGGGCTTTGACACGAGACATATGTCCGGATATGCACTAAAAGGGAATAGGTCCACCCACAACGAGGCCAACGTGGGGACGACCCACAAGAGTCTCAAGCCGGGCATACACTATACCCTAAGTTATTGAGAAATCAGGTCCCATCTGCGGCCCTGATCCCAGTTCGTCTTGGACGAGGGAGGACTGTTCTATAGATAGACGTCGTCTATCAACTCGCCTTGCCAAATGAGCTGGCCAGGAAGAGGTGCAGCGATCGGGTTATTGGGTGCGGGAATGTTCGGCTCGAGACTACGACTTCGTCACTCAGGACGAAGGAAATCCCGCGGGATGCAGCAAGCGGGTTCTAGCTCTAAGGAAACTGAAGGTAGGACAGGAAAGTAAAATCCTTCAGGTGAAGGCTAACCCAGAAGTGGTTAGTAACAAAGGATGAGACCATCTAAACTTGATAGTTTAGAAATAATACACAAAAAAAAATTCGCTGAGGCTTCATCCACACTCACTGACGCTGTGACATTCTTGATTGAAAGAAGAAATTGAAGAAAGGACAGGAAAGTAAAATCCTCCAGGTGAAGGCTAACCCAGAAGGGGTTAGTAACAAAGGCTGAGACCATCTAAACTTGATAGTTTAGAGATAATACACAAAAAAAAATTCGCTGAGGCTCCATCCGCACTCACTGACGCTGTGACATTCTTGATTGAAAGAAGAAATTGAAGAAAGGACAGGAAAGTAAAATCCTCCAGGTGAAGGCTAACCCAGAAGGGGTTAGTAACAAAGGCTGAGACCATCTAAAGTTGGTAGTTTAGCGATAGTATACTATGAAAACTACACTCCACTGAGACTTCAGCCACACCAACCACCTCTCGGAAACCCTTTAGTTGGAAGAAACTTGAAGAAAGTCAGGGAAATAGGATACTTACGGTGGAGGTTAACCCAGAAGGGGTTAGTAACAAAATGAAAGAGGTTTATTACCCACCACTGAGGAAGTAGTAAGAGGGTTTGCGATAACCTGTAGTTCACAAGTGAAGCTTGTCGGATGCCTTCTTAGGGCTACCGAGATCTAATCCACTTTGATCAAGACTTTATATCCTGAGCATGGAAAATTCCGATTGAGAGACCCTTAGCATTCTGCAAATGGTACGAAACACGCCCGATTCGTTCTACAATAGTCGCTTTTATGAACTTAGGTGCCAATTTGGCAGCAAAGCGATCGACTGCGCTACTTTGCACAAAATTTAGGACATACACAGTCTGTCCAGGAACAAAGGCTCTTTCGCGTGTTCGCAGGTTGTAACCAACGGCGTACTTACGATACGCCTCTGTGAGATGGAACTTTACTTTGGTTGACAGGCACACACTCGACGGCCTCGTCGGAGTCGGCCTTTAATTCTCGAAGGAGTTGATATGAGCCCCCGCTTGTTACCGGATGTCGACCGAAGAGCAGGAAATATGGTGAGCACTTATATGACTCATGCACGACGTTGCGGATGGCGAAGCCGATCTCGCTCAGATGTTCGCGGATCGCTGCCAGGACCGACTGGTTGACACGCTCTGAGGCATTTGACTGAGGAGAGTAGGCTGGTGAGAAGATGTGTTTCACCCCGTAACGGTCTAGCAGTTGAGCGAATATTTTTGCGATGAACTGGCTACCATTGTCCGAATGTACCATTTCCGGAACCCCAAACATTAAGAAGACTTCTTGCTCCAGAAATTTGACGACCCGCGAGGCTGTGGCCTCTGGCATTGCTTTCAACAGCACGAACTTAGATAAGTGGTCCAGTACGATGAAGATATACCTATTACCACCTCGGCTGCGCGGATAAGGACCTAGAAAATCGCAGAAGATACGTTGCCAAGGCAGATCGGTAGACCTTATCGTGCCCAGAGGAAGTCTTGAAGGCACATTGGTCGGCTTGACCATCTTACAAGTTTCACAGGCGTTTATGAACTGACGTACCTCAGATGCCATGCTCGGCCAATAGTACTGACGGCGTAGCTTTTCTAGAGTTTTTGAGAAGCCGAAGTGTGCTGCCGCAGGAGGACTATGCTCTGATTTGATTAAATCGCCCGTGAGATTATCAACAACCCATAGCTTCCACTGAACCTGCTCCCCTGAGACGTTGTTATTTGGAAGCGAAAATGAAATATATACTTTACCACCGCTAATTCGTAAGTTTCGGAAACCGCTGGGATTCGATGTGATGCGCTGGATTCTCTCAACGTGCGTTTTTTCTTGGAATGCCGGTGAACTCAGATCAAGCGAGCTGATTTGAGCCGGATAAACTATCTCGTCAGTGTGGTGTTCTACTGCCTCCTCAGCAAATGACCTTAAAAGAGCATCGGCCACCACATTGTCTTTGCCTTTTCTGTATTCGATGTGGAATTTGAAGGCCTTGAGTTTGAGGCTCCACCGAGCCAGGCTGCCACATAGATCCCTTTGGTCCATGAGCCATTTGAGGCTAGCGTGGTCAGTAATGACCGTAAACTCCAGTCCCTTCACATACGGCCTAAACCTTTTTATACTCAATACGGCGGCCAGGCACTCTAACTCGGTTATGCTGTAGTTGCGTTGAGCAGCGTTCAGCTTCTGTGACATGTAAGCGATGGGATGCTCATCCCCATTCACAGAACGCTGAAACAAGACTCTTTCGACTCCTGTAGTGCTGGCATCGCACTGAATGAAGAAAGGCCTGGAAAAGTCCGGATTCGCGAGCACGGGTGCGGTCATCAGACACTGCTTTAGTTGTTGGAATGCCAGTTCAGCTTGTTCGTTCCACTCAAACTTAATATTTTTCTTTAGAAGATCTGTCAGAGGACAAGCGATGGTAGCGAACTGTGGGATGAACCTCCTATACCAGCCGGAGCGGCAGGAGAAAGCTTCGAATTTTCCTGACGGTTGTTGGCCTTGGCAAGCTCTGAATAGCAGTGACCTTTTCGGGATCAGCCCGCAAGCACCCATCCCAACCACAAAGCCAAGATATCTGACCTCTCTCATACAAAACTTACTTTTCTCCACGTTGATTGTCAGGCCGGCAGCGCGAAGCAACGTCGCGACCTCCGCCAGAAGCCTTAGGTGTTTGTCAAACGTGGTGGAAGTAATGAGTAGGTCTTTAAGGTACACAGACACTCGGCCATGCAGTTGGTGAGGGATGACCTTCCACATCAGCTTGCACATTGTTTGCGGAGCGTTGCAAAGTCCAAACGGAAGCACCTTGAACTGGTATAGGGGTCTTCCCGGCACTGCGAAAGCCGTTTTGTTTCTTGATCCCACAGCGAGACGAATCTGCCAGAACGCATCCTTTAAGTCTATGGCAGAGATGAACTTTGTCTCCTGGAGTCAACTGAGGAGGCCATCTATAAGAGGCAACGGAAAGGCATCTGGGTCTGATACGGAGTCTAATTTTCGGGCATCCAGACAGAGGCGCACTTTACCGTTAGCCTTCTTAACCAAAGTGACTGGTGACGACCACGAGCTCTGGCTCTCCTCAATGACTCCTAGCGACAACATTCGGTCGAGCTCATCATATAGAGATTTCTGCACTGCCGGAGACACTGAATAGAAACGCTGTTTAATGGGTTTCGCTAGACCAATGTCTATCTCATGCTCTACCAACGTGGTGAGACCCAAGCCTTGCTGGCTGAAGGATGGAAAGGAGGTGATCACCTCCTGCAAACGTTGCGAATCGTACTCTGAAAGATCGTGCTGTTGCGAACAAGAAGGTGAGGCTTTTGGCAAGGAATGAAGCTCACTTACCATGACAGGTCTTAAACCAAACGCATTCAAAAAATCGATTCCCAGGTACAGGTGTTACTGAAGAGAGGGAACTATGTGCAGTCTCATCATACGCGTCTTTTCACCATATCTCACGAGGACCCGTATGTGGCCCAGGACCTTGTGCTGCCGCCCATCAGCGGTCGAAACTGAAGACGGCATCGAGTGGAACGAAATTCCCATCCTGTCCAGGAAACTCTCTGCCCCAGCCCCGAGCACACTCACATTAGCACCGCTATCCAAAAGACCTCGTATCTTTTGTCCCTGAATGTAGACATCGGCATAGGGACGAGGATCCCAAGGATCCTCTTCATCAGATACTACTGTTTCGGCAATGGCAGCCTTTATGACCCTGCGCAGGCTGAAGTACCTATGTGTGCGTGGGACAGTCCTGGAGGAAAAGGACCCTGAAACCGGTGGGAACTCGCTGCCACAAAACGATGCATCCTCTATATCTGAGGTGGAGGTTGAACTGTTTTCATCTGATAAGGTGCAACTACAATTTTCGAAAGGACCTGGTTCCAGGTAGGTGGTAAAATTTAGTGTGCTTAGCGTGCTGGAATTCTCCGTCTGAGGGGAAGAGTTAGACGTGTTAACCTTAAGACTGCTGACCGTCTTAAAATCCGATCTGGGTTGATGAGCTTTGAGTTTTGGAAGCGCTGCAGCATCGCTGACAGCTCTATGCCGTGGAGTTAACGGTAGCGGTCGAGCTCGGTGTTGGTAGCCGCTTCTTCTGTCGTGCGCCTGAAGGTTTGGCTTGGAGTCAGACGGCGCTGACCACCTACAAAATTTTGACCCCTGCCTCGGTTTCCCGACAAGCAAGCTCTACACTGCGTTTTGATTACCCCCACTGCACCGCATCCAAAGCAGAAGACCCTCTGTGGCCCTAATGGACAGTTAACGTAGACATGACCTTCCGCCGAGCAATTCCAACATGTCACTCGAGATCTAGCGGATCGGTGAATGTCTCTCGGAGCATTATTTTGAACACCCCTTGGTGGAACTTCAATGGCATCAATTTGACTAGACACAGTGTGATTCAAATATGGCGTATCTGAATAAATCTCATGCACTGCACGTCGCGGTGCGACCGCTCGCGGAGAGCCTATATCGGACCATAATTATTCAAATCGGTTACATAGGTCCCTCAAATCTAGCACGTTATCAGTCTGATAGAGGAGTAACGCCTCCTGTAAGGCAGGTTTCATGTTACGTCGCAGTATTTCCACCAGCTCTGCTTCTGGAATCAGCATGCCCATTTTGGACACTAACGCGTGAACCGCTAATCGAAAATCGCTGAAGGACTCGTTAATTCCTTGCCTCCTTGCCTCAACTAGCTTACGAATTTCGTAGTCAGTTTCCTGGATGCGGAATTCGCGTAGGAGTGCTGAACGTAACTCTTGTCACGAGTGCGTATGCTGATTTCGCAGATATAGCCAATACCAGTTAGCCGCTTTCCCGGAAACGAGTGTATGGAACCCAACACATAATTCGGAAGCGGATACCTGTTCCAGTACCGCCAGAGATTCTACTCGAAATATGAACTCTGTCACATCCAAGCTGGATGTGCCATCAAAATTTAACTTCCAGCGGAAGACAGGACTGTGAGATACGCTGTTACGGTCACTCGCTGCTGGCTGTCGAGTATGAGTCGGAATGTTAAGCGGAGAAACGAACGTGCCCGAAAAAGGTGGTACGCGAGATCCAGTATTACTTTGTCTCGGCAGCGGAGATACTCCAGTGACTGGACCTCTATTCAAACTTTCCAGCCGGTCGTTGATCGACGGAATCCGTGACCTTGCCGAAATTGGTTCAGCAAACGTGTGTGGTATGTCAGTGGGAGCTGCTTGAGTCCTCTGCTCTTCGAATATTGAAAAGTCCAGGTACGACTCGGCGTGCTTAGTGTGAACGTTCCCCAAGCTAGGTCCTGGTAGGTCCATCGCAGCGCCTTCCGTGGTCAAAACTATTTTGGGCTTAGCACCTGTCAGCGGGTTGGACCCTTCACTGTCTGTGCTAGTCACAGGAACTGTGAGCGTTACGCCTCCAGCGCCCTCAGCCACGGACTCAGTCGTAGGCTGGGAAGATTCGACACGGCTCAGGATATCCTCCAAGGTCTGGACATAAACTTGCGCCTCAGACTGGACAGAGGGAGATGTATTACGCAGCCGCTGGGCTCTATAGAGTACATGGAGTACCTGACTGGTATAACGCGTACGATCTTCGACGGTTCGGATGGGATCCGAACTCAGGTCACGATTCAGAGCGTCGACTCGACTGATAATATATTCTAATTCGCGTGCTGGATTTTTATGGGCGTGAGACTTAAAGGCTGCTCTACCGGATTCCAACTTGTCGGCCTCGTACATTTCCGTGAGCTTACGGCGAGCGTTAGCGTCAGCAGATCTAAGATTGCGCACGACGAATTCAACCTCAAGCTCTTCCGGTGATAAAAAGGAGAAGTCCATCTTGGTATGAAACTCAATGACAAATAAAATTAATAAAAAAAAAGAACCCGCGAAGTAATGCTCTGGTGTTGATATCAAAAGAAGAATTCCCCGTGACTTATACTGGATATTTAAAAAAAACGCGTCGATAGTAATGCCAAGAGTAGTTCAGGTAACGATTGTACCCAATGCAAAAACCCCAAAGTGCGTTTACGACTAACGATGATACGGCGATCGAAAATTATGCCAAATATCTATGTATCTGTAAAAGAAACAGCCAATCAACTGACTATTTTCACTTGTTACCAATATATCACTTGTTTGCAATGAAGCGAATAAATATTTTATAAGGAGGAAATCTGTAATGTTTTTCGTTTAGGTTTTCTAAAGGTTTATACAAACTTCCCTCTTAGTGAGTTAAATATCTAAGTTGCATAATATGCATTAAACCAATTCAAATTTTAATATTACTTTACCAACAGATTGCAAATGGAAAATTATTGTTTAATTGTTATCAATTAATCTATTGGTATGTGATAATGTAATTAGAATTACAAGGAGGAAATCTGTAAAATTGGAACTTTATAATAAAGTTAAAATTGATTTGTGTATGTATGTGTATATTGTAGGTAGGTATCGCTGACAAGTGTTAAATATTTTTGTTAAATTGTTTAGAATTATGTTAAATTGGTAAATTGTTGAGAAATTATGTTAAATTGGTTGTATTCTATTTAAATTTTGTTTAAGTAAACTAATTGATCAATTTGATTTTCCTAGTCAACCAAACAACCACAATTTATAATTTGTGTGTGAAATGTCTAGGTTTAGTGGTGGATTTAGAAATAGATTTAGCATAAGAAATAGATTTAGCATAGAACTGCTAATTGATTGTTATTAATATATTTATAGAATGTAATAATGTGATTAAATTCCACTAGTAGGAAACCTGTAAAATTGATCTAAATAATAATTTTGATTGGAAAGTATTAGTTTTTATTAGTTTTGCTATTTTCACTTTTATTCCTAAGCTTGGGTCGTGATTTTACAAAGATAGTTGTTTGTTTGGGCTGTGATATTATATTCTTCAGTAAAATATTATTAGGATAATCCAGGCTGGTAAAATATTCCTTCTGAGATTAGCAGGATTTTCTGGTGTTTTGTTTTTTCACTAATGACTGTAATTTTAAGTTTATTAATATGTTGATGATGTACTGTTATTATATGAAGCTACTTTAATTAAATTTGAGCTTATGAACACAAACTTGGGATTACACTGATTATTTACTTGAACTTTCAAGTTCATTCTAATTGGAATACTAATTACCGATTTCGTTGCCTATAAGTAGGTAAGTGGGTCAAGTTATCTTGACGTGTTATGTTCCTTGTGTTTTGTTTCGTTCTGCCCTAGTTCTTCTAGTGTTTTAATCTTATGCCTTCCAGATAACTATTCGCGGAACCATTTGTGTGTTTGGGAAAGTTTCCAATACAAGATGACAGTTTGGTGTTAGGCTGCCATGTATGGTGAATTATTTTAGTAGGGCCACATTTAAGTAAATATTTTATTTTAGCAATGATTTCTCATGATGAATGGATACGGTTCCTGTAGTGTCGATAGACTATTAGTTTATCATCTTAACAGGTTTATTGTCTATCCTATGTTAATTATTAAGTTGAACCTACTCTAATACTGTGCTATATGTAGGGGTATTAATTATCTAGGTGCTAAGTTTAGGATATGGGTCAGTTATGCCGTGTAGGTCTATGATGGGTAGTGAAGTAAGGATTAGCCTATGTCAGCTGATAGTGATAGTATTAGATGATATTGTTACTAACATGTCAGTGTTTGGCTATTGAATTTGTTTTGATTGCATAAATTATATATGTTATGGTGTGAGCTTATATGTAGGTGCACCACTCCCATTACTCATTGGATGTTTGGCAAAGTGCCTGAGATTAGACTAGATCACATGAACTATAGTTAATAATTATCTACGAAAGTTACATGTAAATATCATGAGTAAAACTTTCTTTACATTGTGTGTTACTACACTCTGTAGAGTAGGTGCAGAAGTTTAAGATACATGCTATATTATTGCTTAGATAATATATATGATGATAAATGTGTTGGAATGGTGCACAACTTTCCATTCCTCCATTATGTTGTGTGTGGGTTTAGTATAAACTTTCTTAACATTGTGTATAACTTTACTTTGTAGAGTTGGTGCAGGGGTTAACATACATGCTGTATTATTGTTTAGATAATATATAAGATGGTTAAAGTGGTAGAATGGTGCACAACTTTCCATTCCACCATATGGTAGTGTGCGGGTGAAGTATGGGCTAATCTGAACCAGACTTGGGATTGTGTTTTCATATTTTAGACCCCTGCACCAACTCTACAAAGTGTAGTAATACACAATGTGAAGAAAGTTTGGTGTGACGGGAAAGGGTGATAGATCCGGGAGGGTAAACAAATCTAACAATTCTAACCATTTCAATGTTGGAGATGTAGTAACCTAACCTGAACCATGAAAATAATACAATTAATTCACATATATTATAAAATTTAACAATCTATTCTAAATATAAAATTATACAACACTTAATTGTAATACTGAATATTGTTCATGAACATCATAATTAACAAACTTCTCAGACCATTTAACAATAATTTCTTAAACTAGTTTACTATACCCACCTGCAATTTGTACACACCTATGTACTTCTGATAATTTACCACATTTTATAGCAAAACCGTTGAATGAACTCCGTGGCGGGAGAGAAACGTCCGGAAAAGCCCAGTAAGAGCCTAAACGGCATCCCAAAATTAATCCTAAAAGTAAATTAAAGTTAATTAAATTATATCACAAAATTCCAAATATCAAACGTGCTCAACCCGTTGAATATGATTCCACTTATTTATCCATTACCAGTTCCGGGAAGCTAATGCAATACGCAAAACATAACAATTCATTAAACAATGTTCAATTACATTATACCTTAATAAAATGAAAACAAAATCCTAAGTCTGGTTCAGATTGGCCCATACTGCACCCACACACAACCATATGGTGGAATGGAAAGTTGTGCACCATTCTACCACTTTAACCATCATATATATTATCTAAACAATAATATAGCATGTATTTTAAGCCCTGTACCAACTCTACAAAGTGTAGTAATACACAATGTAAAGAAAGTCTATTATCTAAACAATAATATAGCATGTATTTTAGACCACTGCACCAACTCTACAAAGTGTAGTAATACACAATGTAAAGAAAGTTTATAGTAATACACAATGTAAAGAAAGTTT
The DNA here is from genome assembly GCA_963930735.1 of Dioctria linearis. Taxonomy (NCBI): domain Eukaryota; kingdom Metazoa; phylum Arthropoda; class Insecta; order Diptera; family Asilidae; genus Dioctria; species Dioctria linearis. Next base: position 185,924,110 of record OZ005742.1, on the reverse strand, counting down.
GTACTTCGTGCCGGGAGAGAAACGTCCGGAAAAGTCCAGTAGGAGCCTTAAAGGCATCCCATATTCATCCTAAAATTTAAATTAAAGTTAATAAAATCATAGCACAACATTTCCTAACCACGAACTTATTCAAACCGTTGAATATGATTCCACTCATACATCCATTACCAGTTACAGGGAAGGTAATGGAACATACTATACACAAGTTTTGATTATTCATTAAACCAAGTTTAATTAAATGCAACTACACAATTGTAGGAATACTGGAACAACATATACCCAACAAACAATTAAAAGATTATAATGAGTTCACACAGTTTACAGGCCATGATAAACAAACATATATTTATAAGGGATATGCATCCTTATTTCGATTGTTTTACTCATGATATTTGGATACAGTGATTAACATACATGTAACTTTCGTAGATAATTGTTAACTACAGTTCATGAGGTCGTGAGTTGAGACCACCTACAACCTAGGGTGGGTGCAATGGGTGCGGAATGGAACACGTCAGCTGCTAACCTGATAATTGGAGACATTATACATGAAATATTTAAATAAATTATTAAATAACACATATATGTTGTTCATCGCTGACTCCGGATGTATACATGAGCATCATACTTAGGGTAGAAAATTATAACACATATTTTCTTATAATCCTATTATGATCCCATGATAATATAATGTTTGCAACTTACATATATAATTTATCCAATCAAAACAAATTCAATTGCCAAACACTGACATGTTAGTAACAATATCATCAACTACTATCACTATCAGCTAACATAGGCTAATCTTTACTTCACTACCCATCATAGACCTACACGGCATAACTGACCGATATTCTAAACTTAGCACCTAGATGATTAATACCCCTACATATAGCACAATATTAGAGTAGGTTCAACTTAATAATCAACATAGGATAGACAATAAACCTGTTAAAATAATAAACTAATAGTCTATCGACACTACAGGAACCGTATCCATTCAGCATGAGAAATCATTGCTAAAATAAAATATAATTATCAAATTAATATTTTCTTAAATATGGCCCTAATAAAATAATTCACCATACATGGCAGCCTAACACTAAACTGTCATATTGTATTGGAAACTTTCCCAAACACACGAATGGTTCCGCGAATATTTATCTGGAAGGCAGAAGATTAAAACACTAGAATAACTAGGGCAGAACGAAACAAAACACAAGGAACATAACACGTCAAGAATACTTGACCCACTTACCTACTTATAGGCAACGAACTCGTGGATTTAGTATTCCAATTAGAACGAACTTTAAAGTTTGAAGTAAATAATCAGTTTAATCCCAATTTTGTGTTCATAAGCTCAAATTTAATTAAAGTAGCTTCATATAATAACAGTACATCATCAACATATTAATAAACTTAACATTATAGTCATTAGTGAAATAAAAGCACCACCAATTAATTCTACAAAACAAAACACCAGAAAATCCTGCTAATCTCAGAAGGAATATTTTACCAGCTTGAATTATCCTAATAATTTTTTACTGAAGGAAACAACCATCTTAGTAAAACCACGACCCAAGCTTAGGAACAATATTGAAAATACTAAAACAAGGTTAGTACTTTCCAATCAAAATTTAATATATAGATCAATTTTACAGATTTGCTACTAGTGGAATTTAACCACATTATTACATTCTATAAATATATTAATAACAATCAATTAGCAATGTTATGCTAAATCTATTTCTTATGCTAAATCTATTACTAAATCCATCACTAAACCTAGACATGTCATATACAAATTATAAATTGTGGTTGATTGATTTACTAGGAAGGAAATCAAATTGATTAATTGGTTTACTTAAACAATTTAACATAATTTCTGAACAATTTACCAATTTAACATAATTTCTGAACAATTTAACGAAATATTTAACACTAGTCAGCGATACGTACCTACAATGTACACATACATACACAAATCAGATTTTAACTTATAATAAAGTTCCAAAATTTACAAATTTCCTCCTTGTAAATATCTAATTACATTATCACATACTAATAAATTAATTGATAACAATTAAACATTAATTATCCATTTGCAATCTTGTGCTAAAATAATATTAAAATTTGAATTGGTTTAATGCATATTATGCAACTTAGATATTTAACTCACTAAGAGGGAAGTTTGTATAAACCTTTGGAAAATCTAAACGAATAACATTACAGATTTCCTCCTTGTAAAATATTTATTTGCTTCATCACAAAGAAGTAAATATATTGGTAACAACTGAAAATAGTTAATTAATCGGTTGTTTAGTTCTAATAAATTTTCAAAATTAAAGATAGCTTACACATACTAAAAATTTTTAGTCCACCAAGAAGGAAATCTGGATAATCAATTATAGTACATAAATAATTTAATAAACATCTCAGAACATATCACAGTATTTCTTGAATTAGTTAACTATACCCACTTACAATTTGTACACATTTCTGTACATCGGATAATTTACCACATTTTATAGCAAAACCGTTGAACAAACTCAGTGGCGGGAGAGAAACGTCCGGAAAAGCCCAGTAGGAGCCTAAACGGCATCCCAAATTTATCCTAAAATGTAAATCAAAATTAATAAAATCATAGCACAACACTTCCTAACTTCGAACTTATTCAAACCGTTGAATATTATTCCACTCATACATCCATTACCAGTTACAGGGAAGGTAATGGAACATACTATACACAAGTTTTGATTATTCATTAAACCAAGTATAATTAAATGCAACTACACAATTGTAGGAATACTGGAACAACATATACCCAACAAACAATTAAAAGATTGTAATGAGTTCACACAGTTTACAGGCCATGATAAACAAACATATATTTATAAGGGATATGCATCCTTATTTCAATTGTTTTACTCATGTTTTTTGGATACAGTGATTAGCATACATGTAACTTTCGTAGATAATTGTAAACTATAGTTCATGTGATCTAGTTTAATCTCAGGTACTTTGCCAAACAACCAATGAGTAATGGGAGTGGTGCACCTATATGCTCACACCATAACATCATATATATTTCAATGAAATATATTTATACGAAAAATAATCATGGGAAGGTAAAGGAACATACTATACACAAGTTTTGATTATTCATTGAACCAAGTTTAATTAAATGCAACTACACAATTGAGGAATAATGGAACAACATATACCCAACAAATAATTAAAAAATTATCATGTGTTCACACAGTTTACAGGCCATGATAAACAAATTTATAAGGGATATGCATCCTTATTCCAATTATTTTACTCATAATATGTGGATAAAGTGATTAACATACATGTAACTTTCGTAGATAATTATTAACTATAGTTCATGTGATCTAGTCTAATCCCAGGCACTTTGCACTTTGAGTAATGGGAGTGGTGCACCTATAGGCTCACACCATATCATCATATATATTTCAATGAAATATAGCATGTGCTTCAGCCTCCAGGACTTCTAGCATTTATGCGAAAAATAATCGCTGAATGAACTCCGTGGCGGGAGAGAAACGTCCGGAAAAGGCCAGTAAGAGCCTAAACGGCATCCCAAAATTAATCCTAAAAGGTCCGATAAACGGAGAGTCGGAGCTAGCCCTAGCTAAAAGGTCAGCCCTTTCATTCCCCATGATCCCCATGTGACCAGGAACCCACAGGAGGGACACATTATTGTGATAACACAACTTATCCACTGAAGACCTGCAGTCCCCCAGTAACTTAGACGTTATCCGAGGGCCATTCAAAGCCATCTAGGCTGCCTGACTATCCGAAAGGATAGCGATATCTCTCCCTTGATTTGCATATCAAGGGCTAACTTCGCTGCCACTGAGATGGCGAAGACTTCAGCCTGGAAGACAGTGGTGTGTTTTCCAAGTGAGTACTCCATTCCAAAATCAGCCTCAGGAAGTAGACACCTGCCCCAGCTCCCTCATTAGGGAGAGAGCCGTCGGTGAAGATTTTTAGAGCAGACCGGGGAAGGCACGATAAGGCACCTCTCTCAGTCCACGAGTCCCTTGCAGGAAAGCTTACAGAGAAGCGACGCCCGAATCGAAGCTCTGGTACCATCGCATCCCGTGGCATACCGGCCAGAGGGTTTTACAAGTCCAGCCGATATGCCATAGAGCAATGAGAAGAGCCAGTCCAGCCGCCCTCCCAACATCCCCATAAGCCCAATCTGCACAGAGCCCTTTTGGCCTCTGCCTGAATGACAAGCTTCAGGGGTACCAGATTGAGTAAGACCTCAAGAGCCGCAGTAGCCGTAGATCGCATGGAGCCCAATTCCCAAGCAGGCAAGCCTCTGCATGCCCGCCAGCTTCCAGATCGCAGTCCCCACAAGCGTCCTCGGACACCATACACAGGAGGCATATGTGAGCATGGGTCTGACGATCGAGGTGTACATCCAATGCACAACCCTCGGTCTCATGCCCCATGTGCAGCCGAAGGTTCTCCTGAATTGAGCGAAGACCCTCATAGCCGCATTAGCTTTTTCCTCTACGTGTATTCCCCATGTCAGCTTCGAGTCAAGGAAGACTCCAAGGTGCTTGACATGAGGAGAGAGTTGCAGAGTGTGTCCAAAAAGCTTTGGAAGAACAAAGTACCCCAGCTTACGTCTTCTGGAGAAGAGCACCAAGTTGCACTTTGTAGGGTTCACTGTCATATCATATCCCAAGGTAAACAGTCCACGATCCAGTCCCCGTTCAATGACAGTTACCATTGAGTGGAGAGCCGTCTCCGTAGATCTGCCCCTCCAGTAAGCGTGCTGTGAGGTGTTTAAGAGAGAAGCCTTTAAGGGTACTTCCTTAATATATTCATCTACCAGCCTCTCCAGGCATTTCAAAAGAAATGAGGAGAGGTTTATGGTTCGAAAACTCTTCGGGTCCATGTAGGAAGCCTTACCAGGCTTCGGAACGAAGGCAACCCTCACCTTCCTCCACATCTCAGGGACATATCCAAAACCGATACATGCCCTGAAAATGGAGTCGATGTATGGGGCCAGCACCACGCTCTCAGCCTTAAGAAGGACAGGCAAAATACCGTCTGGACCCGGGGCTTTAAAGGCCGAGAAGGTTGAAATTGATCATTTCACCTTCTCGACATCAACTACCTTGGCGGCAGTGGACCAATCTCCACCAGTGCATAGAGGTAGCGGATAATCGGAACCTGCCTGCAGGTCTTCTTCAAGCCTGCAGTCAGGAAAATGCGTCGAGAGAAGCAGTCTACAGGCTTCTTCTTTCGATGCCGTAAAGGAGCCATCTGGCCCTCTCAGAACACTCAACCTAGCGAGCCCTGAGCAGCCTAACCGGTTCACGATAGCCGTCAATCTCCTCGCAGAAATCTACAAAGGCCTGTCTTTTTGATTTCCTGACAAGCCTCTTGTAATTACTCTGAGTCTGGCGGTAGGCCCGCTAGTCTCCCCCCGAGTCAGACCTCCTGGCCTTGTTGAAGAGCCTTCTGGAAGCCTTACGGAGTACACTAAGACTGCCGTTCCACCACCGCATAGTTTTCCTTCCAATGTCCGTGCTAATGGAACTAAACTAATAGTTAAAGAAACAAAAAACCCAAGTCGAAAAACGAATTAGAACAAAAAAAAAAAGGAAAAAAAAAATTTTTAGAAGCAAAAATATATAAATAATAAATATAAACAGTCCGGAATGAAACGTCAGCGAGTAAAGCCATTCCAGAATCCTTCGACTCGTTCTTTGCCTGTTGTCGCCACCCCGAATAACCAATTAAAAACAAGCTCCCCGACCTCATCACTAACAAAACAACAAGAAACAAAATACAAGAGAGGAAAATGGAAAGAAATAATAACACCTGAAGTAGGGATGAATCATTTTTTTTATTTATTTTATTTTATTATTTTTTTTATATAAAAGAAAGAGTAGAAAAAAAATACAATGGAAAAGGTGCCAGACCTACTCATCCTCGGCTGGTCCAGTTGATCCTGGAGGGGGGGGGGGCATGACCCGGCGTATAATGGCCGTCAGCGGGTCATTGAAGACTGGGTAACAACACGCGCACAGTCCGTGCCGCCCAGTAATATGGAATGTGGCACCTAAGAACAAAACACAAAGTTAAAATAAATAGGCTACTGAAAACGCGTACACAAAACTTACCAACGCCAACCCAGGCTTGACCCTGGTGAAGGTACAATGGCAGGTCCACCCAATACATCTTTCCAGCAACGGCGTCCACCCCCAACATGGTGAAGGGCTGCTGGCCGGTTCTATGCAGGACCAGTCGAACGGGTCCGCGCCAGTTGGGCATCACGTGGACCACGTATATGAGACTAGCCACGCTAGTGAGACCCGGGGGACACTTCTATGGTATATTACCAACAGTAGCAGTGAACAACATTTTTAAAAAAAAATTAATTGTAAAATCGCGGGTAAAATAGAACGAGGCCGACACTTCTGAATATCAGACGCCAATGATCCATTTGAAGCAAAATCACGACAATCTTGAAAGAATCCAACTGCAACAAAATATCCATTCAGCACATTTCCAATACAGAATCAAACTATGAAATATGCAGTAATCGGATACCTCAGATAAGACGCCAAAATAACACCCACAAAAACTTCCCCTGAGAATTATTCCTCTTCAAAGAATAATTCTCTTTTCTCAGGGGGAAGGATTGTTACATACCTAAAACACACCTGGTTTTCATTACTTCATTAAAATCTTTAAATTTAGATTTTTAATGGTAATGCGGTAATGTAGGAATGCAACCTAATGCAAAATGGTGTTACATATCTAAAACATACATGAAAAAAGGTAGAAAATAATTATTCAAAATCATACCTGAAAAAAGGTAGAAAATAATTATCCAAAATCACTAAATTTTCATATAAGCTAATCATGCTTAAAAGCATGAGTAGCTTATCAATTTAATCAGTGAAGAAAATTGCATCAGCAATTTTCTTCACATACCATTTCGTTTTTACAAAAATGTTCCCATGAAATATTTAATAAAAAAAAAATAAAGCGAAAGACAAATCGTACCTTCAGTACGATTTGTCGGGAAAATTACAATATGTATGTACGAACGTACATACATATAAAAAAAAAAAAGCTTTCGCGATAAAAAGAGCGCGCTGCGAAAATACATAGTATGTATAAATGAAAATTTTCTCAGAGTAAAAATGCAACTACGCATTTTCTACCCTGAACGAGGGCTCTTGATCGCGACAAAAGTGATTAAGAGCCGAGTTGAATTCTGAATTTAAAAAGCGGCGGAACGAAAAAAAAATAAATCAAAATCGGCAGTCGACGGATAACCCAAGAAATAGAGTTGAATTGAAGAACTTATTTTATTATAAAAAAGAAAAATTAGAAAAAGAAAAGTTGTGAATTAAAATTTTATATCGAGTTGGCCAGAAGGCAAAAATTAAAAGAAAAAAAAGGAATTGAATAACGTCGGTGTTAGGTGTTATTGGAAAACACCCAAAAAAAAGTGTGCACGGAATATAATAGTGAATGCTAAGAAAAGTTAGAGTGAAAGTGTACCTGAAGGAGATTCAGAAAACAAAAATTAAAAGAAATAAAATATAAACAAGTTAAAGAAAAGTCTTTTGGATAACTCCCCTACTGCAGTCACACGAATGTGCGTAACATAACTATACCCACTAGCAATTTGTACACACCTATGTACTTCTGATAATTTACCACATTTTATAGCAAAACCGCTGATTGAACTCCGTGGCGGGAGAGAAACGTCCGGAAAAGCCCAGTAAGAGCCTAAACGGCATCCCAAAATTAATCCTAAAAGTAAATTAAAGTTAATTAAATTATATCACAAAATTCCAAACATCAAACATACTCAACCCGTTGAATATGTTTCCACTTATTTATCCATTACCAGTTCCGGGAAGGTAATGCAATACGCAAAACATAACACTTCATTAAACAATGTTCAATTACATTATAACTTAATAAAATGAAAACACAATCTTAAGTCTGGTTCAGATTGGCCCATACTGCACCCACACACAACCGTATGGTGGAATGGAAAGTTGTGCACCATTCCACCACTTTAACCATCATATATATTATCTAAACAATAATATATCATGTATTTTAACCCCTGCACCAACTCTACAAAGTGTAGTAATACACAATGTAAAGAAAGTTTCCACTTTAACCATCATATATATTATCTAAACAATAATATAGCATGTATTTTAGACCCCTGCACCAACTCTACAAAGTGTAGTAATACACAATGTAAAGAAATTTTATGCTTTAACGCTCCGTAAAATGGGCATCACTTAATCCTGTCATTAACGGTCCTAGCTTTACATCAGGAAACAAGTGGAATGGTGACTTTCTCCTGATGACTCGCTGGTTTGGTGTGACGGGAAAGAGAGATAGATCCGGGAGGGTAAACAAATCTAACAATTCTAACCATTTCAATGTGGGGATGTAGTAACCCAACCTGAACCATGATAATAATACAATTAATTCACATATATTATAAAATTTAACAATCTATTCCAAATATAACATTATAAAATTATACAACACTTAATTGTAATACTGAATATTGTTCATGAACATCATAATCAACAAACTTCTCAGACCATTCAACAATAATTTCTTAAACTAGTTAACTATACCCACTTGCAATTTGTACACACCTATGTACTTCTGATAATTTACCACATTTTATAGCAAAACCGCTGAATGAACTCCGTGGCGGGAGAGAAACGTCCGGAAAAGCCCAGTAAGAGCCTAAACGGCATCCCAAAATTAATCCTAAAAGTAAATTAAAGTTAATTAAATTATATCACAAAATTGCAAATATCAAACACACTCAACCCGTTGAATATGATTCCACTTATTTATCCATTACCAGTTCCGGGAAGGTAATACAATACGCTAAACATGACACTTCATTAAACAATGTTCAATTACATTATAACTTAATAAAATGAAAACACAATCCTAAGTCTGGTTCAGACTGGCCCATATTGCACCCACACACAACCATATGGTGGAATGGAAAGTTGTGCACCATTCCACCACTTTAACCATCATATATATTATCTAAACAATAATATAGCATGTATTTTAGACACCTGCACCATCTCTACAAAGTGTAGTAATACACAATGTAAAGAAAGTTTATGCTTTAACGCTCCGCAAAATGGACATCACTTAATCCTGTCATTAACGGTCCTAGCTTTACATCAGGAAACAAGTGGAATGGTGACTTTCTCCTGATGTCTCGCTGGTTTTGTGTGACGGGAAAGAGAGATAGATCCGGGAGGGTAAACAAATCTAACAATTCTAACCATTTCAATGTGGAGATGTAGTAACCTAACCTGAACCATGATAATAATACAATTAATTCACATATATTATAAAATTTAACAATCTATTCCAAATATAAAATTATACAACACTTAATTGTAATACTGAATATTGTTCATGAACATCATAATTAACTAACTTCTCAGACCATTCAACAATAATTTCTTAAACTAGTAAACTATACCCACTTGCAATTTGTACACACCTATGTACTTCTGATAATTTTCCACATTTTATAGCAAAACCGCTGAATGAACTCCGCGGCGGGAGAGAAACGTCCGGAAAAGCCCAGTAAGAGCCTAAACGGCATCCCAACATTAATCCTAAAAGTAAATTAAAGTTAATTAAATTATATCACAAAATTCCAAACATCAAACATACTCAACCCGTTGAATATGATTCGACTTATTTATATCCATTACCAGTTCCGGGAAGGTAATGTAATACACAAAACATAACACTTCATTAAATAATGTTTACTTATATTATAACTTAATAAAATGAAAACACAATCCTAAGTCTGGTTCAGATTGGCCCATACTGCACCCACACACAACCATATGGTGGAATGGAAAGTTGTGCACCATTCTACCACTTTAACCATCATATATATTATCTAAACAATAATATAGCATGTATTTTAACCCCTGCACCAACTCTACCAATTGTAGTAATACACAATGTAAAGAAAGTTTATGCTTTAACGCTCCACAAAATGGGCATCACTTAATCCTGTCATTAACGGTCCTAGCTTTACATAGGGAATCAAGTGGAATGGTGACTTTCTCCTGATGTATCGCTGGTTTGGTGTGACGGGAAAGGGTGATAGATCCGGAGGGTAAACAAATCTAACAATTCTAACCATTTCAATGTGGAAATGTAGTAAACTAACCTGAACCATGATAATAATACAATTAACTCACATATATTATAAAATTTAACAATCTATTCCAAATATAAAATTATAAAATTATACAACACTTAATTGTAATACTGAATATTGTTCATGAACATCATAATTAACAAACTTCTCAGACCATTTAACAATAATTTCTTAAACTAGTTAACTATACCCACCTGCAATTTGTACACACCTATGTACTTCTGATAATTTACCACATTTTATAGTAAAACCGCTGAATGAACTCCGTGGCGGGAGAGAAACGTCCGGAAAAGCCCAGTAAGAGCCTAAACGGCATCCCAAAATTAATCCTAAAGTAAATTATAGTTAATTAAATTATATCACAAAATTCCAAACATCAAACATACTTAACCCGTTGAATATGATTCCACTTATTTATCCATTACCAGTTCCGGGAAGGTAATGCAATACACAAAACATAACACTTCATTAAACAATGTTCAATTACATTATAACTTAATAAAATGAAAACACAATCCTAAGTCTGGCTCAGATTGGCCCATACTGCACCCACACACAACCATATGGTGGAATGGAAAGTTGTGCACCATTCTACCACTTTAACCATCATATATATTATCTAAACAATAATATATCATGTATCTTAAACCTCTGCACCTACTCTACAGAGTGTCGTAATACACAATGTAAAGAAAGTTTATGCTTTAACGCTCCGCAAAATGGGCATCACCTAATCCTGTCATTAACTGTCCTGGCTTGACATTGGAAAAAAGTGGAATGGTGGCTTTCTCCTGGTGTCTCGCTGGTTTGGTGTGACGGGAAAAGGAGATAGATCTGATAGGGTAAACAAATTTAACAATTCTAACCATTTCAATGTAGGGGTGAGGTAACCCAACCTGAACTATGATTAGTATACAATTAATTCACAACTATTATAAAATCTACCTATTTATTCCAAATTTAAATGAAACCATACAACCTTAATTATAATACCAGATATTGTTCATGATGCCTAATTGATACTAATTAACACCACATAACTAACACATACACATATCCCATCCACTACCCCCCCCCCCCCCTCCCCACACCCCTCCTCACCACCAAACAAAATATAATAACCTCGATTACCACTTTACACATACATACTTTACAAATTAATATGGATCAAATACTACCTAGTACATATTTTACAGATCATTATGGATCAAATACAACTAAAAATAGTCAAAGGAGGCTTAGTAAACCTCACCAAAGTCCAACTCAGCCACAACATGGAAGCACTTTTATCCTATGGACCGAAATTTGTAATTCCCAGACAAAAACTAAACCTCACAGACATTCTGTACTTAACAGAAGAAATAGCAGACATAATAACAACTCAATACCCGATGCAACACACTACTACAATATTGGAACTCACTAAAAACATAATAAAATACATTGAACACACCAAAAAACAAAGATATACTAATATAGAGAAAACACCACAATGGACCTCAAATTATTTATACTAGAAAGTAAAGACCTAATTATCCCTGAAGCAGATAAAGGTAAAGTTACTGTAATAATGTACAAAGTACTATACAACACCTTAATTGATACCATGATAAAAAATGGAATAAATAATGGACTATACACACTAATTAATTCCTCCAATATACCTAGAATATATAGATCTCTAGACTTATCACTACAGGCTAAAATTAAATTAATAAAACAACAAGGATTTATAATAAGTAAAGACAATACTACTACACCTAGCAAAGAAGACAACAAAATCCTAAGAGAAATTATACACTATAAAAATGAAATCAGTACCATGTACCCTGTAATCAAATTACATAAAGAAACCTTCAAAATGAGACCCATTGTAACTAAAGCCACTGCTATAAACACAATCATAGGTAAACACATAAATAAAGCCCTAGACTATATCAAAACAGCACCACAATTCAGGATTGACTTAAACATAAACAATAAAAATATATTTATCAATGAAGTCAAAAACATAAAACCAAAAACAGGATATGCAATGTATACTCTAGATCTTGTGGACATATACAATAACATTAACATAACAAACCTATTAAAAATGTTAAGGAAACAACTAGAAAAACACATCAGCAAAAGATACAAAATAGAAACTGTAGTCGATTTTAATATAAATCTGACAATAAATGATACACCCGGTACTAAATATCACTTACCCGTGCATACGTATGCTGTCGATATATTTGTTTATATGTTCCTATAAACACTGTTAAAAGTGCAAGTCTGATGACGGCGACGGGTAGAGCTGCAATTCAGAAATGTGCATTGTTCTCGATTTTAATTGTTTGAGTAGCGGTCAACAGACTTACATTTTATTTTGCTGAAATTTGTGATGATAGACTGAATAAAGTGCTCGAGTTGATCGGACGTATAAATTTTAAACTATTGCTTTTTTTTTTACTACAAAAATCAGAAGTGGGATATAACTACCTATTTTTGTTTGGAAGTAAATCTTTTTAAGAAACGGATTTAAGTGTTAGGTCGGTGTGTAATTCGATTATGTTTTTATGAAATTCTGAGACTCGCACCATAAAATTTTATCACCACATGTGGGGTGCTGTTATGTGAATTGTGGAGTTAGTTTAAGACCAGAATAATCCGTGATCATTTCGGACATCAGCACAAAATCGTTAACCGAAAGTGCTTCTAAATTGCCTAGGTATATATATGATAAAGAATTTTCGCAAATAATTTTAAGAAAATAGTATACATACATATATACTAATTATGTCTCGAGCACGTGCGGAAACATTCATTCAGGGTGCAACGGTTCCGTTACTTAAACAAAAATTGGTAATCTTTGGGCTAAGCACGGTGGGTGTAAAATCCATTTTAAGGCTAAGATTGGAGGAAGCAACAAGAAATCCTACAGATTCTGAGCTTGATGATCATTTCTCCGAAGATATCTTGGAATCGCTTAACGGTGACGACAGGAATACTAGTGAGGAATGCAGTGAAAGATTGATGGCACCCGTGCTAGGGCCACAAACAGATGAGAGTTCGCGTGAATGCGCAACAAGTAATTTACAGCAGAGAATTGACGAGCTCAATGAGATGATAAAAAAGCAAGAACAGATTTTGGAACTGAAAAAGAAATTAGCATCTTTACAATCCGCTAATATAGAAGTCAACAGTACACAATTATCATTTAGAGACATCGAGGAGTCTTTGCCTATATTCACCGGTGACGACAACTACTCAATTAAACAGTGGGTTAGAAGCTTCCAGGAGGCCAGACATCTTCACAGATGGAGTGATCAGCAATCTTTCATTTACTCCCGGAGGCTACTTAAAGGAACAGCTAAGCTATTTCTGCGATCATCAATATGTGCAACGTGGAATGATCTCAAGAATTCTTTGATAGCAGAATTTTATCACGGGGTTACACCAGCTGACGTTCACAACACTCTAAGAAATCGGAAGAAACGAAGAGATCAAAATGTGCATCAATATGTTTTGAGCATGCAGGAGCTTGCCTCGCTCGCCGATATCGAAGAGGAGGACTTAATTCACTACATAGTTAAAGGTATTCCAGATTCACTCCCTAACAAACAATTATTGTTTACAGCCAAAGATATCAGTGAGCTAAAACAAATTCTAAGAAAGTACGAGAAGATGAAGCCCCATTCTAGTGAAGTGATAGTGCAAAACTCGATCCAGTCATCCTCGCAAAATGTGTGGCAACAAAACAAAACTTTGAGCAACACATTAATGAAGAATAAGTGCTTCAATTGTAACGAGCCGGGTCATGTAGCGGCGAATTGTCCTAAACCACGAAGGGAGAGAGGAACATGTTTTAGATGTGGAAAACATGGACACTTTCCGACAAATTGCAACCAGCGACGAAATATCTCATTATTAGCATCATCATCATCATCTTCAGCAGCTGTGATGTTACTTCGAAGCAATACCCATGACGAAATTTCAGCCGGAAATGGACCATCGGGAGGCAATAATTTTAAACCCCTAAATATATCTAATGATTTCTATCATACTTTTAGTTACTTAGTCGTCAGCGAAACATCACCAGAGGTTACAACAAAATTTGAGGCAAATACAATGCTGGACACTGGAAGTCCAATAAGCTTCATCCAGGAACGGTATGTCCCTCCCTATCTGATATCACCAGTGGAATCTGCATATACGAAATATGTCGGCATCAACGATAGTCAACTTATAATTTTAGGCAAGGTACAATGTCTATGAAGTGCCCTGTAGTATTAGGCCGAAACTTTTTACATAGGTGTAACGCAAAGTTTATTTTAAATGATAGCTCACAGAATGAGAAAAATTCAAATTATGACAATTTTCCAAAAGAAATCCTAAATATTTATGCATGCTGTGAAGATGAAGAGTTAACTTTAAATATAAACGAAAATTTAACCTTTAATGAAAAAAACCGCGTACGTGAAATCATGCAAAAAGCTATTGTACATGACGAAACATTCAATGAAAGGAATAATGAATGTGAAATGAAAATCATACTTGCTATTACGAACAATATTTTCAATTGTACTCCAAGAAGATTACCATATGCGCATAAATTAGAACTAAGGAAAATATTAGATGACCGATGGCCGATAGTTTTGACTAAGAAAAAGAATGGAGAGCTTAGGTTATGCATAGACTTTCGAGAGTTAAATAAAATTTCACTAAAAGATAATTATCCTCTTCCGTTAATAGACGATCATTTGGATCGCTTGCGAGGGTAACAATACTTTTCTCTGTGTGCTGAAAACGGAAAATATGTGGACTGTATATAATAGGCCGGTAAAAAAGAACACGTCCGCGTTGCTCAAATTATAACTTTATTCTGCCAATTCGTAGTACAGGAATTCTCAGCCAAAAATGGCCCGTTAATGCAGATAACAATGACTAATAACTAACTACAGATATATGTACTTATATACTAACTTATATAAGAGATTTCAGGGTTGTCGAAACTATAAACTGCGAACATTCCGCCCGCCTTGAAGTATCCAACTTCAATTAGGAAATAGTGCATCTCTGGGTAATAAACACAGCTTTGAGATTGGCCTCTTGATGATTCCGGATCTTCCCTTTAATGTAACCACTCTTACTTTTTCGTCCTTGCCGGGATGGACTTGAAGAACTCGCCCGAGGGCCCATACTGTTGGCGGCAGATTGTCTTCCTTGATGATGACAATGTCATTAGGTTGCAATTTTTTTTCTGGACATCGACGCCAGAATGATTGGTGCAGCCTTTGTACATACTGCAACGTGATAGCGTATTAACGGACTTCTGTTCCTGATAAGCTTCCAATACAGCTGTTAGTGGAGCCCCAGTTAAAAAGTGGCCTGGTGTCAGGGCTTCATAGTCATCTTCTCCAATCGATTGTTGGGTGATTGGCCTTGAATTCAAGACAGCTTCGATCTGGCAGAGGAGAGTTGTCAATTCCTCATACGTTAGGAGAGCATTGCCTACTTGACGCCGAAGATGGTGCTTGACTGCCCTAACTCCAGCCTTCCAGATGCCTCCGAAATGAGGTCCTGAGGAAGGTATAAAGTGCCAATTAATTTCATGATCCGTGGCAAATCCAATAACTCTTTCTTGATGAGCCTTTGATTTTAAAAGATTTCCAAGTTCTCTTAATTGGCGATTCGCTCCGACAAAAGTTGTGCCATTATCAGAGTAGATATTTGAAGACAGGCTTCGACGCGAAGTGAATCGCTTAAGAGCGGCGATAAATTCCTCTGTTGCTAGACTGCTAACCAGTTCCAAATGATATGCTTTTGTGGCTAAACATACAAACAATGCAATATATGCCTTCCAGGTTTTTCCTCCTCGACCTTTCCAACTTCGGACCATAATAGGCCCTGCATAGTCGATGCCAGTGTTTTGAAAGGGTCGTGATGGTTTCACCCTGACTGCGGGTAAATTTCCCATTTGCTGATGCTGAACTTCAGCTCTGTGACGCGTACAAGTGACGCAAGAGAAGATGATTCTGTTCACAGCATTCCGATACCCAAAAATCCAGTAGTTCATCAGGACCAAGTTAGTCAGTAGACGCTGACCTACATGAAAGTGTCGTAAGTGTAGATCTAGTAACAGTAGTTTGGTGAAGGGGTGTGCTTTAGGTAAAATCGCGGGATGTTTGCGAGTGAATGCTATATTAGCTTCTTCAAGTCGTCCTCCAATTCGTAAAATTCCACACTGATCAATAAAAGGTGTTAATGAGGATAATTTATTCATTTCCGGGAGCGATTGTTTGTTGCGTATAAGCTTCAACTCATCGACGAACGTATCCTGTTGAGCTCGACGAATCCAAATATTTAGTGCATTTTGCAACTCTCGTAAAGATAGTGGTTCATAAATTCTTTGTGATTCCTTCTCTACTGTAGCATTATGTTGAAATCGTAGACAGTGTGCTGTAATTCGTTTAAGACGCGTAAGCGATGAATATCTCATTAAGAGATCTTGATTGCCATCTGAGTCATTTATAATATGAAACACATTTTTTTTCGTCTTTCTAATGTTGTTACTGGCATGTTGATAAGTTCATGTTGCTTTATTGTTTCCTGATGTAGAAATTTTGGTCCCTTCCACCAGATCTCGTGCATTAATAAACCTTTAGGGCTGAGGCCTCTTGAGGCGCAATCTGCAGCATTTTGTGCAGATCTAACATGTCGCCATTTGCTGCGTGGTAATGTCGATAGAATTTCAGCAGAGCGGTTGGCAATAAAAGTTTCCCATCGTTTGGGGATGTCTGAGAGCCATGATAGTACAATGGTTGAATCTGTCCAACCGTAGCTTTCAATTTGTGAGAATTTTAAGCCATCACGTACCTTTATAAGAAGTTTTGTAGCTAAATGAGCAGCGCATAGCTCTAACCTTGGTAACGATACTTGTTTAATAGGTGCTACGCGAGTTTTTGATGCGATGAGATGGACTGCTGTGCGATTATAGGAGTCAACGGTTCTTAGATAAACAACGGCTGCATAGGCAACTTCGGATGCATCTGCAAACGTGTGATATTCGAGTCTAAGTTGAAAACATGGAGCCCAGCGAGGAATTCTAATAGATTCTAAGACCTTGAAATCCTTTTGAAACTCTTCCCAATCCTTGAGAATCTCCGGCGGAAGCTCACTGTCCCAGGATATTCCAGCGACCCACAATCTTTGAATAAACAATTTGATCCTTACGACACATGGCGCTAACCAGCCTAATGGATCAAATATTTTGGCTATTTCGGAAAGAATTTGTCGCTTACTTGTACTGCAGCGTTCCGAAGATGTAACCTTAAAGAAGAAGTAGTCTCCTTTTACATTCCAGTTTAGTCCTAGCGTTTTTATGCAAGCATCTTCTTCGAGGGGAAGATTTGACTGCAGTTCTCGATGCTCTTCTGGTATATGTTCGAGTAATTGTTCTGAATTCGAAGCCCACTTCCGTATGGTGAAACCACCTCTTGAAAGTAGCTGTCGTAGCTGATTAACACACTCAATGGCTTGTTCCAATGTATCTGAGCCAGACATCGTGTCATCGACATAAAAATCTGTTTGTAGAGTTTTAGCACCAGTAGGATATTCATTACCTTCATCTAATGCCAGCTGCTTTAAAGTTCGAGTGGCTAGAAAAGGTGCCGGTGATGTACCATAGGTCACCGTTAATAATTCATAGGCCTTTACTGGTTGTGACTTCGAAGATCTCCAAAGAATTCTTTGAAACTTTGTATCACCATCATTCATTCGTATTTGCCGGTACATTTTGGCAATATCAGCTGTGAATGCTATCTTATGGGTTCTGAATCTCATGAGGATCGTTACTAATTCATGCTGTATTATTGGACCAATCAGAAGAGTCTCATTTAGTGACAATCCTGTTGAAGTAGGTTTTGACGCATTGAATACCACGCGAAGTTTTGTAGTGGAACTAGTGTCCTTTATGACTGCGTAATGAGGGATATAATAGAAGTCTGAATGAGGTTCCAGCTCTGTTACAGGTAGCATGTGATTGAGGGTTAAATACTCGTCCATGAACATAGCGTACTGTTGTCTGAAGGATTCATCTTTGTCGAAGCGTTTCTCCATCATGTAAAGACTCCTTAATGCAGCTGCTCTTGATTCCCCAAGCTTATCAGAGATTAATTGCGGCAGTTGTACAACATATCTTCCATCCAATTCTCTACGATGAGTTGATACATAATGGTTTTCACATAATACTTCATCTTCGGTTAAGTGAGGTCCATTTATCTATAGCTCATCTAATTCCCAGAAGCGTTGAAGTAGATTGTCGAGATCTGTTTGTATGTGGAAACTGCTGATTCCAATAGCTGGTTCACTGGTAGACTTTCCGCCAATTATATAACCGAATATTGTATTTTGAGCTATCAGCCCTGAGTCGAGAACAATGCGATCGTCTTGCAATATGTTAAAGAAAATGTCAGAGCCAATAATTAGATCAATAGGGCCTGCATCGGAAAATGTCTCGTCAGCTAAGTTTAAATTGTTGATGTCCTTCAGGCTTGGATATTGACCTTATATGGTGGGAGCAAATGAGATAACTTAGACAGAATTAGAGCCATGACTTGCACTGATTCAGAGTTGATACGAGATTTTATAGTTATGTTCACGCCACCGCGTGAATATTGACACTCCTTTGAACCCAGACCGCTTATTGGAGTGCGTGAATGCAGCCTACGAAGCTGAAGACGTTGAATACATGATTCTGTTATTAGCGTAGCCTGCGAGCCAGAATCTAATAGAGCTCTGCAGGATTGAGGTCGATGTCTGCAATCATCTATTAGTACTATAGCAGTAGGTAAAATGGTCACTATATTATTAGAAAACGATCGAAGATGAAGTGACATTGACGGTCTTTGTATAGACTGTGTTATGGATTCTTGCTCCGGTTCGTTATTTCTGTCTGAGTTTGACGAAGATACACTATCATGAATTAATGTATGATGGCGCTTGTGACATATACGGCAAGAAGAAAATCGGCAATTTTTGGATTGATGACCACTTCGGAAGCAATTTACGAACTTATAAAATTTCTCAATTGACTCAAGCATTTATTCTGTTTACACTTAGCCAACCAATTGCGTGTTCAATTCCATCATAGACATATTGTTAATAATTCTCAAGCAGCTCACTCCGATAAAGAGTTTCATCGTCATCAGGAAAATTCTTAAAAGAATCGTTCTCACGCTTTCAGCTTCGCATTTATGCGTTAGAATTCGATGTCTTTTTCATGATTATAAAATAGTCGGTCAGCTTGATGCCTGAGAAATTTTCGCTTTGTTTTAAATATTTTCTTTTTTTTTCGTCTTTTGTATTGTCTCGTCACAAATATGTATAAATAACCGATGTTTAAATTGAGTTTTTTGAGTAAAAAGGTAAATCTTCATCAAGGAGGGTGTTTTATTAGAAAAATCAAAAATCTTCTTTCTGCGGTGCTTAAGTGTTGCACTTACTGCACCATTCATCAGGAGTACAGGTGATACAACTTACTCACATACAACGCGGAAGAGCAAAAGAGTTTATCCGCTCAAGAAAATACATTGGTGACCCCGACGTGATCGTGTCATAAAGGAGATCACTGTTCAAAGATTGCAGAGAAATTAGCCAAGTTGTTTCAGATCATGGAAGGGTGAGGAAGAAATTGTCCAAGCTTGGAGCATGCAGAATAATATTAAGGGGGTAAGAGTTTTAAAAATATTTGAGACACGTAAGACATCACAACACAAGCACACAAGGTATAATGGGATAATTGAAGTAAATATGGAAATTTTTAAAGAAATAATGAAAGAAGGTAGGCTTAATATAGGATGGAGTAAGTGCATGGTTTATGAATGGCTAAATGTGAAGCGTTGTTTTCAATGCTGGGGGTTTAATCATTCAGCGAATAGAAAAGTGTGTGCACGATGCTCTAATGAGCACGATGAAAAGGATTGTCAAAGTGATGCGCAAACTGTAAAATTAAATATGAAACTAGATACTAGGCACCATGCAAGAGCTACAGAATGTCCAGTGTACAAGCGAAAACTTAAGGTGGAAAAAGATAAAATTACATACTAGCAAATAAAGGAAATACGGGGAGTATATATGAACATACAGAGCCTTATTAATAATTTTGGGAAATTAGAAGTGTTAGTCGGAAAAGAAGAGTTTGAAATGATTATGTTGGCGGAAACACATTTAATAAATGATATAGATGATAGTGAAATCGAGGGTAGTAAGGTTGGCGATAAACGACTGCAAAATTAACGTCGTTGTGCTATATAAATCACCACAAGCCAGTAAGAGATTATTTTGTGATAACTTTGCTACATTAATGGAAGAGTTGGATGAAATGCAAGAGGATTTTGTGTTAGTTGGTGACTTCAATATAAATTGGCTTGAAAAGGAAACATATAGAGAAGAAGTGAAACAGACTGTTGGAGACTATGCATGCAAGCAGTGGGTAGATCAACCAACTAGAATTACTCAGAAAACGCGAACATTAATTGATTATGTAGTTTCAAACTGCAACGTTATTAAGGCCAATGTAAAAAATGAATGGAAAATTAGTGACCATGAAACTATTGAGATAGTGCTACCAAATAGAATCTATTACGCTGAAAGAACCGGTTTAAGCACAATGATTCCTGGAAATATAACAAAGAAAGTTATATGCGGGAATTAACTCGAGTCGGATCGAAAGTATAAGTAAAGTTGAATGCGTAAACAACAAAGATGAAATTTTTTCCAAGGAAATAAAAAGAGTAACGGAAACTTTCGTGGTAAAAAGACAGGTATAAAATGAAGCAGTACAAAATAAAAACATATAGGAAAGCAACTCTGTTGCAAGAAGAGAGTCATTGGGAGCGGTATAAGGAAATCCGTAATATATACAATCTTAAACTGAAAAAAGCTAAAGCAAATAGCATCAAACAGAAAATCGTGAACACTCATGACCCAAAATCAATGTGGAAAATAATAAAATCGCTAGTATTGAAGCAATGCAGAACATAAATAAAGGAAGTTAGATTCAGGAATGGGATATTTCAAAATAAAAGGAAATAGCGGAGGAGTTCAATGACTTTTTTATTAGCAGTATTGAGGATATACATGATTCTATAGCGCCAATGCAATACAAAAATGCAAGTTGTAACATTAAAAGCGAATTTGTGTTTGACTTAGTGAATTATCAAGATGTGTACAACATACTAGGAAAAATAAATCAGAAACGAGATTTTAATCGTATTAGTGCTAAAATGATTCAGGATGGAGGAGAAACTACTATAAATGCGCTAGTGGATATTATAAATACATCATTTAAAAATGGCGTTTTTCCAGAAGTGTGGAAAGAATCTGTAATCGTACCAATACCAAAGGCAGGGAAAACAAAAAATTGGGAGGAATTTAGGCCTGTGGATATGCTACCTACTGAGGAGAAAGTTTTAGAGAAAGCCACACAAATGCAGTTTGCACGATACCTAGAATCAAATAAGAGCTTATCAGAATATCAGTCGGGATTTAGATCTGGCCATTCATGCGAAAATACTTTAACTGGGTTGATCGTGAAATGGAAAGAAGCAATTGATAAGGGAGACGTGATTGTTGCTGTGTTTCTTGACTTAAAAAGAGCGTTCGAACCATCGATAGACATATTTTAAAGACTAAACTCGAAACAATTGGGATTCGCGAAAAAGAGTTGAAGTGGTTTCAGAGTTTTTTAGATGGCGTACACAAAGAACCAAGGTGGATAGTGAAATATCAAATAATAAGATAAATCGGCTAGGAGTACCGCAAGGATCAGTGCTAGCAACACTTATTTTTATAGTATATATAAATGATATTGTGTGCGTGCTAAGGAACTCAGATATAAGACTTTTTGCAGACATTACATTAATTTTTATATCGGGAAAGAGCTTAAATGAATGTGTTGTAAAGTTGAATGAAGACTTAGGAAGACTGAATGTGTGGTTAAGAATGAATAAACTTAAGCTGAATGTAACAAAAACTAAAAGTAAATGCGGATAAAAGAGTTAATGTGTTGATTGAACAAGTGAATGAGATGAAATACTTAGGTGTTATTATTGATGAAAAACTTAACTTCAAAGCTCATGTGGACTATGTATGTGCAAAAATAGCTAAAAAGGTTGGATTTATGAAATGAATAAGAAAGAAATTATCTATGGAAAGTGCAATTAATATACATAATAGCATAATTATGCCACATTTCGAGTATTTCCAATCAATTCTGTTTATGTGTACGAAGGAACAGATGGCAAGGTTACAAAAATTAGAAAAGAGGGCAATGAGGAGCATATTATGTTGCCATAAAAGAACACCCATTAGTGCAATGTTAAATACTCTTAAATGGATGTCAGTTAATCAGTGAACGATTTTCAATGTATTAAAAATGGTGTTTAAAATGAAAAATAATCTTCTGCCAGAGTATTTATGCCGGGAACTCCAGTATGTAGCGGATAGGCAACCTTATCGATTGCGCAACTTGGAAGACTTCAGATTGGAGCAACTGAGAACGAGTAGGGCTCAAAATACAGTAATGTATAAGGGACTTCAATTATATAATAGCATACCAAGTGATTGCAAAAATGAGAACAATTTTATGTTGTTTAAAAAGAAAATTGTAGAATTTATACGTAAACGTTATCCGGTTCGATAGTATAATAAGAGTATAAAATAAGAAAGAAAGGTATATTAATAATATTAGTATTATCATAAAGCATGATTTATTGCTAATAAAGATTATTTATATTTATAATTATATATGGACGGACTTCTAGATTTGCAATCATTCCTTGGTGATCAAATTCAGAACAACTATAAAAACTACAAGAAGGATGGACTTTGTCGGAAGACTACCAGAAAGTACTTTGCAACTCGCCTAGCATTGCTTGAGGAGCTTTGGGCAGAATTCCACGTCAACCACCAAGAATTAGTAAAACTGGATTCAACTCATGATGACAACGAATACTTCACCACAGATTTTTATGCCACCATTCAGCAGTTTTACAAGCAATTCAAAGAAAGCCTCGCTGAAGGTATAGAGGCAATCAAGCCAGATGAAATGGAACTGCAACCCAAAGCAGACAATACAAATACATGTCAATCATCTGTGACTGATCACTCAAACGATGCCAGTACCAGCCAATCAAAGGATCAGGTCAGTGCACAAGAAGTAATCTCGACGAGAAAGAAAAACACTGAAGAAATTCCTCCAGAATAAAAGGGTTCGTCCAAGGTACATTTTCAAGTACCAACAAACCAGAGTCACTCAACACCAAATCAACAAGAAGAAGTAATTCGAATGGTTCGTAGGCAACATCGTGTCATGGCAACACTCAGTTGGACCCTACAGGAGATCGCTAACAAAGCCGATGAAAGGCATTCAAGGGTATACTATGAGCTGAAGATACAGATGATCAATAAAACAGTCGACGATATATCCGAAACTGATCAGCAGATTTGGGAAGAAACCATGGAGCCACCCCTAGATTACACTAGGGAGCTATACGATGTTCTATACGATTGGTGTCGGGAAGCTCTTGTACACTTACATGAAAAACTTGAGACCATAGAGACTCCAAAGGCATGCAAACAACCAGCACAATCACAGATGAAGTTGCCTCGGGTCACTTTGCCAATATTCGATGGTGACTATACGAAATGGATGCACTTCCATGACCTTTTTGATCAAATGGTCCATGCAAGTTCGATAAGCAATGCTGACAAAATTTTCTACCTCACCAGCAATCTCAGTGGTGAGGCGATGTCGCTAGTCAAGCATCTCTCCATAACAGATGCTAACTATACCATTGCATGGGACGCCTTGAATAAACGGTATAATAACCAAAGATTATTATGCACAGCACTGCTCAACAAGCTGTGGGACCAGCCACCTAAACAAGGGTACTCAGTAGCGTCCATCAAACATCTCCACGATGTAACAAACGAGTGCATCCTTGCTCTAGAAAATATAAAGATCTCTACCACAAACTGGGATCCCATATTGGTGCATATGATCATCAAAAACTCGACAAGACTACTCATGCACTATTTGAAGACTCCTTCAAATCACCAAAAGATCTGCCTACCATTAAAGGGCTATTTAGCTTCCTAGAGAGCAGGTTCCATGTACTAGAGTCTCAAAAAATTGCAAGGACGATCGCGATCCGCATTAAATAAAAGTCATCCACTATATTTCTGTCCAGCATTTTTGGCCCAGTCCCCATCAAATCGCCGCATAACACTTAGACAACACAAGATATGCATCAACTGTCTGAAAAGCGATCATCCAGTATCAGAGTGTGGGCTCAATAACTGCTCTAAGTGTATATAGACTCATCTCCAAAATCGCACAACAGTCCTAGGTCGCCAAGTCAAGGGCAATCATCAGTGAGCTTGGAAAAGGGAACACCGATCAGCAACACTAGTGCTCAAAATTCAACGGCTCTAACAGCTCACACCAAAAGGCCAAGGCAAAATTACGTTATGCTCAGCACAGTAGCAATCGAAGTGAGCAACATTAAGGGAGAAAGGATACAATGCCGAGCCATTCTTGATTCAGGATCACAGCTCAACTTCATCGCGTCAGAGTTATCAAGGCGACTAAATTTGCTACACATTCCAGAAATAATGTACGTTCAAGGAATAGGCAAGAGACTCCGAAAGACCCACCATAGAGTGCAGTTGTATCTACATTCAAGAATGAACAACTACTCCACCCAACTGGATGTGTTCCGTCTCGGAACAAAAAACTAAAAAGATAAATTTACTTAATAAACTAACACTTACAATAAATAATTCCCGCGATGTATAAAATAATCCCACGAAGTGACCAGCAGAATCTAAAAAGAAATCCAAATACTGGCATTTATAAAAAAATCAACAAATGGTAAAATCTCAGATCATTTAAAAATTTAAACAATCTGAGACTTTACCACAAGACAATACTTACACATCAAATAGATCCGAATCCCGCGCCACAGTCATTTCGCCAACACCTAAAATTAAAAGAAAAAACAAATCACTAACAAAATTCAAAACAAATCAAAAATCAAAATAAACACTTACATCAGCTGCCACCAACAAGTTGACATAATCAAATGGCAGCTCATAGCACAGCGACAATTATTCCGATTAAAATTATGATAACGCCATTTTGGGACCAAACACATAAAAATTCACACGATGACGCCATTTTTGGACCAAATACATGAAATCTCACAAACGACGCTGGCGTCATGGCAACGCTACCGGCAGACACAATTCCCATTGTGTTTCTGCCTATAAATAGTGAGCGATTGGGAATAGAAAATCACTTGCGATTTGACCAAGCGACAAAGCAGATCGGCAGTATTGAAGCCACATTAAGCTTTGATTAAACCAAACTAAGGGAAGTATTGCACCCTGATTACTAACCAGATTTATTAGTATTGAAAATATCTTATTTTTTCAGCATTCTTACTGGGAGATTCGTTTGACCCCAGCCCTGACCTACATGAGCAGTTCGTTGACGCTCATTCTAACAGCCAAACCTCGGTTAATCAAAAATTAATAATTATTTCTTTTATTGCAGATTAAGAAATAATATCCAGTGGAGGTTACAAAACATACACACGATTGGACATTTGAATTGTACGTGTTAGCCAATTTTTTGTTATATAATCTAAAGACACAAGTGAATTAATGGAATTGAATTTTTTAGGTTAAGAATATTTTGTGATAAAATAAACAGTGAATATTTTGTTATTTGAAAAAAAAACATCCTGTCTTATCATTTAAAACCCGGCACCTGCCCCTTTTTATGCTAAGCCCATATTGGGACTTAACATTGGTCCTTCGAGCCGGATAAGACAGGAGGATTTTCAAAATGGCGGATATCGCTAGTTTAACATTATCACTGATAGCGCTTAACGATCAAATAAAAAAAGCTGCCATAAATCACACCAAAGCAAATAGTGATACAAAGGCAGGCAAGAAATACTATGCAGCACGCATAGACTCATTAGAAAAACTCTGGAAATCGTTCACAGATCTGCATGTAGCAATCTGGTCGACCAAAGATGGCGCTCAAAGCGAGTATGCCAAAGGACAACTATATCAGGAAACCGAACTCATATATATAAATCTCCTATCCACTCTACTAGAGGAATTAGAGGAGTCATTCCCAGCACTACCTCCTAACACAAATACAAATGAACCCAGAATTCAGTCAGTACGACTTTCAAAGCCGGAAACGCGGCTTCCACCAATACATATACCGACATTTGACGGTAATTACAAATCATGGCGGACATTCCATGATTTGTTCAATTCATTAATTCACACAGACCTAAATATATCCAAGGTCCAAAAGCTACACTACCTCAAACTCAGCGTCACTGGCGAAGCTGAACGCTTATTACGTCAGTTTGAAGTGACAGAAGCAAATTATGTAAAGGCATGGGAGCTACTACAAAAACGATATAACAACAAGCGGGCTCAAGTTAACACACACTTAAAAACGTTACTAAATCAGACACCAATAAGAACAGAGTCTGCCAATGCTATTCGCTCTCTCTTAGACCAGACAGAAGAGAGCTTACACGAGCTCAAATATTTAGAACTACCCATTGAGCAATGGGATGCAATACTAATTTACAACTTGGTTCAACGCCTTCCATCAGAAACGCATCAGTTATGGGAGCAAGACCAAGGCAGCAAAACTGACATACCGACATATGCCGATCTGTCAACTTTCCTAGAGTCACGTTTCCGTACTCTAGAATCCCTTCAAGTGTGTCAGAACTTGAAACCATTAGATTGTGGACGACAAGCAAGGTCTCCTAATCAGCTGGAAAATCGTCGTGGTTACAAAACCACAACTACAAATGACCACCCGTCATCAACAAAACATACGCACAAAGGCGCATATGTATTTATGAACAAATCTTATACATGCGTCAAGTGTAAACAGAATCACACGCTGTTCCACTGCCCAGCGTTCAAAAAATTAACTCCAACATCAAGGCTGCAATTTGTGCAACAGTTTAAACTTTGCAAAAATTGTCTCGCCTCAGGACACAGCATCAATAATTGTCCCAGCCACAAAACCTGCTTCCTGTGTCACAAGCGACACAACACATTACTACACGTAAACCAATCTCTTGAAACAAAAAACGAGATAACAAACATTGACCAAAGGCAAGCAGAAATGAAGCTTAACCAACCTAGTGGCAGTAATGAGCCAACATCAGTTTTCACAACGAATGTCAACCGTGCATTGTTGTCAACAACTCTCGTTCACATTGAGGGGCCGAACGGACAAAAACACGAAATGAGAGCACTGATAGATTCAGGCTCTCAAATTTCATTCATAACAGAAGCGGCAAGTAGACGAATGAGGCTCCCGACAAACCCTATCAAAATCAAGGTAACAGGGTTAGGCAAAACACAAACAGCTTACATAAAGGCACAAACGTCATTCAAATTAAGGTCACTCCACACAAGCTTCGAAACAAATATAGAAGCATTCATACTAAAACAGATAACAGATTTCATACCAGCTGACACAATAAATAGCAGCAAATTGCCTTATCTGCAGCATCTACTACTTGCAGATCCTAAATTTTACGCTCCCGGCCCAATTGACATCTTACTAGGAGCAGACATCTACGGGGAAATAATTGAAAACGGAATTATTAAAGGTGCACCAGGAGAACCCATAGCACAGCACACTCAGCTAGGTTGGATTCTAATGGGTAAAACTAGAAAAAGTGACAGCACCGATAGTATTAACGCGCTCACGGTACAAGTGACAGACAATGACAAGTTGAGTCAACAACTAAGGAAATTCTGGGAATTAGAGGAAATTCCACAAAGAGTGATCCATCCCGATGATCAATCATGTGAGGAAAAATACAAAAACTCACATCGACGTTTAAGCCATGGAGCTTACCTAGTTAAACTACCCTTCAAAAACGAAAACGGACCAGAACTAGGGCAGACGAGACCCATGGCAATAAAACAGTTTCTTCAGCTAGAACAACGTTTGAAAAAACATCCAGAAATGTGTGCCGAATACAAGGCATGCATAAAGGAATATCAACGATTGGGACACATGAAAGAAATCCCGCCAAGTCAAATAAAAACTGAACAGAGCATGGCCAGAGCAAACCAAATCCAGCACTATTATTTACCTCACCATGCAGTCACCAAAGAAAGCTCCACCACAAAGATGCGAGTAGTGTTCAACGCATCAGCCAGGTCATCCAACGGTCAGTCATTAAACCAGCAAATGTTAGTAGGCCCAACAATACAACCCACATTGTGGGCCATCATTCTACAATGGCGGCTATATAAGTATGTACTGACAGCCGACATTGAGAAAATGTACAGGATGATACACATGCATCCAAACCATCAAGAATACCAAAGGATTATATGGAGGGATAGCCCAGACGAGCCATTAAAGGATTTTCGTTTGACAACTGTCACATTTGGAACAGCAGCAGCTCCATATCTGGCTATTCGAACACTCCATCAGCTGGCCAACGATGAAGAGCACAGTTTTCCACTCGCTGCCAAAAGTATAAAAACAGAATTCTACGTGGATGACCTACTAACTAGAGCACACGAGATCAATACAGGCTTATCACTGCAAAGGGAACTCATCAGTACTCTAAGCAAAGGAGGGTTTAACCTCAGGAAGTGGACAGCAAATAGTCCAGAATTATTAGCGAACATTCCGATAACAGATCAAGAAGTCAAACCCATCCTAAATCTATCAGAAAAAAATACGATAAAAACTCTCGGCCTACAATGGGATCCCATGACAGATGAATTTAGCTTCACTATTAAGCCAACAGTAGCACAAGACAGCTACACCAAACGAAGCATTCTGTTAGAGACAGCTGCTTTATTTGACCCACTAGGATGGCTAGCCCCATGCGTGATACTTGCGAAAATCTTCATTCAAAGGCTATGGCTAGGTGGATATGCTTGGGACGAACCATTACCACCCATATTAATTCAAGAGTGGACGAAATATCAAAGGGGACTCCAAGATGTCAAATTCATAAAAATACCTAGATGGATAAAATATGCACCAAAAATAAAAAACATGCAGCTACATGGATTCTGTGACGCGTCAACAAAGGCCTACGCTAGCGTCGTCTTCATGCGAATCATCGATGAAAACGACTCGGTCACGACACAGCTGCTGACATCCAAAACGCGAGTCGCTCCCACAAAGACAACATCACTCCCCAAATTGGAATTGTGTGGAGCTCTCATTTTATCACGCCTTCTAAAACAGATCCAACACGACATGAAACTACAAGATATAGCAACCATCGCATGGTGTGATTCTGAGATCACGTTGGCGTGGATACAAAGCCATCCGACGCGATGGAAAACATTCGTCGCTAATAGAGTGGCAGAAATCCAAGAGAACATCCAGCCACAGCTATGGCGTTTTGTGCCATCAAAGGATAATCCCGCAGATGTCGCCACTCGAGGTTTATACCCCACCGAGCTCAGTAACTACGAGCTCTGGTGGAACGGCCCCTCTTGGCTTCAGCAACATGCTGACAGGTGGCCACAACAACACATAACGAACAAGTGTCTTCAACTTGAGTCGCGAAAAGTCAAGGCACAGATAACCATATCGACTGGTTAAACAAGTATTCATCATTTCCCAAACTCATACGCATCATTGCATATTGTAGAACATTCTACTTCAATTGTCAGACAACCTCAACAAATCACAAGAATGGATATCTAACATGTGATGAACTTCGACAGGCAGAAGCAAAAATTATCACACTAATCCAAAAGCAAACATTTGCTGACGAATATGAAAGTTTAGTCAAACAGAAGCCAATTTCAACCAAAAGTCGATTATTAAGCTTAGACCCATTTTTGGACACCAATCAAATCATTCGAGTAGGTGGCAGACTTGAAAATGCCATCCTAACTTACGATCAAAAACACCCCATGATTCTACCTAACAATCATCACGTGTCCAAAATAATCATCGATTACATTCATTTATACACGTTGCACGGAGGTACACAACTTGTGCTCAACACCTTAAGAAATAAGTATTGGCTAATAAATGCCAGAAACACTATCCGACAACGAATTTACCAGTGCATAACATGTTTTCGAACTAAGCCAAAAACATCAAATCAATTAATGGGGAATTTACCCTCCCCAAGAACAACGCCATCTATGGCATTCGAACACACGGGAGTAGACTATGCGGGTCCAATCGACATCAAAACATCAAAAATACGAAATGCCAAAATCGCAAAGGCATATCTCAGTATATTTGTATGTATGGCCACCAAAGCCATACACATTGAGATTGTGACAGAACTCACAACAACAGCATTTCTCGCAGCCCTCAAACGCTTTACCAGTAGAAGAGGACTATGCAGACACTTATACTCCGATTGTGGTACAAACTTCATCGGAGCTAGCAAAGAACTGTCATGCCAGTTGCAAAAACTGTCATGTCAGCTCCCACATGACATCTCCAATGACATCACATTGACAGGAATAACTTGGCACTTCAATCCACCAGCGGCTCCTCACTTCGGAGGGCTGTGGGAGGCCGGCGTGAAATCAATAAAAACGCATCTAAAGAGAACACTACAGAATACGACACTCACATACGAAGAACTATCTACGGTCTTATGCCAGATAGAAGCATGTGTAAATTCTCGACCATTGACACCACTCTCAAATGACCCTAATGACTACAACGTGCTGACACCCGGTCATTTCTTGACAGGCCGGAATATCAAAGCTGTTCCAGAGCCATCTATATTAGAAAATTGCAATCTACTTAAACGATGGCAATACGCACAAATTTTGACAGAACAGTTTTGGAAGAAATGGTCTATCGAATACATCCACAATATGCAACAACGCACAAAATGGAGAATTGCGAAAACCAATTTAAAGATCAATGACTTGGTTTTAATTCAAAACCAACATTGCCCACCGACAAAATGGTTATTAGGAAGAATCACAAAGATCCATACAGGGGCGGACAACCACGTTAGAGTCGCCACAGTAAAAACTGCATCACAAGAATACTGTCGTCCGATCACAAAATTATTTAGATTACCAATAGCAGAAGAACAAACAAACAGCAACGAAAGCCACGAGTAATTTACTACCGTATTGCCCACACGGCGCAACAGAAGGAACTGCAGCGCCATCTATTCAAATCATGATAAAATAAAAATGCCGATAATACAGTACACCAGCAAGAAACAAGCCAAACTTCAACGCTAACCAAATGCGCCAAAAAATTTGACAACCTCACAAGAAAACAGCAGCGACAAAAGAACTAACCATTTTTTATTTTTTCATTTCATTTGCAATTATCTATTTTTATTTTCTTTATTTTTTTTAACAAACTCGTAAGTTCTATCGCTTAATTTTCATTTTTTTACTTTTTATTTGCCTTTTAATTTTTTTGCACAACTTACAAATTTTTTCTTTTGCTTTGTTATTATTTATTATTTTTATCCTTTTTGTTGTTGTTTTTATCATGATCACTAGGAGAATGAATTGTCTACCCGACCTAGACGACTGCCTAGACATCGACGACGTTCCGGAGCTTGAAAATTCTTTGAAGGACAAGCTCCGTACAACAGACATGCCCAGGCGCCCGAAGACGTACTTACCGCCCTTCGAAGCCATACAGGTACGCCCAAAAATCAGAAATCTGGCTGAGGAAATATCCACCAGAAAACCGACAAGGCCAGCTAGACCTCCTACAGGGGTACGCAAACAGAGTCTTCAAAGAGCAGAACGGCCTCTTGAACTTGTGGCTGGCACAACACCACATAACAATATAAATCGCAAAAGGTCAGCACTGACGGCCTTTACTACGCCAACAACGGCAGCAGCGACAACGCTTCACGACACAGCACATGACATTCCACACAAAAAGCCAGCATTGATGGCACCATCAACAGCACCAGTGGAGGCATCACCAAAGGCATTTATAATGCCTCAAAAGCAACACCCGACTCCAGCATCACCAAAGGCATTTATAATGCCTCAAAAGCAACACCCGACTCCAGCACCACCAAAGGCGTTTATAAAGCCGCCGGCCAATTTTGTTGTAGATCCTCGGCTATGGGAACAGATCCAACACCAAAACATTCCATGGCTAAAGATTATGGCTGCTAGAAAGTGCTACCGAATCCCAACAGAGGACGGAGATACACTTCGTTTTCTAAAGTTAGCAACAGGACAAATTAGGGTTCGCTTACAAATAAAAAACAGTAACGTAAGTTTGCACACAATTAATTTATTAATTTACTCAATCTAATATAACAAAACACAATTCCTCATTTTTTGAGAGGCGGGAGGATGTTCCGTCTCGGAACAAAAAACTAAAAAGATAAATTTACTTAATAAACTAACACTTACAATAAATAATTCCCGCGATGTATAAAATAATCCCACGAAGTGACCAGCAGAATCTAAAAAGAAATCCAAATACTGGCATTTATAAAAAAATCAACAAATGGTAAAATCTCAGATCATTTAAAAATTTAAACAATCTGAGACTTTACCACAAGACAATACTTACACATCAAATAGATCCGAATCCCGCGCCACAGTCATTTCGCCAACACCTAAAATTAAAAGAAAAAACAAATCACTAACAAAATTCAAAACAAATCAAAAATCAAAATAAACACTTACATCAGCTGCCACCAACAAGTTGACATAATCAAATGGCAGCTCATAGCACAGCGACAATTATTCCGATTAAAATTATGATAACGCCATTTTGGGACCAAACACATAAAAATTCACACGATGACGCCATTTTTGGACCAAATACATGAAATCTCACAAACGACGCTGGCGTCATGGCAACGCTACCGGCAGACACAATTCCCATTGTGTTTCTGCCTATAAATAGTGAGCGATTGGGAATAGAAAATCACTTGCGATTTGACCAAGCGACAAAGCAGATCGGCAGTATTGAAGCCACATTAAGCTTTGATTAAACCAAACTAAGGGAAGTATTGCACCCTGATTACTAACCAGATTTATTAGTATTGAAAATATCTTATTTTTTCAGCATTCTTACTGGGAGATTCGTTTGACCCCAGCCCTGACCTACATGAGCAGTTCGTTGACGCTCATTCTAACAGCCAAACCTCGGTTAATCAAAAATTAATAATTATTTCTTTTATTGCAGATTAAGAAATAATAT
This sequence comes from Dioctria linearis, assembly GCA_963930735.1. Lineage (NCBI taxonomy): Eukaryota > Metazoa > Arthropoda > Insecta > Diptera > Asilidae > Dioctria > Dioctria linearis. The sequence goes on along the minus strand of OZ005742.1, from coordinate 185,890,595 downwards.
CCAGTGGAGGTTACAAAACATACACACGATTGGACATTTGAATTGTACGTGTTAGCCAATTTTTTGTTATATAATCTAAAGACACAAGTGAATTAATGGAATTGAATTTTTTAGGTTAAGAATATTTTGTGATAAAATAAACAGTGAATATTTTGTTATTTGAAAAAAAACATCCTGTCTTATCATTTAAAACCCGGCACCTGCCCCTTTTTATGCTAAGCCCATATTGGGACTTAACAGGATGCGTTTGTGTTTAACAAGGTGGTGTCCAACCTACCAGATCATGTAATTGAGAGCAAATCATGGCCTACCACACAAACAAAACATTCCGTTGGTCGATCCAAACTTCAATAAACCTGGCACAATTGACCTCTTAATAGGAGCCGAACTTTATTTTGATTTACTAGCAGTTGGGCAAATCAAACTCGGTGAAAACTTGCCAACACTTCAGAACACAATGTTCGGGTGGACCGTGTCCGGACCAGTGCAAGATAAAAAGGTCCCTGTTACGTTATGTGGCATCTGCAGTGAAGATGAGAGAATTGAGGAGCAACTCAGCCGTTTTTGGAAACTGGAGGAAATAGACTCAATGGATGAAACCTGCAGTCTTACAAGAACTGAGCAGATAAGACTGTCAAAAGAAATTATCAAGGCAGATTTGTAGTCAAGCTACCATTTTCCCAGGATCCCAAGGCCATCGGAGAATCAAAACATATCGCCCTTAAACGATTCTATTCCCTTGAAAAGAGACTTCTTCGTCAACCGAACATTAGAGTACAATATGTTGATTTTATGCGGGAATAAGAAGCTTCAGGACACATGAGAAGGATGAAATTAACAGAAATAAAAGGCCCACATTACTTTTTACCGCATCACTGCGTCACAAAGCTGGACAGCACTACTACAAAGCTAAGGGTTGTGTTCGACGCATCAGCCAAAACGATGTCAAACGTGTCGCTAAATGAGGTTCTGTGCAAGGGCCCAACTATCCAGGACGAGCTACTCTCAATCCTGTTACGATTCAGATTCCCAAAGTTTGTCTTCACCGCCGATATAGAAAAGATGTATCGGCAAGTTGAAGTCGCTGAAGAAGATCAGCAGTATCAATTAATCACCAGGAGAGAAGATCCACACCAGCCATTACAATACTTCAAATTATGTACCGTTACCTATGGACTAGCACCAGCCCCATTCCTCGCAACCAAGTGCTTGGAATATCTTACCAATGATGGCGTTCTGACTCATCCACTGGGGTCGAAGGTCCTCAAAAGAGACTATTATATAGATGATGTAATGACAGGGTCTGATAGTTTAACGGAGCTTCTTGAGACACAGCATCAACTCAAACACTTACTCATTTCTGGCGGATTTAATCTTCGTAAGTGATGTGGAAATCACCCACAGCTGTTACAACATCAAACTTAAACTTAAACTTCAACGAGCCTGCAGAAGAGTCCATAAAAACGCTTGGTCTAACCTGGCAACCAAGTTCAGATATCTTCCGAATAAAAACAAGCTGGAAAGAAGCACGGAGGGTTACCAAAAGAACAGCAATCTCCGACATCGCACATACCTTCGATCCACTGGGATTCATGAACCCAGTCACAATATTAGCAAGAATATTTATCAGAAAAACTTGATCTCTCAAGCTGGACAGGGATGCCTCACTACCCATGGACATGCATACCAGCTGGTTAAAATATAGAGAAGACTTGAAGCTTCTGAACGATGTTATATACCTAAAATAATTAATATTTTCATATAAACCTGAAAAAGGGCAAAACATAAAAATAATATTCAATTAATTTTTCATATAAGGTAATCATGCTTAAAACATGGTTAGCTTATCTCTTAAATGGGTGAAGAAAATTGCATCAGCAATTTTCCTCACATACCATTCATTTTATTCCCATAAAACGACTTGGGAAAAACAAAAGTTTCATTTTACACCCCAAGTCGTTTTACTTAAAAATTTCCACGACAAATTAATTAAAAAAGAAATCAAAAACCAAAAATACAATATGTATGTACATACGTACATACATATTACGAAAAAAGCTTTCGCAATAAGAAACGCGCGCAGCATAAATGCATTGTATGTATATGCGCGTCGCGATTTCAAACGGTTGCTGATGTTTTAAAAAGTGTAAGATTACATTTTTGAAGCCATCGTTCAACGCGAATAATTCTGGACATGTTTGAACAAGTCCAGAATTGAAAAGTAAAATTTTCTCAGGATAAGAAAATGCAATTTAGCATTTTCTATCCTGAACAACGGCTCTTGATCATGATGAATGTGATCAAGAGTTGAGTTGGATTTTTGAATTAAAACACGGCGGTTCGGCGAACAATTAAAAGAAAAAGTTGAGTTGTTTTTGAAAAGGAGTTCGATTGAGTCGTTTTTTGGATACAACGGGCGGTCACGGGAGTTCGAAAAAAAAAGAAAATCCGTAAAAAGAAAAGCTTGAAGTGTAATAGCAATAGAAAAAAAATCATAAAAAGCAAAGCTTAAGGTGTAATAGCAATAGAAAAAAAAACATAAAAAGAAAAGCTTGAAGTGCAATAGCAATAGAAAAAAATCATAAACAAGCAAAGCTCGAAGTGTAATAGCAATAAAAAAAGAAAAATTGTAAGATAACAAGGAAGTGTCTTAGTAATAAAGAAAAGTGGTAGAAACGAAAAGTTGTTGTTAATACCAACATTTTGTGCAGCAGACAGTGAGTACCCGTTTTTGGAATTATAAATATATATCGATATACATACTGGAATACAACAATTGGCGCAGCCGGGAGGATCAAGGAAGCTTGGTCAAGTTAAGAGATCGTAAACGCTTGAAAAGCCTTGATCCTGCAAGAATCTACGGGGATCCTGTGACACTAGCAAAACTATAAGGCCACGTCACCCCCAACGCTCGGGGTAGATCTTATCTATAGGCGCCTCTGCTCCAGGCGAGCAAGCGTTCACCCCAGTGAGTGAAAAAAAAGAAGAAACGAAATCAACAAGGGACCTGGACTCACTAATAGAAGCTCTTTCCCAGCCGAAAAGAAGTCAGGACAACGGACTCCCATTCAAAACCAACTCCAGAAGGAAGATATCATCGTTCCTGGGTTGAAGGAGATTTCGAAGAAGGCTTTAAGCCCCCATTTCAACCATATCCAGGAGAAATAAGTAGGCCTAGGGCCCCCCGGCAGCAAACAGAAGCACCGGAAAATTGTAACTTCGTTCCAGGATTGAAAGGGATCTCGAAGTCGGCAAAAGCCCCCCTTTCAATCTCAGCCAAGGGAATTAAGACGGCAGGAGCCCCCCTAGTAGCAAACAACATTCCACAAGGGAATACTCCAAGAAGGCTGGAAGCCTCCCCTTTTGGACAACGCGGGACGCATATGTCAAAAGAAAACTCGACACCGGCACCTGAGACAGGCATGAGATTAGACTCCATACCTTCATCCGACGCGGAGAAATCCCCAGGTGAAAATCTTCATCACCTCCGGGAAGGTACAGACAACGCCCCAGAAGACAACCCGACACAATCAAATAGCCAGCACAACTCAGCTTTACCCCAACAGCAGGAAACAACAGGAGTTCGCCTTCGAAGTGGTACCATTTTAACTGGTCCCACCGTAGCAAATAAAGTAAGTCTTGATAGTTTTTTAGATAAGATGTTAGAAAAGGCACGTGAATCCGATAAGCTCACTGTCACGCACTGCGACGCTCTTGACCACAGATTAAGTCAAGGCAGAGAGCTGAGGCTGACACAGATCAAAAAGTTTAAAAAAGATACAGAGCGATTCAAACAGGAGCTTATCGAATTCGCCGGGCTTTCACGTTCACTAGGTTTAGATAAGAGCTCAGCCAGTGTAGTTGTAAGCGCTGAAAGTGACAGTGATATTAGTGGTGACGCATCTGACCAAACAACCGCCCAAAATCTCCTTAGTGGATAGCTAGAAATATCCTTCACGGAATCAAGTCCAGAAACCAGCCCTGAAACTCGACAAGGCACAAGTAGACTACCCTACAAAAGTTTAAATAAAAAGATAATCACAATGGTAGATTATGCAAAGGTGGCCAAGCTCACGGCACAACTCGTTCCTCTGTTTTCGGATGAAAATACCCCACATCTAGGTCATGAGCTACAAACATTTATTGGCTGTTGCAAACAGGCCCTACACTGTTTAAGTGAGGAAGAAAAACCAGCCTTCCTACATATCTTGCCCACAAGACTTCGTGGCGATGCTTATCAGCTGTTTGCTCCGGACGTTCCAACTACTTTTAGTGAGGTGGAGGAACGTCAGAACAGAACCTATCTACCACGAGAATCATATCAAGAATTGGTCAACAAATTGATCACAATGAGGCAAAACTCTCACTGCCTTCACAACAAGAATGAAGCAGTTGCTGATGCTTTGCAACGAGGCAGCGGTACTGAAGTACGGAGCAACGGCAGCCCCAGCTGTGAAGACACAGTTGGCGGACTTCGCCAAAAATGCTCTCAAAAGTGGAGTGAACAATCCCCACCTATGCCAGTACCTGCTCACTCTGGTAGAAAATGATCTAGAGCAGCTGATACAAAAGGCTCTAGACATGGAAAAGCTGCAAGCAGGCACCGTTTTCGTACAAACGCCATTAACGCAACAGCCATATCCAATGGCACCAATAGATCCAAGCCTTCGAGTTCGAGCTCTTAGCCGAACTCCTTACAATCAAGCCCCACAGCCACCCATGTATGCATCACCATGAGCACAAGAGCCCCGACAGTTTAACCATCCCCCATATGTACCTGCTCAACCGCTACGCCCGCCATTTCCACGAAGGGATTCTAGACAACCGGATACACAAAATCTGGTACAAAACATCACCTGTAACTTTTGCCAGAAGCGGGGACACACCTACACGGAGTGTCTAAAACGTAAAAACACCCCCTTCTGCTCTAACTGTAGAAGTTACAGGCATGACATTTGCGACTGTCGAAACAACCAAACACAGTCTGCAACTCGTTTTACACGAGGACCGCCTAACAGTCCGCCACAGTCAGACCCGAGCATAACATAAGACAAAAATGTGATTTTTGTGGGCGCCGCGGACACAAGATCGACGAATGTCGACAAAAGCAAAAATGGGAGAATAAAAAACAGGGAAACGACAAAGAGTCGACCCAAAACTCCCCGGCTCGACTATAAACCCTACCAATAAATAACCCAATAAAAAAGGGCCTTCTCAGCCGCCCGACTTCAGTGTGCCCACCGCCAGACTTCCTCTAGACAAAGGTCTAAATGGTCAGGCCCAGCTAATAGTGGACACCGGCGCTGAGATCAGTATAATTAAGAAAAAAGCTCTCAAATCTCGCGAGCTAATAAACCCCAACAAAAAATTAACTCTTCAAAGCCCCTTTGGCACCGGAAAAATCTTAGGAAGTTGCCAAGGAAACTTCATGCTAAAAAGCAAATTACCTTGCAACTTTCAGGTGGTAAAAAACATCCCAGGTATTTCTGACGACAGCTTGCTAGGAAATGATTTCCTAGCCAAAAACTGTAATGTTGAGGGACCCAACAAGGTTCTGAGATTTCCTCGCACGGAAACCAATCCAGAAGAGTTTGCTGTCCCATTAGAAACCGCATCGGACAACCCGTGTTCACAAAACACAGTCAACAAAGAGACACTGGTAGAAGATATTAAATCCGACGGGGATACACCTTCTACCCGAAGCGTTCTCAAAGCTTCTCAGTCAGAAGAAGTCGACTGTGACTTACAAGAACGCGATAAGGGTGACCTGATTACCGAAAATCCGGCCTGTAAGACTGGACAGCATCAGGTGAATTTAAATGAACCTGTGTGCGTACCAGCAAGGTCTCAGATCGTACTCAAAGTTCTGTTGCAGTTGCAGGAAGAAATGCTCAGTCTGTCAAAAGAAATAGACGACGGAGTCTTCTTAGCAAACAGCTTACTCTCAGCTGGGTTAAAGGCAGTTCCCATAGGAATCCACAACACACGCAGTTCACAAGTAGTTCTAAACAGCGTGAACCTAAATCTGGTTCCCATTAAAGACTACACTGTCGTCCCCATCAAACGAGAGCCAGACAAAAATATTACAACAGCCCATCCTTTGAATCCCATGAGTCGAAATGACGGCGATGGTGAGCATCATGTTACATGTAAACCTAAGATTAAGAAAATAGGGTATAAGAGCCCCAGTCAACTAAGCAAACTAAGCAGCAATAAGAAACTGCTCCAAGACGCTTGCGGGTCCCTCATGAAAACACCAACGTCAAGCGCTGGCCAGCACACAAACTGTCTGCCGTTAGCAACTCCCGCAGATCCACCTGGCCCAGCGCCTCTTATCTATAAAACAAATAGGTTAAGAGGTAAAATAAATAATATAAAATCATTAAATAAGTCTTGATTTAAGAACAATAGAACAATACAAACAGGGCAATAAGCGCCGATCAGACGGCCACCCTACAACATATAAGGTACTTGTTCCCAAACGATGTCGAACAAGAAGACACCAGTATTCAGCCCCGCCTCACCAGATTAGAGCAAGAACTCAGTCTGGATGAAACTTTAAATACTGAGGAAAAAGCCTCAATAACAAATCTCTGTTACGAATATGATGACATATTCTTTTTAAAAGGTGACAGGCTTACGCATACCAATGCCATCACCCACGACATCCCTCTGGTGCAAGACCAAGCACCTATTAACCAAAAGATGTACCGGTTACCAGAGACACAGCGAAATGTCATAAATGAGCAACTCCGAGAAATGCTGGACAACGATATTGTCCAGCAAAATCCCATGGAACTCACCACTGCTAGTCGTCCCCAAAAAAGCGGGACCAGATGGTGAGAAAAGGTGGCGCGTCGTCGTTGATTTCCGCAAGTTGAACGAAAAAACGATTGGCGACGCCTTCCCGCTACCACGGATTGAGGATATCCTCGATCAACTGGGCCACTCAAGATACTTCACCACCCTAGACCTAGCCAATGGCTATCATCAGGTACTCGTCAATCCGGAGGATCGAGCAAAAACGGCTTTCAGTACCAACTACGGGCATTATGAATTCAAACGCATGCCGTTCGGGCTCAAAGGAGCCCCGCCCACATTTCAGCGTTTAATGAATTTCATATTAACTGGCCTACAAGGCCTAGAATGTTTCGTCTACTTAGATGACATCGTCATCTATGGAAAAAGTCTGGCAGACCACAACGAAAAGCTTCGAAAAGTCTTTGACAGGTTAAGAGAAAATAACCTGAAACTTCAACCTGAGAAATGTCAATTTCTCAGGCGCGAGGTAGTGTATATCGGACACAAATGTTCTAACCAAGGAGCACTACCTGACCCTAGCAAAACGGCATGCGTCCAAACTTTCCCCACTCCTAAGACAGTATGGCAAGTGCAATCATTTTTGGGCCTTGCGAATTACTACAGAAAATTCATACCCGATTTTTCAAAAACAGTACGTCCTCTAACAAACTTACTCCGAAAGGATGTAAAGTTTAAGTGGACTGAGAAATGCCAAGAGGCATTTCAAAGCATTAAGAACGCTTTAATTTCCCCTCCACTCTTAATATATCCCAATTTTTCAAAACCCTTTAACCTTACCACAGACGCCAGCAGCGAGGCTCTTGGAGCAGTCCTATCTCAAGGAGAGGTAGGAAGCGACCAACCCATTGCCTACGCCAGCCGTACCCTGAACAAAGCCGAACGTAACTATTCCACGATTGAGAAAGAGTTACTGGCTATAGTTTGCGCGACTAAAAATTTCAGGTTTTATCTGCAAGGCCGGGAGTTCACGGTCTATACAGATCACAGACCACTCAAAGGAGTCTTCAATGTTAAGGACCCCACATCCTGTCTGGTGAGATTTCACCATAAACTTTCCGAGTTCAATTATAAAATTGAGTATAAGCCCGTAAAGTACAACACGAATGCCGACGCTTTAAGCCGCATTCCACGGGATAATAACAAAGACAAGGAAACTGCAACCTTCACGATAGAAGCTATAGTCCACCACCAAATGGACTCGGATATAGAGGAGAAAAAACACTCATCGGACCAAAAGGAGTGTCTGCAATGCAGTAACCAGAGCCCAGACACGAAACATTCAGGAAAGTGGAAAAAATCAAGACAGCCAGTCCAAACAAAAAGAACAAACTCATCATCCAGAAGAGACCGCAGACCGTGACAGTCTACCTAGTACCAATCCACCAATCATAGACGAAACTCGTCCCCCTGAAGTAATCACAAGCCCAGAGGAGATTCAATTAATCTTAAAAGATTATCATGATTCTCTCTTTGGCGAGGGAGTGATAAAAACCTATAAACAGATTCGAAGAAAGTACTGGTGGAGGCACATGCTTAGTGACATCAAAAAGCACATTAAGCGGTGTGCCAAATGTCAAACCATGAAGGCCTCACCACAGTATAAAATGCCGATGGTGATTACAGACATAGCGGAACAACCATTCGATAAAATCTATCTAGATATAGTCGGCCCACTAGAGGAGACTGAATCCGGAAACAAATATATATTGACGTTTCAGGATAACCTCACGAAGTTTGTAGATTGGTATGCCATACCAAATGGGGAAGCTATAACGATAGCGCAAATTTTCTTCGACGAAATCGTCACGCGCTACCGCATTCCCAAAAGAATAGTCACCGATCAGGGAAGTAATTTGCAAACTCCTTAGGATAATTAAGCTGCAGACTTCAGCTTATCATCCCCAATCAAATGGAGCACTCGAACGCGCACATAGACCATTGATTGAATATCTACGAACTATAGTGGACGAAAATCCCAGCTCATGGGATAGTTATCTGCGAACCACTGCTTTCGTGTACAATAACAGTGTACACGAAGGGACAAAATTAACTCCCATGGACTGTCTTTACGGCTTTACAGCGGACGTTCCGTTCAACTTAAGGCGAGACCCTGAACCCGTGTATAACCACGAGAGCTACTACCATATTCTCAGGTATAAGCTTCAAAAGTCTTATGCCATGGCACGGAAAAATCTTCTGATGAGTAAACAGCGCTCGAAAAATTACTATGATAAAGCTGTACGTCCCCTGACATTTCACAGAGGAGACAAGGTTCTACTCAAGAGCGAGAGTCGTAAACATAAGCTCTCCCAGATTTGCGTAGGACCCTATACGGTAACCGGAATCCCCAGTTCAGTAAACACAACAATTAAAATTCGCAAACGAGAGGTGACGGTACATAACAACCGCCTAAAACCTTTCTACGAATAAAATGGTGTACATAGTATCTAAATAGTTTTAAGGTACATACATACATTAAAATAAAGACCAATAGAATGTAAGCTACAAAGACAACAAAAAACCATTTTCACTTTGGACCCAAAGTTAAGATTCCTCATATACTCTCTATTACATCCCTATCAATGACAGGACTCTTGTTGCTAATTGTATCAGTGGTGGCAATAGCAAAATATGTCATACCGGCATTCATGGCATGGGTTGCTAAACGTAGACAACAGCCCACAGCTGAAAACATTCCTATGGAACCGGTTTACACGACACCCCAAGAAAAATTAAAATGTACCCAAAGTCTCTCTAAAGCGAGATCTATACAATTAGTGTAATAAAAAAGATCTATACTTATTTTTGGCCCCGTCTCATTCTTTTGTTACTGGCGGAACCACTATCCCTTCACTACACTGGTCTTAGAAAATAAATTAATAAAATTAATAAATTAAGAATACATAAGGATAAAATTTATTTGGTAGTATCTAAGAATAAAATTAACAGACCTAAGTAGCACATAGCAAAGTAGAAATAATGAATTGAATAAGCAAAAAAATAAGATAATAAATAGAAGAAAGAAAGGCATAAGATAATAGAATTTAAAAATATAACCGAAATTTATTTACACAAAAATAATAATAATAAAAATAATAAGTAAATAATACTTAGCAACATTAAGTAATACATAATAACTAGTAAGACATAGACATAAATACCTCAGATTATACTAAATAGAAATAGGCTAGAAATGTATGTACTAAGATCATATATGGGAAATAGCGACATAAATTAGTAGAAGAAATAAGAAAAGAATTGTTTTTAACGATATTAGATATAGCAGAAAATTATATATATTCCCATAAAAAATATATATTATTTATATAGGCATATTCCTGTAAAAACTCAACCGAAAATCGACCAAAACCAAGCCACCAAAAAACGCACCAACAACAACTTCCCCTGAGAATTATTCCTCTTCAAAGAATAATTCTCTTTTTCTCAGGGGGAAGGATTGTTATATACCTAAAATAATTAATATTTTCATATAAACCTGAAAAAGGGCAAAACATAAAAATAATATTCAATTAATTTTTCACATAAGCTAATCATGCTTAAAACATGGTTAGCTTATCTCTTAAATGGGTGAAGAAAATTGCATCAGCAATTTTTCTCACATACCATTCATTTTATTCCCATAAAACGACTTGGGAAAAACAAAAGTTTCATTTTACACCCCAAGTCGTTTTACTTAAAAATTTCCACGACAAATTAATTAAAAAAGAAATCAAAAAGCAAATCGTTCCTTCAGTACGATTTGTCGCGAAAAATACAATATGTATGTACATACGTACATACATATTACGAAAAAAGCTTTCGCGATAAGAAACGCGCGCAGCATAAATGCATTGTATGTATATGCGCGTCGCGATTTTAAACGGTGGCTGATGTTTTAAAAAGTGTAAGATTACATTTTTGAAGCCATCGTTCAACGCGAATAATTCTGGACATGTTTGAACAAGTCCAGAATTGAAAAGTAAAATTTTCTCAGGATAAGAAAATGCAATTTAGTATTTTCTATCCTGAACAACGGCTCTTGATCACGATGAATGTGATCAAGAGTTGAGTTGGATTTTTGAACGATAATACGGCGGTTCGGCAAAAAATTAAAAAGCGAGTTGAGTTTTAAAAATAAGAGTTGAGGTGTTGGTCTGGTGGTCGAACGGGTCCGCGCGCAATGAAAAGAAAACTCTAAAACGTAGGAAATTAGAACGATATTAAGTTTTGACAACTAATTAACAATCAACATTGGGGTTTCCAATAAACAGAAAAGAAAGTACCGTACATAGTGCAATGATTTAAATGTGAGCAGATTAAGAAAAGTTATGAAAAGTGTTTTCTTAAGTAGATCTTAATCGTAGGAAATTGGAATGTAATTAAGTGTTTGATAATTAGTTAGCCAGTTGGAGTTATTAGCAAAAGTGAAGTAACGGAAAATAGGATATATGGTGATGCAGAACAGACTTAATATGTAAACGTAGAAATAGGATTAACTATAAACCTTTACCCCAGCGTTATAAACCCTTGTGTAGTGTTTAATATAACACGAGTTCTTAAAAGTGGAAGAAACAATTAATTATCAAGCACTGTCGAAAGAAATATAACAACGGCATTAAAATCCCAAGGCATATAGCATCTGGTAAAATATGCAAAACATTACAACTACACACCTTCGCCGATGCATCCGAAACAGCTTACGGGGCCGCCGTATATCTCAGAACTACACACCAAGATGGTGTCATCACAGTACGTCTACTTTGTGCGAAATCCAAGGTAGCTCCGATAAAAACAACAACATTACCCAGACTCGAACTGTGTGCAGCGAAACTAGCAGTTCAATTAACTCACCGAGTAAGAAAAGACATCAATATACCTCACATAAAAGGTATTTTTGGACAGTTTCCGAAATAACGCTGGCATGGATCAATTCAGAGTCGTCGTCATACCACACATTTGTAGCCAATCGAGTCGCAGCAATCCAAAGACTATCCAGTCCGGAACAGTGGAGGCATGTACGGTCAAAAGACAATCCTGCAGATATCGCGTCTAGAGGAATGGCACCAGCCAAACTCGTCAAATGCAATCTTTGGTTTTACGGCCCTCATTTCTACATGGATCAGAAGCCATCTGGCCATCACAACCGGCCAAAAAAGAGATAGATGTAGAAATAAAAAGGAGCAAGACACCAGTTGTATTGGCATCAACAAGCGAACAACCATGGATCGCCAACACCAACCACAAGAACTCCGCCCAGAAACTCTTAAGGATTCTAGCCTACATACTCCGATTTACTCGCAGCTCAAGGCGACAAAAACGAGCGTCGTCATTAAAGTTGTCAGCTGACGAACTAGACAAGGCACTTATGGCAGTCATTTACCAAACGCAACGAGAAGGCTTTACAGATGAAGTACATCAACTCGAAGGCAACAAATATGTCAGCAACAACAATCCATTAAACAGTTTTTGTTCCTTCTTCGATGATCGAAATATCATCCGGGTTGAGGGACAACTGGAAAACTCTGAGCTGTCTTACGATGCTAAGCACCCAATATTATTGCCGTATTCTCATCCATTAACAACGCTTTTGATGGTCGACATTCATAATCGCAATCTAAACGTCGGACCTCAGGGGTTGCTGGCGATCACCAGACAACGATACTGGCCAATCAAGTTAAAGAACATCGCAAGATCAATTGTACAACACTGTTTCCGCTGCAACAAGGTGAAACCAAGCTGATGACCCAACTCATAGGCAACCTACCAACGACCAGGGCCAGCCTGCGAGACCCTTTGTCAATGCGGGCGTAGATTTCTGTGGACCAATACAAACTCACTTTAAGTTACGAGGGAAACGTCCACAGAAGTCCTATATAGCTGTGTTTTGTTGTTTTGCCACGAAGGCCATCCATCTTGAGGTTGCCAGTGATCTCACCACAGAGGGGTTCATAGGAGCACTCAAACGTTTCGTCGCAAGAAGAGGAAATTGCCGAAATCTCTACTGTGACAATGCCACAAACTTTCATGGCGCCAAAAATCAACTTCTGGAGGTACAGCAATCTATATATGCTCCAGAGTCAACAAACAAAATTTCTGCATTTTGTCAAGCAAGAGGAACGGACTTTCATTTCATCCCACCTCAATCCCCACACTTCGGGGGTTAATGGCAAGCCGCAGTGAAATCAGAGAAGTTTTTGCTCCAAAGATCGGTATCATCAGCTGCACTCACCTTCGAAGAACTATCAACCGTTACAGCTGAAATTGAGGCTATTGTCAATTCTAGACCGTTGACACCATTATCTGTCAATCCAAATGACCGCCTTAACCCCAGGTCATTTTCTAATAGGTGAGCCAACTACTGCAGTAGTTGATCCAGGCGAAGTTCCACCACATATAAGTCTAGTTAGAAGGTGCAAACTGGTGTCGTACATTAAACATGAGTTCTGGCGACGGTGGTCAACCGAATACTTCAGCGAACTTCAACAAAGGCAGAAGTGGAAGGAAGAAAGCAAAAATGCCAAACCAGGAATGATGGTTCTAATTATGGACGACAACTTGCCTCCTTTGAGATGGCAGCTCGGAAGAATCGAGAAGACCATACAAGGAGAAGACGGATTGGTACGAGTCGCCGATGTCTGAACGAATTCTGGTATTATTGGCCGCCTCCAATTCACAAATTAGCTCCACTACCAATCGAAGAGACGGAGAAATCTAGCAATTCCAATCCTGCGACTCGACCTGGCACCTCTCGAAGCGACGACACTACTTCCGATATGACCAACAATCCAGACAATCGCCCTAAAAGAAGAAAATTTCTAGCATCGTCAAGTCCAGTTACAAGTATGCTCCTACTAACATGTTTAATCATGCCTATTCTTGGAAATCCCTTAGCTCAGATTATTCTATTCAAATCACAAGCGGGGATATATTTTGCTAACTTGGTCAGCAGTGAGTGGTCCCTTATAGTGTACTACAACATGGTAGGATATTGGAAGGATGCTGACGCAATCAGCACTGGCATAGGTAACCTGCAACATATATGTAGTATGCTCAAAAACGCAAGCTACTGTTCTCTGATCACCGATCAACTTGTCTCATTGAAAGCAGAGCTCGCCCACAGTAATGAGCTACTCCAAATTTCCTCATCAAAGAGACCAAGGCGAGCCCCACTTAACATAATCGGCAACATAGCAGGAGCACTGTTTGGGATCCTAGATTCAGAATATGCCGAAAAACTATCAACAACCATCGACCAAATAAGAACCAATGAAAATCATTTACCGCAGTTGATCAAAAATCAAACATCTGTGAAAGACTCCACTGTGAACGTATTAAAACACGATCAGGAAAGCATGACTAGCCACTTAGAGACCATCAAGAATCATATAATGCTCATAATCACCCAGCTCAACAATATTACAGAAGAGATATACCAGCGGAAAGTGGCTGAAAAATTTTCCACTTGGGCTTTGCAGATAACATTGATGACTATGAAGTACCAACGAGCTCAAACAGCAATTTTGAATGAACTGACTGACACTCATCTCTGGAAGATCAACCCCCAGCTATTGTCTCCGCGAAAACCAAAGGAAGAATTAAATACAATAAAAGTTCACTTGCCATCAACAATCAGATTACCCACAAAAACAGATAATCTACTTTATAATCTCATGAAAGTCGAAGATCGAGCAACAAAAAAATATGTAATATTTCGAGTAAAGCTCCCCTTGTTTACCTTTGAGGAGTTTGAACTATATCGCATCATTCCAGTTCCAGTAATAATCAATGGCAGTTTTGTAGCTATCAAACCATCAGCTGAATTTCTGGTCGTCAATCTTCACAAAGACAAATATTATCCGCTCAGCAATCAGGGATTTCATCTGTGTCAAACCATTGGAGAGTCACAGCACATGTGCATTCAAAACCATCCAATGTATCGAAGAGAAGCCAATGTCAGCTCCTGTGAAATGAACTTCCTCACATATGCGCAACCATCCAGCAGTTGCGAGCTAATTAATGCGAAAAACCTCCCCAAAGGGATTCAGCTCTATAATCCAAACAAATGGATTTATTCCGTGAAAGGAAACACCAGCATCACTGTCGTCTGTCACACCAACACCGTTCAACAGGTACTACAAGGTGCAGGAATTCTGAGCATGGAAACCAATTGCGAAATTAGGCATGATTATTTAACTCTGCAAGCCCACAACACCTATCTACATACAATGAAATCATCAATCAATCCCACACAAAATCTTACCGATTTAATATACCCAGAAGGCTCTGCATCTACTGTCAAGCTTCCAAGATCCAACGAACATCATTACAAATGGGAAGAAATAGAAGACATACAGAAGCAGATCCAGGAAGTCAAAAGAAATGAAATACTACCCGAAGAAATTCATACCAATGACGTACACCATTTTACCTTGGGATACACCGCACTCCTGCTGACAATCGCCATCGCATCAGTTCTGCTATACATAAAAGGATCAAGGAAGCTTGGTCAAGTTAAAAGATCGTAAACGCTTGAAAAGCCTTGATCCTGCAAGAATCTACGGGGATCCTGTGACACTAGCAAAACTATAAGGCCACGTCACCCCCAACGCTCGGGGTAGATCTTATCTATAGGCGCCTCTGCTCCAGGCGAGCAAGCGTTCACCCCAGTGAGTGAAAAAAAGAAGAAACGAAATCAACAAGGGACCTGGACTCACTAATAGAAGCTCTTTCCCAGCCGAAAAGAAGTCAGGACAACGGACTCCCATTCAAAACCAACTCCAGAAGGAAGATATCATCGTTCCTGGGTTGAAGGAGATTTCGAAGAAGGCTTTAAGCCCCCATTTCAACCATATCCAGGAGAAATAAGTAGGCCTAGGGCCCCCCGGCAGCAAACAGAAGCACCGGAAAATTGTAACTTCGTTCCAGGATTGAAAGGGATCTCGAAGTCGGCAAAAGCCCCCCTTTCAATCTCAGCCAAGGGAATTAAGACGGCAGGAGCCCCCCTAGTAGCAAACAACATTCCACAAGGGAATACTCCAAGAAGGCTGGAAGCCTCCCCTTTTGGACAACGCGGGACGCATATGTCAAAAGAAAACTCGACACCGGCACCTGAGACAGGCATGAGATTAGACTCCATACCTTCATCCGACGCGGAGAAATCCCCAGGTGAAAATCTTCATCACCTCCGGGAAGGTACAGACAACGCCCCAGAAGACAACCCGACACAATCAAATAGCCAGCACAACTCAGCTTTACCCCAACAGCAGGAAACAACAGGAGTTCGCCTTCGAAGTGGTACCATTTTAACTGGTCCCACCGTAGCAAATAAAGTAAGTCTTGATAGTTTTTTAGATAAGATGTTAGAAAAGGCACGTGAATCCGATAAGCTCACTGTCACGCACTGCGACGCTCTTGACCACAGATTAAGTCAAGGCAGAGAGCTGAGGCTGACACAGATCAAAAAGTTTAAAAAAGATACAGAGCGATTCAAACAGGAGCTTATCGAATTCGCCGGGCTTTCACGTTCACTAGGTTTAGATAAGAGCTCAGCCAGTGTAGTTGTAAGCGCTGAAAGTGACAGTGATATTAGTGGTGACGCATCTGACCAAACAACCGCCCAAAATCTCCTTAGTGGATAGCTAGAAATATCCTTCACGGAATCAAGTCCAGAAACCAGCCCTGAAACTCGACAAGGCACAAGTAGACTACCCTACAAAAGTTTAAATAAAAAGATAATCACAATGGTAGATTATGCAAAGGTGGCCAAGCTCACGGCACAACTCGTTCCTCTGTTTTCGGATGAAAATACCCCACATCTAGGTCATGAGCTACAAACATTTATTGGCTGTTGCAAACAGGCCCTACACTGTTTAAGTGAGGAAGAAAAACCAGCCTTCCTACATATCTTGCCCACAAGACTTCGTGGCGATGCTTATCAGCTGTTTGCTCCGGACGTTCCAACTACTTTTAGTGAGGTGGAGGAACGTCTGAACAGAACCTATCTACCACGAGAATCATATCAAGAATTGGTCAACAAATTGATCACAATGAGGCAAAACTCTCACTGCCTTCACAACAAGAATGAAGCAGTTGCTGATGCTTTGCAACGAGGCAGCGGTACTGAAGTACGGAGCAACGGTATGTTCTGTTGCACTTTTTAAGGATAAAGGTTGCAACAAGGACCGTGATGTACTTTCCTCGAGAGGAGAAGTTCACTAGCCCTGAGAGATATTAATTCGTACTATCGTCTATCATACGGCAATTAATAGACCACTCCGTTTGTTTTAGCACTGGATTTTTATTATTTTAATACAACTTGATACACACGGCTTAAAATTAACTGGAAGTCTTAATTTAGTCAAACCGTTTCTATATCTGACCGTAATATCGGCCTTCACAATCTTATTGTCAAATTGAATACTGAACGTTGCATTTCAAACTTCACTGAACTTAACTGAATAACTATGCTTAACTGAAAAAACTGAACTTGTAAACTTAACTCAAATAACTTAAGAAACCGGACTTTAACTTAACCGATAACTTGATAATCTGAAGACTGTCTCTGGGCTCAGAATGCACCTCTTTTATATTTTGGGATGGTGCAATTTTTTAAGAGGCAACACCAAGGTTGCGAAGTATAAAAGAATCGGCATAATTGCCTAAGGGGCTGCATCATCATAATTAAACTTACCTTTTCCTAGGGTTGTGACACCTTTTGAAAATTTAATGGTGCCGCAACTCATGAGGTAAGTGTCATAACACGAAAAGGTGTCATAACATGAAAGAATATTTTTTATTATGTATAACTAAAAGAATACGGCATGCAATGGGCATACGAAATATTCTTTATATATACTTCCGCGTATACATCACAGCATATCAACATGCCGCATGCGCAGTTGAATTTCCCAACATATGTATTGCAAGCGCCACTGCGGTTGCTTAAGGGAGTTCATACATATGTAAGTATGCTGATGCCGTTGCATGGGTGACGCGCAATAATTTGGCTTGTATAATGCCGGTATAATGTAGGTCAGTACATTATGTGTATGAAATCGTCGTGAGGGAATTCCATGGGGATTTCCTATTTTTGTATTTATATAGCCGTGAAGGCCAAGAGTATGCCGGCGGCGAATTATTGAGAAATTAATATTGCTGACTGGAGGGAATAAAAGTGTACAGTTTTTATGACTGTAAAATATTGATTGTTTTTAGGTCATATGATATGGATGATTAATTATGCATGATAATGCATGATATGGTTGATTATGAGTATATGAGTGTGAACTCAATACAGGTAGCCCCAGCTGTGAAGACACAGTTGGCGGACTTCGCCAAAAATGCTCTCAAAAGTGGAGTGAACAATCCCCACCTATGCCAGTACCTGCTCACTCTGGTAGAAAATGATCTAGAGCAGCTGATACAAAAGGCTCTAGACATGGAAAAGCTGCAAGCAGGCACCGTTTTCGTACAAACGCCATTAACGCAACAGCCATATCCAATGGCACCAATAGATCCAAGTCTCCGAGTTCGAGCTCTTAGCCGAACTCCTTACAATCAAGCCCCACAGCCACCCATGTATGCATCACCATGAGCACAAGAGCCCCGACAGTTTAACCATCCCCCATATGTACCTGCTCAACCGCTACGCCCGCCATTTCCACGAAGGGATTCTAGACAACCGGATACACAAAATCTGGTACAAAACATCACCTGTAACTTTTGCCAGAAGCGGGGACACACCTACACGGAGTGTCTAAAACGTAAAAACACCCCCTTCTGCTCTAACTGTAGAAGTTACAGGCATGACATTTGCGACTGTCGAAACAACCAAACACAGTCTGCAACTCGTTTTACACGAGGACCGCCTAACAGTCCGCCACAGTCAGACCCGAGCATAGCATAAGACAAAAATGTGATTTTTGTGGGCGCCGCGGACACAAGATCGACGAATGTCGACAAAAGCAAAAATGGGAGAATAAAAAACAGGGAAACGACAAAGAGTCGACCCAAAACTCCCCGGCTCGACTATAAACCCTACCAATAAATAACCCAATAAAAAAGGGGCCTTCTCAGCCGCCCGACTTCAGTGTGCCCACCGCCAGACTTCCTCTAGACAAAGGTCTAAATGGTCAGGCCCAGCTAATAGTGGACACCGGCGCTGAGATCAGTATAATTAAGAAAAAAGCTCTCAAATCTCGCGAGCTAATAAACCCCAACAAAAAATTAACTCTTCAAAGCCCCTTTGGCACCGGAAAACCCTTAGGAAGTTGCCAAGGAAACTTCATGCTAAAAAGCAAATTACCTTGCAACTTTCAGGTGGTAAAAAACATCCCAGGTATTTCTGACGACAGCTTGCTAGGAAATGATTTCCTAGCCAAAAACTGTAATGTTGAGGGACCCAACAAGGTTCTGAGATTTCCTCGCACGGAAACCAATCCAGAAGAGTTTGCTGTCCCATTAGAAACCGCATCGGACAACCCGTGTTCACAAAACACAGTCAACAAAGAGACACTGGTAGAAGATATTAAATCCGACGGGGATACACCTTCTACCCGAAGCGTTCTCAAAGCTTCTCAGTCAGAAGAAGTCGGCTGTGACTTACAAGAACGCGATAAGGGTGACCTGATTACCGAAAATCCGGCCTGTAAGACTGGACAGCATCAGGTGAATTTAAATGAACCTGTGTGCGTACCAGCAAGGTCTCAGATCGTACTCAAAGTTCTGTTGCAGTTGCAGGAAGAAATGCTCAGTCTGTCAAAAGAAATAGACGACGGAGTCTTCTTAGCAAACAGCTTACTCTCAGCTGGGTTAAAGGCAGTTCCCATAGGAATCCACAACACACGCAGTTCACAAGTAGTTCTAAACAGCGTGAACCTAAATCTGGTTCCCATTAAAGACTACACTGTCGTCCCCATCAAACGAGAGCCAGACAAAAATATTACAACAGCCCATCCTTTGAATCCCATGAGTCGAAATGACGGCGATGGTAAGCATCATGTTACATGTAAACCTAAGATTAAGAAAATAGGGTATAAGAGCCCCAGTCAACTAAGCAAACTAAGCAGCAATAAGAAACTGCTCCAAGACGCTTGCGGGTCCCTCATGAAAACACCAACGTCAAGCGCTGGCCAGCACACAAACTGTCTGCCGTTAGCAACTCCCGCAGATCCACCTGGCCCAGCGCCTCTTATCTATAAAACAAATAGGTTAAGAGGTAAAATAAATAATATAAAATCATTAAATAAGTCTTGATTTAAGAACAATAGAACAATACAAACAGGGCAATAAGCGCCGATCAGACGGCCACCCTACAACATATAAGGTACTTGTTCCCAAACGATGTCGAACAAGAAGACACCAGTATTCAGCCCCGCCTCACCAGATTAGAGCAAGAACTCAGTCTGGATGAAACTTTAAATACTGAGGAAAAAGCCTCAATAACAAATCTCTGTTACGAATATGATGACATATTCTTTTTAAAAGGTGACAGGCTTACGCATACCAATGCCATCACCCACGACATCCCTCTGGTGCAAGACCAAGCACCTATTAACCAAAAGATGTACCGGTTACCAGAGACACAGCGAAATGTCATAAATGAGCAACTCCGAGAAATGCTGGACAACGATATTGTCCAGCAAAATCCCATGGAACTCACCACTGCTAGTCGTCCCCAAAAAAGCGGGACCAGATGGTGAGAAAAGGTGGCGCGTCGTCGTTGATTTCCGCAAGTTGAACGAAAAAACGATTGGCGACGCCTTCCCGCTACCACGGATTGAGGATATCCTCGATCAACTGGGCCACTCAAGATACTTCACCACCCTAGACCTAGCCAATGGCTATCATCAGGTACTCGTCGATCCGGAGGATCGAGCAAAAACGGCTTTCAGTACCAACTACGGGCATTATGAATTCAAACGCATGCCGTTCGGGCTCAAAGGAGCGCCGCCCACATTTCAGCGTTTAATGAATTTCATATTAACTGGCCTACAAGGCCTAGAATGTTTCGTCTACTTAGATGACATCGTCATCTATGGAAAAAGTCTGGCAGACCACAACGAAAAGCTTCGAAAAGTCTTTGACAGGTTAAGAGAAAATAACCTGAAACTTCAACCTGAGAAATGTCAATTTCTCAGGCGCGAGGTAGTGTATATCGGACACAAATGTTCTAACCAAGGAGCACTACCTGACCCTAGCAAAACGGCATGCGTCCAAACTTTACCCACTCCTAAGACAGTAAGGCAAGTGCAATAATTTTTGGGCCTTGCGAATTACTACAGAAAATTCATACCCGATTTTTCAAAAACAGTACGTCCTCTAACAAACTTACTCCGAAAGGATGTAAAGTTTAAGTGGACTGAGAAATGCCAAGAGGCATTTCAAAGCATTAAGAACGCTTTAATTTCCCCTCCACTCTTAATATATCCCAATTTTTCAAAACCCTTTAACCTTACCACAGACGCCAGCAGCGAGGCTCTTGGAGCAGTCCTATCTCAAGGAGAGGTAGGAAGTGACCAACCCATTGCCTACGCCAGCCGTACCCTGAACAAAGCCGAACGTAACTATTCCACGATTGAGAAAGAATTACTGGCTATAGTTTGCGCGACTAAAAATTTCAGGTTTTATCTGCAAGGCCGGGAGTTCACGGTCTATACAGATCACAGACCACTCAAGGGAGTCTTCAGTGTTAAGGACCCCACATCGTGTCTGGTGAGATTTCACCATAAACTTTCCGAGTTCAATTATAAAATTGAGTATAAGCCCGGAAAGTACAACACGAATGCCGACGCTTTAAGCCGCATTCGACGGGATAATAACAAAGACAAGGAAACTGCAACCTTCACGATAGAAGCTATAGTCCACCACCAAATGGACTCGGATATAGAGGAGGAAAAACACTCATCGGACCAAAAGGAGTGTCTGCAATGCAGTAACCAGAGCCCAGACACGAAACATTCAGGAAAGTGGAAAAAATCAAGACAGCCAGTCCAAACAAAAAGAACAAACTCATCATCCAGAAGAGACCGCAGACCGTGACAGTCTACCTAGTACCAATCCACCAATCATAGACGAAACTCGTCCCCCTGAAGTAATCACAAGCCCAGAGGAGATTCAATTAATCTTAAAAGATTATCATGATTCTCTCTTTGGCGAGGGAGTGATAAAAACCTATAAACAGATTCGAAGAAAGTACTGGTGGAGGCACATGCTTAGTGACATCAAAAAGCACATTAAGCGGTGTGCCAAATGTCAAACCATGAAGGCCTCACCACAGTATAAAATGCCGATGGTGATTACAGACATAGCGGAACAACCATTCGATAAAATCTATCTAGATATAGTCGGCCCACTAGAGGAGACTGAATCCGGAAACAAATATATATTAACGTTTCAGGATAACCTCACGAAGTTTGTAGATTGGTATGCCATACCAAATGGGGAAGTCACCGATCAGGGAAGTAATTTGCAAACTCCTTAGGATAATTAAGCTGCAGACTTCAGCTTATCATCCCCAATCAAATGGAGCACTCGAACGCGCACATAGACCATTGATTGAATATCTACGAACTATAGTGGACGAAAATCCCAGCTCATGGGATAGTTATCTGCGAACCGCTGCTTTCGTGTGCAATAACAGTGTACACGAAGGGACAAAATTAACTCCCATGGACTGTCTTTACGGCTTTACAGCGGACGTTCCGTCCAACTTAAGGCGAGACCCTGAACCCGTGTATAACCACGAGAGCTACTACCATATTCTCAGGTATAAGCTTCAAAAGTCTTACGCCATGGCACGGAAAAATCTTCTGATGAGTAAACAGCGCTCGAAAAATTACTATGATAAAGCTGTACGTCCCCTGACATTTCACAGAGGAGACAAGGTTCTACTCAAGAGCGAGAGTCGTAAACATAAGCTCTCCCAGATTTGGGTAGGACCCTATACGGTAACCGGAATCCCCAGTTCAGTAAACACAACAATTAAAATTCGCAAACGAGAGGTGACGGTACATAACAACCGCCTAAAACCTTTCTACGAATAAAATGGTGTACATAGTATCTAAATAGTTTTAAGGTACATACATACATTAAAATAAAGACCAATAGAATGTAAGCTACAAAGACAACAAAAAACCATTTTCACTTTGGACCCAAAGTTAAGATTCCTCATATACTCTCTATTACATCCCTATCAATGACAGGACTCTTGTTGCTAATTGTATCAGTGGTGGCAATAGCAAAATATGTCATACCGGCATTCATGGCATGGGTTGCTAAACGTAGACAACAGCCCACAGCTGAAAACATTCCTATGGAACCGGTTTACACGACACCCCAAGAAAAATTAAAATGTACCCAAAGTCTCTCTAAAGCGAGATCTATACAATTAGTGTAATAAAAAAGATCTATACTTATTTTTGGCCCCGTCTCATTCTTTTGTTACTGGCGGAACCACTATCCCTTCACTACACTGGTCTTAGAAAATAAATTAATAAAATTAATAAATTAAGAATACATAAGGATAAAATTTATTTGGTAGTATCTAAGAATAAAATTAACAGACCTAAGTAGCACATAGCAAAGTAGAAATAATGAATTGAATAAGCAAAAAAATAAGATAATAAATAGAAGAAAGAAAGGCATAAGATAATAGAATTTAAAAATATAACCGAAATTTATTTACACAAAAATAATAATAATAAAAATAATAAGTAAATAATACTTAGCAACATTAAGTAATACATAATAACTAGTAAGACATAGACATAAATACCTCAGATTATACT
The DNA here is from genome assembly GCA_963930735.1 of Dioctria linearis. Taxonomy (NCBI): domain Eukaryota; kingdom Metazoa; phylum Arthropoda; class Insecta; order Diptera; family Asilidae; genus Dioctria; species Dioctria linearis. The sequence goes on along the minus strand of OZ005742.1, from coordinate 185,866,986 downwards.
AAATAGAAATAGGCTAGAAATGTATGTACTAAGATCATATATGGGAAATAGCGACATAAATTAGTAGAAGAAATAAGAAAAGAATTGTTTTTAACGATATTAGATATAGCAGAAAATTATATATATTCCCATAAAAAATATATATTATTTATATAGGCATATTCCTGCAAAACTCAACCGAAAATCGACCAAAACCAAGCCACCAAAAAACGCACCAACAACAACTTCCCCTGAGAATTATTCCTCTTCAAAGAATAATTCTCTTTTTCTCAGGGGGAAGGATTGTTATATACCTAAAATAATTAATATTTTCATATAAACCTGAAAAAGGGCAAAACATAAAAATAATATTCAATTAATTTTTCACATAAGCTAATCATGCTTAAAACATGGTTAGCTTATCTCTTAAATGGGTGAAGAAAATTGCATCAGCAATTTTCCTCACATACCATTCATTTTATTCCCATAAAACGACTTGGGAAAAACAAAAGTTTCATTTTACACCCCAAGTCGTTTTACTTAAAAATTTCCACGACAAATTAATTAAAAAAGAAATCAAAAAGCAAATCGTTCCTTCAGTACGATTTGTCGCGAAAAATACAATATGTATGTACATACATACGTACAAAAAGCTTTCGCGATAAGAAACGCGCGCAGCATAAATGCATTGTATGTATATGCGCGTCGCGATTTTAAACGGTGGCTGATGTTTTAAAAAGTGTAAGATTACATTTTTGAACCCATCGTTCAACGCGAATAATTCTGGACATGTTTGAACAAATCCAGAATTGAAAAGTAAAATTTTCTCAGGATAAGAAAATGCAATTTAGTATTTTCTATCCTGACCAACGGCTCTTGATCACGATGAATGTGATCAAGAGTTGAGTTGGATTTTTGAACGATAATACGGCGGTTCGGCAAAAAATTAAAAAGCGAGTTGAGTTTTAAAAATAAGAGTTGAGGTGTTGGTCTGGTGGTCGAACGGGTCCGCGCGCAATGAAAAGAAAACTCTAAAACGTAGGAAATTAGAACGAAATTAAATTTTGACAACTAATTAACAAGTTGGGGTTTCCAATAAATAGAAAAGAAAGTACCGTACATAGTGCAATGATTTAAATGTGAGCAGATTAAGAAAGGTTATGAAAAGTGTTTTCTTAAGTAGATCTTAATCGTAGGAAATTGGAATGTAATTAAGTGTTTGATAATTAGTTAGCCAGTTGGAGTTATTAGCAAAAGTGAAGTAACGGAAAATAGGATATATGGTGATGCAGAACAGACTTAATATGTAAACGTAGAAATAGGATTAACTATAAACCTTTACCCCAGCGTTATAAACCCTTGTGTAGTGTTTAATATAACACGAGTTCTTAAAAGTGGAAGAAACAATTAATTATCAAGCACTGTCGAAAGAAATATAACAACGGCATTAAAATCCCAAGGCATATAGCATCTGGTAAAATATGCAAAACATTACAACTACACACCTTCGCCGATGCATCCGAAACAGCTTACGGGGCCGCCGTATATCTCAGAACTACACACCAAGATGGTGTCATCACAGTACGTCTACTTTGTGCGAAATCCAAGGTAGCTCCGATAAAAACAACAACATTACCCAGACTCGAACTGTGTGCAGCGAAACTAGCAGTTCAATTAACTCACCGAGTAAGAAAAGACATCAATATACCTCACATAAAAGGTATTTTTGGACAGTTTCCGAAATAACGCTGGCATGGATCAATTCAGAGTCGTCGTCATACCACACATTTGTAGCCAATCGAGTCGCAGCAATCCAAAGACTATCCAGTCCGGAACAGTGGAGGCATGTACGGTCAAAAGACAATCCTGCAGATATCGCGTCTAGAGGAATGGCACCAGCCAAACTCGTCAAATGCAATCTTTGGTTTTACGGCCCTCATTTCTACATGGATCAGAAGCCATCTGGCCATCACAACCGGCCAAAAAAGAGATAGATGTAGAAATAAAAAGGAGCAAGACACCAGTTGTATTGGCATCAACAAGCGAACAACCATGGATCGCCAACACCAACCACAAGAACTCCGCCCAGAAACTCTTAAGGATTCTAGCCTACATACTCCGATTTACTCGCAGCTCAAGGCGACAAAAACGAGCGTCGTCATTAAAGTTGTCAGCTGAGGAACTAGACAAGGCACTTATGGCAGTCATTTACCAAACGCAACGAGAAGGCTTTACAGATGAAGTACATCAACTCGAAGGCAACAAATATGTCAGCAACAACAATCCATTAAACAGTTTTTGTTCCTTCTTCGATGATCGAAATATCATCCGGGTTGGGGGACGACTGGAAAACTCTGAGCTGTCTTACGATGCTAAGCACCCAATATTATTGCCGTATTCTCATCCATTAACAACGCTTTTGATGCTCGACATTCATAATCGCAATCTACACGTCGAACCTCAGGGGTGCTGACGATCACCAGACAACGATACTGGTCAATCAAGTTAAAGAACATCGCAAGATCAATTGTACAACACTGTGTCCGCTGCAACAAGGTGAAACCAAGCTGATGACCCAACTCATAGGCAACCTACCAACGACCAGGGCCAGCCTGCGAGACCCTTTGTCAATGCGGGCGTAGATTTCTGCGGACCAATACAAACTCACTTTAAGTTACGAGGGAAACGTCCACAGAAGTCCTATATAGCTGTGTTTTGTTGTTTTGCCACGAAGGCCATCCATCTTGAGGTTGCCAGTGATCTCACCACAGAGGGGTTCATAGGTGCACTCAAACGTTTCGTCGCAAGAAGAGGAAATTGCCGAAATCTCTACTGTGACAATGCCACAAACTTTCATGGTGCCAAAAATCAACTTCTGGAGGTACAGCAATCTATATATGCTCCAGAGTCAACAAACAAAATTTCTGCATTTTGTCAAGCAAGAGGAACGAACTTCCATTCATGGAAAATTGCGAGAGACTTTTTAATGAGATAAAGAATTTGCTAGACACATTTTCAAGCAGGAATTTATTAAAAAAACAAGCTGCAGCCAAGCAAATCAAAAAGGAATTTGATGCGAATATACGCACAAATAAAGGAAAGCAAGCAGAAGACTTGCAGAATAAATTTAACACAAAGTTCATAGAACTTAAAGTTATTTTAGCAGAAATAACCAAAACGATTTTGGATAACACAGAAGATTCAGAACTTGATGAATCAGATCTAGAAGAACCACAAAATAAAATAAGAAAAATGGGCTCGAGCACATTTGACCTAGCTGTAGCAGTTAAAATATTGCCAGAATTTGGAGGCAATATAAAAGATTTGTCAAATTTTATAAGCTTAGTAGAGATGTACGGAAAAACACTAAAAAGCGAAGAACAGCCACAGCTAATAGAATTCGTATGGCAAGCACGCCTGAGTGAAAAAGTAAGAAATAAATGGTCCGCAGTTGCTAAACCAACAACACTAAATGACCTAAAGACAGAGGCTTTCAAAACAAGAAACACCACAATCAAAATCTGGAAAGAGTACTAAAAAGACTTCAAAAATACAATTTAAAGCTCAATCCAAGCAAGTGCAACTTTTTGAAACCTGAAGTACTATATCTAGGCCATTTAATTACAAAAAATGGAGTCAAAACCGATCCCAGTAAACATGAAGTATAATACGAACGTATCCAGCACCACAGAACGTGGATGACGTGCGACGATTTGTAGCTTTCTGCAACTACTACAGACGTTTTATATCGAATTTTGCAGAAATAGCTCGACCATTCAATGCATTCCTAAAGAAAAACAAGTTGTTTCTTTGGGCAGAAGAATGCAGTATATCATTCGAAAGACTCAAAACAAAGCTGATAACTTCACCAGTTCTACAATATCCAAATTTTAACAAACCGTTCATTTTAACGACCGATGCTTCAAATTTTGCACTTGGAGCAGTGCTTTCGCAAGGCGAAATTGGCCAAGATTTGCCAATATCATATGCCAGTAAGACATTAAATAAGCACGAATTAAACAAATCAATTATCGAGAAAGAATTGCTTGGTATCCACTGGGGAATAAATTTTTTTAGACCCTATCTCTATGGCAATAAATTCACGGTCGTAACAGATCACCGGCCGCTGGTCAGTCTTTTCACGCACAAGAATCTATCATCAAAGTTAACAAGAATTCGTTTGGACCTTATGGACTATGACTTCGAGATTGTGTATAAACAAGGAAAAATGAACACAAACGCAGATGCCTTGTCAAGAATAAAGGTAGATTCTGACAAGTTAAAGTCAATGATACCGACGGAAGTAAATGTTATCACACGCAACATGGCGAAAGAGCAGCAAAACGGAATAAAAAAAGGGACAATGTAGAATCCGACCAATTCTATATATGGGAATGTACATCCCTCTCCGATATAAGAAATATAGTAAAGATTCAATTCGAAATAAAATTAGATCCAGCATATGCGCAAAGAAAAAGCAAAAGCTTGCCAGAAATAAACATAACTAAGAAAGGGGTAACCGTTCAGTACAGCGATAATCCTATATCTAACTCTGGTTACATAATGGAGAAGCTGATACAAAAGATGAACGAGAATAACATTAAAGAATTAGCACTCGCAAAGGACTATGCTATATTCAACTATATGGAAATAAATGAATTCAAGAATAAATTCAGGAATAAAAGTGGTAAGGCAACACCACTAAGAATATTACTTTATGAACCCCCAATAAAAATTAATGATCCCAAGAAAAAGAAGGACTTGATCAAAGAATACCACGACACCATGCACGGTGGGCATGCTGGAATTAAACGCTGCATAAATAAGCTAAAACAACATGACATCTGGAAAAACTTAGCAAGATGATTAAAGAATACATAAACAAATGTGACAAAAGCGCAAAGAATAAATACACAAGATACACAAAGGAACAGCTAGTGATAACAGACACGCCATCCACTAGTTTCGAAACAATCGTAATTGACACAGTAGGACCATTAAGGATGTCAAATGGTTTTAGATATATTCTAACGCTACAGTGCGAGGTAACAAAATTCATAGAAGCATACCCAATGGAAACAAAGAAGCAAGCTCGGTAGAAAAAACGATTGTTGAACGATTCATTCTAAAATATGGATGTTTCAAAAAATTAAAAACAGACAAAGGAACAGAATTTGTGAATGAACTGCTCAAACATATCTGCAAGCTTCTGAAAATAGAACGTGTCACGTCCACACCATTCCATCATGAAACACTAGGGTCCATTGAACGAAACCACAGAGTCTTGAATGAATATCTAAGAATGTTCTCAAAAGAAGACAACTGGGACGAGCTAATTCCCTACTATGTATTTTGTTGTAATACGACATACGGACATACGGATACAAGTTATACACCATTTGAGCTAGTTTTTGGGAAGATAGCAACTCTACCTGCGGAAATCTTGAAAAACAAAGGGCAAATAGAAAGGATACATAATTATGCAAAAGAATTAGTAACAAGATTAGAAAGAGCTCATGAAATAAGTAAAAAACACGTCGAGGAAGCAAAAGCACAGCGAAAGCCTATAAAAGACATAAATTCCCATCCTTCAAAATTCAAAATAAATGACCATGTATACCTGAGAATCGGTACAAGAAGGAAGCTTGAAAGTCCTTTTGATGGACCTTACAAAGTTATAGGTCAAAATGGAGTCAACTGCACAATTCCAATAAACAATAAACCCAAAGAAGTACTTAACAATAGGCTGATAAAATGCAAATTTAAATAAGGAAACATTACTGATAATATAGCATAGCATTGTTAGTATCATTTATAACAAATTACCTACAGATAAGAATAGATAATACTAAGTAAAAACCTGTCATGACAGACTAAGTAACCTAATAAGAATACTAAAGAGCTCAGGATAATTAAATAAATTGAAAGTAGAATAAATACAATAACATAAGTACATATACACAAAAAAAACTATTTTTCTTTTTTTCTTTTATTTTTTTTAAGGGTGAGGATGAAAAACTATGAAAGAATATCTTTCAACTCCAAACAGATAATGTTACATGCCTTAACCATGCATTGTAGAGCCATGACCACAGACAAGAAGAATAAACAGAAATCAGAGCGATAAACGAAAAGAAAAACAAAACAAACAAAATTGGCTCGACCTTAAGAGGAATTTGCAACATACGCAAATTTCGCTTTGCAAGCAAAAACGTTCAATTATAAAAACATAAATGTATCTGAGGTCATCGCTCTACCAAACCAATAAGAAGTGATTCATTATGAAGTTCAGTGATCAGAATTGTTGGCACAGCAACTATGATCAATGAATTCGATTATTGCTTCAATTATTGCAATTCTGCAATAACTCCCCCTTTAGAATTATTAGACACATTGTTTAGTATGTAAGAAAATTGTAAAAATAACCAGTGCTTGATAAATAAAAATCAGAATTAATTCGACTATCGAAAGGGGTCTTTTACTTCTCATAATAAAATCGGCATACTCTGCCATCCTACTGTAACAGCGGCATACTCTGCCTCAGTACATAATAAACATCGGCATACTCTGCCATCCTACTGTAAATAACGGCATTCTCTGCCCCAGTACTTAATAAAATCGGCATACTCTGCCATCCTACTGTAACAGCGGCATACTCTGTCTCGGAACATAATAAACATCGGCATACTCTGCCATCCCATCTCTAAAGCGGCATATTCTGCCTTAATAAAAACACAGCGGCTTCTGAACCCATCAAAAGTAAGTTCGGCAGCCCACTGCCTATTTTTAAATTCAAATCAATGTTCGTTTACTATATTTGATTAATCACGGACAGCATTTCACGACTCCCTGAAACAAACTTTACAATATATTACTTCAGTTTTGTACGATAAGCCAGTTTTAGCTACATCCTTAGGTGAACGCATGACTATCTACTCTCCGTGTAACGTCGAAAAAGAAGCCAGGCTCAGAGTGTTTCTTGGATCGCATGAAATTTTTTCGTGATGAAGTACTAAACCAAAGGGTGCTTCTTCCTTTCTCTCTCTCGGATTCTCTCCACAGCAAAATGATGGTTGATTAGGTCCGCTACTTCTTCTCGTTTACAAGTCATCTTCATTAGGGACACTGAATACGATACTTGCTGCCGTCAGTGTAATTGGGTGGATGGGGCCAAGCAGCTGAAGGCATGCCATCTGCGCCTTCACATAGGTAAGGGTAAGTGGTGTAAGGGTCCCTTCTGGACCGGGTGTGGTGCTCTTTTTTGAGTAGGCACGATATTTTTTTGATTATGGTAATGTGACAGCAGTAGGTTTTCGTGGAATCCCCCCACTCTCTCCGGCATTAGTCGAGGCGAACTAGCGTGCCGCCCTGCATCAACGATATTACTGAATGATCTGTCAGCTCGTGCTGGCAGTCTGGACTTTTCGTCCAAGCCAATCATTCCGAAATATAATTCCATAACAAAAATGGCGCCCAACGTGGGCCACTTCAGTTGAACTTCGGTGTCTAAATGTGACTGATACTGGGGACTGAGATTGCTTGGAGATATGGACATATGGCTGTTAGCTAATTGTCTGAATCGGTAGTCTCATATCTAGTAGAAGTTACAGGCGGACCTGAGTCTAACTGTTGTTGTTATCTAAAGTACTTGTTGTAGAGTAGAGTTTGTGGTTTTGACACGTGCGCTTGCAAAGTGTTATACTTCCATAACAAAAATGGCGCCCCACGGAGGGCCACCTCAGTTGGACTTCGGTGGCCTAAGTGTAAATTTCACTGGGGACTGGGACTTGCGAGATGATCATCTGGCATCTGCTAGTTGATTGACCTCAAATCTCATATCTAGTAGGACTTGCATGCGGACCTGAGTCTAACTGTTGTTGTTAACTAAAGTATTTTTTGAGTAAAGTTTTCAAGTTTTGAGTAAAGTTTTGAATGGTTAAAGTTTTTGAGTAAAGTTTTTTTGATATTGTTGTGTTGATCGAAAGTTCGGCTTAATGTTTGACTTTGGTCTGGCCTCAAGTCTGGAAGTTGTGAATTTTTTTGAATTGTTTATTTTTTCCGCTGGCCTTCAACAATGGAGATGGTAGGTGGGCTCACAGAATTTTTCGGTTGAGCTCTCACGGAGGCATGTCTTTGCTAGCGACCTGGATGGACAAAGTCATGAGTCTGTGAGATGACTTTTGGGCTTTTAGCTAAATAGTTGACCAGACCGAAGTCTTTGCCCATCTGGAAGGTTAGTTAGGCATAGCAATCGAACGAGGAGAAAGGAAAGAGTTGTTAGAGGATGGGAATGATGCAGGAGACCTTCAGTAATCAGGAGCTGGCATACTGCTAAGTGCCTGGCTGAAGAATCTATAGCAACATTCTCAGTCTTTGACATCTCTGACTCGACTTCTCCGGGATTCTGTTGAGAGCTTCGAGCTTTTTCATGCACACATCCACACTAATTACTGTTACTTATTGAATTTCTGCCCTGTAATTTTTTTTGGGAAATTGGACCTGGAAGACCTTTGTCTTTGAGAGTTGACTCGCAGAGTGAGACGGAGAATTTTTTTGAATTTCTGATTTTCGCACTTGGAAACATTCGAGTTTGTTGCTCGAGTTAGAGTCTTTGATATATTTTCGATTGTAGATTACAGTATTTTTGTCTTTGAAAATTTTAATATTCTGTTGTTAGGTTTAAAATTAAGAGTCATCCTGTATCACGGCTTCGACAATTGTTGGAAGTATGAAGTACCTGCTATGTCTGTAATTTAGTCATCATTGTGAATAGTCGCAGGGACTCTAATTATTTTTGGCAAGATTGACTTTTGATTTTTTTGACTTCTTGCTGTATAGCTTATCACATACGTTAGCTGTATAGCGTGAATTCAGTATTTATATTTTACTAATACATTTAGGTAGCAACACTGAAGTTGTCCAATAACCGTTAGATTGCATTACAACCTTCGCTCGGTGTAAATGTTTGAATTTTTGGATTGATTAGAGAACTTCCGTCCTGCTTCTAGTCGACGGTAGTACTATATCCTCCTATTCCTGATTTCCGTTCAATCTCTGCACAGGCGGCACAATTATGCAAATTTGAGTTAAAGTCACACTTTAGCTGGACGTGTTAACACTGGTAAATTGATAATGGCTACCATGCGAACACCACCTCTGAACGAAGTTCCGGTGCAGATTCCAGACCAGTGCTCCATCTGTCAAGACGGTGACGAAAACCAGTAACTACCTCTGTGGACACGTGTTCCACCAGGCATGTTTGATAGCGTTGATAGGGGAGTAAGCCAATTGCCCCAATTATATATACTAGTGCGATCCCGAAGAGGTATCCCACTCGGCACAGAAAGGCAAATGATTCCCAACAGCCACTGCAGCTTGAAGTGCCTCAGCCAGACTTCCACAATCCTTGTCTCCTCGGCTACGCTCAATCACATAACAGTTGGAGAAGGAATAGTCTGTCACCTGCACGTTCGGAGCAGGGCCTCATAGACACCGAACTAATTCTATCTAGTCTTCGAACTAGCTACAGACTTTGGTATATGCAGAGATTACCCTAAGCATAAATGCTCTGCGTAACGAGATCACAGACGTCAGACAGCGAGTCTCTGCTGTAATTCAGCACGCAGACGCTTCACGTCCACCACCACCACCCTTTGGAGAGCGTGTCCAAATGCCTAGATTCTTTAGTGAAAATCAGAGGGACCCCTGTAATCGATACTCGTTGTCAGCTGGGCAACAGATATCTCCAATTCCACCTGCAGCACCTTTCGTTCCTCCAGCATATCCACATTCCAGCAGTCCAGTCCGCAACAATTCTTGGCACAGACGATCAGGCAGTCCTATCCGACTATGGAACCTGTCATATAATGGCAATAATTCCGAGCTATCCGTGGATGAATTTATTTTTCGGGACGAAGCGCTAACGAGCTCCGCCCTAGAAGGAGATTTTGATCTCCTTGTTGGAAACATGCTAATGTTGTTGACAGGACTAGTGAAGGAATTTGTCAAGACTGGATTGTCTGTTGAATGAGGAGTGCCTAAGGACGACCTAAAGATCAGAGTGCAGCTGATGTCACGAAAGCAAAAGCCTGGAGAATCATTCTCTATGTATCACCATCATCTAGTGCAGCTGCGTGATCAACTGCAAAACTTCATGCCAGACCTGGAATTCTTGGAAGTTGTAAAGTCTAACTTACTGTCTGAGATTCAGGAGAACATTTGTCTACATCCGACAAATACCATTGGACAATTACGCTCTTTAGTCATCCAGATTCAGGCTACACAGCTGCGGATTGCGACTGCGCGTAACTGGAACACATTCAGAAATTAGAGGGTAAGCGAGATTGATGACTTACATCCTGACCTGACAATCTTACTGGAGAGTATCAACCATATAGTGGACGTGTCAGCCATCACAGATCGACAGCCAGTGATCTGTTGGGATTGTGATCAGCCAGGTCACCTATATCAAGACTATTTACAGTTTTCTGCTATGGATGCGGACGCAAGAACATCGTTAAGCCGAATTATAGAAATTGTCTGCAGAAAAACGAGAACCGGGTTGGGAATCGCAACACCTTTTCTCGACCGAGGGTGACATCTCAGATGTCATCGACTTTGACTGCTCTCGCTCAGCCACTTACTCAGAACAACAGTCTGCACAATCCACAGACCACGTCGACCAACCAATAGACTGTCCTTTGATGTCATTCAGTGACTCTGGTGACATCAATCATCCACCTGACAGTCACATGACTTTTAACGATCCCTTGGTAGAGGCAGAGAGCCAGATTGAGTTCTCTGCAGATTTTCAAGCTGCCATTACCACCTGTAGGGACCCCTAGACACTTTTGCTAGACACTTCCTTGGAAGGCCATTGTTTAATCACGGCTCAATTTACCACCTCAAACCTGTGCCGCTCAACTGCTACACCTACAAGTAGGCTTCTTTGGCACTATAATGCCGGCAGTTTGGGCGTAAAACCATAGAGAAGCTCATAAGGGGGGAAATTAGTACTACTATGTATACTCGTATTATAGACGTAGATAGCGTATGGGATCCACGTATCCCATGTCAAGGGGTCGCGGTTGACATAATGTCGAAGATATTCCGCTAGGGTCCTGTGGCTTCTTTCTAAAGCTCCGTTGGTTTGCGGATGATAGGGAGTCGTCTGTAATTTCTTTATGTGAAGCATTTTACACATTTGAGAAAACAAGTCACTCAAAAAGTTGGATCCTTGGTCTGTCAAAATAGACTCTGGTATTCCATGTCTACAAATGATGTTAGTTACGAAGGCTTCGGCTACCGTTCTGGCTTCAGCATTGCTCAGAGGTATGGCCTCAGTATACTTAGTAAGATCGTCCTGGAATGTTAAGAGATATTTATGACCGTCGTGACTGACCGGCAAGGGGCCAACTACATCTAGCGCGATTCTTTCGAAAGGCTTAGAGCTGGTAGTGGTTATCTTCATGGGTATCCGAGGATTCTTGCTTAATTTATTTGACTGGCATGATTTACATATCTTGATGTAATTCTCGACATCACGAGTTATACCAGGCCAGTTATACGAGGTTTGAATTTTTTTTATGGTACGTGTAATACCTTGATGACCACCTAGAGGGGTGTCATGACACATACGTATGATTTCTTTTTGTTTTTCTTTATCGGTAATGGTGGTTATCGAAGAGAGATATAAGGTGACCGGTAATTTGTCGAAAACTAATGAGACTAGAATTTTAAACTCGAAATGTATGCTTGGGTCAACCTTTGGTACGTAAATATTAATTTCGGTTTGCTTGTTCTTTAAGCAGTGTTCTTTGAATTCCAACAAAGTTGTAATTACTTGTTTATAGTCATTCTCGTTCCTCATCGGGTAGGCTGTTTTGCAGATAAGACTTCTATCTGTGAAGTTAACACGTTTAGATTTGGGAATATTTCCTTTAGGGAATCCTCAATGGGATTATATGTTTTAGATAGTATAAAATATTTGAAATAGATACCTTTCTTGTTAATCAGATTTTCTGGTTTTTCGTGGACGAGATCTATTCCAGCATGAGGAGAAGATATACATTTGTTATATATCCTGTCAAGTAAAGATAGATCCTGGGAATTCTTTTGCAATGCTTTTGCCTGATTACGAGTTACCGTATTCACGCATTTTTCTTCTTGTTCTGGGGGATTTAACCGGCTTAATGCATCAGCATTAGCGTTTAGTAATCCTGGTTTATGAAAGATTTTATAGTCGTATTCCTCCAATTTTATTCTCCAGCGCATAAGGCGGGAGGAGGAATCTTTCAGACTCATTAACCATACCAAGGGCTTGTGGTCTGTTATAATATTGAACTTTCTCCCGTACAAATATGGTCGAAATTGTTCTACTGCGTAAATGATAGCCAGGAGTTCTTTTTCTATTGTAGAATACCTAGTTTCTGCTTGATTCATCGTTCGACTAGCATAACATATAGGTCTGTCTTTTCCTATAGGTCCTTGCGACAAAATTGCGCCTAAAGCAAATTCACTGGCGTCTGTAGTGACATTAAAATCTTGCGTGAAGTCGGGATATGCAAGAATAGGAGCTGTTATTAGTTTTTGTTTTAGCTCTCTGAATGATTCGTCACAAAAACTATCCCACTTAAATGGTATATCCTTTTTCAGTAGGTTAGTTAGAGGCTTGGCTAATTTAGAAAAATTAGGGATAAAACGCCTGTAGTAACCAGCAAAACCGAGAAAAGCTTTTATATCCTTAGGTTTTTTAGGTACTGGATAGGTTTTGACAGTTTTAATTTTGTTAGGATCAGGGAGAACGCCTTGTTCGCCAACTACGTGTCCTAGATAGGCTATTTCTTTTCGTAAGAAATGACACTTATCTGGCTGTAGTTTAAGTCTGTGATCTCTCAATCTTTGGAACACTTCTATAAGCTTGGTATTGTGATCGTGCAGATCATAGCCATATACGACAATGTCGTCTAGGTATACGAAACATCTTAAGCCTTGAAGACCTGTTAAAGCTGTGTTCATCAGCCTTTGAAAGGTCGCTGGTGCACCTTTCAAACCGAAGGGCATTCGATTATAGTGAAAGTGTCCAAATGGAGTGCTGAAGGCAGTTTTCTCCTTATCATCTTCACACATCGGAATTTGGTGAAAACCACTTGCTAGATCTAACGTAGAGAAATATTTCGATCTACCTAGTTGGTCGAGTATTTCTGTTATATTTGGGAGAGGATAGGCATCGCCTATCGTGACTTCATTGAGTCTTCGAAAATCTATGACAACTCGCCAGCGTTTTTGACCGGATGGGTCTGGTTTCTTTGGAACTAATAAAAGAGGGGAGTTCCAAGGACTACGGCTTGGACTGATAATATCTTGTTCAAGCATGTCTAAAATCTGTTTGTTAATCTCTTCCTTTTGTGTTTCAGGTAACCGGTAAGGTTTTACGTGTATTGGCCCAGTGTTATTTAAGACTGGTATAGAATGTTTAGCTGCGTCAGTGCAGGTGAGATAATCTCCTTCAAAAAAAAATAAATCATTAAAATCACGACAGATTCTCAAGATTGAACTCCGTTCTTCTTTATTGCAATGTTCCAACTGTAAGTTATCTATTAGATTTTTTAATCGATTTTCTATGGGATCTTTTTTGTAATCAGTTTCTATCACCTGATATTCGTCTAAGTCTTCCCAAACAAGATTAATTTGCTGCGGATTAATGTCAACTTCTGCGTCTGTGGAATTTAATATTGAAATTGTCGCATAATCCTTATGTGCATTTACAAGGGTATTACCTACAAATACGCCGGGTAAAATTTCTGTTTTTATACAAAATGCTTCTTTATTTAATTGGACAGGTATAGATAAGATTTTCTCTGAGCGTTGAGGAATTATTATATTTTGGGGAATATTTGTGTTCTGAGGAATTGAAATTTTGTTTCTAGAGTGAGCCACTATATTGTTTTGCCTTTGTTTGGCTTTATCTTCTAACTTTGGGTTCTGCGGGGAACCAAGTTTGTCTGATGAGTGGTCGCAATCTTTCTGTTGCGTAGCCGATTCACCATTTAATTTATTAGCTGCTTCGTGAGCCAATTTCTTACTTACAAGTTGCGGGTTACTTGCTAAAATATTTTTATAACTTTCTTTAATTTCCTTTGTATTTAATTTTTTATTCTTCGTATCTTTGCTTATTAACGTTTCTTCATTTTCTTTGTGGCTTTCCTCTTTTATATTTCCTTGTTTTTTAAAGTTACACAGAGTTGATTTTATTCCATTATACTCATGTAATTCATCCTCAATATTACCTGTATCATAATTTAGTGATTCTTTTAAGCACACCTCTAAACACATATCCAGGTAGTTAATTGCACAGCCATATTCTTTCAGGAAATCGTTCCCTAGAATTCCGTCGCATGGCAATTTACTACCTTCAGGTACTATGTGGAATGGCTGTTTCATAATCACTTCCTTTCCTTGTGAGTTCAACGCTATTAATCCATTGGTTACTCCGTATGAAGAGAAACTATCACCAGCTAGAGTAGTGATTATACATCGTTTATCCTCGAATACCAATGCCTCGTCATGAGTAGACTCAGCTTTAATTAAACTGATTTCAGCACCAGTATCGAGTAGAAATCTAGCTGATGTACCTTTGGAGAAATTTACGCGGAATGTCACAGTAGGAGAGTGATTCAGATCCTCTAGAGGTACCCTGAATTTATTTGACTTTAATGATGTGTGGACGCTTGAGTCTCTATTAAGCGAGAGGGGTCGTCCTCCACTGCCTCTCGCGGAAGATCGTTTCCCGAATTTTGCGAGTTTGACCATCTGACTTGCCTAAAATTCCTAGGCTGATGATACTCGTTCGAATCTTTCCGTATAGGGGGTTGAGAAGGGTTTGTGTTGGTTCTATAAGAAGAGTTCATGTTGGGTCTATAAGAAGAGGGAGACTGAAATTGTCTCGAATTTTGGGAGCGTTTTATCTGCTCGTTATAGATTAGGCTGCGGCATTCGTTTTGCCTGTGGTTAGGTTTATTGCAATAGTTGCAAATAATTCTGTTGACTTCTCTTTTTATATTTGGAAATTTGTGAGAAAAGGAAGGAAGCTGTCTTCGTTTAAAACACACATCCTTTGTATGCCCCTTCTTACCGCAATATTCGCAGGAAGGAATTGGACTTGGCCTATGCGTACTTGGTGCAATATCGTCGGCAATCCTATAAGAATGTTCGCTGGCAAAAGTAATCAGCTTTTGTAAATCGTTTTCTGAGCGGGCTTTTACTATTATACGTAAGTGTTCATTTTTTAAACCATCCTCGAATGCTCGAATGGCATTCTGCTCGTTTTCACGGAGCAAATATGCTCGAGAAGCCGTGTCTGTGGCATCATTAAAAGTGACTGCATTTAAATCAGCCAGCTTCTTGGTCACACGTTGAGCAAATTCGGCGAGAGTTTCTCGGGGACTTTGTTTAAGGCGGATTAGTTCGCCCTGAAGCGCCACTCTTAATCTTTTTTCTTGGAATTGAGCGTTTAATTCTGCTTTTAATTCATCCCACTTCGTGAATTGTTTGAACCTAATAATGTCGTATGCAGGACCAGTAAGTTTAGTTTTCACTAACGTGAAGAATAATTTATGGTCTGCTTCGGTTTTTGCCTGGGTGAATAACAAATCTCCACAGGTTAGAAAACGGTGTAGATTCTCGGTTCGGCCATCGAACTCGGGGATCATATTACGTGCATCCGTAATGGATATTTTTAAGTCAGTCATCTCGGATTCTGGACTGGGCTTAGTAATTATAATTTCAGCAACACTAGCTGGGCGAGTGGCTACGGGTATTTCGATACTTTCACCAGAGCCTCGCCGGCTATTAGAACGTGTTATCACCACAATTTTTACGGATCACTTTCACTTCTTTTCAGTTCACTACAGCTACGTAAAACAGCACAAAAAGAGTATTATCCTAGTAATGTTTTCACCCCAAAAAAAAATATTTTCACGACTAATTTCAGAGTTTGGTGAAAAGAGTTTTATGTAAAACAAATCAAAAATATTGCTACACTTTCAAGGAAAAATTGATATCTTAGTTGAATACTTGTAAAAGAGCTTCATGTAAAACTCTCAATCTCAAATTGGAGGAAAAATTATGCACGATATTTTGTGTTAGCGCTAGTAAAATCTCGAAACAACATCTCGAATTGATCAGAAATAAAAAAAAAATAGAAGAAGAATGTTAACATGGTTCATGTTGTGTTTTCCTTTTTTTTTTCCAAAAAAAAAGTATCTCTATAGCAGAATGTGTGTATATATATAAAGATAAAAATTTTGTGTTTTTTTTTTTTTTTTTTTTTTTTATATAATAGTACGTAAAAAAAAAATTTAATAGGAAAATTTTAATAGTAATTTAAAATAAACGAAATTCATTTTTTTTTTGTAATTTAAATTAAGAGAGCTTACTGAAGGAGAGCCTTGAGTTCGATCATCCTCTTTTTCAATAGGAAGTGGAGCATGAAGTCGGCGGTGTCTTCGTCTTCGTCAGCTTCACGTGCGGCTTCGGCGTATAATTTCTCGGCAAGTTCGGCGACTTCCTCTTCAATTATCTTCCGGATTCTTTCCTCCATTAGTTGATTTCTTCGAGGTTATATATATATATATATATTTTTTCACTGTTTGGCTTTCCTTAGGTGCCAGATACCTTGTGTATAAAAATTTTCTTTGGATGCCTTCTAGGCTTCAAGCTGGGGTATTTTTTTTTTGATGGGGGAAGGATCTATTGTCCTTTTTACAATCCCACCGCTGCCACCAGTTGTTCTGTTGCACTTTTTAAGGATAAAGGTTGCAACAAGGACCGTGATGTACTTTCCTCGAGAGGAGAAGTTCACTAGCCCTGAGAGATATTAATTCGTACTATCGTCTATCATACGGCAATTAATAGACCACTCCGTTTGTTTTAGCACTGGATTTTTATTATTTTAATACAACTTGATACACACGGCTTAAAATTAACTGGAAGTCTTAATTTAGTCAAACCGTTTCTATATCTGACCGTAATATCGGCCTTCACAATCTTATTGTCAAATTGAATACTGAACGTTGCATTTCAAACTTCACTGAACTTAACTGAATAACTATGCTTAACTGAAAAAACTGAACTTGTAAACTTAACTCAAATAACTTAAGAAACCGGACTTTAACTTAACCGATAACTTGATAATCTGAAGACTGTCTCTGGGCTCAGAATGCACCTCTTTTATATTTTGGGATGGTGCAATTTTTTAAGAGGCAACACCAAGGTTGCGAAGTATAAAAGAATCGGCATAATTGCCTAAGGGGCTGCATCATCATAATTAAACTTACCTTTTCCTAGGGTTGTGACACCTTTTGAAAATTTAATGGTGCCGCAACTCATGAGGTAAGTGTCATAACACGAAAAGGTGTCATAACATGAAAGAATATTTTTTATTATGTATAACTAAAAGAATACGGCATGCAATGGGCATACGAAATATTCTTTATATATACTTCCGCGTATACATCACAGCATATCAACATGCCGCATGCGCAGTTGAATTTCCCAACATATGTATTGCAAGCGCCACTGCGGTTGCTTAAGGGAGTTCATACATATGTAAGTATGCTGATGCCGTTGCATGGGTGACGCGCAATAATTTGGCTTGTATAATGCCGGTATAATGTAGGTCAGTACATTATGTGTATGAAATCGTCGTGAGGGAATTCCATGGGGATTTCCTATTTTTGTATTTATATAGCCGTGAAGGCCAAGAGTATGCCGGCGGCGAATTATTGAGAAATTAATATTGCTGACTGGAGGGAATAAAAGTGTACAGTTTTTATGACTGTAAAATATTGATTGTTTTTAGGTCATATGATATGGATGATTAATTATGCATGATAATGCATGATATGGTTGATTATGAGTATATGAGTGTGAACTCAATACAGGTAGCCCCAGCTGTGAAGACACAGTTGGCGGACTTCGCCAAAAATGCTCTCAAAAGTGGAGTGAACAATCCCCACCTATGCCAGTACCTGCTCACTCTGGTAGAAAATGATCTAGAGCAGCTGATACAAAAGGCTCTAGACATGGAAAAGCTGCAAGCAGGCACCGTTTTCGTACAAACGCCATTAACGCAACAGCCATATCCAATGGCACCAATAGATCCAAGTCTCCGAGTTCGAGCTCTTAGCCGAACTCCTTACAATCAAGCCCCACAGCCACCCATGTATGCATCACCATGAGCACAAGAGCCCCGACAGTTTAACCATCCCCCATATGTACCTGCTCAACCGCTACGCCCGCCATTTCCACGAAGGGATTCTAGACAACCGGATACACAAAATCTGGTACAAAACATCACCTGTAACTTTTGCCAGAAGCGGGGACACACCTACACGGAGTGTCTAAAACGTAAAAACACCCCCTTCTGCTCTAACTGTAGAAGTTACAGGCATGACATTTGCGACTGTCGAAACAACCAAACACAGTCTGCAACTCGTTTTACACGAGGACCGCCTAACAGTCCGCCACAGTCAGACCCGAGCATAACATAAGACAAAAATGTGATTTTTGTGGGCGCCGCGGACACAAGATCGACGAATGTCGACAAAAGCAAAAATGGGAGAATAAAAAACAGGGAAACGACAAAGAGTCGACCCAAAACTCCCCGGCTCGACTATAAACCCTACCAATAAATAACCCAATAAAAAAGGGGCCTTCTCAGCCGCCCGACTTCAGTGTGCCCACCGCCAGACTTCCTCTAGACAAAGGTCTAAATGGTCAGGCCCAGCTAATAGTGGACACCGGCGCTGAGATCAGTATAATTAAGAAAAAAGCTCTCAAATCTCGCGAGCTAATAAACCCCAACAAAAAATTAACTCTTCAAAGCCCCTTTGGCACCGGAAAACCCTTAGGAAGTTGCCAAGGAAACTTCATGCTAAAAAGCAAATTACCTTGCAACTTTCAGGTGGTAAAAAACATCCCAGGTATTTCTGACGACAGCTTGCTAGGAAATGATTTCCTAGCCAAAAACTGTAATGTTGAGGGACCCAACAAGGTTCTGAGATTTCCTCGCACGGAAACCAATCCAGAAGAGTTTGCTGTCCCATTAGAAACCGCATCGGACAACCCGTGTTCACAAAACACAGTCAACAAAGAGACACTGGTAGAAGATATTAAATCCGACGGGGATACACCTTCTACCCGAAGCGTTCTCAAAGCTTCTCAGTCAGAAGAAGTCGGCTGTGACTTACAAGAACGCGATAAGGGTGACCTGATTACCGAAAATCCGGCCTGTAAGACTGGACAGCATCAGGTGAATTTAAATGAACCTGTGTGCGTACCAGCAAGGTCTCAGATCGTACTCAAAGTTCTGTTGCAGTTGCAGGAAGAAATGCTCAGTCTGTCAAAAGAAATAGACGACGGAGTCTTCTTAGCAAACAGCTTACTCTCAGCTGGGTTAAAGGCAGTTCCCATAGGAATCCACAACACACGCAGTTCACAAGTAGTTCTAAACAGCGTGAACCTAAATCTGGTTCCCATTAAAGACTACACTGTCGTCCCCATCAAACGAGAGCCAGACAAAAATATTACAACAGCCCATCCTTTGAATCCCATGAGTCGAAATGACGGCGATGGTGAGCATCATGTTACATGTAAACCTAAGATTAAGAAAATAGGGTATAAGAGCCCCAGTCAACTAAGCAAACTAAGCAGCAATAAGAAACTGCTCCAAGACGCTTGCGGGTCCCTCATGAAAACACCAACGTCAAGCGCTGGCCAGCACACAAACTGTCTGCCGTTAGCAACTCCCGCAGATCCACCTGGCCCAGCGCCTCTTATCTATAAAACAAATAGGTTAAGAGGTAAAATAAATAATATAAAATCATTAAATAAGTCTTGATTTAAGAACAATAGAACAATACAAACAGGGCAATAAGCGCCGATCAGACGGCCACCCTACAACATATAAGGTACTTGTTCCCAAACGATGTCGAACAAGAAGACACCAGTATTCAGCCCCGCCTCACCAGATTAGAGCAAGAACTCAGTCTGGATGAAACTTTAAATACTGAGGAAAAAGCCTCAATAACAAATCTCTGTTACGAATATGATGACATATTCTTTTTAAAAGGTGACAGGCTTACGCATACCAATGCCATCACCCACGACATCCCTCTGGTGCAAGACCAAGCACCTATTAACCAAAAGATGTACCGGTTACCAGAGACACAGCGAAATGTCATAAATGAGCAACTCCGAGAAATGCTGGACAACGATATTGTCCAGCAAAATCCCATGGAACTCACCACTGCTAGTCGTCCCCAAAAAAGCGGGACCAGATGGTGAGAAAAGGTGGCGCGTCGTCGTTGATTTCCGCAAGTTGAACGAAAAAACGATTGGCGACGCCTTCCCGCTACCACGGATTGAGGATATCCTCGATCAACTGGGCCACTCAAGATACTTCACCACCCTAGACCTAGCCAATGTCTATCATCAGGTACTCGTCGATCCGGAGGATCGAGCAAAAACGGCTTTCAGTACCAACTACGGGCATTATGAATTCAAACGCATGCCGTTCGGGCTCAAAGGAGCCCCGCCCACATTTCAGCGTTTAATGAATTTCATATTAACTGGCCTACAAGGCCTAGAATGTTTCGTCTACTTAGATGACATCGTCATCTATGGAAAAAGTCTGGCAGACCACAACGAAAAGCTTCGAAAAGTCTTTGACAGGTTAAGAGAAAATAACCTGAAACTTCAACCTGAGAAATGTCAATTTCTCAGGCGCGAGGTAGTGTATATCGGACACAAATGTTCTAACCAAGGAGCACTACCTGACCCTAGCAAAACGGCATGCGTCCAAACTTTACCCACTCCTAAGACAGTAAGGCAAGTGCAATAATTTTTGGGCCTTGCGAATTACTACAGAAAATTCATACCCGATTTTTCAAAAACAGTACGTCCTCTAACAAACTTACTCCGAAAGGATGTAAAGTTTAAGTGGACTGAGAAATGCCAAGAGGCATTTCAAAGCATTAAGAACGCTTTAATTTCCCCTCCACTCTTAATATATCCCAATTTTTCAAAACCCTTTAACCTTACCACAGACGCCAGCAGCGAGGCTCTTGGAGCAGTCCTATCTCAAGGAGAGGTAGGAAGTGACCAACCCATTGCCTACGCCAGCCGTACCCTGAACAAAGCCGAACGTAACTATTCCACGATTGAGAAAGAATTACTGGCTATAGTTTGCGCGACTAAAAATTTCAGGTTTTATCTGCAAGGCCGGGAGTTCACGGTCTATACAGATCACAGACCACTCAAGGGAGTCTTCAGTGTTAAGGACCCCACATCGTGTCTGGTGAGATTTCACCATAAACTTTCCGAGTTCAATTATAAAATTGAGTATAAGCCCGGAAAGTACAACACGAATGCCGACGCTTTAAGCCGCATTCGACGGGATAATAACAAAGACAAGGAAACTGCAACCTTCACGATAGAAGCTATAGTCCACCACCAAATGGACTCGGATATAGAGGAGGAAAAACACTCATCGGACCAAAAGGAGTGTCTGCAATGCAGTAACCAGAGCCCAGACACGAAACATTCAGGAAAGTGGAAAAAATCAAGACAGCCAGTCCAAACAAAAAGAACAAACTCATCATCCAGAAGAGACCGCAGACCGTGACAGTCTACCTAGTACCAATCCACCAATCATAGACGAAACTCGTCCCCCTGAAGTAATCACAAGCCCAGAGGAGATTCAATTAATCTTAAAAGATTATCATGATTCTCTCTTTGGCGAGGGAGTGATAAAAACCTATAAACAGATTCGAAGAAAGTACTGGTGGAGGCACATGCTTAGTGACATCAAAAAGCACATTAAGCGGTGTGCCAAATGTCAAACCATGAAGGCCTCACCACAGTATAAAATGCCGATGGTGATTACAGACATAGCGGAACAACCATTCGATAAAATCTATCTAGATATAGTCGGCCCACTAGAGGAGACTGAATCCGGAAACAAATATATATTAACGTTTCAGGATAACCTCACGAAGTTTGTAGATTGGTATGCCATACCAAATGGGGAAGTCACCGATCAGGGAAGTAATTTGCAAACTCCTTAGGATAATTAAGCTGCAGACTTCAGCTTATCATCCCCAATCAAATGGAGCACTCGAACGCGCACATAGACCATTGATTGAATATCTACGAACTATAGTGGACGAAAATCCCAGCTCATGGGATAGTTATCTGCGAACCGCTGCTTTCGTGTGCAATAACAGTGTACACGAAGGGACAAAATTAACTCCCATGGACTGTCTTTACGGCTTTACAGCGGACGTTCCGTCCAACTTAAGGCGAGACCCTGAACCCGTGTATAACCACGAGAGCTACTACCATATTCTCAGGTATAAGCTTCAAAAGTCTTACGCCATGGCACGGAAAAATCTTCTGATGAGTAAACAGCGCTCGAAAAATTACTATGATAAAGCTGTACGTCCCCTGACATTTCACAGAGGAGACAAGGTTCTACTCAAGAGCGAGAGTCGTAAACATAAGCTCTCCCAGATTTGGGTAGGACCCTATACGGTAACCGGAATCCCCAGTTCAGTAAACACAACAATTAAAATTCGCAAACGAGAGGTGACGGTACATAACAACCGCCTAAAACCTTTCTACGAATAAAATGGTGTACATAGTATCTAAATAGTTTTAAGGTACATACATACATTAAAATAAAGACCAATAGAATGTAAGCTACAAAGACAACAAAAAACCATTTTCACTTTGGACCCAAAGTTAAGATTCCTCATATACTCTCTATTACATCCCTATCAATGACAGGACTCTTGTTGCTAATTGTATCAGTGGTGGCAATAGCAAAATATGTCATACCGGCATTCATGGCATGGGTTGCTAAACGTAGACAACAGCCCACAGCTGAAAACATTCCTATGGAACCGGTTTACACGACACCCCAAGAAAAATTAAAATGTACCCAAAGTCTCTCTAAAGCGAGATCTATACAATTAGTGTAATAAAAAAGATCTATACTTATTTTTGGCCCCGTCTCATTCTTTTGTTACTGGCGGAACCACTATCCCTTCACTACACTGGTCTTAGAAAATAAATTAATAAAATTAATAAATTAAGAATACATAAGGATAAAATTTATTTGGTAGTATCTAAGAATAAAATTAACAGACCTAAGTAGCACATAGCAAAGTAGAAATAATGAATTGAATAAGCAAAAAAATAAGATAATAAATAGAAGAAAGAAAGGCATAAGATAATAGAATTTAAAAATATAACCGAAATTTATTTACACAAAAATAATAATAATAAAAATAATAAGTAAATAATACTTAGCAACATTAAGTAATACATAATAACTAGTAAGACATAGACATAAATACCTCAGATTATACTAAATAGAAATAGGCTAGAAATGTATGTACTAAGATCATATATGGGAAATAGCGACATAAATTAGTAGAAGAAATAAGAAAAGAATTGTTTTTAACGATATTAGATATAGCAGAAAATTATATATATTCCCATAAAAAATATATATTATTTATATAGGCATATTCCTGCAAAACTCAACCGAAAATCGACCAAAACCAAGCCACCAAAAAACGCACCAACAACAACTTCCCCTGAGAATTATTCCTCTTCAAAGAATAATTCTCTTTTTCTCAGGGGGAAGGATTGTTATATACCTAAAATAATTAATATTTTCATATAAACCTGAAAAAGGGCAAAACATAAAAATAATATTCAATTAATTTTTCACATAAGCTAATCATGCTTAAAACATGGTTAGCTTATCTCTTAAATGGGTGAAGAAAATTGCATCAGCAATTTTCCTCACATACCATTCATTTTATTCCCATAAAACGACTTGGGAAAAACAAAAGTTTCATTTTACACCCCAAGTCGTTTTACTTAAAAATTTCCACGACAAATTAATTAAAAAAGAAATCAAAAAGCAAATCGTTCCTTCAGTACGATTTGTCGCGAAAAATACAATATGTATGTACATACATACGTACAAAAAGCTTTCGCGATAAGAAACGCGCGCAGCATAAATGCATTGTATGTATATGCGCGTCGCGATTTTAAACGGTGGCTGATGTTTTAAAAAGTGTAAGATTACATTTTTGAACCCATCGTTCAACGCGAATAATTCTGGACATGTTTGAACAAATCCAGAATTGAAAAGTAAAATTTTCTCAGGATAAGAAAATGCAATTTAGTATTTTCTATCCTGAACAACGGCTCTTGATCACGATGAATGTGATCAAGAGTTGAGTTGGATTTTTGAACGATAATACGGCGGTTCGGCAAAAAATTAAAAAGCGAGTTGAGTTTTAAAAATAAGAGTTGAGGTGTTGGTCTGGTGGTCGAACGGGTCCGCGCGCAATGAAAAGAAAACTCTAAAACGTAGGAAATTAGAACGAAATTAAATTTTGACAACTAATTAACAAGTTGGGGTTTCCAATAAATAGAAAAGAAAGTACCGTACATAGTGCAATGATTTAAATGTGAGCAGATTAAGAAAGGTTATGAAAAGTGTTTTCTTAAGTAGATCTTAATCGTAGGAAATTGGAATGTAATTAAGTGTTTGATAATTAGTTAGCCAGTTGGAGTTATTAGCAAAAGTGAAGTAACGGAAAATAGGATATATGGTGATGCAGAACAGACTTAATATGTAAACGTAGAAATAGGATTAACTATAAACCTTTACCCCAGCGTTATAAACCCTTGTGTAGTGTTTAATATAACACGAGTTCTTAAAAGTGGAAGAAACAATTAATTATCAAGCACTGTCGAAAGAAATATAACAACGGCATTAAAATCCCAAGGCATATAGCATCTGGTAAAATATGCAAAACATTACAACTACACACCTTCGCCGATGCATCCGAAACAGCTTACGGGGCCGCCGTATATCTCAGAACTACACACCAAGATGGTGTCATCACAGTACGTCTACTTTGTGCGAAATCCAAGGTAGCTCCGATAAAAACAACAACATTACCCAGACTCGAACTGTGTGCAGCGAAACTAGCAGTTCAATTAACTCACCGAGTAAGAAAAGACATCAATATACCTCACATAAAAGGTATTTTTGGACAGTTTCCGAAATAACGCTGGCATGGATCAATTCAGAGTCGTCGTCATACCACACATTTGTAGCCAATCGAGTCGCAGCAATCCAAAGACTATCCAGTCCGGAACAGTGGAGGCATGTACGGTCAAAAGACAATCCTGCAGATATCGCGTCTAGAGGAATGGCACCAGCCAAACTCGTCAAATGCAATCTTTGGTTTTACGGCCCTCATTTCTACATGGATCAGAAGCCATCTGGCCATCACAACCGGCCAAAAAAGAGATAGATGTAGAAATAAAAAGGAGCAAGACACCAGTTGTATTGGCATCAACAAGCGAACAACCATGGATCGCCAACACCAACCACAAGAACTCCGCCCAGAAACTCTTAAGGATTCTAGCCTACATACTCCGATTTACTCGCAGCTCAAGGCGACAAAAACGAGCGTCGTCATTAAAGTTGTCAGCTGAGGAACTAGACAAGGCACTTATGGCAGTCATTTACCAAACGCAACGAGAAGGCTTTACAGATGAAGTACATCAACTCGAAGGCAACAAATATGTCAGCAACAACAATCCATTAAACAGTTTTTGTTCCTTCTTCGATGATCGAAATATCATCCGGGTTGGGGGACGACTGGAAAACTCTGAGCTGTCTTACGATGCTAAGCACCCAATATTATTGCCGTATTCTCATCCATTAACAACGCTTTTGATGCTCGACATTCATAATCGCAATCTACACGTCGAACCTCAGGGGTGCTGACGATCACCAGACAACGATACTGGTCAATCAAGTTAAAGAACATCGCAAGATCAATTGTACAACACTGTGTCCGCTGCAACAAGGTGAAACCAAGCTGATGACCCAACTCATAGGCAACCTACCAACGACCAGGGCCAGCCTGCGAGACCCTTTGTCAATGCGGGCGTAGATTTCTGCGGACCAATACAAACTCACTTTAAGTTACGAGGGAAACGTCCACAGAAGTCCTATATAGCTGTGTTTTGTTGTTTTGCCACGAAGGCCATCCATCTTGAGGTTGCCAGTGATCTCACCACAGAGGGGTTCATAGGTGCACTCAAACGTTTCGTCGCAAGAAGAGGAAATTGCCGAAATCTCTACTGTGACAATGCCACAAACTTTCATGGTGCCAAAAATCAACTTCTGGAGGTACAGCAATCTATATATGCTCCAGAGTCAACAAACAAAATTTCTGCATTTTGTCAAGCAAGAGGAACGAACTTCCATTCATGGAAAATTGCGAGAGACTTTTTAATGAGATAAAGAATTTGCTAGACACATTTTCAAGCAGGAATTTATTAAAAAAACAAGCTGCAGCCAAGCAAATCAAAAAGGAATTTGATGCGAATATACGCACAAATAAAGGAAAGCAAGCAGAAGACTTGCAGAATAAATTTAACAGAAAGTTCATAGAACTTAAAGTTATTTTAGCAGAAATAACCAAAACGATTTTGGATAACACAGAAGATTCAGAACTTGATGAATCAGATCTAGAAGAACCACAAAATAAAATAAGAAAAATGGGCTCGAGCACATTTGACCTAGCTGTAGCAGTTAAAATATTGCCAGAATTTGGAGGCAATATAAAAGATTTGTCAAATTTTATAAGCTTAGTAGAGATGTACGGAAAAACACTAAAAAGCGAAGAACAGCCACAGCTAATAGAATTCGTATGGCAAGCACGCCTGAGTGAAAAAGTAAGAAATAAATGGTCCGCAGTTGCTAAACCAACAACACTAAATGACCTAAAGACAGAGGCTTTCAAAACAAGAAACACCACAATCAAAATCTGGAAAGAGTACTAAAAAGACTTCAAAAATACAATTTAAAGCTCAATCCAAGCAAGTGCAACTTTTTGAAACCTGAAGTACTATATCTAGGCCATTTAATTACAAAAAATGGAGTCAAAACCGATCCCAGTAAACATGAAGTATAATACGAACGTATCCAGCACCACAGAACGTGGATGACGTGCGACGATTTGTAGCTTTCTGCAACTACTACAGACGTTTTATATCGAATTTTGCAGAAATAGCTCGACCATTCAATGCATTCCTAAAGAAAAACAAGTTGTTTCTTTGGGCAGAAGAATGCAGTATATCATTCGAAAGACTCAAAACAAAGCTGATAACTTCACCAGTTCTACAATATCCAAATTTTAACAAACCGTTCATTTTAACGACCGATGCTTCAAATTTTGCACTTGGAGCAGTGCTTTCGCAAGGCGAAATTGGCCAAGATTTGCCAATATCATATGCCAGTAAGACATTAAATAAGCACGAATTAAACAAATCAATTATCGAGAAAGAATTGCTTGGTATCCACTGGGGAATAAATTTTTTTAGACCCTATCTCTATGGCAATAAATTCACGGTCGTAACAGATCACCGGCCGCTGGTCAGTCTTTTCACGCACAAGAATCTATCATCAAAGTTAACAAGAATTCGTTTGGACCTTATGGACTATGACTTCGAGATTGTGTATAAACAAGGAAAAATGAACACAAACGCAGATGCCTTGTCAAGAATAAAGGTAGATTCTGACAAGTTAAAGTCAATGATACCGACGGAAGTAAATGTTATCACACGCAACATGGCGAAAGAGCAGCAAAACGGAATAAAAAAAGGGACAATGTAGAATCCGACCAATTCTATATATGGGAATGTACATCCCTCTCCGATATAAGAAATATAGTAAAGATTCAATTCGAAATAAAATTAGATCCAGCATATGCGCAAAGAAAAAGCAAAAGCTTGCCAGAAATAAACATAACTAAGAAAGGGGTAACCGTTCAGTACAGCGATAATCCTATATCTAACTCTGGTTACATAATGGAGAAGCTGATACAAAAGATGAACGAGAATAACATTAAAGAATTAGCACTCGCAAAGGACTATGCTATATTCAACTATATGGAAATAAATGAATTCAAGAATAAATTCAGGAATAAAAGTGGTAAGGCAACACCACTAAGAATATTACTTTATGAACCCCCAATAAAAATTAATGATCCCAAGAAAAAGAAGGACTTGATCAAAGAATACCACGACACCATGCACGGTGGGCATGCTGGAATTAAACGCTGCATAAATAAGCTAAAACAACATGACATCTGGAAAAACTTAGCAAGATGATTAAAGAATACATAAACAAATGTGACAAAAGCGCAAAGAATAAATACACAAGATACACAAAGGAACAGCTAGTGATAACAGACACGCCATCCACTAGTTTCGAAACAATCGTAATTGACACAGTAGGACCATTAAGGATGTCAAATGGTTTTAGATATATTCTAACGCTACAGTGCGAGGTAACAAAATTCATAGAAGCATACCCAATGGAAACAAAGAAGCAAGCTCGGTAGAAAAAACGATTGTTGAACGATTCATTCTAAAATATGGATGTTTCAAAAAATTAAAAACAGACAAAGGAACAGAATTTGTGAATGAACTGCTCAAACATATCTGCAAGCTTCTGAAAATAGAACGTGTCACGTCCACACCATTCCATCATGAAACACTAGGGTCCATTGAACGAAACCACAGAGTCTTGAATGAATATCTAAGAATGTTCTCAAAAGAAGACAACTGGGACGAGCTAATTCCCTACTATGTATTTTGTTGTAATACGACATACGGACATACGGATACAAGTTATACACCATTTGAGCTAGTTTTTGGGAAGATAGCAACTCTACCTGCGGAAATCTTGAAAAACAAAGGGCAAATAGAAAGGATACATAATTATGCAAAAGAATTAGTAACAAGATTAGAAAGAGCTCATGAAATAAGTAAAAAACACGTCGAGGAAGCAAAAGCACAGCGAAAGCCTATAAAAGACATAAATTCCCATCCTTCAAAATTCAAAATAAATGACCATGTATACCTGAGAATCGGTACAAGAAGGAAGCTTGAAAGTCCTTTTGATGGACCTTACAAAGTTATAGGTCAAAATGGAGTCAACTGCACAATTCCAATAAACAATAAACCCAAAGAAGTACTTAACAATAGGCTGATAAAATGCAAATTTAAATAAGGAAACATTACTGATAATATAGCATAGCATTGTTAGTATCATTTATAACAAATTACCTACAGATAAGAATAGATAATACTAAGTAAAAACCTGTCATGACAGACTAAGTAACCTAATAAGAATACTAAAGAGCTCAGGATAATTAAATAAATTGAAAGTAGAATAAATACAATAACATAAGTACATATACACAAAAAAAACTATTTTTCTTTTTTTCTTTTATTTTTTTTAAGGGTGAGGATGAAAAACTATGAAAGAATAATATCTTTCAACTCCAAACAGATAATGTTACATGCCTTAACCATGCATTGTAGAGCCATGACCACAGACAAGAAGAATAAACAGAAATCAGAGCGATAAACGAAAAGAAAAACAAAACAAACAAAATTGGCTCGACCTTAAGAGGAATTTGCAACATACGCAAATTTCGCTTTGCAAGCAAAAACGTTCAATTATAAAAACATAAATGTATCTGAGGTCATCGCTCTACCAAACCAATAAGAAGTGATTCATTATGAAGTTCAGTGATCAGAATTGTTGGCACAGCAACTATGATCAATGAATTCGATTATTGCTTCAATTATTGCAATTCTGCAATAACTCCCCCTTTAGAATTATTAGACACATTGTTTAGTATGTAAGAAAATTGTAAAAATAACCAGTGCTTGATAAATAAAAATCAGAATTAATTCGACTATCGAAAGGGGTCTTTTACTTCTCATAATAAAATCGGCATACTCTGCCATCCTACTGTAACAGCGGCATACTCTGCCTCAGTACATAATAAACATCGGCATACTCTGCCATCCTACTGTAAATAACGGCATTCTCTGCCCCAGTACTTAATAAAATCGGCATACTCTGCCATCCTACTGTAACAGCGGCATACTCTGTCTCGGAACATAATAAACATCGGCATACTCTGCCATCCCATCTCTAAAGCGGCATATTCTGCCTTAATAAAAACACAGCGGCTTCTGAACCCATCAAAAGTAAGTTCGGCAGCCCACTGCCTATTTTTAAATTCAAATCAATGTTCGTTTACTATATTTGATTAATCACGGACAGCATTTCACGACTCCCTGAAACAAACTTTACAATATATTACTTCAGTTTTGTACGATAAGCCAGTTTTAGCTACATCCTTAGGTGAACGCATGACTATCTACTCTCCGTGTAACGTCGAAAAAGAAGCCAGGCTCAGAGTGTTTCTTGGATCGCATGAAATTTTTTCGTGATGAAGTACTAAACCAAAGGGTGCTTCTTCCTTTCTCTCTCTCGGATTCTCTCCACAGCAAAATGATGGTTGATTAGGTCCGCTACTTCTTCTCGTTTACAAGTCATCTTCATTAGGGACACTGAATACGATACTTGCTGCCGTCAGTGTAATTGGGTGGATGGGGCCAAGCAGCTGAAGGCATGCCATCTGCGCCTTCACATAGGTAAGGGTAAGTGGTGTAAGGGTCCCTTCTGGACCGGGTGTGGTGCTCTTTTTTGAGTAGGCACGATATTTTTTTGATTATGGTAATGTGACAGCAGTAGGTTTTCGTGGAATCCCCCCACTCTCTCCGGCATTAGTCGAGGCGAACTAGCGTGCCGCCCTGCATCAACGATATTACTGAATGATCTGTCAGCTCGTGCTGGCAGTCTGGACTTTTCGTCCAAGCCAATCATTCCGAAATATAATTCCATAACAAAAATGGCGCCCAACGTGGGCCACTTCAGTTGAACTTCGGTGTCTAAATGTGACTGATACTGGGGACTGAGATTGCTTGGAGATATGGACATATGGCTGTTAGCTAATTGTCTGAATCGGTAGTCTCATATCTAGTAGAAGTTACAGGCGGACCTGAGTCTAACTGTTGTTGTTATCTAAAGTACTTGTTGTAGAGTAGAGTTTGTGGTTTTGACACGTGCGCTTGCAAAGTGTTATACTTCCATAACAAAAATGGCGCCCCACGGAGGGCCACCTCAGTTGGACTTCGGTGGCCTAAGTGTAAATTTCACTGGGGACTGGGACTTGCGAGATGATCATCTGGCATCTGCTAGTTGATTGACCTCAAATCTCATATCTAGTAGGACTTGCATGCGGACCTGAGTCTAACTGTTGTTGTTAACTAAAGTATTTTTTGAGTAAAGTTTTCAAGTTTTGAGTAAAGTTTTGAATGGTTAAAGTTTTTGAGTAAAGTTTTTTTGATATTGTTGTGTTGATCGAAAGTTCGGCTTAATGTTTGACTTTGGTCTGGCCTCAAGTCTGGAAGTTGTGAATTTTTTTGAATTGTTTATTTTTTCCGCTGGCCTTCAACAATGGAGATGGTAGGTGGGCTCACAGAATTTTTCGGTTGAGCTCTCACGGAGGCATGTCTTTGCTAGCGACCTGGATGGACAAAGTCATGAGTCTGTGAGATGACTTTTGGGCTTTTAGCTAAATAGTTGACCAGACCGAAGTCTTTGCCCATCTGGAAGGTTAGTTAGGCATAGCAATCGAACGAGGAGAAAGGAAAGAGTTGTTAGAGGATGGGAATGATGCAGGAGACCTTCAGTAATCAGGAGCTGGCATACTGCTAAGTGCCTGGCTGAAGAATCTATAGCAACATTCTCAGTCTTTGACATCTCTGACTCGACTTCTCCGGGATTCTGTTGAGAGCTTCGAGCTTTTTCATGCACACATCCACACTAATTACTGTTACTTATTGAATTTCTGCCCTGTAATTTTTTTTGGGAAATTGGACCTGGAAGACCTTTGTCTTTGAGAGTTGACTCGCAGAGTGAGACGGAGAATTTTTTTGAATTTCTGATTTTCGCACTTGGAAACATTCGAGTTTGTTGCTCGAGTTAGAGTCTTTGATATATTTTCGATTGTAGATTACAGTATTTTTGTCTTTGAAAATTTTAATATTCTGTTGTTAGGTTTAAAATTAAGAGTCATCCTGTATCACGGCTTCGACAATTGTTGGAAGTATGAAGTACCTGCTATGTCTGTAATTTAGTCATCATTGTGAATAGTCGCAGGGACTCTAATTATTTTTGGCAAGATTGACTTTTGATTTTTTTGACTTCTTGCTGTATAGCTTATCACATACGTTAGCTGTATAGCGTGAATTCAGTATTTATATTTTACTAATACATTTAGGTAGCAACACTGAAGTTGTCCAATAACCGTTAGATTGCATTACAACCTTCGCTCGGTGTAAATGTTTGAATTTTTGGATTGATTAGAGAACTTCCGTCCTGCTTCTAGTCGACGGTAGTACTATATCCTCCTATTCCTGATTTCCGTTCAATCTCTGCACAGGCGGCACAATTATGCAAATTTGAGTTAAAGTCACACTTTAGCTGGACGTGTTAACACTGGTAAATTGATAATGGCTACCATGCGAACACCACCTCTGAACGAAGTTCCGGTGCAGATTCCAGACCAGTGCTCCATCTGTCAAGACGGTGACGAAAACCAGTAACTACCTCTGTGGACACGTGTTCCACCAGGCATGTTTGATAGCGTTGATAGGGGAGTAAGCCAATTGCCCCAATTATATATACTAGTGCGATCCCGAAGAGGTATCCCACTCGGCACAGAAAGGCAAATGATTCCCAACAGCCACTGCAGCTTGAAGTGCCTCAGCCAGACTTCCACAATCCTTGTCTCCTCGGCTACGCTCAATCACATAACAGTTGGAGAAGGAATAGTCTGTCACCTGCACGTTCGGAGCAGGGCCTCATAGACACCGAACTAATTCTATCTAGTCTTCGAACTAGCTACAGACTTTGGTATATGCAGAGATTACCCTAAGCATAAATGCTCTGCGTAACGAGATCACAGACGTCAGACAGCGAGTCTCTGCTGTAATTCAGCACGCAGACGCTTCACGTCCACCACCACCACCCTTTGGAGAGCGTGTCCAAATGCCTAGATTCTTTAGTGAAAATCAGAGGGACCCCCGTAATCGATACTCGTTGTCAGCTGGGCAACAGATATCTCCAATTCCACCTGCAGCACCTTTCGTTCCTCCAGCATATCCACATTCCAGCAGTCCAGTCCGCAACAATTCTTGGCACAGACGATCAGGCAGTCCTATCCGACTATGGAACCTGTCATATAATGGCAATAATTCCGAGCTATCCGTGGATGAATTTATTTTTCGGGACGAAGCGCTAACGAGCTCCGCCCTAGAAGGAGATTTTGATCTCCTTGTTGGAAACATGCTAATGTTGTTGACAGGACTAGTGAAGGAATTTGTCAAGACTGGATTGTCTGTTGAATGAGGAGTGCCTAAGGACGACCTAAAGATCAGAGTGCAGCTGATGTCACGAAAGCAAAAGCCTGGAGAATCATTCTCTATGTATCACCATCATCTAGTGCAGCTGCGTGATCAACTGCAAAACTTCATGCCAGACCTGGAATTCTTGGAAGTTGTAAAGTCTAACTTACTGTCTGAGATTCAGGAGAACATTTGTCTACATCCGACAAATACCATTGGACAATTACGCTCTTTAGTCATCCAGATTCAGGCTACACAGCTGCGGATTGCGACTGCGCGTAACTGGAACACATTCAGAAATTAGAGGGTAAGCGAGATTGATGACTTACATCCTGACCTGACAATCTTACTGGAGAGTATCAACCATATAGTGGACGTGTCAGCCATCACAGATCGACAGCCAGTGATCTGTTGGGATTGTGATCAGCCAGGTCACCTATATCAAGACTATTTACAGTTTTCTGCTATGGATGCGGACGCAAGAACATCGTTAAGCCGAATTATAGAAATTGTCTGCAGAAAAACGAGAACCGGGTTGGGAATCGCAACACCTTTTCTCGACCGAGGGTGACATCTCAGATGTCATCGACTTTGACTGCTCTCGCTCAGCCACTTACTCAGAACAACAGTCTGCACAATCCACAGACCACGTCGACCAACCAATAGACTGTCCTTTGATGTCATTCAGTGACTCTGGTGACATCAATCATCCACCTGACAGTCACATGACTTTTAACGATCCCTTGGTAGAGGCAGAGAGCCAGATTGAGTTCTCTGCAGATTTTCAAGCTGCCATTACCACCTGTAGGGACCCCTAGACACTTTTGCTAGACACTTCCTTGGAAGACCATTGTTTAATCACGGCTCAATTTACCACCTCAAACCTGTGCCGCTCAACTGCTACACCTACAAGTAGGCTTCTTTGGCACTATAAGAATGCTTATTGGGAAAGTCTCAATAAGTATCTTAAAGAAATTGATTGGTCGGTCTGTTTTGCTTCGAGGGATGTTGATGAATGCACGTTACAATTTAGTAACATACTAAATCTTGGCATGCGTGAATACATTCCGTATTCTTACAGCAGGTCTCAACAACAGCATGATCGCTCCTGGTTTAACGATAAGTGCAACCATGCTATAAAAGCGAAAGAGTTTGCTTTTCGCGCCTATCAACTGCATCCATGTCCGGAAATGAAACAAGTCTACAAGATTGCACGGAACACCTGCAAGTCCATTATCCAGAGAGAAAAATTTCTTTTTGACCAGAATATTAGACAAAGAATCTTGACAAGCCGCAAAGGGAGCAAAGGTTTCTGGTCCCTGGTCAAAACCATCAGGAACAATTTCACCAGTTCCTCTATACCTTCACTACTTAATAATGGTGAAGTGATTGTTGACTCCCTGGATAAAGCTAATATTTTAGCTGCTAGATTCGCTTCAAATTCTCGTCTTCCACCAACTTCACAAACACCTGTTTTTCATCGCCCGTGTGAATG
This sequence comes from Dioctria linearis, assembly GCA_963930735.1. Classification (NCBI taxonomy): domain Eukaryota; kingdom Metazoa; phylum Arthropoda; class Insecta; order Diptera; family Asilidae; genus Dioctria; species Dioctria linearis. The sequence goes on along the minus strand of OZ005742.1, from coordinate 185,832,071 downwards.
TGTACAAGAGCCAATACACGTTCGTACGAGGGATGTGTTCAGGGTCCTTAAGGGGATCAACGTCTCCAAAGCCGCAGGTCCTGATGGTTTTTCGCCCCTGTTAATTAAAAGCTGCGCCTCATCCTTGGCTAAACCTCTGCGCAAACTCTTCTACTTGTCTTACTCGACAGGAAAATTTCCAACTGCTTGGAAGCTTGCTCACGTTCAGCCTATTCCTAAGAAAGGAGAGGGTAGCGATCCCTCAAATTATCGACCAATTGCCATCACTTCGATTCTTTCAAAGGTTTTTGAATCTATCATTAACTCAAAATTAATGAAGTATCTAGAAACTAAAAATCTCATCAACGATCGCCAATATGGCTTCCGAGCTGGACGCTCATCTGGAGACTTGCTGACCTTTCTTACGGAACGTTGGAACCGTAGTTTTCACAATTTTGGTGAGTCTAAAATCGTTGCCCTAGATATTTCAAAAGCCTTTGATAGAGTCTGGCATTCAGCCCTTTTAGCCAAACTCAAAGCACTTGGTCTCTCCCCTCCTCTTGTATTATGGATTGAAAGTTTTCTATCTAGTCGCCAAATACGTGTTGTATTAGATGGCGTTACGTCTGAACCGCATCCCATAAATGCCGGTGCACCTCAAGGCTCTGTTATCTCTCCAACTCTCTTTTTAATTTTCATTAATGATCTGCTTTCCCTTACTTTCAATCCCATCCATAGTTTCGCAGATGACAGTACTCTTGATTTCGCTTACTCCTTTGACACTCTTGCGGAATCCAGGGGGAATGCTGCATGTTTTAAACGAGATTGCATGACTAGATCATTGAATAACGATCTTGCCAATGTCCTCGCTTGGGGCAAAGCGAATCGCGTCGAACTCAATGCATCAAAGTCCCAAAGCTGTCTTATCTCATTAAAACAAGATCATAACTTAACCACACCCGTTTCTTTTGATGGAGCATTCATTTCTGATTCACCGTCACTAAGCATTCTTTGCATTAATATTTCCAGTAAGTTAAACTGGACAGATCACATCTTCTCTGTTGCCAAAGAAGCATCGAAATGTCTTGGATTTCTGAAAAGGTGTAAGAAATATTTCAGCCCGTCAAATCTAGCGCTCATCTACAAGTCCTACATTAGACCTAGAATGGAATACAACTCCCATATATGGGCCGGGGCTGGTCGCACAGCCTTAGCTTCATTGGATATTGTTCAAAAGGGAGCCTTCAAGCTCATTGGCGATTTGGCAATACTTGTCATATCGACTCACTCGAGCACCGCCGCAATGTTGGATGCCTTTCGCTCCTTTATCGCTATATGCATGGTCAATGTTCTGATGAAATATATAGTCTAATCCCTTGTAGAATGATTCCTGCATGCAATACTCGCGCTGAAAACCGCGCACATCCTTTAACCCTTCAAATTACTTTCGGCCGTACAGTAAAATTCCGAGATTCTTTTTTATCCCGAACAGTGCGAATGTGGAACAGCTTACAATCTTCTGTTTTTCTTCCGGCATACAATCTGCGGAAGTTTAAGGGCGACATACATCGGCACCTCCGCCACTTTCCGCATATCCCCTAATCCTTTCCCTATCTCCTTCCTGCCATGCTGTGCTTTGCATCATAGGGTATCCCCTGAGCTTGGCTTAATAATATAAAAAAAAAAAATACGCAAAGTTTTGACATCCCTCTAAAACCAAACGTAATTTCTTCTGGTGATGTTGCTAAGCGAGAGGTTCGGTCTCCTGCTATTTCGATTTTAAAACGGCCACCAAACTCTGGACCTGTTTTATATCCACTGATACCCTACCACACGCGTCTACACAATTACAACGCAGTGCGAGACCGTATCTTCTCATCAGTGGCGGAGCTCGTAGGAATTATGCACAGACATTCGACCATATGCCGAAGTTAAGCTGCTCGGGCGAACAGTGACTGGGTTACTTGATAGTGGTGCCACTGTCAGTATCATAGGCCAGGGAGCTCTAGAGAAGCTAGCAGAAGCAGATGTCGAATAGAAGAGGTGTCGCACTAAAGTACAGCTAGCTAATGGTGCCATGACGGATGTTCATGGACCCAAAACGTTCGTTTTCACGTGATTCCTGGGTTCACAGAAGCACTATACCTGGGAATAGACTTCTGGGACCTATTTGGGTTGGGCCCAGATGTTCTGGGTACAGTTGCGGAAGTGACAACAAGCCAATTACCTGCCTCTGACACTGACCGCTATGTTCTGTGGGTTCAAGGAAATCTACGTCTAGAAGCCACGAAACAGCTTTTTCCTTCCTTTGCCTCCTTGGGCTTAGGAAAAAAATCGCTGGTTACTCACAAGATTGAGACGAATGATGCTACTCCGATAAAACAAAGGTTTCATCCGATTTCACCGGCAGTACAGAGTTTGTTGGATGCTGAGTTGAGGCGAATGCTATCACTAGGTGTGATAGAGGAGAGCCCGATTCCTTGGAGCTCTCCAGTAGTTCTAGTGAGGGAGCCTGGAAGAGTTCGGCTTTGTTTTAACGCCAGGAAGGTCTGTTGCTAGAAAGGACGCATATCCGCTGTCGCAGACAGACGCATTTCTGAGTAGACTTCCTTTGGCAAATTACATCACAAGCTTGGACTTGAAAGACGCTTTTTGGCAAATCTCACTAGACGCTGATTCCAGAGAGAAGACCGCATTTACTGTACCTGGTCATCCTCTCAGTACACCGTGATGCCATTCGGTCTCTGCAATGCTCCACAAACGATGTGTTGCCTTATGGATAAGGTCATTCCATTAGATCTTCGTGAGAACGTTCTCGTCTATTTAGACGATTTATTAATACTGTCAGCAGACTTTGACTCTCCTCTCATTCTACTATCCCGTGTAGCTGATTGTTTGAGGAAAGCTGGCCTCACTATCAACGTAGAGAAGAGTAAGTTCTGTATTACAGAGACAAAGTACTTGGGTTTTATTGTCGGAAAAGGAGGAATAAGAACTGATCCCGATAAGATTTCAGCCATAGTTGACTATCCGTCACCTAAAACTGTTCGGCAAGCTCGACGCCTACTAGGTATGGCGGGATGGTATCGTCGATTCATTCCGAACTACGCTGATTTAATTGCCCCATAACTGACACCTTGCAAAATACCAGTCAGTTCCAATGGACTCCTGAATCCCAGAAGTCTCTGGAGCTATTGAAGCAGAAGCTTACCTCTGCTCCGTTGTTAGTGAGTCGAGATTTCAACAAGCCATTCGTTATACAGTGCGATGCGGGCCAAGAAGGTATTGAAGGAGCGTTCTCACAACAAGGTGACGATGGCCACGAGAAGCCGATAGCCTACGTCTCGAAAAAGTTGAAATCAGCACAGAGCAAGAAATCTTAGCTACAATACTAAGCGTACAGAAGTTTCGATCGTTCCTTCGATCCGATAGTGACTGATCATGCGAGTTTGAAATGGCTGATGTCTCAAAAGGAGCTCAGCGGTAGACTTCCTCGGTGGAGTTTGAAGCTTCAAGGCTTCGACTTCACCATTGAACACAGAAAAGGGAGCCTGATCGTCGTTCCTGATACGCTGTCACGCATTCACTGTGACAGCTTGACAACAGCTGAAGATCCTGGTCCAGAAGTTTACCTTGGTTCTCCGTATTTCAACTCGTTGGAGTATGAGTAGCTGAGGCAGAAGGTTAAATCGGCTTCTTATGAATTACCAGATCTCTGCGTCAGGGATAGCTACGTGTATATTCGGACAGTTTGTAACGCTGGATATTGGAATCCTACTATTTCCACTAAAAACCTATGCATATATAAACTATCTATAAGATTTAATAAGATTTAAGACCCACTGCAGCTGAAGTTTGGAAGTAAATTGAGAAACAACAAAATATTTTTTTCTTGTGTACAAAGCATCGACCACATTCAAGGAGACCTCAGTTCCGGCGAACTAATTATTAAAATCAACGAGTAAATAAACGATCGAGAAAGAAACAACCAACGAAAGGAGGCAGCGAGTTACATATACCTTACGAGGGATATTAATAACCGGTTAAACAATTCAGGGAAGTAAGCGCCGCATAGGCCCCAACAATTTCTCCCTCCTAACCTTAATTTAGAAATATATAAAACTTAAACCTAAAAATATATAAAGTCTAACCTATACTAATCAATAGCTAATTATTTTATTGTAAGTAGGACGGCCGAATAGGAAAAGTACTTACCGTGTTAAATGTACAAAAAATTCAAATTATAAAACTTAAACCTATTCAAAATCTTTTCTTTTGGTTAATTCCTAAATTCAACATAACCTGGAAATAGTTGAACTTTACATAATGGGGGCTCAACAAAAGTCAAAAAGTAAACCCGAAATAATCAAATAATTGAAATCATAATCAATAAGCATTCTCTTGTAATTATTAAAAATTAAAATTCTTGGGGCATTCATCATTAGTTACAAAAAAATCAATCAATTCTGCTTATCTATAATATCCAGCGTTACTCAACCAAAACAATAGCAGCACCCAAGCATATATATTGTTACGTACAATAGAAAGAGACAACTGGTGACATCTACTGGCAATGGAGAGTAAACGACTTCAGGTTCGGAGAATCGATTATGGAATCGACAGGAAGGCTCAGGAATAAGAATGAATAGAACAGTCAAGAAGCTTTTAGAATAGAACACTCCAGAATAATCCGGAGAGTTTCTAGGGTATAAATATAACAGTTGTCACCGCCAAGAAAAGAGTCTTGTCTTAGACGTTGCAGTGTTAAGAAGCGAAAGTAATAAACAGGCGGAAGTGTTGTATGTAATTAGATTGCGATAATTAAAAGTACAGTGTTAGGGATAATTAGAGTTGAGTTGATTAATTGAAGGTTTATGAATTTTATATGATTAGAGTGAAATAAAGAACTTATATATCAATTATTTAATATTGTGTCTTAAATAACGAACCAAAGTCCACGCTCGCAACAACTGGTGTCAGAAGTGAAATAAATTCGCGAAATAAAGTGGTGGCAATTGACTTAAAAATTCAAAGTGTGATTAATTTTGAGAAATTGTGTTAAATTTTGAAAGTTCTGAAAAATAATTAATATTCAACTGTGAGTGAATTATTAAAGTAATGGGGCGCAAACTGGAGGAGCTTCGGATACAGGATTTGAAACTGGAGTTAGGGAACCGGTTGTTACAAACGACAGGTCCAAAGAATGTTCTCGTCGAGCGACTGAGACAAGCTCTGATAGAGGAAGGAAAAAATCCTGAAACATTTGTTTTCGAAGAGAACTTAGAAGAAACCGAAGCTGAAGAAGAGCCTGCGATGAAAATGGAACAGCTTTTGAGTACTTTAATTAGTAAAATGGAAGCCCGTTTTGATGAACAAAAGAATTCTCTCGATGAACAAAAGAATGCTTTTGAGGAACAAATGAATTCTCTGGAATCCCAGTTAGATGAGCAGAAGAAATCTATGGACGAACAAAAGAATTCTCTGGAATCCCGGTTAGATGAGCAGAAGAAATCTATGGACGAACAAAAGAATTATCTGGAATCCCGGTTAGATGAGCACAAGAAATCTATGGAAGCCCGTTTTGATGAACAAAAGATTAATTTTGAGGAACAAAAGAAATCTCTGGAAACCTGTTTGGACGAACAAAAGATCTCTCTGGAGAATTGTCTAGAAACTCGTTTGGAGGAACAGAAGACTTTCCTGAAAAACTCATTGGACGAACAAAATTTGAAAATTGAAGGAATCGTGCAGGAAGTGTCGGAAGCTAAACAAAAAGTCACCGAGCAGCTTGACAGTTTTAAATCAGATCTGGAAAGAATAAAGCATCGTCAGCCTCTAAACGTAGCAACTGAAATATACGATGCAGGTAGAATGAAACCTCCCATATTAGATGGACAAAATTCGTGGCATATCTTCAAGAGACAATTCGAGGCAGCTTCAGAGGTAAATGGATGGAATGATGAAGACAAAGCTATAGCTCTGGTGTTAGCACTTCGAGGTCCTGCGTCAGAACTCTTACAAACTGTACCGATTGAAAATCAACGTAATTACTCTTCATTAGTACAGGCGATAGAATTACGTTACGGAGATGAACACATGCAGCAAGTATATCGCCTACAGTTTGGGCAACAGGATTCAAAAGCATGGCGAATCACTACAAAAACTGCAGGCAGATGTGGAAAGATTAGCGCATCTTTCATACTCCAGTGTGAATGGGGATTTTCTCAATGATGTGGCGACGGAGGAATTTGTGAACGCTATTGCAGATCAAAGTTTACAACAAGCGTTAAGGCTAGCAGAAAAGAAATCAACAGCAGAAGCGCTAGCCTACGCATTAGCGTACGAATCCGCCAGACAAGCTTCACGGAGTGCAGTACGTGTGAGAGAAATTTCAGTGGAAGAATGTAGTTGTAACAGAGTGCAATCATCACAGAGCCCGCCTTCACGAGGTGTCATTCGATGCTGGAATTTGTAATATACCAGGGCACCTTCAAAGAGACTGCAGAAAACGTCGACGAGTGGAATCAACGTTCTACGCGGTTTAACCTGGAAAACATGTCTCGTCTATTTGGATGACATAATAGTAATCGGAAGGACATTCATGGAACATAAAAACAACTTACGGGACGTACTTGAAAGACTCAAAGATGCAAAATTGAAGCTCAGTGCGAGTAAATGTGCTCTATTCAAAAATGAAGTTAAATATTTAGGGCACATAGTTTCATCACAAGGAGTGAGAACCGATCCAGAGAAGATAGAAGCCGTCAAAAATTGGCCAGCACCAATGGACAAACATCAATTACGGAGTTTTCTTGGTTGAGCTACCTACTACAGGCGATTCGTGAAAGGTTTTGCAGATATAGCAAGAAGCCTACATCAACTTACCGAAAAGGGAATGCCGTTCATATGGTTGGATAAATGTAACGAAAGTTTTGAAAACTTGAAGCAACAGCTCTGTGAAGCGCCAGTACTTCACTATCCAAAGCTGGGGAAAACATTTATATTAGACACAGATGCCAGCAATGAAGGTATTGGTGCAGTGCTTTCTCAGGAGGAGAATGCTCAAGAAGTTCCAGTAGCTTACTATAGCAAAACACTTTCAAAGTCAGAGAAAAATTATTGTGCTACAGGAAAAGAGCTACTTGCCATTGTAAGTTCAACAAAGCATTTTCATAAATATCTCTACGGGCAGAAATTCATCCTTCGCACCGACCATGCAGCGCTTAAATGGCTTCTGCAGTTTAAGAACCCTGAGGGACAAGTGGCGAGATGGATAGAGCGACTCCAGGCTTATGATTTTGAAATACAACACCGAAGAGGTGGTATCCATGGAAATGCAGATGCCCTTTCACGACGTCCATGCAAACTTGAATGTAAAAATTGCGCCCGGATGGAGAAAAAGAAACAACAGCAGCTATACAGTTGGTAACCGTGGAACCGTCTACAGGTTGGGACAACGAGGACCTGCGAACAGCACAACGAGAAGATCCCGACATTTCACCTATTCGTGCTTGGAAAGAAGATATGGAAAGACCACGGAACGGAGTGAGAAGCTGAAAAGTTACTGGGATCAATGAAACTCTCTTCATGTTGAATGTGGTATATTAAAACGCAAGCTAATAGCGAAACTTTCCGAAGGCAGATAGTCGTGCTGGCAACAAACGTCAAAGATATTCTAGAAGAAATGCTCACCTTTGCGTGGTATCCGTCGATGCTGGAATTGTAATAGACCAGGACACCTACAAAGAGACTGCAGAAAACGCCGACGAGTAGAATCCGTAGATGAAGAGAGGAAAGTGGAATTGCAAAGATATCGAGCTGAGCAGCAGACTTGCAATAGATTGCAGTTATCACTGAGCACCCCTTCACGTAGTGTTCTTCGATGTTGAGATTGTAATAAATTGGGACACCTTCAAAGCGACTGCAGGAAACGCCGTCGAAAGGAATCAACAGAAAAGAAAGGGAGAGAAGAATGTCCAAGTTAGCGAGCTAGAGAGCAACTCTTAAGGAGACTAGAATCCAACCTTATGGCTTTGAGAGCCAACACAGGAAAAGACGTATCCATGGAAATGGAGAAGCCTGGTACAACGTCAATGGGAACCTGAATGTAAGCATTACGTCTTGGAGAAAGGAAATGAGAAAAGAGCTACTATACAGTTGGGAACTGTGGAGCCATCAACAGGTTGGGACATCGAGAGTTTGCGAACAGCGCAACGAGAAGATCCGGACATATCGCCTATTCTTGCTTAGAAAGCAGACATAGAAAAACCAGAATGGAAAGATATTTCGAGGATGAGTGAAAAGCTAAAAAGCTACTGGGCTCAATGGAATTCTCTCCATGTTGAATGCGGTATATTAAAACGCAAGTGGGAAGCACCTAACGGTAAATCGTTCCGAATGCAAATAGTCGTGCCGGCATCAAAGGTCAACGATGTTTTAGGTAAAATGCATCGTGGAACATCTGGCGAACATTTGGGAGTGAATAAAAAAAATTCCAAAATACGAGAAAAGTTTTATTGGCTACATATGCGGGAGGATGTAGAGAAGTGGTGTCGCAGATGCACTGTGTGTGCTTCTTACAAAGGGCCGCCACGTAGCAGCAGAAAGGAAATGTATAAGGATAATCTCAGAGCCCCATTGAAATGGAGAGCTGATGTACAAGGGGCCACGGGGGCGAAATTAGCAGTAAGTACCCATCGGATGAGGACCCGCTATGACTTACAGTCGAATTCAGCAGGTTTCAATGAAGGTGATCTTGTTTGGCTATACAACCCGAACCGACGTAAGGAATGCTCTCCAAAATCACAACAACAGTGGGAGAGGCCGTATTCAGTAGTAACTAGAATAAATGACGTAGTATACAGGATTCAACGTGGTACAGGAGGCAAACGAAAAATCGTCCATCTGGATCGCTTGTGTCAATACTACGAGCATCAAGACCGTGGACCACCTGTTGTTCGGGACGAACAAATTTAAGAAGGGGGCAGTGTTACGTGCAATATAGAGACAAGTGGTGACATCTACTGGCAATGAAGAGTAAACGACTTCAGGTTCGAAGAATTGATTATGGAATCTACAGGAAGGTTCAGGAATAGAATGAATAGAATGAATAGAACAGTCAAGAAGCTTTTGGAATAGAACACTCCAGAATAATCCGGAGAGTTTCTAGGGTATAAATATAACAGTTGTCATCGCCAGAAAAAGAGTCTTGTCTTAGACGCTGCAGTGTTAACAAGCGAAAGAAATAAACGGGCGAAAGTGTTGTAATTGGATTGCGATAATTGGAAGTACAGTATTAGCGATAATTAGAGTTGAGTTGATTAAATGAATGTTTGTGAATTTTATATAATTGAATTGAAATAAAGAACTTGTATATTAAATATCTAATATTGTGTTTTTTTTAATAACGAACAAAAGCCACGCTCGCAACAATACTATAGTTGCTGCAATCAGTTTGTGTTATTCTTTTATTTTTTTCTCTCTACGACACATTGAGATGTACCCCAGAGAGGATCCAGATTAAATTATATGACTTTTGAAAGAACCTTTGAAACGTTAGTATTGAAAGGAGCACCTCAACTCCACCTTGACAACCAATTTAGTTAGATCATGCATGAATTCACATAGAAGATATCTAAGTCATAAGACTTCGTAATTCGCAGTAATAGATATTGTCAACTCCAGTTCCTAAATAAACGTGAGGCGTTCTCCTCTATCTTAGAAGTTACATTTATTAATTAATTAAATCTGCAAGAAACATAATAGGTCTGTCTGTTAACTCGAAAGTTTTTACTCGGTGTTTACTTTTGAGCTCGTAAAAATCAAGTAAATTTATACCTTGCCCCTCTTGCACAAAGTTGCCATTTTTACTCATGATCAAGAGGATGTGTAACTTCGATATGCAATCAGCTGACTGTCAAAAGTATTAAATTTGAGGTTAAGCCGTTTGTTGTGTTATCGAATGAATGTAAAATGATAATCTAAAGAGTCGAGATTTTAAAAAAAATATTAAAGAGGGTGAGGTTTTTAAAACTTATTTCAAATTAATTAATTGGTTTTTGTTTCAAACAGAAACGTAGCAGCAAAACACATGGCAATCTCAACAAAATTTACTCGAGAAGTGTCTGGTAACTTTTGTTCAATTATCCCCTCTACCGCATAAAAGTTTTTACTTGATTTTTACGCAAAGATTTTTACTCAAAAGTAAACAGACAAACCTAGTTTATTTTGACGAGGTCGCAAATTTCTGTTCAGATGTTGACATTAAATACGAAATGCGATGCAGAAATGTCCCAACCGAACTATATACAGTTGAGGGTAGATGCATTTGGTCGGCGAAACAGCTAAAAAAAGAAGCACATAATGATCAAGCCAATACAAAGGGGAGATCGTATTTAGAAACAGATAAAGACCTAGAGCATAAATTGATAGAAGAATTTGAGACAGATGTATTCGAGAATAATGAAAATTATTCGGAAACATTAATGGTTCGATTAGGCTTCTTACACAAGAGAATTAATAGAATTGTAGGCACTTTCGACAAAGAGACCAATTTCAAAGAATCCTTACTCCTCAAAACTGCAGTCCTTATTGAAAAATTAGAAGTAGCTCATTTCAAAGCGTGGAAAGCCAATTTTATCATCAGCAGGCATAAGATTCAAGAAAAAATTGATACAAGCATAGATGAGAAGTTTGATCAAATCCAATTTGGAGTCGACGATCTTGCTCTATATATTAACCTTGCTGATAAGCCAACAAATAAAATAAAGTTAAGTGGTGATAATAATACCCTTCAGGATGAAAAGCCTTTTCTAGTACCCCAAGCGGATACACCTTCATTCCCCAGGAAAGCGCTTGCCATGTATAAGTGGGGGCTAAAGTATTCTGGTGATAACAACGAATCGGCCTCCGAGTTTTTACAGCATGTCACTGATTACTCTGGGTCTAGACTTGTCGCGGAAAACGAAGTTTTATTAGGCATGACGGACCTTCTTGACGGATCTGCTCTCAGATGGTATCGTAAAAAACGTGATGAACTATCTAGTTACCAAGATTTTGTGGAAAGTTTCTTAAATAAATTCGAACCTTCCTCTCAAAGCGACCGCCTCCTCGATTATCTAAGATCTAGAAAACAGTTACCAACAGAGAGTATCGTGCAATATGTTTCCTATATGGAGGATCAATTTCTTCGCCTTCACCATATTCCTTCCGAACGAATAAGAGTTAAATTTATCCGATACAATTTACTTCCACAATATATAAGCGGAATAGCATTGCTGGAATTCGAATCTGTTGAACAGCTAGAAGAAACCTGTCGAAAAATAGAGTTCAATGACTCTCAAGCAAATGAAAATAGTGCACTAAGTCCTTTCCTAGGAAGACACCCTAGTAAACCAGATACCTTCGATAATCGGGTTACATCTAGTTTCAGGGTTCATAATTCAGTTGATCCAGTGGAGTTAAACTATATCAGTAATCACAGCAGCAATGCTGCGGTGGAGGGTAATAATCTCGCTCAAAAAATGGAGAATACAATCCACATCAGAATAATCCTCCAATATTTAATCATTCTGAAAACCCTCAGTCGAGACACCTATCTGATTTCGAAGAGAAAAATTCTGAAAACAGTTAAGGAATTATGCAACCGTGGATCGGTGTAATTCCCCACGACCCAGAGCCACATCCTCCCACCGGCAATTACGCGATCTAATAATCTTGAACAATATGGGAGATAATAGACCACATGTACCAGTTGAAATTTTCGGACTCTCGTTTACTGGCCTATTGGAGAGTGGTGCGAGTAGTTCCATTGCAGGATAACTGGATTTCGAATCTTAGTTTCCTTGGGATTACAACTGCATCAATCCAGGATAATTGCTGAAGTTAAGACAGCTGATCATTCACGTCACAGTATCAAGGGTATCTTTTACGTGCCACTAAGATTTCAAAAACAGTTCAAAGTTATATCAGTTCTAGCAGTAGAAAACCTAAATCAAGGATTTATATGGGGGTTGACTTCTGGAATGCCTTTCAAATAAATCTCCAAAGAAAATCAGAGAAATAAACTTGTTATTTAACTTCGCTAGACAGCCCAGCTGAGAGTCAAATTAAAGGAATGCACACTCTAATCGATGAACAAAAGTACATTCTCAATGAGTGTCTAAAAAAATTTGAAACTTTTAGTCAACAAAAATTAGGGAGAACTCATCTCATAGCCCACGACATCGATGCAGAAAATGCATAACCAATAGTATAGAGGGGCTATGAAGTATCACCAGCCATCCAGGAGAGGTTCAGTAACGAATTAAACCGAAGGAAAGACTTGGGTGTCATAGAACCCCGCATAAGTCCATGGTGCTCCCCTGTGATCTTAGTAAAATGTCCAACGGCAAAGATTGGGCTCTGTATAGATAGCCGAAAATTGAATAGTGTGTAGAGCGCATCACCACACACACACTATTAAATTAAAATTAAGTAAATCATACAAGACACCCATAAGGTGATTCACTGCAGTACATGCAGAAAGAATAAAACAAAAAAAGAACATTGATCAGGCAAAACACCCATAAGGTGATTCACAGCATTCTTTTGCATATGCAGAATGCCATGCAAAATGTGAAAATAAAACAAAAGCTATGTCCACCTGTTTATGGACAAGCGAAGTGCATTAAGCACATATGAGTGTCATGTATCAATGAATACACGACGGCAGAGCTTTACGCTATGCCTTTGCTTTGCAATAAGAAAAGCAAAACCAACAGCATATGGTACGATAGAGTAAACAATCAATGAAAAGCATTACATTGTAGCTTTCTTTGTTTACTTCTACCTGGCTGAAACTTTGGGTAATGCCCGCTGTGCATTATTTGCATGCACAGCAATTATGATCAATGATTGAAAATAACAATGGCTGAAGGTGTGTGATTGGTTGAAATTATAGAAATAAGTAATGTCAGCACTTTTCATAATGTATAAATTCAGTGTAATTATATGAAATAAATCAGAGTTTTTATTAAACTCCACGGGTGCGTATCTATTCTAGATCCTAACTGCGAGCTCCCTAGCTCCAACATGGCTGCACTTAAGGTAACTGGGCTCTCTAGCTCTACCTTCTTTTTATTTATCTGGCTATCCTAACAGACAGCTCTATAGCTCCCACTTGGAATAGCCGCTTGGCTAACAGAGAACTTCATCGCTCCTACCTGCCAAGCAGACTGTCTTACAGCGCTTTAAGAAGCACTAAGACAGTATAGCAGAAGACTTTAACGTTTCTTTTCATTGTCAGATTTGAATAATAAAGAAACAAGTTTTCTACAAGTGTAACCAAGCGATGCGTGTATCCTCTCCCTCGAATTACCGAAATCCTGAATAAGCTAAATGAAGCGAGATACCTCAGCCAAAGTTTACCTAATAAAGTTAAGAAGCTGTAGAGCAAAAAGGGCAAATTTCTGGTGTTTTTTAGAATGAAACAAGTAATTTAATATACTTTTGTCTTTTGCATGAATGGGGGAAAAGAACTTGTCTATGCACTATTGTAGTGCAACTGAGACAACGAGTTAAAAACAAAAATCGAGAGAACGTAGGATTACCCGAACGACAAAATCTTATTAAATCCCTCAAAATCCTTTCAACTTATTCATAATAATGTACTTCGGGCAACACTACCTCCCATTTTTAAGAAAAAGATAAATTTCGCTTTGGCCCAGATGCTGAAAGGAGATGTAAAATTCCTCTCAAATGAAATTCTCATTTTTCCCGAAAATATCAGAGATTCCAGGATGAGTTCTCCCACTTAATCTCTTCATAGCAAAACGAATGTAAACAGAAACACGTACTGTTCAAATATCATAGGATTACAGCAACAACATGTGTCCTTTTAGACCTTTTACAACAACAACATGTGTCCTAACATTATCAATATTTCATGAAAACCGGTTTTCACAAAAGCGCGGGAGCATTTTATGAGAGTAAAACGTGAAAACTCCACCCCTTCTCATTTATTTATGAAAATGAAACATTTGCCATTCTGTTTTGGTGCATGCAACTTCCGCTTTCACATTTTTTATCTTTATTCATAAAATTTTTAAAGATAGTTTGATTTTTTTTTCAATTTTTTTTTCTTTCTTTCTTCCTTTTCTTGCCGTGTGCATTTTAAATGTAAAACACTCGGATATCTCACCAGCTTCTTAACTTATTATTAGGTAAACTTTGCCTCAGCCATAGATTTAAAGGATGCCTTTTGGCAAGTCCCTTTAGCGGAGAGATCCAAAGAAAAAGCAGCTTTCTCTGTTCCTGGCTATGGCTTATGGCAATTTATAGTCATGCCATTTGGTCTTACAAATAGTCCTGCATAGTCAGTAGTAGTCGATGTATATTACTGAGTAGACGCTAAAAATCGAGTTCCTGGGTTTTCCGCGTTAGATTTCTATATCCTGAGTTAAGTGATCGGTCTTTTACTTCTTTCAACTAAAAATCTATAATAAAGCGTGTTATACTTTTTCATACCGGCATTTACCTGATATCGGGGTTAATTTTATAAATTTTAATACTTCGTTTTGAAGAGTATCAACGGTATCCATTTCATTGATATAAAATGGTTAAATGCAACAATTCAAAGGCATCTAGGAGCGGCGCTGGAGGAGAGAAATCTCGGAGCAATACTCCGGTTTCGCAACCTCAGACTCGGAGTGTGACCAGTGGAATAGTGGTAGAACAAAGCCTGCTTCCCCTCATATTGACTAAATGGATGTAAATATGAAAGCACTTGAGAAGAGACTTATGACAAATATTAGCAAGGTTTTAACAGAATTCAAAAATGAAATTTCCGACAAAATTGACCAGGCTGTTACTGCTCTTCGAGCGGAAATTGATTTCGTCCGACACACCAATGAGTCTTTGTCACGCACAGTTGCATTGCTGGAAAGTGAGATTAATGATATGCATTGAACTCATGGTTTAAATGATGTCGTTATAAGAGGCATTCCCGCTCTGCGGAAGGAGAACACTTGCGATCTTTTCATTAAGGTTGCGACAGCGATCAATTACTCCATCACGCCATACATTGATGACTTTCGGTTGAAGATGAAGAGTGCTGGCGGATCCTCATCAGCTAATTTACAACACCTCATGAAAAAAGAGTTCTGTTTAAAGCTCTTAAAAATCATGGGCCACTCTTGCTGAATCAAATTGATGCTGGTTTCACCTCCGAGAGTATTATTTACTTTAATAAAAAAACAAGCTGTTTTCGGTGAGCTCTCGAAATGGATTTGTTTATGTGAAAAGGAGAAAAGATGATTCGTCACTGCGTATATTGAACTTAGAAGATTTGTATGCTTTCGATAGAAATTGTATGACTACAGCCCCAGGAATCTCGACTGTGTAAATGGATGAAGATGAGTAGCTATGATATCATATTTAGCTTTTTCAAAGATATTAATGCATCTGATGTGTGTCTCTTAGTTTATATTACATTAATAATATCTCGTGTCAAATTTATAGTTATTTTCTTGAAGCTTTCACTTATTCTCATAGATTATCTACCAGGAGTCTGTGTTGTCATTTCTAGGTTACACTACTGTATGCTATTAATTAATCATTTATTATATTGTTTTTTTGCTAATTTTTTTGTTGCCGATTACACACTCTTACTTTCCCTATTAAGCTGTGGCTTTCTGTATGTGCCCCTGTTCACGTTGTCTGAATTGAACGTTACGTAGTATATTACCATGGACCAGATAGGAACTATGCTAAACATTTTTCGCCCAAGAGTGGATGGTTTACATGTTTGCTATTTGAATGCTAGGAGTTTGCGGCCTAAGATTAATGAAATGAGAAAAGCTTTTGCTGCTTCCGAGATACACGCTATTGTGGTATCAGAAACGTGGCTACATAGTCATATTCGGACAAAATTGGTTGACATTCCTGGATTTAAGCTACATCGTATTGATAGACATGGTCGAGTCGGAGGAGGCGTAGGCATATATGTCAGAGATAGTCTTAAGTCGGTTACCATTGGCTTCTCTTCATCACAGTCTTTGGAATTTATATGTGTTGAAGTTAGGTCTACTTCCGATAGGTGCGTTCTTGTCGCTTCTTACTTCCCTCCTAATATATATAGTCTGAAGAATGCACTTGAATTTGAGAGCACCATAGCCAATCATACACCGCCATGATACGTGATTATTGCTGGCGATTTTAATGTGAATATCTTCTTAGCTGATAATTCGGTTACTGATAAACTCTTACACATGTTTCATTGGATTTGAAGAGGGTCAATATGCTGCCGGCATATTGTGGCGTTGCGAATATTTCCCTTCTTGACATGTTTTTGGTGACAGAGGAAGATAAGGTTTTATTTTTCAACCAGCTTAGTCCACCAAATTTTCTGGATCATGATTTATTATTTTTAACATTCAGATTCTCATTAACTACAACAAATGTTAATATTCTAGAATCATACCGCAATTATAGTCGTATAAATCATGAGGTTTTGTTAAATGATTGCTGAGGGCTCCCTTGGTCAACGGTTTATGAGTGCACTGAAGTTAATGATCAGGTGGAAATTTTTGAGACTCTATTCCACTATCTTCGTGATAAATATGCACCTCTCCGAAGGGTGCGTAAACGCTTGCAGTCATTTCCATATTTTTCTGAAGAAATTGAAACCCTAATTTCGGAACGGGAATTTCTATTTCGGAGATATAAGAGGCTAAGAACAGCTTAGTCACACCGATTATATAAACTTTTACGAAATATTGTAACACTAAAAGTACGGAAGGCTAAACGGAGATATCTCGGAAGACAGCTTAATCCTGACTTACCTCCTAAAATATTTTGGGGTAATATAAGGCGGCTGGGCATACATGGTAAGGAAGATCGTGGCTGTGAGCTGGATCCTGATGAACTCAATACATACTTTTCATCTATGTCTCATGAATCGGTGCCGGCTGATAGAAACAATGGTGATATTCTGCAATCTGCATCTGATTATATTGCCTTCCGCTGTGTTACTGACGATGAGACTTTGATTGTCATAAATTCGATTAAGTCGAGTGCCATTGGTGCAGACAACATTCCTCCTCACTTTTCAAAGCTACTCGTACCTGTGGTGCTTTCTGTAATAACTCACATCTTTAATACAATTTTAACATCTGCTAATTTCCCTATTAATTGGAGGAAAGGTTTTGTTATTGCTATTCCTAAAAATAACTCTCCGAGCAGTTTATCTGATTACGGTCCTATCAGTTTACTGTGTTTTCTTTCCAAGGCTATTGAAAAGCTTATGGCTTCTCATATGCTTAACTATACTTCACTATCACCTTTGCAATCTGGTTTTTGCCGAAATCACAGTTGTGAAACTGCTTTATTAAAAGTGAGCTCAGATATACGTATGGCGCTTGATAAAGATGATATGAGTATTCTTGTTCTACTAGACTTCTACAAAGCATTTGATAGTGTAAGTCATAATAATCTAAGATCTAAGTTAGATAATGAATTTGGCTTCTCTATCTCTGCTATCAACACTTTAAAAGCTTCCTGATGGGACGTTCCCAGCAGGTTAAACTTGGAAATCGAGTTTCTGAGCCGATACGGCTTAGATGCGGTGTACCGCAAGGATCAATCTTAGGTCCGTTATTATTCAGTTTGTACATAAATGGCCTACCTAACGTTGTACATGATGCTAAAGTGCATCTGTATGCCGATGATGTGCAGGTTTTCCTGAGTTGCCCCATGGTATGTCGGAGGATGGTTTTTGTCGATTAAATATGGACCTTGAACGTATACGTGAATGGTCTGTTGCTAACAATTTATTATTAAATACCGGGAAATCTAGTTACACAATCAGATACAGGAGGGAGTTGGAGCCTACTGACTTTCCCCCGGTTGTTATGAATTCATCTGATATACCACACTCTAAATGTGTTAAGAATCGTGGTGTCATGCTTAACTCACAGATGTCATACTGCGACAATGTTAAGAAAATATTAAATAATGTTTATGATGCCTTGAGAGGACTCTGGCTTTCGGGATGTCTCCTCTCAATCAGTGCTAAACTTAGGATACTAAAAACCCTGCTTATACCGCTTTTCACTTATGGAAGCATCGTTTTTCCGGCATTAGACCACAATTGCTCTCATAAATTGAATGTTGCTTTTAACTGTTGTATTCGTTTCATTTATGGGTTACGGCGATATGATCATGTAAGTCCTTACCGAAACGTAATCCTGGGTTGCTCCCTAAATACGTATCTTCAACTTAAAGCTTTAATATTTTTACATAAGCTCGTGTATACTTTTAAGCCTGATTATTTATGGGAACATATACAGCTTGCCCAATCTCCAAGGCATTTAAATTTAATTATACCTCGTTTTGCAACGTTGACTGGCGCTCGTTCCTATTTTGTCCATGTACCTCGAATATGGAATTCTCTACCAGTTGAGATTCAGCGGACGTGGATGGTTGGTGCATTCCGGAAGAAAGTATTTGAATTGCTGACTACTAGTAATAGATTCTAGGTGGAGTGTGTCCTCGGCAACAGTAGTTAGATATACAGTATATAATATATATTATATAAATAAATAAATATGAAATAAAACTCAGCAAAGATTAATGGACACACTTTTCGGCCCTACATATTTAGATAACCTGATCATAGCTACAAACACCTTCGAGGAACACATTGCGATGCTCGAACGTGTGGCAAATCATTTGTTGGAAGCAAATCTTTTAATAAATATAGAATAATGTCAATTTGTTAGAAGTAATCTAAAATATCTAGGGTTCATTGTATAGACGAAAAGGGACAGAACTGACCCTGAAGAGCTTCAGGCAATGTTGAACTTCCCTCGCCCGAAAAATTCTACGAAACTTAGACGATTTATAGGCCCTGCGTCTTGGTATAGACGTGTCGTTTCACGATTTGCTGAAATTGTAGCACCATTACATGAGCTTACTAAGGGAAATGTAAACGTAAGAAACTTATTTGGAACACTAAAGCTGAACAATCCTTCCTTGACCTATAAGTGACACTTATAGAAACCCCAGTGCTTACCACACCAGACTTTTCAAAACCTTTCTATGTTCAATGCGATGCATCTAGATATGCAATCGTAGGAGTACTTTTCCGAAAAGATGATAATGATTTTGAACACCCAATAACATATGTACGTAGGAAGCTACGCGGTGCAGAATTAAACTATTCTGTCACAGAAAAGGAATGCTTAAGCATTATCTTTACCATAGAAAAACTAAGAAGATATCTCGAAGGCTACCAATTCTTTATCCTCACGGATCATTCTCCTCTTACTTGGCTACTTCGCCAACAAAATGTGTCTGGTCGACTTGCTCGCTGGATATTGCGACTACAACAATTCGACTTTGAAGTTAAACATGTTAAAGGTAAAATTACGTTGTGCCAGATGCACTATCTCGAGTTACTGAAATCAATCTATTACAATGTATCCCTAAATGGTATTTGAATATGTGTGAAAAAGTAAAATCATCTCCTACGCGAATGAAAAACTGGAAGTTAGAAGGATTAGCCTTATATATTAAGCCAAACCAAGAATCCATTAGAAGCTACGAGAACAGATGGAAGAGAGTAGTGCCGGAAACACTTCGTAATGAGGTCCTTCAAGAATGCCATGATTCGCCGAAGGCAGCTCATTTGGGAGTTTTCAAAACACATAAGAGAATACTGGAACGATATTTTTGGCCAGGCATTGCAAACCTCCCATTGGATCGTTCGGTGGATGTTCGGTAAATTTAAAGAAGTTTCCAGGCCATGGCAAATGATTGCTGTGGATTTGATTGGACCCTTTCCACGATCCACTAAAGGCAAAACTTGTTTACTGGTAGTAAGTTACAGGCTCACAAAAATGCCATCATTATTTCCAATACATAATGCAACAGCAAAAAAAGTATCAGATATAATTGAAGACCGAATATTTCTCGAATATGGCGTACCCGAAATTGTGATTAGAGATAATGACCGCCAATTCCATTTCCACGAATTTCGGAAAATGCTGTCCTACGAAATAACAACATTTTGGCTGATTGTAAGTATCACCCACGTAATAATTTTGTTGAACGTTGGAATAAACTCATTGGCAGGGCGATAATGTCATACATCTCAGACAACCACAAAGATTGGGACCAAGAAATTAAATATATTACTGTTGCGTTGAGAACTGCGGTTAATCGGAATTTTCCTTAATTTTGGGAGAGAATTCGTATACTCAGCAACAGTCCATAATCTGTATAACCGACCAAGTCCTGAACAGCAGCCCTTATCAGACAGAGCAAAGCTCCTCTTAAAAATGGAATATATTTACACAGACATTACAACACGTTTAATAAAGGCTTACAATAAAAATAAAGGGTATTTTAACAAGGGTAAAGTGAATTATGAGATTGAAATTGGAAATACTGTCTATAAAAGGAACTATATATTGTCAGATGCTACTCAAAATTTTGCAGCTAAGCTAACTCGGAAATTTATAAAGTGCGCCATCCACTGACATGTATATAAATGGACTGCTTGTTGAACCAAAAATGCATGAATGCAAATGGCCACTTTCATATTCCTGTCCCTTTCCGTGAGAGCATACTTTCCCACTGAACTGTAACGATTGGGAACGACAAATTACTTGTAAAAATCCTTGTAAAAACACTTCCTTCGACTCATAATTAAAATTTAACGATACAAATAGTCCCAAATACTTTTATGATAAGTTCGGTAAATCCCGCTGACATGCATATAAGTAGATTCCCAAATAATTTAAATATAGCGCTAGTTTACGACAGTTGGTAGCATTGACAGTGAGAGCATACTTTCTGAACTGAAATCAAAATTGGTGCCATATGAAACAGGAGATCAGTCAGTCCATTTATATACCATATATGTCAGTGGCGCCATCCTATAAAAAAGTCAGACCTAGTTTATCGTTTGACTGATGAAAATGGTAAAGATATTGGATGGTGGCATATTAAAGATTTAAAGAATGCATAAAAGTTCCTTCAAATAAAAAATATATATGTATATAAAAAGAATTAAATAAAAAATATGAATATATTCAACCAGTTACATATATTATTTAACTTAGAAACCAAATAATTAATAAAGATATGTACAATATTGAAGTCATAAGAAACCTTAAATTACGTAGAACCTTAAGTAGATTAATTGGATTATTAAGATAGTTTAGCACAATACATAGCAGTAGTTACAAAAATTTTTTTTTCCTGAATGCCCTATATTTATTGTAATAAATAAAATCAATGTAGTTAACCCTTTGATATACAGTCAATGACTGCCATGATGTTTCCAAAATTCAAAATAAGAATACCAGTTAGGCACTAATATAACAAATTAATAAAAAAACAAACAAAAAAACGCTACGTGCAAGCAAGTTATGCCCTATAATAGTAACCTCAGTATTTCAAGGATTAGTATCCAGTACTCACTTATTAGCATTCATATTATAGAGTTATTCTATACCAGTAAGATTCTTAAACTTGGTTCATAAGTCATACACTTACCACAAGTTTCCTAACTACCAATTAACTAATATAATAATAAAAAAAATGTGCATACAATATAACCACGATTAATAAATTTATAATAGAACCCTGAAGTTCTCCTGCACATAAGGCTAGCTCTTACTCAGGAAAAGCACGCTATTTTACAAACGAAGAGAATACATTTCACTGCTGCAGAATTTTATTACTTCTAACTAAATGGGATAATATGAACGCATCTTGATTGTTTAATACTGGTATATTGGGGCGTATACCTAAGGTTCGAAAAAAATATCATTGGACATTTTTTTCTTACTCACCAAGGGGAGAATGTAACGCTGGATATTGGAATCACACTATTTCCACTAAAAACCTACGCATATGCATATATATAAACTATCTATAAGATTTAATAAGATTTAAGAGCCACTGCAATTCTCATATGAAATATATGAAATTAGTAAATAATACCAAAAATTCATGCTTGATTATTTTACTAATTAGATAATAAATTAATTTAACTAACATTACAATAGTATAGAAATAAATAAATCCTAAATTGAAATAAAAACAAATAACTGAAATAACTAATAATACATAACAACTAAATAAATCCTGAAATTAAACAAAAACAAATAAAATAAATAATATCCCTCTGAAATTGAACAATAAAACGATGAATAATTGGAACATAAGTAGATGCAGAAGATACCTAGCCGAACGTAGGAAGATCCACATCTCGATAATTATGTGGCAGTACAACGCTCAACGATTCGATATATATCGATGACAGCCGGGTTTTTCTGACGTCTCTACCACTTTGTGTTATTTTGGGCGGCGGAGTTTCCTTCTGTTTTTGGTGGAGGTAGGCGGTTGCTGATAAGCTGAGGTTTGGAAGTAAATTGAGAAACAATAAAATATTTTTTTCTTGTGTACACAGCATCGACCACATTCAAGGAGACCTCAGTTCCGGCGAACTAATTATTAAGATCAATGAGTAAATAAAGGATCGAGAAAGAAACAACCAACGAAAGGAAGCACCGAGTTTCATATACACCACGAGGGATTTTAATAACCGGTTAAACAATTCAAGGAAGTAAACGCCGCATAGGCCCCAACAATTTCTCCCTACTAACCTTAATTTAGAAATATATAAAACTTAAACCTAAAAAATATATAAAGTCTAACCTATACTAATCAATAGCTAATTATTTTATTGTAAGTAGGACGGCCGAATAGGAAAAGTACTTACTTTACTTTACTTTGCTTAATTCCTAAATGCAACATAACCTGGAAATAGTTGAACTTAACAAGTTCCGAGAACAGGCGATCCAATTCAGGACGAAGAAGCTTGGAACCTTTGGATTCCACGTGGGCTGGTGTCCGACACTATTTCAAGGGCGCATGATCCGCCACTGGCTTCGCACGGATGAATAGGAAAAACACTGGAAAATTTAAGACAACATTTGTACTGGCCCCGAATGACAGTCGATGTCAAAAACTACGTAGGCGCATGTGACGTGTGCAAGGAAATTAAAGCCCCTAATACCATTCTTAGACCACCTATGGGAGCTCAGTCTGTAACAGAAAAACCCTGGCAAAAGTTGTACATCGATTTTTTAGGTCCATATCCCCGATCAACAAATGGAAATGTTTGTACCCTAATAGTTCTTGACCACTTCTCCAAATTCCTAATTCTTAAACCGATGACGAAAGCATCTACGCTTAAGGCTGGCTTACATTAAAAGCGCCGACGTCTGCGTGGTCGTCGTTTTATGTCAAAAATATTTAGAGACAGTACTGAATGTATGAAATGCATTACATTACTCACGCCGGCGTGGTCGTCGACCCATTTCTAATCCTAAATTTAACGCTGGCGCTCCATTGCTGCCAATATGCAGGATCTAAATTCATTATGAAAAAACATGACAAAATGAAACGATATTTAAATTTCTGAAAATAAATGATTTTATATTAAAAAAATGTGGACTTGAAGGAAAAGAAAATATATTTTTTATTATTATTTAAAAATTTTATTGCAAACCGGCAGAGATTACAAGCAAATAACTCAACTGTAAAATGCAAGGGAAATTAAGATATGGCGCTGCCGCCGAGTGTTAATGTAACCTGCCCGGAGTTTTGTTCGGCGTTTGACGACAACGACGACGACCACGCCGGCGTGGGCGTTGTAATGTAATCCAGCCATTAATGTATGTCAGTTCATTGAAGCAGAAGTGTTCCACACGTTCGGAGTTCCGGAGACGATAGTCTCCGACAATGGAGTTCAGTTTTGCTCAGTTCAGTTCACTAAACTACTGGAAAAATATGGCGTCAAGCACCTGCGAACGGCAGTTTATTCACCGCAAGCCAACACATCAGAACGAGTGCCCCGATCTCTATTGTCCGGAATCCGAACGTATATTCAAAAATTGCACACGAAAGGCAAACACAAGAATCGAAAAAATGTAAACCGAAAAACTAATTTATTCCACTTTAAAACAAGATTTTTACTCCAATGATTAATAAAATCATGGGAAATAGGTTAAACTAATAATTTTACTAATAAAATAGTATATTATCTTAGAATTTTTAAGAAAACACAACTTTTATGATTTATCGGACGAATTTTTCCGCCGGAAAAGTTTTTCGGCCGATAAAACATAAAAGTTGTGTTTTTCTTCAAAATCTGAAATAAATATAACTATTTTCTCAATAAAATTTTTAGTTTATCCTATTTCTTTGGATTCTATTAATCATTGGAACAAAAATCTTGTTTTAAAGTGGAATAAATTGAGTTTCTCGGTTTGCATTTTTCTGTTCTTGTTTTTGATGTGAAAGTGCCTTAATGGCTGATTTACATTACTGGAACATTGCTAGAAAACAGAGTAAGTAGCTTCCCCTTTAAGGCACTTTCACATCAAACACAAGAATCGAAAAAAATGTAAACCGAAAGACTCAATTTATTCCACTTTAAAACAAGATTTTTGCTGCAATGATTAATAAAATCATGGCAAATAGGATAAACTAATAACTTTACTAATAAAATAGTATATTTATCTTAGAATATTTAAGAAAACACAACTTTTATGATTTATCGGACGAATTTTTCCGCCGAAAAAGTTTTTCGGCCGATAAAACATAAAAGTTGTGTTTTTCTCCAAAATCTGAAATAAATATAACTATTTTCTCAGTAAAATTCTTAGTTTATCCTATTTCTCTGGATTTTATTAATCATTGGAACAAAAATCTTGTTTTAAAGTGGAATAAATTGAGTTTTTCGGTTTACATTTTTCTGTTCTTGTTTTTGATGTGAAGGTGCCTTAAGTCTAGTATGCTGTTCAAGTGAAAATTTCGCTTGCATTCTGGGTATATAATTCTACACGGAAAAAAATTGTGGAGAAAATGTAAAATCAC
Source organism: Dioctria linearis (assembly GCA_963930735.1). Taxonomy (NCBI): domain Eukaryota; kingdom Metazoa; phylum Arthropoda; class Insecta; order Diptera; family Asilidae; genus Dioctria; species Dioctria linearis. The sequence continues at coordinate 185,807,159 of OZ005742.1, read as the reverse complement.
AAATTAAATAAATTAAACTGACTGAAGTTAATACACGTAAAATCACAAATTAAATATATGTGCCAAGTGGCAAACATTGAACGGTAGCAATAACCAAACTGTCAACTTTTCCGTGCGAAATAAATGTCTGGATATATAAATCGCTGCGAAAAAATGTTTCCACTTTATATTAGCGCCATTTGCATTCCACGACCTAAACATTGATTTTTTCTTTCAACAGCGTACTACTTTACGAAATCTCCAACCGATATTTTCGTGGCACTTTTCGCCCACATTTTTTTTTCGCTTTAACAGCGTACTAGGCTTTATCTGAAAATACTTTAGAACGATAAGGACAAAAGATAATCCATTAAAATTTTACTGACCCGACGAAGGGGAAATTTTTACTGCCATAATTAGCCATACAAAGTTCTAGCCAGAAGCATATTTTATGTCAGTAAATTTTGCTATTATAGCAGCAAATTCATACATATAACTACAAGCGTGGACGAATATAATTGTTTACACGCACACAAATTAAAAATATTTGAGGAAAGACACAGCACATCAGCTGGAATGTGTCAAAGTTTATTAAATTTTTTTAAACATTTTTTAAAAAATTGTTAAACATTTTTTTAAATTTTTTTATAAAATTATTATACATTTTTTTAAAAATTTTTTAAATCTGGAATGTGTCAAAATTTTAAAGGGAATATTTTGCATTCTCTATTGTATTCTGTATCTGTATTGTTCTTTAAAGTAGTGCCTTTTGTTATTCGATTTTGTCTCTTGTTATGGTCGTACGCGTACCGTAGGGGAGAGCATGTAGGATTCGTACGGAGGGAGCATTCGTACAGCAGTCATATCTACACTATTCTACATGTTGGCGCGTTTGTATTTGTGTGTGTATGAGGCCAACTATGCGCATAGGCTGACAGCTAAGTGCGGTGGCAGTGCAACAGTTGGCTTTGTTGGAGCAAGTCGATACGAATTTTCGCAAAGCGTAAGTAATTTTTCGATTCGTTTCTGAAAACATTGATTCGTAATAAGTTTTTCTAAGATTGTTATAGTAATTTATAATAGTTTTTGAATAAGTGCCTTAGATTAATATGTAAACATTCATTTTGGGTTAACCTCAAATCTTATCTTTATTTTGAATTTATTGTTGGATTGTTTTGGTTGGGGGACCTTCGTACAGATATGAGTGGGATGGATTCGTACTGTACGAATGCACCCCACGTTAGTTCAGAAAGTTTCTTCAATAAAAACATTATTATTTCAGGATCATGCCAAGAATATATGTAAAAAAAGGCACTAGAACGAGAGAAGTAGACGAAGATGCAATGAAGTCTGCGATGCAAGCAGTTTGAGATAAAACTTTATCTATTAGGAAGTCCGCACAAAAATACGGCATCAAACCGACAACTCTTCAAAGTCGCTTAACAAATTTCCATAAAAAAGGCTGCTGCAGAAAAGGAAGGTAACAACACTCCGTCGCGTGTTTTTTGTTCCAAGTTCACATCGAATCAAGTGTTCACTACCGAAGAGGAGACTCTATTGAATGAGTACATCGCGAAATGTTCCAAAATGCATTATGGGTTGACAATCGTAATGTGAGGAAACTGGCATACGAATTTGCAAAATTGAATCAGATGCATTATCCACCTCGCTGGAATCATAACAAAATGGCTGGAAAATAATGGCTTGACAGTTATCGTAGGCGAAACGCAAATTTAAGCCTGAGGAAACCTGAAAACACAAGTGCTGCACGATCTTATGGATTCAACAAGACAGCCGTAACTGATTTCTACGAGAACCTAGAAAAGGTTTTGAAAAAATATGCACTCACTGCAGATCGGATTTATAATTTTGATGAGTCAGGGATATCCACAGTGCTGAGCACGTCAAAGGTATTAGCGGAAAAAACCCAAAAACAAATTGGTCAACTTGTTTCCGCAGAAAGAGGTGAACTCGTAATATTCGGAGGAATTATTTCAGCTAGTGGTAACACAATACCGCCGCTATTCACCTTTCCCAGAGTACATTTCAAGGATCACTTTATGGAAGGTGCTCCAGAAGGCAGCCTGGGAATGACTGCAAAGAGTGGCTGGATAAACTCTAGTATATTTTTGGAAGTCCTGAAACACATTAAAAAAAACGTCCTGCTCTAAACATAACACTATTCTGCTCCTCGTCGACAATCACGAAAGCCATGTGACAATAGAAACGTTGGATTATGCTCGTGGTAATGGCATTATTTGTCTATCGTTTCCTCCCCATACAACACACCGTCTCCAACCTTTATATGTGGGAGTATTTGGACCTTTTAAGGCCGATCTAAAGATAGCGTTTAATGATTGGCATGTGAATAACCCGGGGAAAACTCTTAATATATACAATATTCCAAAACTGGCCAAAATTGCCTATTTTGAATCATTTAACTGCAAAAATATTGCAAATGCTTTTGAACAGACTGGGATATGGCCATTCAACAAATTGAATTTCAGTGACGAAGAATTTGCAGCTGTGCAAGTTTACCATTCCGATTCTGAAGCAGTCTCAGATGACAACATCCAACAAATTATACCTGAAGAAATAACTCTTACTCCACAAGATCTATCATCTAGATTGCCGCCTGCATCACCCTCAACATCATCTGTGGGATTAATAACGCCAGATATCATCCGACCTTACCCTAAAGTGGACAGGAATGCCTCTAAAAAGACGAAAAAAGGAAAACTGCCAGGAAAATCAAGGATATATACAGATACTCCAGAAAAAAATATACTGCTAGAAATAGAAAGAGCAAAAGAGATGAAGAAACAAGAGCAAGAGAGAAAACAAAAGGCTAAGGAGATGAAAAGCGCGTTAAATTTGCTATCAGACACAAATAAAAAAAGCAAACCAAAGAAAAAGAAGAAAACTGTAGAGACTGATAGTGAAGGTGAGACTGACATAAGTTTAAGGGAAAGTTCTTGTTCTCCATTAGAAGAGATGTCTGAAGGACCTGATATTGAGAACGAAATTCCAGTAATGACGGCAAACATTAAAAAAGAAAGTTTTGTGTTGGTGAAGTTCGAAAAGAAAAAGACTGTTTTATATTATGTTGGACAGGTGGTAACAAAATACCCCATTGAATATAACATTTCATTTCTGAGAAAGAAGCCGGGTACCTGGAAATTTGTTTTTCCCAATATCAAAGACGAAGGAACAGTTTACTTATCAGACGTGGTCTGTGTTTTGCCACCACCCAAATTTGCTTACAGCAAGAACAGCTAATATCTTTAGATTTGAAAAAGATCTTACTATGTATAATGTGCAATAATTACTATATTTAAAGTTGATTCTGTGTTAATTTTGAACTCATTAAATGTTTAAATTCATATAAAAAGCCTTTTTAATTACAATGTACGGAGGCTCCCAGCTATGTACGAATGTACCCAGCTCTACGTACGGAACTACCCCGCGTGTGGGCTTTTTTTGGGAAATTCATCATAGAATTTCCATGCTACTTTGTATTAACACTGAGCTACATTAATATTAAAGCCAGATATGTAGGTAATTCAGCAGCATTGAGATTATTTTGAAATATCTATTAGATTTACTTTTACATGACTTAGTGTAAAAAGTGTACGAATCCTACCTGCTCTCCCCTACTGCCAGAGCAAAATGCTACGTGGACGCCGCTCTGCCATTTTGTGACATACGACTCGATTGAACCTGGCTGGGACTTAACATCGGTAGAAAATTGGTGGAAGAAAAGAAGAAGAAGATGGGAGAGGCGAGATGGGTGACAGTCGGCGACTCTTGTCTGGGATATCAAAGTAGAAGGTTAAAAAGGAAGAGTTGTCAAAAAGAACTTAAAAGATCCGGGCACCGAGGAAATTTTAATCGAACCAAAAAAACGGAAAACGCATCTGTGAACGAGTAGGGCACGCTAGTTTAATCGAAAGTTTTGCGGGAAGAAAGCACAAACAATTTTTTGATCAGCTTACCTCAAGGAATCGCGTGGTATACCGGAAGGTATCTTGATCTGAATCACCCTGTATATGTGCATTTGGAAAGCTTTTGTTACAGTGAGCCCGTTTAGACCGTGCCATTTAGGACTAGTATTACGTAGTTCGACTTACGTAGTACTAATATTAAGTGGTCTAAACATGCCGTATTACGAAAAACTAGTCCTACTTTAATTCGGTTTCTGATGCGGTATTGACCTACAAAAATTAGTATTAAATGGAGACATTACGTCACATAAGGTAATGCGAGGCTGTTTGTAAATAGTGACGCCCTTATACATAATTAATAAATAATTGTTGCAGATTATCTTATAATGTTTTGCCATTAGCCTGAAAACTTGCATGTTTTATCTTGGGTATTTAGTAATATAAATAGCAGTATTTCCTCATTCTGATTTTAAATTTTCTTCTATGCTCCATTTTCTTGTGCATGCGATGTACAAACAAACTCAATATATTATTTTTCATTTTTCTCCTGAAATAGGACAATTTTGACAACTGTCAAAGCTTTAATACGAGCGGACTAAACAGCAGCAGGATTAGTACTACGTAATTCGACTTACGTAAAACTAGTCCTAAATAGCTGCGATCTAAACGTACTCACTGTCCTAATATACATTTAAATAATCAGTGTGATAGAATTCATAGATAGTACTACTTAAGAATACACTGATTAGTCTTCCTATTAGAGACTTAATTGATATCACATTTTAGAAATTTTCGAGATCATGTGATCATATATATATTTAAATTTATTGCTGTAACCTAGAAGGAATCCATATTGATAGGCGGTACTATCTAAGATTATTCTAATTAGTTTTACTCAATAGGAACTAGAGATACGTCTTATTTTGAAGTTTGGTTTTATAAGATACAGTTCAATTAGATTGTTATAGAATGGGTTCCTATTGATAGATGGTACTACGTAAGGTCACACCAATTAGTTATCCCACTAGGAATTTAATTGATATCTCATCTAATAAGTTTCCTTACTAGGAACTTAAATAAGGACCGCTATCGAGTGCAAATATCTAGTTCACGAATAAAGATATTATAACGATATGGACATTTAAGTTTTTCGTTCTCTCTCCCGGAGCCCTCACAATGTAGGTGTTGACTAGGTTCGCTACTCTACTCGACTTTTCTTCCAGGTCAAGGTTATCAACAGGGACACTGAAAACAAATTGCTGCCCTCAGTGTCGATTGGGTGGATGGGGCGACGGCAGATGAAGGCATACTATCTGCGCCTTCATGTAAGTATTGGTGGGTAGTGTAAAGGCACTTTCACATCAAACACAAGAATCGAAAAAATGTAAACCGAAAAACTCAATTTATTCCATTTTAAAACAAGATTATTGCTCCAATGATTAATAAAATCATGGGAAATACATAGGATAAACTAATAATTTTACAAATAAAATAGTATATTTATCTTAGAATTTTTAAGAAAACACAACTTTTATGATTTATCGGACGAATTTTTACGCCGAAAAAGTTTTACGACAGATAAAACATAAAAGTTGTGTTTTTCTTCAAAATCTGAAATAATGTGACTATTTTCTCAGTAAAATTCTTAGTTTATCCTATTTCTCTGGATTTTATTATAACATACTTCCATAACACTCTTTCATTAGATGGTGATACTGTAATGGAATTTAAAAGGAACAGCCGTGTTGTGCCATCAGTGAATGTTTCTCACAAAATAAAAACAGTACAGAAGTTACTAGTATTTGAATTAAAGCGAATTAAAAACTTTCTTATACAAATGTGAAATTACAGGCTTTCGGAAAGAAATTGTATAGAGATAGTTACTCTATTGATTGAAAAGGGTCTGGTCAGCAGTGACGGGAAGGAATAGGTACATAACATCACAACATGTCGAAAAGGAAATTTTGAACGGGTTGTATGTTTCTTGGGGGACGAGCCAATCTGGTTGAGTTGTCGAAGATTTTAAATCTTGATTTGAGCAAGGTGTGTGTTAGTTCAAATGTTCGAAGTTTGACACAATGTTGGATAGCGCAGTTAATTTTCGGCGATATATCAACCTTTGGAGCAATCCAGGAGCACGTTGAATAGAATTAATAAATATTAAAACAAACTGTAAAAATGTTTCCAAATTTACCATGGTTTAGTGAATAAATTTATTTGAAAAATAATTAAAATTAAAAAATTTAATTGAAATTTCATAACTCAATTCAAAAGTATTATTTACATTCTTACCTTTTTTGAAATCAAGATAAACCATACTTTCAACGCAAGTTTGCAACGAGAGCACTATGAGTACTTTCAAGTTATCGATATGCGTTCAATGCTTTGGAGATCTAAGTTATTTGGTTCATATGAGTACAAATATACCTACCTACCATGATCTGATGCAATGCCAGTGGTTAATGACATGATCGGTTTTTATAAAGACAACCCCACCACCTGACAGACATAACACAAGCTCCTTTAGCAGAATCAGCTCCTCATTTTGGGATCCAAACATATAACTCGAACTCATCCGAAGATATCTTTTTTTACTACAAAACTGTAGTAAGCTTCAAGCAAATAGTTGGTGTTGTAAGGATTTAAGGAGTGCAATTCAAATAAAATAATTTATTTAATCATATTCTCTTTCTAAGTCCCGAAATTGGGCAACATTATAGGAAGCCTCCGAGAGAGTTACTTTCACCAGTTACAACTACTCGAGGTAAGTGGTCAGCAGTCGAATAACTGATATCATATCCGGACAGTTCATCTAATACCTCAGAGTACTTCTTCTCCTCGTTGTTTAATCGTGGATCTATAAGAAGGGAAAACGTACATATACCTAGCTATATATATTATATAAAAACCACCTTTAATACTTCCTTAACAGCACCTTAAGAAGCTAAATAAAAAGCTAGCTCACTGGAGTCGACAAATTGCTTGGGAACATTTGTTCCCATCGTTTCATCCGAAAATTCTAGCGATGTATTGTGTTGTGGTGATAACGCTTCCATTATTCTTGTAATGCGAACAAATTCACCAGATCCTCTATAGATTGATTTTATGAAGATAGTTAAACGAGCACGGTGCTACTAATGTCACTCTAAATGCCACTTTTGGTTTACTCAAAATTACTGGACATTCTCGTTCCATTCGTTATCGTTATCTATTTAGTAACATCATGTTATGATAATTGTTTATACAAATCTTACCCATTCCTGATACAATAGCTTCTTTATCCTCATCATAAATGAACTGGAATGTAGGATCCTCCTTGATGAAACGTGCTATTGCTTTTGCAAAACTATCACAATCTTTCGAATTACTGTTTTTGACGTCTGACTAATTTTTGCAATTGACAATTTGATAAAATGTTACAAGTGACACTTCGCTATAAAAGAGTGCAAAGTAATAAGACCCTCTCAGTCACTTTGCTATGGTAGTATGTCAGAGCGATTGACTTGGACGTGAAGTCCACACTGTCAGCATGAACTGACAGATCACTCGGTGGACAGCGTTGACTGCAGGGCGGCATGCTAGCCCGCCTCGGCTATTGGCGGAGAGTGTGGGGAGGTTCCGCGAAAACCTGCCGCTGTGTCGCCAGCCATTTACAAAGAAAATCGTGCCTGGCAAGCCAAAAACCCAAGCACACACCCGGTACTGAAGGGACCATTACACCACCTACCCTTACCTTTAGTGAAGACGCAGTTGTTTTGCCTTTTCTGCTCGCCCCAACCACCCAATCGACACTAAGGGCAGATAATTTTCAGTGTCCCTGCTATGACCTAAAAAGAGAAGAGTAGCGGACCTAGTGAACCACCATATTCAGAGGGCTCCGGGAGAGTGAAGGAGAATAATAAAGAAACTTCGCTGTGCCATTACGTTATAAAAAAAAATTCCTTTAATAAACAGTATCCTATCAGTAATTATAATATGGAGTAAAAATAAAAGCTTTAAAAGCTACACTCTCATGAAGATAACGGTAATTGTTTTTATAGTTAATCATAAAGAATTGTTGAATATACACTTTCTAAATTAGTCAGGTGATTTTGACCTTATTCCGTAAATTTATTTCCTATTTCTTATTAACCTTTCTTCTTTTTTTTTCTTTTTCTTATTTAAATATCCTCTTTTTTTCTTTCTTTTGTTTACATATTTATATAGTTATCTATTGTATATAATTCTTTAATTTATTCTCTTTTTTAAAAATTGTTTAATATAATTGGTTCAGAGGCGTGCGAAGTGGATGACTCTACAATAAGCAAATTCATTTATATGCTCCTTTCAGATAATCGTCGTCACATATATAAATTTTTCGTCAAACCTGAGAAAAAGGGAAACTTTTTCTTCCTTTTAAATCTTACTCAAATTCGAAATAATATTTTGGATTTGTAATGTTAAGTGTCATTTTCAGTTCATTTTACGTAATGCAAGGCTTGCTGAACTGAACTGAATGAACATGGTACCCTAGGGAGGCTATGTCGCCGTAGGAATCCCACATGCACAATGTCTTCGAAAATTATATGTGTGTGGCTTCGCGTAGATTCCGTGCATAGAAGCCATCACGCATAGAAGACATCACCCTTCAAGGAGAAGCTCAAGCATATCTTGGATCACTCCTACCGACAATTGCAGCAACTGTATTTAAATTAAAGAATGTAGTGTATTATAAGTTAAATTGTTTCAATTATTGCCTAGGTGCCACTAAGCGGAACGTCCAAGGAGGCACCTCTTCGGGGGAGTTTCAACGAAGTAAGTTTTTTTTTCTTTATTATCTTAATACTTGATATCATATTGAATTTTTACTATATAATATTAAGAAAACATTTGTATATATACGCAATATTGTCCTATATTTCATTTGCAAAATAATAATTAATAAACTAATTAAACTGAATTAAAATATTCCGCGTTGGACCATATGTGCCCACTCAGTACGCCGTAGGGATATCAGAGTCCAATGGAATGTTACAAATTAAACTAAAGCTTCGCAATGTAAACGAGTATCTGTACTATTTATCCTGAAAATATAATACTTCAGTTTTGTACGATAAACTAGTTTTTACTGCATCCTTAGCTGAACGTATGACTATCTACTCTCCGCGTAACACCGAAATAGGAGCCAGGCTCAGAGTGTTTCTTCGATCGAATCACATTTTTTTCGTGATGAAGTACTTAAGGCACTTTCACATCAATCACAAGAACCGAAAACATGTAAACCGAAAAACTCAATTTATTCCACTTTACAACAACATTTTTGCTCCAATGATTGATAAAAATGATGGGAAATAGGATAAACTAATAATTCTAATAATATCGGTCGAAATTTTCCGCCGAAAGTTTTTCTGCCGATAAAAGATAAAAGTTGTGTTTTTCTTAAAAATTTGAAATAAATATTACTATTTTCTCAGTAAAATTCTTAGTTTATCGCATTCCCTGGATTTTATTAATCATTGGAGCAAAAATCTTGTTTTAAAGTGGTGTATAAATTGAGTTTTTCGGTTTACATTTTTCTGTTCTTGTTTTTGATGTGAAAGTGCCTTAACCAAAGCGTGCTTCTCCCTTTCTCTCTCTCGGATTCTCTCCACAGCAATGATGGTTGATTAGGTCTGCTACTTTTTCTACCCTTGCCTGCGTGAAGGCACAGATGGACTGCCTTCTACTGCTTGCCCCATCCACCCAACGATACTGAGGGCAGCTTGTTTACAGTGCCACTATGCTGACCTGAAAGAGAGGAGTAGCGGACCTGGTCGACCTTCACATTAAGAGGGCTCCGGGAGAGTGAGAGGGGAAATGAAAGATACTCACTGTGTCATTACGTTATAAGAAAATTGCTTTAATACACAGTATCCTATCAGTAATTCTAATACGGAGTAAAAATAAAAGCTTTAAAAGCTACTCTCTAATTTCACAAGCATCCCTTTTGGTCTATGTCTAGATATAGCCATATAATCAAAAACTATATATGTATCAATATAATCTATATTTTCTATATATATCCATATAATCCAATATAATTTAAGTGACAGGTACACAACTTCGACTTAGGTAAGGCCTGTTCCCTTTAATTTTTAATTGAAACTAAACTTTCTTCAAGAACCTTACACGCTACCTTCTGTCTCATTAATTAAAGAATCACTGTATCCGATAAGACTAAGGTAAATGCACGAAGCGAAATTCAATAGTACAAATGACTACTCTACGGTGCCTAGTGTTGCTAAGTTTGTTCCTATATCTACTTACAAGTGCAACAAGTAAACTATATGAAACATGTACTAATGTCGCTCCTATCTCTTATTTGATTACTATACTGATTGATGTTTTGGTATATGCATGCATACACATACATTTATATACCTTATTTCATAAATCATTCGTCACCACCGCGACAGCCGCTGGTCATCAATGCCCAGGCTCGTGCAATACAACTAAAAATTCTATGAGATTCAAATTCATGGTATCGAATCAATCCGGCTCTGACTAATAAATCTGGCGACCTGAGTTTAATGACCCGATTACCCGAAAATTAAGCATCTCGATGGGGATAAGTTGTTTTTAGATTAGTCGCGAAGTTATCACCTCTTGTTACACGGAAACACAGTCATAGATTACATATCACGAAAAGCAAAATATAGCAAGTAGAAAAACATAATTTTTGTTTTCTTTTCCAAAGCAATGTATCAATATAATTTAATTATATAAGATGAAAGGTACAAACTGGAATATAAGAATAAAACGACTTACTCTGGATCTTGTCCCTCGAAGGAACTCCCTAGAGGTGGTTATCTTATTGTTGAAAATTCTGAAACTTTACAAATTAACGTTATGTGGTTTCCCCTATGGAATATCTCATTGAGACTAATATCCGGCGGATTCGTGGGCCATGTTAGTTTGAACCTTTGGACTCGAATACGTCACATGTGCTTTAAGTTTTTGTTTCCTTTTTCTTTGAGGACCCGTGAATGGGCATCATTGGTATTCTCTGCACGTATATATATATCTATGTATGTGTATGTATTAGAATCAATTGGTGCTTGAGGAGCATACCTAAATTACAATAATTTTATAAAAAAAAAACAGGTTCACAAAATGTTTCACGACTTGAATAATGATGACACCGTCGGTCTTCGCTGCTGCTAATTGATTATGGGTACTTCTTTCGTTCATTGTCGTGCCTGGTCAAGAACGAATCCCCTTGGGATGCTGCTATGGGAAATGCCTCCCCATACTTGTTTGTCTTATGATATGTTCTAATGGTCCTCCGTGGTAGAAATAGTAACGAAAAGACACCGGAAAACCTTTACAATCTATAGGCGCGCAAAACGCTTCTATCACTATCCTTCACCGCCTTTTCTCGGTCTTCACTCGTTGTCTTGATTCCGCCAGATTAATCCAGCGTTCCTGCATCCAGAAATTTCCTTCAGCAGCTTCTTTTATCCAACCTGAGGTGTGCGATATAGTATTACACTTTCAATTTTACTTCGTGTAAACTCGATGTTTATGCTTAAATTTCTCTTTTTCATTTTACTTTCTGGATTCGTATGATGATGATCGATGTCGAAAAATTTCCACGATTAAAAAAAGGAATGTCACTTCTGTCTCTCACCATTGACAAAAAAGAACTCTCCTTCCCGGATGCTTCTTCTTCTTTTTTTTTGAGTCGTGAGTTCCGACGTAGATCTTTGGTGGCTGGCATAGACGTGCGCTTCGCTCAGTGTAACCGTGCAACATACACTACGCTAAGACCATAACAAACAATCGTTCACAAGCAGTAGAAGAGACTAATAATAAACTTTACAGGCAGCAGAACAAGGTATCATTCTTGGAACAGACATTGCCAATCGAATGAGTGATATAAATGCTAGAAACAGTTCAGATGTAACGGGAGCTGAAGTTGTTATATGAAAAAAGTCCCATTACTGAATACCAATGCCAACGACGCCGAATAGTGCCCAACTGATTTCGGAGAAAAATCTAAATAACTGATCAATTGATAAAAAATTAAGGTTCAGTGTATTGCTTTTTTCTCCATGAACCAGTGGTTCCTTTTCGAAAATTTTACCACATCCTTTTCTGTTTACGTCCCACATCGATAGTGTCTCCCCCCCCCCCATGTAAATTTATAATTTATATGAAAAATTGACAAGATATAATAAAATCCGAAAATTTGAGTTTACATTTTTTGTAACGGATATTGATTGAAGATAGCTCAAAAGACTCGAAATATTAAAAGGACACCATGTGTAAAAGAATTTTTCTAAAAAATGTTCACATTATCAAAATAACTAAAAACTGGGCAAATATGAACAAACATTAACCCGGATCTCATTGGATCGGATTTTTTGCTCATATCTCTGAAACCACTGGGTAATTTTTCCAAATTTCTTTCCAAAATCTTACAGGATCAAAAAACTTTTGTGCTACACAAACAAGGAAAACATTTATTAAAAGTCTTTCATTCATTTTTTTAATTATTTCTTTATTTTTAGGAATCTTTGCTGCAAGCAATTTATATGAAAATTTGAAGGGAAATGATTGGGTATGGAGGGTGGTATCACAATAGTATAAAAAACAAAACAAAACAAAAGTTTTATGGAAAAAATTAACCTAAATAAAAATGATTAAAAACACACATTCGCGCATACTTACATAACTCTTAAAGAGTCTCAGGGACATACATTAAGTCATTCGTTCTTCTGTTTGTATTTGTATAGTAAATTTCCATTTAAGTTATATTTAATAGTTTATTGAAATACGTTTTATATTATTATTTAACTTTATATACCTAGGCTAAAATTTAATATTTATGCGTAAAACTAGTTTTATAAGAGTTTTTCATCATATATATTAAGTGACTAATTTTATATTTTCTTCGCTATTATTTGATTGGTAGCATGAATTTTGAAGTGTTGTATCTCTCCTTCTCGTGTGTAATTATGTATGTATGGAATAGGAGTGTATTCTGTCAGTATTGGTATACTAATTTGAAATAGGTTTTCTTCTGTTTGTTTGTTCTGTTTGTTTGTTTCTTCTGTTTGTTTGTTTATTATTATTAAATAAATTTATGTATGCATGAATACAAAGTTGATAATCATTCTAAAATAATGTTTGTTTTGTAGATTAATTTTAACAAATTTTTAAACAAATACAAAAAACGAACAACAATCTCAAAACACAGATGGATAGCGTAAGTTTTGGTTTCAATCTGCCTTCAATATTTCTTTCGAGTATATTTAGTGCGGGGCAAGTTTTCTTACATATTAATGTAGTTACTATAAAAATAATGCTTTCAGCGTATATTTTTACTTACGATTTCGTTCTACACTAAGCTACGAACAATTTTTTGTGTTTGTTTTTAATTAGTACTATGTACCTAGTCTTCCCATAAATTCTGTCACAGCAATTAAGAAACAAAGTTAATTAAGGAAATGGGTACCAATATTTTGTGAAAAATGTTATCCATTTGTTAAATTAGAAAACAAAAATGAAAAATTGTCCACCAGTGCTTGAGCTATCTAAATTAATCAAAATTAAGTACTTCTACGAATACCATTCCTTAAGATATCCAACATTGAGATATCTTTAAGATAACATAATATATTTAATAAGCTCAAAAGAATCTTCAAAAATCATTAAAAAGGTAAAATAGCTGTGATGGGGGTGATTGTAAGATCCAAATATGTCAAAATTGTATAACTCACTCAGGGAGTCCCATTTATGACGTTTCTCATGCTCGTGAATCCACTCATGAGTGGCGAGCGTATAGTATTTACATAAATTTTATATGTTTACATTACAAACTGCGAAAAAGAGTGAAACATGAATCATACAATTTCTTTCCGTAAATAAATTAGAAGGGGGTGACTCATAGAAACTCATTATCAGCTCACTGAAGAGCATTACCAACATAAATTGTTGGTACTTCCTCAGTGAGTGAGCAGCAATTATCTGTGCACTTAAGAGTTGAGTTGCTCGATTCTCTACCCTGGTCAAAATAGCAGTTAAGGTTTACTGCGAAACTATGCCAGAAAATTCCGCCCAGAGAGACACATAAGTCTGAATTTTAAACTAAACACTGGACATAATAAAAGGAATATACATCGAGGATGCAGACATAAAGAAATATTCAAAAGTTGATGATTAGTTTTCTTCTAGCCTTATACGCTACGCAGATGGGCAAATTTTAATTTTAATTATTAAAAATATGCTGTCGACTATATGTAAAAATTGACAGGGCTTTCGTTTTACTTTACAAAATCTTGGGTATCTTGATTTTTGAAAAAATCAATTACATATGAATGAATGATCATAGATTTTGTCCGTCTGCCTTATAATATTCTAGGCAGACGGAGAAAATCAATTATCATTCATTCGTAATTGATTTTTTTCAAAAATCAAGCTCCCAAAATTTTGTGAATTAAAACGAAATTTCTGTCAATTTTTATATGTAATTGACAGCACATTTTTAGTAATAAAAATTCAAATTCAAAGGTAAAGCGAGTTTTGAAAAATTCAATTACGACCGAATGGTCATTGATTTTTCCCGTCGCCTAGGGTATTGGGGTATTAAAAGTAGATCTTTCTTAATTAGGTTTTCAAAATATGGGCCTGCCTCCAAAACTTTTCGCAATATTTAGTTATTTAGGAGAAACACCAATCCAGTCATGCGTTAATCAATGCTTGTCGTAAATAGAGGTAACTGCTTCGATTCTTGACTAAGCGTTTTACAAATGAATAATTTTTTTCGCATAATATACTTGGGTACTCCATTAATTACTTTCATTTTAAAGTTAACTACATACAATAAGTTACATCTAAGGTTAAAATAAGCTCTTTTAAAATTATTTTAAAGATGATGTTCGCTTCAAACGGAAATTTTTATTATAAGAAATCCCTCGAAATCGACCGAATGAGGAAATGAGGCAGTTTGGATTAGTAAGAAATTAAAAACGCTAATGATGGTTCAGTGCATATTTCGTGTAATTCGCTGCTGTCAGTTTTGAAATTTCGGACATACAAAAACTATTGCTGCACGTTTAGAGGTACGCGCAGAAAATATACAAAAATGAAGAAATCGTAGAAAAATAAAACAAGAAAGTCACCGCTGTTACGAACTAAGAAGACTCGATTCGAAATTTACTCTCCGCCCATTTACAGGCTGTTCTACCCAATGAAAAGCTTCCAATCGGCTAGTAATTTTTTTTTTTTTTTTTTTTTATATATTATTAAGCCAAGCTCAGGGGATACCCTATGATGCAAAGCACAGCGTGGCAGGAGGGAGATAGGGAAAGGATTAAGGGATATGAGGAGAGCGGCGGAGGTGCCGATGTATGTCGCCCTTAAACTTTCGCAGGTTGTATGCCAGAGGAAAGACAGAAGATGGTAGACTGTTCCACATTCGCACAGTTCGGGATAAGAAAGCATCACGGAATTTTAGTGTACGGCCGAAGGTAATCTGAAGGGTAAAAGGATGAGCGCGGGACGCAGCGCGAGTATTGCGTGCAGGAACTATTCTACAAGGGATCAAACTAGATATTTCATCAGAACATTGACCATACATATAGCGATAAAGGAGCGAAAGGCATCCAACATTGCGACGGTGCTCGAGCGAGTCGATATGACGAGTAATTGCCACATCGCCAATGAGCTTGCAGGCTCTCTTTTGGACAATATCCAATGAAGCTAAGGCTGTGCGACCAGCTCCGGCCCAGATATGGGAATTGTATTCCATTCTAGGTCTGATGTAGGACTTGTAGAGGAGCGCTATATTTGATGGGCTGAAATATTTCTTACACCTTTTCAAAAAACCAAGACATTTTGATGCTTCTTTGGCAACCGAGAAGATGTGATCTGTCCAGCTTACCTTACTGGAAATATTAATGCCAAGAATGCTTAGTGACGGTGAATCAGAAATTAATGCACCATCAAACGAAACGGGAGTGGTTAAGTGATGGTCTTGTTTTAATGAGATGAGACAGCTTTGGGTCTTAGATGCATTGAATTCGACGCGATTCACTTTGCCCCAAGCGAGAATATTGTCAAGATCGTTATTCAATGATCTAATCATGCAGTCTCGTTTAACCCATGTGGCGTTCCCTCTGGAATCCGCAAGGGTGTCAAAGGAGTATGCGAAATCAAGAGTACTGTCATCAGCAAAGCTATGGATAGGATTGAAAGTAAGGGAAAGCAGATCATTAGTGAAGATTAGAAATAGAGTCGGAGAAATAACAGAGCCCTGGGGGACACCGGCATTAATAGAATGAGGTTCAGATATAACGCCATCTAATACAACACGTATTTGGCGACTAGATAAAAAACTTTCAATCCATAATAGAAGAGGAGGGGAACAGGCCTTGGTTAGTGGCAAAAAAAAAAAAAAATATATGTAAATGTTTAATTCGATTTCATAACTCATCCTACAACGTGTGAAGAATACATGCTATTCATAACAACTAGCCTGTAGGTATGGGAAAAATAAGTAATCGCAATTATCTGTCTAATTAAATCATCACCCAATTATCATTAAGAATTTTATATTGATTCAAAAAATATCGAAAATCGTAACACTCCTCCTTTTGATTGCCTACTTTGATTTAGTTTATAAAAGAAAAATATTTTATGCATTTACTTGTGGCTGAAAAATAGCACATATTAGTGCTAGTATTAGAAGAGTTTTGAAATTTGCTATGCTACACAAACTTTGTTTGAAAAAAAAAGTAGAAATGTATTTTTACTAATGCTGAACCATTTATTCCTGCAACATCGCTCATTCTTTTTTTATGATTTGCAACTATGTAATGGAAATTTTGAGTATAAATTTATTTTTTGATTGGGTCTTTCCATAGGAAATCAATTTGATTTGAACCCGACCGTCACCAATGTCGTTATCACAGCTTATTTTAAAGAGGAAAATCTTTGAGGGAAAAAATTATAAAAAGGATCTCTTTTAGAAGAAGATAAAATTAACCATAATAAATACATCCTTTATCCTTGAATATCTCAAAATACATCCTCTTAATTTTTAAATTAATGCTCATAATGATGTTTTTTAAACAGTTAAATTTTCAAGTTGGCATCTCAATGGGTTTGGGGACGAGAATTCTTTCATCTGGTTTTTTATTGGAAAAAGATTTCATACAATTTTCTGGTATTATCCATGATTCGTGAAATTTTTTCACCAAGCACATAATCTTCTTTTCTTCTCAAATTGGACCCGTAAGAGTAACTTAAAACATAGAAAGAATTACTCCAATATCGGCTTCCGTTCAAAAGTTATTTATATTTTTATGTTATACGAAAAGTGAAAAGCTTAATTTCCAGAGCAGATATGTGTTGAAAATATAACTTTACAAGAACTACGACAGCATCAATTAGCTTTAGAATATACATTCATTATTGATAATGTGTTAGTAGGTACTCTTAACTATTTGAATTCGGAACTCTCTTTTTGAGTTCAGTCACCATTAAGCCATTGTAACGAGCAGACGTGAATAAATTGTATTTTGTAATCTATTCCTACCGGTGTCTTTATTTAATACTACCTTTCTTTATAATATGTGCATCTTGCAAGAGGAGGCCAACGCAGAACACCTTAACTCTATAAAATGAACTAAAAGTCATATATGTGTGGGAATTCATTAATAACTATTCGTAACTTCTACCCTACCAAACTACTTCTAACCACCAAATGAAAAACGACGGCAACACTGCAAATAATAAAAAAAGCTTCGCTGTCATTTGAAAGAAAAAGAAGAACATTCGATATTCAGCATTGAGTCAACGAAGAAGTATTTTTCTTGAACGTGGAAAGTAAAATTGAAGTAAATTCCAGTAAATGTTAACTTTGTCATTTTTTTTATATAAATTTCCATTATTACAAATAATTAAATTTAGAATCAGTGAATTAATAAACATTGTATTTTGAAGTTTGATTATTCGGTCTTATTAATTTTGGAAATCCCACAATTGGGGGCTCAACCAAACAACGCCAAGTGGAATTTTTTTTTTATCAAAAAAAAAATAAAAAAACTTGGTATAATTCCAAAGCAGTTAAGGTGTCATCAAGGATCAGCGTGGGATCAACATCAAAATTAGCGGAACATCTAAAGAAAATCAAAAAAAAAAAAGAGGATTGGCATAAACTTTTGAAGGTTAAATACAGTGGTCAGGTACAAAAAGATAAATTCTAATAAAACCGTAAGTGGAAAATTTTCATAATTTTTTTTTTGGACAAATATATACCATATTATATACAGTGGCAATTAAACCCAAATTTCGTGGCAAAGTTCAACCGCGTGGAAATAATTTCCGCATAATCAGGTTATGTTATAATAATACCGCTATTCTAAAATATCAGCGACACACAATTATTTTCGACATTTCAATTCTTCATAAAAACCATCGACAACATATCGCCATTTTATTATACCTACATACAAACAAAAATTTTTTTTTATATAAAAAAAAACAGGGAGCTGTACAAGTCGCTGAAGATTTAATTCTAATATTAATATTAAATCATTAAAATTTTTCGTATTT
Source organism: Dioctria linearis (assembly GCA_963930735.1). NCBI lineage: Eukaryota > Metazoa > Arthropoda > Insecta > Diptera > Asilidae > Dioctria > Dioctria linearis. The sequence continues at coordinate 185,788,656 of OZ005742.1, read as the reverse complement.
TATCAAAATAATCATCATCCTTAAACATGCCTGACGATGGTAATAAACAAACTGTGGAAGAACAATTAAATCTATTAAAAGAAGAAAATAAAAAACTTAAAGAAAAGTTGAGAAAACAGCAACTGGAAAGAGAATTGAAAGAAAAAGAAATTAAAGAGAATGCAGAAAAGGCTCAGAAAAAAGACGAAGAATTGAAAACATTACACAAAATAGTACAACTACAAACAGAAAATAAAAAGCTGGATACACAAATCGTAATAACAAATGAACAACATAATAAATTAACAACTAAAGAAGAAAAACCAGAAATAGACAAGTTAACTGCAGAATTAGAACAATTAAAAGTAGAAGTACAACAACGAAACAATCTTGAAAGCACAACAAACGAAAAACACGATAAAGAAAGAATTTCGTTCAAAGATATATTAAATATATTACCTGAATTCAGTGGAACTGATGAATATGATGTCGAATCATGGATAAGAGATGTAGAAAATACATCAAAAGAATTTAAATGGAGTAACTTACAACAAACTATCTTTGCTAAAAGACTACTGACGGGAACAGCAAAACTGGCTTTACGATCGAATCCAAATCTAAATAATTGGGAAGAATTAAAAACATTTTTAAAACAAGAATTCAAAATTAGAATAACATCAGCAGAAATACACAAAAGATTATTACATAGAAAACAAGAAAGAAATGAAAATATACAAGAATATTTTCTGAAGATGAGAGAAATAGCGGCAAGAAATCCATGTATAGACGAAGAAACGATAATACACTATGTAATAAAAGGAATAAACGACAATCCTAGAAACAAAAGTCTACTATTTGAAGCAACAAATTTTGAAGAATTTAGAGAAAAAATACCAATATATATGAAATACAAAGACAGTTTAAAAAGTTTATCAAATACAACACAAGAATATACAACAAGAAAACCAGATATACAAAAACATGATAGCCAATCGAAAGTTGTACAATCAAGATGTTATAATTGTGGAAAAACAGATCACTTTAAAAATGAATGTCCACAAAATACACCGAAATGTTTTAAGTGTAATGAATTCGGACACATCGCAAAGAATTGTACAACAAAATCAATCAAATATATCGAATCTGGTAAAGATATACAAAAAGTAATTAAAATAAATAACGTAGAAATTTCGGCTTTAATCGACACGGGCAGCGACATCAGTATAATAAGAATTGAAGATTTTCACAAGATTAATGCACCAGAAGTAAACACATCAGAGTGCAAAATACAAGGTCTGTCAGGTGAAACAATTGAAACACTAGGTTCTTTTAAAGCAACTGTACCACCCACAGTTTTCCAAAAATATATAAATAGAATATTTCAACAATTAATCGAAAAGAAATTCGTTCTGGTATATATGGATGATATAATAATACTTTCAGAAAACTACGATGAAGGAATGAAAAGATTAAGAGAAGTCATGAAACTAGCCGAAGAATATGGATTAGAAATCAAATGGTCTAAATGTCAATTTTTATGTAATGAAATTGATTATTTAGGATTTAAAATAAATGATGGTAAAATTACACCATCAGAACTAAAAACGAATGCAGTTAAACAGTTTCCAGAACCAAAATCAGTTAAAAAAATACAAAGTTTCCTAGGTCTTACAGGATTTTTTAGGAAATTCATAAAATCATATTCACTGATAGCCAGACCATTAACGAACTTATTAAAGAAACAATCAGAATTTAAATTTGGTATTCAAGAAAAACTAGCATTCAATCAACTTAAACAATTATTGTCGGAACAACCAGTACTCACGTTGTATATACAAGATTCGGAAACTGAAATTCACACGGATGCGTCGAAATGGGGATTTGGTGCAGTTTTATTACAAAAAAGAGAAGATAATCTGTTTCATCCAGTATGCTATCATAGTAAAAAAACATCACCAGCCGAAGAACGGTACAGTAGCTATGAACTAGAAGTTCTAGCTATAATTTCAGCACTCAAAAAATTCAGAGTATACGTTCTAGGAATTAAGTTTAAAATATTTACAGATTGTTCAGCATTTAAGCAAACCATGGAGAAACAAAACATACTACCACGAATTGCAGGATGGGCTTTAGCCTTACAAGAATACGATTATCAGTTGGAACATAGACCTGGCGTAAGAATGAAACACGTAGACGCATTAAGCAGAAACCCAGTCGTAATGGTCATAACAAATCAATTTTTGAACAAAATAAAACATGCTCAAAATAACGATACAGAATTACAGCTAATAAACAAAATATTAGAAAACACAGAAATCTACGACGGTTATTTTAAACAAAACGATATAATATATAAAGATGGTAAAGACGGTAAATTATTATGTATCCCGAAAAATATGCAAACTGAAGTAATTAAAAATATTCACGACGATGGCCATTTTGGGTACAAAAAAATGAAAGACTTAATAAGCCGAGAATATCATATATCTCGTCTAAAAGAAAGAGTTGAAAATTGTCGAAGAAATTGTGTCCGCTGTATTTTAGCAGATAAAAAAGCAGGTAAACCAGAAGGGTATTTAAGCCCAATTCACAAAAATGAACAGCCACTAGATACCTACCACATCGATCACCTCGGTCCAATGACGAATACCACAAAGAAGTACTCATACATTTTATGCGTAATTGATGCTTTTTCCAAATTTTGCTGGATTTATCCAACAAAATCAACAACAACATCAGAAGTATTGCAAAAGTTAAATCTACAGAAGGATACTTTTGGCAATCCGAGAAGAGTAATTACAGACAGAGGAACAGCGTTTACATCAAACGAATTTAAAGAGTACTGTGAAATAGAAAATATAATTCATTTGCAGATAGCCACCGGTATTCCAAGAGGAAATGGACAGGTAGAAAGAATCAACAGAATGATTATACCAATCCTAACAAAAGTTACAATAGATGAACCAGCGAAATGGTATACATACACCGGAAAATTACAACGTTGCATTAACGCAACATATCAAAGAAGTATTGGAATATCGCCATTCGAATTATTAACAGGCGTACCAATGAGGAATAACGCAAATACAACATTAGCCGAAGCAATAGATGAAGAATTCAAAAATGCATTTATAAACAATCGTGAAGAATCGCGTGAAACAGCACGAATAAATATCGAAAACATACAAAACGAAAATCGGAAAAATTATGATAAAACGCGAAAAGCTGCAAAAAATTATAAATTAGGAGATTTAATTGCCATAAAACGTTGCCAATTTATAAATAATACTAAAATCTCTACTAATTTTATAGGTCCATACAAAATTACAAGATGTTCAGAACACGATCGTTATCACGTAGAAAAAGTTGGCACACACGAGGGGCCAAACAAAACAATCACAAGCGCTGACAATATGAAGAGTTGGTATGACATCACTAGCACCGACGAGGAGGAAGACTTCCTGGGCTTCGAAGAAGAATAGTACCAAAAAGATGTTAAAAAATTTATACTAAGATTTTAAAAGATGTACCAAAAGATGATTCTAAAAGATGTACCCAAAAGATGTTAAAAAAGTTTATACCAAGATTTTAAAAGATGTACCAAAAGATGATTCTAAAAGATGTACCCAAAAGATGTTAAAAAAGTTTATACCAAGATTTTAAAAGATGTACCAAAAGATGATTCTAAAAGATGTACCCAAAAGATGTTAAAAAAGTTTATACCAAGATTTTAAAAGATGTACCAAAAGATGATTCTAAAAGATGTACCCAAAAGATGTTAAAAAAGTTTATACCAAGATTTTAAAAGATGTACCAAAAGATGATTTTAAAAGATGTACCCAAAAGATGTTAAAAAGTTTATACCAAGATTTTAAAAGATGTACCCAAAAGATGTTAAAAAGTTTACACCAAGATTTACCTAAAATGAAGACTTACCTAAGATGATAAACAATTTCTTAAAATAAAGTTAATTACCAAAGATGAAGAATACTTACCAAAGATGTTCAAAAAATTACCAAGTTACCTACCTATGATGCCTAATAATAAATTCACGTAATGACGTCCACAAATTTCATATTTTCGAGGGCGAAAAGACTATCAGGATGGCCGATTGTGGGAATTCATTAATAACTATTCGTAACTTCTACCCTACCAAACTACTTCTAACCACCAAATGAAAAACGACGGCAACACTGCAAATAATAAAAAAAGCTTCGCTGTCATTTGAAAGAAAAAGAAGAACATTCGATATTCAGCATTGAGTCAACGAAGAAGTATTTTTCTTGAACGTGGAAAGTAAAATTGAAGTAAATTCCAGTAAATGTTAACTTTGTCATTTTTTTTATATAAATTTCCATTATTACAAATAATTAAATTTAGAATCAGTGAATTAATAAACATTGTATTTTGAAGTTTGATTATTCGGTCTTATTAATTTTGGAAATCCCACATATGTTATAATTAGAACCAAAGTTCTGATGTTTTTAATATAACACTGCAGACAAAAAATCGGCGAATTTTAAGGATTTCAATGTACCTTAATTTAGCCAGCATGCGTAGCAGAATAAAAACAAAAAGTTACATTCTTATTTCAAACTACTTAATATTCAGCAAAAAAAAAAAGTACGAAATTGGTGATCTTCGAGTTGGTAAAGTGCGAATTGTAATCGATTTCCTATGGAATAATGATCCTTGATAATTTTAAACCATGTCTAATGTGAAAAGAAACCAGCCTAAACAAAAGATTTTGTGAATGTACAGAAATAATAATTATAAGTGTAAGTCGACAGAGAGAAAAAATATTATCATTGCCGTTCATTCCTGACTATGAATAGCAACAACAAGGAATGTCCTTAAAAAATAGATTAGATAGCCATAGATAAAAAAAACATTTTTACCATTTGCACGTTCATCTATACAATTGAGACATAATAAAACTTGAGGAAACTTCTTTCTCTCATTATACTAATAGAGTTCAATACAAACATAAAATTTATGTACGGACAAGTCAGATGAATCACCTGGTTGGTACCAGGTACAAAACAACAACAAAATACAGAAATGATTTCAAAATATAGTGAGTGATTAATATCTATAGAGGATTTCCGCCTGAGATATTTGCTGTTCAAAATTCTCAAGTCATTTCCCCATTTTGCTCTTTGACAATTGACGTGCTTTCAAGATTCAGTGAAGAGTAAGTCCTCTGATACCCGAGTAGATATGAGACTAATCAGTGACCCGTACTAAAAATAGGTTGGTACTCTTTTAGAACACAAGTCAGACTGTAAAGGAACGATGTCAGATGAAGTTGAGTTTAGCTCAACATTCGCTATACATGAAATCAATTTTTGCATGTGTATGGGACAGTGCATTCTTAATTATTGGCAGATACATATAATTTAGTAAACTATCTTGTTCTGCTCTCTCTCTCTCTCTCTCTACAACAGACTCGAAAGAACACAGCCAATATGATCTTAAATTTATGACGAATGAGCATCTCTTTAAAAATATAATTCTTATGGTTTCCATTTCGATCATCTTAATTAAGAATTTAACTACATACATAGTAGTGCAAGCTATACAATAATTTCAAAACTATAAAGTATTGCGATATGAGTACATAACTGTTTGCAATATATATAATAATATTACTCTAAGTAGATAAGCAATATATAAAGTAAACAGAAATCACATATTCATTCATTTTGCTTGCCAATTCGACAACACACCTTACATACACTACTAAAAAGCTACAAAGAATTATTATATTTAACTATTAAGAAGAGGCAGAGACAGAAATAGAAACTATTCCTGTCCCTTTCAACTTACAAATCAAATAAGAAGGCTGCTCTAAAAGGATATTCACAATTGAATACCATGGGACATTATCATGACATATAAAAACGACGAAAATTAGCCAAATCAAAAAAATTAAATATTTTCTTAGAAAATGTACAACTTTGTTCACTCGGACGCTCTATTTGTTTTGTCGGCGATTGTTTTAAGAAAACTAAAAACACTAAAAAAATTATATATATGTACATATATATAAAAAATATTGAATATTGAAAATATACTAAAAAAAAAAAAAAAAAAAAATGAAAGAGAGAAAAAGTGGAAATAAATCATTTAGAGAACGACGAAAACAATTGAATTAATTTCATTAGTCTTAATCCTACCGAGATATATATGGATTGTGTATGTTATATAAGAAAGTCATTCATTCGGCATTTTTAATCACAATTCTTTGAATCTTTCTCTTCACGGACTCATTGACGCCGATCTTCTTTTCTAGTCTATCGAAAATTCCCTTTCGAATATCAGATGAATCCTGATCTTTGGAAGATTTTAATACTACGCGTCGATTAGATGAAGTAAATGCATTCCCACCACTGCTGTTACAACTTACTGATTTATCTGAGAGTGTAACACCAACAGTTTTTAACGGTTGAGGCGAATGTGGTGGTGATGGAGTATCAGCCAAAAGAAGATCTTCTTCTAGTAAATCATCTTCGTCTATGATACTATCTTTGCTTATATCTGTCTGAACTTTAATTGTCTTTTTAACCACTACTGGTTTAATAACAGCCATGGAAGTTGCCGAAGTAGTACCAGTGCTGGCATCTTTTAAAAGATGATCGGTTATTGTACGTTTAGTTTCGGGTAAAATTTTTGCAGTTGGTATGGTTCTTTGAATTGACTGGTGTTGCTGTTGCTGGTGGTGATGGTGATGATGGTGGTGGTGGTGCTGTTGTTGAGTTTGTGGAATTAATGGTGATTTTGACGTCTTTATCATCGCCTGCGAGGCAGCGTCCGCTTGTTTTTTTTTTAATGATATTATTTTGCTTCCAGTAACAATTACTGGCGTAAGTTTTGTTGGTGGTAATGGATCATCGATTAAAATCGGTTTTTCCTAGAAGTTAATTAAAATATTAATTTTGAGCTTTTTATATATAACGGAATTATAATTGTATAATTTTGATTTGTTAATAGGATTAAATAAATTGATGATAAAATGATCAATAACGGATTTAATATTGCATTCGGAACTTTACTTGGAGAGTATGGTTATCCCGCCTACCAGAGAAGTTCGATGATAGGGTCACGGTCACCCAATTGACCATACGAATACTTTTTATCAAAAGCAAGTGTGAATCATATGGTAGCAAGAATTTCTCGTTGCAATTTTCAAATTGGGTGATTATTTCCCTTTGTCGCCGTACGGCACTTGGATAAACCAAGAAAAACTTATAGGTGGATTATTTCTCGTCTACAGAACACTGAAAATAATTTCAATGAAATTCTAAAATGCATTAAAAATGCAGAAAAAATCTAACTTTTCGACCAGCTATCAGAGAGGTTTCATCAGTATAGTTATTTCTGATCGCCTAGAAGTTCGATGATAGGGTTACCCAATTGCCTGTAGCATGCTCAACCCTTTAATAACTTCGGACGGAAGTTGATAGGCCTCTGAACTCACACGCACACACGGTACGAACTAACAGCTTAGAATGTTCTATACGTCGAAGTAGAAGAAATGAATTCAGTCATTCAGTTTTTAGTCGTCAGCGTGGTTAGGTGGTGCTTGGGGGCTTAAATCGTCCGAGTTTAGAGGTTAATCATTAGTATATTTTAACAGTATAAGTATAAGCAATAAGTTGTATAAATTAGGAAAGTGCAATTTATTTATTGCTTCCTCCTCTTTCATCGCGGTGGTGGTCGCCACAAGCTGCCTTCGTCGCCGTCCCAGCCATTCGCTACATTGGTGAAACCGAACAAAATACACGTAAAAAAATCTTATTTCCGATATCATATTCAGCTGAAATAATAAGCTCTAAAGTACATAACGGCGGTAAAAAAAAACAGAAAAAGTTAATATCCGCATTGTGAACTCCGTAGCTAACAGTAGTATGTTCGTGTACTTCTCGTGCAAAAACTTTCTGGGTAAAAACTTACTCGTGTGGTGAAGGAAGAATGTAAAATGTATGAAAAAGTAAACGAACGCTCATGCAACTTTGTGAAAAACAAGAGGAAGAAGTGTGGAATAACATTTGCGAATTGAGTATTGTTTTATTTTTTTTTAACTTGTTGCACTATTGCAAAGTCCCATGACACTCGACATTTTGATTGCGCTTTAAAAAGTTTTCAGAAAATTACAATATATATGACATAAGCAAGAAACGTTTAATGCAAAATAAGAAATGTTACAACTCAGATTAAATCTTAAAAGTTTGGTCATGATTTGCAGTTAGACAATTGTGATTATAGTTATGGATGCCCAAACTTTTAAGATTTAATCCGAGTTGTAGCATTTCCTATTTTGCATTAAACTTTTCTTGTTTATATCATTGAGAAAGAAAAAAATTATTTTTTACTTTATAGTCCATTTAATTTGCAAAAGTTATTTATTTGAAAAGTTTTTTTTTTAATATATTTTATTTTCTAAATTTTTGTCATATTCTCGAAATTCGACTCTTGAAATTCGACTCTCGAAAATCCATACTCAAAATTCGAGTTTCGAAACTCGAAAATCGATTCTCGAAACTCGACTCTCGAAGGGTGGTAGTTACCACCACCACCAGCCCAAAACCCCCCAACGTGTAAGAACATTTTATCCCAACGAGTAGCTCCCCATTCACGCATTCTAATTAAAAAACCCATGTAAATCCATCCACGTTTACTACCCTATAATTCTTCCGTCATGAACGGGAATCTCAAAGTGTGGTAGTTACCACCCCCACCCCAAAACCCCCAACACGTATGAATATTTTACCCCATCAGAAAGCTTCCCATTCACCCATTCTAAATCAAAAACCCCATGTAAATCCATCCACCTTTACTATCATAAAACTCTTCCGTCACGAACGGCAATCTCAAAGTGTGGCAGTTACCACCCCCACCCCAAAACCCCTAACACGTAAGAATATTTTACCCCATCGGAAAGCTCCCCATTCACCCATTCTAAATCAAAAAACCCCATGTAAATCCATCCACGTTTGCTACCTTAAAACTATTTCGTCAAGAACGGCACTCTCAGGCGCTCAGACACAAACTTTCTGAGTCAGGGGTCTGTAAGTTGATAGAAAGTTATTGAAAAAATCACCTTCCTGTGACAGCTGTCAATTGCCCTTGTAAGAATGGTGCAGTAACTAGAAACTTCGGGTAAATTCATGCGAGAGGGGAAGCTGTGACGCATGCAAAACTCGTCTAATTTTGTGTGCACGGGAAAGTAAACGACTGGAAAATGTGTAAGTTTGTGCAAATTCATTGCAATGCATTGTCCCAAAACTGAGTACGCGAACAGACCTAGTATTCGTCAAACGGCACTGCATCCACGTAACGCGGTTGGTAAGAGAAGATAAAGCGAAGCAGCACACAGCACATTTACATAAACCCAAGGTATTTCCATTACGAACCATGTTCCCTTATTAAGTGACGTAATATTGCGAAATGTATAGCAAAGTACGGCATATAGAACACAATTCTCTCTCTCTCCACTGTCTTTCCTATAAAAATGCATATACATTAGTCACCAAATTACGTCACAGGCTATCAGCTGCAATGTGTCAACATTTTAATGGGAATACCTTGTCTTCTATATACCTTGTTATGATCGTAGCGTATTGCATATAGCAATATGCTACACGAGTAAAAATGTAACATGTACGCCGGCCTGCTGTCAAACGGACAGGTCGAACTCACCACAAGTCGACAAGAAGAGCTTCCTACTTTTGGTTGAGGAAAAAAAGAGGAAGAGGGTTTTCCTGTCAAGAGGACAGAAACAAGATTTTGTTTGGTGAGGAAAGTCGAGTGAAAGTTTAGTTTTTCAAGAAAAAAGAAATCGGGAATCATCAAGCGAAGTAAATTTATTCACCAAGTGAACACAACTCATTGGCTACAGGCGACTTTCATCGAGAGTTTTGCAAATCCAGGTTTATTGGAAAATAATGGCCTGTTAAAAATTGAAGCACATCGGCATCAACTCGAATGTGAGGTAAGAGCAACGAATCTATGTCGAGGTAAAACCTTTAATAAATTTATTCCAAACAGATTAAGAGAAAGCGTCACATATGAACGGACTCTCTATCTCTAGATCGATGGCGCCACTGATAATTGTCCCATTTTGAGACAGGCTGAACAGGATTATGGCTGTACAAGACAGAATCTTGGCCGGGATAACAAGTAACCACAGCAAACATTGGTATTATGCCAAGTGGTCCATCGGATTTAAACCATTAAGCGAATTTTTAGAAATAATTACAGTTATAAATACATATACAGTTATATATACATTTTTTTCGTATGATCCCCTTGGGCAAGAATTATAAAAGTTAGGATTCTTGTATTTGCCCTAAGACGAATAGTTTTAGAAGAATTGAGACCGGGAAGAGTTATCGGAGTCTCGGGAATATAGATCTGTTACCCGTAATGTCAAATTATCAGATTTGATTGATATTCATATTGAAAAAAAACTGAACTTGGTTACTTATTATAAGAACTGTTCGAGCAAAGTAAATTTAGCATATTTGTAAATTTTGGGCAGTTCAGCTCGCTGATGGTCTAGCGCTCTTGTAATTTCCCAAACAGTTTGAAAGAGAATTTAGATCAGATTTTTTTTGCAAGAACACGGGGAGTTAAATCGAACAGCTGATTTCGATTACCTACGCTACGTTTCATATAGGGGAGACAACATTGAAAGTTGTGTTTTATTATTAAGCCTTTGACGTTTTCCAGTAATAATTTGAAAATATCTCGTAGTTGTGAGTGTTACCTTTACTTTCGTATGCTTAGGTTTAGCTTATTGTCTAATAGAAGGTTGCAGCTAGCACAGAAGTGTTAACTATATTATGGAGTTTGTTAGAATAATTGGAAATTAAAAAAAAAAGAAAAAACAGGAAGTTATATTAGTATTAGGTTACGCTCTTACCTGGTAATTCGTCCTATCTCCTCCTATAGTATGTGAACGATTTAGGGACGATTAAAATAACGAAAATATTATGGGTCTCATTCGCCAAGCATTCATAACTGGCATAACAGTAGTCCTTTTTATTTGAATTAGGGCTTATAGTAGTATTCTGGGATTAATCTTATCAGATTTTTCGATTGAATCTGACTCCATGTATGATTGGGTGACGAATACGACACCAAATATTGCAATCATCTTAGCAATAACCTTTTAGGCATTGAATTAGCGCTTCACCAGTTTATCTTTTTTTCCGGTTTCGGCCTTTACTTGTTCTCAATAAGAAATGGAATAATTTTTGTCTTCAGCGAGCGGGCTCTTACCCAAGAAGTAAGAACTCATTTAAATGTCACAATTTGGTTGGCTTACAGTTTAAATAACATTCTTATACAGTTTCCGATACAATTTTTTTGAAAGGGAAATGATTGTCCATTTTGACTCTTAAAATACGACGAATTGATTATCTACAAAATTTTCATTATTTAAAATTTCATGGGTATTGCATTGACACTGTCCTACTTTATACCTCACGTTCTACAAACGAGCTGAAGCGCCAAAATGACACTGAATCCCTGCTATCTAGGTGTAGTTAAGAAAAAGTACAAAAAGAAATATATATTCACGAAAATAAAGGGATGTATTATAACGTAATGATGTTCTAAACACTTTTATTTCTCCTCTCACTTTCCTGGAGCCCTCTCACATGAAGGTCTATAGGTCCGCTCTAGTCTCTTTACAGGTCAACAAGGGACTCTGAAAAATCTTGCCCTCAGTCAGATGGGTGGTTGGGGCAGGCAAAGAAGGTATACCATCTGCGCCTTCAACATGGATGTAGGTAAGTGACGTAAAAGGTGACTGAATGTGTGCTGGCTTTTGTTGGATAGGCACGATTTTTTTTTTGATTATGGCTGACGGCAGCGGCAGATTTTTTTTCGTGGAACCTCCCCACACTCTCCGCCAATAGCCGAGGCGAGCTAGCGTGCTAGCTGACTCAGGGCCTCAATCCAGTGAAGATGGGAGGAAAAGTTCGATTCGAATTTAATTCGAGTCCTTAGTACTCGGCCCAACACGAACCTATTGTTCGGAGCATTTTCAAAATTACATAACAAAATGGCGCCCAACGTGGGGTCCGACCAGGTTGGGTCACTATAGTCTGAAGGTAGCTTCTACTGGGGACTGAGACTTCGACGATTCTTAGTTCTAGCTAATAGCTAGTGCTCGGACTCGGTGTCTCATATCAAGTGGAGGCTGGTGAAGACTTGTGATCTAATCATTTTGTTGTCACTTTTCTTTCTCATTTCCAGCATTTTTCATTGTTATGATGTTCAGATCTCCTTCTGTGTTCTGAAAATTTTCTTAGTTTATAAATAGTATTGCGATCTTATAGTTTCGGTTGTTGTATATCTTTCCCGCTGGTCTTCAGCCAAGGAAATGGAGGGTGGCCGCAATCATTCAAGTTTTTGGTTCAGTTTCATACGGAGGCCAGCGTATATTGGTCATCTGGCTGGACAGGGTCATGCATCTGGTCAACCTTATGCATGGTTCTGCCTAGCTGGAGAGGCAGAGCTGTAGAGCAGTCCGGGAGGGGAAGGAAGGGGATGTTGAAGGATGGGAACGGCGCCGGAGACCTTCAGTGATCAGGAGGTGGCATGCTGCTAGCTGCCTGGCTGAAGAATCTCTGGTGGCGCTCTGAGTCTCTGGCATCTCTGACCAACCTTTCTTAAGACTTTCTGTGAGGAACTTGAACTCGTGTTGGAGTTTTTTTGTTACACTTCCGCACACACAGTACGTTACTTGTCTGGATAGGTCCTGAACCGAGGAGTGGAAGGGAAGAGGTGTTGAACAAGAGGAGCGGCTTCAGACACCCTCAGTAATCAGGAGTTGGCATGCTGCTAGCTGCCTGGCTGAGGAATCTCTGGTGGCGCTCTCATCTTTTGGCATCTCGGACTGACCTCTCCCCGGGTCGTTTGTTTGAAATTTTGTTTTTATTGAGATCTCTAAATTTCCACTTACGTATGATGGGACTTCATGAGGGAGGATAGCTTTGGCGGAGAGAGAGAGAGAGAGAGAGAGAGAGAGAGAGAGAGAGAGAGAGAGAGAGAGAGAGAGAGAGAGAGAGAGAGAGATAGGAGATAGAGAGATAGGAGATAGAGAGAGAGAGCGATAGGAGAGAGAGAGAGAGAGACAGGGTCTATTCAAATGGTCGCCAATTTGACACTTTGGTGCAGCTCAAAATAGCGATTCAGGAGGAATGGCAAAAAATCGGCATATCCACTCTTCATTCTTTAATAAGTCGCTTAATTGGAATAATTATTAATAAGGGCGGACGTATTAATTATTAGAAATAGGTTTAAAGTAATATTAATTATGAGATAAGCTATATGTTAATCCTTTAAGTCTTTCTGGTATAAATATTTCGTTCATGGTTCTGAAACATTTAATATTTTAGTTAACTTAAATTTAAAATAATTACATGAAGTAATGTTATTAATTTTGTTTTTTCAATAAAAATATAATGGACACAAGATTTTGTTAAAATAAATTTTTATTATGTACTTATTTGGTGATTACGTTTGTCTGGTATAATTATTTCGCACACTGTATTATCGCACGCCATCAGTTTTTTTGGAGCAATTCAACCTGTCAGAATCAAGATTTTCTTTATTAAAATTTTAAAGATTCAATGCACATGTTAGAGGTATAGATTTAAATTTAACAACCGTGTGGTCATACAGAATATGTATTTCCTTCATTGCTAATTTTAAAATTAAAAAATAGAATCCGGTGGCACAGTGGTACCTCTCGGGGGCGCCTCGGCGAAGGAGCCTCATCAACCAGAATTATGTAAGTGCTGCCAAATTTGTATTTAAATATCTCTTATTGATTTTAGATTTCATATGGGTCTGACTAAGTTAGCATTTATTGAACTCAACTCTATCTATATATGTATACAGAATAATGATTTTTACATTATTGTTAGAAAGAATCTAGAGGAATAATTTAGTACCTATTAAATTCTTTTCCCCATACATGTATATAGGTATATAGAAGATTAATTTTTATATTATTATTAGAACGAATGTAGAGAAGTAACTTAGACCTCATTGAATTCTTTTCCCAATATCTATACATATATACATTATTACTTTTATTGCTATTAGAACATATGTAGTGAAATAACTTAGTTCTTATTGGATTCTTTTCTCACTATATATCTATATATATGAAGTAGGTACTAAATTTTTTGATTACTACTAGAAGGAATGTAGTGAACTAAGTTCGTTCTTATTGAAAATTTTTCTCACGATATATATATATATAAATTAACAAAGTTTTTATTACTATTAGGATGAATGTAGTGAAATAACTTAGTCGTTATTGTCTTCTTTTTGCCCCGTATACATATACATAGGTGCATATGACATATTACTTTGTATTGGTATCAGAATAAGGGTAGCGAAATAATTTAGTCTTGGTTAAGTTCGTTCCTCGCTACAAATATATATCTATTAGTACTTGACTGTATCGTTACAATAAATAATTTTTATAACGTGATGGCACGGTAAAATGTCTTGATTTCCCCTCTCACTCTCCTGGAGCCTTATCATGAAGGTTGGTTGACAGGTCCGCTACTACTCTCTTTTCAGGTTAGCACAGGGACACTGAAAACAAATTGCTGCCCGATGGGGCAATGGTAGTGAAGGCAGAACATCTGCGCCTTCACCAAGGTAACGGTAAGTGGTGTGAAGGTCCCTTCTGGACTGGGTGTGTAGCGACGGCTTTTTGTGTAGGAACGAATTTTTTGTATATGGTTTTCCGTGGAACCTGCCCACACTCTCCGCCAATAGCCGAGGCGAGCTAGCGTGCCGCCGTGCAGTAAACGCTGTCCACCGAGTGATCTGTCAGCTCAGGCTGGCAGTCCAAATAAATCACTCTACTATACTTCCATAACAAAATGGCGCCCAACGTGGGGCCACCTCAGTTGAACTTCGGTGGTCTAGCTGTGACTTTGAGTGATACGATCATCTGGTATTTGCTAGTTGATTGACCTCAAGTCTCATATCCAGTGGAGGTTACATGCAGACCTGAGTCTGACTGGTGGTATTTTTGAGTAAAGTATCGTTTGTCTAGTTTGAAATGATAAAGTTTGAGATTAAAGTAAAGTTTTCGTGAAGTAAAGTTTTTCTATTTTGACTTAGATTTTTCGTATTGTAATTTTAGTACCGTAGAGTTTTCGATATTGTTGTTCTATCTGAAGTTCGGCTTCAGGGTTGACTTTGGTCAGGCCTCAAGTCTGGAATTTTTGTTTTTGAATTGTTTATCTTTCCCGCTGGCCTTCTGCTATGGAAATGGTAGCTGGCCTCACGATATTTTTCGTTGGTGTTCTCACGGAGGCGTATCTTTGCTGGCCTACAGGATGGACAGAGTCATGAATCTGTGAGATGACTTTTTGGCATTTTGGCTAAATAGTTGACCATACTCATGGCTTTGCCCAGCTGGAAGGGTAGTTGGACATCGCGATCGAACGGGGAGGAAGGAAAGAGGTGTCGAAGGAAAGAGGTGTCGGAGGATGAAAGTGATGCTGGAGACCTTCAGTAATCAGGAGCTAGCATACTGCTAACTGCCAGGCCGAGGAATCTCTAGCAACATTTTCAGTCTTTGGCATCTCCAACTCGACTTCTCTGAGATTTCGTTGAGAACTCAAACTTTATCATGCACATATCCACACTACTTGCCTTTACTGTGTATTTCCTGACCTGAATTTTTGAGAGAGTGGACCTGGGAGACCTTTGTCTTGAGAGTAAGCTTTTGGAGGGGGAGGAGAGACTTTTACAGTTTTGATCTAGTTGTTGGCATAAAGTGAGTTTGGCTCACGGAGACTTTAGTATTGCTGTGTTCGATAAGAAGACTTTAGCTCAGAACAGTTCTGTGGATTTTCGATTTTTTTATTGTCGAATACTGAGGCTAGCTCTTTGAAACACCTAGGCCGTTTTTTTTTAACTTTGATCTTTTGAGATAGTGTGAGTTTAGCTCACGAGAGATTAGTAAGAACCTTTCTACCCTTTTGCGATTTGGCGTGTAGCTCATAGTGAATGTTCACGACTGTGGAACACAGTTGTTTTTGGTTGATTTTTTTGAAACCGTTGCGATGACAAACATCGAATAATTTTTGAATTCCTTTATCTGCTAGAATTAGATTTGGTAGGGCTCTATAAACTAGAGCTCACATTAGATTTTTCTGCTTTTTGATTAAGTGACAACACAGAAGTTGCATATTCTATTTTTTACATCAGCCCTCTGTTGGAAAAAAATTTCTAAAATTTCCGAACCAGCAAGATTCCGTTGCCTTGGCTCTGATTATCCCGGACTTTCGTCTGACTTTTCAAACTTTGTATCATGGCAACAGTGAGAACACCACCTCTCGTAGCAGACAGTCCGACCAAGTTGCCTGTCCAGTGTAGCATCTGTCAGGATGGAGACTGGTCCCAATTGTCCGAATTGTAGGTGTCGTCTCACGCAGTATGACTTCCCTGTCTATACAGGGGCCGTCCCGAAAAAGACTATTACTAAGTCTGAAAGTCAGGAGCCTCGACAGCCCGTGCCAACGTTCAATCTGCCCCCGCTGACGATTCCACAAGTCAATCGTGGATCCTTGTCACCGGGTTTACAAAACGTACACTCAGCAACCTTTTTGACATCCGAGTTCTAGAGTGAATAGTCCAACACACACTACCCATGGTCAAGGCCTGTTAGCTTCGGAAGCATTAATGGCTGGACTTAGGGTCCAGATGCAAGACCTGATACGAGAAGGTCTCACGCAGAGTATAGGGGCTATGGGGGACGAACTTTTTAACCCTCGTCATCACCCAACTTCGGCGGCACACATTCCTCCGGTAGATACTACTCGATAGGTGCGTCTAGAATACAACATAGACCAAGTAGCTCACAGGAATCAATGCTTAATAACATTCCACAGGCACAGGTATATCAGAATGAATCACGTCTTCTTACCAAATAAAATAAAATAGAATTAAAAATTGAGAAAAAAATTGATGATGCCATGAATAACTTTAATTTTCGTTCAACGGTTTGTGAGAATCTGGTTAAGATGCTGTTCGAAGTATGTGTGTATCAGAACTGAAAGATCTCAGGTGCAAGAACAATGTATTGACTAGAGAATGTGAAGACTTTCAGCGGCGGGCGAGGCTCTGTGATATTGTTATTAGAGGAGTCCCTCAGATAGATGAAGAGAATCCCCTGGAAATCGTGAAAAGTATTGCTAAAGTGATTAAGCATGATTTGTTCCAATACACTATTATAGCGCGATTTTCCTGCATCGCAGAGCAAAAATTATTCTTTTCTGTACTGAAAAAATATGGAAAGCCGCTGAAGCATTGGTTATATCTCTGAGAGTGTTGTGTATGTCAACGAGAGCCTCACACAGGCAAAGTTTCTATTACGTCGCACTGCACTACGTCGGCGACGAGAGAAAAAAGTTCATTCAGTGATGACTCGTAATGGGCACGTTCATGTTAAGTGGAAAGCCGATGATAAGTACAATTTCATTACTAATGCTGATCAGATATTAGCGGAGAAATCTATTTCGGTAACTAGAATTTGCTATGCTTAGGCGGAGCAAGTATTATACAATTATATGTCTAGTTTAGAAACATTCAAATTTAATATATTCAGTTGGAATTTTTTTGTTTATTTTTTTTTTTTGTTTTTAATTTTATTGTTTACATTTCTTTTTTGCTATTCATTTGACAGCAGTGCGTTGTATTGAATTCAGTAATTACTACCTTTAAATGCATATCATGGACTCGATTGCTTGTAAATTTTTATTGCGCGTATGTGCTGTATGTGGGCCTTTTTGTTCATTATCTATCGTAAACCTGAATTAGCATCGATTTGCCTCTTATTTCGCACTGTTTGTGGCCTGTATCTCATGAATCTTGGATAACTTTGATCCTCTTGACAGGGTAGGAGCCTTACTGATATTTTGTAATCACTCCAAAGGTTTTAATGTTGGTCACATCAATGCTCGTAGTATACGTGGGAAAATTGATGAGTTGAAACTATGTTTTCAGTGTACAATTTACATGCGATCCTTGTAAGTGAATCGTAACTGCATCCCGAAATCCCTTCTTTAGTCTCGTTTGATGGCTACAACTTATTCAGGGGTGACCGCTGTGATCGCCCAGGAAGTGGGGCTGCCATTTACATTACTAACAAGCTAAAGGCTAGAGTTATTGGTTACTCCAATTCTGGGGTACTAGATTTTATTTGTATTGAAGTGGACATTGGCAGGCAAAAATGCGCTCATGTGCAGTTTATTGCCCACCTAAAACTTATAACACTGGAAATTTCGCTGATTTTATAAATACTTTATCTTCGATTACTCAACGTTATGAGCATGTAATTGTAGGAGGTGACTTTAACGTTGACCTGCAAATCTTGAATAGCATTGCTGACTCATTTGTATTTGATATGCAATCCGCAAACCTTAGACTATTCAATTCAATATCAACCTATTTTCGTACATCAAATCCATCACAATTGGATCTGTTCTTAGTTAGTAACCACTCTAGTATTTTATTTAACAATCAGTTAACACCACCTAGTATTCTGGATCATGACATCCTATTCTTATGTTATGATTTGGAGCTAGATCTAATTGATCCTAAATGGACTTTTTCATTTCGTGACTATAATCATATTGACTCCGAAGCACTATTCGAGGAGTGGTCTGTTACGCCATGGGATTCAATAGAGCAATTGAGCTCGATTGATGACAAAGTGAATTGCTTTACAACGTTAATAAATTATTTATTCAATAAATATGTCCCAGTTAAGATAAAAATAATTAAGCCCTACACTTGCCCATGGATGAATCAGCTAAGGTGCTTGAGAGTTAATGTACTGGCAAATGCAGGATTATCTGAAGATTAACAACTTAATCTGTGAGTGAAAATCGGGCTTTCGATCTGGCCATGTGTGTGACACAGCCTTACTCAAAGTAAGTACTGATATCCGAGTAGCCTTGGACAGTAGTGAGATTTGCATCCTAACTTTAATTGATTTTTCTAATTCGTTTGATAGTGTCGATCATAGCAAACTTTTGTGTAAGCTCTTAGATAATTTCAATTTCTCTTCACCTGTTCTGCGGTTGCTTTTTAACTTCCTCTCTAATCGGTTTCAGAGGGTTGTACTTGATAATGACATATCGTCTGATTTACTTCCACTAGTTTGCGGTGTACCCCAGGGATCAGCCCTTGGTCCCTTATTATTTAGTCTCTTCATAAATGATCTTCCGAAAGTTTTACAAGATGTACGTACATATACATATGTATGCAGATGATGTGCAGATCTATCTGAGTCGACCAGTTGGGCTTAAGGAAGATTGTGTAGAGCGTATTAACAGAGATTTGGATAGGATTTTGCAGTGGTCCATATCTAATAAATTAAAGCTAAATGCGGGAAAGTCACAGTGCATGGCATTGGGTTTCGAAGATCAACTGTCTCTTCCCACTGTCTAGTTAGGTGGGAACATCTTGCCAATTGTCGACAAGGTACGAAATCTTGGAATTATCCTTAATATTCATATGAAATGTTGTGATCACATTAATGCTTGTTTGGCTAAAATTTACTTTGGCTTACGTCGCCTGTGGTTATTTGCCAGCATTCTAAATGTTAGTATGCGTCTAAAGCTAATAAAAACTCTCCTCCTACAGTATTTCTCTAGTGGACGACTAGTCTTTAGTCGTGTGGACTCTGTCTGCCGTAGGAAGCTATATGTGGCATTCAATGACTGCATAAGATTCATTTATGGACTACGCATTTTAGAAATAAATTAGTAGGCTGCTCTCTCGAAGCTCATGTTAAACGAATTAATTTAATTTTCTTGTTTAAAATTATTGACAACGATGCACCTGGTTATCTAGAAGAACATATTAATTTTCTACTGTCTCGGAGAGGTCACAATTTTTTGATTCAACGCTACCGTACATCTATCTTGGAGGGTTCCTACTTTGTCCAGGCGTTTCGATTGTGGAACGCTCTTCCAGGTAGTGTTCAGTGGGCAGGCACTCTCAGTGCGTTTAAGAGGCATCTCATATCTTATGTTGTTTAACTCATATTTCTTATTTTTTTTTTCTTTTTTCATCGATTGAGTCCACATGAAGTTATGCTTAAATAGATTTTAATTTCATGTTTTTTATAATTAGTGCTAAGTAATTTCTGGATGTTGACTTAGCGTATACTCTTGCTGCTTTTTCATTTATATTAACTTTTAGTCTCTCTGAACTTTCAAGAAAATTTTCTTAAATTATTTCTATTGGTACTAGTATAAGATATCTATCTCTTGTTGTACCTTTATATGAATTTATGAATAATAATAATAATAATAATAATAACGTGGGAGTATATAAAGACCGCTCTTCTATCTGAATGGGGAGTTCCCAAGGATGATTTGAAGGTGCGAGTACAATTAATGTCCCGTAGACACAAAACTGATGAGTCCTTTGCAACGTACCACCAACATCTTGTGCAGTTGCGTGATCAGCTACAGACTTCAATGGCAGATAGTGAATTTCTGGAAATAGTTACGTCTAACTTATTGCCCGAGATTCAAAACAAAGTTTGTCTGCACCCTACCAACACTATAGGACAGCTGCGGACTGTGACGGCTAGTATCCTGAACCCGTACCGATTTCATCGAGTGAGTGAAGTGGAGGACGCCCAAAATTTTTATCCTGATGTATCCATGTTACCTGGGAATGACAACAATATCATAGACCTAGCCGCGGTCACGAACAGATCAGCATCAATTTGTTGGAATTGCGATCAGCTAGGCCATTACTATCAAGACTGCTTGCAAGTAAGACAACAAGTGTTCCGCTATGGATGCGGACGCAAAAATGGCCTCAAGCCAAACTGTAGACACTGTTTGCAGAAAAACGAGAGACGGGCCAGGCATCACAATACCTTTTCTCGACCGGACACGTAGCAACGAATAACAACAGTTGCGACTACTCCAGTTCAATCTTCGAACAGGGAACACAGTCCGCACCGTCAACAGAACAACTCGACAAACCAATAGACTGTCCGTTAATATCATTCAGTGACTCTGGTGATATTGATCATCCATCTAACAATCTAAATAATTCAATGATAAAGACGGAGAATCTGATAGACTTCTCTGCAGATTTTCAAGCTCCCGTTTCCACCTGTAGAGAGCTCACGACACTGATAGACAGTTCCTTGCAAGTCTTTAATTTTTGACGTCCCATTAACACCAGACGCACCTTCCTCGAGCAATGTAACTGGGTAGGAGGTTCAGTCTCGTGGCGTTTCTATATTAAAACGGCCACCAAGCTCTGTTATGACGCGTGGGCGTGAGCCTGTTTTATATCCGCTGACGCCTTAGCATACGCGTCTGCAGAACTACCATGCAGTACGAGACCTCATCTTCTCCTCAGTAGCTGAGCTAGTAGGAATCATGTATCCTGACTTAAACCTTGGACAAAGAAAGAAACGACCGACCGTTCGTTGGCGGGAATACTGTCGACGAATGAAGCATGAACGAAAGAAACTGGCACATATTTCAGTGTCGATGCCCGATAACATTCGACCGTAGGCCGAAGTAAGACTGCTCGGGCGAACTGAGACTGGGTTACTTGATAGTGGTGCCACTGTCAGTATCCTAGACCAGGGAGCCCTAGAGAAACTATCTGAAGCAAATGTTGAATGGAGGAGGTATCGTAGATAGGTACAATGACGACTGTTCATGGTCATGTGAACTTGGACATCACTTTCCTGGGCTCATACAGGCACTATATCTGGGAATATGCTTCTGACGTCTATTTGGGTTGGCTCCAGATGTCCTGGGTATAGTTGCAGAAGTGATGCCAAGCCAATTAGCTGCCGCAGACACTGACTGCCATTTCTTTCGGTTCAAGACAGTCAACGCTTAGAAACCACTAAATAGCTTTTTCCTTCCTTCGCCTCTTTGGGCTTAGGAAAAACATCCTTGGCCACTCACAAGATCGAGATGAACGATGCTACTCCGATAAAACAGAGGTTTTATCCGATTTCACCGGCAGTGCAGAGTTTTATGGATGCTGAGTTGAGGCGAATGCTGTCACTGGGAGTGATAGATGAGAGCCAGAGTCCTTGGAGCTCTCAAGTTGTTCTGGTGCGGAAGCCTGGACAGGCTTGGCTTTGTTTTGACGCCAGGAAGGTCAACTCCGTTACCAAGAAGGACGCATATCCGCTACCGAAGATAGACGCACTTCTGAGTCGACTTCCTCCGGCAAACTACATCATAAGCCTGGACATCAAAGACGCTTTTTGGCAGATCCCACTAGACACTGAGTCCAGAGAGAAGACCGCATTTACAGTACCTGGTCATCCTATCTGTTCACCGTGATGCCATTCAGCCTCTGCAATGCTCCACAAACTATGTGCCGCCGCATGGATAAGGTCATTCTTTTCGATCTTCGTGAGAATGTTTTCGTCTACTTAGACGATTTATTAATACTGTCAGCAGACTTTGACTCTCATCTCATTCTACTATCCCGTGTAGCGGATTGTTTGAGGAAAGCTGGCCTCACTATCTACGTAGAGAAGAGTAAGTTCTGTATTACAGAGACAAAGTACTTGGGTTTTATTGTCGGAAAAGGAGGAATAAGAACTGATCCCGATAAAATTTCAGCCATAGTTGACTATCCGTCACCTAAAACTGTTCGGCAAGCCCGACGCCTACTTGGTATGGCGGGATGGTATCGTCGATTCATTCCGAACTACGCTGATTTAACTGCCTCATAACTCACACTTTGAAGAATCCTAGTCAGTTCCAATGGACTCCCGAAGCTCAGACGTCTCTGGACTTACTGAAGCAGAAACTTACCTCTGCTCCATTGTTAGTGAGCCCAGACTTCACAAAACCATTCGTTATCCAGTGTGATGCGAGCCAACAAGGTATTGGTGGAGTGCTGTTACAACTAGATGACGATGGCCACGAGAAGCCAATAGCCTACGTCTCGAAAAAGGCACAGCGAAATGACACCGTCACAGAGCAAGAGTGATTAGCAGCAATATTCAGCGTACAGAAGTTCCGGCCTTTATAAAACTCATGCCATGGCTGATGTCCCAAAAGGACCTCAACGGTAGACTTGCCCAGTGGAGTTTGAAGCTTCAAGGTTTTGACTTCACCATTGAACACCGAAAAGGAAGCCTGATGCCCTGTCACGGATTCACTGTGATAGCATCTCACCATCTGAAGATCCGGAAGTTGACCTCAGTTCTTCATATTTCAACTCGTTGGAATATGAGGAGCTGAGGCAAAAGGTTAAATCAACTTCTGATAAAGTACCAGATCTTTGCGTCAGGAATTGTTTCGTTTATATTCGGACTGTTCCGAGATCAGGCGATCCAATTCAGGAGGAAGAGGCTTGGAAGCTTTGGATTCCGCGAGGGCTTGTCTCCGTGGTCATTTCAAGTGCGCATGATCCGCCGCTGGCTTCACATGGAGGAATAGGTAAAACTCTGGAACCTTTAAGACGACATCTGTACTGGCCTCGAATGACAGTCGATGTCAGAAACTACGTAGACGTCTGTGACGTGTGTAAGGAAACTAAGGCCACCAATACTATTCTTAGACCACCGATGGAAGTTCAGTCTGTGACAGAATGACCTTGGAAAAGGTTGTATATAGACTTCTTATTGACCATTTCTCAAAATTCCCGATTCTAAAACCGATGAGGAAAGCATCTACTCTCAATGTATGTCAATTCATCGAGACAGAAATATTTCATGTGGTCGGAGTTCCGGAAACGATAGTCTCAGACAATGGAGTCCAGTTTTTCTCGGCTCAATTCGCCAGCAGTCTACTCGCCGCAAGCAAACGTCTAAGAGCGAGTGAGCAGGTCTCTATTGGCAGGGATTAGGGCATACATCCGGAAGGAACACACCAAGTGGTATGAGAAGTTAAGCCATATAGCTAGCTCACTTAGGAGCTCAATCCACCAAGCAACTGGCTTCTCACCCTACCGAACACTCTTCGGTCAGCAGATGGTTGACCCCTATCACATCCTTAGGAGTCTTGGAACTCTTAATGAACCTCGAAGAGTAGATGCTGAAGACAAGCTAAGATTGATCCGTGCGAGAGCGCAGGAAAATATGAACTACCCGTTCGAACAGTGTTCAGGAGCTTATAATCTTAGAGCGAAGCCTGTTAGTTTTAGACAGACGGAATTTCATACAGAGTAATTTCCAACAACAGATTAGTGGAAAGTTAGGACGTAAGTTCTTGAAGTGTCGAATTAAAGCAAGAAAAGGAAACTCCCTCTACGAGCTTGAAGATCTGCAGGGAAAAACATTAGGTGTCTATCACGCAAAGGACTTCAAGCCCTGATCGAGACCAATTTTACTGAAATATCTGTTATACTTACCTGTTGTAGATTGTCATCCTGGTAGCCCTAAGGCATCCTGCCAGCTTAACTGGTAAACTATAGGATATCGCGCAGCGCTCCTATTGCCTCGTCAATGGTGGGTGATATTCCTGTTGGAATGCAACCTCGTCAACCTGTCTGTCTCTTCTCTAATCGGCAACAGTCGAACAAAACAGAACCAAGACTGATCCTGGTATCCCTAAGAAGGCATCCAGCCAGCTTAACTGGTAAACCACAGGATTCCAATGTGCCTTCCCAGCCTACCGACCGGTATACCTCTTGCTAGTAGACTCACTTTTCCACACGCCCTCGCCTGACAATGCGTCAGAAGAAATTTCGGAATTCTGATTCAACAAAGGATGTGTCAATCTCATCTCAGAACGTGGATATATTCTGCTGCGACTAAGAACCATTAGAATGAAATTATAATTCAACAAAGGATGCGGCAATCTCATCACAGTACGTCTACAGTTTACTTGGCGAAATGAAAGATGCTCCTGAGACTCTTCTAGTAGTGCCTATATGGGACCAGTTATCAGGGGATTTGGTAAAAAATTCGTAATATTTCGACAAACGGAAGAAACCTATAAGAAAAGTGGTGGGTTCAATAAATAAAATTACAAAATTTCAAGATTTGGAGCTGATATGCCTGACGTCGATATGTGTCTTGGATGGCGAATGACACATTATATTGATCCAAGAATTGAAGCTGTTTCTAACCTAACTCTGTTGCGATAGCTCGCCATCAGTTTTTTTGGAGGAATTCAACCTGCCAGAAGCAAGATTTTCTTTATTAAAATTTTAAAGATTCAATGCACATGATAGCACTTTTGTCACATATCCGTAAAAATCAGCATTTATAAATATTGGTATATCGTAAACGCCAATTTTTAGAATTAACGACAATATTTTCTTGCAAATTGCAATTATTTTTGGCTGAGTATTGATTTGTCGTACGTATATAAGTGACAAACATACGTTAACACAAATAAACATGTATTCAATTTTGTTATGTCGTACGTGCATAGAAAAGGAGGAAATCAACATACGACAATAAAATAAAAAAATATTTTAGACTTGGTTTGTCGTACGTGCTTATAATTTTAAAAAGTATAAAAACATTGGTGACGGTGCATTTCCCTTTGGAGTGGCTCCTGCATCGCGCAAAACAAAAACAACTGCCCTGCTTCATTTTCTTCGCAATCAGATTAATCTGAAATTTATTGAGCAAAAATCCTCGACGAAATGCTTAATTCAAGAACTTGACTGCGTCCATAGTGTTATAGATAGAAACATTAAAAATCTTGAAATCTATAGCCCATTATCCCTACTAAGATATCTTAAAATGTCTTATGTCGTATAAAAATGTAACGCTTATATTGATTCAAAGGCAACCATCAGACCTTGAAAGGTACTGTAACAAATCTTGCAATTAGCATTTTGCACAAATAGCTTTTACAAAATTAAAATTTTTAAGATAAGAAAGATCTGATTTAATCTCACTTCAATTTAAAACTATAATGGAAGAGACCTTGGTTATACAAATGCAGTGTTTTTCAGGCAGAACTCGCAGCGATTTATCAGGCGGCAACATTGGTATCTATGTGCATAGCGTCCTCATGGCACATATGCATATATACTGATAGGCAGGCAGCCATCCAGGCGCTGGATGCTGTGCTGGTAAAATCAAAATTGGTGCAGTTATGCAAGACTAACCTTGAGGTATTGGCTACAAGGCACAAGGTGACCCTATACTGGGTACCTGGCCATAAGGATATCTCAGGCAATGAGATGGCTGATGAGCTGGCCAAAAAAGGCTCTGAGTTGGATAGCTCCGCAACGGTAGCTTTTGTGAGGATTCTAATCGGAGCAATAAAAGAGGAAATCATCAGGGGCGCCTATCAAAAGGCAAGCCTCCAGTGGACCAACAGGGATACCTGCCGTATTGCGAGGCAATTGTGGCGTGCATATGACAGGAAAAGGACAATGGCAGCAGAACAAACACCAGGAATCTAGTAAGGGTCCTTACGGGTCACTGGGCCATAGATCACCATGCCAGAAGACTGGGGACACCGGCGAACGATTTCTGCAGGAGCTGTAAGACTCGGAGGAAATCGAATCCCTCCAACACGTGCTTTGCGAATGCCCCGCTCTGATGAATAAAAGAAGTAGGCTACTGGTTAGCTACTTCTTTTCAAGTCTAGGGGAACTACAAAACAAGTAATTTAGATGTGTCCTGAGTTTTCCGAGCGAAGCAGGATGGATCTAGGTAAAGAGTCTTGGAGATATCTTGAGTTCCCACATGCTTAGGTGATTCAAGAGAACCAGCCGTGACTGCACTTAGACGTTTGGAACGAAAGGTTGAAAGGGATTCCGAGTTACACAAACTTTAAGTTGAGTTCATGAATGAATATAAAACCCTAAACCATATGGAATTAGTGTCTGATGAAACTCAAGGAAATAAAGAGTGCTATTATCTTCCACATCATGCGGTACTTAAACCTAGCAGTACAAGCACCAAGTTGCGTGTGGTCTATAATGCATCACAAATGACGAGATGTTCCATCGCTAAACGATCATCTACACACAGGGCCTAAGCTACAAAATGTTGTGTCCAATGTTATTATGAACTGGCGTGTATACCTCTTTGTTTTCTCTGCATCATTGAGAAAATGTTCAGGTAGATGTCGGTGGATCCAAACCATCTGAGCCTATTCGTTGCTATTGTCTGCTCACCGTTACTTACGGTACTGCCTGTGCACCGTTTCTTGCCTGTCGAACTTTGTACAACTTTCGGATGATTATGAATCTAAGTTTCCATTAGGGGCAACTATTCTTCGCAAAATTTTTTATGTAGATGACGCACTCTTGGGAGCTTTTGACCATTCAACCTCCCTGCTCACAAGAAATGAATTGCGATGATTGCTATAACATGGCGGTCTTAAACTCAGGAAGTGGCCTTCAAATTGCCCTGATTTGCTTGCTGATATACTTGAAGAGGATAAAGAATCATCGAACTTTGTACGAGATGTTACAGATGAGCAGTTCAAAAACCTTGGAATATATTGGAATCCAACGCTTGATAAGTTTACATTCCAAGTTCGCCTGCAGGCATTATCACTAAACGAAGTGTTTTATCTGACATTAGCCGACTTTATGACCCTCTGGGATGGCTGTCGCTTGCAACAATATTAGCAAAGATCTTTCTGCGTGGTTAGCTAAGTTGGAATGGGATGATGTACTTACACCTGATCTACTCAACATTTGGTTAGATTACAGGCAACACCTAGAACATATTTATACAGTTACAATCAACAGATGGATTGGGACAACTGAATCAAACCTAGCATTAGAACTGCATGGATTTTGCGAAGCTTCCTCGTCAGCTTATGGAGCAGTCATCTATTTGCGCATCTTTCACGACCTTGGTCAAGCGCAATTATCTTTAGTTGCAGCCAAGACGAAAATTAGCCCACTTAAATAAAATATAGATTCCTCGCTTAGCATTGTGCGGAGCGACGTTACTTGCTCAGTTGTTATCATCAGTACAGAAGTCGTTAACTTTAAAATGTGTATCTATTTACGCCTGGTCGGACTCAAGACTTAACCATTGTGTTAGCGTGGCTGAAAGATCATCCATCTAGAGGGAAGACATTTATTGCTAACCGAGTATTACTCATCCATGAAAGGCTTCCCAATACGATATGGAATCATGTTCCCGCTCATGACAATCCAACGGATTGTATCTCACGAGGTGTCGCACCATCAGAGCTCAAACAACTTCACCTATGGTGATCCGGTCCAAGATGGCTGAAAAGGCATTCTACTGAATGGCCAAAGTACATACCGAAGTCATTGAGAGGTTCAGACCTTGAAGAGAAACGGGAAACATACACTCACATCATACAGCAGAATGATACGTCGTTCGACTTAGTAAATCGAGATTACTAATAAAATGCGCTCTTTGCTTAAGATTTCCTAACAATGCCCTATCTAAACCGATAAAACGAAACTGTCGTACTTTCTCCTCAAGAACTCAGCATGACATTAAGCTGCTTGATAAAGGTGACTCAACAATCGTCCTTTATGGATGAAATAAAATGCATATCAAAAAATAAATCAGTATCTGGTAAAACCAAGCTTCGAAATTTAAACCCGTTCTTGCATGCACAAGGAATTTTAATAGTTGGTGGACGATTGCGGCACATCCAATTATCTTACCAAAATCTAGCCATCTACAGTGAAATGATCGCTATCGAGTAGACAGGTTTGAGTTTTGATCCTGCTTTCTCCGCATTAAAGTTAAAATATTTATATCGCATATAATTATTTCGATGTTCTTAGATTGCACAGCTGAACTGTTTTTATAATGACGAGTAGAGCAACTAGGAATAATCCCGTTAAAACAAATGCCACAACAAGGCGAGATGATGATACTGGCTCTGATGCTGCTGTAGTTGCTGGGTTATCATGTGTGATCATATCTGCGTTGGAGAATTCTGCACTACCGTTAACCGACTCAAGTGCTGAGGATCGTTTAATTCAACGCTTAAACTTTATTGTCGATAAAAAAATTTTAAATTTGAAAAATGACAGTCAATCATCATTCCAAACAAATGTGTCGTTGAGTGGAAAAGTGTCTGAGTTAAGTGCTAAGCTCAAACTTGTTATGGTCGTAGCGTATTGCATATAGCAATATGCTACATGACATACTGAAGCGTGTATGCCGGCTGGCTGCTGTCCATAGCAGAAAACTTGAATGCACCCCGACCGAGAGAGATGCGCTTCCTCAAGCTCAGTATGACATGCTGAGGTGGAAAAGGAAGAAGAAGACGAGCCTTTCTTGTCAAATCGTCCGCGCAGTGCACAGTTCAAGAAATAAAGCCGGAAAGTTTCCGAATACATCGGGCCAAAAATTAACCCCAAACGTAAGTTAAAAATACTTTTATTGCCTACTCGCATCCAAATTCACATTAGTAAAAATATTATCCCTATTAGGAAATCAGCCACCTGCATAGGAGTATAAATTAATAGGCGATGCAGCTGGAATTACAGCAGCTGTCGCATCGGTCTCATCACCTAGTTCTAGATTGTTGGAAGAGGTATTCTGCAAAAAGAAAAGTATCGTAGAAAGTGCTTATGTTCTTATGATCGCGACTCCAAAGTCATCAAAACGGATGCAAGTTCATTAAGGGCAACGGATAACCATCAAAGTGTGAGCGCTTCAATGCAGTGCATTTTTGCATTATTGTTCAGACTCGAAACGAAATAACTATTGTGCAAAAGTGTGCAATCAATTTTGTGATAGATACGGAGTGGGCCGATACGAATATAGATGATAACTCCTCTTAAACGTTCTAGACTCAAATATGGTGATAGAGTTGTACTATTCGATTTGACTGGACAATGATTATAGGCACATGCAACAATAGCACCAAATGCAAGCAACAATTTGTATTTGAGATGCCTGTTTGTATCTTGTGACCTCTTTTCCGAGCACTTTATGTCGAATATCATCACTTTTAGAAGTAGTTTTCACTCGTATTATACTTTTACATTATTATATAAATCACATACATACACATTTTGTTTGCTCGCACAAAGCTTGGAACTTGATTTGAAATTAGACAAAAATTTCAAGGATGTTTTTCATGGTTACCAGCTTGAATACTTGACTTGTCAAACTGAGATCAACAAATAATTTACAGTCGATCAGAAAAATATTCAACTCGTCTTAACCAGGGCCTAAATGAAGTTATGCACACCAGATAACAAATTCGGAAAGCATAAATTACTCCCTAACATCCAATACGTATGTATATAAGCGAGATTGTAAGATTGAACTAACAGGATGAGAATTTAATCACAAATTCACCATTTTTTTGTCTACAACGTTTTGGGTTACCAATAATTGCAAACACTAATTTGATTGTCCTTTTTTTATTTCTATAAAACCTCCAGCACCCATTTGCATAAAAATTTAATAAGATTTACCTAGGAAGAAAAAAACCAAACAAAATCAAACGAAGAATCACAAAAAGAATGATATTATCAAATGAATCAAAATTCTTTTTCTTCATAATGTCACAAGAGTTAAGTTAAGGTTTGTTTTTTTTGAAAATTAAAAGTATTATCGATAATTTTTTTAATGATATTCATAAGAGAGATACAAATAGCAAGAAGGAACATTTTATTTTAGTTAGCTATCCAATAAGTGAAAGTTTACATTTTTATAGCCATTGCTGTGTTATAAATATCTATAGAAAAGAAAAGGTACTAAATATAAACTTAGACGAATTATTTAAATATTATTATAAATCGCTAACACACGTAAGGCTCTAGATGAACATTAGAAAAAGAAAACACTTAAATGAAATCATATGAAAAGTGCAAAAATTGTTATACATGATATACCTAAAGCAAAGCAAGTTTAATTTTATGAAATTTTGAAAGTCTTGATGTTAGTTAAGCAAAGAAATATTTTTTTAGATCTAAACTAAGTACTACAAAGAAAATAAAATCTTGGAAAAAGTAATAATTTTTATTAGAAACATTTGCAATTATAACGTGAACATGAATCGTTGAAAGTTTTAATTCCTCCTTCATTATCCTGGCGCCCTCTCACGTGAAGGTTGTATAGGTTTTCTCTAGTCTCTTTTACAGGTCAAATAGGGACTCTGAATAATTATGCCCCTCAGAGTCAGATGGGAGGATGGGGCAGGCAAGACAGGCAGAACATCTGCGCCTTCGACTGCGTATATAGGTAAATGACGTAAGATCGCATCAGGACCGAATGTGTGCCGGCTTTTAGTTGGATAGGCACGAATTTTTTTTTGATTATGGCTGACGGCAGCGGCAGGTTTTTCGTGGAACCTCCCCACACTCTCCGCCAATGAGCCGAGGCGAGCTATCGTGCCGTCCTGCAGTCAACGCTGTCCGTCGAGTAATCTGTCAGCTCATGCTGGCAGTCTGGACTTTACGTCCAAGCCAATCACTCACCATAGTTCCATAACAAACTGGAGAATGATGATCTCAAACGACACAAAAGATCTACGGATGTTATCATCAAGGGTATTCCAGTGGCTGCAGGTGAGAATGTTTCAGCTATTGTTAAAAATGTAGCATCCATAGCACAGCATCAGCTTACACCATACTTTGAAGCTTTTCGTCTCAAATCAAAGCATAACCAAAACACGGAATCCAACGGGGTCAATAAATACCATGCCTTCTCTGCCCCCACTATTATTCTACGATTGTCATCACCACTTGAGTGCAAATCATTTCTAAAGTCAGCACGTTTTCACGAACCGATTAAGTTATCTGATTTGCATTGTGGGTTTTTGTCAGATAATCCTGTACGCATCAGCGAAAATCTAACGCCTAATAATAACCTGCTAATACTAAAGGCTATTGACCTGCGAAAAATAGGTAAAATATTTTCCACATTTACCAGAGACGGACGGATTTTTATTGTTCGGGCTGAAGGTGATAAGGCGGTACTTATTACTGAGGTTAATCAACTCTAGTAGTTGCAATGTTTTGATGGTAGTAACTCAATTATGGGATATTTTGTTTTCTGCTTCATTTTACATAGTTTCAGTATAATTCTTTCATGTAACATTAAGCTCATATTAACAAATTGCTTTGTATGTAGTATTGTAGCTTAGATTTATTTTTTCTCTCTTCTTGATATTTTTTTTGTTGCAGCTGTTCTATTTTTTGTCTCTCTCTTAATTACCTTTTGTTTTTAATAGTTATTATAATCACAGGTTAGTATGTGCATAATTGGTTTTACTTTTTCTACACTGTGCTGCTGCCTGTGGTGTTGCTGCGATTGGTGATTTAGTTTCGCCCTTGGACAGAATGAGGGCGCTCCTAAAAGTATTTACAAGTCAAGCTAAAGGACTTAATATCTGTTCATTTAATGCAAGATGCTTAGATAATAAAATTGATGTTATACATGATTTCTTTGAGGGCTCTAACATACATGTACTGCTAGTCTGTGAAACTTGAAGGATCGAGTTAATTCCAATGTTATTTCTATTCCAGGTTATTCAGTTCATAGAAATGATCGCTCCAATCGTGCGGGCGGTGGCGTTGCAGTTTATCTCCACAAACATTTTAAGGCATCGATTGTCGCCAGATCCTCTCAAGGTGCAGTTTTTGAATTTATGTGCGTTGAACTCGATACTGGGTTAGAGAAATGCTTGCTTGTTGCTGTATATTGTCCTCCAAACGCATTTTCTGATGAAGTAGCTGCTGAGTTTCATGTCGTAATTTCATTTTTAAGTCGCAAGTATGTTAATATTGTCGTTGGTGGTGATCTAAATGTAGACAATTTGAGAGCTTATAGTTCCTCTAATAGCTTACAGTATTTACTGCAAATCTTCAATTTGAATGTTGTGAATCAGTTACCTACTTACTTCAATATAAATAATCCATCCCAACTACACTATTTATTGGTCTTCAACACTGAAAGGGTTCTGTTTCAGAACCAATTGACACCTTTGAGTGATTTTGATAATGATTTCTTGTATTTATCATATAACTTGAGACTAGGCTTACAGCCCTGTGCAGAGTTCTTTGATTACCGTGACTATAATAATATTAACACTGACACATTATATAGTGATTGTGCTAATTTACCTTATAAGGACATATTCCAGCAGAACTGTGTTAATGATAAGGTTGAATTACTGAATAATTTAATCTTACAGCTTTATAATAGGCACGTACCTACGCGTAGGAAAATTATTTATTCACAACGTTGTCCTTGAATCACACGTGAGATACATGTTCTTATTGCGGAGAGAGAGTTTCTCTACCGAATTTATAAAAGCACACGATGCTCAACTTTACACCGCCGGTATAAAAGGGTTCGCAATATGGTTACTACCAAAATTCGATCTGCAAAAAAAACATACAACAGTTCCAAATTAAACTCAGATTTACCCAGCAGGAAGCTGTGGAATAACATTCGCAAGATAGGCATTGTGGGCTTTGAATGAATTTTTCATAGCTTCAACTCGCAGTAATTCATCCTTCGAAGAATTAAATGACATTGAGAACGTTGATGGCTTTGCATTCCGTTGCACTGACTACACTGAGGTTCGCAATGCAATTTTTGCAGTTGGTTATGACATGATACCACCGAGATTTATTAAGTTGATCACTCCGTATATTACACCAGTTTTGACGCATATTTTAAACGCGTGCCTGACTACATCTCACTTTCCTGCTGCTTGGAAGAAAGCTATTATTATTACAATCCCTAAGAAATCAAATATTTCTAATGTCAATGACTTCCGACCGATTAGTATTTTACCTTTTGAAAAACTCCAAAAAATTTATTTACCAGAATCGTTTATTATCTCCCTGGCAATCTGGATTTCGACAGGAACATAGCTGTGAAACTGTTCTATTAAAAGTCATTTCCGATATCAATGAAGCCTTTGACAACGATAAGTTAATCATACTTGCACTTCTAGACTTTAGTAAAGCCTTCGATAGTGTGGACCACATTCGTCTTCTTAATAAGTTAAAGAGAATTTTCGATTTCTCTTCCTCAGCTGTGAAGCGCTATTCAGAAACTTCCTATCCTAGAGACATCAAGCTGTAAAAGTAGGTTACTCATTGTCCACTTTTCGTCTTATCTGTTGTGGCGTACCTCAGCGCTCCATCCTTCGGTCATTTCTTTTAGCCTATTTATAAATGATCTACCCAATGTGATTAAGGACTCCACCATTCATTTATATGCTGATGATGTCCAATTATACCTGAGCCGCCCAATTGGACTACAGGAAGATTGCATTTCCCGGCTAAATGATGACTTACAACGAATCTACGAAAGGTCTCTTGAAAACAGGTTAGTATTGAATCGAAGCAAATGTAATTCCATTCCAATATATAAAAGCAACATTGATGCTTCAATACTACCTCCTGTTTTACTCAATAATACAACTCTACCATATCGTGACTCTATTAAGAATTTAGGAATAATATTAAATTCTAGCTAAGTTGCTGCAAGTATGTTAGCAATATTATTGGAAAAGTTTATGGCGCCCTTCGTCAGTTATTGGTACTGCATATCTTCTGTCTACCGAAATGCGTCTAAAACAAGTGCATATGCTGAAAATTCCACATTTCCTATATGGCTCAATATTGTTCCCGAAGCTTGATTCAGTCTGTCACAGTACCTCTACAGCAAACTGCTGTTTCTACGCTCACAAAGAGGTATAAATATTTGTATGCTACGATGCAGATCACAACTTGGAGAGCGCTCTTATTTTGCTCATGTGATCTGTATATTATTAAGATTTTAAAATCTTTGTACAGTTGCCAAATAAATATTATTATTATTATTTATTGAGTAGATGTGTCAAACACAGCTCTGCAGAAAGCAAGAAAACTATCGTGATATAACTGGGAGAAAAGCCTGAAAAGTGAAGTGTGGTGTTATCGGCGATACCACTTCTGAGAAAGTGTCGCATAAAGTGAATTTGTTTTACCTAACAAACTACAAAAAAGCTACAAAAAATTGTGAAAAAACTAAATATTTGTTGACATTTGCACAAATTTCAATCTAATTTCGACCGTTCCCGTTTCGGGATTCGCAAATAATAAAATTGTAAAATAATAAATTAAACTAAAAGAAAAAAAAATAATAAAAATTAAATTTATCATAAATCATAAATTTAATAAAATAAAATAAAAAGTATAAAAACTTCTCTGCTCCACTCTAAATGAGTGGGAGCAGCAGCGCTTCTGGGGGGACAGATGATCCCTCAAACTAAATGGAAGGAGGAAGAAGAATGCAAAGGCTTCTTCCTCTTCTTCTAAAAAAATTATAAGAGGGCCCACAGAAAAGGTCATCAAGGGCCCTACTAAGAGGCCAAGAAACTGCAGCCAACTCCGTCGGAGAAGACTGCAGGAAGTACAGAGACCGCTGTCCCGGAAGAACCTCGAGCATCAGCCCCGGACACTACAGCTATTTCTGCAGCATCGGTAGCTGCATCGCTGACCAAAGCTCAAGCTACGCCTTTTAGCCTGGACAACATCCTACGCTGAAGGATGTTATTAAAATGGCTTCGAATTCAGCGCCAAAGGCAAGCTATGTTGTGATGAGGCCACCGCTTTCTTCAAAGAAGGCAAGCGCCTCAAAGCAACAACCAGAACCAGCAAGACCAGCAACAGCAGCAGCACCACGATCCTCCCCTATAATATTAGGTGTATCATATGCACAGGTAAGTGGCAGTTCTAAGCAAAACGAGTCAGCCATGGAAATTATAGGTAAAGGCATCACTCCTCGTCCAGCCCCATTGGACGCAGGTAAGCCTCGGCCTAAGACCGGTGCGGGTCTACAGGTTTTTTTCAACGGGAAGTCGCAGGATGAGAGCTACGGTGTGCAGCTCGAGCACATCAGTAGATGTCCTGAGAGCGAATACCTGAAAGCTATCTTCCAGGTCATCTCTCGTGAGGAGCTATTCTCCATGGGAGTAATAGCTGGGGGAATGGTTGAGGTGTACACCACGACCCTCAAGAGTGCTACCAAGCTTATGCTTGCGGGCTTCGAGGTGGATGGTA
This sequence comes from Dioctria linearis, assembly GCA_963930735.1. NCBI lineage: Eukaryota > Metazoa > Arthropoda > Insecta > Diptera > Asilidae > Dioctria > Dioctria linearis. Next base: position 185,752,677 of record OZ005742.1, on the reverse strand, counting down.
GACATCTTGTGCCGTTCCCACTCAGGGAAAAGCCCACGAAGGTTGTGTTTTCACGGGTCCCAATACGCAGTCATGAAGACCTCCTGAATTTCCTAGAGAGATTTGGGAGGGTTCATGGCAGCGTTCGCGCTATTCCCATTAAAATTGGGGACGAGGGTCTTGGGCGGGGTATTTTCGGTACCAGCCGGGAAGCGTCCATCACTCTTAATAAGAGGTGCACGCTTCCAAGAGGCTTCTACTTGAGCATGTCCGGCTCAAGGCACTGGATTGATGTGAGCACCGAAGCGAACTGTCATGCTTGCCATTTAGTAGGGCATTTTATTGCTGACTGCCCCAAGAGAAGCGGAGAAGCTCCTCCAGAGCCAGCAAAGCCAGTCGCTCCAAAACGGGCCCACTCGGAGGAGGACGATAGTGGAGCTCGCGGTTCGAAAGTTGTTGTAAGGAACGCGGAAGCATCTCTCGAACAACTTTCGGACTGTGATATGAGACTGGATAAGACTGGTCTCTCGAGCTTCAGTGGCTACGAGTCGTGTGGTAGCACCATTTCGACTGGTAGCCAATTTGAAGTCTCGAAGGGTATGGAAACCCTTTCTTCGCAGAATTTTTGGTCAGCTCCAGTACAAGAAGAATTCAGGTAAAATCTGGAGTATTCTTGTACGGAAGCTGGAAAGGCCAGAGTTGTTATTTCCTCAGCTTCTACTCCTACAACAGGAGTCGAAGAAAAAGGGGAAGTACAACGATGCAGCTCGCTGTGAGCGTCTCCATAGGAAGGTAGAGGAGTTGATCCTTGAGCATTGCCTGGCACATTCATCGTTTGAGTTTTTATCTCTTTGAATGTGCAAGATAGCTTCTATCAACACCGGGGGTTTAAGTGCACATACAAGGTTACACAGCACTATCGAACATGTCAAAATGTTCGATATAGACATTAGACTTCTGCATGAGACGAATTTCACCCAAGACACTTATACACAACTTGAGCGCTATGCTTATTTACACACTGACTATGCAATGTTTGCCACACCTGCGCCTCGCCGAGTCTCAGGGGTGGCAATCATTCTATCCAACAAATTTACACTATCGTCTCCTGTCTAAACAGATATCTTTCCAGGCTTCGCTTCTTCCTTGGACTTTGTCGTTCAAGACAAACATATCAAGGTAGTAAACGTGTACCTTCCTCATGACCAGGACATTACAAGACAAGTTCTTGATAGTGTTCAATCCTGTCTGGTGAGTTTTAGCGGCGAAACTATCCTCGGAGGTGATTTCATCTGCACTCTGAATCCCTCAATGGATCGGAATTCCGGAGTTGAGTTCAACTCCGTCAATGCTACTCGATTGGCGAATTTTGTCTGTTTTTTTCAGACTCGTGGATATCTATCGTTGGATGCATCCTACGACTATCATACACGAGGGTCTCGCGAAATATCCATGGAAGTCTCGTATACTCCAGAATCGATAGACTTTACGTCTCACCTGGAATACTAGACCATTTCGTTGGTGTCACTCATGAAGTGTGTTTCGTTAGCGATCATCTTCTTGTATTGGCAACCAGCATTCTAGTTGAAAGAAGAACTGCATACTGGATATTCAACAACTATTTGTTGAATTCCGAGCAGTTCATCAATGAGTTCATGGAATTCTGGCACGATTGGCAAGAGAGGAAAACTGACTTTCCTTTTCTTAGTCAATGGTGGGATGTTGGAAAGCTCTAAATTCGATCTTTCTCTCGAGTGGCAGCTCTTCTCCAACTCAGTCGGAGTTGATTCTTTATTTTAACAGAATAAAGAAACGCTTGGCAACACAAACTTACAAGCATAGCTTGGAGTTTGTGTTGCGCAGCCAATCACGCTGGCTGAGGGAAGGCGATTCTCCAACCGAGTACTACTTCCAGGCAACTAGACGACGTATTGCTTCTTCTGAAGTTGATGAATCTGGACAAGTCCTCAACGGACAACAGCTATCAGAATATAATCGGGACTACTACAGTAGTCTCTACTCTGAATCGACGTCGACAACATTCTCGACCACTCATTTGTTTGCCTACCATGAACAGATAGGTACACAAATGGCCATGATTTCACTAGACCAACAAAAGGCTTTTGATAGCGTCTCTTGACTGCTCTCGAGGCATTTGGGTTTCCGCCTAGGTGACTCGATATTGTCGGGAAACTGTAAGAGATTCAGCGATTAAGCATCAAGGACAAGTTCTGGCTCCTATCTCGTTTCATGGAGGCATCAGACAGGGTTGTCCATTGTCAGGTATACTTTATGATCTTTCGTTGGAGCCACCACTGGTGAATCTTCGTCGAATGCTCGGACAATATTCAGTTTATCTACCATATACCAATGTGAGGCCACTTATGTTGGCATATGCGAATGACCTTTCTATTTTCGTGACAAGAGATGAAGCTTTTCCGGTCGCTCGTACTGTTTTCGAACAGTACGAGCATATAGCGGGAATTAACTTTTTCCTTTAGGATTGATAATACAGAGGATAGATTTCATTAAATAAAACACAACTTCCACTGTACTAAACAAGCGTATATAGTATTTATTCACAAAAAAATCTGTGTACACTTTTATATAATAATTTTTATTACAAAACTTGGATCCTCTTTAGAGTAAACCAAGACAATACACAAATATATATATATATATAAGCTTTTACTATATTCAAGCTTTCTTAATAAATGAATTCACGTCGGTCTTAAGACTGAATTCTGGTTTCTTTTAATTCTAAAATTCTCATAGTTAAAACTGCTTACCTATTCATTGTTCCCACGTTAAGTTTTGATAAGCTTTTTATTAAATTGTCTTTTTTCTCGGGCGCTAAAATCAACCTTAGTAAGAGTCAAGGCTTGTGGTGTGGAAGGTGGAGAGATCGTAATGATACTCCACTGAACATTCAATGGACTAATACTTGCCTGAAGTATTTAGGTGTGTATATCGGAAGCGAGAGTAAATCAAATAATAGCCGCATAGCTCTTGAGAAACTCTCTAGAGCTGTAAACTCATGGCGCTGTCGACTGTTTCCATTATCCTTAATGGGAAGGTCAGTCGTGATAAACTATTTGAATACCTCGTCCATCGTTCATCTGCTAAAGTCTGAGACGTTTGATGAAGGCTTCGTAGGTCTTCTTCAAGCAAAAGCGCTAGACGCCTTTTGGTGCGGAAGACGATGGGTTGCTGAAAGCACGCTCTGTCTGCCAGTCAAGATAGGTGGATTAGGTCTCACTAACTTGGTTGTGAAGTCAAGGTGTCTAGAAGTGCATGCATTCCAAAGAGTGTTTTGCCAGAGAGACAGCTTGATTTCTCAACTGTGGGTGAATGTACTGGGAGGGATCGGCATAGGGGAGTATTACTACCTGCTCTCTGTTCGACCACCCTATCCTCGTGACTGGCCACAGGATCTAATCTCAACGATTCAGACCTGGGGCAGAATCAGGGCAGCATTTCACCTTAAGCGAAATGCTCTACGGTACATGCAATTCGCGTCGATTCCAATCAGGTTTAATCCTGAATTATTAGATTCAGTGTTCAGTAATGCTCGGGGTCTTGAAGCTGACACGCATACACTGACGGTTCTCGGAGATATTATTGATATCTCTGGAAACTGTCGAATAAACACTCCACAACTACACGACCTGGCTGCTTCTGCGCAGGAAAGATTTCGACAACTTGGGACCAGTGACCCCGGCACTAAGTTGGAATATGCTTTCGTTCTGAACAGACCACCTCACACACCTTTCAGAACACTTACAACACGTGTGCTCCGTGACGTGCTTGTCAATAAGACCTCCGGAGTATAATGGATACAACAGATGGCGAACACACCTTGGGGTGAATATGGGCGTGATGGGAGGGATAACTTGCAGAGTAGTCTACAGTTATCCTTCTAATTAGAAAGATGCTGATGTAGCATTCATCCAAATCAGTTGTCACATATTGACCGGCGAGTTCGGAGGATCTGCACAGTTTATTCCGGTGAAGGAACCCTGTTTCACAGGTTCTTCACTCGCCCAGCTTTGCAAGGTCTAATGGATCGCGTGCGCGGCATGTGTTAGTTGATCCACCCGAAATTCGACATTACTAGGACATCGTTTCTATGGGGACCAAAGGTCTGTAGTCGAGTGAATTGTTTGATTAGCTTTGTGTTGACACTGGCCAAATCTAAAATTCACCTGTACTACATGGGAGTCGAAGATGGGAATCAGAACACTGACCCACAACACCACGCACAAGCATTAAGCGCCACTTCGTTGACAGATTGAAGAGACGTTTACGTCTTGAATATCTGGCAACGAACGCAGACACATTCAACTGCACATGGCAACCACTATTGTCGGTGTAGGACGGAGCTCTTGTCTTTCGCTGGTGATAGCAGGCCACAGCATTTGCAACACTAGTCCATGAGGCTTCTCCGCGCTTAGGAATCGTTGCACGTGCTGTGGGAAGGGCAAGCACTCTGTTAGAGATATTAAGCTGGAGGGATGATGAGGGCAGTCTGTAGAGGTCTATGATACTACAGGCTGCCCTCGCGGGACTCTATAATAGTATCACGTAAATTTTTGTTCGTTCAACTTACCATTTTAAACTCGGTTTCGGTCTTGGTGCTAAATTGCAAATTTTTTTTTTGAAAATCCGTTCGTTTAGGAAATTTGCTTTTATTTATTTAATTATTATAGAAATTTGGAACTTCTTGGAACTGCCACTTACCTAATTGTCAAAATTGGGACTGTTCTAAATTTTTTTTTGGTTAAACTTTAGATCTTTTTCAAAATTCTTGTGTCCGTTCTACGTCTCTTTTGAAGATTTTGTCTAGTTTGTTTACACCCTTTGTTTGTGCCATTTTTCTTGTTTATTAGTTTTTCTATTTTTTTTAATTGTTTAATTGTCCTTATTGATACATATATAATTTGTAGATTAGCTAGCGTCTTTTTATTTACACTTTGTAGAGCCTTTTGCCACCTATCTTTAAGAAATTTTTAAAAGAGCCAATGAGCGACTAAATAAAGAGTCATATATAAATAAAAAAAAAAACTAAACAAAAACTATATGATATTGAGTAGATGTGTCAAACAGAGATCCGCAGATAGCAAGAAAACTATCGTGATATAACTGAGAGAAAAGCCTGAAAAGTGAAGTGTGGTGTTATCGGCGATACCACTTCTGAGAAAGTGTCGCCTAAAGTGAATTTGTTTTACCTAAAAAACTGTAAAAAAGCTACAAAAAATTGTGAAAAAACAAAATATTTGTTGACATTTGCACAAATTTCAATCTAATTTCGACCGTTCCCGTTTCGGGATTCGCAAATAATAAAATTGTAAAATAATAAATTAAACTAAAAGAAAAAAATAATAAAAATTAAACTTATCATAAATCATAAATTTAATAAAATAAAATAAAAAGTATAAAAACTTCTCTGCTCCACTCTAAATGAGTGGGAGCAGCAGCGATTCTGGGGGACAGACGATCCCCTCAAACTAAATGGAAGGAGGAAGAAGAATGCAAAGGCTTCTTCCTCTTCTTCTAAAAAAATTATAAGAGGGCCCACAGAAAAGGCTATCAAGGGCCCTACTAAGAGGCCAAGAAACTGCAGCCAACTCCGTCGGAGAAGACTGCAGGAAGTACAGAGACCGTTGTCCCTGAAGAACCTGGAACATCAGTAGCTGCATCTCTGACCAAAGCTCAAGCGACAACTTTCAGCCTGGGACAACATCCTACGCGAAGGATGTTAAAATGGAAGCGTTGCGTGTCAGAAAACCTTACACTCATCGGTGCAGCTTGTTTTTTCTATTTTTCTCAAACTTTTCACTTCTTCTTTTTTTCATTTTTATACCCTAGATGAAATCTAAAGGGGTATACTAAGTTTGTCATTCGGTTTGTAACACCTCGAAATAATGATGGTAGAGCAAAATGGATTGGACACCCACGCATAATATTAAAAGTTATTTTGATTTTTGCATGTCCGTCCGTCCGTCCGTGCGCACGATAACTCGAGAACGCGTACACTTAGAGAGCTGAAATTTTGTACACAAACTTAAAAAAAAAAGTAAAATTAAGTTCGAAAATGAAACAAATCGGGCAACTCCTTCGTGGGGTTGCCATACAAAAATTTCGTTTTCCGTTATATATTTGAACACTGCCTGAGAACGAGTCGCCCTATAGAGCTGAAATTTGGTACGTGGTGTTTTCATTGTACTAGCAAACAAAATTTCAAAAATGGACTAAATCGGGCAACCCATTCTTGGTGTTGCCATATAAAAAATTAGGTTTTTTATGTATACTGTGAAAACGATCAGCCCAAGACATTTTTATTGTACTAAAAACTTCTTCAGAATATGAAATCCTATAAAATTGGTTATAATTATTTTTTCTGTCCGACGAACCGTTCTAGAAATATATGCGAAAAACCACTACAAAAATCAAAATTGCTCAATACGAAATTTCATACGGACATTCATCTAGGGTATCATAAGAATTGGTCTTAGACCAATTCTAGCTTTTTCACTTGTTTTCATTTGTTTTTCAAGTCACTCAATTTCGCTATTTGGGACCTGTTGATGAGTCAAACCAAGACTTGAAACTTGTCACCAAAAATTAATGGGTTGTGTGATGAAATAACAAATTAGAACATTTTGTAGCTTTTGCTATATACCGGAGAATCCCAAAAAATTCTTTCTTGAACAAAATTAAGTTTAACCCGGTAAAAAGTAGAAAAGAGTAATCTCTTTATTTATTTTTCCTCCTGCGCTTGTATAGGAGTGTTTTTTCCTCATATAATTCACACCCATAATTTATTCTGAGTTTATATGAGAAGAGATCAGTTTGATCTATTTTCAAGCGTCTGAAGCAGGCAGAAAACCAAGCTGCACCGATGAGTGTAAGGTTTTCTGCTGACACGAAACGCTTCTCCTTCTTCCTTTTCTTCTTTATTTTCAGCTTACTGCGTGGCGTATTACAGGTTCGATTCGCTTCGAATGAATCTGTTTCTCAAAAAAACAAATTTTTAATTTTTTAAATAACTAAAAAAAATTGTTTTTTCTATTTTTCTCAAACTTTTCATTTCTTTCTTCTTTTTTCATTTTTTTCATTTGTTTTTCAAGTCACTCAATTTCGCTATTTAAGACCTGTTGATGAGTCAAACTAAGACTTGAAACTTGTCACCAAAAATTAATGGGTTGTGTGATGAAATAACAAATTAGAACATTTTTTAGCTTTTGCTATATACCGGAGAATCCAAAAAAATTCTTTCATGAACAAAATTAAGTTTAACCCGGTAAAAAGTCCAAAAGAGTAATCTTTTTATCTATAATATTAGGTGCATATTGTGAATTGTTGTGCTGTCAAGTCGAGTTTTCGTTCGTGTCCGCTTTTAATTTTTAATTTCTTTATTTATTCGGTGTTCTGTGCATCTGTTTTGTGTTTGTTCTATTCGTTTTTCTTATTTTGAACCGTTTCTCCGTGTTTTTGTCCGATCCGGACTAATTTTCAGTTGTGTCGTTTATTTTCGGATTACGCCGTGTTTGTCTCCTCGATTTGTTCGACGGGAGTGGTTAAAGTCTTTCTGGGGTAATTTTTCTTATTTTTTATTTTATTTGTTTTTTTTCTCTGTATAGTTTCTGCATATGGGTGCACGCTGTACATCTGCAAAATTCTTTTTAAATTTTTTTCCCATTTTCGCTGTTTTCTTTTGCCTGAATTGGGTTTGAGGGGCTGACGTTGCCTCGATTAGGTACATATGTATATACAAGATCTGACTCTTCATGCCACCTATCTGTGAAAGATTCAAAACTAATCCACAAAACTATTTTTTAAGTCTATTAGCTTAGTCTTGACGCAACCCCCCTCGTCACGAAGACTCCAATCAGTATTGTTGTTCTAAAATCCCTGGACAACCATCACACTTCAGCCACACCCCACGCAAAATTATTTTTACATCTTGGACTGCAATTTATTAAGCTTTGCTTTACACAAATCTTGCACCGGAACCTTTCTCGATTTTCTTATTTATTTCTTGCATGTTGATTTGAAGCATGGATGGTTGCTGTTTTAATAATTGTCAGTTAACTGATAGTAATCTTGCTCTAATCAAGTACCAAGGAATTTGTAGCAGATCTTTTCATTATGCTTGCGTGGGCTTCTCCAATTTTAGCCGCCTCTCTGCTAAGTCACTGCTTGAGTTTTCTAACATATTCTCCTACTTTTGCTCTGAATGTAATGAAATTTCGTTATCTCATATTTTAATGGCAGTAAAATTTAATAATGGTCAATTGCAGGAATTACTAAACAACACTGACAACCTGACCAATAATATAAATTCTCTAAAAGTGATGCAAACAGTACAATCCTCCGACTTTTCATCTATTTCTCAGGTTCTTGATGAGCTGTCTTGTAAAGTCGATAAACTAAATACGGCTTCAAACAATTCGAACAATTCTGCCTCTCTACATCATAGGCTTGATGCACTTGAATCCAAATTGGATTGTTTACTTGACTGTTTAAAGGATGGCAAATCAAAGTCTTTAGATTCTGATCTGCGTAAGTTTGCAGAATCATTCGGCAGGAACTTCATGGATGTTTCCACACATTCGAGACACTACAAAGAGTTGTCGTTAAGTTTAAGCAATCACTTGAACGACCTTAAGACATATATTAATGATATTCCTAGCTCTATTGAGAACTTGTTTGGTCAGGAATCCATTTCCTCCCCACTACGAAACGAAACTTACCACTATTTCCGACGATCTCGCTGCTACAAGGGTGATAATGGGTGATATTGCAGATGAAATCAGAACACAATCTGATCTTCGCACAAGTGTTCCAGCTAATAATTTTAATCTTCCTTCTTCCGCTTCAAGCTTAAGAAGTGAACTCATAGCGGCCCAAAATGCAACCGCCCTCTCGGACACTAATCTTAGTAGCCAAAAATCCCTTCCGACAACGACCTCTGCAGGTGGTCAGACGGAGTTATCTGTAGGTAAGAATGCTGTCCGGGCTTCGCACGTGCCGCTTCCGTTGGCCAAATCTTCCGAACTTGACTTGGGTTTTAATAGGAATGCTCCTATTCCTGTGGAGCATTCCAAGCAAATCCGTAAACAAAGCATCCGTAAAAACCGATCCCGGAAACGTGCAATTGCAACTGAAAGGCTTCCACAGTAGCGATTGGTACTTCATCTCAGTCCTCTTTAGGAAATGGTATTGTCTCTATCCAGAAACGATGTGCGAGGACATATCGAAGTATTTAAAGTCCAAAAATATTGCGACTGATGGTATTTCTTGTCGAAAAATCAGTAAAGCTCTAGACCGGTTGCATCCTTTCTCCTAACTGTTTCAGCAGATATGCAGGACAAGTTGTTAGACCCCTTACTTTGGCCTCCTGGCACTTTTACTAAATTATTTGTACCTTCTGAGCGCCTACCTAGAAATAAAGCTAAAATAAATAACGTTGTTCCAAAAAACTGAAGTCGCTTTCCTTTTACTATCAAAATGTAAGGAGGATTCGGACAAAAACCGCACATATCTTCAAATCCTCTGTCGCGGCTTGCTTCGATATAGTTGCTTTCACTGAAACTTGGCTGCATCATGGTATTCGCGATGCTGAAATCCTTGATAATTCTTATCAAACTTTTAGAAGAGATAGACATACGCGTGTAAAAACAAGTTCAATTGCAGCAAAATTGAACTTTCTTGTTTCTCCAACACCCTCGATATTGAGCTCATACCTCTTAAGCTATCTCTCCTAAAATATGACTTACACATAATTTGTTGCTACATTCCTCCAGACTCCATAAATATTGTCGATGACAAAGGTCAAAATATTTACGACCTACTTACTTTAACATCTAATTTTATCCATGGTAAGATGGAACCTATTGACGAATTACTACTTATTGGTGATTTTAACTTACCCAATTTAATGAAGATGAGGATGACTATCTTCCACTTAATAACTTGACAACAAGGGAATCACGTTTCCTTGACACTATTTCATCTCTTGGTCTCAGCCAAATCAGTAATGTTAAGAATGACATGGGTAGGCAGCTAGACCTGGTATTTTCTACTGACGCTGGGAACTTATTAGTTGAACCTAGCTCAGTTATAATGTCTACTCTTGACAAATATCACCCCCTCTACTAATTACATATTGCTTTAAAACCGAAAATCTCGCAAATTGTGACGAAACACAATACTTTTTCAATGTTAGAAAAGCTGACTTTTCGGAACTTTCTAGTAGACTTACCTCTATTGATTTCAACATATTGCTGTCTTGCAATAGTGTTGATGAAGATGTTTCTAAGTTTTACATAATTCTTTTCGATTTATTCGCTTCTCATGTTCCCCGTGAGCGTCAGCGGATCAATAAAATATCACCGCCATGGTTCAATAAAGAGTTGAAACGCCTCAAAAATAGAAAGAATAAACTGTGGAAAGGATATTTGCGGGACAAGGACATTATAAGTCACAGCAACTTCCTCACATCCTATAATGAGTTCAACGAACTTTCCTCTTCACTCTATGATGAGTATATTCAAAGTATGCATGTGAAATTATTTAGTGACCCACGTAACTTTTTTAGGTTTATTAATGTGAAAAAAAAACCGACAACTACCCCAATGCCATGAGGTACAAAGATTCTGCTAGTGACGTTTCGTCTGAAATTTGCAATATGTTTGCTTCATTTTTTGAAAATGCATTTTCCTCTTCAAATTTCCAACCTCGTAATAGCAACTTTAATTATATGAACGACTCTCAAAGTTTTTTATTTCGTTGTTTCAATGTAATAAAATCACATTATAAAACAACATTTATATGGCTGTTTTTACCAAAATGGAAAAGTTAAAATTTGAATTTATGGTGAAATCAAGTGAAGATCCAAAATCGAATATAATCTGCATAACCTCAATTACGGATACCGACAACCATACGTACTTAATCCCGGAACAGTTCCAACCGGCTAGATTGCACGAAACCATTATAATAACGCAAGCTTTTCAAAAAGTCAAAGCTACCCTACAAAGGAGACATGAAAAGAGACAAGTATGGATCTCATTAACACCGGAGATAAGTGATGTGTACATAGATCAAGATGGAAATATGCAATTTAAAGGATATCTGCTAGAAGAAACTTCACCAAAAGCACAACTACAGATCCCTTCTGCGGGAATGTCTGAAGAGGTTTTAACAAGGATTCTGGAGAACTTTGCTGAAATGAAGAAAGACCAATTAACATGAAAAATTTGACAGAAAAATTTGTTATAGAGAAATTCAATATCAAAACGTCGAATGTGACCCAATGGATGACCACATTTGAAGCGGAATGTCTGCGTTTAGGAATAAATGAAGGTATTAAGAAAATTGAAGGTCTTAGGTTGTTTTTGGAAGATTCTTGTCTAGATTGGTACAGTTCTATGCTTATAAAACATTCAGTAAACTCTGAATGGTCCATGTGGAAAAAAACTTTTGTGAAACTTATTCAGACAGAGGTTGGTCACCGGTCAGGTATGCAATTTTATACAAGTATAGACAGGGCTCACTACTTGAATATGCTTTAAAAAAAGAAAGGTTATTGTTGGAGATGAATAAATTAATGGATAAATCCACACTGATTGATTTGATTGCCACAGGGCTACCAAATTTTATAGCGGACAAAATTGATAGGAACAACTTGAAAGAAACCGAGGACTTATTTAATAACATTAGAGGGTTAGAATATTTGGTGAATAAAAAAAATGTAGAAAAAAAGATTAGCAGTTTTGAAACTAAAAATAGAGATAAAAATTTTAGAAATATGATCAGTCCGTGTAAAATTTGTGAAAAGGAAAACAAAGGAAATCGTTATCATCCAGAAGCCTCATGTTGGTTCAAAAACAAAAACAGTGATAGGCAAAAAAGAGATCAGATAAGAAGCGTAAACAATTCGGAAATCGAAACAGAATTAAATGAAATTGATCCAAAAAACTAATCATCCCGCCATTAATCAAAGTTAAATTACTGATCAATGATATATTTGAGACTGCAGGAATTTACGATTCTGGCTCAAATGTGTCGTTAATAATTCGAAATTATTATGTTTGAAGAAAAACACACTTAATAATAGTAAAATTAACGCAACTTTGAAAACGATTAATGGCGTAAAAAAATCCATAGGAATGGTAAATTTAAAAATAAAATTTTTTGAGATTGAAGATAATATCAATGTTTTTGTAATAGATGAAGAAAATTTTGACTACGATTTCTTAATGGGATTAGATTGCATAGAAAAGTTTCAATTAATTAAAAATGAGAAATTAGAAATAACACAAAATATCCACAACTCCAAAAATATCAAAAAATGATAAAATAGAAAAAAATAATCCTAAAAACAACATAAAAGTTCCTGGCTTTTCAGGTAGTGATGTAGAGGAAAAATACAAAGTAAATGATAAGGATGATGTGGATATAGTTGAAAAAGCTGTAAATGAGACTAATAAAATAAATTATAATGAAAACATAGAGGTGGAAAACTTTAATATATCAGTAAATCATCTAGATCTACAAAAACAGGCACAAATAGACAAATTGATTTGCAAATACCATTCACTCTTTGCTAAAGACAAATATGACATAGGCACTGTAAAGGACTATGAAGCGCATATTGATTTACTGATAGATAAATATTGTAGCAAAAGACCGTATAGGTGCACTATTGAGGATATGAAAGAGATAGAAGAACAAGTATCAAAGTTATTAAAAAAAAATTTGATTGAAGAGTCATATAGTCCTTTTGCCGCTCCGGTAACATTAGCATATAAGAAAGAAGATGGCAGAAGGTCGAGATTGTGTATAGATTTCCGCGATCTAAATAAGATTGTAGTTCCGCAATCACAATCCTTTCCACTAATTGAGGATTTAATGGTCAAAACAAGAAAATGTAAGTTCTTTTCAACATTAGATATAAACTCGGCTTTCTGGTCAATCCCTCTGAAAATTGAAGACAAACAAAAGACAGCATTTGTTACTCAGGACGGTCACTTTCAATGGACTTGTTTGCCATTCGGCTTAAAAACAACGCCTGCAATATTTCAGAGAATATTAAGCAGTATTATAAGGAAACATAAACTTTCTGATTTCACAGTGAACTACATAGATGACATTTTAGTATTCTCTGAAACATTCACAGATCATATTAAACACCTATCCTTATTATTGGAAGCAATCTTAAAGGAAGGCTTAAAGTTGAATTTTTCAAAATGTAATTTCGCACAGGATTCTGTCAAATATTTGGGTCACATTATCAAAAACAATACAATTACTCCACTGAAAGATAATTTAATTGCAATAAAAGATTTTCCTATTCCAAAAACACAAAAAAATGTTCGCCAATTTCTGGGTAAAATAAACTTTTACGGAAAATATGTACCAAATATATCTATCATACTGGACCCACTACATAATTTGTTGAGAAAGGGACAAACATTTGTTTGGTCAGAAAAATGTCAAGAATCTTTTGAGACAGTAAAAAAACTACTTTGCTCGCAGCCTATTTTAGCAATTTATGATCCCGATCTGCCGATTCACATTTATACTGACGCTAGTATACAGGGCATAGGCGCCATCTTAAAACAACCACAACTCAATGGAGACGAAAAACCTTGTGCATATTTTTCCAAAAAATTAAATGACTCCCAAAAAATAAAAAAGCCATATATCTGGAGTGTTTAGCAATAAAAGAAGCGGTAAAATACTGGCAGCACTGGCTTATAGGAAAAACGTTTACAGTATTCACGGATCATAAACCTCTAGAGAAAATGAATATTAAGGCTAGGACAGATGAAGAATTGGGAAATCTCATATACTATATATCACAATTTAATTTTGAGATAATATATTCTCCAGGAAAATATAATATAGAAGCAGATAGTTTGAGTAGAAACCCTGTTTTAGAACCATTCGAAAATCAAGATGAAATTTTAGAAATAGTAAACTTCATTAAATTAGAAGACATACAAAATGATCAAAGAAAAAATGAAGACGTTAAGCAAAATACAAAAAAACTAATATTAAAAGATACACTATACTATAAGAAGATTGGGAAAAAGGAAAAGATATTACTCACTGAAGAATTTAGTAAGGAACTTATAGAAAAAGTGCATTATCTTTACTGTCATTTAGGAATACAACAGATGGAAAATAAAATTAAACCATTCTACATAGCAAAAAACTTAACTTTTAATATCAGAAAATTTTGTAATAACTGTGAAATTTGCATAAAAAACAAATCAAGAGGAAAATATAAATTTGGGCTAATGTCACATTTGGGTCCCGCTACTTACCCTTTTGAAATAGTATCTATAGATACTATTGGTGGATTTGGTAGTTCACGTTCTACAAAAACATATTTACACCTTCTAGTAGACCATTTCACTAGATATGCCTATATTTTGACATCAAAAACGCAAAATTCGAATGATTTTATAAAGCTTGTTAAAAAAGTACCACAGGAAAATAATAAAATTGGCATAATGCTTTCTGATCAGTATCCGGGCATAAATTCAAAAGAATTTAAAAATTTTTTAGCAAACGAAAATATACCTATTATCTTTACTGCGGTTAACGCACCATTCTCGAATGGTTTGAATGAAAGATTAAACCAAACATTGGTTAACAAAATTAGATGTAAGATAAATGAAAGGAAGGATAAATTGGCATGGATAACAATTGCCCATGAATGTACCAAAAGATATAATGAAACGGAGCATACTGTAACAGGATTCTCTCCAAAATATCTATTAGATGGAGAAAACATTTATATTCTGCCAGAAGAAATTAAAGGAAAAATATCACAAAATAATTTATTTGAAAATAGAAAAACTGCATTACAAAACACTATAAAATCACACAACTATAATAAACAACAATTTGATAAAAATAGAAAAAAATCGAACTACAGGTAGGAGATTCAGTATATGTGGAGAATGGAAATCGGTTAAACAGGAAAAAACTTGATGAATTAAAAATTGGCCCTTACAAAATTGTAGAAAAGTTGTCAAACTCAATTTATAGAATAAACACAGGGCATAAGAAGTCTGAGTCGAATCTTTTTCATGTAACAAAACTTATTCCAGTACCGATTTTACTTTAGATTTAAAAACATTGTATGAATGTTAACTCTAGTTGGGGGGGGGGGGGGGGGGGAGAGATGTAAATAAAGTCCATGTCCCTTCATTTAATTTGAATTTGCCGCGCATTCTCTTTGACGTCGTTTCATGAGTAAGCTATGGAAAGATGACAGATAGGTTTTAAATGTTATGTTGTCAAAAACGAGTGTAGAAGAAACATCTTAATGTAATAAGTAAACGAATTTGGGGAAATAATAGCTTTAAATGTTGTTTCTCTTTTCAGGTAAGCTTTATAATTAGTTTTAATTACTAAACTTAATCTTATAATGTTTGTTAAGTATTGTGTTTAATTAAAATATTCTCTTTTCAGAGCAACACAATTAAGTTTTTTATTTCGTTGTTTCAATCTAATAAAATCACATTATATATATATGAATACAGATATATATACAGGGTGTTTCCCCTTAGGAGGTCCATAGAGCGGGAGGTGATAGTACTCACCTAGACGAACCAAAAATTGTATGGCAGGGGGGGGGGGCAATATCAACCGTTTAGGAGTTACAGGGTGATTCATAAAAAAAGCTAGGTTTTCACAAAACACCCCGTATCTTTAAAACTACAGGGCGTATGGTCACAGTTAAGAGCTCACTGTATGCAGTACCTCATGGCCTTTCCAACGACAGCTCAACCAGCCCCGTACCCCTCTCTCCATAGAAGTTATGAAGGTCTAAACTAAAAATTTCGGATTTTCTTTCCTTTTTTTTTACTTTGACCTCTATTATTTTTGCAAAATGGTCGTTAACATAACTTTTTTTTATAAAAACTGTAAACTGTAGACTCTCCTCTTTAATATGACCTATTACATCCTATGTGTTAACTGTAGCCGTTAAACAGTTATTAACTCATAACCTATTCAGGTCACACCGAAAAAAAACGATATTTTTTAAAAACACCCTGTATATATATATTTATATATATATTACTATTATTATATTATCAATTTAATTATTCACTTTACAATATCCCTTATTACTTAGTCTATTATATTAGTTACCGTCGTTTGTTTCCATTTATAGTATAACCATTATTAATTAAAAATTTATTATTTGCTTATATTTTTCGTTCCTTATTCTTTATTCTTTAATATATCTAATTATATATTACTACTACTATACTTTAGTAGTACTTTGAACGTCCATTCGTTACTTTTTTTCACCTTAATATGGAAGTTCCAAAAAGACCTAGTGGTAGGAAGCGTTCAATTCCGCATTGTCACAAGTCAAAAAGAGCCTATCTCTCGATAAAAATTTTTTCTTGTCCTTCTAATGACTCTTACCTTGGACAAATGTGGAGACGCCGATGTGGTTTTCAAAATGATGACCACAATATTTGGATTTGCGAAGAGCATTTTCTTCCGGAGCAAATCGGAAGAAGAAAAAAAAGAAGGTAAAGAAAAATAGAACCAAACCTTTAAATGAACTTGAAATATCTAATATAAGCGACAATTCAAAGACATTTTGTAAAGTTTTAATGAAGACTGGAAAATAGTGCAATAAACCTTATTAAACAGAAAATAGAAAATATGATAGATAGAGATAAGATATCTGTTTTAGCGTTCGATGAAATTAGTATAAGACGCGATCTTACATATAATAGCAAATCAGATTTGATTGAAGGTTTACAGGATGTTGGATTTAAAAGACGTGCAGCTATAGGAAAACAGGTTTGTGTGTTTATGGTTAGCGGCTTAGTAGATAATTGGAAATGTGTATTAAATTATTTTGTCACAGAAAAACCAATCGAAGGAAAAATTCTTAAAGAACTAGCATTACAAAATTTGGAATTATGCTACAAAATGGGGCTCAAGGTAAAGGTTGTCGTTTGTGACCAAGGTTCAAATAACCGCAAGTGCTTTTCGCTTTTCACACCGGAAAAACCTGTTACTATTATATGTAATGAAGATGTTTACTTTTTGTACGATTTTCTTCATTTGCTCAAGTCTTTTAGAAATGTTTGGATGAAAACTGATTTAAAGACTCCTGATGGTATTGTTTCATTTAACGTTGTCCGGGAAATATATGAATTAGAAAAAAATAAAGTGACTATAAAATGTGTACAAAACAGAAAAACACATAAACCCCAATGCTTTTGAAAAAATGCGAGTAAGTCTCGCTTCACAAATATTTAGTAAAAATGTAGCAGCAGGAATTAGAACAGCTGTCGAGCTTAAAATATTTCACAAAAATTCTAGTGAAACAGCAATCTCCACAGCTAATTTTATAGAAAAAATTGACAAAATATTCGATTGCATGAATAGCAAATCTTGTTAGACCGAAATATTTTTAAAGCTGGAATTAAAAAAAAATGGCGTAGTGTTGAAGTATATTGAGGAATTTTTAGTATATTTGAAAGAAATTACACTACTCAATCCAAATCAAAAAACTGTGTATTGTTTTACAGGTGCAAAACTTGCATTATACTCTACACTTTTACTTGCAAATGATTTAATCAAGATCGCTTGGAAAATCTTTTCGCTTTACTTCGAGCAATGGGAGGTAATAACAAGAATCCTTCAGTTAGTGAAATAAACGAACTACTAGCGAAAATTATTTCCTCCAATTTATTGCAATATAGTCCGTCAAGTAATTGCGAAACTGATGAAGATGACATGCTTCAAATTAGTTTTGAGGATAATGATCCATCATTAATAAATGAAAACGATTGCAATAGCGAAGAAAAAGAAGAATATATCAATAAACAAGATATATATGAAAAATATGAAGAATTAATTACGGATGACTTTTTTGATGGCCACACTAATATTGAATTAACTTCAATGCGATATTTCACTGGCTATCTTCTACACAAAATGTTACCTAAATTGAATTGTCCTAATTGTGAACACATACTTACAAAGACGAAGTCTTAACTTGTCCTTCTGAGCTTCTAATTTTTGCTCGAAATTATTGTGAAAAAAACGATTTTGGAAGTTTACGTGCACCATCTGATATGTTCTTCAGTATATGCAGTATTCATTTTATTGTTTTTGAAAATATGTTTAATAATCATAAAGAAATTACTGGTATTAAAAAAAATATAGTAGGAGAATGTATCCGAGCTACAAACCATCATGATTTTTATAATGAATGGTTTAGTACAGGAGGTAGTTGCTATGAACACCGGAAAATAATTTTGGACATTGCTATACTCGTTTTGCTTCGCAAACATTGCAAATGGATTTTAACCACAGGTAATACAAGTAAACATTCACGAATGCAAATATTGTCGTCATAAATATATAATAAAAAGTAAGCACTCATATTAGACAAATTAATTTCTTACAGTACAGACGTTTATAGCTTAACTTCCGAACTAAAAAATTGATTTCCTCCACCCCGCTCAGCCCACCCATTAAATTTACACTTCTATGTTTGCGGCATGTTTTAGCTATTGTGTGAAAAAAGAATTATTGAAATCTATCCTACATTTACATATAGAAATATTGATTTTGATGTATCAAGATAATTTGAGGTTACCTGAAAAACGCTCAATTTGGTCGCCTTCCAATACAAAAGAAACTCTATACATTTTTTAAAAATTAACATTAAAGCTTGTTTGTAGAATAAAATCGCATTTAAAACCAGTCCTTTTTAAAGTGGAAAATTGACGTTTTTTGAGTGAAAAAATGGTTTTATTTTAATCAAAACTTCAAAGTTTTCGGATTTTTTTAAAAAATTGTATTTTTGAAATCAATTTTTTAGTTCGGAAGTTACCTAGGAGCAAAGGCGGATACAGCGGGGCGATCGGGGCGATCGCCCCCCTTAGAGCTCTAATAAATCAAAATTAATACTCTAATCAAATGAAATGGAAATTACAAAAAAAAATCAAATCTTCTAAAACCGTATTAAATCTATTTTTTGAATTTCTCCCTTCACTTCACTTAATGAATACATTATAAAAGTTCACTAGAGTTTCCCTTCATTTTTCATATAATTAAATATTAAAATTATATTACATATTTGTGTATAAATTTTAAAGTTTTAAAGGTGTACAAAGAAAGCAAGATCTGAGGCCGGATTTCGCAACTATGATTTTACGCATGCATGCACACAAAATTTTGTGTACACCACTTTGTTTCGATTCCGCAAAAGTGGAAATGAGTTTTTCTGTCAAAATTTTGTACACTTTAACTGATATTTTCTCCCGCCATTTTGGCCGTGAATTTTGAAGAGGTACCTGTGAGTTTTTGTCAAGCGTTATTTTCAAAATTATTTGTTATATTATTTATTTTACCTTTTTCTAAGCCGTAGTCACCTTAATACTAGTGAATTCGTGTAATTCATTTCTTATAACTGAACTTAACTTTTTCAAAAAGACTATTTTCCCACTCAAACAACATTCAGCACAAAAAATTTTTCATTCAGCACTTAAGTGTACACTTTCCCTCACGGTGAGTTTTTTAAATTGTGTGCACTGGCAAATTTTTACAGTTGCGGAACCTAGCCCCTGGGAAGTTTTTGTTTTAACACTACAGTGAATAACAATGAAATTTGAAACTCCTAATGTTTATCAAAATACTTAATTAAATTACTTTCCTTTGACTTTGCTATCTTTGTGTACCATGAAAATTTTGAAATATATACACAAGTGTAGTATAATTTTAATATTTAATTAAATGGAAAACTCTAGATAGTTTTTTAAAAAAGTTGTTTGTTATATTTAATTTTTTTTCCTATTTAGTCATAAATTATTCTCAAAAAAGTTAAAATTACACCACTAAGGAATTTTCAGTACAAGCAAAATTTTTGCACTTTTTTGTGATCGAAAACTCACAATAGCCGGGTATTTTGATGGAAAGTAAATGTTGGGAAAATTATCATAGCCGGGGTAATTAATCTCAGATTCAGTTTTCCAGCCAATTTAATTTTATACAATACCTATATTAACCCTACCTAATTGGCATTCCCTGAAAATGTCTTTAACCATTTAATTTGCAAGAAATTGCTGTCCAGCTCAGGAAACTATGGTGTTTGAACGAAATGCAAGCCACCTTTATATGAAAAACACCATCAGTAAGACAAGCAAGAAGTGTATAGTGTCTAAGCTTTAATGTTAATTTTTAAAAAAATGTATAGAGTTTCTTTTGTATTGGAAGGCGACCAAATTGAGCATTTTTCAGGTAACCTCAAATTATCTTAATATATGAAAATCAATATTTCTATATGTAAATGTAGGATAGATTTCAATAATTCTTTTTTCACACAATAGCTAAGACATGCCGCAAACATAGAAGTGTAAATTTAATGGGTGGGTTGAGCGGGGTGGAGGAAATCAACTTTTTTGAAATCAATTTTTTAATTCGGAAGTTACCTAGGAGGGCTAAATAGTTAATAATTAGTTAATTACAACCTCTATTTGTCCTAAAAATAATTCTTGGCACAAAACCTCGGTCGGTTTCTAATCTAAAATTATTTCGGTAAATTACTACGTTCCATCAGGCATTACATTTTTTATACAATGATAGGTAAGGCTTCTATTTTCAAAATATAAATGCAAAAAAAATGTGCCAGAGATCCCCATTAGGAAAAAGAAACAATACACACCTATCAGTGCAGTGCTCCCATAGTGTTGACTATAAAAATTTATATCTCAACATTGAAGCCGAACACCATCGCAAGTTTTTGTACATATGGTTTCTTGTTTGAAAATAAAATAAAAGAAAAAGTGCTAAAAGTCCTCGCTAGTGATAGTATTATTCAAAAAGCAGGAAGTAACGCAAAAATAGTTATGGAAAGCTATAAACGTCTGTACTGTAAGAAATTAATTTGTCTAATATGAGTGCTTACTTTTTATTTTATATTTATGACGACAATATTTGCATTCGTGAATGTTTACTTGTATTACCTGTGGTTAAAATCCATTTGAAATGTTTGCGGAGCAAAACGAGGATAGCAAAGTCCAAAATTATTTTCCGGTGTTCATAGCAACTACTTCCTGTACTAAACCATTCATTATAAAACTCATGATGGTTTGTATACATTTGTTTGGATACATTCTCCTACTATATTTTTTTTAATACCAGTAATTTCTTTATGATTATTAAACATATTTTCAAAAACAATAAAATGAATACTGCAAATACTGAAGAACATATCAGATGGTGCACGTAAGCTTCCAAAATCGTTTTTTTCACAATAATTTCGAGCAAAAATTAGAAGCTCAGAAGGACAAGTTAAGACTTCGTCTTCTTTTGTAAGTATGTGTTCACAATTAGGACAATTCAATTTAGGTAACATTTTGTGTAGAAGATAGCCAGTGAAATATCGCATTGAAGTTAATTCAATATTAGTGTGGCCATCAAAAAAGTCATCCGTAATTAATTCTTCATATTTTTTATATATATCTTATTTATTGATATATTCTTCTTTTTCTTCGGTATTGCAATCGTTTACATTTATTAATGATGGATCATTATCCTCAAAACTAATTTGAAGCATGTCATCTTCATCAGTTTCGCAATTACTTGACGGACTATATTGCAATAAATTGGAGGAAATAATTTTCGCTAGTAGTTGGTTTATTTCACTAACTGAAGGATTCTTGTTATTACCTCCCATTGCTCGAAGTAAAGCGAAAAGATTTTCCAAGCGATCTTGATTAAATCGTCCCGTTAAAATAGATGTTGTTGCATTTGAATTTAAAATATCATTTGCAAGTAAAAGTGTAGAGTATAATGCAAGTTTTGCACCTGTAAAACAATACACAGTTTTTTGATTTGGATTGAGTAGTGTAATTTCTTTCAAATATGCTAAAAATTCCTCAATATACTTCAACACTACGCCATTTTTTTTAATTCCAGCTTTAAAAATATTTCGGTCGTAACAAGATTTGCTATTCATGCAATCGAATATTTTGTCAATTTTTTCTATAAAATTAGCTGTGGAGATTGCTGTTTCACTAGATTTTTTGTGAAATATTTTAAGCTCTACAGCTGTTCTAATTCCTGCTGCTACACTTTTACTAAATATTTGAGAAGCGAGACTTACTCGCATTTTTTCAAAAGCATTGGGGTTTATGTGTTTTTCTGTTAATTTTGTACACATTTTAGTCCCTTTATTTTTTTCTAATTTATATATTTCCCGGACAACGTTAAATGAAACAATACCATCAGGAGTCTTTAAATCAGTTTTCATCCAAACATTTCTAAAAGACTTGAGCAAATGAGGAAAATCGTACAAAAAGTAAACATCTTCATTACATATAATAGTAACAGCCGCTAACCATAAACACACAAACCTATTTTCCTATAGCTGCACTTCTTTTAAATCCAACATCCTGTAAACCTTCAATCAAATCTGATTTGCTATTATATGTAAGATCGCGTCTTATACTAATTTCATCGAACGCCAAAACAGATATCTTATCTCTATCTGTCATATTTTCTATTTTCTGTTTAATAAGGTTTATTGCACTATTTTCCAAACCCGGTTGAGGATTTTTTACTGGAGCCCAACGATGCAGAGAACTTATATGTGGCATATTAAGTCTTAAACCATCCCGCAAAAATTGATAGCCTCTTTGACGCATCCTGTAAAATATATTTTGACATAACAACTTTTCGTCGGGTGACCACTTGGATTTACCAGTCTTCATTAAAACTTTACAAAATGTCTTTGAATTGTCGCTTATATTAGATATTTCAAGTTCATTTAAAGGTTTGGTTTTATTTTTCTTTACCTTCTTTTTTTTCAGTGAATTGTTATGATTAACATAAACTTTTCTATACTTTCGTTTAAGATTTTTCACCAAATATTTCTTTTTTTACAGCTAGGTATTTCTTCCTATAAAATGTGGAATTTTTAATATTCTTTATGCAATTGCTGCATAAATTCTCTGGTGAAGAAGATCGCTGTCGCTTGCATGGTACATGTAATTGCAAATCGTCTTCTGCCACATCAAAAGTTTGCCTGGACAGCGGCGAATCCAATATAAAAACTTGCTCCGATTCTTCTTCTGGAGCCATATTAGGCCTTGAATTCAATGAAGGAATTGATTCTTTCCGTAAATTTCTTCTTCCTATTTGCTCCGGAAGAAAATGCTCTTCGCAAATCCAAATATTGTGGTCATCATTTTGAAAACCACATCGGTGTCTCCACATTTGTCCAAGGTAAGAGTCATTAGAAAGACAAGAAAAAATGTTTATCGAGGGATAGGCTCGTTTTGACTGTGACAATGCGGAATTGAACACTTCCTACCACTAGGTCTTTTTGGAACTTCCATATTAAGGTGAAAAAAAGTAACGAATGGACGTTCAAAGTACTACTAAAGTATAGTAGTAGTAATATATAATTAGATATAATAGAATAAAGAATAAGGAACGAAAAATATAAGCAAATAATAAATTTTTAATTAATAATGGTTATATAAATGGAAACAAACGACGGCAACTAATACATATAATAGACGTAAGTAATAAGGGATATTATAAAGTGAATAATTCAATTGAAAATATAATAAGAGTAATATATATAAATATATATATATATATATATATATATATATATATATATATCTGTATTCATATATATATAATATATATACATATTATAATGA
Organism: Dioctria linearis; assembly: GCA_963930735.1. Classification (NCBI taxonomy): domain Eukaryota; kingdom Metazoa; phylum Arthropoda; class Insecta; order Diptera; family Asilidae; genus Dioctria; species Dioctria linearis. Next base: position 185,728,960 of record OZ005742.1, on the reverse strand, counting down.
TGTTGTACTTAAAAATATACGGCTACAACTAATATAATTCTAAGCTGATAAGGAATACAATGAGTAAACAATAGGACAGATAATATTATAGTAAGGTAATAAGACGATAGGTATAAAATAGAATTCAAAAGTTAAAAGAAATTTAAAAAGAACAACGACAGTTTATTAGAACTTCAGAAATTTTGTAGAGCTCTTTGATCGCTTCAAATGCAAAAGATCGAATGACTAAATAAGAACAGAAGAAATAATGTTGATCCAAATTCTAGCGCGTATTGTATGACCATCATCAGTCAACGACATCTTGCATACATTTGCACACATTTAAAATGCATCATTCACGTACACAAACTTTGCTCTATCCAGTCACCACAGCGACCGATGCCAGCATCTATTGAATGAAGATCGCTGTGAGTGCGTTTACGCCACTCACCGCACCGAATATATTGTGCTGTGCATCATTCCTTTAGTTTGATCAGTACAGCAACATGAAAAGAAAAATGATGCTAGATACGTCGAGTGATTCATATTTTCCCGCATCTATCATGTTGAGGGAGTCGACCAAATGTATACAAAACTGCTGTGAAAGGAACATTTGTTCCCAGCACCTCTGAAACATGTTGTGGTCTATTCCGGAATGGACCAGCGATTTAAAATCTGTATACTTTTCTGGGGTATGCTATGCGACATCTAGTTCTTATGCCATCTATGATAGTATTTAAGCAATAAATCAATCCATTGCAAGTGTGCCATTTGTGAACAATAGAAAATGTACAATCGATCTTTAAATTCAGACCTATAGAGCAATTGGATATAAGAAAAGCTATGAGATCCATAAGCAAAAAAAAAAGACTTTAATTTTGTTGGTGCCAAGATGCTTTTGGACTGTTTTGAAGTATGTGACCCGGCACTTGTTCACCTGATAAATACGTCACTGAGATCAGGTTGCTTTCCGGATAAATGGAGGAATCAGTAGTTACACCAATAGCGAAGGCTACTGGAGCAGATAACTGTGAAGACTTCCGCCCAATTAATGCTCTAGCAACGTATGAAAAAATTTTGGAAGAAATCGTTCAGATGCAGCTTGATGAATACTTCAATGAGCACAATCTTTTCATTGAGAGCCAGTCAGGCTTTAGGGGTCAACACTCATGTGTGAAAGTGCGCTGAATCAAGTAATTATTGATTGGAAGGAGGAAATATCTACAGGAAATAGTGTTATTGCTGTGTTCCTCGACTTAAAGAGGGCATTGATAGAAGTGTTCTTTTGAAGAAACTTTATAGTTATGAAGTACTATCTACGGAATATCAGTGGTTTAAGTCATACCTCCAAGGTAGATCACAGAGGACTGCTATCAACGAAAACATGTCAGAGTGCAAGACTATGAGTCTAGGCGCTCCGCAGGGTTCTTTATTGGGACCATTATTTATTATATATATAAATGATATTAACAAACTTCTTGAACATTGCAAGATAGTCCTCTTTGCTGATGATGCCCTGTTGTTTCTATCCGTAAATGACATTTGTGCGTGCGAAGAAAAAGTTCAAGGAGATTTGGTTAGATTGAGTAAATAAATTTCAGTATAATAAATTAAAGCTTAATGTAAATAAATCTGTGTAGGTGTTTAAACGTCAATGTACTGTTACGCATAAACAGTGAACGTATTGAACAAGTGGAAGAAATCAAATATCTTGGTGTAATTTTGGATTGTAGACTTAAATTTAATCTTGATGTGAATTAAGTTACAAAAAAAAAATTGGTTTTTTTAAAAGAATAAGGAATAGATTAGATACAATATTAGCAATAAATGTTAACAATGTAATTATTATAAAGCTCCATTTTGAATATTGTTCAACTGTGTTGTACATGTGTTATGAAAGTGCGTTTACGAGGCTTCAAGGGTTGCAAAACAAAGCTATGAGAGCTATACTGAAGTGCAGCAGGTACACAAGAACATCAGATATGTTAAGTGCATTGTGTTGGTTAAGTGTCAAACAGCGTATAGCTATGAATGTTTTATTGTTTGTTGACAAAATTAGAAGAGGATGTATGCCTTAATATTTATCATGCCTAATTAATTATGTTAGAGATATACAACCATACTTGTTAAGAAATGCAAATGACTTTCGATTGCCACTATTTAGGAATACATTAGCCCAAAATAGTATAAGTGTATAGAGGTTTTCAGTATTTTGTTATGGTCGCAGCCTTCTTGAGCAGTATGCCCCATGTCATTCACAAATAGCGACAATAATCATGTCGCGCCCACACGGCGAATGGGTGGCTGAATCCACTTTGTGGTGGTACTGACATCTGATTGTCAGGGATAGGACTGACACGAGCTACATGCAGGTCGCAAATTAAAATTAATGTACTGATTAATCTAATCCCCGGATATGGTTTCGAGGAAAAAAGCGGTGATGTAACAGAACAAAATCCGGCCCTAAGGCGAAGGGAAGTCATTTGCAAGGTAAAGCAACGGGAAATATGTATGTGTATTAATAACTATAGCTCGTTGTTTTGTCCTGTAACTGTTAAGAAGTCCTAATACTGCAGCCGACTTTTCTTTCAGAACACTCTTCATAGGGCAAGCCTTCCTAGTGAGAGCGAATGCCAAGAAGAGTCTAGAATCTCCTTCGAAGTGACGGGCAAACGAAATGTCAAACCACGGCGGACGTAAGCAGCGACCAAGCAGCTAATATTGGGAAGCACCATCTACCGAAATCGTAAAACTACGAGCACAACCAATAACAACAATATCAATAAAATTTAAGAAATAGCAATTAGTTTGACAGACTAGAATAGAACCGAAAAGGACAACTTGTAATAGCTCTTAAGGCCTATCGCCTGAGAAAAGAAACTTATCTCTCCTGATACACGGATTCAATGACCCGCTCTGCAAGGAGTTTTTTTTGAGGTCCTCCTGGATTTGTTCCAAGCAAACTCTGTAAAAGAAATTTACAAGAAATATGGGAAGGAGATTTAACAACGGTACGGTGTCCCCTGCACCTACAAAGACATCAAATGGGAAGAATTCGAGAAGGTCAACTAAAAAAAAAAAAAAAAAAAAAAAAAAAAAAAAAAAAAAAAAAAAAAAAAATGTGGCTAATGCTCACGTGCTGAACCCGTGGGTATGGAATGCAAAGTATTCTCCTTACAAGCCCCGTTCCGCCATCAGTGACGGGAGGTCGTGAGAAGGTATAAGAAAGCAAGGAATAGAGAACACAATAAACACAATACTCTTTGCCCTCGCTCGTCTCTCCTACAGCAATGTCTACACATTAGTCCCGATATTACGTCACAGAACATGTGCCAAAATTCTAATGAGAATTTTTTGTAATCCATATAACTTGGGCTAAACTAGTACCGAAATAAGGGGCAGTCTGGTGCGCCAGCGAGAATTCTGAAGTACAGCCGGAACGAGGATGACAGTTTTTTGATTTTTCTCTGGATGGTGTCGAGCAGTTCTCCTGATGACCTTGAAGGGACTTGCGGTTTTGTTTTTGAGCAGATAGGACAACAGAGGTTGGTGAAGAACAAAAAGAAGGAAGCAGGTGGCCATCGAAAAGTCGAGAAATTGGAAGAACTAGATTACAGTACGAAGAATTATCCGGAAAAGTTTGCTGGAACAAAGGGACAGATTTTTAGTCAATATTTCGACTTCTGGAATCTTTTTGGGTTGGCTCCGGATGTCCTGGGCACAGTTGCGGAAGTACAAGTCAGTTCCTGCCGTTGATCGGAGTGTACGGAGAAAATATACGCCTGGAAGCGGCTAAACTCCTGTTCCCTTCCTTTGCAACCCTAGGTCTGGGGAAAACAAAGTTGCTGAACCATATGATAATGTAGGCAATGCTGACCCTGTGAAGCAACGCTTCTACCCTATATCCCCTGCAGTACAGGGTCTGATGGACGTTGAACTGCACCGAATGTTATCGCTTGGTGTGATAGAGGAGAGCCAGAGCCCGTGGAGTTCTCCAGCCGTGTTAGTACGGAAGCCGGGAAAGGTTAGGTTATGCTTTGACGCGAAGAAGGTGAACGCAGTGACCAAAAGGGACGCCTATACGCTGCCGCAGATAGATGGAATCCTGAGTTGCCTTCCACCAGCTAAACTCATTAGAAGCCTTGACTTAAAGGACGCTTTTTGGCAGATTTTACTGGATAGAGACTCGCGCGAAAAGACTGCTTTCACGGTGCCTGGTCGTACTCTCTACCAATACACGGTGATGCCATTCGGTCTGTGCAATGCCCCTCAGACCATGTGCCGATTAATGGATAAAGTCATTCCATTTGATCTAAGAGATAACGTTCTAATGTATTTGGATGACTTATTGATTTTGTCACAAGACTTCGAAACCCATCTATTATTATTAACGAGGGTGGCGGACTGTTTGAGGAAAGCCGGCCTCACTATTAACGTCGAGAAAAGTAAGTTCTGTTTAAAGGAAACGAAATACCTAGGGTTTATCATCGGAAACGGTGGTATAAAAACAGATTCGGATAAAATCGCAGCGATAGTTGACTATCCGCCTATTACCGGGTAATATAAGTGAATGAAAATAACTATAATTATCTCCTTTTAATTAAAATAATATGTTAACTATAACCTCATTACACAGATGTTATCGCCACAAAAATCGTACTTAGACTTCTGTTACTTATGCTAAAGTTGGTATGTGTAGAAAGACTGATCTGGCGGAAGTCGATATTATCAAGTTTGGTAGTACTTTGATGATGTTTAACAGTGAGCTACTAAATTGTGACATTTATTTAATGTGAACGAACGGACGCAACATCACTCTCCCTCAATGAAAAGATTCTAATGCAGTGTTTTTTTTTTATTGCTATGCCGAAATTCATTAATTTTACTCATTTTAATTCAATTAAGGTTTTTACGTAAGATTCCTTAAATTTAGCCAAAAATATAAAACTACAGTACTAAATGTTTTTATTGATCTTCTAGTATTAAATGTACATACTTATAAACTAAAGGTGACTTTAGGCATACATGATTTTCTATTATTATATCCTCTGGTGAGTTGTGTTCAATATATAAGCAGGCCTGTCAATCGATATTACTTGTTCTCTATTGTTAATGAAAATTGTAAAGAATTTGTCTTTTCTGGCAATGACTTTATGTGGACCACTGTATGGAGGATTTAGGTTTCCTTTATGAATTTCATCTTTTACGAATACATGTGTACATTTGAAATGTCTCGAGGCAAAAAAATGTTGTTTTGTTTTCTAGTTCTGCCAACATATGGCTTTATTTTGATTATAGAATCTCTTATTTCTTTTGCTATCGCAGATGTTAAGTCTGAATCAATAGATGTGGTCGAAGTGATAAATTCACCGGGGAGTCGTAAAGCTTGGCCGAATAATAGTTGGGCTGGTGCTACACCTACATCTTGCATTATGGCTGATCTGATTCCCAAAAGAATCCAGGGCAGGTTTCTATACCAATGTTTCGGGTCGTCGTAACTTTGATCGGTACTTTTAATTGCCTATGGAGTCGTTCCACTGAGCCGTTTGCTTGGGGGTGGTATGTTGTTGTGCGAATTCGGTGACTTCCTAGAATTTTCGAAAGCTCTTTGAATAAGGTCCACTCGAATTGCGTTCCTTGATCGGTTGTGATTGTGCGTGGTATACCATAACGTGCAATCCACCCATGAAGGAAAGTATTTGCTATAACCAGAGCCGTAATATGTTTTATAGGGAAAGCTTCTAACCAGTGGGAAAACGATCTTTGATTGTTAAAAGGTGGGTGTAGCCATTAGAGGGTGGCAAAGGACCCACAATGTCCATATGTATGTGTTCGAACCGTCCGCTAGAAACAGCAAAGCTTCCAAATTGTGATGAAGTATGTGACAGGGTATACACGTTTTTGACCATGTGTTTACGTCTGAATTCATGTGGGGCCAAAAATATTTTGCTGCTATGAGCTTCATAGTTACTCTGATGCTAGGATGCGAAAGGTTGTGTATGTTGTCAAAAATCACGCGACGGAGAATTTCTGGAACATAAGGTCTATGTGTGCCAGATGAAGAATCACACCACATCTCTAGATCTTCTAATGGTATGTGAATCTTGGTTAGAATGAAAGTAGAATTCTGGGCTATTTTTGTGTTTAAAATTGTCTTGAGCTCTGTGTCCGCCACGATGTTGTTACAGCCCTTGATAAATCGTACGTCATTCGTGAACTGAGCGATATAGTTCAATTGGTTTTTTGTCTCGGACTTTTCTCAGTCCTCGAGAATATAGCTTTTGTGAGAGTTTTTACCTTCGACGGAATGTTTAAATCTTTTAATGGATAGGTATGCAGCTAAGAGTTCCCTGTCAAAACTAGAGTATTTGCGTTCTGTAGGCTTAAGACGCTTCGAGAAAAAACTCAGTGGTTGCCACTTACCTCCACTCAATTGCTGAAGGACGGCACCAATTCCGTCATTAGAAGCGTCAACCACTATGCTAAGTCTGGCTTTTGGGTCAGGATGAACGAGTATTGTTTGCTTTTCTAGATCCGTTTTAGTTCTATTGAAGGCTTCTTCATGATCTTGAAGCCAGATAAAATCGGATTCACGCTTTTTTTTTTATTGTTATTTTATTGTTATTTTGCTTCTAGAGATCATATAAACAAGATGTATTTTGAGCTGCGTTATTAAGAAATCGGAGGTAAAAATTTACCATTCCGAGAAAGCGTTGCAGACTTTTGTAGCTGGTGGGACTTGGAAAGTCTTTGATAGCTTCGATTCTGTTTGAAGAAGGTGAAATCCCTTTAGCTGAAATTGTGTGCCCTAAGAAATCTAGTTCTGAAACACCAAACGTACATATTTGTGGTTTGACGGTTATGCCATAATCTGACAGTCTTTGAAATAGTAGGCGGAGATGTTCCTTGTGCTCATCTGCGGTTTTACTGCCAACAAGTATGTCGTCGACATAAACAAAAGTGAAATCAAAGCCGCTCAAGATCTCATTAATGTTTGTGCGCAATTTTTTACGCCAAATGGCATACGAAAAAATTCATACAGCCCAAAAGGCGTTGTCACCGCCGTCTTATATATGTCTTCGGAGGCTACTGGTATTTGATTGTATGCTCGAATTAAATCAATCTTTGAAAATACCTTGCAGCTGTGGAGATTGATGGAGAAATCCTGAATGTGGGGCAAGGGGTACCTGTCAAATACGGTTGCCGCATTCAGTTGTCGGTAATCTCCGCAGGGCCTCCAGTCGATGCTGTCTTTTTTGGTCACCATGTGAAGTGGAGACGCAACAGGGGAGCATGATGGTCGACATATTCCTCGCATTTGACAATCTTATATTTTTCTGGGTTGAGCCTTCTTGGGCGCGCGGATGGAAGAGAGCCTTACGTATTTATGCGGTGAACAACAGAATGGTTGACGTCTTCGTTGTAATTTGGAGGTAATTTGAGGGTGGGGAATTCATTTAGAATTGAGGCAAACTCGCCTTGTAAGGAGTAAAGTTTAGGTGAAAAGTAATTTACTCGACGTGTAATGCAATTGACTGAAAGGCGAGTTGGCTTATCTACCAGCTTACACTCACAGAGATCGATTAATAATTAAATTTTATAAAAGAAATCAGCCCCTAAAATAGCATAGTCTACAGAAGCGATTATAAAGGTATGATCGAAACTTCTTCGTAAGTTTAAGTCTATTGATAACTTCTTGAGACCATGTGTGATAATGGATCCTCCATTAGCCACTGCGAGTGTTAGGTCTGAGCGTATTGCATATTTTGTGAATAGTTTCTTAGGAGCTATTGAAACCTCAGCACCGGTATCAACTAAAAAGTGAATATTTGTGTTTTTTCCTAAAACGAATAAACGGTGTGAAACGTTGCCTACAGCCACAACCGCTGATGACGTAGGCGTATTTAGTGGGGTGGAGTACACTTCTTAGCCATATTCCCGTATCGCTTATGATACCAACATAGATTGTTTGGTTTATGTTGGCTGTGCCTAATTGATTTAGAGGGAAATTTAATATTTGAGAAACTTCTTGTCTGGCTTCTCGAACGCCTAGTAGAAGTTTCTAGCTTTCTGATACGTTCTGTTAGACTAGCTAACGAGTGTGAAAAATCTCTTACGTTTTCGTTGCTTATATGCGAGATACTTTGTTTTATAGGATGGAAGTTTGTTTTGCCATAATTTTCGCAATAATGGTTTGTTGACCAGACTATTTCCGCCAGCCAGGGATTCCATTTGTCGATAAAGCTCCGATGGCTTAGCGTCGCCTAATTCCATTTTATGCAATAAAGCGTCTAGTCTATGCTCTTCGGAATCCATACTTCGAGCAAGCAACAATTTTGTTAAGTTTTCCTACTTATCTGCAGCAGGAGGGTTGAGCAGAGCATCTGCCACTATCTCCATAGTGTCGGAGGGTAGTGAAGCCACTAAGTAGTCATACTTAGTGTTAGAAGTTGTAATTCTCTTAATACGGAATTGCGCTTCGACCTGTAAAAACCAAAGGTCGGGTCTATTGCTCCAGAATAGAGGAATTTTTAAGGTACTTATAAATGGTGTTTCTTGCGCTAGCGGCTGATAAGTCGTATCTGAACTTGTGTCTTTACCCGTCGCTCTTGTTTCATTTGCACTTATATTCGTTTTTGCTTCTGATTCATTTTAATGTTTTCTTATTTTGAATTATCGTGTTTAGAATACTTATTCAGATATATGTCCCAAAAAAAAAATAATTTATGCCTAGTTTTTTATATATTTAAATGTGAGTATTCTTACGAAATAGTGGCCGCATAAGGTTTAGTGCTTAATTAATTTTTATATAGTTTATATACTACACGTGTGGAAGCTGAACGAGATTGTTTATTCGTTTTTATGTTTAATTTTTTTAATTAATATTTAAAACAAAAAAAAAATTAATTAATTTTTGCGATATGTTGTAGGTATATGTGAACACAGATGTACTCACCAGGTGGTTGTATTTAAATCTGCACACTTTTGTATGAAAAGAATCCATAAGTATGTCACTACTTCAATATATACAGGGTGTCCCATAAGTCGACGTCAAGCCGGAATCGGGTGATAGACCAAATCATGACAGTTACCAGAAAAATATAAAAAAAATCTAAGTCATGTCTTTTTCAAATTATAGACATTTCTTTTGTTTTCGAGAAAATGTACACCTTGAGATGGTTTTCTAGCTCCTGTTGCTACAAATCTTTACTTTTTTTCAATTTTATTTTTCTTATGTATTCCCGAATAGTGCTTATGTAACCTATGACTTTAAACTCTAAGCCAACTGTTCCAGCTTGGAAGAAAATGTCACATTTTGCCGAACCAAGAATAGAAAATTAATATTTCACCCAACTTTAACTGACTGTAATTAAAAAAAAAAATGTACTACTCCAGTTTGGCAAGTAACTTTAAAAGTTGACGCATTTAATAAGGATTCTAAAATGGTATAACACTTGCTACAATATTTCTTAGATTACGGAAAAAAAATTTTTTTCTTCAAGAAACCCAGTTTCGAAAAATTTCTTTTCACCTAATAAAAATGATTCTAGTGTACCCAAAGCTTGCCGTAAGACCGTAACTTTAAGATTCTAGTTTGAGTGAGACGGAGAGTCATTACATGAAGTGTGAGTGAGACAGATAGGACGCTTTCAAGTTAGAGATCCTAACTTTTTGTTGAATTTAGGGCAAATTTTCCTTAATTTTAAAATTAAACACCAATTATTTGGATGCTAAGATTTATTATTTTCGAAAGATGTTCAAACTGCTTTCCTTCAACTGCAATACAAGTTCGACATCTTCTTAAAACGGATCGGGTTATCAGACGGGCAAGTCATCCAATGTTGACAAATTCAACTGCTTCCGTAATTCTGGAGCTCATATTTTTGTAAAATTCGGTGAGCTATACTTTTAGGCACTCCTGTGTTTTCCTGGATTACACGCACCGAAGTACTTGGGTCTTCTTCAACTGCTTGAAGTACTACGTCCTCGTAAGGTAAGGAAATCTTCCTTCACCATGTACTTGGTTTGGAAGTCGTCCCTCTGTGGAGAGTTGACGATGCACATTTGTAAAAACTCAATGATTTGACGAGCTATCTTGCTCACTCACAATTCATGCAATAACTCTCCGTCTCACTCAAACTAGAATCTTAAAATTACGGCCTTACGGCAAGCTTTGGGTACACTAGAATCATTTTTAGTAGGTGAAAAGAAATTTTTCGAAACTGGGTTTCTTGAAGAAAATTTTTTTTTGCCATAATTTAAGAAATATTGTAGCAAGTGTTGTACCATTTTAGAATCCTTATTAAATGCGTCAACTTTTAAAGTTACTTGCCAAACAAAACTCAAAGCTCAAAACTCTTTTCAGCAGCTCAAGCAGCAACTTACTTCGGTTCCGTTACTGGTGAGTCCGGATTTCAGCAGACCGTTCGTCATTCAGTGTGACGCAAGTCAGCAAGGCATTGGTGAAGTGCTGTTGCAAGTGGACGAAGGTCATGAACGACCTATTGCTTACATATCGAAAAAACTAAATTCCGCTCAACGCAACTACACCGTGGCAGAACAAGAGTGTTTGGCAGCGATACTCAGTGTGCAGTAATTCCGACCATACATAGAGTTAACGCCGTTCAAGATCGTGACGGATCGAGCGAGTTTGCAATGGCTGATGTCTCAAAAGACCTCAGCGAGAGTTTCGACTTCATAATAGAACATCGGAAGGGAAGCATTAATGTTGTCCCGGACGTATTGTCTCGTATTAATTGTGAGGAGCTATCAGCAATCGAAGATCCGTGCCCTCAAGTCGACCTCAGCTTAGGAGACATTTTTATTGGCCTCGGATGACAATTGACGTTCGAGAGTATATCTCCTCCTGCGGCACCTGTAAGGAAATAAAAGCACCCAACATTACCTTGCGACCCCCTATGGGAAGTAAACCAAATTCTGAACGTCCCTGGCTTTACATCGATCTTCTAGGTCCATATCCCCGGTCAACCAACGGCAATATCTGTATTGTAATTGCTCTCGACCACTTTTCCAAGTACCCTGTGCTAAAACCATTAAGGAAGACTTCTACTCCAATCATTTGTCAGTTCGTAGAGACCGAAATATTCCATATGTTCGGAGTACCGGAGGTGATAGTCACCGACAACGGATGCTCCTCTCAGTTCACCAAACTGCTGGAGAAATATGGCGTACAACACTTGCGAACAGCAATGTACTCGCCGCAGGCCAACGCCTCAGATAGGGTGAATAGGTCGATATTATCGGGAATTCGAGCATATATAAAAAAACGAACACACAAGGTGGGATGAGAAGCTAAGTCATATTGCTGGTTCCCTTAGGAGCTCCATTCATCAAGCAACCGCCTTCTCTCCCTATAAAGTTCTATTCGGACTCCCAAATGATTGAACACGGCAGCTCCTATACTCTCCTGAAGAACTTAGGAACCCTGAATGAGCCCCTAGAGGTAGATGTTGCCGACAAACTGCAGTTGATTCGTGCGAAGGCACAAGAAAATATGAGTCTTGCATTCGAACAAGGTACCAAAAGCTATAATCTACGGTCGAGACAGGTCCATTATAAAGTAGGTCAAGAAGTATATCGACAAAATTTCACGCAGAGCAGCTTCCAAAACCAAGTTAGTGCCAAGCTCGGACGCAAGTTTCTAAAATGCAGAATAAAATCGCGAAAAGGGGATTCGCTATATGAATTAGAATATCTGCAGGGGAAGGTAATCGGCATTGTTCACGCTAAAGACATTAGGCCCTGATTGCTGATTGATTGGACTGAAAGGTCTGTTACATTCACTCTGATGTACGTCTTCCAACCCAACTGGTAACCCTTAGAAGGCATCCGGCCAGATTAACTGGTAATTACAGGATACCAATGTGCCACTTAGGACCTACCCAGCCTAGCGGCCGGTATACCTCTTGTTAATAAGTCCACTTTTACACACTCCCTAGCTTGGCAATTCGTCACAGCCCCTCCCACATGGTACCCTACGGCGAGTACACCGCCGTAGAAATCCCACATTCCAAAACGCCTTCGAAATTTTAAAGACCCAATCTGTGTGTCTCTGACTCGCCACGCTTGAAACAAGTCCTTGATTGTCAGGGATAGGACTGATACTAGCTACATGCAGGTCGCAAATTAAAATTAATGTACTGATTAATCTCATCCCCGGATATGGTTTCGAGGAAAAAGGGGGTAATGTAACAGAACAAAATCCGGCCGGTGAGAGCGTATGCCAAGAAGAGTCCAGAATCTCCTTCGAAGTGACGGGCAAACAAAATGTCAAACCACGTCGGACGTAAGCAGCGACCAAGCAGCTAATATTGGGAAGCACCATCTACCGAAATCGTGAAACTACGAGCACAACCAATAACAACAATATCAATAAAATTTAAGAAATAGCAATTAGTTTGACAGACTAGAATAGAACCGAAAAGGACAACTTGTAATAGCTCTTAAGGCCTCTCGCCTGAGAAAACAAACTTATCTCTCCTGATACACGGATTCAATGACCCGCTTGCAAGGCGTTTTTATTTGAGGTCCTCCTGCATTTGTTCCAAGCAAACTCTGGAAAAGAAATTTACAAGAAATACGGGAAGGAGATTTAACAACGGTACGGTGTCCACCTGTTTTGAACAGCATGCACCTACAAAGACATCAAATGGGAAGAATTCATCTGCGGCCCAGAGAAGGTCAACTAAAAAAAAAAAGGAAGAAAATAAATTTGGCTAATACCAATATTAGAAAAGAAATGCTCACGAGCTGAACCCGTGAGTATGGAATGCAAAGTATTCTCATTACGAACCCTGTTCAACCATCAGTGACAGGAGTTCGTGAGAAGGTATAAGAAAGCAAGGTATAGAGAACACAATAAACACAATACTCTTTGCCCTCGCTCTGTCTCTCCTACGTAATGAATACACATTACTCACAATATTACGTCACAGAACATGTGCCAAAATTCTAATGAGAATTTTATGTAATCCATATACCTTGGGCTGAACTAGTACCGAAATAAGGGGCAGTCTGGTACGCCAGCGAGAATTCTGAAGTACAGCCGGAACGAGGATGACAGTTTTTTGATTTTTCTCTGGATGGTGTCGAGCAGTTCTCCTGATGACCTTGAAGGGACTTGCGGTTTTGTTTTTGAGCAGACAGGACAACAGAGGTTGGTGAAGAACAAAAAGAAGGAAGCAGGTGGCCATCGAAAAGTCGAGAAATTGGAAGAACTAGATTACAGTACGAAGAATTATCCGGAAAAGTTTGCTGGAACAAAGGGACAGATTTTTAGTCAATATTTCGACTTCTGGAATCTTTTTGGGTTGGCTCCGGATGTCCTGGGCACAGTTGCGGAAGTACAAGTCAGTTCAGTTCCTGCCGTTGATCGGAGTGTACGGAGAAAATAGACGCCTGGAAGCGGCTAAACTCCTGTTCCCTTCCTTTGCAACCCTAGGTCTGGGGAAAACAAAGTTGCTGAACCATACGATAATGTAGGCAATGCTGACCCTGTGAAGCAACGCTTCTACCCTATATCCCCTGCAGTACAGGGTCTGATGGACGTTGAACTGCACCGAATGTTATCGCTTGGTGTGATAGAGGAGAGCCAGAGCCCGTGGAGTTCTCCAGCCTTGTTAGTACGGAAGCCGGGAAAGGTTAGGTTATCCTTTGACGCGAAGAAGGTGAACGCAGTGACCAAAAGGGACGCCTATCCGCTGCCGCAGATAGATGGAATCCTGAGTTGCCTTCCACCAGCTAAACTCATTAGAAGCCTTGACTTAAAGGACGCTTTTTGGCAGATTTTACTGGATAGAGACTCGCGCGAAAAGACTGCTTTCACGGTGCCTGGTCGTACTCTCTACCAATACACGGTGATGCCATTCGGTCTGTGCAATGCCCCTCAGACCATGTGCCGATTAATGGATAAAGTCATTCCATTTGATCTAAGAGATAACGTTCTAATGTATTTGGATGACTTATTGATTTTGTCACAAGACTTCGAAACCCATCTATTATTATTAACGAGGGTGGCGGACTGTTTGAGGAAAGCCGGCCTCACTATTAACGTCGAGAAAAGTAAGTTCTGTTTAAAGGAAACGAAATACCTAGGGTTTATCATCGGAAACGGTGGTATAAAAACAGATTCGGATAAAATCGCAGCGATAGTTGACTATCCGCCTATTACCGGGTAATATAAGTGAATGAAAATAACTATAATTATCTCCTTTTAATTAAAATAATATGTTAACTATAACCTCATTACACAGATGTTATCGCCACAAAAATCGTACTTAGACTTCTGTTACTTATGCTAAAGTTGGTATGTGTAGAAAGACTGATCTGGCGGAAGTCGATATTATCAAGTTTGGTAGTACTTTGATGATGTTTAACAGTGAGCTACTAAATTGTGACATTTATTTAATGTGAACGAACGGACGCAACATCACTCTCCCTCAATGAAAAGATTCTAATGCAGTGTTTTTTTTTTATTGCTATGCCGAAATTCATTAATTTTACTCATTTTAATTCAATTAAGGTTTTTACGTAAGATTCCTTAAATTTAGCCAAAAATATAAAACTACAGTACTAAATGTTTTTATTGATCTTCTAGTATTAAATGTACATACTTATAAACTAAAGGTGGTGACTTTAGGCATACATGATTTTCTATTATTATATCCTCTGGTGAGTTGTGTTCAATATATAAGCAGGCCTGTCAATCGATATTACTTGTTCTCTATTGTTAATGAAAATTGTAAAGAATTTGTCTTTTCTGGCAATGACTTTATGTGGACCACTGTATGGAGGATTTAGGTTTCCTTTATGAATTTCATCTTTTACGAATACATGTGTACATTTGAAATGTCTCGAGGCAAAAAAATGTTGTTTTGTTTTCTAGTTCTGCCAACATATGGCTTTATTTTGATTATAGAATCTCTTATTTCTTTTGCTATCGCAGATGTTAAGTCTGAATCAATAGATGTGGTCGAAGTGATAAATTCACCGGGGAGTCGTAAAGCTTGGCCGAATAATAGTTGGGCTGGTGCTACACCTACATCTTGCATTATGGCTGATCTGATTCCCAAAAGAATCCAGGGCAGGTTTCTATACCAATGTTTCGGGTCGTCGTAACTTTGATCGGTACTTTTAATTGCCTATGGAGTCGTTCCACTGAGCCGTTTGCTTGGGGGTGGTATGTTGTTGTGCGAATTCGGTGACTTCCTAGAATTTTCGAAAGCTCTTTGAATAAGGTACACTCGAATTGCGTTCCTTGATCGGTTGTGATTGTGCGTGGTATACCATAACGTGCAATCCACCCATGAAGGAAAGTATTTGCTATAACCAGAGCCGTAATATGTTTTATAGGGAAAGCTTCTAACCAGTGGGAAAACGATCTTTGATTGTTAAAAGGTGGGTGTAGCCATTAGAGGGTGGCAAAGGACCCACAATGTCCATATGTATGTGTTCGAACCGTCCGCTAGAAACAGCAAAGCTTCCAAATTGTGATGAAGTATGTGACAGGGTATACACGTTTTTGACCATGTGTTTACGTCTGAATTCATGTGGGGCCAAAAATATTTTGCTGCTATGAGCTTCATAGTTACTCTGATGCTAGGATGCGAAAGGTTGTGTATGTTGTCAAAAATCACGCGACGGAGAATTTCTGGAACATAAGGTCTATGTGTGCCAGATGAAGAATCACACCACATCTCTAGATCTTCTAATGGTATGTGAATCTTGGTTAGAATGAAAGTAGAATTCTGGGCTATTTTTGTGTTTAAAATTGTCTTGAGCTCTGTGTCCTTTTCTTGTTCCGTACGAAACGTACGAAAAGCGTGTCCGCCACGATGTTGTTACAGCCCTTGATAAATCGTACGTCATTCGTGAACTGAGCGATATAGTTCAATTGGTTTTTTGTCTCGGACTTTCTCAGTCCTCGAGAATATAGCTTTCGTGAGCGGTTGATGATCCGTAAACATTATGAAGTTTTTACCTTCGACGGAATGTTTAAATCTTTTAATGGATAGGTATGCAGCTAAGAGTTCCCTGTCAAAACTAGAGTATTTGCGTTCTGTAGGCTTAAGACGCTTCGAGAAAAAACTCAGTGGTTGCCACTTACCTCCACTCAATTGCTGAAGGACGGCACCAATTCCGTCATTAGAAGCGTCAACCACTATGCTAAGTCTGGCTTTTGGGTCAGGATGAACGAGTATTGTTTGCTTTTCTAGATCCGTTTTAGTTCTATTGAAGGCTTCTTCATGATCTTGAAGCCAGATAAAATCGGATTCACGCTTTTTTTTTTATTGTTATTTTATTGTTATTTTGCTTCTAGAGATCATATAAACAAGATGTATTTTGAGCTGCGTTATTAAGAAATCGGTGGTAAAAATTTACCATTCCGAGAAAGCGTTGCAGACTTTTGTAGCTGGTGGGACTTGGAAAGTCTTTGATAGCTTCGATTCTGTTTGAAGAAGGTGAAATCCCTTTAGCTGAAATTGTGTGCCCTAAGAAATCTAGTTCTGAAACACCAAACGTACATATTTGTGGTTTGACGCTTATGCCATAATCTGACAGTCTTTGAAATAGTAGGCGGAGATGTTCCTTGTGCTCATCTGGGGTTTTACTGCCAACAAGTATGTCGTCGACATAAACAAAAGTGAAATCAAAGCCGCTCAAGATCTCATTAATGTTTGTGCGCAATTTTTTACGCCAAATGGCATACGAAAAAATTCATACAGCCCAAAAGGCGTTGTCACCGCCGTCTTATATATGTCTTCGGAGGCTACTGGTATTTGATTGTATGCTCGAATTAAATCAATCTTTGAAAATATCTTGCAGCTGTGGAGATTGATGGAGAAATCCTGAATGTGGGGCAAGGGGTACCTGTCAAATACGGTTGCCGCATTCAGTTGTCGGTAATCTCCGCAGGGCCTCCAGTCGATGCTGTCTTTTTTGGTCACCATGTGAAGTGGAGACGCAACAGGGGAGCATGATGGTCGACATATTCCTCGCATTTGACAATCTTATATTTTTCTGGGTTGAGCCTTCTTGGGCGCGCGGATGGAAGAGAGCCTTACGTATTTATGCGGTGAACAACAGAATGGTTGACGTCTTCGTTGTAATTTGGAGGTAATTTGAGGGTGGGGAATTCATTTAGAATTGAGGCAAACTCGCCTTGTAAGGAGTAAAGTTTAGGTGAAAACCAATTTACTCGACGTGTAATGCAATTGACTGAAAGGCGAGTTGACTTATCTACCAGCTTACACTCACAGAGATCGATTAATAATTAAATTTTATAAAAGAAATCAGCCCCTAAAATAGCATAGTCTACAGAAGCGATTATAAAGGTATGATCGAAACTTCTTCGTAAGTTTAAGTCTATTGATAACTTCTTGAGACCATGTGTGATAATGGATCCTCCATTAGCCACTGCGAGTGTTAGGTCTGAGAAAAAGAGGGAAGCAGGTGGCCATCGAAAAGTAGAGGAAATTGGAAGAACTAGATTACATACAGCACGAAGAATTATCCGGAAAAGTTTGCTGAAACAAAGGGACAAACTTTTAGCCAATATTTCTGTCGCGAGAAAGGAAACAGAAAAGCCGAGTCACGAGGATTGAAAAGGATTTTTTTGCACAGGCGTTCAGGATCCCTGTACATGGAAAGATAAGTTTCTTCTATCATTAAATCTAACCTCAGTAGTTTAACAATTATTATATTTCACACTTGAAAATTATTTAGATTTTCGTGCATTATATATTAAATTTCTTTGAACCTCGTGCATTTAATCGCATGAGGAATCATTAGTTTACATTCACTAGCAATATTGCTTACTGGAGTAATCGTCGTAGATTGGCATATGATTTAGAATAAATTTATAAATGTGTAAAAGCAAACGACTCTCAGGAATATAAAGTGGATTAAATCTAATCTCAGTATTTTAACATTTATTATATTACACACCTGAAAATTATTTATATATTAAATTTCTTTGAACCCCGTGCATTTAATCGCATGAGGAATCATTAGTCTACATTCACTAGCAATATTCCTTACTGAAGTAATCGTCGTAAGCCATTTGGGCATAAGATTTAGAATAAATTTATAAATGTGTAAAAGCAAACGACTCTCAGGAATATAAAGTGGATTAAATCTAACCTCAGTATTTTAACATTTATTATATTACACACCTGAAAATTATTTGTATATGCATATATTATATTTTAAAACTTCTTTGAACATCGGGAATTTAATCGTAGAAGTCATTAGTAGACAGCCTATAATATATTTCTTACTGAAGTAATCCCCATAGCCATGTGGGCATATGATTAAGAAAATTCTGAGCTGATATGTTGGTTTTGTGACAAATATATATATATGTTATCGTGAAACATCTTTTTTTTGCAAAGGACTTTCCACACGATTAAGTGCTACATTGATGAACACCATGGGTGTGTAGACGCGTGATAAACTTATTTGTATAACGATTTCCATGCCGGAGAGATGTCTCCAAGCTTAAGAAGTTACATAGGGAGGTTCGAGATGCTGATTAAGATCCGTTAACTGACATACTACTCGATGATAGCTAGCGATTAGTTCTAGCCATATGATTCAGAATAAATTTATAAATGTGTAAATGAAAACCATCCTCGGCAATTTAAAGGTGATCAAATATAGCCACAATATTTTTTGTCTTTAGTATATGGCCTACCTGAAATTTATATATATGCGTATATTATAATTCAGTTTCTTTTGGCATCATAACTTTGATCGCATGAGAAATCATTAGTATGTATTCCTTACGGAAGTAATCTTCATAGCCATGTGGGCATAGGATTAAGAAAAATCCTTGGCTGATATGTCCAATAAACACGAAGCAATTTATTTCCTGCACGTAACGTATTTGTAAGGCGTCTGTCTCCTTCGCTTTCTCTCGCTCTCGGAGCCCTCTTTATTGGCTGAAAAGGGATATCGTCAACAAGTGCCCGCGATGCCATGGGCGGTGGAGAAAGGCACCCGAGGATCATTACCATCTGATACCCCCCTTCTTCCCAAGGTAAGTGATGTACAGTCCTTTTGGACTTTTGTAGGTTAGGTATATAGATAGATAATATATATATATATATACCTTTTATCTTTCTTCTTTTGGCACAAAAAGTTTTTGTTCATGGCACATGGTAGTGTAGGTATCTTCAGTTTACCCACCCCATACTCTCTGCTATTAGCCGAGGTGCTAGCGTGCCAACCTACCAGTATAGCTACCATGGAGTGAGCTGTCAGCTTCGGGCCGACAGACAAGACTGTTATCACTCATAACAGGAACCATAACAATTTAACTGTTACCATCAAATTTTAAAACAGAAACAAATATTAAAATTGTAAAAAAACACATTATAGAATTTGTTAAAATAGAATAATAATCTCAAGATATTGTATAAAATAGTAATTAACTAAATAAATCAAATCAATCAATCAATCCAAAAAATAGAAAAACATTTATTAAAGAAACACCCACAGCCAGGCAGGCAGGGGCACACACACACGCGTGCGGAGCGAAACCTGTTTGTGTGTGTTTTTTTAATAAATGTTTTTCTATTACATTCTAACTAAATGCTGCTTTACTACACATCAATTGAATATTCGTAATGAATAAAAAACGCAATGCTGGTAACTCGAATGTTCGGGAGTATGTATGCACCTACCACTGCCTATTTTTGCTACTAAAAAGAAGAAGAAGAGTTACTTAATTGTGAGAACGTCAAATTGTGTTGTGAAATGCAGGGCAAATTTCGCAACTTTTAAAGTCGATTATCTCGGAAACTATAACTTTCCGACAAATTTCGTTATCATATTTGTGATTTGTGAGTGAAAAGGAGATAGTGTGCAAAGTTTACAGAAATTCGGTGATAGTGCCCGATGTAAACTGAAGCCAAAAATTCTAGATCGTTTGTTGACGTCTTTGTTCTCTCAACATATCACAAGCTTTTTTCAGTATACAATGGACTACCAATAGACATCAAAAATTCTTCTAATCTCCACATCCTTACAAGAAAAGTAAAGGATCACATTAGTAATAATACCATGTAAACTATTTCTATTTTTTCTTCCCGTAAATTGTTCGAATTTGACTCGCTTTATTTGTAAACAATAGTAGTAACAGTAGTGGTGGACGAAAATTGTAAACTTGGAACCTTCTAAATACTTAGTACCTTGTATACTAAGTAGTTTGTATGTATATCAATAGACCTCAGAATGTAGTAACTCTGTAAGCCTTGTAACATTATATGATAATAACATATAACATAAAACACAGACTGATATTAAGCTTTTAAGTGATCTTGAGATTAAATTGTATTGTATGTATGTATCCTAATGTGCTAGTACAAACATCCATAAACTAAGTAGTAATGGCTGATCATGATAAGTAGAATAATACTACGGTATTTTATTATAATAAACAATAATTCTGCATTACGCAAACAAGTTTTCAACCTCTTTCTATACCAGCACTAGCTGCCTGGAAGAGGGAATAGAAAAATAGTAGTGTAAATTGTAATTGAAAGTCAGTATTTTTGATAGAAATTGTGGTTTGTGTAAAATGAAAATAAATAAATAAATATATTCTAACTATGCAAGCTTTAGAAATACTTCAGCAAAATAAGATAGAAATCAAATGATTTTTTTTTTTTTAGTATAAAAGGAATGATCGTAACCTTGTTGATATACATACGACACAAAAAGTATTACTTACATCAACTTGCTTTCCTTCAATAGCTTTTCGCCTTCTCATTTCCTTATCCCGTAAAATCTTCTCACGCATAGCTTTCTGCTTTTCTATTTCTAATCTGTAAGCTCTGGTTTCTTCGTCCTCTTCAACCTAACGAAAAAAAATTACTAACAATAGCTTCAATAATATGAAAAACGTTATTTCTCACATCTAATTTATCTCTGTCTTGTCGCCTACTCGGGCTACCACTTCGTCTTCGTTTTGGTATGTCTCTTGGTTCAAGTTCTCTACTAACGGCACGTCTACGTCTACCACGAGATCCTTCTCTTCTTTCTCTGCTATCTCCTCGTCGTTCACGTCTACAAGGTGAATAACTTCTTTCTCGGCTTCTTCTTCTTTCAGGTGACCGTTCATGTCGTCGTTTTTCTATATGCAGTCTGTTCTTGTTTATAAACTCTTCCTGTTGTCGCAATAGTTCCTCGTCACTTTGCAAATGCGAAACATGGGGACCAATTGCTTGCATGAATTGAGTATCTTTCATAAGTTGACATTTTACAGCCTCGACACCACCTTTAAAATTTGGATTTATTAAAACCTTTCTAGGTATAACTGTTTGCTGTTGTCCAGGAGCAGGAGGAGCAGCAATAATAATCATATTTCCAGGATGTTGTGTATTTGGGGGCATCGGATGAGGATGTGCACCTGGTACTTGTGTAGATATAAAAGGTGGATTTCCTTGTAAGGGCATATCCGGCTGTCTTGGCATGGGCATCCGATTACGCATATCAAATCTTTGCTGTTGTTGCATTGGAATATTTCCTTCTGGTCTGAATACAGATTGCATGGGATTAGCTGGATTATAATTATTAAAGGGTGCACCATTAATTTGACTAGGATATTCTGGGCGTGGTCCGCGATATATGGGAAAATCATTTGGATTTTGTGCACGATAACCTGAAGGTATTGTTGGTCTATACTCTGCGCGGGGTCCCATATTATGATTTTGTGGAAATGGTGGACGAGGACCAATAGAAATGTCCCTTGGATTATAAGGAAAGTACTGAGCGGGAGCCTGAGGATTAACATTTTCATTAGGATGGGGGGGATATTGTTGATAATTTATATGTGGATATCTTACAGGAGGCCTTATACCGGGATAATGGATACCACGAATGCCCATTACTCGACCACGTTTTGCTGGATAATATCTTGTAGGATGATATTTTTCTATAAACGAATTATGTAAGAGGTATTGGAAAATAATTACAGAAAGGCAATGAAATACCTGGAGAAGAATCAATGTGCTCATTCCTTTCAACCATCAACTTAATATTTGTTCGCTCTAATCGATCCTCTCCATCTTCTGTTGGATCGGAGCATAATTCATCAGTTATACTGGCACTATCCTGTGAACTTTGTATAATTTCAACTGAAGCTCCATCAGATTCTTGCACAGAACTGCAAGACGTCAAACATGCCGTTTGAGACACCAATAGATCCTCAATTTCTTTATTTGTTGACGTGACTTCATCATTTTTCGACTGTGGAGGGTCTAATACCTTGAATTTAGCCTCAAACTTGTTCGGTGATATTTTTATGGGAGATTCCTCACTTGTAGACACATCTGATTCGACTTGTACGCCAAGTTCTGACTCTTTACTTGTACTTTGGGGAGAAACATCATTAGATATTGAAGACGTTGTTACTACAATAACGTCATCAATTTTATTTTCTGAATTCTGTGAAGTCACTACTGCTGTTGCCGCTCCTGCTTTTAGTTTATCTGCATTCAACTGAGTGCTAACCCACTTTTCTGCCTCGTTTTTAAGCTGCGCTTTAGCTTCTGATGATACATTTTTTTCAATTTCTAAGAATAGTATGTTACAGACAGAGCGTAGAAGAAATTTTTGATTACCTTCATCCGACAATAATAGTTCGTCTTCGTCTGCTCCAAGTAAAGGCAACAATGCTTGATCATCTAATTCCTCGTCAAGTTCATCATTTAGTAGGTCATCACTAAAATAAAGTCAATAATTATAAAAATTGCAATTTGTTATACAAATGATAATTTGGCTGTCAGACTGTCAGAAATAAAGGGCAAAAACTCTACGATTGGAAATTTTAAAACACTGTTCAGAAAATTACATACATCAGTGCGGGACGTATCTTAAATAAATTGAATAGTAATAATGTATTAAAAGAAAACGTAAACAATTCATTAAGGTAACAAACATAACCTAAGCATTTTGCAATTTCTACAAGTTCTATATAAATTTATCACATTTTTCGAAATATCAATTATTATTAATCATAATATGTACATGCAATAAGTTAAATAATAAATAGACATGTCTTTCTGAAGAATTTTACTATTTCTAAACAACAAAAAAACACTACTCACTTTAGAAGATCGGACATTTTGCAATTGTATGATATGAAGTGAGAGTTATTTCGTTTGTGCAGTATAATTAAGATATTCTATATATCGATATTTATCCCCTTACGATACAGATAATTCGTAACGATATTTTTATACTCTAAATATTGGTGTATCGATATTTTACTAGCTGAATTGCTTAGAAAAAAAATGTTAATTTCTGTTTCACACGGGGGTTACACCTGGAAGTACAGCTTGCACTGCCATACTTGCACGTGTAATCCAACTGCCATGCAACTTTCAGCGAACTTGCATGATGAAAATTCATGGCAGCTGGGAGATATGGCCGGATTACATTAACAACGCCGACGTCAGCGTGATCGTCGTTTTATGTCAAAAATATTTAGAGACAGTGCTACATGTATGAAATGCATTACATTACCCACGCCGGCGTGGTCGTCGACCCATCTCTAATCCTAAATTTAATTAATTTAATTGCTGCCAATATACCAGATCTAAATCTATTATGAAAAAACATGACAAAATGAAACGATATTTAAATTTCTAAAAATAAATGAATTTATATTAAAAAAATGTGGACTTGAAGGAAAAGAAAATATATTTTTTATTATTATTTAAAATTTTATTGCAAACCGGCAGAGATTACAAGCATATAACTCAACTGTAAAATGTAAGGGTATTTAAGATATGGCCACAGATTAGATATATACAGATATCCAGCTTCTGAAAATTACCCGGTCATGGTTTTAAAAACCCTTCTTCTGGTACCACTATTCAGTAAGAAGAGCTGGGTGCGTGACCATAATAAAATGAAAGAGAATGAAGAGCACAACCAGATATGTGTGCCAACTGCTAATGTCAAAATGCCAACTGCTACTGTCAAAAATGCTAACAAAACCGTAGACTCATATAATCTAAGGTCAAAACCCAACTGCTCCTTTCTTATGTCGATTTCCATTGATATTTCAAGAAAAGTGCACGTCAATCAATGATAAACAAGTTCAATGGAACAACTTTTGACGCGATGAGAATGTAATTGTAGCTCATATCCGTGTAATTTGTCAGATTGAAATTTTCTGGGAACAATAATATCACAAATAACGTAAAAATTATGAAAATTGTAATTTAAAAGATTTTGGCGTGATTGCGGATGAATTTGGTAGAGCTGTAGTTGAAGATTTATATGTGATGCTCAATGACATTCAGTTGTGACATTTCTCAGATAGATGTGTGCGTATTCCGGTGTAACACCGCCGATTATTCGAGTGTAGCACCACAGGCGTTTTGACGTACACCATTTCTAGCAGTGCAGGTCAATGGAACAATTTTGGTGTAACACTACAAGAAAAGTGTAACACTTCTGCTAGAAAACGTGATCAATGGAAATTGGTATTAGTATTTTCAACAATTTCAACTGTCAGATAAAAAATGACAAATCTAATTTAAAGACATTCTCTACTGTCAAAATAAAGCGATTGATTTAACTTATATATATTCAAACAGGTGAAGTATCTATTTAGTTTAAAAACATATATTTTTTTTAAATTAAGTGTATTTAGTAATGAATAACGTTCGATATATCCAATTTCAGAAAGAAGGAAAATATGGCAAATAGACGCTTTTTTTATAAATGCTGCGCGAAGGATTCTGGCACCAAAAAAGTGAAGGGATCAGGAATCAAACTTTTTAGATTCCCAGACGACTCGGACAGGTACTTATAGTGTGCTTATAGTTTGTTGGTTACCATAAACATAAACATATTATTAGAATAGAATAGAAAAGTATTTATTGAAGAACCTCAGCTTATGGTACGTTAGAACGTTAGGTACATCGAGTAAGTAATAGATAGTTGGTACAAGCAATAGAATCAAATTTTATAAGAAAACTAACAAAGGAGCAACGAATCAACTCATTGCAGTAGAAACTAGTATTAGTATTAGACATTAAGTTAATGACTTCAAGCAATAGAGAGCTCATACGTCATATTACACTATAGACAAAGATAATGAAACAAAATAAACAATAATAATAATGACAGTAATAAAATCATGAAAGCGTTATTCAAAGCTAAAAGGAAATAGCATACAATATCAGATACAAGATCAGTAGTGAGAGTAATGAATATACAGCGGTAAATTGTTACAATGTGAATCATCACATAGGAAAGTGTGGAGTAAGAAATTCAAAGTACAAATATGAAATACTAAACACTAGATACTAAAATAAGCCTTAACGTAAAATAAGGATTAAAAATTGGATAAAAATTGAAATTTAGAATTTTTAATTAGAAACCACAAGCTAGGAACTGAAATCAACCACCAAAGCGCAGAGTGCCTCGGAAATGAGTGCTAATGTGCCGACGAAGTATACTTTAGCGTGCATTGGTGTTCATAAGGTGAAGCAAAGCGAGTTTCTTGAACTGCTTGCAGGAGCAGATCTTCCTAACCGCATCGGGAAGTATGTTCCAGAGACAAACTCCCTGTCCAAAGACGTCGTTGGACCCAAATCGGGTTCGTGTCCTCTGAAGGATTATTGTAACTATCTGAAACATCTTAACACAAGCTCGCTATAGTGACACGTTTGCATGCTTTTCATCACTTAGTCGGTGTTAGTATTAACATGTTAAACTAAACTTAAAGAAAACAATCAATGGCATTATTCAACATAATTGCATTTCTCACACTTAACATACTTCTTATCTTTGGTAAAACCCGATTTTTTGCGATTTTGCCACATATATAGTCTACATGTTCTTTAAATTTCAGTTTACTATCTAATATAATACTAAAATATTTAAGATTATCCACACATTCAACATTAATTCCATACGTACCGAAATGTTGTCAACACAATTAAATTTCATACATTAAGTCTTTGCAAGATTTAACTTAAATTTATTCATCTTTAACCATTTCTTAACGCTTTCTAAGTCTGCATTTAAATTAGGTAGAAAATAATTACAAGGATGCTGATTAAAATTACTATTGTTGAATATGAAAAAATAGAATTCGACTTTAAGCTTATTCCAACTTCCTTTATCTCCTTTGTATTTTTAATTTGTTTCAGGTGAATATCGTCTAAGCTTACTAAAAATTTTACATTATCTGGTTTTGAATAATTTGGAATGGTTACATCGTTGTTTATGACAATTTCTCTATTGGAAAATTTTACATTATTTATATTTAATGAGCAATTTGAATATCTGATAATATAGTTGTTATCTAAAATATGACTAACGTTATTGCAATCGGTTAAGTTTACTGTTATGAGATTATTTATGAGCAACATATTTGGCATTATTTCTATGACTTTGTAGTCACTAAGTTTTGTTTTTGTTCAATACTCATAATTTTTGTTCATTAAGCTTTTTGTACAATTATCAGCTTCTGTTAATTTTTTCACTTGTGTTACATTATTATCTATATACACTTGATCATTGAATACTATGACGTCTTCGATTGAAATTACTATTCCTTCTTTAATTTTGTTGGGGACTGGGATTAATTTGTATTTAGTAGCGGGATTCTGGGTTTGGTTTGGGATTGAAACGACGAGTATGAGTTCCTTGTTGCAAATGACAGCAACAAGGAACATTTTATCTCTTTAAATTTAGAAATATTTATATCGTGAGTTTTTATTTCTTCCGCTGTGAGTATAGACCTGCTCATTATATTGTACTTTGCGAACATTATATTTTCTTGAATTTTAGGATTTCACTTATTTCAAATTTATGTTGGACAGGTTTTCTGTCATATTTGGATAAATTGCAAACATCACAATTATTAATGTATTTAGGCACTAATTCTTTTAGTTTATAATAAAAATGTGTATTTCTGTGGTTCGTTGCTTTATGAATTTCTTCAATTAATTTAAATGCTTCGTCTTACCATATAGATATGGCCTAAAATATTTCGTAGCCCAAATGATGGCTAAGAGTTCTTTCTCAATAGCCGAGTATTTAGTTTCCTGGTCGTTTAGTGTTCGGCTTGTGAAACTTACAGGATGGTTATCCTGCGAAAGTACAACGCCGATTGCGAAGTTGGATGCATCCGTAGTTACGACAATTTTTTTCTGGTCTGGTATTTAAGAGTAGGGTAATTAGTTATTTGATTTTTCAACTTTTCGAAAGAGTCTTTATAAGATTGATCATTTACATTTATCCTACTATCTTTCTTCGGGAATTCCGTCATCGGTTGAGCTACTTTGGCATAGTCTCGGATAAATTTCCTATAATAACCTGTTATCCCTAGAAAGCTTTTGATTTGCTTTCGCGTAGTGGGTAATTTCAAGTTTTGAATATTTTCAACTTTTTCTCGTTTGGTTTTATTCCTTCGCTAGTAAGAATATGGCCAAGATATTCGGTCTGCTTACCGAAAAAGTTGCAGTTGTCGACTTGTATTTTTAAGTTATGTTTTCTGAGTTCAATAAATATTTCGTTGATGGAATTTACATGCTCTTGGAGAGAGGTGTAGAAAATCAAAATATCGTTGAGATATACAACACAGGTTTTATTTATAAAATCTCTCAACACATAGTTGACCATCCTCTGAAAAGTGGCAGGGGCGTTTTTAAGCCCAATACTCGAAGTGGCCACGTGGTGTAGAGAATGCTGTTTTTGACCTGTCTTTTTCATCCACGTGGATTTGATGACTTCTTCTTCATGGACTTTGGGGAATCTATAAATTTTACTATAGATTGGACGAGAATCTTTCGTGATAATTTGGTGTTTAACTTCTCTGACTTTGTCGCCTTCTTTGAAAAATAGGTCTTGGTTTTTATATAGGATTTGTTTTAATTGGTTAGCCTCTTCGTTGTTCATATGGTCTGTCCTTAATCTTTCAAATAAATCTGCATGTGTAAGTTAATAATTTCGAGTTGATAAATTTGATTATATGGACAAGAATTCTTGAATTTTATTATTTGGTTATTTATTTCGACCTGATCGTTAAGTAAATCTACTTTTGCACTAAGGGGTTTAAGGATATTTCGACCTAAAAGGGCTTGAAAATTTTTGTTTGATAAATTCATAACTTTCGAAGACATTGTTGCTGTTTCATTAAATTCTATGGGTACGTTAGTAATTATTTCGTTTTTAATGATTTCTTTGTCCGTAAGTGTTCTTAGTTCGATTGAAGATTTCTAAATCTAGTTCCTAGGTCAATGTATACAATCAATTGTATACACTTTGATTTAACAATTATATGAACCATCCGACATAGGTAAATCTCAAACGAACATTGAATTCGTTTTTTTTTCGTCCAAATTATTCTTCCTTCTTGCTGGTACCTGGACTCTACCTATTCTCGCATGGGGTTTTCCTTGAGAAAAAGAACAAAGGTTGAAATTTTTGTATAATAGAAAATGAGGCAGCGAGTTTGCATTAACCAGGTAAATTGGAAGCATTTATGACACAATTGCCGAGATGCTGTTGGTATTGCAATTAAGGGTGGCTAGGTTCAGCCGACAAGTCTAGTCAGTTTTTCATAAGAATCAATATTTAAAACATTTTAGAGAATTCCACTGGACTGGATTTCTGGTTCATGGGAAGTATTTCTCGAGGGTTTTGGATATTCGCTTTCCTATGCTTCTTACATGATCTAATAGGTGCACGAGTAAAATTAAACAAGTTTCTACAAAATATTCAAATATGCAATCAGAAAAGGCGAAGTATAATGTGCTCAGATCAGTAAGTTTTTTTTGCATAAATTGGTTTAAACATAGAAACTAGTGAACGACAGGTCCAATAGTTTTGGACCCGTTCCAGTTATTCCTTGCATGGATAGCATCGTGCGACTATCTAATCTGTGATATGGCGCTGCCGCCCAGTGTTAATGTAACTTGCCCGGCGTTTTGTTCGTCGTTTGACGACCACGTCGGCGTTGTAATGTAATCCAGCCAATAGTAATTTGACTTTAATACAGTTTTCAAAATGGCGAAAAAGAAATGGTTGAGAGAAATTGATAAATTTATACTAGGAAAATGAGATTTTCTGGGATCTTTGGTATTACATCATTTACCAATACCTTCCTCTTAACTCTTTCTTGAGTTTTTACCGTTCTGCTTCTTCGTATATTGTTATAATTTACCAATATACGCAAGACTTTACATCTCAATGCCATTTTTTAAATGCACTTGCATGCAAGCTGATAAGACATCAATCGAATTGCCTTCTGCTGTCAAGTTTAAAATCAAGGCTTGCATGCAAGCTGTACTTGCAGGTGTAGCCCCCGGGTGAGCAATTGGTTTCCAGGTTCAAGACATTCCCTCCAGGTTCACAACAGTATTTGGCAGCCCTGTGGTTCTTTTTATCTGTTCTGACCTCTGAAGACTACCAACTAGCAGAGGCTAGACCACTGACATGTATAATATATGATATATAATTATATATGTCAGTGGTCTAGACAGGCAGCACACACATGACACAATTTGCTTTGGTATGGCATAACCTAGCAATAGCATGCTTTTTGCATAATCCTGAAATACAATTAATGCGACACGCACGAAATTGTCGACGCCAATTGACATCGTCGTTTGTCTCAGAAGTAATACAATGAATGCGACATTATTCGTCGTCATTTCAAGATAGTTGATTTGAGGTTTGCTGATTTGTGATGTCTACGGATTTTTTTTTTACATTTTTTAAGAACAAGTATATGTTACATTAAAGCTTATATGCAGGTATGCCAGTTTTAAAAGAAAAGTACGTGAAATCTACTAGCACACGAACTGTCAAACTCAATGTCGCACTGCGCAACGACAATTTTAGAAATTTTCTCTACTTTTCTATGCCCTAATGTCGTAACATATATTCGAAAATTATTTTGGCGTCGACAAATACGTGTCGCAATCATTGTATTTTAGCCTATAACACTAGAGTATTATGCGGATATGATGAACTGATTAAATAGTGTGAATATGAATTGTAATCTGCTGTGCTGGCTATTGCTTGAAGCCTGTATTACAATGTGACGCTGTCGCGAGACATGGTCCCGAATTATGTTGCTGACGAGGACGCAGTGACTTGCTATTTGCTGTTCCAATGATGACACTCTAGCAGGTGTAATATTTTCTATCAATCATTAAATTAACTAGTAATTACGTACTATTTAAAACTTTCTATTTTCACTCACAATTTCAGTTTTCCGCAAAAATAAATTGCCTAAATTCAAGTTGTCAAGTGTTGAGCGTCTCAAGTTGAAATATTTTCAACTTTAAGCAACGGGATAGGTGTCAGCAATATCCTTAGCAGCATATTGTACCTGTGCTTCGCGATTTTTCATACATTTTAACTTTGGACAGGTTTAGCAACCGCGGCTCTTTGTAACTGTTATGTTACTATGTAGAGTGATTGGCTTGGACGTAAAGTCCAGACTGCCAGCATGCGCTGACAGATCATTCGACGGACAGCGTTGACTGCAGGGCGGCATGCTAGCTCGCCTCGGCTCATTGGCGGAGAGTGTGGGGAGGTTCCACGAAAAAAAACCTGACGCTGCCGTCAGCCATAATCAAAAAAATTCGTGCCTATCCAACAAAAAGCCGGCACACATTCAGTCCTGAAGCGATTTTTACGTCACTTACCTCTATCCATCGTCGAAGGCGCAGATGATCTGCCTTCTTGCCTGACCCAGCCACCCATCTGACTCTGAGGGCAAGATTTTTCGGCGCCCTTGTTGACCTGTAAAGAGAGAATAAACGAGCGAACCTAAACCACCTTCATGCGAGAGGGCTCCAGGATAGTGAAGGAAGAATTAAAACTTTCAAAGATTCATGTTCACGTTATAATAGCAATTGTTGTTTTCCTTCTTACAAAAATTACCACTTATTCCTATAACTATTTTTTAATTTTAAATCGATGTAGTATTTATGGCAAGACTCAGTACATGTGTTTAAGTTTGCTTTTCACATTAAAATAAATAAAGCTAAAATTAGAGACCTTCCTAGGATAATAATAGAGTAAGGGTAAATATCATTTGAACAAAAATGATTCTATATAAAAACCTCTCAATCCTGCCCAGCAGACATATTTAAGCTTTTAATTTCAGACTAATTTATCATAAGAAATGTTTCGCAATGTATGTAGGTACATAAGTGTTTGGATGATGGTGCATTTTCCTACCTACCTACTGTGAAATCTAAAGACTGTTATGACTATATAAGCTGTTAATTTAATTTAATTTAATTTAATTTAATTTAAACTAATTGAATCCTGTTTAAGTTGATATTTTGTATCTTTTGCTATAAATAATGTAAACTAATTGATAAGCTTTATACTGTCGTGGAACCCGGCGTTATACACTGCTTTAAGCAGGGGTTCAAAAAATAAATGCACTTTGACTTTGACTAAATGAGAGAAATTAAGTCTTAAAGGTTATTTATATACATGTGTGTGCCAATTTCATAGTCTCGAAAAAATATGCCGCGATGTGAGACGATAATCTAACATATGTATACGTAAGATGTGAAACGGAAAATGAGTGAGAATACATATAGTATTACCCGTTAAAAGATTCAAAGTAAGTAAAGAAGAAGTAACTTGTGCGCACAAATCCATAACTTTAGCTTGCTTTGTGTATGTGTGTGTAGAATGCTCTTAAATATTAAAATTCAGTTAAGTTTAATTGATTTAGGATGATATAACTGTAAGCGTTAGTTTTACGGGTTCCTGAAAATCCCTATGGACCCAGGCATACTAACATAAATCTGCCAACCAACCCTGTGTTGGTGCGGTAGCCCGTCGTTGTGGCCGAGAGTGTTTTGAAGCGTCAGCATTAGAAGTAGTTGATCAGAGGAACAGTGCAGTTGGCATTGAGTAGTGCTCCGAGTGATCATTATAACTGGAAGAGTTGAAATAATAGACTTGACCCAAGGCTTCAGGGTTGCTTCAGGGCAAATCTCGGCATAGGGCACAACGGTAGGTTCTTACCTACAAGTGGCAAGTTATGTTTGTTTTTAAATAAAGACGAAAGATATTACATTTTCAGAAGTGGAATTGAACCTCAAGGCCAGTTACGAGGAAAAGTGAACCAATTTGTTTCTCGGTATCGCTTGTGATCGTGTACACTCATATACAGTGGGGTATGGTTATGCACCCAATAGAATACGAGCAGCCAGCCACTGGAGGTTGGTGCACGAGTGCACGAGAGGGAGGAACTAAGGGTTCATTTGAATTCGTTTCAACAAAAGGCGCATTCTGATTTTGAGAATAAAATTCGAAGAAAAATGAACGAGTGCCTTTCTCAATATTGCTCGTGATCTTTCGTACACACTCATATACAGTGGGGTATGGATCTGCACCCAATGGAATACGGGCAACCAGCCACTGGAGGTTAGTGTGCGAGAATGAGTGATTTGGGGAACTCTGTGTTCATCAGAATTTGTATTGAGTCACTGACTTATGCATGCAGCGAAGAATTGAATTCGGGAAAGCCCCCAGTTACTCATGGTAATATTCTAGAATTCTTGTTGATATCGTGAGGATTCTTGGCAATTGTTGCTGAGTCAAGACTACTGCAGTTTCTGCGAACATAGTTAGTGCAAGTGGCTAGTTTTTGGTTGAAAAGAAATTAAAGTAATTAGTGGCAAGTATCGGGCTAAGAGTGAAATTTATAAAATATAGTGGCACGAAGGGAAAAAATGGAAAATTAAAAGAAAAAACAAAATATTTTGGCTGGAAAGTGATTAAATTGAAAGAAAAAGAAGGTTAGTACCTACAGTTAAAATTAAAAAAAAAATACGAAGGAAAGAAAAGTGAAATTTAAAATTATTTAGATCAGTAAGATATTCATGACTTCTTAGCCAACAAGAATTTTATATTTTTCTAAATAAAGAAAGTGGTTGTTTTTATTCCAATTTTAAGTAGAAATAACAAAGATAAAGTGAAATTTAAAATTATTTAGATCAAAATAACAAAGATAAAGTGAATTTTGGGAAGCAAACAAAAAAACAAAACAACAGAATATATCGTTTAAAATTGAAGTGGGTGTTCTACTTCCAATTTCTGCTAAGTATCAGGAAAGAAAAGTGAAATTTAAAATTATTTAGATCAGTAAGATATTCATGACTTGTTAGCCAACAAGAATTTTATATTTTTCTAAACAAAGCAAGTGGTTGTTTTTATTCCAACTTTAAGTAGAAATAACAAAGATAAAGTGAATTTTGGGAAGCAAACAAAAAAAAAACAACAGAATATATCGTTTAAAATTGAAGTGGGTGTTCTACTTCCAATTTCTGCTAAGTA
Organism: Dioctria linearis; assembly: GCA_963930735.1. Lineage (NCBI taxonomy): Eukaryota > Metazoa > Arthropoda > Insecta > Diptera > Asilidae > Dioctria > Dioctria linearis. The sequence goes on along the minus strand of OZ005742.1, from coordinate 185,695,615 downwards.
TCAGGAAAGAAAAGTGAAATTTAAAATTATTTAGATCAGTAAGATATTCATGACTTGTTAGCCAACAAGAATTTTATATTTTTCTAAAAAAAGAAAGTGGTTGTTTTTATTCCAATTTTAAGTAGAAATAACAAAGAGGAAGTGAAATTTAAAATTATTTAGATCAGTAAGATATTCATGACTTGTTAGCCAACAAGGATTTTATATTTTTCAAAAAAAAAAGTGGTTGTTTTATTTTTCGTTTTAAGTAGAAATCAGATTTTAATAATGAGTGTTAGCGACAGTATTAAAAAGCGTCGATTAAACCCTAATAGAAGTTCGACGGTAACAGTCAATAGAGCTGACAATACGTCAGGTAGTGAAGGTGCTATGAATGAAACAATACTGCATTCAACGTCAGAAATGCATGCGATTGGTATGCGAATGGGAATCGCGGAAATAAATGGATTGATTCCTGAATTTTGCCCTGGAAATCTGAATAGTTTTTCGGATACTGAATGGGTGGCACATATCGAGAATCTGCGAACAATCTATGGGTGGAACGATTAACCACTTCACTGAGATTGAAAGAATCGGCGAAATATTGGTACCTAAGTCGCGACTCAGCTTGTGATACTTGGGAAAAGTTTCGGGTTGAACTAATCAGTGGGTTTCCAAGTGGAAGTGACGAATCATCCGATTCATGCCAATTAATGAGCAGAAAGAGAAAAGCAGGGGAGACCATTGAAACATATCTGCATAAGGCCTTAGCCCTAGCTAAGCGTGGTGGTTTTAGCAATGAAACCGCAATGAAATATATCATATCAGGTTTAGGGGATCGTAATCTTGTTACAGTGCTCACCGCGTCAAGTTGCGAAACCCCGGTAGACCTGTTGAATAAAGTTAAAATATTTTAAGGCATTGCGGACCAGGAAATTAAGCGTGGACTATTAACTAACGAGCCAAAACCCAGTACGAGTAGACTCAGCCGACCGACTTTCAGCAAGCCGTTTTTGGGAACACAGATGTTCAGAGATAGGAAAAGAGTGGGAGAGTCATTTAAGGAAAGCTGCTTCAGATCCGGGAGGTTGGGACATAAAACCAACATGTGCACCCGGGTCCGACGCGTCGCGAATACTGTAAAAGAAGAGACAATGAAAACTGTAAGAATGTTAACAGAAGAGATGGACGAAAGGTATAAAGACATAAATGCCAGAGGAACTAAACTGAGAGCCTTCATCGATTTGGGAAGCGATTGGAGAACTATCCAGCTATCGGAATGCAGGAAACTAGGATGGGAAATTGACGATGGAAGAAAAATCACGCTTAGAGGTTTTGGTGGAGGAGGTTGCAGAACGATGGGAGTACAAAACAACGTATACAGGTTGATGTTGTCGAAGAACTTCTCGAAATAGCAGTAGTAGAAGACCAGATGCAGGACACGCCTATGATAATCGGACAAAATTTTACGAACCGTCCAGGAGTGCGAGTAATAAAAAATTGGAAACAGTTGGTAATCTTAAGAGATCGTGTCAACAGAGATGAAGAATCCCTACCAATGAGTGCCAAAACAGATCAGCTGAAACAGACGGCAATTTCAAGCAAACCAATAACACTGGACGACCTACACATAGGAAAATTCGGCTCTGAGGAGATTATAAGGATTTATTGAATTTAATTCAACGCTATCGACACTCGTTCGCCTTGGAGACAAAGGATCTTGGGAAAAACTACCCTAACAGAAATGACGATAGAGTTGAAAGAAAGGAACATTGTTCTATATAAGCCGTAACGTGTGCCGTATCATCAGGAAGAAGCATTAAATCACGATCTGTTTGATAACGATATAATTGAAAATTCTCAATCGGATCGGATCTTGGTTAAGAAGAAAGATGAAAGCTATCGCATGTGCGTGGATTATCGGCAACTAAACGCTATCACTAAAAGGGAGAATTTTCTAACCCCAAATATTGAAGAATCTCTAAACAAAATCGCAGGTGGACGTATATTCATATCCTTAGATTTGATCAGTGGGTATCATCAAATACCAATTCATCCAAATTCAAAGCCTTATACAGCTTTTGTGACGCCTCATGGACATTACCAATTCAAGAGAATGCCATTCGGCTTAACGAACGTGCCAGCTGTATTCCTGCGACTGATGGATAAGGTACAACAAAAGGTTCAGGATAAGAACCTATTAGTTTATATGGATGATTGCCTCCTTGTTGCAAAATCAATCGAAGAAACTATGGAGCTGTCTGAAGAAGATGTTGGTAGCAACCGAAGAGGCAAATTTAACCTTGAACACGAGGAAGTGTTCGTTTTTTGATGACAAGGTAAGCTTTTTGGGCCACGAAATTGATAGAAATGGAATTCGACCAGGAAATGGAAAGTGTCAAGCGATTCATGACTATCCTGTTCCAAAAACAATACGGGAAGTGAGACAATTCTTAGGTTTGACGGGGTATTTTAGACGGTTTATCGAAAGCTATGCCTGTATTGAAGGCCCATTAAACGGATTGCTGAAGAAGGATATCGATTTCACATGGATGGAAGAGCAACAGATAGCATTTGAAACACTGAAAGAAAAACTTACGAATAGACCTACGTTAGCGGCATATGAACCTAATGCTCATCATGAGGTACACACCGATGCTTGTTCAAAAGGTTTATCGGGCATTTTAGTTCAGTCGTCAATAGAAGGAATGAAGCGGCCGGTATCATTTTTTAGTAGATCGACAACTAGCATGGAACAGAAGTACCATAGTTACGAACTGGAAGCTGTGGCTGTGGCCGAGAGCCTTGAAAAGTTTCAATATTACCTATTAGCAAACCTTTCAAAGTGATGACAGACTGCGCATCCTTAAAGGCTACCCAGGCGAAGAAGAATATCATACCCAGAGTCGCAAGTTGGTGGTTGAATATGATTTTGAACTGGAATATAGAGCAGGCAATAGAATGGCGCACGTGGACGGACGCCTTAAGTAGAGTCGCAACAGAAGAGCAGATCGAGTCAGAAAAAAACCAAGAAGAAGTCATGGTAGTTACGTTAACACAGACAGATTGGGTAGTCACGCTTCAAAGACAAGATCCCGAAGTCAAGGAGTTCATCGAAATCCTATCAAATAGAAGACATAAGAAGTATAAGCAAACGGCGATCAATTATGAGCTCAAAAATGAAAAATTATTTTACAAAACTAGAGAGGGAGTGAGATTCGTAACACAAAGGGTATTAAATGGTATATCGTGAAGACATCCCACGACGGATTAGGACATTTAGGTCTCGACCGTACATTACAACACATCCAGAAAACATAATGGTCCCCGAGAATGAAGACTTTCGTGAAGAAATACATCGACAACTGTCTTTCGTGTGCATACAATAAAAGAGGAAGGGACGAGACCCATTTACAACTCAACGCATATAGAACAGAACCAATGCCTTTTCACACCATTCATATGGATCACTTGGGACCATATCCCAAAAGTAGCAAGGGAAATATTCACTTGATAGGTGTTAGGTTTACTAAGTTCATAATACTAAGGCCCGTGAGAAGTACTACCACAAACTATGTAGTGAAATTATTGGACGAATTATCATAGGTTTTCGGATCGCCCGTAAGAATAGTTACGGATAGGGGGGTACAGCGTTTACCTCCAAGGCATTCCAGCACTATTGTGAGTAAAATAACATCGTTCATTCCAAAACAGCCGTGCAAACGCCAAGGGCAAATGGTCAAATCGAGCGTTATTTTAGGACAATTTCAGAAGCAATTGCCGCGACTACGAATAGGAATGATGGTCGAGATTGGGATACCTCGTTAGCGGATATTCAGTTTGGTCTCAAGAGTTTACCTCTTCGAGTTACAGGTCAAAGTCCGCAAAAGCTATTGCTGGGTTATGAACCAAAACGAACTCTGCACAATGAGTTAACTGCTGCGCTACATTTTGATTTGGAAGAAGACCAAGAAAATATTTCGGTAGAAGAATTACGTCGTCGAGCAGCCGATAAAATTGAAGTGAATCGGTTCAAGGAAGCTAAGGAAGTTAACTCTAAGCGACTTCCGCCTCGTGAATATAAGGAAGGAGAGCTAGTGTTAATAAAAAGTGAACAAGTAGCGACTGGTCAGCCAAGAAAACATCTGCCGAAATATAAAGGACCATAGGTCATCGAAAGAGTAATCGGGAAGGATAGATACGTGCTCAAAGATCCTCCAGGAATTCAGATCAAGAGTCGTCCGTTTACTTCAGTTTATGCTGCTGATCGTATGAAACCATGGTGGAATTTTCAAGAGCTAACACTATGTGAAGAAGGGTTCGAAAGTGATGAAGAACCAGAAATTGCGAACAATGACGAACAGAGAAACTTGTCCACGCATTTATAATCCGACATTCGCGAATAAATAGTACGAAGAAACTATGAAGAAGACGAGAAACCGGTCCACAAAAATAAGGGAAATTTCAAGGTAATGATGTTATTTTTATTTGAATTTGATTTTGAAAATATCACTTGATGGTAGAATTGAAGCTAACAGTCGCTGAATGTAACGTGTCTTCAGGTTCCGAGCTTAGATTTCGATTCTACGACTCGTCCTGTGACATTGGTGAAAACATTAGACTGTTGGGCTATTGATATTGATTAGTATAAATAAGAAGGAGAGGTAACATTAACGGGTGATCTCAGAGAGTAGCGTTTGTCCGAATACGGGCTAGATTGTTAGATCTTTGTTCCGCTCGGTATTGCGATGAAATCTATTATATACTCTGTTATTTGTGAGCGCCCGAGGGCTAAAAATGATGTATATTTATATTCATGTGATCATGATGTGATCATTGTTGCTTACAGTATCGTATGGTTGTGATGCATGATGAGTGTGAATGGGGAGAATGACCTGAATGAATATAGAAAGAGGAATATAAATGAAGCAGAACACTTGAGTGAATAGCTGAAAGCGAAGTTTGTGATTCTGAAGCTTTGTTTGCTTGTGGCGAGTCACTGAGGACAGTGACAATGCAGGATGGCCGAACTGTAAGCGTTAGTTTTACGGGTTCCTGAAAATCCCTATGGACTCAGGCATACTAACATAAATCTACCAGCCAACCCTGTGTTGGTGCGGTAGCCCGTCGTTCTGGCCGAGAGTGTTTTGAAGCGTCAGCATTAGAAGTAGTTAATCAGAGAAACAGTGCAGCTGGCATTGAGTAGTGCTCCGAGTGATCATTAGTAGTGGAAGTGTTGAAATAATAGACTGACCCAAGGCTTCAGGGCAAATCCCGGCATAGAGCACAACGGCGGGTTCTTACCTACAAGTGGCAAGCTATGTTTGTTTTTAAATAAAGACGAAAGGTATTACATAACCTTGAAGTAAGTACCTAATTTCATGAGCCTCGATATAACTACTATATACAGGTATATGTATACGGTATCTTATAGAATAAGTACGTATGTACGTATTGCATATGAGCATTACTGTATTCAAATATTCAATGTAATACCTAATATGTATATGTAAATGAAGAAGAATTTTTAAAGCTTTTCATTAATTTTTTTGATTTCGAGACGATGAATGTATGTATGTATATTCTTTTCATAACACTATTGTAGCTTGCGTACGCAGAGTGATAATAATAATTCTCTAAAATATGCTATTTGTATATTTACTATAAATTACCAAAAAAAACCTTACTTACTGATGGCCGTTGTGCTTTTCTTATTAAATCTTCCTTTTGAAATTCATTATCTTAACCGTAATATTATTATTTTAGTGGACGTCATTACAAATCCAGTTCTTAACTGAGTTGTTCACGTCGGAACATCCCCATAAGTACTTAACCAAAAAATCTTACGTTAAGGTATTAAGTTCACTACTACTAAAGTACACAATCGTCCTTTCGGCGGTATAAATTAGAGAAAAAAAGTATTCAATTTGATTAACAAAACTATTCTACGACTACATGTATATATATGTATATGTCGACGAGACTCCTAGATAATTCCAGAGTTCATATTGAAAGAAAACATTGAACCAGTGTATGGCAATATTCTAGGTGTCAACAGGATTCGAAATGGTAGCTCGATTTCATCTTCTAACCACAGTCGAAATCCTTCGTTATTTATGGTGAAGGCCTTTACAATGCCGGACCAAACATCAGTGATCCTGGTTCGCTGTTACTGCGTAAATTCGTAAATTATATACAATAGGTTATGCACGCTGCCGCTCCTGAACTTGATAATACGGGAAACGACTGTGAGGAATTTTGTGCTCATATATAGCAATAAATTTGTAAATTTGCACGTGTGTATGCCTGTGCTGGATGAACTACCTACTCATCGGCAATTTTCTTATTTGTCTTGCACGATTTTCTTTAGCCGCACTAAATAGACATATAATGTAAATGAATGATCTGACCTCTTTTTTCTTCTTTTCTCCTTGTTTTCCTCTGGGAATATCGCTGCCTGTGTTCCGTTTTTGGGGTAGCGCAGAAAACAAATTTTCCAGAAGAATCTTCCCAAAGTCCTTCCTGCTTCGTGTACCTGCATTCTTTTTATTGTCTAGATTTTATTTCCACGCGGATCTTTCAGAATTACTTTTCTTCAGACTGTCGTTTCTCAGATGATATGACGTTAAGAGAAGATTGCCTCCATCTTCTTTTCTAGCTTGGGACTGACGTTGGACGTTGTCGATCCCTGGGGTGCGTTTAATTATCATTTAACCGCAGGCCGGCGTACATGCTGCAGTGTCTCAATGTAGCATATTGCTACATGCAATACGCTACGACCATAACAGGGCAGAGTGGTCTGGGCCACCCATGGTTCAGACAACGCTGAAAAATGGTCGACTGAGCTAGCCGGACTTAAACATAGGCCTCATCGCTGCGGGCGCCCAATGTGTGTCTCGACCCACGACCCAATGCGTATTCCTTACCACTCGTGTTCTATTACGACGGTTGCTCTACTTGACTGATGACGCATCGAGGGCACATCCTTGAAGTCTCGTCAATCTTTGATCCTACCTCGACATCCTTCTCCGTGTTTGAAATCAAAGGTGCATCGACAAGCTGGTAACCCAAAAATCCAGCCGGTCGATGCCTCTTTGCTCTCCTTCACCGAGGTACTGAGAAAGCCTCGCTATCAGTAACCTAATGAACTGACCGCTAAGCTTTCTCGCTCCGATCTGCGACCGGCGATTGTTCAAGGGTGTGTCCCCAAGGCATCGTCGAAGTGGTGACGTTGTCGATTTCATTCCCTGACTTGCTAACAGCCGTATACAGGATTGGAAATCAACAGGTATATCACCCACCATTGACGGGGCAATAGGAGGGCTTCGCGATATCCTACAGTTTACCAGTGAAGCTGGCTGGATGCCTTCTCAGGGTTACCAGGAATAGATTTAGTACTACTATGTCCGACGGTTGCCGATTAACGAAATGTGGAAGACAGACAGACAACGAAAAATCCTCCTAATGGGGCCGATCCGGAAGGGACTATAAAAGGTTATCTACTCATAAGAGGTGGAGGTAGAGTTGTGCTCATGAGATTGGATTTCAACAGGTATATCACCCACCATTGACGGGGCAATAGGAGGTCTTCGCGATATCCTATAGTTTACCAGTGAAGCTGGCTGGATGCCTTCTTAGGGCTACCAGGAATAAACGTGATAGTCGATAGATGACGCTTCTAGACTGGATATCACTGCCAAATGTCTTTGGCGTGATAGACTCCTAGCAGTTTCCCCCGCAGATCTTCAAGCTCGTATAGGGAGTTTCCTTTCTTGGCTCGAACCCGACAATTGACAAATTTTTGTCCCAGTTTAGCACTAGTCTGCTGTTGGAAGTTGCTTTGGACAAAATTCCGTCTAAATAGCTCTTGACCCACTTTGAAATCAATAGGCTTCGCCCTGAGATTATAGGCTCGTGAACCCTGTTCGAACGCATGGTGTAAGTTCTCCTGCACTCTCGCACTGATCAATCATTTTGTCTTCAGCATCTACTCTCAACGGCTCACCAAGAGTCCCAAGACTCCTCAAGATGGAATAGGAGCTGCCATGTTCAATCATTTGCTGACCGAAAAGTGTTCGATAAGGAGAGAAACCAGTTGCTTGGTGGAAAGAGCTACTGAGGGAACTAGCTATCTGGCTCAGCTTCTCATCCCATTTTGTGTGATCCTTCCGAATAGATGCTCTAATCCCTGACAATAGAGACCTGTTTACTCGCTCTGAGGCGTTTGCTTGCGGCGAGTAAACTGCCGTTCGCAAGTGCTTCACCCCATACTTGTCCAGTAATCTGGTAAACTGAGCCGAGCAAAACTGGACTCCATTGTCAGAGACGATCGCTTCCGGGACTCCGATCACATGGAACACTTCCGTTTCGATGAATTGGCACACATTGAGTGTAGATGCCTTTCTCATTGGTTTGAGAATCGGGAACTTTGAAAAGTGGTCAAGAAATATTAAGATGCAGACATTTCCTTTCACTGACCGAGGATATGGACCCAGAAAATCAACATACAGCTTTTGCCATGGTCGTTCTGTCACAGACTGAATTCTCATAGGTGGTCTCAGAATAGTACTGGGGGCCTTGATCTCTTTACACACGTCATAGGCGCCTACGTAGTTTCTGACATCAATTGTCATTCGTGGCCAGTACAAATGTCTTCTCAGACGTTCCAGTATCTTCCCTATGCCTCCGTGAGAAGCTAGTGGCGGATCGTGCGCTCTCGAAATAACGTCGGAGACAAGCCCTAGTGGAATCCAAAGCTTCTAAGCTTCTCCTTCCTGAATCGGATCGCCTGTTCTCGGAACAGTCCAGATGTAAACGAAGCCATCCCTGACGCAAAGATCTGGTAGTTTGCCAGAAGTCGTTTTAACTTTATGCCTCAGCTCTTCATATTCCAACGAGTTGAAATATGGCGAACTAAGGTAAACTTCCGGGCCAGGATCTTCAGGTGTGGACAAGCTGTCGCAATGAATGCGTGACAGCGCATCAGGGACGACATTCAGGCTTCCTTTTCGGTGCTTAATAGTGAAGTCGAAACTCTGAAGCTTCAAACTCCACCGAGCAAGTCTACCGCTGAGGGCCTTTTGAGACATCAGCCATTTCAAGCTCGCGTGATCCGTCACTATCTTAAAAGGCATAAGTTCAATGAAGGGCCGGAACTTCTGTACACTTAAGATTGCAGCTAGGCATTCCAGCTCTGTGACGGTATAATTTCTTTGTGCTGAGTTCAACTTTTTCGAGACGTAGGCTATTGGCTTCTCGTGCCCATCGTCAACTAGTTGAATCAGCACCCCACCAATACCTTGTTGGCTCGCACCGCACTGTATAACGAACGGCTTGGTGAAATCTGGACTCACTAACAACGGAGAGTAAGTTTTTGTTTTAGCATCTCCAGAGACGTCTGGGCTTCGGGTGTCCACTTGAACTGACTAGGGTTGTTCAAGGTGTCAGTTATGGAGGCAGTTAAATCAGCATAGTTCGGGATGAACCGTCTATACCATCCCGCCATACCTAGTAGGCGTCGGGCTTACCGAACAGTTTTAGGTGACGGATAGTCAACTGTGGCTGAGATCTTGTCTGGGTCAGTCCTAATTCCTCCTTTCCCGACAATGAAACCCAAGTATTTGGTCTCCTTGATGCAAAACTTGCCCTTCTTGACGTTGATAGTGAGGCCAACTTTCCTCAAACAATCCGCTACACGGGATAGTAACGTGAGATGCGAGTCAAAGTCTGATGACAGAATTAATAAATCGTCCAGATAGACGAGAACGTTCTCACGAAGATCAAAAGGACTTTATCCATGAGGCGGCACATCGTTTGTGGAGCGTTGCAATGGCCTCACTGTGTGTTGATAGAGAAGGTGACCAGGTACAGTAAAAGCGGTCTTCTCTCTGGAATCAGCGTCTAGTGGGATCTGCCAGAATGCGTCTTTCAGGTCGAGGCTAGTTATATAGTTTGCCGGAGGAAGTCGACTCAGAAGCGCATCTATCTGCGGCAGCGGATAGGCGTCCTTCTTTGTAACATAGTTGACTTTCCTGGCGTCAAAACAAAGCCGAACCGTCCCAGACTTCCTCACTAGAACAACTGGAGGGTTCCAAGGACTCTGGCTCTCCTCTATCACACCCAGCGATAGCATTTGCTCTAATTCGGCATCCATAAAACTTTGTACTGCCGGCGAAATCGCATAAAAGCACTGTTTTATCGGGGCGGCGTCATTCGTTTCAATCGTTTTTTCAGGCCTAAAGAGGCGAAAGAGGGGAAAATCTGTTTCGTGGCTTCCAAGCGTTGTTGTTCCAGACTGGAAAGAATATAGCAATCGGTGTCAGAGGTAGCTGCTAGACTCGGATTCACTTCTGCAACTATACCCAGGACATCTGGATCCAACCCAAATAGACGCCAGAAGTCTATTCCTAGATACAGTGCTTGTGTGAGCCCAGGAACCACATAAAAACGCACGTTTTGGGTCTTACCACGAAAAGTGATATCCAAGTCCACATGAAATGCACAGTCGTCATGGCACCATTTGCTACTTGGACCTGTGTACGATACCTCTTCCATTCAACCTCTGCTTCTGCAAGCTTCTCTAGAGCTCCCTGGCCTAGAATACTGACAATGGCACCAGTATCAAGTAATCCAGTCTCAGTTCGCCCGAGCAGCTTTACTTCGGCGTACGGTCGAATATCGTCTGCCATCGACACGGAAATCTGTGCCAGTTTTTTCCTTCCCAATCTCATCCGTCGACAGTATTCCCCCCAACGAACGGTAGATCTTTTCTTTCTTGGTACAACATCCAGGTCAGGATACATAATGTCAGCTAACTCCGCCACTGAGGAGAAGATTCGGTCTCTTACTGCGTTGTTTTCTGCAGACGCGTATGATACGGCGTCAGCGGATGTAAAACAGATTCACGCTGTTATGGACGTATGTTGAGAGTGATTGGTCAGTACGTGAAATCAAAACTGCCAGCATGAGCTGACAGATCACTCGATGACAGCGATAGCACAGGGCGGCACGCTAGCACCTCGGCTAAGGGTGGCGGAGAGTGTGGGGGAGTTCCCGGAATAACCTGCCGCTTGTCATCACCCATAATCAAAAAAATTTCGTGCCTACGTACAACGAGCCTAGCACTCACTCAGTCCAGAAGGGACCCTTACGTCACTTACCTATGTTCCATTGAAGGCGCATGCCTTCCTTGCCAAGCCCCATCCTTCCATTGACTTTGGGTGGCACTGTTTCCAAAGTCCCTTTTGTTGACCTGTGGAAGAGATTAGAGCGGACCTATACGACCTTCGGATGAGAGGGCTCCAGGATAGTGAAGGAAGAATAAAAATATCTAGAGCATGATGACGTTATAATACTTCATTGTTTAGATATAGCTACGTTACAACATTCCCGAGTATTCGACTCTCATAAAGTGTTCAGTGACGACTGTTTAGCCTAATTACCTTTTCAAAGGAGAGAATGATCATGATACTTATAGTACGAGCGATAGACGTAGACTTATATATATATAATATGTTAATAGGTTGTTCTTAGTTGAACAATCCAAAAAAATTTAAGTATTTCCAATTAGAAAACTTTACGGAAACCTCTTTCGGCCCTTGTTCATGATATATTTCTTTTTCTTTCATGCATTGGATTCATTAGGACATTATCAATTGTTCACAATGTCGGTAATAATTGAAAACAAATATTAAAATTCTTATGCATACGGCACAGCAAAAACTCTATGCCCCAAGGCTCTATGTGTCCTAGAGCTAAGTTATTAGACACTTCATGTGAAAACATTAACGTTTTAACTGCAAAATGGCTTTCTTCTGACATTTACTCCATTCGTGACTCTCTTCTTATAAAACTTCCTGTCGAAACCATAGATTCTCGCTATTATTACACTAACCTGAACATTGTCACCTGGCCTTCTATACTTTTATTTAAATTGTGACGAGTACCATAAACCTAGTTACCATCGGGTTCTTTAATGATTACCGAACTGTCAATAGTAAAATTAAAACAGAAATGCAAAGAGCAATTAGTTCCAGAACCGTAGGACCTTCTGATGCTGAGGTAAGAGTTTGTCCAACATGGTTGTCTCCATAAACATCAGCAATCACTCATTATTCGTAAACCGCTATTGAAACATCGTGAAACTAGGAATATTATTCTCATCTGTGGAACATGAATCATAATCTAAATGTAATTGCGGTCATTGCTACCAATGCTGGAATGTCGATGACCCATAAGCATGAATGTGTGTATTATATGTGTCCAGTTTTCTACTTGGAATCTGTTACAAATCTTATAGACGAATCGAATATCTCTTAACTACGGGATAACTAGCGATTAATAAAAAGGATCCTTTTTCTTGCATGCCACTAGTATCAAAACAAAAACACAATTCTAGTTCGCTTTCTGTTAGATATAGTGAAATTGAGTCTCACTGAAAACCTCGGTAAGTACTAAATAAGTATTAAATAAAAATCCAATAAGTAATAAATAAGTATTAAGTAGGTAGTAAATAAGTCTTAAATAAGTATTAAATAGGTAGTAAATAAGTATTAAATAAGTATTAATTAGGATTATATAAAAAAATTAGCTCAATCGTCACTCGGCTCTGGATGCTTGCTATTGAGTGAGGTTCGTTCAAGACTAAAATTTAAAGTTCGACATCCAAAGACAGATGTATACATAACCTGAACGCTCTGTCCAATATGAAACCGTTCCAAATATTTATCGCTTGCTTTATGTAAAAGTGTGCAGTTTGAGTTGACCATTTAATCATCGACTTTAAGACATGTGTTTGTATAACGGCACCTGGCGAGTACTTCTAATTGGAGCGATCCAAGCGCATGATGCTCTCAATGCTGGGCAATGTGGATATTTTTCAGGCACGGTAGGTGAATTACGAATTGCTTCTTCCCCTGTTTTCCTCTTTCGATACAAAGATATAAATGGAGGATAGCGAGTTAATCAATCTCCTGTCGCAGTTTGCTGCATTTGTTCACCCGTCTTATTTTATGTATGTATTATTGGTCGTACAAAAACTGTCAGCCCGATTCAATTACCCAATAAAATGTTTATGGCGATTCACATAAGGAATTCAGAATTTTTTATGTCCTATTTCTTTCTTCGGGAGGATCCCCCATTGGTGCAGTAAATGAAAGTACGCGCCCAGGTTGGTGCAGAAAATTTTGGAAAAAGAAAATTCCTTCTTCACCGATGCCTCTTTCTGGTATTTCGTCTTAGTTAAACTTTTTTTTTCTCACAAATTTCCCGGAATCCGTATAATATTACCATCTACATTGTGTTTTAGATCGTTTACCTCGATTATTGTATCGGATTGCCGGTTTTATCACAGAAAACTCACGAGTATTTCTTGATGCAAATTAAATATTTTCGGTCCTTGCTTTTTCACACCGTTCTTTGCCTTTTTAGCGATTTGACAAGACAGATAGTTGTCTTCTTCTTCTCCTTCAACATGTCACCATGACACTTGAGCGTGAGGAAGCATTCTCTCGGTCGAGGTGCGTTCAATTTTTATGCTTGATCGCCGCCGGCTCACATGCGTCAGCATTTCGTGTAGCATATTGCTATATGCAAGACGCTACGACCATAAAAGGGCAGAGTGGTCTGCGCCACCCATGGTTCAGACAACGCTGAAAAATGGTCGACTGAGCTACCCGGTCTTAAACATAGGCCTCATCGCTGCGGGCGCTCAATGTGTGTCTGGATCCACGACCCAATGCTTTCCTCATCACTCGGACTCTACTTGACCGATGACGCGTCCAAGACACATCCCTGAAGGCTCGTCAGTCTTCGACCAGACCTCGACATCCTTCTCCGTGTGGGCAGCCAAAGGTACATCGACAAGCTGGTAAACTAAAAAATCCAGCCGGTCGATGCCTCTCAGCCTTCCTTCACCGAGATGCTGAGGAAGCCCTGCGAAGAGTAACCTAAAGAACTGCTCACTAAGCTTTCCCGGCGCAATATCTCACCCCGATCTCAGACCACGATTGTTCAAGAGTGTGCCTCCAAAGCGTCGTCGAAGTAGTGACATGCTGACGGCCGAATATGGGAGTGGATTCCAACAGGTATATCACCCACCATTGACGGGGCAATAGGAGGGCTTCGTGATATCCTATAGTTTACCAGTTAAGCTAGCTGGATGCCTTCTTAGGGCTACCAGGAATAGATTTAGTACTACTATGTCCGACGATTAACGAAATGTTGTAGCTGGACAGACAAAAAAATATTTTCTTCCTAATGAGGCCGATCCGGAAGGAACTATAAAAGGTTATCTACTCATAAGAGGTAGAGGTGCGCTGATGAGATTGAATTTCAACAGGTATATCACCCACCATTGACTGGGCAATAGGAGGGCTTCGTGATATCCTATAGTTTACCAGTTAAGCTGGCTGGATGCCTTCTTAGGGCTACCAGGAATAAACGTGACAATAGATGGACGACGTTTCAAGACTGATGATCACTGCCTGATGTCTTTGGCGTGATAGACTCCCAACAGTTTCCCCTGCAGATCTTCAAGCTCATACAGGGAGTTTCCTTTCATGCTTTTAACACGACATTTGAAAAATTTCCTTCCCAGTTTAGCACTCGTCTGCTATTGGAAGTTGATTTGGGCAAAATTCCTTCTAAATACCTCTTGACCCACTTTGAAATCGACAGGTTTCGCCCTGAGATTGTAGGCTCTTGAACCCTGTTCGAATGCATGTTGTAAATTTTCCTGCACTCTCGCACGGATCAATCTCATTTTGTCTTCTGCATCTACTCTCAATGGCTCATTAAGAGTTCCAATGCTCCTCAAGATGGAATAGGAGCTGCCATGTTCAATCATTTGTTGACCGAAAAGTGTTCGATAAGGAGAGAAACCAGTAGCTTGATGGAAAGAGTTCCTGAGGGAACTAGCTATTTGGCTCAGTTTCTCATCCCATTTCGTATGTTCCTTCCGAATATACGCTCTAATCCCTGACAATAGAGACCTGTTCACTCGCTCTGAGCCGTTTCCTTGCGGCGGGTAAACTGCCGTTCGCAAGTGCTTCACCCCATACTTATCCAGCAATCTGGTGAACTGAGTCGAGCAAAACTGGACTCCATTGTCAGAGACTATCGCTTCTGGGACTCCGAACACGTGGAACACTTCCGTCTCAATAAATTGGCACACATTGAGTGTAGATGCTTTTCTCATAGGTTTGAGAATTGGAAATTTTGAATAGTGGTCAAGAACTATTAGAATGCAGACGTTTCCTTTCACTGCCCTGGGATATGGACCTAGAAAATCAATGTACAGCTTTTGCCATGTTCTTTCTGTCACAGACTGGACTCTCATAGGTGGTCGTAAAATAGTATTGGGAGCTTTCGTTTCCTTACACACGTCACAGGCGCCTACGTAGTTTCTGACATCAACTGTCATTCGTGGCCAGTACAGATGTCTTCGCAGACGTTCCAGTGTTTTCCCTATACCTCCGTGTGAAGCTAGTGGCGGATCATGAACCCTTGAAATGACGTCGGTGACAAGCCCTCGTGGAATCCAAAGCTTGCAAGCTTCTTCTGCCTGAATCGGATCGCCTGTTCTCGGAACAGTCCGAATGTAAACGAAGCCATCCCTGACGCAAAGATCTGGTAGTTTGCCAGAAGTCGTTTTAACCTTATGCCTCAGTTCCTCATACTCCAACGAATTGAAATATGGCGAACTAAGGTCAACTTCCGGGCCAGGATCTTCATTTGTGGACAGGCTGTCACAATGAATGCGTGACAGCGCATCAAGGACGACGTTCAGGCTTCCTTTTCTATGCTCAATAGTGAAGTCGAAGCCCTGAAGCTTCAAACTCCACCGAGCAAGTCTACCGCTGAGGTCCTTTTGAGACATCAGCCATTTCAAGCTCGCATGATCCGTCACTATCTTAAACGGCATAAGTTCAATGAAGGGCCGGAACTTCTGTACACTTAAGATTGCAGCTAGGCATTCCTGCTCTGTGACGGTATAATTTCTTTGTGCTGAATTCGATTTTTTCGAGACGTAGGCTATTGGCTTCCCGTGGCCATCGTAATCTAGTTGAATCAGCACCCCACCAATACCTTGTTGGCTCGCATCGCACTGTATAACGATTGGTTTGGTGAAGTCTGGACTCACCAACAACGGAGCAGAGGTAAGTTTTTGTTTGAGAAGATAAGAGACGTCTGGGCTTCAGGTGTCCATTTGAACTGGCTAGGGTTTTTCAAGGTGTCTGTAATGGCGGCAGTTACATCAGCATAGTTCGGGATGAACCGTCTATACCATCCCGCCATACCTAGTAGGCGTCGGGCTTGCCGAACAGTTTTAGGTGACGGATAGTCAACCATAGCTGAGATCTTGTCTGGGTCAGTCCTAATTCCTCCTTTCCCGACTATGAAACCCAAGTATTTGGTCTCCTTGATGCAAAACTTGCTCTCCTCGACGTTGATAGTGAGGCCAGCTTTCCTCAAACATTCCACTACACGGGATAGTAGCGTGAGATGCGAGTCAAAGTCTGATGACAGAATTAATAAATCGTCTAGATAGACGAGAACGTTCTCACGAAGATCGAAAGGAATGACTTTATCCATGAGGCGGCACATAGTTTGTGGAGCGTTGCATAGGCCGAATGGCATCACTGTGAACTGGTAGAGAGGATGACCAGGGACTGTGAAATCGGTCTTCTCTCTGGAGTCAGCGTCCAGTGGGATCTGCCAGAATGTGTCTTTCAGGTCCAGGCTCATAATGTAGTTTGCCGGAGGAAGTCGACTCAGAAGAGCGTCTATCTGCGGAAGGGGATAGGCATCCTTCTTCGTAACAGAGTTGACCTTCCTGGCTTCAAAACAAAGCCGGACCTTTCCAGGCTTCCTTACCAGAACAACTGGAGAGCTCCAAGGACTCTGGCTCTCCTCTATCACACGCAGTGATGGGATTCGCTCTAATTCGGCATCCATCAAACTTTGTACTGCCGGTGAAATCGGATAAAACCTCTGTTTTATCGGAGCTGCGTCATTATTTTCAATCCTGTGAGTGACCAATGATGTTTTTCCCAGGCCTAGAGAGGCGAAAGAGGCCAAAGCTGTTTGGTGACTTCTAAGCGTTGTTGATCGAGACTAGAAAGAATATGGCAGTCGGTGTCAGAGGTAGCTATTACACTTGGATTCACTTCTGCGACTATACCCAGGACATCCGGAGCCAACCAAAATAGACGCCAGATGTCTATTCCCAGATATAGTGCTTGTGTGAACTGTTATGGTCGTAGCGTATTGCAGATAGCAATATGCTACACGTACTGAAGCGTGTAGTCCGGCTGTACTAAACATAAAGAAAAACGAACGCACCCCGCCCGACGGAGTGCATTTCCTCAAGTCCGAAATGTCGCGTAAGTGACAGGTTGACAAGGAAGAAGAAGACAATCTTCTCTGTGGTGGCAAAATCGTCTCAAGTGAAACATCGAGGAGAATAGAAAGGAAAGATTTCGAAAACATCGGCCAGGAAATTAACATTGTAAGTAAATTCAGAATATTTCTCAGCTCTCTCACTGATCAAATTTAAATTAATAGAATTATTTCCATACACTCGCGCCAAATAAATTACAAGTACAGCCGCCTGATCGAAATGCATGGCACCAATATTTCTTTTACGTTGGGAAAAATACTTAAAGCATATGGACATTTTCACGACTCCATACTACATCTAAGGTGTACACAACTCTCATCAATTTCGAGACCAAGAGTCTCAGGCAGAATTTGAACCAAGAAGGCAGCGACAATGATCGTGCTATGGCGATGAGGTCGCTAAAAGAGTTTCTCCACCCACCTTTAAACACAAAAAGAAACGTCGCACGAAGAATAATATTATTAATCGTGAAAGTATCCTTTTAACTCGTAAATTTAAGAGTAATACTTTGTTCCAGAGTCCTAGTTCCTAAGGTGACTAGTCATACTGTGTTGTGGTCAGCAGACGCCTCGATCTGTGCCTATGTAATGGAAGATGTTTTCACAGCATTCTCTATAATTTTCGCATCTATTTAATTTGATTATTGGACTTCTCGTTGGAATGAGTACTCTAAGTGTCGTCGACTGCCAAGAGAAAAGGAAAGGAAAACTAGTACGAAAGGTCCTGTAAAATAAAGTCGAAGGAGATATTCATATGCCGAGGCTGTTGTCAAAATTTTTTTCTTAAATGAATAATACTCAGGAAAGCGTATCACGTCGGTCATATGAAAATGTACATCTTGGATTAATGTTCACGTTAAGTCACACAAGCGATACATTAGGGCAATTGCCGTTATCATGTTTCTTCTAGGAAGTAAGCAGTGGCATGCGGATCATCTCGGAGGCACCTCGGCGATGGATCCACAACAATGAATGCATGTAAGTTGTTGCCACTTATTTTTATTTTGTTGTACATTTAAGTTAAGCAAAGAGAAAAAGAGAGTTCTTTGATCAGTCGCATTTATATTTACGGCGTACATAAATTTTTCATACTGGAATAAGAGGTAGGTTAGTAAATTTCTTCGGTATCTTACTCGCATACTTAGAAACTAAATCAAAAAGAGAAAAAGACATGAAAACATCTTTTTATTATTTTTTGTTTAAATTTTGAGATGAAAGAAAGAAGGATATATGAAATTTAAATGTCAACTGAACTTTAAGGAAAACAAAGCAAATAGAAAGAAACATTCCAATAAAAATTTTGATACCAACAACAGCAGCAAACTCAACAGAAAATAATGTCATGGATTATTGCCAAACTTTATAAAACAAATCACTGCTGAATCCGGGTTTTTTTTTTATAACGACTCCTTTAGTTCTTCTTAATATTATTATTATTACATTACTATCACAATATAATTAGTATTTCCATTAAACATAAGCCCGCGTGTATATCAATTAGTTCTTTACTATGTATTATAAATATCGTTAGTCAAATGTATCTTAACCATGTTATCGAAAGTTAGCTGACAAGAAATACTTGCTTGACTGGATCCGCTTGCATCCTACCGGCTAAACTCGTGTGAATTGAGACACACTCCCGAAGCGTGTTCCACTTTACCTTTATTTTGATATTAGGAATTTTTTTGGACTATTTAAAGATTTTTAAAGTAAAGTATATTATTTAAAACAAATCTGGTGTAGAATTAAGAGATGATTAATTAATTAATAGAACCACTTATACATTTGTATACTATATCTTTTGTATCTATCCAATTCCTTTGGTTGAACTTCGCGACATAGAGGACTTATAACATCTGAAGAGAGTGTTCGAACAACGGAGAATTTAAGAAATAAAGTTTGATTTATAACGTAATGGAAGAGTAAGCTCTTGTTATTTCTCCTCACTACCCTGGCGTCCTCCGGCATGAAGGTTGTATAGGTCCGCTTGAATCTCTCTTACGGGTCAAAAATAAGGGACTTGGAAACAGTGCCACCCAAGTCAATGGGAGGATGGGTCAGGCAAGGAAGGCCTGTCATCTGCGCCTTCAGCAGAAATTAGGTAAGTGACGTCAAGGTCCCTTCAGGACCGAGTGTATGCTGGCTCGTTTTGTGTAGGCACGAAATTTTTTTTGTCTATGGGTGATGACAAGCGGCAGGTTATTTTGAGAACTCCCCCATACTCTCCGCCACCCTTAGCCGAGGTGCTAGCGTGCCACCCTGTGATATCGCTGTCATCGAGTGATCTGTCAGCTCATGCTGGCAGTTTGGACTTCACGTCCTAACCAATCACTCTTCATACTAACATAACAAAAATGGCGCCCAACGTGGGGCCACCTCAATTAGACTTCGGTGGTCTAAATGTAACTTTTACTGAGGATTGCGATTACTTCGAGAGATGGGCTGTCAGCTAAATAGCCTGACTCGGTACTCGCATAATCAGTGGAAGTTATATGCGGACCTGGGTTTAATTGTTTGTTATTAGTTGAAATTTTTCTGTAAAGTAAAGTTAAAGTGTTAAAGTTTTTGAAATGTTTAATTAAAGTAACGTAATATTTTGAAAGTTTTGAAAGTTTTGTTTTTGAATTGAAGTTCGACTCTAGGGTTGACCATGGTCAAGCCTCGAGTCTGAACAATTGTCTAGTTTTGATTTTTTTTTAAATTGATCTTTCCCGCTGGCCTTCTGTCATGGAAATGGTAGGTGGCTTCACAGAATTTTTTTGTATGAGCTCTCACGGAGACATGTCTCTGTTGGCCAACTGGCTGGACAGAGTCGTGAATCTGTGAGACGACTTTTTGGCTTTCAGCTAATTAGTTGACCAGGTCCATGACTCTGCCCAGTTGGAGGGTTTGCTGGACATGAAGATCAGGTGAATAGGAAGGAAGGAGTTGTTGGAGGATGTAAGTGATGCTGGAGACCTCCAGTAATCAGGAGCTGGCATAATGCTAACTGCCTGACTGAAGAATCTCTAGTATCATTTTCAGTCTCTAGATTCTCCAACCCGACTCTTCCCAGATTTCTGTGGGAACTCCACATATTTTTTTGCACACACTCACGTCGCTTGCCTGTGTCCGGATTCTGACCTGGAAAGGGAGAGAACGACCCGACCTCCTGTGTTGAGAGTTAGCTTCGGGAGGTGAAGGAGAAATGTTTTGATAGAATTGTTTTTGATCTCGTTGATTTTTCACAGTTTTGAAACGCTGGATTAAACTGTTAGTTTTGATCACAATCTTTTTGAGATGCTGAACTGAACTGTTAGAAAGTAAATTTTATTCAAATTGCTACCGTTCTGAACTTGAATTGATTTCATTAGTGCTTACATTGTCTCGATTTGAGAAGCCTTAATTAACTTCTCTGTGTTTTTGAATTTTCTTACTTCTTCGGACGTTTGGACATTTTTTTGAATTATAGAGTCTTGTCCAAACTTTCAAAATTTTAAATTCAGTAGCTCGTTAGTCTCAATCTTTGGATTTTTTTTGAATTTCTCTGACATTCTTCTTAAAATATCTGGTTTGTAAACCTTTTCCAATTTTGACTTACTATGGCTACTGTGAGAACACCTCCGGCAACACTCGGTGCAACAGTACAGGGGGCCAACCAATGCGGTATTTGTTTAGAAGGAGACTGGTCTGGTCCGAGGAAGCCAGTGAAAAGGATTTGTGAACATGTGTTCCACAAGGCCTGCTTAAAGGTGTGGATCGGCGAGCGGTCAAACTGCCCGATCTGTAGACAGCAGCTCACGATGAAAGACTTCAGGGAGCAGACCGGTGCCATTCCGAAGAACACGAAGCACGCTAAGTCAGTCAACCTGAACTCACCACCGACTTATGACTTGCCTCCGTTGACGTTACCACCACCTAGTCGACGATCCTTTTCGCCAGGAATGCCCGATTGGCAATCAAGGACCTTTGTAGACCCGAGTCCACGACAGGATAGTCCAGCGCATACAGCTCAAGGCCATTCCCCAGCTACGGATGCGTTGATGGCAGGCTTACGCTTACAAATGCAAGACTTGGTACGTGAAGGTCTCGAACAGAGCCTCGGTGCATTACGGTCTGAGTTAGTAAATAGTGTCCGACAGCAAGTAGCAGCTGCAATGCCGCCAATCGACTTCTCACGACCTCCTCCGGCTATTGTAGCGTATACCCCCTTACGCTACTTTTGTTTGGCTTCTCTACGTCTGTAGAGAAAACCCCATGATTTCCCAGAGTATGTAACTTAGTCAAATTTATTTATTTTTAAGAGTGTAGCCCTATGCTACTTCTTCATATCAGAAAATTCCTACAAAGTCAAAATTTATTTATTTTTTTTAAGAAGTAGCCCTATGCTACTTCTTCATATTAGAAAATTCCTGAAAAGTAAAAATTTATTCATTTGCAAGAAGTAGCCCTATGCTACTTCTTCATATTAGAACATTCCTGTAAAGTAAAATTTCATTCATTTGCAAGAAGTAGCCTTATGCTACTTCTTCATATTAGAAAATTCCTGAAAAGTCAAAATTTATTTATTTTCAAGAAGTATCCCTATGCTACTTCTTCATATTTGAAAATTCCTAGAAAGATAAAGCCATATTTATACACACCCGCATACAAGTACAGATCTAAACGAAATAACAACAGCTGCAAAATAATTTCAGTCCAAAAATTCTAAAATGCGCAAAATGAGCACAAAATACAATTTTTCGGATAACATTTACCGCTAGTCAACCACATCAAAGCGACGAAAACGGCAATTGGCCTAGCTGTAATACATCGCATTATACCATCATGTAATGTATTGCAGCGGGTCCACAAATGCAAAAAAAAAATTCCCAGAAAATTTTGCTCCAAAACGAAATATTCTTTCTACCGAAAAAGAATACACACACACCCGTACCCAGGCAATAGCACCAGCGCTAACTTGCCTTTAAAACTCACAAAAAGTGAAAAACGTTCGTCTAGCGGTGGGCACCAGAGACACGAACAGAGTCGGTGCTACACGAAGGCGCTCGTCTGTCGTGCGGTGGAAAAGACAGAACAGCGGAATGTAGGGAGATTGCGTGAGGGATTGGGAGTCTGGTTTAAGTTCTGATTGCGCACGGATCTAATGAGTTTAGCGCTAGAGTTTTAGTAAAAGTTTTTTTGGGGATTTTCTTTTTTGGTGGAAAGAGAAGTTGAATCATCGATACGCGACTATATCAGTACTTTTGGTTTTTTTTTTTTATTTTATCGCGAAATTTGTGGTCGTGTCGAGGAAAAATATAATTAGCTGTGTCGAGGAGTGTCACGGCAAAATCAGTGTCATTTTTGGCACCATTCAGTCTGCAAGAAAGAATTGTAAAATTGTGCTATATTAATGAGAATTTATTAACTTACCTGTGCGCATAATTGCCGCAGTGTCATTTTCAGCAGCATTCAGTCTGCAAGAAAGAATTGTAAAATTGTGCTTTAATAATGAATTTATTAATTTACCTGTGTGCATAATTGCAGCAGTGGAGTTTAAGCAGCATTCAGTCTGCAAGACAAAATCGTAAAATTGTGCTTTAATAATGAATTTATTAATTTACCTGTGTGCATAATTGCAGCAGTGGAGTTTAAGCAGCATTCAGTCTGCAAGAAAGAATCGTGAAATTGTGCTTTAATAATGAATTTATTAATTTACCTGTGTGCATAATTGCAGCAGTGGAGTTTAAGCAGTATTCAGTCTGCAAGAAAGAATTGTAAAATTGTGCTATATTAATGAGAATTTATTAACTTACCTGTGCGCATAATTGCCGCAGTGTCATTTTCAGCAGCATCCAGTCTGCAAGGGAGAAATGTAAAGTTGTGCTTTATTAATGAATTTATTAATTTACCTGTGGGCATAATTGCCGCAGTGGAGTTTAAGCAGCATTCAGTCTGCAAGAAAGAATTGTGAAATTGTGCTTTAACACTGAATTTATTAATTTACCTGTGTGCATAATTGCCGCGGTGTCATTTTCAGCAGCATCCAGTCTGCAAGTTAGAACATATGCGAATTTGTGCTTTAATAATAAATTTATTAATTTACCTGTGTGCATAATTGCCGCAGTGGAGTTTAAGCAGCATTCAGTCTGCAAGAAAGAATTGTGAAATTGCGCTTTAATAATGAATTTACTAATTTACCTGTGTGCATTTAGCCTGCAAAAAGGAATATGTAAATTAGTGTTTTTGTAAAGGAATTCAGTAACTTACATGTGTGCATGATTGTCGCAGTGTCATTTTTGGCAGCATTCAGTCTGCAAGAAAGAAAGGTGAAATTGTGCTCTATTAATGAAAATGCTTAGAAGTACCGTCGCCAGCAGCAGGATATCCAGGGGTTTAAAGATTGAAACTCACGGATTCGACGGGTGAGATAATAATTCGTCCAGTTGTGCATTATAATATTTACCTGTCGGAACGCTCCACCTGATTGACACTCAGAGAAGAAGAAGGGGTTTTACTACGGCTCATGCAAGTATGAGATTGAGGTAACCTTCACAATTGTCTTAGGTTAAGTTGCATGCGGGACCCTTCTGGTCAAATATTAGTTTTGTTTCATAGTTACACTAGAGGCCGTTTTTTTTTTAAACTTGAAATAAATTACATGTATATATAGGGAAAGGAAAAGAAGAGGAAAGAGGTAGAGAAATAGTGACTTTGGTCCGTTTTGTGGAACATTAATAGTGAAGTTGATAAGATTTAGATGTAAGATTTCTCAGATTAGGGCTCGAGCAAATTAGGTAGGTAAAGCATACGAAGTCTGTCTTGTTTTTTTTGGGAGTGCCACAAGGTGGTCATCTTTTTTCTGTGTAAAAAAATTAGCTATGCAGGTCAGAGATAAGTCTCTTTCTGGATTGTAAACAGTTTGTGAACAGGAGTCGTCGTAAAACCATACCTAATTATAAAGTTTTGAAATCTCATATCTACGCGTATATTTTTTTTCTTTCTTCCCGTTTTATTGCAGATTTCGACTATTCGTCCGCTGGCTGATCAGGTCGCTATGTTCGCGTAAAAGAAAATCCAAACGGGGAGGGGAGGGGTGGCAAGGTTATGTTGTGAGAAGCTTGAACAGACACACACCAAGTAGAAACAGATGGGTCTAAGCATTTCGATACGGCTTTGGAGGCTTAACCAGGGTGGATGGGGGCGATTGGGCCCAACATTACCCAAAGCCGGGGCCTCAATAACATCAGGGACCCCTCTCAGCTCTCTCACTCTCTCTCAATCGTCCATTGGCCAGCGTTGTAAGCTCTCCGGGTGAATCAGCACTTGTTCGGCATTGCTGAGGTCTTCTATTCTCCTTCTTTTGGCAGCATATTAAATTAAATCAATTTTCTTCTTTCTAGGTTTTCAGGTTCCATCATGAGAAGGAAGCCTGCATTAGATCTTTTCTTTTATTGTCCGTCTGTCCGTCTGCAGTCACACATTCAAGTGTTTTTTTTTATTGTCCGTCTGTCTGTCCGGTCAAACATTTTACTTCTCTATGCACAGCCTTACAAGCATAGAAGGGATGTGGGTGGCAAGAACCACCCCAAGCCGGCTGATCGCTAGCGGCATACTCGCTGTGCAGCCACCCACACATATCCTGGATATGATTTTGTAACAAAGGGGTGTCGGATACAGTATGTTTCTACATTCAGGTACAAGTGAATGTAGGTATATCTGTCGGCTGACAAGCTCTTCGTTACACTATGGGAAATCCCAGACCATCTGACGATTTTCTTAATCTGCATAGACAATCCTTTAATCGACCTTCATCAGCTTTTGGTCAGCCTAGAAGTCAGCCTGCACCAAACGTTGTACCACCACCACCTTTTCGTATCCCTGCAGGCATAGGACAGCGACGTTTTGGCAGCCCTATCCGCAGGTGGAATATATCCTATTGCGGTGACAGTTCTCGGCTCACAGTCGATGAATTTGTATTTCGAGTAGAAGCCTTGACTTATTCGGCTTTGGAAGGAGACTTTGAGCTGTTGGTGCGTCACATGACGACCCTGCTTTCTGGACCAGCAATGGACTGGTACTGGTCTCTCCTGAGGCAAAATTCCACGCCGTCATGGGAGTGTGTGAAAGCAGCTCTATTAGCTGAGTGGGGAGTGCCGAAAGACGACCTTTATTTATTTATTTATTTATTTCTACAAATTTCATCAAATAGCTGATTACTACAAAATTAAAACAAAAAGAAAATGTACAACATCCCATTTAAATAAATTAAAAATAGGCAAATATATAAAAAAAAAAAGAAAAAAAAGAGAAAAAGCATTAGATTAAAGAGAACACAATACAAAAATACAGACTACAAATAAAATTGAACAGAAAAAGAGAAACGAAAAAGAAGAGAAAAAAGAAAAAAAGCTACATTAGGTAAGCTGACCATTCAAGAGACGCTTTACTTGGGATTTAGTTAGATGTAGGTCCAGTACATGCCAATGAGCATTAAACAGACGAGACATCGACGTAATAGGCTCATTAAAACTGTAATTTGTACCACAAAATGGCAAACAAAAAAAGTAATGTTTTCTCAAGGAACGACAAGGAGCAGAGAAATTTAGGAGCCCAAGAAGCTCAGGGGAATTAATTGTACCATGCAAGCAATCAGAAATAAAAAGAATCCTAGAAATATCACGCCTCTTCTCAAGGGTGTCGATAGAGAGCAACTTGAGTCGATCAGCATAAGGAGGCAAGGCTAAAGGATCGTTCCACGGAAGGCCACGAAGAGCAAATTTAATAAATCTGCGTTGGACTGCTTCAATCCGATTAATATGGACAGAATAAAATGGTGCCCCCACAGGACTGGCATACTCCAAGATCGGCCTAACAAAAGCGAAATAGAGGGTCTTGGTTACAAAAGGGTCATTAAACTCCCGGGACCACCTCTTAACAAAGCCCAAAGCAGTGTTAGATTAGATTAGATTCATAGAGGGGTGTGTAGGCGTCAGCCTCGCAATCACCGCGACCTAAAAGATCTATTGTGAGTCCCCGTTGAATTTATTCCCTTTCTAGGTTCAGACTGTTAATGAAGTCTAGGATCCTTCTGGGATTGAGGTTCCGTACGTAGTTAGGTGTAGGAAAAGCATGTTCGAGATGGAGTAGTCTCCGCCTGGTCAATGCTTCGCAGTTGCAGAGTAAGTGCTCCGAGGTTTCATGAGCATCCTGGCAAAAGCGGCAGGATGAAGTCTCAGCCAAGCCCATCTTGTTAAGGTGATACCTCAAGGGGCAATGGCCTGAGAAGAGTTCTGTAATTATTTTGAGCTCTGTTTTCTTGAGGAGTAATAGTTCTTTTGTTTTTCCTCCAGAGGTGTCGATAAACTTTTTTGCCTGACGAAGTCCTTGTAGCCTTTCCCAGTATAGGGATTTTTGTTTGTTCTCCCAGTTATTTAGGGCAGCTTTGAGGTAGCACTTTGAGGTGCCACAGAATGGCTCCGGTCCGACAAAGGGTGTTTCCGCTCCTCTTTTGGCTAGGCCATCAGCAATTTCGTTGCCTTTATGGCCCTCATGTCCAGGTACCCACATGAGGATAACTTTGTTTCCTCTTGATAAATCTTTTAGGGTTTGTAGACACTCACAGACTATCCCTGACTTGATGGTGTAGGACTTTAAGGCCTTGAGGGCAGCTTGACTGTCCGAGAGAATATTAATAGTTGAGCCATTTATGGCTCTTTTAATGCAGGTATTGGCGCATTCTTCTATGGCCAATACCTCGGCCTGGAATACGGTAGGGGTAGAGCCCAGGGCCTTTGATATATGGCATCTGGGGCCGTATACGCCCAGTCCGACTCCACTGTTCGTTTTTGAACCGTCTGTATACCACACCATCGATCCTTGTTGAAAGGACGGTTTAGTGGAACGCCATTGCTGTCGGTTTCCCAAAACCACATCGAATGGTCTTACAAAATCCACCTTGGGTGTGATTATATCAGATATTGTCGTCATTTGCTCAAAGCGCATCTGTTTTAAGATACTTAAATGACCAACCAGATTCCCTGGTTTTAACTCTTTCTCCTTTTGCAGTCTAATAGCACTGGAGATTGCTTCCTTTTTCACCTGCAGATGTAGGGGTGGAAGGTTTAGTAAGGCTTCCATGGCTGCTGTAGGACAGGTCCAAAGCAGTGTTAGCCCTATTGACAATATTTGAAATATGGTTTTCAAAAATAACTCCCAGATCCTTGGTGCTGTGAAGTCTGGACAATAAAATTCCATTGATGAAGTAATTCAGATACAAAGGACTACGCTTACGATAATAAGACAAAACAAAACACTCATCAATATTCAAAGAAAGAAAATTCTTAGAACACCAAGAGTAGAAGGTTTTCAAGTCAGAATTAATTAGAGCATAGTCATCGGCATTCGAGATAGTTCGGAAAAGCTTGACATCGTCAGCATAAAAAAGAATTTTGGTATGAGGTAGTAACAAGTGCAAATCATTAATATAAAGGACAAACAAAAGAGGACCAAGATGGCTACCCTGGGGCACTCCAGAGGTATTAAGGATGTTCCTGGATAGAATACCATGAAAAGAGACTTGCTGGGTACGATTAGACAGATAGGAGCTTAACCATAGAAGAAACCGACAAGGGAAACCCAGCAAAGTAAGCTTATGAAAGAGTATCTTGTGGCTAATCCTGTCGAATGCTTTACTAAAGTCAGTATAGATGCAGTCAACTTGTTTTCCTGTATTAATGGCAGACATACAATGATTATACCTTAAGGTCAAGGTCCAGCTTATGTTACGCAAGCAGAAAGCAGGGGAGTCATTTGCTACGTACTACCAGCACCTGGTACAGCTACAAGACCAACTGCAGAACCCGTTGCCAGACGTTGAATTTTTGGAAATAGTCAAATCAAATTTACTGCCAGAGATCTAAAACAAAATTTGTTTGCATCCTACAAACACCATCCACCAGCTCAGGATTCTTGTGAATCAAATTCAAGCGACGCAGCAGCGCATCGCGACAGCAAGTAGTTGGAATACGTATCGCGGACAAAGAGTCAGTGATGTGGATGGATACTATTCAACTGAGGCTGAACTGAATACGTCACCTGAACGCAGTGAGGAAGTCTCACTATCTGCTATTTCAACCACTAAAAATTTAACCTGCTGGAATTGTGACCAGCCCGGGCACGTTTACCAAGATTGCCGGCAGGAACGACAAGTTGTGTTCTGTTACGGATGTGGACGAAAGAACACCTTCAAGCCAGATTGCATTCGATGTCAGCAGAAAAACTTCAGACGGGTCGGGAATACCACCACCTCTTTCCGACCAGCGTCGACATCACGAACAATCAATGCATCGAACACTCCAGGTCAAGCTGTGAACAAGGAGGAAGGTCCGCTCCACTAGCAGACACTAACGATAACTCCCTGATATGTCCTCCGATATCATTCAGCGACTCTGATGATATCAGAAATACACCTGATTGTACGATTACGTCATTGATAGAAGCGGAGAGCTTAATAGACTTCTTCGCAGATCTTCAAGCTCCCATTTCCACTTCTGGGGAGCCCATGACATTGCTAGACACTTCCTTAGAAGAGTTTTTAATCTTCGATGTCCGTTGACACCTATAGTACGTGTAGCTGACAAGGTTACTGAGCAGGAGATTTGTCCTCCTGTCATTTCTGTTTTAAAACGGCCACAATGTTCTGATATGACGAGTGGGCGTGAACCAGTTTTACATCCGCTGACGCCGTATCATACGCGTCTGCAGAAATACAAAGCAGCAAGAGACCGAATCTTCTCCTCGGTAGCGGAGTTAGCTGAAATAATGTTCCCGGATCGGGATATGAGACCGAAAAGAAAACGATCAACTGTTCGTTGGCGGGAACACTGTCGACGAATGAAACTAGAAAGGAAAAAA
Source organism: Dioctria linearis (assembly GCA_963930735.1). Lineage (NCBI taxonomy): Eukaryota > Metazoa > Arthropoda > Insecta > Diptera > Asilidae > Dioctria > Dioctria linearis. The sequence continues at coordinate 185,666,359 of OZ005742.1, read as the reverse complement.
CTGGCACAGATTTCCGTGTCGATGCCAGACGACATTCGACTGTACGCCGAAGTAAAGCTGCTCGGGCGAACTGAGAATGGATTACTTGATAGTGGTGCCACTGTCAGCATTCTAGGCCAGGTAGCTCTCGAGAAGCTTGCGGAAGCAGATGTCGAATGGAACAAGTATCGGACACAGGTCCAAGTAGCTAATGGTGCCATGACGACTGTTCATGGTCATGTGAACTTGGACGTCACTTTCCGCGGTAAGACCCAAAACGTGCATTTTTACGTGGTTCCTGGGCTCACACAGGCACTATATCTGGGAATAGACTTCTGGCGTTTATTTGGGTTGGCTCCAGATGTCCTGGGTATAGTCGCAGAAGTGAATTCAAGTGGAATAGCTACCTCTGACACCGACTGCCACATCCTTTCGAGTTTCGATCAGCAACGCTTAGAAGTCACAAAGCAGCTTTTCCCCTCTTTCGCCTCTCTAGGCCTGGGAAAAACATCATTGGTCACTCACAAGATTAAAACAAATGACGCAGCTCCGATAAAACAGAGGTTTTATCCGATTTCACCGGCAGTACAAGGTCTGATGGATGCCGAATTAGAGCGAATGCTATAACTGGGCGTGATAGAGGAGAGCCAGAGTCCTTGGAGCTCTCCAGTTGTTCTGGTAAGGAAGCCTGGAAAGATCCGGCTTTGTTTTGACGCCAGAAAGGTCAACTCTGTTACGAAGAAGGATGCCTATCCGCTACCGCAGATAGACGCACTTCTGAGTCGACTTCCTCCGGCAAACTACATAACGAGCCTGGACCTGAAAGACGCATTCTAGCAGATCCCACTAGACACTGATTCCAGAGAGAAGACCGCTTTTACAGTGCCTGGTCATCCTCTCTATCAGTACACGGTGATGCCATTCGGCCTATGCAACGCTCCACAAACAATGTGCCGCCTCATGGATAAAGTCATTCCTTTCGATCTTCGTGAGAACGTTCTCGTCTATCTAGACATTTAATAATTCTGTCATCAGACTTCGACAAGCATCTCACGCTACTATCCCGTGTAGCGGATTGTTTGAGGAAAGCTGCCCTCACTATCAACGTCGAAAAGAGCAAGTTTTGTATCAAGGAGACCAAATACTTGGGTTTCATTGTCGGAAAGGGAGGTATGAGAACTGACCCTGACGAAATTTCAGCTATAGTTGACTATCCGTCACCTAAAACTGTTCGGCAGGCCCGACGCCTACTAGGTATGGCGGGATGGTATAGACGGTTCATCCCGAACTATGCTGATGTAACTGCCTCCATTACAGACACCTTGAAAAACCCTAGTCAGTTCAAATGGACACCTGAAGCCCAGACGTCTCTTGATCTTCTCAAACAAAAACTTACCTCTGCTCCGTTGTTGGTGAGTCCAGACTTCACCAAGCCATTCGTTATACAGTGCGATGCGAGCCAACAAGGTATTGGTGGGGTGCTGATTCAACTAGATTACGATGGCCACGAGAAGCCAATAGCCTACGTCTCGAAAAAATTGAATTCAGCACAAAGAAATTATACCGTCACAGAGCAGGAATGCCTAGCTGCAATCTTGAGTGTACAGAAGTTCCGGCCCTTCATTGAACTTATGCCGTTTAAGATAGTGACGGATCATGCGAGCTTGAAATGGCTGATGTCTCAAAAGGACCTCAGCGGTAGACTTTCTCGGTGGAGTTTGAAGCTTCAGGGCTTCGACTTCACTATTGAGCACAGAAAAGGAAGCCTGAACGTCGTCCCTGATGCGCTGTCACGCATCCATTGTGACAGCCTGTCCACAAACGAAGATCTTGGCCCGGAAGTTGACCTTAGTTCGCCATATTTCAACTCGTTGGAGTATGAAGAACTGAGGCATAAAGTTAAAACGACTTCTGGCAAACTACCAGATCTTTGCGTCAGGGATGGCTTCGTTTACATCCGGACTGTTCCGAGAACAGGCGATCCGATTCAGGAAGAAGAAGCTTGAAAGCTTTGGATTCCACGAGGGATTGTCACCGACGTCATTTCAAGGGCTCATGATCCGCCGCTAGCTTCACACGGAGGTATAGGGAAAACACTGGAACGTCTGCGAAGACATCTGTACTGGCCACGAATGACAGTTGATGTCAGAAATTACGTAGGCCCATGTGACGTGTTTAAGGAAACGAAAGCTCCCAATACTATTCTGAGACCACCGATGAAAGTCCAGTCTATGACACAACGACCATGGCAAAAGCTGTACATTGATTTTTTAGGTCCATATCCTTTGCATCATAATAGTTCTTGACCACTTTTCAAAATATCCTGTTCTCAAACCCATGAGAAAAGCGTCTACACTCAATGTATGCCAATTCATTGAGACCGAAGTGTTCCATGTGTTCGGAGTTCCTCAAGTGATCGTCTCTGACAATGGAGTCCAGTTTTGCTCGACTCAGTTCACCAGATTACTGGATAAGTATGGGGTGAGCACTTGCGAACGGCAGTCACCGCAAGCAAACGCCTCAGAGCGAGTAAATAGGTCTCTATTGTCGGGGATTAGAGCATATATCAAGAAGGAACACACGAGATGGGATGAGAAACTAAGCCAAGTAGCTAGTTCCCTCAGGAGCTCTTACCATCAAGCTACTGGTTTCTCTCCTTATCGAACATTCTTCGGTCAGCAGATGATAGAACATGGCAGCTCCTATTCCATCTTGAGGAGCCTTGGAACTCTTAGTGAGCCATTGAGAGTAGATGCAGAAGATAAAATGAAATTGATCCGTGCGAGAGTGCAGGAAAATTTACAGCATGCATTCGAACAGGGTTCAAGAGCCTACAATCTCAGGGCGAAACCTGTCGAGTTCAAAGTTGGTCAGGAGGTATTTGGACGAAATTTTGATCAAAGCAATTTCCAACAGCAGACTAGTGCTAAACTGGGACCGAAATTTGCTAAATGTCGTGTCAGGGCCAAGAAGGGAAACGCCTGCTATGAGCTTGAAGATCTGCAGGGGAAACTGTTAGAAGTCTATCACGCCAAAGACATCAGACAGTGATCATCAGTCTAGAAACGTCGTCTATCCATTGTCGCGTTTATTCCTGGTGGCCCTAAGAAGGCATCCAGCCAGTATCACTGGTAAACTATAGGCTATCGCGAAGTCCTCCTTTTGCCCCGTCAATGGTGGGTGATATACCTGTTGGAATCCATTCCTGTATAAGGCTGTCAGCATGTCACTACTTCGACGACGCCTTGGAGACACACCCTTGAACAATCGCCAGTCTGAGATCAGGGTGAGATATTGCGCCGAGAAAGCCTAGTGATCAGTTCTTTAGGTTGCTGATTGCAGGGCTTCCTCAGCATCTCGGTGAGGGAGTGCGGAGGGGCATCGACCGGCTAGATTCTTTAGGTTACCAGCTTGTCGACGTACCCTTGACTTCCCACACGGATGTCGAAGTCTGATCGAAGACTGACGAGACTTCAGGGATGTGTCCTCGACGCGTTATCGGAAGTAGAGTCTGGGTGATGAGGAAAGCATTGGGTCGTGGTTCGAGACACACATTGAGCGCCCGCAGTGATGAGGCCTATGTTTAAGACCGGCTAGCTCAGTCGACCATTTTTCAGCGTCGTCTGAACCACAGGTGGTCTAGACCACTCTGTATTGTTATGGTCGTAGCGTATTGCAGATAGCGATCTGCTACACGTACTGAAGCGTGTAGTCCGGCTGTACTAAACATAAAGAAAAACGAACGCACCCCGCCCGACGGAGTGCATTTCCTCAAGTCCGAAATGTCGCATAAGTGACAGGTTGACAAGGAAGAAGAAGACAATCTTCTCTGTGGTGGCAAAATCGTCTCAAGTGAAACATCGAGGAGAATAGAAAGGAAAGATTTCGAAAACATCGGCCAGGAAATTAACATTGTAAGTAAATTCAGAATATTTCTCAGCTCTCTCACTGATCAAATTTCAATTAATAGAATTATTTCCAAATACCCGCGCCAAATAAATTACAAGCCGCCTGATCAAAACGCATGGCACCAATATTTCTTTTACGTTGGGAAAAATACTTAAAGCATATGGACATTTTCACGACTCCATACTACATCTAAGGTGTACACAACTCTCATCAATTTCGAGACCAAGTGTCTCAGGCAGAATTTGAACCAAGAAGGCAGCGACAATGATCGTGCTATGGCGATGAGGTCGCTAAAAGAGTTTCTCCACCCACCTTTAAACACAAAAAGAAACGTCACACGAAGAATAATATTATTAATCGTGAAAGTATCCTTTTAACTCGTAAATTTAAGAGTGATACTTTGTTCCAGAGTCCTAGTTCCTAAGGTGACTAGTCATACTGTGTTGTGGTCAGCAGACGCCTCGATCTGTGCCTATGTAATGGAAGATGTTTTCACAGCATTCTCTATAATTTATATATATGTGTACTCTAAGTGTCGTCGACTGCCAAGAGAAAAGGAAAGGAAAACTAGTACGAGAGGTCCTGTAAAATAAAGTCGAAGGAGATATTAATATGCTGCGGCTGTTGTCAACATTTTTTTCTTAAATGAATAATACTCAGGAAAGCGTATCACGTCGGTCATATGAAAATGTACATCTTGGATTAATGTTCACGTTAAGTCACACAAGCGATACATTAGGGCAATTGCCTTTATCATGTTTCTTCTAGGAAGTAAGCAGTGGCATGCGGATCATCTCGGAGGCGCCTCGGCGTTGGATCCACAACAATGAATGCATGTAAGTTGTTGCCACTTATTTTTATTTTGTTGTACATTTAAGTTAAGCAAAGAGAAAAAGAGAGCTCTTTGATCAGTCGCATTTATATTTACGGCGTACATAAATTTTTCATACAGGAATAAGAGTTAGGTTAGTAAATTTCTTCGGTATCTTACTCGCATACTTAGAAACTAAATCAAAAAGAGAACAAGACATGAAAACATCTTTTTATTATTTTTTTTTAAATTTTGAGATGAAAGAAAGAAGGATATATGAAATTTAAATGTCAACTGAACTTTAAGGAAAACAAAGCAAATAGAAAGAAACATTCCAATAAAAATGTTGATACCAACAACAGCAGCAAACTCAACAGAAAATAATGTCATGGATTATTGCCAAACGTTATAAACCAAATCACTGCTGAATCCGGGTATTTTTTTATAACGACTCCTTTAGTTCTTCTTAATATTATTATTATTACATTACTATCACAATATAATTAGTATTTCCATTAAACGTAAGCCCGCGTGTATATCAATTAGTTCTTTACTATGTATTATAAATATCGTTAGTCAAATGTATCTTAACCATGTTATCGAAAGTTAGCTGAAAAGAAATAGTTGCTTGACTGGATCCGCTTGCATCCAACCGGGTAAAGTCATGTGAATTGAGACACACTCCCGAAGCGTGTTCCACTTTACCTTTATTTTGATATTAGGAATTTTTTTGGACTATTTAAAGACTTTTAAAGTAAAGTATATTATTTAAAACAAATCTGGTGTAGAATTAAGAGATGATTAATTAATTAATAGAACCACTTATACATTTGTATACTATTTCTTTTGTATCTATCCAATTCCTTTGGTTGAACTTCGCGACATAAAGTACTTATAACATCTGAAGAGAGTGTTCGAACAACGGAGAATTTAAGAAATAAAGTTTGATTTATAACGTAATGGAAGAGTAAGCTCTTGTTATTTCTCCTCACTACCCTGGCGTCCTCCGGCATGAAGGTTGTATAGGTCCGCTTGAATCTCTCTTACGGGTCAAAAATAAGGGACTTGGAAACAGTGCCACTCAAGTCAATGGGAGGATGGGGCAGGCAAGGAAGGCCTGTCATCTGCGCCTTCAGCAGAAATTAGGTAAGTGACGTAAAGGTCCCTTCAGGACCGAGTGTGTGCTGGCTCGTTTTGTGTAGGCACGATTTTTTTTTTGTTTATGGGTGATGACAAGCGGCAGGTTATTTTGAGAACTCCCCCACACTCTCCGCCACCCTTAGCCGAGGTGCTAGCGTGCCGCCCTGTGATATCGCTGTCATCGAGTGATCTGTCAGCTCATGCTGGCAGTTTGGACTTCACGTCCTAACCAATCACTCTTCATACTATCATAACAGAGCCCAGGAACCACGTAAAAACGCACGTTTTGGGTCTTACCACGGAAAGTGACGTCCAAGTTCACATGACCATGAACAGTCGTCATTTGACCATTAGCTACTTGGACCTGTGTCTGATATTTCTTCCATTCGACATCTGCTTCCGCAAGCCTCTCTAGAGCTCCCTGACCTAGAATACTGACAGTGGCACCACTATCAAGTAATCCAGGCTCAGTTCACCCGAGCAGCTGTACTTCGGCGTACGGTCGAATGTCGTCTGGAATCGACACGGAAATCTGTGCCAGTTTTTTCCTTTCTAGTTTCGTTCGTCGACAGTATTCCCGCCAACGAACAGTTGATGGTTTCCTTCTCGGTCTCATATCCAGGTCAGGAAACATAATGTCAGCTAACTCCGCTACCGAGGAGAAAATTCGGTCTCTTGCTGCTCTGTATTTCCGCAGACGCGTATGATACGGCGTCAGCGGATGAAAAACTGGTTCACGCCCACTCGTCATAACAGAGCTTGGTGGCCGTTTCAACACTGAAATGACAGGAGGCCAAATCTCCCGCTCAATACCTTTGTCAGCTATGCGTGCTATAGGTGTCAACGGGACATCGAAGATTAAAAATTCTTCTAAGGAAGTGTCTGATAATGTCATAGGCTCCCCAGAAGTGGAGATGGGAGCTTGAAGATCTGCGGAGAAGTCTGTCCAGTTCTCCTCCTCTATCAATGCAATATTTGTACTATCAGGTGTTTTCCTGATATAACCAGAATCACTGAATGATATCAGAGGACATATCAGGGAGTTATCGCTAGTGTCTGCTAATGGAGCGGACCTTCCTCCTTGGTCACAGCTTGAACTGGAGGGTTCGTTGCGTTGATTACTCGTGATGTCAACGTTGGTCGGAAAGAGGTGGTTGTATGCCCGACCCGTCTGAAGTTTTTCTGTTGACATTGAATCCAATCTGGCTTGAAAGTGTTCTTCCGTCCACATCCGTAACAGAACACAACTTGTCTTTCTTGTCTGACGTCCTGATACAAATGACCGGACTGGTCACAGTTCCAGCATACAATAGGGCGTTTGGCCGAAATACTCGATATATCACCTAGGCTGTTGTCACTGCCTGTCGCTACTGCCAGTTCAGGGTCTTATGTCGGAAAATTGTCAACTTCGTGCATCCGTTGGTTCCGGTTAAGGTTCCAACTACCAGCTGTCGCAATGCGTGTCTGCGTAGCTTGGATACGCGCGGCCAGCGATCTCAGCTGTCTCATCGTATCAGTAGGATGCAGACAGATTTTTTCTTGAATCTCCGGAAAGAGATTCGATTTGACAATCTCCAGAAACTCTTGGTCTGGCATAGCGTTCTGTAGCTGATCGCGCAGCAACCCCAAATGGTGGTGATACATTGCGAACAGTTCACCAGGCTTTTATTTTCTGGACATCAGTTCAAATCTAGTTTTCAAATCATCCTTTGGCGTTCCCCATTCGGTATACAGTCCCATCTTAATGACGTCCCGAGTTGGAAATGGATTTTGACGTAGTACCGACCAATACCAGTCCTTAGCTGGTCCTGTCAGTAGCGTAAGCATATTTCTGACTAATAACCCAAAATCCCCTTCAAGAGCGGAGTGCGCGAGCGCTTCGACTCTGAAGATGAACTCGTCGACTGAGAGTTCCGAGTTATTTCCATTATAAGTCAGGTTCCATCTCCTTATTGGACTGCCTGATCGTCGGTATCCTACATTAGTAGGAACACGCATAGGTGGTGGAGGTTGAGGTGGTATAAGATTCGGTCTGGGCTGATTTATAGGTTGGCCAAAAGGTGGACCAAAAGGTTGACCAAAATATTGACCAAAAGGTGGTGATGGTCTCCTAAATGATTGTCTTCCCCTATTAGGGAAATCATTTGACGGCCTCTGATTGCTTCTGGACGAAGGAGGTCGTGTGAAGTCTGCTGGCGGCATTGCTGCTGCTACTTGCTGTCAGATATCGTCTCCTAACTCAGACCGCAAAACATTTAAACCCTGCTGGAGACCTCGGTTTATTAGGTCTTCCATCTTTATGCTCAAGCCTGCTATCAGCGAATCCGTAGCAGCTGAGGTGTTGTGGTCTTGAGCTGTGCGCGCTGGACTATCACGTCGAGGACTCGGGTTTACAAAAGTCCTTGAATATAAGTCAGGCATTCCTGGAGACAACGATCGTCGATTAGAGGGTGGCAGGTCAAAGTTAAGGTTTGACAATTCAAAGGTCGGCAATGCGTCACGCCTAGCTGACTTCGCGGGCTTCACCTTATTCGTTCTTTTAGGAAAGGCACCAGTGTAACCAGTGAGGTCCTGCGGCGTGAGGCGGCGTCTACAACAGGAATGCTCGCCTATCCAGGTCTGGATACATGCCTCATGAAAGACATGTCCGCACGTGGTCATGACTGGTTTCTGTTCAGCTGACCAACTTATGTCTCTACGGATCGTGCATGGCTCACGCAACCTAGTCACACCGTTCTTCCCAGGAGGTGGTGTCCTCTGTCTAGCCATTGTAAGTCAAAGTTGAAAAAGTTTTACAAATACAAGGTTTGAAGAAGAATGTCAGAGAAAGTTAAAAAAAAAACAAAAACCGAAGTTAGCAGGCTCAAAGAAGATCGAAGCTAACGAGCTACTAAATTTATTAACGCGTGTTATATAGATAAAAATAAACAAAAGTGGCTAACTAAATTTCAAGTATATAATTATTATCCCTACAACATTATTTACAACCGTTACATACTCGTGATGTAAAAACCCATTGTTGGTAGATAATGTGCATATATGCAGTAAGCAATGAAGCGTCTTCGGATGTAGGAAAAATATTGTACATTCCTACGAAAACGAACTACTGGACCGATAAATAATATTAAAATTTTCTTAACTACAGAATTCAAAATTTTCTCATAAATATACCGTTTTTGTCTTCTGAATAATTACCATATATAAAAAAGAGAGCTTCTATATACTATTAAGAGACTTCCGCGCTATTTTATACACCTACTAAATTTAGAAGTTTGAAAGTTGGGACAAGATATTATAATTCCAGGAAATATCTTCCCAAACATTTGAAGAAATTAAAAAAATTTAGAAAAACAAAGATTCGAAGAGTTAATTTAGGCTCCTTAAATCGAGATAGTATAAAGGATGAATCCCAAAGCGAAAAACCAATGTCGGGAAGCGTTAATATCTTCGTCCACTAAAAATCTTCACAAAATCTGAAAATTACGAACAATCCAAAAGATCGAAAATAGTTCAAGCGTAATTTTTTTTTTTTTTTCAAAAATCATACAATTCCTCCCTCACTTCCAGAAGCTAACTCTCACATAAGAGGTCAGGTTGCCCTCTCCCTTCCAAGGTCAGAAACCGAATATAGGCAAGTGACGTGAGTGTGTGCGTTGGGGAAGCTAGAGACTGAAAATGATATTAGAGATTCTTCAGCCAGGCAGTTAGCAGTACGCCAACTCCTGATTGCTGAAGGTCAGCATCACTCACATCCTCCAACAACTCCTTCCTTCCTCCTCACCTGATCTTCATGTCCAGCTAAACTTCCAACCGGGCAGAGTCATGAATCTGGTCGACTAATTGGCTGAAAGCTTCTCTAGAGCTCCCTGGCCTAGAATACTGACAGTGGCACCAGTATCAAGTAATCCAGTCTCAGTTCGCCCGAGCAGCTTTACTTCGGCGTGCGGTCGAATATCGTCTGCCATCGACACGGAAATCTGTGCCAGTTTTTTCCTTCCCAATCTCATCCGTCGACAGTATTCCCCCCAACGAACGGTAGATCTTTTCTTTCTTGGTACAACATCCAGGTCAGGATACATAATGTCAGCTAACTCCGCCACTGAGGAGAAGATTCGGTCTCTTACTGCGTTGTATTTCTGCAGACGCGTATGATACGGCGTCAGCGGATGTAAAACAGGTTCACGCTGTTATGGACGTATGTTGAGAGTGATTGGTCAGTACGTGAAGTCCAAACTGCCAGCATGAGCTGTCAGATCACTCGATGACAGCGATAGCACAGGGCGGCACGCTAGCACCTCGGCTAAGGGTGGCGGAGAGTGTGGGGGAGTTCCCGGAATAACCTGCCGCTTGTCATCACCCATAATCAAAAAAATTTCGTGCCTACGTACAACGAGCCTAGCACTCACTCAGTCCAGAAGGGACCTTTACGTCACTTACCTATGTTCCATTGAAGGCGCATGCCTTCCTTGCCAAGCCCCATCCTTCAATTGACTTTGGGTGGCACTGTTTCCAAAGTCCCTTTTGTTGACCTGTGGAAGAGATTAGAGCGGACCTATACGACCTTCGGATGAGAGGGCTCCAGGATAGTGAAGGAAGAATAAAAATATCTAGAGGAGCATGATGACGTTATAATACTCCATTGTTTAGTTATAGCTACGGTACAACATTCCCGAGTATTCGACTCTCATAAAGTGTTCAGTGACGACTGTTTAGCCTAATTACCTTTTCAAAGGAGAGAATGATCATGATACTTATAGTACGAGCGATAGACGTATACTTATATATATAATATGTTAATAGGTTGTTCTTGGTTGAACAATCCAAAAAAATTTAAGTATTTCCAATTAGAAAACTTTACGGAAACCTCTTTCGGCCCTTGTTCATGATATATTTCTTTTTCTTTCATGCCATGGATTCATTAAGACATTATCAATTGTTCACAATGTCGGTAATAATTGAAAACAAATATTAAAATTCTTATGCATACGGCACAGCAAAAACTCTATGCCCCAAGGCTCTATGTGTTCTAGAGCTAAGTTATTAGACACTTCATGTGAAAACATTAACGTTTTAACTGCAAAATGGCTTTCTTCTGACATTTACTCCATTCGTGACTCTCTTCTTATAAAACTTCCTGTCGAAACCATAGATTCTCGCTATTATTACACTAACCTGAACATTGTCACCTGGCCTTCTATACTTTTATTTAAATTGTGACGAGTACCATAAACCTAGTTACCATCGGGTTCTTTAATGATTACCGAACTGTCAATAGTAAAATTAAAGCAGAAATGCAAAGAGCAATTAGTTCCAGAACCGTAGGACCTTCTTACGCTGAGGTAAGAGTTTGTCCAACATGGTTGTCTCCATAAGCATCAGCAATCACTCATTATTCATAAACCGCTATTGAAACATCGTGAAACTAGGAATATTATTCTCATCTGTGGAACATGAATCATAATCTAAATGTAATTGCGGTCATTGCTACCAATGCTGGAATGTCGATGACCCATAAGCATGAATGTGTGTATTATATGTGTCCAGTTTTCTACTTGGAATCTGTTACAAATCTTATATACGAATCGAATATCTCTTAACTACGGGATAACTAGCAATTAATAAAAAGGATCCTTTTTCTTGCATGCCACTAGTATCAAAACAAAAACACAATTCTAGTTCGCTTTCTGTTACATATATTGAAATTGATTCTCACTGAAAACCTCGGTAAGTACTAAATAAGTATTAAATAAATATCCAATAAGTAATAAATAAGTATTAAGTAGGTAGTAAATAAGTCTTAAATAAGTATTAAATAGGTAGTAAATAAGTATTAAATAAGTATTAATTAGGATTATATAAAAAAATTAGCTCAATCGTCACTCGGCTCTGGATGCTTGCTATTGAGTGAGGTTCGTTCAAGACTAAAATTTAAAGTTCGACATCCAAAGACAGATGTATACATAACCTGAACGCTCTGTCCAATATGAAACCGTTCCAAATATTTATCGCTTGCTTTATGTAAAAGTGTGCAGTTTGAGTTGACCATTTAATCATCGACTTTAAGACATGTGTTTGTATAACGGCACCTGGCGAGTACTTCTAATTGGAGCGATCCAAGCGCATGATGCTCTCAATGCTGGGCAATGTGGATATTTTTCAGGCACGGTAGGTGAATTACGAATTGCCTCTTCCCCCGTTTTCCTCTTTCGATACAAAGATATAAATGGAGGATAGAGAGTTAATCAATCTCCTGTCGCAGTTTGCTGCATTTGTTCTCCCGTCTTATTTTATGTATGTATTATTGTCGTACAAAAACTGTCAGCCCGATTCAATTACCCAATAAAATGTTTATGGCGATTCACGAAAGGAATTCAGAATTTTTTATGTCCTATTTCTTTCTTCGGGAGGATCCCCAATTGGTGCAGTAAATGAAAGTACGCGCCCAGGTTGGTGCAGAAAATTTTGGAAATAGAAAATTTCTTCTTCACCGATGCCTCTTTCTGCTATTCCGTCTTAGTTAAACCTTTTTTTCTCACAAATTGCCCGGAATCCGTATAATATTACCATCTACATTGTGTTTTAGATCGTTTACCTCGATTATTGTATCGGATTGCCGTTTTTATCACAGAAAACTCACGAGTATTTCTTGATGCAAATTCAATATTTTCGCTCCTTGCTTTTTCACACCGTTCTTTGCCTTTTTAGCGATTTGACAAGACAGATAGGTGTCTTCTTCTTCTCCTTCAACATGTCACCATGACACTTGAGCATGAGGAAGCATTCCTCTCGGTCGAGGTGCGTTCAATTTATATGCTTGATCGCAGCCGGCTCACATGCGTCAGCATGTCGTGTAGCATATTGCTATATGCAATACGTTGCGACCATAACAACGCCCACTCGTCATTACAGAGCTTGGTGGCCGTTTTAAAACAGAAATGGCAGGAGGCCGAATCTCCTGCTCAGTAACCTTGTCAGCTAAAAGTGCTGTCGGTTTTATCGGGACATCAAAAATTAAAGCCTCTTCTAAACATGTGTCTAATAAAGTCATGGGCTCCCCAGAAGTGGAAATGGGAGCTTGAAGATCCGCGGAAAAGGCTATTAGGTTCTCCGTCTCCATCAATGAAATATTCGTACTATCAGGTGTTTTGCTGACATCATCAGAATCACTGAATGATATCAGTGGACAATTCAGGGATTCGTCAAGTTCTGCTAATGGAGCGGACCTTCCTCCTTGTTCAAGGCTTGAACTGGAGTGTTCGTTGCAGCTGTCGCTCGCGACGTTGGTGCTGGTCGGAAAGAGGTGGTGGTATTCCCGACCCGTCTCCGGTTTTTCTGTTGACAATAGCTGCAATCGGGCTTGAAAATGTTCTTGCGTTCACAGAACACAACTTGTCTCTCCTGCCGGCAATCATGATAGAAATGATCGGACTGGTCACAGTTCCAGTAGGTTACATTCTGAGGGGTTGTAATAGCAGATAGCAGGCCGTCGTCACTGCGTTCAGGTGACGTATTCAGTTCGACCTCCGTCGGACGATACTCATCCACCTCGCTGACCCTTTGGATGCGATATGTATTCCAGCTGCACGCAGTCGCGATTCGCTGCTGCGTCACCTGTATTTGGGTCACGAGACGCCGGAGTTGGTGTATATTGTTAGTGGGATGTAGGCAGATTTTCTGCTGAATTTCTGGAAACAAATTCGACTTGACTATTTCTAGGAACTCTCTGTCCGCCAAAGGACTTCGCAGTTGATCGCGCAACTGTACTAGGTGTTGGTGGTATGTCGCAAATGACTCCCCTGCTTTCTGTTTTCGCAACATCAGCTGGACCTTGACCTTAAGGTCATCTTTTGGTACTCCCCATTCAGCTAATAGAGCTGTCTTTACATACTTCCATGAAGGTGTGGAATTCTGCCTCAGGAGAGACCAGTACCAGTCCACCGCTGGTCCAGACAGCAAGGTTGTCATGTGCCGTACTAGAAGATCAAAATCTCCCTCTAAGGCCGAAGCTTCCAGTGTAAACACAAACTCGTCAACAGTGAGCCGTGAGCTGTCGCCACTATAAGATAGATTCCATCTGCGGATGGGGCTGCCAGGACGTCGTTGTCCTACGCCTGCAGGGTTACGAATAGGTGGTGGTGGTGGAGGTGGGACAAAGTTTGGTGTAGGCTGACAAATAGGCCGACCGGAAGCTGATGGTGGTGGATTCAACGATTGCCTACGCAGATCGGGAAAATCTTGCGATAGTCTTGGGTCACCCATGAACGGAGGAGGTCGTGAGTAATTCACTGGTGGTATTGCGACTGCTATTTGTTGTCGAACACTGGTTGTTAATTCAGACCGCAATGCATTCAGGCTATGTTCAAGGCCTTCTCGCACGAAGTCTTGCATTTGTATGCGCAAGCCCGCCATCAAGACATCAGTCGCTGCTGAGCTATGACCCTGAGCGTGGCGCACCGGACTATCTTGTCGTGAACTAGGGTTTGTGAAAGTACTGTAATGCAGGTCTGGCATCCCAGGTGATAGGGATCTTCGACTAGATGGTGGAATCGTCAAAGGTGGTAAATATAATGTCGGCGTGGGAGGCAATGGATCGTGACTGACAGACTTTCCGGGCTTCGTCGTCTTCCGGACAGCGCCTGTATACTCAGTAAAATCATACTGAGTGAGATGGAACCTGCAGTTCGGGCAGTTTGACTGCTGCCCAATCCACATTTTCAGACACGCCTTGTGGAACAGATGTCCACAAACCGTCTTCACTGGCTTCCTCGGTCCTGACCAGTCGCCCTCCTGGCAGATGGAGCACTGGTCTGGCAACGGTACCGGTACACCAGTTGCTCGCGGTGGTGTTCGCTGTGTAGCCATTTTGTAATCAGTCGTACGTCAGGCTTTCAAAGAATTTTTCAAACCAAGAGTTTGGAATAGATATCAAAAAAAAATTTCCAAAGAATTCGAAAGTTCGGAAGAGATAACAGGCTCTTCACAATGTGAGGATGACGAAATACCAATTTAAAGTCGAAGGTTGGGACGGGATACTAAAATATCAAACAGAAAAAATCTTTTCCAAACGTTCGCAGAAGTTGAAAAAAAAGTTCACAAAATCAGGGATTCGGAAGTTAGCTACATCTTCTCAAATCGAGACAATATAAGTACTGGTTGAAAAAAATCAAAAGCTCGGAAGCGATAGCAAATTCTTCGAATGACAAAATTTCTTCTAATAGTTCAAAAAAGTAGAAAACCAAAGGATCACAAACGTCCAATCGAGCGTTTCAAAAATTCTCAATAGCAATCATACGATTTCTCCTTCACTTCCAGGAGCCACTCTTCACATAAGAATCTCCAGGTCGCTCTCTCTCTCTCAGGTCAGAAATATTGATACAAACAAGTGACGTGAATGTGTGCATGAAAAATGTCTGAGTCCACACAGAAATCTGGGAAGAGTCGGGTTGGAGAAGCTAGAGACTGAAAATGATACTAGAGATTCTTCAGCCAGGCAATTAGCAGTATGGCAACTCCTGATTACTGAAGGTCTCCAGCATCACTTCCATCCTCCAACAACTCTTTTCCTTCCTCTCCACCTGATTGTCGTGTCCAGCTGACCTTCCAACCGGGCAGAGTCATGAAGCTGGTCAATTAATTAGCTGAAAGCCAAAAAGCCATCTCACAGATTCACAACTCTGTCCAGTCTGTTGGCCAACAGTGACATGTCTCCGTGAGAGCACAAACAAAAATTTTTTGTGAGGCCACCTACCATTTCCATGACAGAAGGCCAGCGGGAAAGATCATTCCGAAAAAAAAATTCAAAAAAAATTCAAAAACTTTAAGATGTTACGTTGCTTTACTTTACTCAATTCAACTTTCAAAAATCAAAATATCAAAACTTCACAAATCTTTACTTTACTTTCCAAACTTTCAAAACTTTCAAAAGATTCAAAACTCTCAAAACTTTACGTTACTTTAATCGTTACTAAAAATTCAAAATACCAAAAACTTTTCTTTACTTTCAAAAAATTTCTATTACCAAAACAATCAAACCTCAGGTCCACATGTGTTCTCCACTACCGAGACTAGCGAGTCAGACGATTTAGCTACAAGCTAAATGTCCGTATCTCAAGTAGCCTCAGTCCCCAGTGTCAAACACATTTGAACACCGAAGTTGACTGAGGTGGCCCCACGTTGGGCGCCATTTTTGTTATTTTGCTATGTAGAGTAATTGGCTTGGACGTAAAGTCCAGACTGCCAGCATGAGCTGACAGATCACTCGACGGACAGCGTTGAGTGCAGGGCGGTACGCTAGCTCGCCTCGGCTCATTGGTGGAGAGTGTGGGAAGGTTTCACGAAAAAAAAATGCCGCTGCCGTCAGCCATAATCAAAAAAAAAATCGTGCTTATCCAACAAAAAGCCGACACACATTCAGTCCTGAAGGGACTGTTACGTCACTTACCTCTATCCATCGTCGAAGGCGCAGATGATCTGCCTTCTTGCCTGTCCCAGCCACCCATCTGACTCTGGGGGCAAGATTTTTCGGCGCCCTTGGACCTGTAAAGAGAGAATAAACGGCTCCAGGATAGTGAAGGAAGAATTAAAACTTTCAAAGATTCATGTTCACGTTATAATAGCAATTGTTGTTTTCCTCCTTACAAAAATTACCATTTATTCCTATAACTAATTTTTAATTTTAAATCGATGTAGTATTTATGGCAAGACTCAGTACATGTGTTTAAGTATGCTTTTCACATTAATATAAATAAAGCTAAGATTAGAGACCTTCCTAGGATAATAATAGAATAAGGGTAAATATCATTTGAACAAAAATGATTCCATATAAAAACATCTCAATCTTGCCCTGCAGCCATATTTAAGCTTTTAATTTCAGACTAATTTATCGTAAGAAATGTTTCGCAATTTATGTATATAAGTGTTTGGATGATGGTGCATTTTCCTACCTACCTACCCTAAACTAAACGAGAGGAATTAAGTCTTAAAGGTTATTTATATACCTGTGTGTGCCAATTTCATAGTCTCAAAAAAATATGCCGCGATGTGAGACGATAATCTAAGATATATGTACGTAAGATGTGAAACGGAAAATGAGTGAGAATATAGTGTTACCCGTTAAAAGATTCAAAGTAAGTAAAGAAGAATTAACTTGTGCGCACAAATCCATAACTTTAGCTTGCTTTGTGTATGTGTGTGTAGAATGCTCTTAAATAGTAAAATTCAGTTAAGTTTAATTGATTTAGGATGATATAACCTTGAAGTAAGTATGTAATTTAATGAGCCTCGATATAACTACTATATACAGGTATATGTATACGGTATCTTATAGAATAAGTACGTATGTAGGTATTGCATATGAGCATTACTGTATTCAAATATTCAATGTAATACCTAATATGTATATGAAGAAGAATTTTTAAAGCTTTTCATTAATTTTTTTGATTTCGGGACGATGAATGTATGTATGTATATTTTTTTCATAACACTAATTGTAGCTTGCGTACGCAGAGTGATAATTTTAGTTCTATATATATAATATATTGTGGTGACAAGCTTTAGTTTATGGCGGCGTAAATGGGATCCGAGCTGTCAGCTGTTTCAGAATGAAACATTTGTAGATCTTAGGAATGAAGTGGGATATTACTGTGCGAGGTGGGAAATGTCCTATCGCAGTAGGCCGTAATTTTAAAATGAAAATGTGAAAAGAAAAACAAAAGAGTCTCGTTTTGAGTTTTGCATTGTAAAGACCTAAAAAAGTTTTACTCCTTGATTTGTTGGATTTAATAAAGTTTTGTTCAGTAGAAATTTTGTTAATAAAATTTGCATCTACGGATAACCAAAAAGTTTTACTGCTTGGATTGTTTGAGAGGTTAATAGACGTAGTGCCTAGGCTGGACACCCAGAGAGGCCCCCCCCGACAAAGGTCTCCTCATATCGTATTGGTCCAGACGACGGCAACTAACTAAATTGGTGACCCCGATTGGAACAAGTAAGCAGCCTTCGATAGTCAGCCAAGTAATCATAAAAGGGACAACCGATTGGAACAAAAATCGATCTATTCTATCTTGGCAGCATTATAATCTGGCCTAATTACAGGGCCCCTAAAGACTATCGGACACATTCATTTGAACAATCGCTTTGTTCAAAGCATAGTCGCATTCGGCATTTGCCGTCTTATTTTGATCGATAGTTCAACTCTCATTACAGATATCAAGTTAATCGCTGATTGCCCTCCAGGCTGGCAGTTCAGTTCATATTCAGCTCAATTCATACTAGCAGTGCAGACCAGAGGGAAGTTGTACCATTGCATGTATCGTTGGATCTGCAGCAGGCTCGCACTCTAGCTACCATTTCGGAGTGCTACTACTACAGCTGCTGAATTTTCTGGAACAGAAGTTAAACTTTTGGGCAGTAACTTTTAAAGGATGCGGTTTAAGAACCATATCCGCCACATTTACAGCAACAATAGCAGCTTCAACAACAGTTGCAACAGCAGCAGCAACAACAACAGCTTCAACAACAGTTGCAACAGCAGCAGCAACAACAACAACAACCGCTTCAACAACAGCAGCAGCAACATCAGCAGCTTCACCCACTAATCAAGAGCAGTTATTGTCATAACCGCACGCCAATACACAAGAAAAACGAAGAAACAAGAATCACGTAAAGATCGAGAACATTAAGAGTAGGGTAATGTAATTAATTTTTCTTCAAACAATTTACATATACATAATTTTATTATATACCTATTGTTTAAAATTTTTTATTGTAAACCTTTCGCACTTCGCACAGTCCTATTCCTCTCCTTCGTTGTTTCCTAGTTTTCCTAATTATAATGACGGAGCCTTTCTATTTGGCGAACGATAGTGAGTCAGTCGACCCAGACCGCCGTTATGATATAACAACTTCTAGTGCCAACGTGTCAACGGGGACAGTTCCTTCAGCTACGCTGGGAGCTGTGTCGGTGAAGCATGTTGCTTTCTGGAAGCATAATCCAGACATGTGGTTCGTCCAGCTCGAGGCGCAATTTGAACTCGCTGGCATCACTCAGGACAAAACAAAATTTTTTCACGTAATAAGTCAACTAGACGAGAACATATGTCGACATGTGTCTGATATTGTTAAAAGACCACCATCGGATGACAGGTATAAGATTATTAAGGAAACGTTGATAGCCCGTCTTACAGGAAGTGCGAACCAGCAAATCAAGCAGCTTTTAACGGAACTTACATTGGGTGACAGCCAGCCATCACAATTACTACGTGAAATGCGTACCCTTAGCACTGGTCGCCTTAGCTCAGAGGCTTTAAAGACATTGTGGCTTCAGAGATTGCCCCCTCATATGCAAGCTATCTTAGCATGCAACCCAGGTCCATTAGATGATTTGGCAGCTTGCGCGGATAAGATATCTGAGGTTAACCATAGGCCTGAAATTCAAGCAGTGGCTTCCATCTCCCCGAACCAGAGTCATATCATTGATCAACTCGTCAATGATGTAAGGAACCTGAAGTTATTGGTCGAGAAATCTTTGGTATCTCGTCGCGATGCTTTTCGTGATAAACCAGTTGACAGTCAGAGAAGGCAAAGGTCTTCTTCAGGCTCACGAAATAACTATTGTTACTACCACAGGGTATTTAATGTTAAAGCAAGAAAGTGTGTGCCTCCCTGCTCATTCCAGGTTGCGAAAACAACAAAGGATGGTTTGATTTCTTCGTTAAAATAGATTGCCCTCCGCCATTAACGACGGGTGGATGTGGCGTGTTTAAAAGTCGTTTATATATATATGATAAGTCTACAAAAAAACATTTTTTAATAGATACAGGGGCAGATGTGTCTGTATTACCGGCTACATCAGCTGATCGTAAGTTCAAAAATAACTTGCAGCTCGCAGCAGCAAACGCATCTACTATAAATACATTTGGCAGGAAACTGCTTTCATTAGACTTGGGACTTCGTCGTTGTTTCTCTTGGCAGTTCATAATTGCAGACGTTCCTAAGCCTATATTAGGTGCAGACTTTCTCTGCCACTATGGCCTACTGGTAGATGTCAAGGGAAGACTTCTCATAGATCCATTAACCTCCTTGAAGGCTCAAGCTCAGCGTGTTCATTGCCAATCATCAGCTCTATCAGTCCTTATAAATCCAGACTATGACCCAAAAATCGTTAAATTACTTCGTAAATACCCAGGCATTACAGTAGAGACTGGTTTCATTAAAGATGTAAGGCACAAAGTCACACATCAAATCTCTACTACTGGGCCTCCTATTTCGGCTAAAGTTCGTCGCCTATCGCCCGAGAAATTAGCAGCTGCAAAGAAAGAATTCGACTTTCTGTTGAAACAAGGTATTTGTAGACCTTCCAATAGCTGTTGGTCATCACCACTACATCTGGTGCAAAAGAAGAATGGTGACTACAGACCTTGTGGAGACTATAGACGTCTGAACTCCTGCACAATTCCCGACCGATACCCCATTCCGTTGATTCACGATTTCGTGTATCATCTTCAGAACTGTAAGTTCTTTTCGACATTAGACCTAGCCAAAGCATATCACCAGATCCCTATCGAATCCGAGGACATTCCAAAAACTGCAATTTGCACCCCATTTGGACTCTTCGAGTTTACGCGAATGACCTTTGGCCTGTGCAACGCAGCTCAGACGTTCCAGCGCTTCATTCATACGATATTTCAAGAATTTGAATTTTGTTTTGTGTATTTGGATGACATTCTAGTCGCATCCAAATCTGAAGTTGAACATCTTACTCACTTAGAAAAAGTTTTTAAGCGCCTCGCGGAATCTGGTCTCATCATTAACGTCGACAAATGTTCTTTCCTAAAAGCACAAG
Source organism: Dioctria linearis (assembly GCA_963930735.1). Lineage (NCBI taxonomy): Eukaryota > Metazoa > Arthropoda > Insecta > Diptera > Asilidae > Dioctria > Dioctria linearis. Next base: position 185,645,678 of record OZ005742.1, on the reverse strand, counting down.
TAAAATTTTTAGGCCATTTGGTCACACCACTGGGAATCAAACCATCGCCTGAGCGAGTAGAAGCAATCACTCGTTACAAAATTCCCAATACTATTAAGGATCTGCGACGCTTCCTCGGCATGGTAAATTTTTATCGTCGTTTTTTGCCGCACGCTGCTAGCCATCAGGCTATTCTGAACACATATTTGACTGGTCCCAAAAGAAAGGGAGCACAAAAAATCAGTTGGTCCAATGAAGCCACCGAATCATTTGATATTATTAAAAACCAACTAGCACAGACAGCCCTACTCGCCTTTCCTATTTCGTCTGCCGAATTGGCCTTATGGGTAGACGCCTCTGATAAGGCCATCGGAGCGGCGATACAACAGAAATTTGGCAAGGACTGGATGCCTTTGGGATTTTATTCGGTGAAACTAAACAACGCGCAACAAAAATACAGCGCCTACGACCGGGAACTCCTAGCAGCCTATAGAGGCATTAAATATTTTCGCTATCTTTTAGAGGGTCGTACATTCATAATTTTTACAGACCATAAGCCATTAACTTATGCATTTCTACAAAATCCTGATAAAGCATCACCCAGACAGCTACGTTATTTAGATTTCGTTGGTCAATTCTCTACTGACATTAGACACGTTGCAGGCAGAGACAATGTAGTAGCAGATACCTTATCCAGAGTGGAGGAAATTCATCTCCCCAGTCTAATAGATTTCGGATCCATTGCAGATGCGCAACCCAACGATCCCGATTTCCAACTACTACAACAAAATTCACAGTACAAATTAGAAAAGCTTCCCATTTTCGGCACTGGCAAAGATTTATTTTGCGAAATTTCACCAAAAGGAGCAAGACCATACATACCCTCAGACTTTAGAAGGAAGGTTTTCATAGCTTTACATAATCTTGCGCACCCCGGTATCCGGGCTTCTAACAAAATGATCACAGCTAGATACTTCTGGCCTTCAATTAACAGAGATGTTAATTCTTGGACGCGTGCTTGCCTCCAATGCCAACAATCCAAAATATCTAGACATGTTCATAACACTGTGGGTACATTCCCAGCATGTACGGATCGATTCCAAAACATCCATATCGACATTGTAGGACCACTGACCCCTTCCGAAGGTTTTAGGTATTGCCTCACTGTAATCGACAGGTTCACTCGATGGCCGGAGGCAGTTCCGTTGACCGATATTCATGCGGAAACAGTCGCAGAGGCCCTCTGTCGATGCTGGATAGCACGCTTCGGTGTTCCAAAGACGATTGTCACAGACCAAGGTACGCAGTTCGAATCTGCACTCTTCGCAGAATTATCTAAATTGTTAGGCTTTCAACGCAACCGTACTACAGCATATCATCCTCAAGCGAATGGATTTTTGGAACGATGGCACCGCACATTAAAAGCAGCTTTAATGGCTAATCAAGAAAAAGCCTGGTCGAAAAGTCTGCCCTTTGTTCTGCTTGGCTTGAGAACAGTTCTCAGGGAGGAATTCCTAGCTACACCGGCAGAACTTGTCTACGGACAAAATTTACGACTTCCAGGCGACTTTATTCAAAATTCAAAATCACAATGTCAAAGTACATTCGTCAAAACACTCCGCAATATTTTTGCCGACATAAGACCTATCCACGCATCCAACCATTCGAAGCTAAGCCCTTTTAAATTCAAAGAACTTAGCTCCTGCTCGCATGTTTTTGTTAGGACGGACTCAGTTAGAGCACCACTGCAACCACCCTACGAGGGACCACATCAAGTCATCAGGCGTTCCGAGAATTATTTCACTCTCCAAATTAGAAACAAGGAGGTCAACGTTTCCCTTAATCGTCTAAAACCATATTATGCCGAAAATGACACAAATTTAGCAGTTGGCTCTGAAATTGATACCCACAACCAGTCAATTCCAGATTCATTTTCTCCATCACTAAGTGAACATCGTGAAAACTTGGTTCAGGCCGAACCTGAACATGCAAGTTCTACAAACACCACAGTTACAGACTCAAGCACATTCTCACCACCTATGACACAACGTCAGATTAGATTTACCACTGACGGACACATGGTACTACCACAAAGAACGACACGGGTTGGACGAACCACCAGGCTGCCGCAGCGCTTCCTGGATTCGCTGAAACCAAAGGTTTCGCTGGCGGGGGAGTGCTGTGGTGACAAGCTTTAGTTTATGGCGGCGTAAATGGGATCCGAGCTGTCAGCTGTTTCAGAATGAAACATTTGTAGATCTTAGGAATGAAGTGGGATATTACTGTGCGAGGTGGGAAATGTCCTATCGCAGTAGGCCGTAATTTTAAAATGAAAATGTGAAAAGAAAAACAAAAGAGTCTCGTTTTGAGTTTTGCATTGTAAAGACCTAAAAAAGTTTTACTCCTTGATTTGTTGGATTTAATAAAGTTTTGTTCAGTAGAAATTTTGTTAATAAAATTTGCATCTACGGATAACCAAAAAGTTTTACTGCTTGGATTGTTTGAGAGGTTAATAGACGTAGTGCCTAGGCTGGACACCCAGAGAGGCCCCCCCCGACAAAGGTCTCCTCATATCGTATTGGTCCAGACGACAGCAACTAACTAAAATATAATGAAGTTGTCGAAGGCACCGACACATTAAAAGGCCTTAACGTGGCGGGTACAGCATGAAGTAAGAGCTCACTCCCACTGCTTTTTGTATACTCGTCATGGAGGAAAAACTAAAATTTCATCTTAAACAGATCCTAAAGCCCGAAACTGTCGCTCTCACAGCAAAATGAGGTTAAAACAAATTGCAGCCAAATATGTTTTCTTTCTAATACGATTAGTTGTAGTCTTAATAACATCTTCTAAATGATTTTTACTGTCTTCTATTTTCACCGTTCTAGTCTTTAAATTATTTTTCTTTTTCTACAATGGATGCCGACATATCAATCTCCTCTTTTCATTTAATTTTAAACTGCGCACAGCTCCTACACTCGAGGCAGGTGTACCTGCCTGAGATTTTCTCGTTGGTGTTGACTGTCCACTTGATCTTGTATTCAAGGATAATCTAGACGTTAAAGCAGAATAGTAATTTGGGAAACGTCCAGTTAATGCTTTTTCAACTTTTGACAGTGGCTCAGTATCTAAAATAAATTTTAAGCTTGATGTGTTTCTGTTCAAATAGCTCGCAGTTATTTCTCGATGTTTTAAGATAAAAGAAAGAGGCTTATCTTGTAAATTTAAATATCTCAATGACACTAATGTACTCAAAAGGAGAGGATTTACATGATCCAAGAGTAGATTACCTACTAGATAAGTCTAGTTCCGTGAGAGCTTCTAGTCGTGAAATTCCTCTATGATCTTCTATGAAATTATTGCTTATGATCAGAACTTGTAAACGACGTGATGCTTCCGTATGAAAATTGGGCAATACCTTCAAACGATTAAAACGCAAATCAAGAATTTTAAGATGTGGAAGGCACTTAATTGCCTCAACACTTGTGAGCTGATTATAACTTAATGTAAGATGTTGTAGCCATTGTGCAAACTCTAAAGAAGAATCGACGTTCTTTAAATTACTATAACTGAAATTTGCTGCCTGCAATTCATTCCAAACAAAACCGTTGGGACTATCTCCGCCACAGTATGTGATTATATTTTCTACCGCATACAGGCTTCTATTACAAATCAAATGCAGTAATTGTGAACGCATTGGTTGAATACCAGTTATTCGCTTTATATTTATTTTACGCACTTCTAAGCGTCGAAGTGATCTAAATTTTGATATATCTATTATGCCTTCGAAACTTTCATCACCAGGGACATGGAAAATGCAGAGTAAAAGAGTTTTTTGTACAAAATCATGCACCAGCTGTAAATCTCTAATAACATCTGATCGTGAATTGTTTGGCTTTACCACTTGAAATGATTGAGGCGAAGTTAGATCTGCCGCATCTGCGCTCAATTCTTTGTCGCCGTTATCCCGTAACAATATTGCCAGACTTTTGTTGAGAATTTGCAATTATATTGAACTACAGCCTCGCTACGACCTGCGAGATGCACATTCTGTCGGAGTCTCGATGGTGTTTCTCTCCGGTGCAGGTGGCGGACTTTCTTGTGCGGGGTTCATTTTCTTCCGATGTCTTCAGATAATTATGATTTCACTTCTTCTACGTCTTCACTGTGTGAAAGCTTTGACAAGACAGAGACGATTGTCTTCTTCTTCTCAACCACCAAGTCAGAGCTCTTCGATTTTGGGGTGGTTCCATAATCACTCTTGTCGTGGGCTCTAACCCTACCTATATAGTGTGTCTGGAGGATGATAAGATTGGTTTACATAATTGGTAAACCACAGTTGGACGCTAGTGAGTTGGTGGACAGATCTCTTCGTGGGCTCTTAAACCTACTCGCTTTAAAGAGTTGGGAGGGTCAGCACAACGGCCTTCTCATCTTCCTCTTTAACAGCGGAGAATCAACATTAGCATTGAAGAAAAAATTAAAAAACTGTTTTTCAGATGCAGGATGTATTTTAGAATTAAGCATTTGAATAAAAATTTGAATGAAAATTTGTTAAATAAGGAGCACAAGGAAAAGAGAAAAACCATTAAAACAGTAAAAAGAAACTATTGGGTGTTTAATTTTTTCACAATTCCAATAATTTTACAACAGCCTGTTATGGAACTATGTTGAGTGATTGGCTTGGACGTAAAGTCCAAACTGCCAGCATGAGCTGACAGATCACTCGACGGACAGCGTTGTCTACAGGGCGGCACTCTAGCTCGCTTCGGCTATTGTCGGAGAGTGTGGGGAGGTTCCCCGAAAAAACTTGCCGCAGCCGTCTGCCATTATCAAAAAAAATTTCGTGCCTACAAACTAAAAGAAAACGCCGGCACACAATCGGTCCTGAAGGGACCTTTACGTCACTTACCTATATTTACATCGAAGGCGCAGATGTTATGGCTTCCTTGCATGCCCCCGCCACCCATCTGATTCTGAGGGCAAGATTTTTCAGAGTCCCTTGTTGACCTGCAAAGAGAGAGAGTAGCGGACCTAGACGACCTTCATGCCAGAGGGCTCCAGGAGAGTGAAGGGTGAAATAAAGACTTTCAGTACATCGTTATTACGTTATAAAGGAATACTTTATTTACCTTTAACTGCCGTATTCACTTTACAAAGATGATTACCACCTTAAATAACAAGCCATTTTAGCACTTAAGTAGTAGTGTTCAGTCCTCACACAAATATGTGGACATCCTATGATAAATTTTCTGCTGTCACAAAGTATCCAGATTCAAGTAGTTAAATTGCATAATACTTATCTAAAGCTTCCTGTTGATCCAATCAACGATTTGCTGCTGACAGTGTGGTTCACGGGTTCACCCACGGCATTAAAATGCATTGTGATAAAAACTCCACAAATTCTGGTAGCGGCCGAATGTTACGGCTGTGAAATGTCGGCTTTTTAAAATGTGGTCTCTAAAAATAAAAGGGAAACTAATAAACAACAAATAAATAAAAAATATCAACAAAGTTCTTACCAAATTACAGGCACCTCCGTATATTTTTTCTTGTAATGTCATCAAATGACATTATGACAGCCAGCTGTTTTCGCCTCGAATAAAATTCAAGTAAACGTCGCTAGGGCAACACCACGAGGCGAAACAGACATAACTGGTTACAGCGGCTATATAAAGCCGATGAATTACAGTAGATGGCACCATTCTTTTGGCAGAGTGGATCTGTATCAGGGCTAATCTGAGTAAAAAGAATTGTGCTTCCTACCTTATTACAGAAGATAATTCTGGTCAGGGATAACCTGAATTTCCTTTCCCATTACACAGAAGATAATTCTGGTCAGGGATAACCTGAATTTCCTTTCCCATTACACAGAAGATAATTCTGATCAGGGATAACCTGAGCGCCTTATTACTACAGAAGATAATTCTGATCAGGGATAACCTGAGCGCCTTCTTACTACAGAAGATAATTCTGATCAGGGATAACCTGAGTGTCTCAACTTTCCATAAAATCATTTACTTCTGTGTGCCCTCACGCATCACCAGAGAAGATAATTCTGATCAGGGATTACCTGAGTGCTAGAACTCTCTAGAAGCTTTTTACTTCCGTGTGCTTAGACGTAGCACCCCTTTGAAATTTATTTCAGAAAATTTTAATTTATTCATAGAAGATTAACATTTTGCTTCTTCTTCTTTTTCAGAATAAATAATTCAAGGCACTCCGGCACTCCCTTCCTTACGTTCGAGACTAGAGCTCACATTGGTCCATCAAAGCCGGATAACTCAGTCGAATCAAATATAAAATTGAATACATTGCTTAATACTATCACGTGATTCAAGCCTCTCTATACATAATGCCTACAGATGATGAAGGCAGTATATCTGACGCCGGGGACGAAACCATTAGCTCAGTATTAGAGTTGGTTGAGTCTCAAAAAGGGGTCAAAGACTTAATGGAAGACCTCTTTAAAAGGCATCAAAGAGACGGTAAAAAGAAAACTGTCAAATCGACACAAAAACGCCTACAAACGTTCACCGAAAGCGAGCGACAAAGGAAGATCGCAAATTAGAATATTTCACAAAAGAGACATTTAGTGATGCACGGGAGTATTATATTGAAAAAGCAGCAAGCATGGAACAGGATATAGACAAACTAACACCAACGCCTGTCAACAATCCTCCTCAGACTCAGACATCACTGCTAGCACAAATTCATGTAATAATGAAAGACTCCCCAGAATTAAACTTCCCACCTTCAATGGAGAGTACTCTACGTGGATTTCATTCCACGATTTATATAATTCGGTTATTCATAAAAACAATAATTTAAGAGACGTTGACAAATTATGTTTTCTAAAAACGAATTTAATAGGAGAAGCTGAAAAATTGCTCAGGCATTACGAAATATGCGACGCAAATTATAAACCAGCTTGGAAACTCCTAAAGGAACGCTACTCAAACAAATGAATTCTCGTCAATGTACAGTTAAAAAAATTATTGTCTCTCCCAACCATAAACCATGACAGTGCCGACAATATTAAAAGGCTATTAGATAATATAACCGAGGCTTTATTAGCACTACAAAATTTAGAAATAGTAACTGATAATTGGATCCAATAATTATATATTTAACAGTGCAGAAATTGCACCCAGACACTCATCAACTATGGGAACAAAGCTTACATAATAGCACTGAATTACCAGAATTAAAGACACTCACAAAATTCCTAGAGTCTCGCTTCAGAACTCTAGAAATGATAGGAAACAAAAATATGTCGTCAAATACGACACAGAGAAAACCATTCTCACCTAGAATAACGTATATATATATATATAACAAATCTAAGAATCCAGCACCCCCACCTAATAAAACAAATTGCAGCCACTGCAAAAAGGACCATATAATTTTTCACTGGCCAACATTCCGAACTCTGACCACCCAACAGCGACACGAAGCTGTCTCAAATAAGCATTTATGTAAGAATTGCTTATCACCTAACCATACAACATCAAATTGTACAAGCAAAAAAAGATGTTATCATTGTAACAGAAATCACAATACATTGCTCCATTACGAAAGCAAATCAACCAATCAGCTCACCCAAAATTCCAATATGGAAACAAAGCAATACTCACCCGCCGACAGGAATAATGAGCAACAAGTTCAAAACTTCCTAACATCTAATATGAAGAGAGCGCCACTCTCTACAGCTTTAATAAATGTCACATCACCATCTGGAATCACAATAGTGTTTAGAGCACTGATCGATTCTGGATCTCAAGTTTCCATTTTAACTGAAAGAGCCTTTAAGCGACTACAGCTTAAAGGACTCCCAACTACCCATCAACTAATTGGACTTGGTACAACGCCCACCAATACAGCTGTAAAGCAAACAACTGTCATTATTCAGTCATTACATACCAAGTTCAAAGTTACAAGCAATATGCTCGTGATAAAAAAAATCACAGACTTGCTACCTACTAATACGATTAACGTGTCAAATTGGAGACACATTAACAATCTCCCATTAGCGGATCCCACCTTCTCGGTTCCAGGAGAGGTTGATATTCTTCTTGGAGCAGAAGTTTACGCCGCCATTATTAGAAATGGCATTAAAAGAGGACCTAGCAATACACCCACAGCCCAAAACACAGAATTGGGCTGGATTATGGTTGGAGCAAAATTTTGGGAGCTCGAGGAATGTAGCACCCAATCAAAATTATCACCAGAAGATCAACTCTGCGAACAACTCTATCAAGAGACAACTAAGCGATTACCCTCTGGCAAATATGAAGTAAATTTACCTTTCAAGCCCAGAGATTCACCCGAACTTGGACAGTCCAGAAACATGGCTGTCAAACAATTTTTCCAACTAGAAAATAGATTATCGAATAATCCAACAATGCACAAACTATACAAGGAGTGCATAGATGAATACATTCACCTCGGCCACATGAGGCCTATCGCACTTACACCAACAGAAAGTATTTCACATGATAACACTACTTTCTATTATCTCCCACATCATGCGGTGCTCAAAGAGAGTACCACAACAAAACTCCGTGTTGTTTTTAATGCCTCAGCTCGTACATCAAATGGAAAATCATTAAACGAGCAGTTACTAGTTGGACCTACAATCCAGCCAACGCTATGGACCACCCTACTGAGATGGCGCCTGTACAAGTTTGCATTTACAGCAGACATAGAAAAAATGTACAGAATGATTCAAATGACGTCACAACACCAGAATTATCAGAGAATAATCTGGAGAGACAGTCCAAATGAAAAATTAAAAGATTATATTCTGACTACGGTCACATTTGGAACTACACCAGCACCATATCTCGCCATCAGAACTCTACAGCAACTAACAAAGGACGAAGCAAGTAATTATCCGCAAGCAGCTAAGAGCATTATGAGAGACTTCTACGTAGATGATTTGGTCTCAGGAGCACATAATTTGAATGAGGCACAACAACTACAACATGAACTCATTGAAGTTTTAGCAAAAGGGACATTCAACCTGCGCAAATGGACTGCCAACCATTATGATCTCTTAACTAATATACCATTAAATCATCGAGAGTTGAAAGCGAACCTAGAATTTTCAGAACACGAGTCCATAAAAACTCTTGGCATCCATTGGTATCCAACCACAGACTGCTTTTCATTCAAAGTTAACATTCCTGAGCCAAAAACCACATATACAAAGAGAATAATATTATCCGAAGTCTCATCTCTCTTCGATCCATTAGGATGGCTGGCTCCATCCATAATCACGGCAAAAATCTTAATTCAGAAACTTTGGCTCTCAAAATGCGATTGGGATGACATTGTATCCACAGAAATATCAAGAGAATGAAATTATTTTAAAAATCAATTACATGCAATTCAAGACATCCAGATTCCACGTTGGCTAGGCTACATGCCTAATTCAACAGATGTGGAGCTCCATGGCTTTTGTGATGCATCCAATAATGCTTACTCAGCTGTTTTATATTTAAAAATACAGACAAACGAGGGCTCCAAAGAACAATTGATAACAGCAAAAACTAAGGTCGCTCCAATCAAACCAGTCTCAATCCCACGCTTAGAGCTATGTGGGGCTGTTCTGCTCTCTCGACTCATAAAACAAGTAACCATCGATTTGGAATTAGAAAGAGTCAAACTAATAGCTTGGACAGACTCCAATATAGTCTTGTCATGGCTTCATAAACATCCCTCAACCTGGAAAACTTTCGTGGCCAATCGTATAACCGAAATACACGAAAATATGCCACAAGTTCCTTGGAAGCACGTTCCCTCCAAGAGCAATCCAGCGGATGTAGCATCAATGGGAATTTTGCCAGACAGCTTGGTCACTACTTCAATGTGGTGGAATGGCCCAGACTGGTTACATCAAAATGAGGATCTATGGCCTCAACAATCACAAGATAAACATACTCAACTAGAGTCCAAAAAACCAAAAGTGTTCACTACAATCATCGATGAACAAATAATCTTATTACACAAATATTCATCATTTCAAAAAACCGTAAGAATCACAGCATACTGTCTCAGATTTATAAACAGCATGCGCAAAATACAGTCCACTACTCAATATTTAACAGTCTCGGAGCTAAAATAGGCAGAAAAATGCTTAATTAGACTTCTCCAAAATATCACCTTTTCCACCGAAATCACTCGCTTACAGAAGAATTTGCCCCTTCCTAAAAAGAGTCGAATTCTCTCCCTCAATCCCAAACTTGACTCTGAAAATATGTTACGAGTTGCAGGTCGTCTCACAAATTCTCAGTTGAATTACGACCAACAGCACCCTATAATTCTTCCCAATAATCATCACATAACCAATATTTTTATAGACCCTATACATCATTATACTCTACACGGACGCACCCAACTAATATTAAGTACTATAAGAAATCATTATTGGTTACTAAACGCCCGCAATACAATTAGTTATCGCATCCACAAATGTGTCGACTGTTTTCGATTCAATGCACGACCTAGTACTCAATTAATGAGTTCTCTACCCGCTCCTAGAGTCAACACATCTTTGCCTTTTCAACATACTGGGGTAGATTATGCAGGCCCGCTTGATATGAAGACGTCTACACTAAGAGGAGCGAAAACTACTAAAGCATATATATGTCTATTCGTTTGCCTGGCCACTAAGGCCATACACATAGAGCTTGTCTCTGACTTATCTTTACCAGCCTTTCTAGCCGCTCTTAAGCGATTTGTTGCACGGAGAGGCCTTTGCTCACACATCTACTCATACCAAGGAACGAATTTCGTGGGAGCAAATCGAATTCTACAATCAGACCTAGAGAAATCTATCAGAGCAATTGAAAGCAATTTAGCCAGCGAGTTTGCCAACCAAGGCATAACTTGGCACTTCAACCCTCCTGCAGCACCTCACTTTGGAGGCTTATGGGAATCTGGTGTAAAATCTATCAAACGCCATCTCTATAAAACAATCAAGGATGCAAAACTCACATACGAGGAACTATATACAATTTTAGTTCAAATAGAGGCATGTTTAAACGCAATACCCCTTTCTCCTTTATCCAATGATCCGACCGATTATAATATCCTCACTCCCGGACATTTCCTCACTGGTCGTCATAATCTCACCATAGTAGAACCTTCCCCACTTAACCCTCAACAACATCCTCTCAAGAGATGGCAGTATATCCTATCCCTCTCTCATAACTTTTGGAAACAATGGTCACGAGACTACTTGTAAACATTACACCAACGACAGAAATGGCAAACAGAAAAGGAAAACTTAAAAATCGGAACTCTCGTTTTAATAAAAGAAGACCAAATCCCACTTGGAAAATGGCCATTAGGACGAATTATTGAAATTCATACTGGCCACAATAATTTGGTCAGAGCAGCAACCATCAAAACTGCAAAAAATATTCTCACTCGCCCAATCTCTAAAATCTGTCCTCTTCTATTCACAAACATCTCTTGACAATCAAATATCCCCACCAAAATCTATTGCTCTCTGGCAGCCCTAAATTCCAAAATGCCCGTTATATTCAAATATAAACGATCCCAAAATCCGCCAAAAGTCACTTCAAGTTTGAAAGTTGACAAGTGCGCGCAGTGGTTTCTCTTTTTGAGTTCGGGTATATTTTTATTTTTTCATTTTTTCATTTGTTTTCTTCTACCATGGATGAGTTATTGAAGATTTTTAACTCGGAATCCTTGGATTCTGTGGATGCTGGTCTATCTCCAACTCCACTAGAATTATTGGCTCCCTTCAAGCCAATCAGGCCTATCAGCCCTCTACCTCCCACACCTAAGAAGGAACGGAAGATGAAATCAGTCATCTTACGACCATCACCCGTGCATTCCTCACCTATCAAACAAAAGGCAAGGCCATTTGAGGCAAAGGAGGCATCCTTTCCAGTAAAGGCACTACGGGGGATGCCAATGCCCAACAAGGTTCTGAAATTCGGACCTGAGTTGACTCAGAATCGACCTGAAGTTCGGAAGGCAACAATACCAAGGCCCCTTCCTACAAGAACAACAGCACCACGGGATGTATTGCCTAATCCATCAGGAAATTTGCACAAAGCAATGTATACTGAATCAAGATCATCCTCTGATGTTCACACTCCTAGCTCTCAGACACTACCAGTCAAAAGGCCAAGCAAGAACCCCAGAGCTGATGACATCCAAAAAAACCAACCCAGGCCAAAGAAACGCTCAGGGAATCAAGGCACAACACAGCCACGTCATACCGCAACCGACAAAGGTCCAGCATGCTCAAAGACACAGGTCAGTCAGTAGTCAACAAAATGCAGCAGCAAACAAAGCACTACCGAGTCTGCCAGAAAACCTTGACGAGATAACACCCGCGGTAACCAGTTCGAATGCTTTCCAGACTTCAGCTGAAATACCTATCAGGAAACAATCACCGAGGAATATAGAGGAACAATATATGAATGTCCCGATTACTCCTCCAAAGGAATTCCAAGATCGTCCGGCACCCAGTAGTAAGCAAACACCAGAGAGATCAGAGCCAGGGATTCCAAAAGATCTCATTGGGAGAACTATTGCCACGCCAATTGTCGTCAAACTGCTGGAAACAACAAATACTCCTTGGAACGTCATCAGGGAAGCAAAGACGTTCTGCAAATGGTCTCTGCCTGGAAATGTAACCATGAAAATGAAAAAGAAAAGGTATAAATTACACATCTTCTATCAACAAAACGTAAGTTTATTCATGAAACAAAATATGTATTTTTTTCTTTTTCAAGGCGGGAGGGTGTTCAGTCCTCACACAAATATGTGGACATCCTATGATAAATTTTCTGCTGTCAGTTTTTGTGCAGCAGATATGATCCCTCGATGTACTTCCAGCTTCACGCTCGGTCTACCTAAAATATACAAAAAGAACACAAAGTATCCAGATTCAAGTAGTTAAATTGCATAATACTTATCTAAAGCTTCCTGTTGATCCAATCAACGATTTGCTGCTGACATGTGGTTCACGGGTTCACCCACGGCATTAAAATGCATTGTGATAAAAACTCCACAAATTCTGGTAGCGGCCGAATGTTACGGCTGTGAAATGTCGGCTTTTTAAAATGTGGTCTCTAAAAATAAAAGGGAAACTAATAAACATCAAATAAATAAAAAATATCAACAAAGTTCTTACCAAATTACAGGCACCTCCGTATATTTTTTCTTGTAATGTCATCAAATGACATTATGACAGCCAGCTGTTTTCGCCTCGAATAAAATTCAAGTAAACGTCGCTAGGGCAACACCACGAGGCGAAACAGACATAACTGATTACAGCGGCTATATAAAGCCGATGAATTTCAGTAGATGGCACCATTCTTTTGGCAGAGTTGATCGGTATCAGAGCTAATCTGAGTAAAAAGAATTGTGCTTCCTACCTTATTACAGAAGATAATTTTGAATTTCCTTTCCCATTACACAGAAGATAATTCTGGTCAGGGATAACCTGAATTTCCTTTCCCATGACACAGAAGATAATTCTGATCAGGGATAACCTGAGCGCCTTATTACTACAGAAGATAATTCTGATCAGGGATAACCTGAGCGCCTTATTACTACAGAAGATAATTCTGATCAGGGATAACCTGAGTGTCTCAACTTTCCATAAAATCATTTACTTCTGTGTGCCCTCACGCATCACCACAGAAGATAATTCTGATCAGAAGCTTTTTACTTCCGTGTGCTTAGACGTAGCACCCCTTTGAAATTTATTTCAGAAAATTTTAATTTATTCATAGAAGATTAACATTTTGCTTCTTCTTCTTTTTCAGAAGAAATAATTCAAGGGTGGCGAACTGCGGAGTTGTTTTTGAATTATCGAATTTATTTTTATATTTTGAATTTTTATTATTGAATTTCATATTAGTTTGTAGGGTAGTTTTAGTTTGATTTTATTGAATTATTGTGATGAATTCTTGTGATATTTAGGTTAAGCAAATTGAAGTTTTAAATAAAAGTTTTATATTTGAATTCTAAAACTGAGTTGTCCATCAGAAACCGGCACTCCCTTCCTTACGTTCGAGACTAGAGCTCACAAGTAGTAAAGATACACAAAGATAAAGTAACCCAAAGGGGGCACCTCTGAGTCTTACTAATTTACGTACATTCAGTGGTGCTCTAATTGTTAAATTAATTGAATATGTAATATGTAATTAAAGAACGTGCGCAAGTTCAGAGTTCAAAAAATTAGAAAATTCGAAAAATAGTAAATCATTTCTACCTTTTAGACAGCTATATAATATCGCTGCACTATTGTTCGTGGAAATAGATTATTGTGAAAAATATAATAATAATGCGTACACTTAAACTTATTTCACGGCAGAAAAGTTAAAAATATAATAATTTATTGCTTTATATAGCAATTATCGTATATCGCCACACTATGGTTCGCGGAAATAGATCATTGTGAAAAATATAATAATAATGCTTAGACCTAATCTTATTTCACGGCAGAAAAGTTCAAAATATCATAATTTATTGCTTTGTATAGCAATTATCGTATATCGCCACACTATGGTCCGCGGTAATAGTTCATTTTGGAAAATATAATAATAATGTGTACAGTACAAGTCTGGTTCTGATAACACTCCTAATAACTAATTAAGAAAAGCTCGTTATGTACTAATATAGCTAGGCGTTAATTATTGTAATTATAACTTTGTAGCAAGGAAAAACAAATGAATGGCACATAAGCTCTACATGCAATGTAAAAACAAATCAATAAAATGACAACTTACATTTACCTGATGTGACTGATCCCACGCAGAGGCGCCTCCGGAAGGTTTTACAAACCACGCACCTTTTGCTAGGAATAAAGAAGTTAGATTTTGTTTTCCCCTGCGTTTCCCTTTTCTCTGATGGGTTACGGCAGTACAACTTATTTTTATGAAATTTAATTGTGAAATGTAATTGCTAGTTACTCTGTTATTTTCTAAATATATTGTTCTTGCAAAAGTGCACTTTGGTGTACTTATTCTATTCACTGTCTATTTGTTTTCAATTCCGTAGAACTTTAATTTAGGTCCCCTCGATATAGATGGATTAGATGCTGTCGCTTCCGCCTTCATCCAAGGCATATTGTTATGGATCTGTGTCGTTGTATTAATAGAATCAACGGGTGTCCCTGTATCCTGATTAAGGTTAACTGGAGGAAAAGGTGGTTGTGTTAATTGATTGATGGACGGAACGATTTGTGTTTGTTGTTGTTGTTGGAATAAATTTGTTTTTGGCGGAACTTTTGCTGGTGCCACCAGCATCACTGAAGGGGTTGTAGGCAGCTGGTCCAACAGCACTGGGCACTACTGGTTTTATAAAATTATCCCGGTTGACTAATGACGAATTTGCACCTAAAAATGCTGGTGGTGTCTTGAGGATGTTTCTGGTGTATTATGCTGCCGCTTAATAGCCTCAACACTTGTGAGCTGGTTATGACTTAACGTGAGGTGTTGTAGCCATTGTGCAGGCTCTGAAGAAGAATTGACGTTCTCTATATTACCATAATTGAAATTTGCTGTCTGCAATTCGTTCCAACCAAAACCAGGGGGATTATCTCCGTCCCGGTATGTGATTATCTCTTCTACCGAATTCCTGCTTCTATTACAAATCAAATGCTGTAATTGGGTACGCAGTGGTTGAATACCAGTTATTCGCTGTATATTTATTTTGTGCGCTTCTAAGCGTCGAAGGGATCTAAATTTTTGGATATGTCGATTATGCCTTTGAAACTTTCCTTATCCGGGGAATGGCACATGCAGAGTAAAGTAGTTTTGCTCAAAATCATGCACCAGCTGTAAATCACTAGTACTATCTGATCGTGAGTTGTATGCTTTACGACTTGAAAATGCTTGAGGCGAAGGTAGATCTGCCGCATCTGGTATTATAGGTGAAAGAATATTTTTACCAATTGAAATTAGATTGTTAGTAGGGATGAATATTCTTATGCACTTACGTGCGGGGTTGATTTGTTGGCCGATGTCCTCGGAAACTATGATTCCACTTTTCCACTTCTACACCGTGTCAAAGGTTTGACAAGCCCGAGACAATTGTCTTCTTCTTTCTTTTCATACGATTTCCTGACGGGAACCCGTCTCAGTCAGCCTTGAGGCGTATGATCGAGTCTCGACAACCGCACGTTGGTCGTGTGCTCGCTAGGTGCTGCTGCTAGCCGTCGGGTAGCATATTGCTGCCTGCAGTATAATAAGGTTTACGGGCGGTATGCTAGAGCCAAGGAATTAGGTCAAGGAATTTTTCCACTTATTTCTTAAAGTAAAATTGACATTAGTTGAAGGAATTTTTGACAATTTGGATTTTTTAATTGTGTGATATTTCTGACAATAAAGAAATAATAAAGAAAGTGAAGAAATGGATAATTCCCATTAAAATTAAGATGCACGTAAAACAATTTTTATTCGTCCATTTGTCATTTTAAAAATTGATTCACCTCTTGCAAAATCGCCGTTCGTTCGTTAATTTTTTTAATTATTCGACCTACGTCGAAATTGCTTACAGAAATAAGTGTATCGGTACTTATTTCTTTAAGAAATATTGACATAAATAGATTTTTCGACAAGAACGACATCTTTTTGTCAATCGAGAAGTGGAGTTTTTCTGTTCGAATTACTTTTCTGTAGCATACTGCTCCAAGGAATCGGCAAAGAAAAAAAATTCCTTGAGCATTCCATGACACTTTTTTTACATAGTTTTTGCATAGGAACAAAAATTCCTTGGCTCTAGCATACCCGGCTTTACGTAATTTATTATGTCAATATTTCTTAAAGGCAAAAAAAATACCAATACACTTATTTCTGTAAGGAATTTCGACGTTGGTGGAATAATTGAAAAATTGAACCAAGGAACGGCGATTTTGCAAGAGGTGAATCAATTTTAAAATGACAAATGGACGAATAAAACTTGTTTTACGTGTATCTTCATTTTTCATTGGGAATTATCCATTTTTTCACTTTCTTTATAATTTCTTTATTGTCAGAAATATCACACAATTGACAAATCCAAATTGTCAAAAATTCCTTGACCTAATGTCAATTTTACTTTAAGAAATAAGTGGAAAAATTCCTTGACCTAATTCCTTGGCTCCAGCATACCGCCCTTTAATTTTTAAATCACTAATAATCGTTACATCTGAGTTTTACGCCATTCACTCACGAATAAAACTAACATCTAAGTTTTTCGTCTTAAAATTGTTATGGTCGTAGCGTATTGCATATAGCAATATGCTACATGGAAAATACTGATGCATCTACGCTGGCCTTAAAGTAAACCGCATACTGAACGCACCCGACCGAGAGAAATGTGTTTCCTCACACTCAGGTGCCCTATCGATGTGACAGATAATGTTAAGTCCCAATATGGGCTTAGCATAAAAAGGGGCAGGTGCCGGGTTTTAAATGATAAGACAGGATGTTTTTTTTCAAATATCAAAATATTCACTGTTTATTTCATCACAAAATATTCTTAACCTAAAAAATTCAATTCCATTAATTCACTTGTGTCTTTAGATTATATAACAAAAATTGGCTAACACGTACAATTCAAATGTCCAATCGTGTGTATGCTTTGTAACCTCCCCTGGATATTATTTCTTAATCTGCAATAAAAGAAATAATTATTAATTTTTGATTAACCGAGGTTTGGCTGTTAGAATGAGCGTCAACGAACTGCTCATGTAGGTCAGGGCTGGGGTCAAACGAATCTCCCAGTAAGAATGCTGAAAAAATAAGATATTTTCAATACTAATAAATCTGGTTAGTAATCAGGGTGCAATACTTCCCTTAGTTTGGTTTAATCAAAGCTTAATGTGGCTTCAATACTGCCGATCTGCTTTGTCGCTCCCGAAAAACCCTATCAAAATCAAGGTAACAGGGTTAGGCAAAACACAAACAGCTTCCATAAAGGCACAAACGTCATTTAAATTAAGGTCACTCCACACAAGCTTCGAAACAAATATAGAAGCATTCATACTAAAACAGATAACAGATTTCATACCAGCTGACACAATAAATAGCAGCAAATTGCCTTATCTGCAGCATCTACTACTTGCAGATCCTAAATTTTACGCTCCCGGCCCAATTGACATCTTACTAGGAGCAGACATCTACGGGGAAATAATTGAAAACGGAATTATTAAAGGTGCACCAGGAGAACCCATAGCACAGCACACTCAGCTAGGTTGGATTCTAATGGGTAAAACTAGAAAAAAGCACCGATAGTATTAACGCGCTCACGGTGCAAGTGACAGACAATGACAAGTTGAGTCAACAACTAAGGAAATTCTGGGAATTAGAGGAAATTCCACAAAGAGTGATCCATCCCGATGATCAATCATGTGAGGAAAAATACAAAAACTCACATCGACGTTTAAGCCATGGAGCTTACCTAGTTAAACTACCCTTCAAAAACGAAAACGGACCAGAACTAGGGCAGACGAGACCCATGGCAATAAAACAGTTTCTTCAGCTAGAACAACGTTTGAAAAAACATCCAGAAATGTGTGCCGAATACAAGGCATGCATAAAGGAATATCAACGATTGGGACACATGAAAGAAATCCCGCCAAGTCAAATAAAAACTGAACAGAGCATGGCCAGAGCAAACCAAATCCAGCACTATTATTTACCTCACCATGCAGTCACCAAAGAAAGCTCCACCACAAAGATGCGAGTCGTGTTCAACGCATCAGCCAGGTCATCCAACGGTCAGTCATTAAACCAGCAAATGTTAGTAGGCCCAACAATACAACCCACATTGTGGGCCATCATTCTACAATGGCGGCTATATAAGTATGTACTGACAGCCGACATTGAGAAAATGTACAGGATGATACACATGCATCCAAACCATCAAGAATACCAAAGGATTATATGGAGGGATAGCCCAGACGAGCCATTAAAGGATTTTCGTTTGACAACTGTCACATTTGGAACAGCAGCAGCTCCATATCTGGCTATTCGAACACTCCATCAGCTGGCCAACGATGAAGAGCACAGTTTTCCACTCGCTGCCAAAAGTATAAAAACAGAATTCTACGTGGATGACCTACTAACTGGAGCACACGAGATCAATACAGGCTTATCACTGCAAAGGGAACTCATCAGTACTCTAAGCAAAGGAGGGTTTAACCTCAGGAAGTGGACAGCAAATAGTCCAGAATTATTAGCGAACATTCCGATAACAGATCAAGAAGTCAAACCCATCCTAAATCTATCAGAAAAAAATACGATAAAAACTCTCGGCCTACAATGGGATCCCATGACAGATGAATTTAGCTTCACTATTAAACCAACAGTAGCACAAGACAGCTACACCAAACGAAGCATTCTGTCAGAGACAGCTGCTTTATTTGACCCACTAGGATGGCTAGCCCCATGCGTGATACTTGCGAAAATCTTCATTCAAAGGCTATGGCTAGGTGGATATGCTTGGGACGAACCATTACCACCCATATTAATTCAAGAGTGGACGAAATATCAAAGGGGACTCCAAGATGTCAAATTCATAAAAATACCTAGATGGATAAAATATGCACCAAAAATAAAAAACATGCAGCTATATGGATTCTGTGACGCGTCAACAAAGGCCTACGCTAGCGTCGTCTTCATGCGAATCATCGATGAAAACGACTCGGTCACGACACAGCTGCTGACATCCAAAACGCGAGTCGCTCCCACAAAGACAACATCACTCCCCAAATTGGAATTGTGTGGAGCTCTCATTTTATCACGCCTTCTAAAACAGATCCAACACGACATGAAACTACAAGATATAGCAACCATCGCATGGTGTGATTCTGAGATCACGTTGGCGTGGATACAAAGCCATCCGACGCGATGGAAAACATTCGTCGCTAATAGAGTGGCAGAAATCCAAGAGAACATCCAGCCACAGCTATGGCGTTTTGTGCCATCAAAGGATAATCCCGCAGATGTCGCCACTCGAGGATTATACCCCACCGAGCTCAGTAACTACGAGCTCTGGTGGAACGGCCCCTCTTGGCTTCAGCAACATGCTGACAGGTGGCCACAACAACACATAACGAACAAGTGTCTTGAACTTGAGTCGCGAAAAGTCAAGGCTCTGATTTGCACAGATAACCATATCGACTGGTTAAACAAGTATTCATCATTTCCCAAACTCATACGCATCATTGCATATTGTAGAAGATTCTACTTCAATTGTCAGACAACCTCAACAAATCACAAGAATGGATATCTAACATGTGATGAACTTCGACAGGCAGAAGCAAAAATTATCACACTAATCCAAAAGCAAACATTTGCTGACGAATATGAAAGTTTAGTCAAACAGAAGCCAATTCAAACCAAAAGTCGATTATTAAGCTTAGACCCATTTTTGGACACCAATCAAATCATTCGAGTAGGTGGCAGACTTGAAAATGCCATCCTAACTTACGATCAAAAACACCCCATGATTCTACCTAACAATCATCACGTGTCCAAAATAATCATCGATTACATCCATTTATACACGTTGCACGGAGGTACACAACTTGTGCTCAACACCTTAAGAAATAAGTATTGGCTAATAAATGCCAGAAACACTATCCGACAACGAATTTACCAGTGCATAACATGTTTTCGAACTAAGCCAAAAACATCAAATCAATTAATGGGGAATTTACCCTCCCCAAGAACAACGCCATCTATGGCATTCGAACACACGGGAGTAGACTATGCGGGTCCAATCGACATCAAAACATCAAAAATACGAAATGCCAAAATCGCAAAGGCATATCTCAGTATATTTGTATGTATGGCCACCAAAGCCATACACATTGAGATTGTGACAGAACTCACAACAACAGCATTTCTCGCAGCCCTCAAACGCTTTACCAGTAGAAGAGGACTATGCAGACACTTATACTCCGATTGTGGTACAAACTTCATCGGAGCAAGCAAAGAACTGTCATGCCAGTTGCAAAAACTGTCATGTCAGCTCCCACATGACATCTCCAATGACATCACATTGACAGGAATAACTTGGCACTTCAATCCACCAGCGGCTCCTCACTTCGGAGGGCTGTGGGAGGCCGGCGTGAAATCAATAAAAACGCATCTAAAGAGAACACTACAGAATACGACACTCACATACGAAGAACTATCTACGGTCTTATGCCAGATAGAAGCATGTGTAAATTCTCGACCATTGACACCACTCTCAAATGACCCTAATGACTACAACGTGCTGACACCCGGTCATTTCTTGACAGGCCGGAATATCAAAGCTGTTCCAAAACCAACTATATTAGAAAATTGCAATCTACTTAAACGATGGCAATACGCACAAATTTTGACAGAACAGTTTTGGAAGACATGGTCTATCGAATACATCCACAATATGCAACAACGCACAAAATGGAGAATTGCGAAAACCAATTTAAAGATCAATGACTTGGTTTTAATTCAAAACCAACATTGCCCACCGACAAAATGGTTATTAGGAAGAATCACAAAGATCCATACAGGGGCGGACAACCACGTTAGAGTCGCCACAGTAAAAACTGCATCACAAGAATACTGTCGTCCGATCACAAAATTATTTAGATTACCAATAGCAGAAGAACAAACAAACAGCAACGAAAGCCACGAGTAATTTACTACCGTATTGCCCACACGGCGCAACAGAAGGAATTGCAGCGCCATCTATTCAAATCATGATAAAATAAAAATGCCGATAATACAGTACACCAGCAAGAAACAAGCCAAACTTCAACGCTAACCAAATGCGCCAAAAATTTGACAACCTCACAAGAAAACAGCAGCGACAAAAGAACTAACCATTTTTTACTTTTTCATTTCATTTGCAATTATCTATTTTTATTTTCTTTATTTTTTTTAACAAACTCGTAAGTTCTATCGCTTAATTTTCATTTTTTTACTTTTTATTTGCCTTTTAATTTTTTTGCACAACTTACAAATTTTTTCTTTTGCTTTGTTATTATTTATTATTTTTATCCTTTTTGTTGTTGTTTTTATCATGATCACTAGGAGAATGAATTGTCTACCCGACCTAGACGACTGCCTAGACATCGACGACGTTCCGGAGCTTGAAAATTCTTTGAAGGACAAGCTCCGTACAACAGACATGCCCAGGCGCCCGAAGACGTACTTACCGCCCTTCGAAGCCATACAGGTACGCCCAAAAATCAGAAATCTGGCTGAGGAAATATCCACCAGAAAACCGACAAGGCCAGCTAGACCTCCTACAGGGGCACGCAAACAGAGTCTTCAAAGAGCAGAACGGCCTCTTGAACTTGTGGCTGGCACAACACCACATAACAATATAAATCGCAAAAGGTCAGCACTGACGGCCTTTACTACGCCAACAACGGCAGCAGCGACAACGCTTCACGACACAGCACATGAATTCCACACAAAAAGCCAGCATTGATGGCACCATCAACAGCACCAGTGGAGGCATCACCAAAGGCATTTATAATGCCTCAAAAGCAACACCCGACTCCAGCACCACCAAAGGCGTTTATAAAGCCGCCGGCCAATTTTGTTGTAGATCCTCGGCTATGGGAACAGATCCAACACCAAAACATTCCATGGCTAAAGATTATGGCTGCTAGAAAGTGCTACCGAATCCCAACAGAGGACGGAGATACACTTCGTTTTCTAAAGTTAGCAACAGGACAAATCAGGGTTCGCTTACAAATAAAAAACAGTAACGTAAGTTTGCACACAATTAATTTATCAATTTACTCAATCTAATATAACAAAACACAATTCCTCATTTTTTGAGAGGCGGGAGGATGTTCCGTCTCGAAACAAAAAACTAAAAAGATAAATTTACTTAATAAACTAACACTTACAATAAATAATTCCCGCGATGTATAAAATAATCCCACGGAGTGACCAGCAGAATCTAAAAAGAAATCCAAATACTGGCATTTATAAAAAAATCAACAAATGGTAAAATCTCAGATCATTTAAAAATTTAAACAATCTGAGACTTTACCACAAGACAATACTTACACATCAAATAGATCCGAATCCCGCGCCACAGTCATTTCGCCAACACCTAAAATTAAAGAAAAAACAAATCACTAACAAAATTCAAAACAAATCAAAAATCAAAATAAACACTTACATCAGCTGCCACCAACAAGCTGACATAATCAAATGGCAGCTCATAGCACAGCGACAATTATTCCGATTAAAATTATGATAACGCCATTTTGGGACCAAACACATAAAAATTCACACGATGACGCCATTTTTGGACCAAATACATGAAATCTCACAAACGACGCTGGCGTCATGGCAACGCTACCGGCAGACACAATTCCCATTGTGTTTCTGCCTATAAATAGTGAGCGATTGGGAATAGAAAATCACTTGCGATTTGACCAAGCGACAAAGCAGATCGGCAGTATTGAAGCCACATTAAGCTTTGATTAAACCAAACTAAGGGAAGTATTGCACCCTGATTACTAACCAGATTTATTAGTATTGAAAATATCTTATTTTTTCAGCATTCTTACTGGGAGATTCGTTTGACCCCAGCCCTGACCTACATGAGCAGTTCGTTGACGCTCATTCTAACAGCCAAACCTCGGTTAATCAAAAATTAATAATTATTTCTTTTATTGCAGATTAAGAAATAATATCCAGGGGAGGTTACAAAACATACACACGATTGGACATTTGAATTGTACGTGTTAGCCAATTTTTGTTATATAATCTAAAGACACAAGTGAATTAATGGAATTGAATTTTTTAGGTTAAGAATATTTTGTGATGAAATAAACAGTGAATATTTTGTTATTTGAAAAAATAAGATATTTTCAATACTAATAAATCTGGTTAGTAATCAGGGTGCAATACTTCCCTTAGTTTGGTTTAATCAAAGCTTAATGTGGCTTCAATACTGCCGATCTGCTTTGTCGCTTGGTCAAATCGCAAGTGATTTTCTATTCCCAATCGCTCACTATTTATAGGCAGAAACACAATGGGAATTGTGTCTGCCGGTAGCGTTGCCATGACGCCAGCGTCGTTTGTGAGATTTCATGTATTTGGTCCAAAAATGGCGTCATCGTGTGAATTTTTATGTGTTTGGTCCCAAAATGGCGTTATCATAATTTTAATCGGAATAATTGTCGCTGTGCTATGAGCTGCCATTTGATTATGTCAACTTGTTGGTGGCAGCTGATGTAAGTGTTTATTTTGATTTTTGATTTGTTTTGAATTTTGTTAGTGATTTGTTTTTTCTTTAATTTTAGGTGTTGGCGAAATGACTGTGGCGCGGGATTCGGATCTATTTGATGTGTAAGTATTGTCTTGTGGTAAAGTCTCAGATTGTTTAAATTTTTAAATGATCTGAGATTTTACCATTTGTTGATTTTTTTATAAATGCCAGTATTTGGATTTCTTTTTAGATTCTGCTGGTCACTTCGTGGGATTATTTTATACATCGCGGGAATTATTTATTGTAAGTGTTAGTTTATTAAGTAAATTTATCTTTTTAGTTTTTTGTTCCGAGACGGAACAGATAAAGAAGAAGAATACCATCATCACTGTGTGCCAAATCTTCTAACCACGAAAAGTAAACGCGACAAAAAATCAGGAATTTCCACCGACATCAGGGATAAACCCACGTAAGTTCAAAGGAATAATTATTCATTCTAAGCATATATTTTTATTATTAAAAATATTCTTCTCACTAGGAGAAAAATATTTGCCACCCGCATGGGTAGAGAAAAAAATAAGAAGAACTCCAGAAAAGAGAAAAGTTGATCCCAGGATTGTTATAATAGATCTGAAAAAGAAAATTCAGCAGGCGGATTAGGTAATCGGTGGATATTCACCATCATCATTTTACAAATCATCACAGCTCGTGAAGAACCTAGAACATGGGGGTCATTTAACAACGTATTTTCGTATCAATTAAGAAACATATCTATTCGAATGCCAGAACGGGCACGTATGCGCCAACATATAGTCTCGTACCGCGATAGCGTGAGCGCTACAGGATGGGGGCTCAGACAATTTAACCTAACAATAAAGAGATGTGGCTTCCAAGTCCACGTATAGACAAGCACGAAATTTAATCGCATATCTGACACATCTGCGGACCCCGCAAACTGTAGTTAAAGGGACCTCCACCAAGTCAGAGAATTTCGCCCGTATATACATATATATATATATATCCCGTCCGTTAGAGGCTCGACAGTGATACTATCGACGGCTGTAGATGAAGATCCATGCAATATCGGAGGGCTACTAACTTAGAGATATTTCGAGCACATGAAGATATACGTGCTACATTCAAGATGTGAATTCTGAGAGACCTTTTGAGTGCTTATACAAGAGTCACCTGTCATAGAGTTAGCCCCATTGCTTATAGATATGCACATTTACTGTAGTTGTAAGTAAGATTTTAAGAAATATTCTTAGCACTTATATATGCATATTTACTATATGTGCGATTTAAGTTTTTCGAAATATTCCTATTACTTATATATATCGTTACTATAGTTATGAATGGAATTCCTTAGAAATATTCCTATTACTTATATATATCTTTACTATAGTTATGAATGGAGTTCCTTAGGAATATTCCTATTACTTATATATATCTTTACTATAGTTATGAATGGAAATACTTAGAAATATTCCTATTACTTATATATATCTTTACTATAGTTATGAATGGAATTCCTTAGAAATATTCCTATCACTTATATATATCTTTACTATAGTTATGAATGGAATTTCTTAGAAATATTCCTATTACTTATATATATCTTTACTATAGTTATGAATTGAATTCCTTAGAAACACTTCGTTTATCTATATATTTACGCATAATTATTATAGTTGTGAATTGAATTCCTTTGAAATATTCATATTATGTAGGTACTTACCTTATTTATGAGTTGAGGCTCCTTGAAACAGTCCGATTGCATATATATATATATATATATGAACGCTTACGCTGCTTGCGATCCGACTCTGGAGGATAGTGCCATTCACCTATATGTAAACGTTCTATATCTAGAACTTGATTTCTGAAGATGCCTCTTTATCTATGAGAGATTATTGTAAGGATATCGCTAGGGCGGCATACGTACATTCAATGCCTGGATCCCCATTGTTGAATAAAGGCACTAGTCAATCCAATGATTTATATATGTATATATGGCAATAGGTACAGAACAGGAAGGGGGCCCTAATCCCTATTATAGTTAGCACGAGTAGAACTCTACGGAAGTAAAAACAATTGTGTGCTGTCGTGTGAAGGAAATCCCGGGCGGATTTTTTTTTGGATACTTATATCCTTTTGTTGTAAAAGAAAAAATTTTTATTTCAGGATCAGTCGCTCCATAAGGCCTTCGTGGAGGAAAACATGTAAAGGTAATTGCAAGTAATGCTGTTTGGGATTTTCCTATATTCTTTCTCGGTTATAATATTCTTGAATTGAAGAGATAAATGTTTGCCAGAGGCTTTAATGAATTTGTATGTTAGAAAATTTCATTGCCAAAAGAGCTTTTCCTGTAAGAGGTGTATTGGATTATATAGCGATTTGATTTTGTAAGAAGTGAACTTAAGACCTAGTAATAAATGATTTCCACTTGAAACATAATGAAGTTCTAGAGAGGTTTATTTCTTCCTTTCACATCCCGGAGCCCCCTCTCATGAGATGAAGGTCGTCTAGGTGCGCCTAGTCTCTCTCACACCACACTCTCCGGCACATAGCCGAGGTGCTAGCATGCCGCCCTGTGTCAACGCTGTTACTGAGTGATCTGTCAGCTCAGGCTGGCAGTTTGGACTTTTTGTCCTGACCAATCACTCTATACATAGTTCCGTAACAAAATGGCGCCCAACGTGGGGCCACCTCAGTTGGATTTCGGGGTCTAATTATGACTTTTACCGAGGACTGCTATTACCTGAGATATGGACATTTGGATTGTAGCTAAATAGTCTGACTCGGTAATCGCATAATCAGTGGAAGTTATAGGCAGACTTGATCCAATTGGCTTTTGTTAGTTGATTTTTGGTAAAGTAAAGTTTTTGAAAGTGTTAATTAAATTAAAGTAAAGTAATGGAAGTTTTTGAAAGTTTTTGGAATTTTTTTTGGATGATCTTTCCCGCTGGCCTTCTGCCATGGAAATGTTAGGTGGCTCCACAAAAAAAAGTTTTTTGATTGTGTTCTCGCGGACAAGTGTTCTGTTGGCCAGCTGGCTGGACAGAGTCATGAGTCTGTGAGACGACGTTTTGGCTCCCAGCTAATTAGTTGACCAGATTCATGACCCTGCCCAATTGGCGGACTAGCTGGACATGATGATCCGGTGAAGAGGAGAGGAAGAGTTCTCGGGGGGTGAAAATGATACTGGAGATCTTCAGTAATCAGGAGTAGGCGTACTGCTAACTGCCTGGCTGAAGAATCTCTGGTAACATTCTCAGCGTTTGACACCTCCAACTTGACTTTTCCCAGAGTTCTGTGAGAACCCAACCAAATTTTTCAATGCACTACTCACGTCACTTGCCTGTATTTTGTATCTGACCTGTAGAGAGAGAGGGAGCGCGACCTCTTATGTTGGGAGTTGGCTTCGGGAGGTGAAGGAGAAATGTTTTGATTGATTTGTTTTTGCTCTCGTTGATTTTTCACAGTTTTGAAACGCTGGATTAAACTGTTAGTTTTGATCGCAATCTTTTTGAGTCGCTGAACTGAACTGCTAGAAAGTAAATTTTATTCAAATTGATACCGTTTCTGAACTAGAATTGATTTCATTAGAACTTACATTGTCTCGATTTGAGAAGCCTTAATTAACTTCTCGAATCCCTGTGTTTTTTGAATTTTTTTACTCCTTCGGACGTTTGGGAAGACATTCTTTTTGAATTATAGTATCTTGTCCCAACTTTCAAATTTTTAAATTCAGTAGCTCGTCAGATTCGATTTTTTTTGAGCCTGTTGGCTTCGATTTTTGGATTTTTTTTTTGGAATTTCTCTGACATTCTTCTTAAAATCTCTGGTTTTGACTTACTATGGCTACTGTGAGAACACCTCCGCCAACACTCGGTGCAACAGTACAGGGGGCCGTCCAATGCGCTATTTGTTTAGAAGGAGACTGGTCTGGTCCGAGGAAGCCAGTGAAAACGATTTGTGAACATGTGTTCCACAAGGCTTGCTTAAAGGTGTGGATCGGCGAGCGGTCAAACTGCCCGATCTGTAGACAGCAGCTCACGCTGAAAGACTTCACGGAGCAGACCGGTGCCATTCCGAAGAGGACGAAGCACGCTAAGTCAGTCAACCTGAACTCACCACCGACTTATGACTTGCCTCCGTTGACGATGCCACCACCTAGTCGACGATCCCTTTCACCAGGAATGCCAGGTCTACATTACAAGACGCTTACAAACCCCAGCTCACGATAGGATAGTCCAGTGCGTACAGCTCAAGGCCATTCGCCAGCTACGGATGCGTTGATGGCAGGCTTACGCTTACAAATGCAGGACTTGGTAAGTGAAGGTCTCGAACAGAGCCTCCATGTTTTGCGGACTGAGTTAGTAAATAGTGTCCGTCAGCAAGTCGCAGCCGCAATGCCACCAGTAGACTTTTCGCGACCTCCTCCGGCTATGGGTAATCCGAGACCATCTGACGATTTTCCCAATCTGCGTAGACAATCTTTTAATCGACCTCCATCAGCTGTTGGTCAGCCTGGAAATCAGCCTGCACCAAACTTTGTACCACCTCCACCACCACCACCTAATCGTTTCCCTGCAGGCATAGGACAGCGACGTTCTGGCAGCCCTATCCGCACGTGGAATATATCGTACAGCGGTG
This sequence comes from Dioctria linearis, assembly GCA_963930735.1. Lineage (NCBI taxonomy): Eukaryota > Metazoa > Arthropoda > Insecta > Diptera > Asilidae > Dioctria > Dioctria linearis. The sequence goes on along the minus strand of OZ005742.1, from coordinate 185,616,827 downwards.
ACAGCTCTCGGCTCACACTCGATGAATTTGTATTTCGAGTAGAAGCCTTGACTTATTCGGCTTTGGGGGAGACTCCGACCTGCTGGTGCGTCACATGACGTCTCTGCTTTCTGGACCAGCAATGGACTGGTACTGGTCTCTCCTGAGGCAAAATTTCACGCCGTCATGGGAGTATGTGAAAGCAGCTCTATTAGCTGAATGTGGAGTGCCGAAAGACGACCTTAAGGTCAAGGTTCAGCTTATGTTGCGCAAGCAGAAAGCAGGGGAGTCATTTGCTACGTACTACCAGCACTTGGTGCAGCTACGAGACCAACTGCAGAACCCGTTGCCAGACGTTGAATTTTTGGAAATAATCAAGTCAAACTTACTGCCAGAGATACAAAACAAAATTTGTTTGCATCCTGCAAACACCATCCACCAGCTCAGGATTCTTGTGAATCAAATTCAAGCGACGCAGCAGCGACAGCAAGTAGATGGAACGCGTATCGCGGACAAAGAGTCAGTGAGGTGGATGGATACCATTCGACTGAGACTGAACTGAATACGTCACCTGATCGCAGTAAGGAAGTCTCACTATCTGCTATTTCAACCCCTAAAAATGTAACCGGCTGGAATTGTGACTTTGTCACTTTGTCACTTTTACCAAGATCGCCGGCAGGAACGACAAGTTGTGTTCTGTTACGGATGTGGACGGAAGAACACCTTCAAGCCAGATTGCATTCAATGTCAACAGAAAAACTTCAGACGGGTCGGGAATACCACCACCTCTTTCTGACCAGCGTCGACATCACGAGCAATCAATGCATCGAACACTCCAGTTCAAGCTTTGAACAAGGAGGAAGGTCCTCTCCATTAGCAGACACTAGCGATAATTCCCTTATATATCCACTGAATTATTCAGGGACTCTGATGATATCAGTAAAACACCGGATAGTACGAATATTGCATTGATAGAGGCGGAGAACTTAACAGACTTCTCCGCAGATCTTCAAGCTCCCATTTCCACTTCTGTGCAGCCCAGGACATTGTTAGACACTTCTCTAGAAGAGTCTTTAATCTTCGATGTCCCGTAGACACCTATAGCACGTGTAGCTGACAAGGTTACTGAGCAGGAGATTTGGCCTCCTGTCATTTCTGTGTTGAAACGGCCACCAAGCTCTGTTATGACGAGTGGGCGTGAGCCAGTTTTACATCCGCTGACGCCGTATCATACGCGTCTGCATACAGAGCAGCAAGAGACCGAATTTTCTCTTCAGTGGCGGAGTTAGCTGACATTATGTTTTGAAACTAGAAAGAAAAAACTGGCACAGATTTCCGTGTCGATGCCAGACGACATTCGACCGTACGCCGAAGTAAAGCTGCTCGGGCGAACTGAGAATGGATTACTTGACAGTGGTGCCACTGTCAGTATTCTAGGCCAGGTAGCTCTAGAGAAGCTTGCGGAAGCAGATGTCGAATGGAAAAAGTATCAGACACAGGTCCAAGTAGCTAATGGTGCCATGTGAATTTGGACGTCACTTTCCGTGGTAAGACCCAAAACGTGCGTTTTTACGTGGTTCCTGGGCTCACACAGGCACTATATCTGGGAACAGACTTCTGGCGTCTATTTGGGTTGGCTCCAGATTTCCTGGGTATAGTCGCAGAAGTGAATCCAAGTGGAATAGCTAACTCTGACACCGACAGCCACATTCTTTCTAGTCTCGATCATCAACGCTTAGAAGCCACAAAACAGCTTTTCCCCTCTTTCGCCTCTTTAGGCCTTGGGAAAACATCACTGGTCACTAACAAGATTGAAACGAATGACGCCGCCCCGATAAAACAGCGTTTTTATCCGATTTCACCGGCAGTGCAAAGTTTGATGGATACTGAATTAGTGCGAATGCTATCACTTGGTGTGATAGAGGAGAGCCAGAGTCCTTGGAGCTCTCCAGTTGTTCTGGTACGGAAACCTGGAAAGGTCCGGCTTTGTTTTGCCGCCAGGAAAGTCAGCTCCGTTACGAAGAAGGATGCCTATCCGCTTCCGCTGGCCTTACTATCAACGTCGAGAAGAGTAAGTTTTGCATCAAGGAGACTAAATACTTGGGATTCATTGTAGGAAAGGGAGGTATTGAGAACTGACCCTGACAAAATTTCAGCCATAGTTGACTATCCGTCATCTAAAACTGTTCGGCAAGCCCGACGCCTACTAGGTATGGCGGGATGGTATAGACGGTTCATCCCGAACTATGCTGATTTGACTGCTTCCATTACAGACACTTTCAAAAACCCCAGTCAGCTCATATGGACACCTGAAGCCCAGACGTCCCTTGATCTACTTAAACAAAAACTTACTTCTGCTCCTTTGCTAGTGAGTCCAGACTTCACCAAACCGTTCCTTATCCAGTGCGATGCGAGCCAACAAGGTATTGGAGGAGTGTTGCTTCAACTAGATGACGATGGCCACGAGAAGCCAATGGACTACGTCGCGAAAAAGTTGAACTCAGCACAGCGAAATTACACTGTCACAGAGCAAGAATGCTTAGCTGCAATCTTGAGTGGGCAGAAGTTCCGGCCCTTCATTCAGCTTATGGCGTTTAAGATAGTGACGGATCATGCGATCTTGAAATGGCTGATGTCTCAAAAGGACCTCAGTGGTAGACTTGCACGGTGGAGTCTGAAGCTTCAGGGCTTCGACTTCACTATTGAGCACAGAAAAGGAAGCCTGAACGTCGTCGCTGATGCTGTGACAGCCTGAACACAAACGAAGATCCTGGCCCGGAAGTAGACCTTACTTCGCCATATTTGAACTCGTTGGAATATGAGGAACTGAGGCATAAGGTTAAAACAACTTCTGGCAAACTACCATATCTTTGCGTCAGGGATGACTTCGTTTATATCCGGACTGTTCCGAGAACAAGCGATTCTATTTAGGAAGAAGAAGCTTGGAAGCTTTGGATTCCACGAGGGCTTGTCAACGATGTTATTTCAAGGGCTCATGATCCGCCACTAGCTTCACACGGAGGTGTAGGGAAAACACTGGAACTTCTGCGAAGACATCTGTACTGGCCACGAATGACAGTTGATGTCAGAAATTACGTAGGCGCCTGTGACGTGAGTAAGGAAGCGAAAGCTCCCAATACTATTTTACGACCATCTATGAGAGTCCAGTCTGTGACAGAAAGACCATGGCAAAAGCTGTACATTGATTTTCTAGATCCCTATCCTCGGTCAGTAAAAGGAAATGTCTGCATCTTAATAGTTCTTGACCACTTTTCAAAATTTCCGATTCTCAAACCTATGAGAAAAGCGTCTTCACTCAATGTGTGCCAATTCATTGAGACTGAAGTGTTCCACGTGTTCGGAGTCCCGGAAATGATCGTCTCGGACAATGGAGTCCAGTTTTGCTCGACTCAGTTCACCAGATTACTGGAAAAATATGGGGTGACAACATGCGAACGGCAGTCTACTCGCCGCAAGCAAACGCCTCAGAGCGAGTGAACAGGTCTCTATTGTCGGGGATTAGAGCATATATTAAGAAGGGACACACGAGATGGGATGAGAAACTAAGCCAAGCAGCTAGTTCCCTCAGGAGCTCTTTCCATCAATCTACGGGTTTCTCTCCCTATCGAACACCCTTCGGTCAACAAACGATAGAACATGGCAGCTCCTATTCTATCTTGAGGAGCCTTGGAACTCTTAGTGAGCCATTGAGAGTAGACGCAGAAGATAAAATGAGATTGATCCGTGCGAGTGTGCAGGAAAATTTACAGCAGGCATTCGAACAGCGTTCACGAGCCTACAATCTCAGAGCAAAAACCTGTCGAATACAAAGCTGGTCAAGAGGTTTTTAGACGAAATTTTGCCCAGACCAATTTCCAACAGCAGACTAGCGCTAAACTGGGACGGAAATTTATTAAATGTCGTGACAGGGCCAAGAAAGAAATGGCTTTTATGAGCTTGAAAATCTGCAGGGAAAACTGTTGGGAGTCTATCACGCCAAAGACATCAGGCAATGATCATCTGTCTGGAAACGTCGTCCACCTATTGTCGTTATTCCTGGTAGCCCTAATAAGGCATCCAGCCAGCTCCACTGGCAACTACAGGATGCCAATGTGCCGCTTAGGGCATCCCCAGCCTAGCGGCCGACATACCTTTTGGACAATAGTACAATTTTTCCCTTTTTTTCCCTACTCCCTAGCATAGTAATGCTACACTATATTAATCCCCTCCCGTATGGTAACCCTACGACAGAGAGCCTGTCGTAGGTATCCCATTTGAAAATACGTCTCTGAAAATTTTAGGACGAGTATCAGCATGTCACTACTTCGACGGCGCTTTGGAGACACACCCTTGAGCAATCGCCGGTCTCAGATCAGAGTGAAATGTTGCGCCGGGAAAGCCTCGTGATCAGTTCTTTAGGTTACTGATGGCAAGGCTTCCTCAGCATCTCGGTGAAGGAAAGCAGAGAGGCATCTACCGGCTGGATTTTTTAGGTTACCAGCTTGCCGATGTACCTTTGACTCCCCACACGAAGAAGGATGTCGAGGTCTGATCGAAGACTGACGAGACTTCAGGGATGTGTCCTCGATGCGTCATCGGGCAAGTAGAATCCGAGTTATGAGGAATACGCCTTGGGTCGTGGGTCGCGACACACAAAAAATGGACGCACGCAGTGATGAGGCCTATGTTTAAGACCGGTTAGCTCAGTCGACCATTTTTCAGAGTTGTCTGAACCATGGGTGGCGCAAACCACTCTGCCCTGTTATGGTTATGCATATAGCAATATGCTACATGGAAAATACTGATGCATGTACGCTGGCCTTAAAGTAAACCGCATACTGAACGCACCCGACTGAGAGAAATGTGTTTCCTTACACTCAGGTGCCCTGTCGATGTGACAGATAAAGAAGGAGAATACTATCATCACTGTGTGTCAATTCTTCTAACCACGAAAAATAAACGCGACTAAAAATCATGAATTTCCACCGACATCAGGGATAAACCCACGTAAGTTCAAAGGAATAATTATTCATTCTAAGCATATATTTTTATTATTAAAAATATTCTTCTCACTAGGAGAAAAATATTTGCCACCCGCATGGGTAGAGAAAAAAATAAGAAGAACTCCAGAAAAGAGAAAAGTTGATGCCAGGATTGTTAGAATAGATCTGAAAAAGAAAATTCAGCAGGCGGATTAGGTAATCGGTGGATATTCACCATCATCATTTTACAAATCATCACAGCTCGTGAAGAACCTAGAACGTGGGGGTCATTTAACAACGTATTTTCGTATCAATTAAGAAACATATCTATTCGACTGGCAGAACGGGCACGTATGCGCCAACTTATAGTCTCGTACCGCGATAGCGTGAGCGCTACAGGATGGGGGCTCAGACAATTTAACCTAACAATAAAGAGATGCGGCTTCCGAGTCCACGTATAGACAAGCACGAAATTTAATCGCATATCTGACACATCTGCGGACCCCGCAAGGTGTAGTTAAAGGGACCTCCAACAAGTCAGAGAATTTCGCCCGTATGTACATATATATATATATATATCCCGTCCGTTAGAGGCTCGACAGTGATACTATCGATGGCTGTAGATGAAGATCCATGCAATATCGGAGGGCTACTAACTTAGAGATATTTCGAGTACATGAAGATATACGTGCTACATTCAAGATGTGTATTCTGAGAGACCTCTTGAGTGCTTATACAAGAGTCACCTGTCATAGAGTTAGCCCCATTGCTTATAGATATGCACATTTACTGTAGTTGTAAGTAGGATTTTAAGAAATATTCTTAGCACTTATATATGCATATTTACTATATGTGCGATTTAAATTTTTCGAAATATTCCTATTACTTATATATATCGTTACTATAGTTATGAATTGAATTCCTTAGAAATATTCCTATTACTTAAATATATCTTTACTATAGTTATGAATGGAATTCCTTAGAAATATTCCTATTACTTATATATATCTTTACTACAGTTATGAATGGAATTCCTTAGAAATATTCCTATTACTTATATATATCTTTACTATAGTTATGAATAGAATTCCTTAGAAATATACCTATTAATTATATATATCTTTACTATAGTTATGAATGGAATTCCTTAGAAATATTCCTATCACTTATATATATCTTTACTATAGTTATGAATGGAATTCCTTAGAAATATTCCTATTACTTATATATATCTTTACTATAGTTATGAATGGAATTCCGTAGAAATATTCCTATTACTTATATATATCTTTACTATAGTTATGAATAGAATTCCTTAGAAATATACCTATTACTTATATATATCTTTACTATAGTTATGAATGGAATTCCTTAGAAATATTCCTATTACTTATATATATCTTTACTATAGTTATGAATAGAATTCCTTAGAAATATACGTATTACGTATATATATCTTTACTATAGTTATGAATGGAATTCCTTAGAAATATTCCTATCACTTATATATATTTTTACTATAGTTATGAATGGAATTTCTTAGAAATATTCCTATTACTTATATATATCTTTACTATAGTTATGAATTGAATTCCTTAGAAACACTTCGTTTATCTATATATTTAAGCATAATTATTATAGTTGTGTATTGAATTCCTTTGAGATATTCATATTATGTAGTGTTTCAGCAGCTAATGCGAGAACTCGAACCAATTTTACAATTTATGTTTTACTAATCACCTCGTATGTGGAAATTAGTAAAGGTTGAGTTCCACATCCACTTTGCATGTGGAAATTAATAAAAAACATAGTAGACAAGAATAAACAGTTTCACTTGGCATGTGGAATCTGGCAAAATCACAGCAAGCATCGACACAAAAAAAGTATTATAAAAAGGCGTTGCAATTTCAAAAAGATGTCAGTTTCTCTACAGGACTCTTAGAGGCAACACGAAGTAAGCAAATTAGAAGCCCCCAGCAATTAATTCAGCAAAGGTGCATCAACGGGTATATGTTGAATACCTTCTAACCTTTTTTTCAGATTTTGCGAACCCCAAAATTGTATCTCGTATGATACATTACGTCGCGAACAATCTGAACACAGATATTGGGAAATTGTATTGATTTACACAGCAATGTGGAAAGATTGACACTGTTCCAATATCCCCCCTTCACAAACAACGTCAATAGTAATTTGTGTTTCATCAAATTTAACAGATGTAAAAAATAAAAAAAAACCAATAAACTGAAAGTCGCCACAAAAACTTTGTTGTGTTTTTTTCATAACGCCAGCAACATAATTACTTTTGTTTAAAGCATAGAAATACAACCGATGGTATTATCTACAAAACATGTAGGTACTTACCTTATTTATGAGTTGAGGCTCCTTGAAATAGTCCGATTGCATATATATATATATAAACGCTTACGCTGCTTGCGATCCGACTCTGGAGGATAGTGCCATTCACCTATATGTAAACGTTCTATATCTAGAACTTGATTTCTGAAGATGCCTCTTTATCTATGAGAAATTATTGTAAGGATATCGCTAGGGCGGCATACGTACATTCAATGTCTGGATCCCCATTGTTGAATAAAGGCACTAGTCAATCCTATGATTTATATATGTATATATGGCAATAGGTACAAAACAGGAAGTGGGCCCTAAGCCCAAATATAGTTAGCACGAGTTGAACTCTACGGAAGTAAAAACAATTGTGTGCTGTCGTGTGAAGGAAATCCCGGGCGGATTTTTTTTTTGGGATACTTATATCCTTTTGTTGTAAAAGAAAAAAAATTATTTCAGGATCAGTCGCTCCAGAAGGCCTTCGTGGAGGAAAACATGTAAAGGTAATTGCAAGTAATGCTGTTTGGGATTTTCCTATATTATTTCTCGGTTATAATATTCTTGTATTGAAGAGATAAATGTTTGACAGAGGCTTTAATGAATTTGTATGTTAGAGAATTTCATTGGCAAAAGAGCTTTTCCTGTAAGAGGTATATTGTATTATTTAGCGATTTGATTTTGTAAGAAGTGAACTTAACACCTAGTAATAACTGATTTCCACTTGTAACGTAATGAAGTTCTAGAGAGGTCTTATTTCTTCCTTTCACATCCCGGAGCCTCCTCTCATGAGATGTAGGTCGTCTAGGTTCGTCTAGTCTCTCTCTCTCATTACAGGTCAACAAGGGACTTTGGACAATTGTGCCACCCAAAGCCGATGGGAGGATGGGGCTTGGCAAAGAAGGCAGAAAATCTGCGCCTTCATGGGAATGCAGGTAAGTGGCGTAAAGGTCCCATCAGGACTGAGTGAGTGCTAGGCTTTTGTATGTAGGCATGAAGAACTTTTCTTGATTATGGTTGGTGACAGCGGCTGGTATTTTTGGGAACCCCCCCCCCCCCACACTCTCCGCCGCATAGCCGAGGTGCTAGCATGCCGCCCTGTGTCAACGCTGTTACCGAGTGATCTGTCAGCTCAGGCTGGCAGTTTGGACTTCACGTCCTGACCAATAACTCTATACATAGTTCCATAACAAAATCATCATACTTGAGTTTTATTTTGTTCACTCTAAAATAAAACTCAGGTCTTATTTTTATAATTTGGAATCAGAGATAATCAATCGGTTGAGTTTTATTTTTTCGATCAAAAATAAAACTCATCAAAAATAAAACTCAAAACAGTATTCCAGGAGGGTGATTCTGATCTTTTGTCGTACTTTAATGTCAAAATATACGCCTAAATGAAATGAACTTTTCTACTGATTTTTTCGTGTTTTTATCCAGCTCAGCAAGCCTTGCATTACATTGAATGCACTGAAAATGACACTTCGCATTACAAATTCAAAATATTATTTCGAATTTAAGCACTTGTATTGCTCTAATTAGATGTAGAATATAAATTTACCACAATATAAAATTTTTGTCACAACCTCGGAACTAATTCACTAATTTGTCGTACTTTTAGGCGTGTATTCTGACATTAATTCATTGCAAATTCATTTTAGTTTATTCTGTGGTTGATGAAAAGGATAAATCAAAATGAATATGGTGAATATAAAAGTACGACAAATTTGAGGTGAAGTGTCAAAATATGTGACAAAAATATACGCCTAAGCCATGATACAATGATAAGAAGGTATGGCCGATTCGAGAGGAACTTTTTGGGTTACTACGTCTAATTGCGTTGCATATTATTACTAACTGTGGTTTTCGGTACTTCTTGGGTAGTAGAATATGTACACTGATAATTTTCATAATTTTTCAGCTTTTTTTTTTTAAAGATGTTATAAGCCTTTTGCTAAGATTTATGCAAGTAAGAACGCTTCTCATCACAATTATTGTGGAAGAACGAAGTAATGTGAAGAGTGGAACTTATTTTGAGAACTCAGAATATGACTTAGGCATTTAGTTTGAATATTTCAATATGCGCAAAGTCGGATGAGGGGAACCCCCTTTTCTACATTTGAAGGTGGGTTTGAAATTTTAAAATCTGTAAATGTGAAGGAATTCATTCTTTAAACTTAAAACTTGGTAGGTATACATACCTATATACATTTAAAGAGATTGGATATAGATCAAGCATTTTTATGTTACACTTACCCTTCTACATCCTATAAATAAATCATTGCTTTAGCTCGAAACTGAATGCACAATATTTTTTAAACTATTCGGAATTTGTTTCATAATAGTTGCTTGCAGCCTTGCTTTTATCTTATCTCATTGGTTTGTGTAATAATAGATGTTCCGTTGCATCTTCAAGAAATTGAAACAAAATTATATACATACATAGATAAAACACGAGCATTTCACAAAAATTACATATTTTTTATCAATTTGTATTTAATTTAACGAAATACAATTTTCTCAAATTTGTATCTGACAAGTTATATATCAGGTCACTAAGAATTAGCTTCAGCGCAGAAAACGCTCTTTCCACGCTGACTTGTGTGGCTGAAACACCATGCAAAATAATTGCTAATCTATATAAGAGGGAAGTCTTATATTTGTTGCCTTTCCAATAGTCCAATAGGTTCGAATCTCGCTTTTCTTCGTATGACTCGATTTCGTTCCTTGCTGCAATCAACTGAAAGTCGACACTAGTTTCACCTTCATCTTCTGAGGATGAATCATCAATCTCTAATTCAATAATTGATTGCCCTAAAAGAGAAGTACAACTTTGAACAGAGGATTCGTCGATAAAAACTGGACTCTCTCCCATTTCTCTGGATGAGCATGGTAGTTCGTTATTAATTTGTTGCTAGAATAATAAAATCTTACATTAATAATATAATAAACCAAGAATTATACATAGGTGTTCAAAGAGATTCCATTATACATATATTCCATATTACATGTGTTCACGTTATTTTTGAATATAACAGCCATTCCACACAAAACCAATCACCTTGGAACCCGACCATCTCCGAATTGGACGAAACTTTCCCCGTTTGTAGGGAATATTAACATAGCTCACCAAAATTTTCCCCTCACTAGGGGGTTAGAAATTTCGTGAATTCACGATGAAGCATAATTTTCAAGAAATCATATCTCGAGAACGGAGCAAGCGATTTTTCTAATTCATATGCAAAATGAAGCTTAAGGTCGATTCACACCGCCGCGATTGCGATTATGATAACGATCGCGATAATCATAGCGATAAACTAGCGACACAATTCCTTTCACACCAACGCGATAGATCACAGCGATAGTTACATGCATATGCCTGAACTAAATAAAGACATGTGGGATAAATCTGAATATGGGACAAATTACAGTTTCCCAATTGTATTGGCTAGTATCGATGGTGGACATGGTACTATTATATGTCAACTCAATGTGTACTTGCTGGACTTATTTTTTCAGTTTGAAAAAGTTTGTGTTACTGATCATCGTTGATATCGAATATAAATTTTTATACATCGACTTTGAAAGATATGGAAACAGTAATGACACAGATGTTTTAAATGTTTCAGCATTAGAGATGAAATTTGAATGCGGTTTGATAGAAGAATACCACCAAATGATTGCCTGACCAAGTTCAAAGAACACCACATATACCTCGATTGTTGCTTGATGCGTCCTTTCCCAGTTTGATAAATTTTAATGGAAGAAATATTTCAAATCCAACAAGGTTTTTGTACTATATCCTCACTTCGTTTAATAATTTCCACTTGTATTTTAGGCTAGATTTACCCTCTAGGAAAGGACGCAATAAATCAACTTTGGTCGTGGTGTCCGCAGGTTCCAGTGGCCAAGTCGCCAATACTATTAAGCAAACCCCAGCCTGTATTCAACTCCTTGGCAATATCAACCCCAACTCTGTCTATTTTTTTATTATTTTTATAATGTTTTAAATTCAGATCATATAAAATTGGGTATTCCTTCATATGATTTTAATTCATTTTTCAACACCCACTTGAATTTGCACTATCCATTTTGATTGTTTTGGTCGTACCTATTGCATATAGCAATATGCTACCAGAATCACTGAAGCGTGTAGGCCGGCTGCGTCAAACATAAAAAAAAGAACTCACCCCGACCGAAAGAAATGCATTTCCTCAAGCTGCAGATGACAGGCTGGGAATGCCAAAGAAGAAGAAGAATCAATCTGTCTTACTTCTCGAGTAAAAGTCGCGTGCCCGAAAGAAGTCAGAAAACTGATCATCAAAAATCCTCAACGACATCTGGCCCAAAAAGGAATTTCCAAAGGGTGCTGGCCAAAGAGAAAGAAAATTTTGCTGAGCTCTTTGAAGAGGAAGAACTTTTTGCTGCTCCAGAGATAAGTTGGCCGGATTGTTTTAATTCTGGCGTTTCTGTCTTCCGTCCACTTTTGAGACATACACAAATTTAACAAAATTCGCTGTTGAGCAAAGAAGTTTTGATGCAGGCGACCAAGGGCTTTGAAATCAATATTTCTCGGACTGGTCACACCAAGATACATTTAAACAGTTTCGTGATCGTGTTAAAATATTACCTTGCTGGAAGATTTAAACCACGGGGAATATATCCTCCTGAGCGTTTTGCGAACACGACACAATATGGATTAGCAATTTTAATGTCAAAGGATAGTAAAATCGAAGAATTCTTGAAAAACTTACTCTTTCAAGTTCAAGAATGGTTTTCGAAAAATCTTCTTAATAAAATATTCATGATTATTACACATGTTCACACCAAAGAAGTTCTGGAGTGGTGGGATTTTAAAGTGCAGACAGAACCGGGCGACAACAGTTTTGGTGATCCGAAAAACTCAATATCTAATAAGGAGTTGAAGCGTATCCGACAGGAGATTCGGTATGTAATGAGACAAATCTCTGCAACTGTTAGCTATTTGCCACTTGTAGATTGTCTTTGTACTTTGGATATACTCATCCACACATTGCGAGACTGTAAAGTGCCTGAATCGTGGAACGAAACTGAAGTTGTTCTCATACAAAATAGTCAAGCAGTTCAATTGCGAGCGTTTTCGACGGGATTGCACAAAGTAGATACAGTCGTCAACTATAAAATGAATTTGTAAATTGTTTTAAATTTTAATTTTTATTATAATTACGTTCCGCACTTTCTTATTTAATTTCGTTCAAGATATAAGTGTAGATACAAGTGCCGCTGGGCAATATTATTTCAACTCAACAAATTACTTTGTGATAGAGCCTACAGACAGCAAGTCGAAGCATTAAATTCTAATTTAATTTTTAACTAGATGGCGGATGCTGAAGCGCTTCATCAGGCCGTGGAATTTTAACTGTGAGTATTATTGATATAATGCACTTTTCCTTTGACACATGGATATACTCCGACTTTTGTAGCGACTTGCACTGTAGAACTTTTTCGTTATTGATATTTTTTTCATAGATTTACATAGTTTCAATTTAAAGCTATACTTGCACATATATATGTCTGATTTCATGGTATACTTACCTACACATGTATATTGGAATCCTAACCTTTTTGATTTTTTTTGATTTAATGCTTTATATATAACTAGCTATAGTTAATTTGTTGGATACTACACATTACCGAAAGTACCGAACGGAAAATTAGATCAAAAGCAATTTTTCTAGTTAGATTTAAGTGTATAGTTTTGAACTGGACGATATGCATATACATAGTAGGCCTGAAGTATGAGTGAAATAACAATCTTCAATCACTAAATTATTGCAAAGTAAAGTTTTCGAAGGAAATTATTTAGAGATTAAGTGTAAAATAATATTGTTTTGTAAAGTACATACAGAGTTAAAGGATCAAATAAGAAATCGGATAGTTACTTACAGTCTAGGGAATTGTTGGTAAATCCAATTAAGTATATATACAGTTGAATAGCATTATGCAGTGTATAAAATTATTTATCAAATTCAATAAAATACCAGTAAGTTAAATTATTGGCTTAAAATTTAAAAGGAAATTTTACATACCATTTTGTGAGAAGTGTATATAGTTTGGATAGTATATACAATAGCTGACGGAATTACCTGTAAAATTCTGTCATGGTAGCAAATAGCATAGATTCAATGTAGGGCAGGACTGAAATTGTATTTAGGAATTTTCTTTGATAATTTTTTATTCCTGAATAATAAGAAGTTTTTTTAACGTAATGGCGAGATAATTTTTCTTTCATTCCTTCACTATCCCGGACCCCCCTCACGTAGGATGAAGGTCGTCTAGGCTCGCCTAGTCTCTCTCTCTCTCTCTACAGGTCAATTAGGGACACTGTAAACTAACTGCCCTCAGTGTCAAATGGGTGGTTGGGGCATGCAGTAAGGCCGAAACATCTGCGCCTTCGAGGATGGTATACAGGTAGGTGACGTAAGGGTTCTTTCAGGAGCGCAAGTGTGCCGGCTTTTGTGTTGATAGGCACGAATTTTTTTTTGATTATGGCTGACGGCAGCGGCAGGTTTTTCGTGGTACCTCCCCACACTCTCCGCCAATGAGCCGAGGCGAGTTAGCGTGCCGCCCTGCAGTGAACGCTGTCCGTCGAGTGATCTGTCAGCTCATGCTGGCAGTCTGGACTTTACGTCCGATGTCAATCACTCAACTATACTTCCATAACAAAAATGGCATTCCACGTGGGGCCACCTCAGTTGGACTTCGGTGGTCTGAGTATGACTTGTGCTGAGGACTGCGATTACTTGAGATATGGACATTTGGCTTGTAGCTAAATAGTCTGAGTCGGTAATCGCACAATCAGTGGAGGTTATAGGCAGACCTGAGTCCCATTGGTTTTTGTTAGTGGAAAATTTTTGGTAAAGTAAAGTTAGAGTTTTTAAAGTTGAACGATTAAAGTAAAGTTTTTTGGAAGTCTTTTGAAATTTCTTTTTGATATTTCGAATTTTTGATTGAGCAAAGTAAAGTAGCGTAATGTTTGAAAGTTTTTGGAATTTGTTTGAAGGTGAAGTTCGGCTTTAGGTTTGACCTTGGTCAAGCCTCAATCCTGAACAATTAGTTGATTTTTTTTGAAATTGTTTGAATTTTTTGAATTTTTTGAAATTGATCTTTCCCGCTGGCCTTCTGCCATGGAAATAGTAGGTGGCCTCACCAAAATTTTTTGTCTGTGCTCTCACGGAGACATGTCTCTGTTGGCCAACTGGCTGGACAGAGTGGTGAATCTGTGAGACGGCTTTTTGGCTTTCAGCTAATTAGTTGACCGGATTCATGACTCTGCCCAGTTGGAAGGTCAGCTGGACACGACAATCAGGTGAAGAGGAAGGAAAGAGTTGTTGGAGGATGGAAGTGATGCTGGAGACCTTCAGTAATCAGGAGTTGGCATACTGCTAACTGCCTGGCTGAAGAATCTCTAGTATCATTTTCAGTCTCTAGCTTCTCCAACCCGACTCTTCCCAGATTTCCGTGAGGACTCAAACATTTTTTTCCAATGCACACATTCACGTCGCTTGCTTGTATAGATTTTCTGACCTGTAAGGGGGTAGAGCGACCTGGGGACTTTTATGTTGAGAGTTAGCTTCGGGAAGTGAAGGAGAATTCATATGTTTTTGATAGGAATTTTTGAAACGCACTAATTGATTTTTTTAATTTCACTGGTAATTTCTCCGAACTGGTGATACAACGAACGGTCGATAACAATTTTTGCTGAAATCTTAAGATCTAGTCCTAATGTCCGAACGTTTGGGAAGGAATTTTCGTTTGAAATTTAGAATATCGTTCCAACCTTCAAATTTTTAAAGCAGTATTTCGTTCTTCATTTTTGAAGAGCCTGTTATCTCTTCCGAATTTTCAAATTCTTTGGATTTTTTTTATATCTATTCCAAACTCTTGGTTTGAAGGAAGGCAGTGAAGACGGTCTGTGGACATGTGTTTCACAAAGCATGTCTGAAAAGGTGGATTGGACAGCATTCAAACTTTCCGTTCTGTAGATTTCATCTCACTCAGTATGATTTCACTGAGTATACTGGTACTGTCCCGAAGATGACAAAGCCTGTAAAGACTGTCAGTCACGATCCATTACCTTCCATGCCAACACTGGACTTACCACCGTTGACAATTCCACCACCTAGTCGGCAATCACTCTCTCCTGGAATACCAGATCTACATTCAAGGACTTTTACAAATCCTAACTCGCGACGAAATAGCCCGCTGCCTTCTGGCAGTGGACATACCTCAGCAGCTACGGATGCGTTGATGGCAGGCTTGCGCCTACAAATGCAAGACCTAGTACGCGAAGGCCTCAAACAGAGCCTCAATGTTTGGCGGACTGAGTTAAGGAATAGCGTCCGACAAGAGATCTTCGCAGGAATGCCACCCATGGATTTTTAACGACCACCTCCGTCCATGGGTGACCCAATACCATCCCAAGAATTTCACGACTCGCGTAGGCAGTCGTCAAATAGACCGCATTCAGCCTTTGGTCAGCCTATCAATCAGCCTAGACCAGATTTTGTCCCACCTCCACAACAACCACCTAGACGTAACCCTGCAGGCGTAGGACAGCGACGTTCTGGCAGTCCTATCCGTAGGTGGAATATATCTTATAGCAGTGATAGCTCACGGCTTACGGTCGATGAATTTGTGTTTCGAGTGGAAGCTTTGACGTATTCGGCCTTAGAAGGTGTTTAATGATAGATAAAGATTCAGACAGAATCCCCAAAAAAATGCTGTAAATTCTTTCACAGCTTCCTTGGGCTTATCTCATTAAACCAGACCCAGTGTGGTCTGATTATTCCTTGGTGTCTGAAAAAAATTTAGTGTAGCGGTAAGGAATAATTAAGCAAAAAAAAAACGATTTATGCGGGCTTGCTTCCACTTTATTTTGTCTTGAAGTAAAAACTTAAACAATTCAAAACTTATTAACAACTAACGCTATACTTATGCTAAATTACGCTAACTAAGTACTAAAATTCACGTAGGTATGTTGTTCGCAGCAAATGGCACATAAAAAACTGAATGCAAAAAAAAGCATCTAAAATTTCTTGGTGCCAAATGCCTTTTAATTATTTTCACTTATTTTTGTGTGAGATTTAACAACCGGCACATGAAAAAATGCATGAGAAGCATCTACAAATTTTGGTGCCAGATGTTTTGTTAATTGTTCTCCTCTGCAGCAATAATAAAAAAAAAACACAAAAAAATAAATTGCTGTGAAATTCCGTTCACAATCTCCGTTCTGCTGCGATTTTCTAATTCAATAAATTTTTATAAATTTTTAAAAGTACATATAAAATCACCATGCACAATGCTTGTGATGTGATGGTTCAATGTACTTACTTTAGTTGAATAACTTTGGAATTGCACTTGAAATTTGTTTACGATCTTATCACTCGATCCTTGTAGACACACTGATAGACTAAGAGGCAGATGTTACTGAGCTTCTGCCTTTTATAGACCAGTCGGCCATTTTGCGTTTGTGGATGGTTACGTGTGGTGAATTATTGTTGCCACCAAATTGATTTGAGTAGTAGGTGCTCAGATTTTGGTGAATTTTCGCTTGTGGAATCTGAAGTTTGCCCCCTATTATTAATTGACATAACCTGCAGTTCTAATAGATTGTACTTATTTTCTGTTTGTGTTCGGTTCGCAGTGATTTGTTTTCTTTTTTGTGAAATCGACATTTGTCAATAAAAATTCAGGTGAGTTAAGTTCCGTTTGTGACACGTTTAAGTTTTATTTTCTAATTATAACAAAATTTTTTTTCTTTAATTCATTTCATTAATTCATATTTTTTTTTCTCTCCCTTAGTTTGAACAGGAAATTAGTTGTTCTTTTTTAATTTTATTCAAACGGATTTTAGCCTGTTTCTTTCTTTCTCTTTATTTGTGGCTGAACAGAAGGAGATTTCGATCTTCTGGTAAGGCACATGACAACCTTGCTTTCTGGACCAGCTATGGACTGGTACTGGTCTCTCCTGAGGCAAAATTCTACGCCTTCATGGGAGTATGTGAAGACAGCGCTATTAGCTGAATGGGGAGTGTCAAAGGATGACCTTAAGGTCAAAGTTCAGCTGATGTTGCGCAAACAGAAAGCAGGGGAGTCATTTGCTACGTACCATCAACACCTGGTACAGTTGCGCGATCAACTGCAAAGTCCCTTGGCGGACGGAGAATGCTTAGAGGTCATAAAGTCAAATCTGCCTCCAGACATTCACCAAAAGGTCTGCCTACATCCCACTAACAATATACATCAACTACGGAGTCTCGTGACTCAAATACAGGCGACGCAGCAGCGAATCGCGACAGCGAGTAGCTGGATTACTTATCGCGGCCAAAGAGTCAGCGATGTGGATGAGTTTCGTTCGACAAAGGCCGAACTGAATATTACACATGAACGCAGTGAGGAAGCAGTAACACTAGTTGCTATTACAACCCCTGGGAATGTAACCTGCTGGAACTGTGACCGGTCCGGTCACTTTTATCAAGATTGCCGGCAGGAGAGACAAGTTGTGTTCTGCTATGGATGCGGACGCAAAGACAATTTCAAGCCCGATTACAGCTAATGTCGACAGAAAAACCTGACACGGGTCGGGAATACCACCACCTCTTTCCGACCAGCGTCAACGTCGCGAGCGACAACCGCAACGAACACTCCAGTTCAAGCTTTGAACAAGGAGGAAGGTCCGCTCCATTAGCAGACCTTGACGAATCCCTGAATTGTCCACTGATATCATTCAGTGATTCTGATGATGTCAGCAAAACACCTGATAGTACGAACATTTCATTGATAGAGACGGATAACCTGATAGACTTCTCCGCGGATCTTCAAGCTCCCATTTCCACTTCTGGGGAGCCCATGACATTGTAGGGCCTTTGATGGACCGTTAGTCAAATGAAAAGACCTCTTTCAACTTTACTCGCTATATTCCTAATTTAAATCCAATTCACAACTTTTACTTTATATATCCTATTCGTAATTAATTATAACTAAGTACAAACAATGTGATTTCGAATTTGACACGCGTTACCGAGATTACTGCCAGCGAGGTTGGTCTTGACACAACTCTGTTCTTTTCTCTTTTTTTGCTATCATAAAAAGGAGGTGATATCATGGTGTGTGCCTTAGGGTGCGCGCGTTAGATTCGTTAGGTACATGCGTTCGATATTTGTAGTTTCATGTAGTCGATTGATTCTGTAGCTTTAAGAGCGTCGCGGTCGCTACAACATTATTAGACACTTCTTTGGAAGAGTCTTTAATTTTCGATGTCCCAATAAGACCGACAGCACTTTTAGCTGCCAAGGTTACTGAGCGGGAGATTTGGCCTCATGGTATTTCTGTTTAAAAACGGCCAACAAGCTCTGTTATGGCGAGTGGGCGTGAGCCAGTTTTACATCCACTGACGCCGTATCATACGCGTCTGCAGAAATACAAAGCAGTAAGAGATCGAATCTTCTCCTCAGTGGCAGAGTTAGCTGAAATCGTGTTTCCTGACTTGGATATTAGACCGAAAAAGAAACGAACAACCGTTCGTTGGCCGAAATACTGTCGACGGATGCGACTGGAAAGAAAGAAACTGGCACAGATTTCCGTGTCGATGCCAGACGACATTCGACCGTATGCCGAAGTAAGACTACTCAGGCGAACTGAGACTGGATTACTTGATAGTGGTGAAACTCTCAGTATTCTAGGCCAGGGAGCTCTAGAGAAGCTTGCAGAAGCAGAGGTTGAATGGAAGAGGTATCGGACACAGGTCCAAGTAGCTAATGGTGCGATGACGACTGTGCATGGTCATGTGAACTTGGACGTCACTTTCCGTGATAAGACCCAAAACGTGCGTTTTTACGTGGTTCCTGGGCTCACACAGGCACCATATCTAGGAATAGACTTCTGGCGTCTATTTGGGTTGGCTCCAAATGTCCTGGGTATAGTTGCAGAAGTAAATCCCAGTCTAGCAGCTACCTCTGACACCGATCGCCATATTCTTTCCAGTCTGGAACAACAACGCTTGGAAGCCACGAAACAGCTTTTTCCTTCTTTCGCCTCCTTAGGCCTGGGAAAAACATCATTGGTCACTCACAAGATTGAGACGAATGACGCCGCCCCGATAAAACAGCGCTTTTATCCGATTTCGCCGGCTGTACAAAGTTGAATGGATGCTGAATTAGAGCGAAGGCTATCGCTGGGTGTGATAAAGGAAAGCCAGAGTCTTTGGAGCTCTCCAGTTGTTCTGGTGAGGAAGCCTGGAAAGGTCCGGCTTTGTTTTGACGCCAGGAAGGTCAACTCTGTTACGAAGAAGGATGCCTATCCGCTACCGCAGATAGACGCACTTCTCATTCGCCTTCCTCCGGCAAACTACATAACGAGCCTGGACCTGAAAGACGCATTCTGGCAGATCCCACTAGACACTGATTCCAGAGAGGATACCGCTTTTACAGTGCCTGGTCATCCTCTCTATTAGTACAAAGTGATGCCATTCGGCCTATGCAACGCTCCACAAACGATGTGCCGCCTCATGGATAAAGTCATTCCTTTCGATCTTCATGAGAACGTTCTCGTCTATCTAGACGATTTATTAATTCTGTCATCAGACTTCGACACTCATCTTACGCTACTAGACCGTGTAGCGGATTGTTTGAGGAAAGCTGGCCTCACTATCAACATCGAGAAGAGCAAGTTTTGCATCAAAGAGACCAAATACTTGGGATTCATTGTCGGAAAGGGAGGTATGCGAACTGACCCTGACAAAATTTCAGCCATAGTTGACTATCCGTCACCTAAAACTGTTCGGCAAGCCCGACGCCTACGGGATGGTATAGACGGTTCATCCCGAACTATGCGGATGTAACTGCCTCCATTACAGACACCTTGAAAACCCCTAGTCAGTTCAAATGGACACCTGAAGCCCAGACGTCTCTTGATATATTAAAGCAAAAACTTACTTCTGCTTCGTTGCTGGTGAGCCGAGACTTCACCAAGCCGTTCGTTATCCAGTGCGATGCGAGCCAACAAAATATTGGACGAGTGCTGCTTCAACTAGATGACGATGGCCACGAGAAGCCAATAGCCTATGTCTCGAAAAAGTTGAACTCAGCACAAAGAAATTACACCGTCTCAGAGCAAGAATGCTTAGCGGCAATCTTGAGCGTACAGAAGTTCCGGCCCTTCATAGAACTCCTGCCGTTTAAAATAGTGACTGATCATGCGAGCTTGAAATGGCTGATGTCTCAAAAGGACCTCAGCGGTAGACTTGCACGGTGGAGTTTGACGCTTCAGGGCTTCGACTTCACTATTGAGTACAGAAGAGGAGGTCTGAATGTCGTCTCTGATGTGCGCTGTCACGCATCCATTGTGACAGCTTGTCCACAAACGAAGATCCTGGCTCGCAAGTTGACCTTAGTTCGCCATATTTCAACTCGTTGGAATATGAGGAACTGAGGCATAAGGTTAAAACGACTTCTGGTAAACTACCAGATCTTTGCGTCAGGGAAGGCTTCGTTTACATTCGGACTGTTCCGAAAACAGACGATTCGATTCAGGAAGAAGAAGCTTGGAAGCTTTGGATTCCACGAGGGCTTGTCACCGACGTCATTTCAAGGGCTCATGATCCGCCACTGGCTTCACACGGTGGTATAGGGAAAACACTAGAACGTCTGTGAACACACTTGTACTGGCCACGAATGACAGTTGATGTCAGAAACTAGGCGCCTGTGACGTGTGTAAGGAAACGAAGGCTCCCAATACTATTCTGAGACCACCTATGAGAATTCAGTCTGTGACAGAACGACCATGGCAAAAGCTGTAGATCGACTTTCTGGGTCCATATCCTCGGTCAGTGAAAGGAAACGTCTGCATTCTAATAGTTCTTGACCAATATTCAAAATTTCCAATTCTCAAACCTATGAGAAAAGCATCTACACTCAATGTGTGCCTATTCATCGAGACGGAAGCGTTCCACGTGTTCGGAGTCCGGGAAACGATCGTCTCTGACAATGGAGTCCAGTTTTGTTCGACTCAGTTTACCAGATTGCTGGACAAGTATGGCGTGAAGCACTTGCGAGCGGCAGTTTACTCGCCGCAAGCAAACGCCTCAGAGCGAGTAAGCAGGTCTCTATTGTCAGGGATTAGAGAGTATATTCGGAAGGAACACACAAAATGGGATGAGAAGCTGACCCCGATAGCTAGTTCCCTCAGGAGCTCCTTCCACCAAGCAACTGGTTTCTCTCCTTATCGAACGCTTTTCGGTCAACAAATGATTGAACATGGCAGCTCCTATACCATCTTGAGGAGCCTTGGAACTCTTAATGAGCCGCTGAGAGTAGATGCTGAGGACAAAATGAGATTGATCCGTGCGAGAGTGCAGGAAAATTTACAACATGCTTTCGAACAGGGTTAAAGAGCCTACAATCTCAGGGCGAAACTTGTCGATTTCAAAGTGGGTCAAGAAGTATTTAGGCGAAATTTTGCCCAAAGCAACTTCCAACAGCAGACTAGTGCTAAACCGGGACGAAAATTTGTCAAATGTCGGGTTAAAGCCAAGAAAGGAAACTCCTTATACGAGCTTGAAGATCTGCAGGGGAAACTGTTAGGAGTCTATCACGCCAAAGGCATCAGGCAGCGATATCCAGTCTAAAAGCGTCATCTACCGACTGTCACGTTTATTCCTGGTAGCCCCAAGAAGGCATCCAGCCAGCTATAAACTGTAACTGTGTAACTGTAAAGTATAGAATATCGCGAAGCCCTCCTATTGCCCCGTCAATGGTGGGTGATATACCTGTTGGAATCCATTCCTGTATACGGCTGTCAGCATGTCACTACTTTGACGACGCCTTGGAGACACACCCTTGAACAATCGCGGTCGGATATCAGAGGAGATGTTTTGCCGCCGGGAAAGCTTAGCGATCAGTTCTTTAGGTTACTGATCGCGGGGCTTCCTCAGCATCTCGGTGAGGGAGGGCGAAGAGGCATCGACCGGCTGGATTTTTTGGGTTACTAGCTTGTCGATGTGACTTTGGCTTCCCACACTGAGAAAGATGTCGAGGTCTGGTCAAAGACTGACGAGACTTCAGGGATGTGTCCCTGATGCGTCATCGGTCAAGTAGGTCCGAGTGATGAGGAATGCGCATTGGGTCGTGGGTCGAGACACACATTGAGCGCCCGCAGTGATGAGGCCTATGTTTAAGACCGGCTAGCTCAGTCGACCATTTTTCAGCGTTGTCTGAACCAGAGGTGGCGCAGACCACTTTGTCCTGTTATGGTCGTAGCGTATTGCTTATAGCAATATGCTACCAGAATCACTGAAGCGTGTAGGCCGGCTGCGTCAAGCATAAAAAAAATGAACGCACCCCGACTGAAAGAAATGCATTTCCTCAAGCTGCAGATGACAGGCTGGGGATGACAAAGAAGAAGAAGAATCAATCTGTCTTACTTATCGAGTAAAAGTCGCGTGCACGAAAGAAGTCAGAAAACTGTTCATCAAAAATCCTGAACGACATCTGGCCCAAAAAGGAATTTCCAAAGGGTGCTGGCCAAACAGAAAGAAAATTTTGCTGTGCTTTTTGAAGGGGAAGAACTTTTTGCTGCTCCAGAGATAATTTGGCCGGATTGTTTTAATTCTGGCGTTTCTGTCTTCCGTCCAATTTTGAGACATACGCAAATTTAACCAAATTCGCTGTTGAGCAAGGATGTTTTGATGCAGGCGACCAAGGGCTTTGAAATCAATATTTCTCGGACTGGTCACACCAAGATACATTTAAACAGTTTCGTGATCGTGTTAAAAGTTTTCCTTGCTGGAAGATTTAAGCCACGGGGAGTATATCATCCTGAGCGTTTTGCGAACACGACGCAATATGGATTAGCTATTTTAATGTCAAAAGATAGTAAAATCGAAGAATTCATGAAAAACGTACTCTCTCAAACTCAAGAATGGTTGTCTAAAAATCTTCTTGCTAAAATATTCATGATTATTACATATGTTTACACCAAAGAAATTCTGGAGTGGTGGGATTTTAAAGTGCAGACAGAACTGGGCGACAACAGTTCTGGTGATCCGACGAACCCAATATCTAATAAGGAGTTGAAGTGTATCCAACAGGAGATTCGGGATGTAATGAGACAAATCTCTGCAACTGTTAGCTATTTGCCACTTGTAGATTGCATTTGTACTTTGGATATACTCATCCACACATTGCGAGACTGCAAAGTGCCTGAATCGTGGAACGAAACTGAAGCTGGTCTCATACAAAATAGTCAAGCAGTTCAGTTGAGAGCGTTTTCGACGGGATTGCACAAAGTAGATACAGTCGTCAACTATAAAATGAATTTGTAAATTGTTTTAAATTTTAATTTTTATTATAATTACGTTCCGCACTTTCATATTTAATTTCGTTCAAGATATAAGTGTAGATACAAGTGCCGCTGGGCAATATTATTTCAACTCAACAAATTAGTTTGTGATAGAGCCTGCAGACAGCAAGTCGAAGCATTAAATTCTAATTTAATTTTTAACTAGATGGCGGATGCTGAAGCGCTTCCTCAGGCCGTGGAATTTTAACTGTGAGTATTATTGATATATTGCACTTTCCTTTGACACATGGATATACTCCGACTTTTGTAGCGACTTGCACTGTAGAACTTTTTCGTTATTGATATTTTTTTCATAGATTTACATAGTTTCAATTTAAAGCTATACTTGCACATATATATGTCTGATTTCATGGCATACTTACCTACACATGTATATTGGAACCCTAACCTTTTGAATTTTTTTGATTTAATGCTCTATATATAACTAGCTATAGTTAATTTGTTGAATACTACACATTACCGAAAGTACCGAACGGAAAATTAGATCAAAAGCAATTTTTCTAGTTAGATTTAAGTGTATAGTTTTGAACTGGACGATATGCATATACATAGTAGGCCTGAAGTATGAGTGAAATAACAATCTTCAATCATTAAATTATTGCAAAGTAAAGTTTTCGAAGGAAATTATTTAGAGATTAAGTGTAAAATAATATTGTTTTGTAAAGTACATACAGAGTTAAGGGATCAAATAAGAAATCGAATAGTTACTTACAGTCTAGGGAATTGTTGGTAAATCCAATTAAGTATATATACAGTTGAATAGCATTATGCAGTGTATAAAATTATTTATCAAATTCAATCAAATACCAATAAGTTAAATTATTGGCTTAAAATTTAAAAGGAAATTTTACATACCATTTTGTGAGAAGTGTATATAGTTTGGATAGTATATGCAATAGCTTACGGAATTACCTGTAAAATTCTGTCATGGTAGCAAATAGCATAGATTCAATGTAGGGCAGGACTGAAATTGTATTTAGGAATTTTCTTTGATAATCTTTTATTCCTGAATAATAAGAAATTTTTTTAACGTAATGGTGAGATAATTTTTCTTTCATTCCTTCACTATCCCGGAGCCCCCTCACGTAGGATGCAGGTCGTCTAGGCTCGCCTAGTCTCTCTCTCTCTCTCTGCAGGTCAATTAGTGACACTGTAAACTAACTGCCCTCAGTGTCAAATGGGTGGTTGGGGCATGCAGTATGGCCGAAACATCTGCGCCTTCGAGGATGGTATACAGGTAGGTGACGTAAGGGTCCCTTCAGGACCGAATGTGTGCCGGCTTTTGTGTTGATAGGCACGATTTTTTTTTTGATTATGGCTGACGGCAGCGGCAGGTTTTTCGTGGAACCCCCCACACTCTCCGCCAATGAGTCGAGGCGAGCTAGCGTGCCGCCCTGCAGTGAACACTGTCCGTCGAGTGATCTGTCAGCTCATGCTGGCAGTCTGGACTTTACGTCCGATGTCAATCACTCAACTATACTTCCATAACATGATCTCACAGCTCGCGATAGACGACTGAAATTGTGCATGCAGCGATGGACAAATCAATCGCAATTGTATCGCTGTGATCTATCGCGTTGGTGTGAGCGTTTCCATTCAAAACTATGTGTAGCGATCTATCGCTGTCGCTTCATTGTCGCAATCGCTATCGTGGCGGTGTGAATCGTCCTTAATAATTTATAATTTTTCGCAAAAAAATATTGCAGCACCGAACGATGTGATGTGATTTCTTGTAAATGATACTTCATCGTTAAATCACGAAATTTCTAACCCCCTCGTGGGAAGGAAATATGGGTGAGCTATTTTGGTATTCCCTAGAAACTGTGAAAGTTTGATCCAAAACGGAGATGATCGGGTTTTGTGTGGAATGACTAATAAAAATATGAGGATATCAATCATGGAAACCCAAGTCGGTAGAATTCTAGTTATATTAAAGTATGTACGAACTAAAAACTACTAGATGGAAACCAATGAAACTGAGTGCTTTATCTGTTAGGCACCTGCTCCAACCCATCTCTTCGTTTCCGCCTTTTTATTAGAATTGTATAGCTATTATAAAGTTTACATGTAGGTAACGCTATAACTCATGATAATTCTTTCCCTTTGCTCGATATTTATCATGAGCAACAAAATAAAGCAAGCCCTTATCTAAGTAC
The DNA here is from genome assembly GCA_963930735.1 of Dioctria linearis. NCBI lineage: Eukaryota > Metazoa > Arthropoda > Insecta > Diptera > Asilidae > Dioctria > Dioctria linearis. Next base: position 185,590,969 of record OZ005742.1, on the reverse strand, counting down.
CTATTGATTAACTCTGGAGACTAATAGACGAAATAACTTGTACACTTGTGCAGAGCTTTCTAGGTGGTGTGACATCGCTAGCTAGTATAAAAAGGCGAAGCTGAAGACATAGATTAGGATAGGGTCCAAATATTCAAGGTAACAAATTAAGGAACTATCGCGGTTTTGGTATAATGTTATGGTCATAGCGTAGTGTATATAGCAATATGCTACACTGAGCTAAATACATGTCTAAGCGGCCCGTAGCAGCATGAGGTGGGCGCGAACTGTCTTCTGTATGGATGGAGATCGAAACGCGCCGAACGCACCCAAATCGAGAGTCGAAAGGTGATGGTCGAAAAAAGAATAGAAAAAGAAGAAGAAGAGGTTAGACATTTTGTCATGTATCTTAGTGAGCTCCGGATTCGATCAATTATTTTTATACTTCCGAGTGGTTTCATTTACGATAAGTATTCTTTTCATAAAAGTTAAATAAAACTTGATCGAGCACAGTGTCCTTACGGATGAAATATCGGGGATCAACTGAATATATTCAGATTAATCTCATCAGTGATTTCAGCATCTGCAAGTGCCTTTCAGCGTGCAATATGGCTGTTACGGGCGCTGCATATTAGCGCATCCGCACTATTATTCAGATTCGTCAAAATTTATGAAGTAAAGGTTTTAACGTGTAAACAAAATTGAAAAGGAAAAAAATTAGAAATCATTATCACCTATAAAGATTAAAAGAGTGGGCTGCACGAACTCAAACGGATACCGCTGGAATGCATTCGGACGGCAACATCTAGCTGGCGTTCCACTGAAGGTAAAAGAAGGCTCTCAGAATAATAACTGGGAACAAAGCATCTGGACGTATTGCGGTAGAGACTTTCGTTAGCCATTACAATTGTTCACAGGTGCTCCTCCATATTTTAAAGAAGGCCCCTACAAATGGCGGCAGCTTTTCACCGTTAAGCACTGATTTGAAGATTTTGCATTATAAATAGTCTTTAAGCATTTCAAGGAAAAGTTATGGAATTTCACAAGTCATTGTGTACGCCACATATATGTTCACAATAATAGCTGATGATATTTTTAAGTCACAGTTTGAAGGTTCACAAAGAAAGAGATCTTAGTAATTCCCATGATAAGGTCATGAATTTCTTAGGTCATAGATTTAGTTCATAGATATAAATATATACATACACACATACTTACCGTGTTAAGGTCATGGATCTTTTTGATCATAGATTTGGAGCATGAATATATATACGCATATATATAGTGATGGATGATGACATTTTGCAGGTCTATTAGGGACACTGAAAAAAAACCTGCCCTCAGTGTCGTTGGGAGGATGAGGCGTACAGCAGAAGGGATTTCATCTGCGCCTTCAATAAGGTAAGGGTAAGTGGCGTAAAGGCCCCTTCAAGGCTGGAGTGTCAGGATGTCAGGCACGATGATTTTTTGATTATGGCAGGTGGCAGCGGCAGGATTTTGGTTAACCTCCCTATAACTCTCCCGCAATAGCCGAGGTGCTAGCGTGCCACCCTGCAGTCAACGCTGTCCACCGGGTGATCTGTCAGCCCATGCTGATAGCTGGGACCTCACGTCCAACATAAATCACTCAACATGTACCATAACAAATGGCGCCCAACGCGGGGCCACCTCAGTTAGATTTCGGTGGTCTAATTGTGAGTTTTGCTGGAGACTGAGACTTGTTGTGAGATGGTCATTGAGCAGTTTGCTAATTGATTGACCTCAAGCCTTACATCCAGTAGAGGTTACTTGCGGGCCTGAGTCTGACTGGTTTTGGTTATCTGAATTGAGTTAAGTAAAGTAAAATTTCGAGATTTTGGTAAAGTTTTCGCGACTTTTTGAATTATGATTAAAGTAAAGTTTTTCGATTGTGATTTAGATTTTTTTTTTTGGATGGTGATTCTAGTAACGTAAAGTTTTGGTATTGTTTTTCTGAAGTTCGACTTTAGGTTTGACTCTGGTCAAGCGTCAAGTCTGAACAGTTGTCGAGTTATTGATTTTTTGAAGTTTTTGAATCGATCTTTCCCGCTGGCCTTCTGCTATGGCAATAGTAGGTGGCCTCAGAAATTTTTTTATTGCGTTCTCACGGAGGCATGTCTCTGTTGGCCAACTGGCTGGACAGAGTCGTGAATCTGTGAGACGACTTTTTGGCTTGTAGCTAACCAGTTGACCAGATTCATGACTCTGCCCAGCTGGAGGGTTAGCTGGATATGACAATCAGGTGAAGAGGAAGGAAAGAGTTCTTGGAGGATGGAAGTGATGCTGGTGACCTTCAGTAAACAGGAGTTGGCATACTGCTAACTGCCTGGCTGAAGAATCTCTAATATCATTTTCAGTCTCTATCTTCACCAATCCGACTCTTCCCAGATTTCTGTGAGGACTCAAGATTTTTTTCATGCACACACTCACACTACTTGTCCTTACCGCATAGTTCTGATCGGATTGGAGAGAGAGTGGACCTGAAACATTTTTTGTTGGGATTAGCTCTTGGAGAGAGGGAGGAGATTTTGTGTGATATTTTTTTTTGATTTCGTTTTTCCGAAAAGTTTGAGTTTAGCTCATAAATTTCTTTTTAAATTTGCATTTCGTTTTTCCGAAAAGTTTGAGTTTAGCTCATAATTTTTTTTTGAATTTGTACCTTGTTTTTCGAAAGGTTTGAGTTTAGCTCATAAATTTTTTTTTGTAAGTACCAAATCCTTCGTAGTTTATAGTATAATTTTGATACGGCGAATTACATTTAATTTAGTTTGGAAGATCTTGTTTCTGCTACAAGCACCAGTACAGTACTCCATCTGCCAAGACGGAGACTGGTCCGCCAGGCGAAAGCCTGTGACTACTATCTGTGGGTCATGGCTTTCACAAAGCATGCTTGCGAGCATGGATAGGGGAGCAGCAAGACTTCATTGCGTATACCGGTGCGATCCCAAGGAAGTACCACAGTCGTCAGGCGAAGGAAGCTTTTACGCAACAGTCCTTAATCTTGAAGTACCTCAGCCAACAATATTACCATCAGGTCGCGAGTCTCTGTCTCCTGGGCTACGCTCAGTCCCTCAATCGCATAACAGCTCGAGAAGAAATAGTCTATCACCTGTACCTTCGGGATAGACACCGACCTAATTATATCTAGTCTTCAAACTCAGTTCCAGATTTTGGTACATGCAGAGATTACCCAAAGCATGAGCGCTCTGCGTAACGAGATCAGCGACGTCAGATAGCGAGTCTCTGCTGTGATTCATAAGGCGGATGTTTCTCGTCCACCACCACCCTTTGGGGAGCGTGTTCAAACGCCCAGTTTTTTTTTTTGGGAAATCAGAGAAACCCGCGCAATCGACACTCGTTCTCAGCTGGGCAACACAGACCTTCATTTCCACCGGCTGCACCATTCGTTCCTCAGACACATCCAGCTCCAAGGCAACAAACTCAAAACAATTCTTGCACACACGATCAGGCAGTCCTATCCGATGATGGAACCTGTTGTATAATGGCAATAACTCCGAGCTATCAGTAGATGAGTTTATCTTTCGAGTCGAAGCACTCTTTTACTCCGCTCAGGAAGGAGATTTTGAACTCCTCGTAAGGAACATGCTCACGTTATTGACAGGACCAGCGAAGGATTAGTACTGGTCTGTATTAAGGCATATCGCTTTCCAACTTGGGAATTTGTCAAGACTTGATTGTCTGTTGAATGGCGAGTGCCCAAGGATGACTTGAAAATCCAAGTGCAGCTGATGTCAAGAAAGCAAAAGTCCGGAGAATCATTCTCTATGTACCATCATCACCTAGTACTGCTGCGAAACCAATTGCAGAACTCCATGCCAGACCAAGAATTCTTGGAAATCGTCAAGATCAATCTGCTACCTGAGATTCAGGGGATGATCTGTCTGCACCCTACTAATAACATCAGTCAATTAAGATCACTCGTCCCCCAAATCCAAGCTACGCGATTGCGCATTACGACTGCTAGTGGCTTGAACCCGTATCGACATCAGCAAGTGAGTGAAATTGAGGAAGCAGCAGATTTCTGCCTTGACGTGCCCATGTTACCCAGATGTGACAATAGCTTCCAAGACTTATCAGCTATTATAAACAGACTCGCGGCGATTTGCTGGAATTGTGATCAGCAAGGCCACTACTATCAAGACTGTTTACAGGAGAGACAACAAGTGCTCTGCTATGGATGCGGACGAAAAAATGTCTTTAAGCCAAATTGTAGGCACTGTTTGGCGAAAAACGAGAGACGGGTCGGGAATCCCACCACCTTTTCTCGACCAGTTTCGACGTTTCGAACTACAACAGCTCCAACGAATCCAGTTCAATCAATGAACAGGGAGTACGGTCCGCTCAATCAGCAGACAAAACTAACCAATGATTGGACTGTCCGTTAATATCGCTCAGTGGCTACTCTGGTGATATCATCATCCATCTGACAGTCACACGGATTTAAAAATCCTTTAGTAAAAGCAGAAAACCTGATAAACTTCTCTGCAGATCTCCAAGCTCCCGTTTCCACTGTAGGGAGCCCACGACACTACTATACACGTCTTTGGAAGAGTCCTTAATTTTCGACGTACCTATAAAACCGACAGTACTCTTTGCTGGCAATGTTACTGAGCAGCAGATTCGGCCTCCTGTCGTTTCTGTATTAAAACAGTCACCAAGCCCTGTTATGACGAGTGGGCATGAGCCTGCTTTTATACCCGCTGACGCCTTATCATGCGCGTTAGAAAAACTACAATGCAGCACGAGACCGTATCTTCTCCTCAGTAGGTGAGCTAGCTGAAATTATATATCCTGACCTGGATTTTATACCAAGAAAGAAACGATCAACCGTTCGTTGGCGGGAATACTGTCGACGAATGAAACAGGAGAGGAAGAAACTGGCACACATTTCCGTGTCGATGCCAGAAAACATTCGACCATATGCCGAAGTAAGACTACTCGGGCGAACTGAGGCTGGATTACTTAATAGTGGTGCCACTGTCAGTATTCTAGGCCAGAGAGCTCTAGAAAAGCTTGCAGAAGCAGACGTCGAATGGAAGAGGTATCGGACACAGGTACAAGTAGCTAATGGTGCCATGACGACTGTGCATGGTCATGTGAACTTGGACATCACTATGCGTGATAAAACACAAAACATGAGTTTTTACGTAGTTCCTGGGCTGACACAGGCACTATATCTGGGAATGGACTTCTGGCGTCTATTTGGGTTGGCTCCAGATGTCCTTGGTATGGTTGCAGAAGTGACACCAAGTCCAACAGCTACCCCTGACAGCGACTGCCATGTTCTTCCTGTTCTAGAGCACCAACGTCTAGAAGCTACGAAACAGCTTTTCCCTTCCTTCGCCTCATTGGGCTTAAGGAAAACATCTCTTGTCAGTCACAGCATTGAACCGAATGGCGCGACTCCGATAAAACAACGCTTTTACCCGATATCACCGGCAGTACAGAGTTTGATGGATGCCGAATTGCGACGAATGTTATAGTTGGATGTGATAGAAGAGAGAGCCAGAGTCCTTGGAGCTCTCCAGTTGTACTAGTGCGGAAGCCTGGGAAGGTTCGGCTTTGTTTTGACGCCAGGAAGGTCTGCTCCGTTACTAAGAAGGACGCCTATCCGCTGCCGCAGATAGATGCACTCCTGAGTTGACTTCCTCCGGCAAACTACATCACAAGCCTGGACCTCAAAGACACTTTCTGGCAGATCCCACTAGACACTGAGTCCAGAGAGAAGAATGTGTTTACAGTACCTGGTCATCCTCTCTATCAGCACACCGTGATGTCATTCGGCCTTTGCAATGCCCCACAAACTATGTGCCGCCTCATTGATAAGGTCATTCCTTTCGATCTTCGTGAGAATATTCTCGTCTACTTGGACGATTTATTGATTCTGTCATCGCACTTTGACTCTCATGTCACATTGCTAGCCCGTGTAGCGGATTATGTGAGGAAAGCTGGGCTCACTATCAACGTTGAGATGAGTAAGTTTTGCATTAAGGAGACTGAATACTTGGGTTTTATTGTCGGGAAAGGAGGAATCAGGACTGACCCAGATAAGATCTCAGCCATAGCTGATTATCCGTCACCTAAAACTGTTCGGCAAACCCGACGCCTACTAGGTATGGCGGGATGGTATAGACGGTTCATCCCGAACTATGCAGATCTAACTGCCTCCATAACTGACAATTTGAAGAATCCTAGTCAGTTCCAATGGACACCTGAAGCCCAGACGTCTCTGGCAATACTAAAGCAAAAACTTACCCCTGCTCCGTTGTTAGTGAGTCCAGATTTCACCAAGCCGTTCATTATACAGTGCGATGCGAGCCAACTCGGTATTGGTGGAATGCTGCTTCAAGTAGATGATGATGGCCACGAGAAGCCAATAGCCTACGTCTCGAAAAAGTTGAACTCAGCACAACGAAATTATACAGTCACAGAGCAGGAGTGCTTAGCTGCAATTTTACAGAAGTTCCGGCCCTTCATAGAACTCATGCCGTTTAAGATAGTGACTGATCATGCGGGCTGGAAATGGCTGATGTCTCAAAAGGACCTCAGCGGTAGACTTGCTCGGTGGAGTTTGAAGCTTCAGAGTGTCGACTTCACCAACGAGCACCGAAAAGGAAGCCTGAATGTCGTTCGTGATGCCTTGTCACGAATTCATTGTGACAGTTTGTCAACACCTGAAGATCCTGGCCTGGAAGTTGGGCTTAGTTCGGCATATTTCAACTCGTTGGAATATGAGGAACTGAGGCATAAGGTTAAAACAGCTTCTGGCAGACTACCAGTTTTTTGCGTCAGGGATGACTTCGTCTATATCCGGACTGCTCCGAGAACAGGCGATCCGATTCAGGAAGAAGAAGCTTGGAAGCTTTGGATTCCGCGAGGGCTTGTCTCCGAGGTCATTGCAAGAGTGCATGATGCGCCACTAGCTTCTCACGGAGGTATAGGGAAAACACTGGAACACCTAAGAAGATACCTGTACTGGCCACGAATGACAGTTGACAAGTATGGCGTAAAGCACTTGCGAACAGTCTATTCAATGCAAACCAATGCGTCAGAACGAGTGAACCGGTCCTTATTGTTGGGGATTAGAGCCAACATCCAGAAGGAGCACACTAAATGGGATGAGAAGCTGAGCCATACCGCTAGCTGCCTCAGAAGCGCTATACACCAAGCTACTGGCTTCTCACCTTTCAAAGTACTATTTGGTCAACAAATGATTGACCATGCGAGTTCTTATTCCATCCTTAGGAGCTTAGGAAAACTGAGTGAACCCCTAAGAGTAGATGCTGAAGACAAGCTAAGATTGATCCGTGCGAGAGCGCAGGAAAATTTGAGCAATGCGTTCGAACAGGGTTCAAGAGCTTATTATCTTAGAGCGAAGCCTGTTAATTTTAGAATTGGTCAAGAGGTATTCAGACGAAACAGATTAGCGCGAAATTAGGACATAAATTTTTGAAGTGTCGCATTAAAGCAAAGAAAGGAAACTCCCTTTATGAGCTTGAGGATCTGCAGGGGAGGTCAATAGGCATTTACCGTGCCAAGGATATGAAACCCTGATTGTTGTGACGGACTAAAAGACTTGCTATACTTACTTGACGTTCATTTTCCTGGTAGCCCTAAGAAGGCATCCAGCCAGCTTAACTGGTAAACTATAGGATATCGCGAAGCCCTCCCATTTCCCCGTCAATGGTGGGTGATATGCATGTTGGAATCCAACCTTGTCTGCGGTCCCTCTAAATGCACGAAAGAAAATCTGCCATTGCACTCCCTCGACGATGCCTTGGGGGCACACCCTTGAACAAACTTCGATCGGAGGGCAGATTGTGACGTCAGTGCTGAGGGAGCTTTACGATCAGTTGGTTAGGTTACTGACCGCGGAGTCCCTCAGCATCTCGGTGAAGGTAGGCAGAGGGGAACTGACTGGCTGGATTTTTTGGGCTACCAACCCGTCAGTGCACCTCTGGTTCCCGACACGCAGAATGACGTCGAGGTCTGGTCAAAGACTAGCAGGATTTCAGGGATGTGCCTTCGATTCGTCATCTGTCAAGTACTGTCTTGGACACTCAGTAGCAACCGTCTGGCTTCAGTAAGGAGAAAACCTTTCATGGGTCGTGGTTCGAGCCACAGATTGGCCGCCCGCATCGATGAGGCCTATGTTTAAGACCGGCTAGCTCAGCCGACCATTTTTCAGCGTTGTCTGAACCACGGTTGGTCTATTCCACTCTGCCCTGTTATGGTCGTAGCGTAGTGTATATAGCAATATGCTATGAGGTGGGCGTGAACTGTTTTCTGTATGGATGGAGATCGAAACGCGCCGAACGCACCCAAAGCGAGAGTTGAAAGGGGACGGTCGAAAAAAGAAAAGAAAAAGGAGAAGAAGAGGTTAGGCATTTTGTCATGTATCTTAGTGAGCTCCGGATTTGATCAATTATATTAATACTTCCGAGTAAAATTTGCTCGAGACAGTGTCATTACGGATGAAATATCGGGGATCGACTGAATATATTCAGATTTATCTCATCAGTGATTTCAGCATCTGCAAGTGCTTTTTCAGCGTGCAATATGGCTGTTGCGGGCGCTGCATATTAGCGCATCCGCACTATTATTCAAATTCGTCAACATTTTGGAAGTAAAGGCCCCTTCAGGGCTGGAGTGTGTGCTACGGTTTTTATATGTCAAGCACGATGATTTTTTGATTATGGCAGGTGGCACCGGCAGGATTTTGGTTAACCCCCCTATAACTCTCCCGCAATAGCCGAGGTGCTAACGTGCCGCCCTGCAGTCAACGCTGTCCACCGAGTGAAAACATCTTTATCCCTAGAACTAATAAAAAATTGAAATCTTTTATATTTCTTTAAGTGATAACCTTTACATACCTTTTTTAAATATAGCCTCCTGGAAACAATGCCTTTCAAATGCTTTCTTGCCAGAGGCTTCTTTTCTTTCCCTAGCAAATGGCGAAGCCTTGGATCTGGAAACAGGGCAGAAATCATAGTGTCATCCCCCAGTCATGTAGGTTCGCTACGCTCTAAATATTGCAGTATCCAGTTTGATATGGCACTGCCAACAACTCGCAAGTCTACCTTGAGTTCGAGCCATAATTGATAAAAGTCTCCAAGGAGGAGATGCTCCTGTTGGAGCTTTAATGTTGCTGAATTTAAGGGGCCTAATGCTGCAACAAGGTACTCTATCTCCTCCCACCCGAAAGGGTTAAACTACCCTCAAGATGTTCAGTGCAAAAATCTTTCAAAGCAAGAATTCTTTCCAGCATGGTGAATGTAGAGTTCCAGCGTGTCACAACATCTAATTGTGGCTTTCTTAAATTGGATATAGATATGCTGTATCTAAGTGTAGCAAAATTACAACTAATTGCATTAAAACTACTGAATATTTGAAGCTACTGTAGCGTATACCCCCTTACGCTACTTTTGTTTGGCTTCTCTACGTCTGTAGAGAAAACCCCATGATTTCCCAGAGTATATAATTTAATAAAATTTAGCTATTTCCGAGAAGTAGCCCTATGCTACTTCTCCCGATGAAAAAATTCTTGAAAAGTTAAAATTTATTTATTTTCAAGAAGTAGCCCTATGCTACTTCTTCATATTAGAAAATTCCTGAAAAGATAAAATTTATATATTTTCAAGAAGTAGCCCTATGCTACTTCTCCATAGTACAAAAAATTCCTGGAAAAATAAAAGATAAAATCTATATATTTACAAGAAGTAGCCCTATGCTACTTCTTCATATTAAAAAAATTCCTGAAAAAAAACATATCTATACATACCCGCATACAAGTCCAGGTCTAAAATAAACAACAACAACAGCAGAATATTTTCAGTCGAAAAATTCTAAAATGTGCAAAATGAACACAAAATACAATTTTTCGTTTAAAACTTACCGCTAGTCAACCACATCAAAGCGACGAAAACGGCAATTCGCCTAGCTGTAACAGATCGCGTGTTGCCATCATGCAATGTGTTGCAGCAGGCTTGAAAAAAGAACGAAAAAATTCTGAGAAGAAAAAGGTGCTCGCTTGCCGGTGGCTAAGTGAAGAACGATGGAATGTAGGGAGACTGCTGGTAGTCGAGAAGTTGTTTTTGGCTTTGAACGAAAACGGTCGCAGAAAAATTGAGTCGTGATTCCTCTTTATTTAAAATCAGTCTTTAGATTTTTTTTTTGCTTTTGTGAACTTAAAGAAAAATTTTAGTTTATTCATTCTGGTCGTGAATTTTATTAATTGGATTACTTACCTGTGCGACAGTGCTTTTCCTATATAGATCTTTCTAATAGTGAACTGAAAGAAAAAATTTGTTATTAATGTTACACATTCATAAATTGTGTTAATTAGACTACTTACCTGTGCGACCGTGATTTTCCTAAAGATCTTTCTAATAATCTTTCTAATAGTGATCTGAAAGAAAAAATTTGTTATTAATGTTGCGCAGTCGTAAATTGTATTAATTAGATTATTTACCTGTGTGCCAGTGATTTTTTCATATAGATCTTCCTAACAGTGAACTGGAAGAAAATGTTGTTGTTAATGTTGCGTATTCAAGAAATTTTATTAATTGGATTACTTACCTGTGCGTCAGTGATTTTCCTAAACTGAACTGAAAGTTTTAGTATTTGAGATATTTATCTGTGTGCCAGTGATTTTTCACATAGATCTTTCTAACAGTGAACTGAAAGAAAATGTTGGTATTAATGTTGCGCATTCATAAATTTTATTAATTGGAATACTTACCTGTGCGACAGTGATTTTTTTTATTCATGAATGTTATTGATTGGATTACCTACCTGTGCGACCGTGATTTTCCTAAAGATCTTTCTAATAGTGAACTGAAAGAAAATTTTAGTATTAATGTTGCACATTCATAAATGATATTAATTAGATTATTTACCTGTATGCCAGTGATTTCTCATATAGATCTTTCTAATAGTGGACTGAAAGAAGAAATTTGTTATTAATATTGCGCATTCATAGATTGCGTTAATTAGAATATTTACCTGTGCAACAGTGATTTTTCCTAAAGATCTTTCTCATAGTGAACTGAAAGAAAAAATTTGTTATTAATGTTGCACATTCATAAATTGTGTTAATTAGAATACTTACCTGTGCGACCGTGATTTTCCTAAAGATCTTTCTAATAGTGAACTGAAAGAAAATTTTAGTATTAATGTTGCATATTCATAAATGATATTAATTAGATTATTTACCTGTGTGCCAGTGATTTTTCGCATAGATCTTTCTAATAGTGAACTGAAAGAAAATGTTGTTATTAAGGTTGCGCATTCAAGAAAAATTTATTCATTGAATTATTTACCTGTGTGCCTGTGATTTTCATTTAGATTTTTTTCACATGGATCTTTCTAATAGTGAACTGAAAGAAAAATGTTGTTATTAAGGTTGCGCATTCAAGAAATTTTATTAATTGAATTATTTACCTGTGCGGCAGTGATTTTCATTTAGATTTTGTTCATATAGATCTTTCTAATAGCGAACTGAAAGAAAATTTTAGAATTAATGCTGCGCATTCATAAATTGTATTAATTAAAATATTTACCTGTGACAGTGATTTTTTTTGTAGATCTTCCTATTAGTGAACTGAAAAGAAAGATTTGATTGATTCATTCTGTGCAGTCGTAATTTGTATTAATTAGAATATTTACCTGCGACAGTAATTTTCATGTAGATCTTTCGATTGGTGAACTGAAAAGGAAATTTTGCTTTGTTAATGCTGTGCACTCATAATGTGTGTTAAATGGAATATTTACCTGTGCGACAGTGATTTTCCTAAAGATCCTTCTACTGGTGAACTGAAAGAAAATTCTAGTATTAATGCTGTGCACATATAATTTGCATTATTTGAAATATTTACATGTTCGACGGTGAGTTTTATACACCATAGTAGTGGCGAACCTGAGAGAAAATTTGGGGAAAAGTTTCCTTGAACGTAACAAAGATCATTTTGAAAAATTTTTCTGCGTGACGGCAAGTTGGATTTATACCAGCGAGGAAGTATCCCTCTGGCAGAAGTTACGGCAATACATTTCGCTCTTACATATCCGCAGGAGCAGGAAAGCGAGGAGGTGAACTCAGACTTCAACATAGTCCTGAAGCAGCTAGCAGATTGTTGGAAAACCAGTGTCCAACCCTTTTGGTAAAGGAGCAAACCCTGAATATGAGTAAATCAGGTGTTATGTAAGTCCATAGCGGACCACAAGGTTAGTTCAAATTTTCTCTAAGTATTATTATTTGCTTTGTGTTCTTTTGTTCCTAATTTTACAGTGTTAAAATCATTTAGTGGTACATCTAAGGTTAGGCGTCGATCACAGGGTTCGATAAGTCACATAATAGGAAAGCGCTTATTAGGGCTAGTCGTAAGGATTCAGATCTAGACTAATATTAACCGGAGACTTTGGTTTCCTTTATATATATATATACCATGTTAGTCTTTTTGTGATCGGGTTTCCTCAATCGTAAGTGATTCATATGCTTGAACATCCTCAATAAATAAATTACTTTGATTTGGACTTGATGAAATTTTGAGTTCCTTGATACGCCTTCCTCCTTCTTTTGGGTGATTTCGTTTGGTCACCCATGGCCGACCTTTTCCAAGTTGCTTTCTTCTTTTGTTTACAGGTTGGTAACAGATTCAGCGCGATGGAGTGAGTAGTTCCATAAAGGGGATGGTCGCGGACAGGAGGGAGGTCGTTTCCACACACACACGGCAATAGATGTAAAACACGTACAGATGGGGCTGAGCATTTCGAGACGGCTTTGGAGGCTTAGCCAGGGTGGATGGGGGCGATTGGGCCCAACATTACCCAAAGTTGGGGTCTCAACAACATCAGAGACCCCTCTCAGCTCTCTCACTCTCTCTCAATCGTCCATTTGCCAGCATTGTAAGCTCTCCGGGTGAATTAGCACTTGTTCGGCGTTGCTGAGGTCTTCTATTCTCCTTCTTTTTGCAGCATATAAATAAAATAAATTTTCTTCTTTTTAGGCTTTCAGGTTCCACCATGAGAAGGAAGCCTGCATTAGATCTTTTTTTTCTGTCCGTCCGTCTGTCTGATCAGTTATGTTGACGATTTTGCACAGCTTAACAAGCATCAAGGGATGTGGGTGGCAAGAGCCACCCTAAGCCGGCTGATCGCTAGCGGCATATTTGCTGTGCAGCCACCCACGCTAATCCCGCGATGATTTTGTAACAAAGAGGTGTCGGATGCAGTATGTATCTATATTCAGGTACAAGTGAATGTAGGTAGATCTGTCGGCTGACAAGCTCTTCGTTACACTACCTGAAGGATGGTGTTCTCAAGGCTTTAACTATTTGACTAGCATAACTTATGTTGTCTTTGTAACTTTCCGCTAAAAAGCCTTTTATTGCTAGCTGCAATATTGTGAGTGATAAATTCGCTTTCACTTTCTTCTCCAATATCTTCACTATCTTCAGCATTTGGATATGCTGTTGATAAAAGTTCAACTGCTGTTATCATATTGCGTCCATTATCCGTTGTTTTTTAGTATATTTGAGCCGTTGTCATGTCGAATTGCTCTAATATTTTCTCAATCTCCAATTTTAAATTTTCTGCTGTGTGGCGTCTTTTTAGTTCTATTATGGCCAAAGTTTGCACGAAATTTTTTTTGTCAGCAATATATTGAATATTGACTCATAAAACGGATCTGTCATGGCGGGTGCAGTATCAACTTTTAAACAGACTATTCGACCTTTTACACATTTTTTTATATTTTTCTTTGTAGATTCAATTTGATAAGTGACGAGGTCCATAATATTTTTGATGGAAGGTACGTTAACTCCTTTGTAAATTTGTCCTGTGAGGACTTTAAATTCGTGCGAATCGAGAATAGAAAACATCAACGATTCCTTTGTCACCAAACTCACACAAGCATTCTTTACTTCTTCCGCCGATAGTTCCACACGGAAACTAAGCTTCTTATCATTCTGTTCTTCATGTGCAGTCATTTGCTGGTACTCATTGTACAAACCATTATGATTGACATTGATGTGCCTTTTCAAATTGCACGCATAGCTACCTTTAAAGTGCTTGCCACAATTTTTGCACACACTTTCTTCTTTCTCACCATCGTATTCGAAAAGTCTCTTATAAAAATATTCCTTTTTCGGCCCATTTTTCTAAGTTAGTGAAATAAATCCAATTGGCGATTGATTACCAACTCGTAAATTCGTATTCGTTAGTCCTTAAACACAACCAAAAATCTCACAATCCGTCAGTAACTCGTAATCCGTTCAAAAATATCCAAATTGTCAACAAACTCAACTAATTAATTCCACAAATTCAATTTTATTTATAACCCACTCAGTTAAACGCAATCAGAAAGACTACAGAAATAAATAGTTTTATTATTATTAGGAACAGAAAACAGTTACAGCAACCATGTAATTAAGCTAATTCTCGTAACTTCTGCAATATCTAAATCTATTGTTATTCATCTGCCCGAACATAATGATTCATATTTTTACGTATTATGAGAATATTATCAATGAATTGACAAACAATACTGTAATTACAATAGAAGTCTAAAGCGAAGCAATGCTAAATACGAAAATTGGCTATAGCACCATTTATTTTCAATATTTCTGATCTGAATGCTGTAGTTAAATTAAAGAAGCTGGATATAGTCGAGTAAATTTGAGTTGAGTTCAAATTAAGAATTTCGCATTTTCATAACTATTCATTGTTTCATTAAAGTGGCTTACGGAACAGTCTAATTTCTGCTTTTAATTAGCTTAACTTGCGATATTTAAAATTTAGCAGAAATTTATTTATTTGCTATCTTTGCTGCGGTACAAGAACACGAAGAATTTATGGAAACGTTCCTATTGAAATACGGAGGTATCAGTCTCTATGGCTTGCAGGAGATTTTCAGCAGCGCCTGCAAAATATGGAATTTTTAAAGAAGTTGTTAGCCAACAAAATTAAAGAACATATGTCATTTGGACTCCAAAATGAAATAATTAACAACTATTCTACATGTGAAGAATTAATTAGAAAGTGTACACATTTAATAGGAGTTTTAGAGTGTTATAAGGATTACGAAATAGATAAGGAAGACGAGATGGTGTAATTAAGAAGGTAAGCAATTTAGTTAGTTTTGAAAAATTACTGGAAGAAAAAGTGTAATTGTTTTTTTTTTATAGAGAATACTATTTATCATTAAATGAAGAAGAGGGGGAACGAGAAGAAGGAGGACCAAATTGTTCATGCAGCTAATTTTAAATGCTAAAACTGAAATAAGACTGGATAAAATAAAGCATAAACTGTAATAAATTATGGTACTTTGTTTTCATTGCGCTTTTTGGCTTTTATATATGTAAGCTGGTTTTTCTCTCAATAGTACTTGTTGTGAAATTTGATATATGGTCACGATGCGAACAAAACAAATGACCGTTCCTTACAAAATTTTATTAAGCTTCGAAAGCAAGTGTGAGTGAAATGATTTGAAAGAAAGAACGTTTGTTTTGTGAAAGAAGTTACAATTGGTCTACGCGCAAACATATGTAATGAAAATTATCAGTGCATTTTACTACTCAAAAAGTACCAAAAACCTAATTGGACTTGGAATACTGTCCTGGGTTTTATTTTTTATTGAAAAATTAATCTCAACTGGATTTGATTTCAAATTCCAAACTATAAAAATTGGATGTGAGGTTTGTTTTTGATATAAATCACCACAATCAGCATGACACGGCATGCCGCCAACTATATTACGTTCTATCTGAATTGCTAGATGATTCCTTCAAACTATAATGCCCGGTACAGCATAAAGTTGTGTTCTTGCATTTAAAAATAACCAACAAGTTCAATTTGGTCTGTAATCGTATATGCTATGTACGTACTTCCGTCACGTTGCCGCAACCAGAATTTTAATATCCTAGATATACTATAGAGCAAAGTAAGATTGAGGAAAACGGACTACACAAACGACGCTAAACACAGGTGAACAGGTGAAATCCTACAGGGTACACAAAGTTTGTCATTCCGTTTTAGAGTAAAGTGGATTGGACGCAAACGCACACGGTTATTTTGATTTTTGCATGTCTCTCTGATTGTACGTCTGTCTGCCGATAACTCGAGAACACTGTCCCTTATAGTTACCTGTAATTTCGTACACGACATTTAAAAAATTGTACATTTAATTTCGTTTGCCACTATATTTTTGAACACTGCCTGAAAAAGAGTAGACTTAGTGGCCTGAAATTTTGTACACCGCGTTTTCATAAAAATAGTAAATACTTTTTGAAAAATATTCTACACCTGGCAACCTTTTCTTGGTGTGTCCATACAAAAATTTTGTTTTTTTACGTGTACTGTTTGAATGAGAAGGATCAGTCCTAGACGTTTCTATTGTACGGAAAACTTCTTCAGAATATGAAATCCTATGGAATTGGTTATGATCATTTTCACTGCCCGACGAATCATTCTAAAAATAAATGTGAAAATCCACTTTAACAATCAAACTTGCACAAAGGGGTATGACCATGCGAAATTACATACGGACATTCATCTAGGATTATGATAAAAATTGGTCTTATAGAGATTCTAGCTTTTAGCACGTTTTTTCTTTTTATTTTTTGATTCACAAAGCAATGAGATAATATAGAAGGAGGGCTGCAGGAACCTATTATGAAACAAATTCTTTCACACTTACAGATTTCATAAATTTCAAACCCCCCTTCAAATATGGAAAAGGGGGTTCCCCTCATCCGATTTTGCGCATATTCAAATATTCAAACTACATGCCTAAGTCATATTCTGAGTTCTCAAAATAAGTTCAACTCTTCACATTGCTTCGTTCTTCCACAATAATTGTGATGAGAAGCGTTCTTACATACATAAATCTTAACAAAAGGAATACTGTTTTGAGTTTTATTTTTGATCGAAAAAATAAAACTCAACCGATTGATTATTTCTGATTCCAAATTATAAAAATAAGATGTTAGTTTTATTCGTGAGTGAATGGCGTAAAGCTCAGATGTAATGATTATTAGTGATTTAAAAACTAAAACTCAAATTTAAATTTTTACTGGTGATTGAAAAAGTTAAATTTGGATGATGATGATTAAAGCGTAATTTTTACTATTTTGATCGTAATGAATACGGTCCCTGAATTAAATTCATCTTTACACTCGGTGGAGATTTTTAAAAGAAAAATTTTAATGTGTAAAAGAGCATACTGAATAGAATTATAATATTTAATTAAATTATATTTAATGTAGTCAAATTAAAAAACTATTTGGAGAGGGAGGTCGACCGGCTTCGTCTGACTAGTGGCGTATTCAAGCTAGGGAACACACGCTGCACTTACGCATAAGAGGTATTTGGGGGAGGAACAATTCCGCGATATCAAGTTTCGAACGGGAGCACGGGCAGCAAAGCAATACTATGGCAAGCGAATAGTTTCGGCCATTTCGAAATTGTGAAATTTAATTTCTAATCGGACGGCTGTGCAATTCCTTAAGCCTAGTATGGAGTTCGGGTATTGGTAAAATTTAACGCGATCTCCAAAAAATAGCATTTTAAGGCTGGTAACAACTTGACGTAAGTATTATGTGGAGAAAACGAAGTGACAACTGTTAAAATCACAATTATTCGGAAATATTTTTAAAAATGTTAGGTGATTATTATTTATAAAGGATATAAGTCATCATATCGACGACGAGGCTGTTGCTGCGGCAGGTCCAAGAAGTGTGTATCGTCGTCAAGAAAATCCGCGGGAAAAACTAAATAAACTCGCTTTGTGAACAATAAAAGAAATGTCAAAATTTTACCAGCAATTTAATGCTCCGCACATTTCAATGGTCAGTAAAATGAGTGGAGACTTACAAAACCTTATCTATCATATAATAGAAAAAACGGAACTAACCACTGAACTCCGTACCGGACTAGTAGAGACCTCAGTAAAATTTTTGTTTGGGATTTTACCAGCGGTAAAATTTGTATGGAAATGTCACTTTTACCTGAACTCTTTGAATAAATGATTACATATATTTACCAAGATTAGTTATTTATTTAAGATATACAGTACACAGTGTTTATTTGCCACATCTGTCGTGTTTTTGAGTTCACTTGACAGTAGTCATGGCAACCGTCGCATAAGGGCTTAAACACAATCACGACGAGCGACGAAAAACGACGATAAAATTCCGCTGTCAAACTTCTAAAAGCGAATGCACCAAATTATAACGAACGACGGTGAGCGAGTGACGAAGTTTTCATCGGGATTGATCAGTTTCTAATTTTGTCGTCGTCGCTGCAGTACTACCAACAAAATTAATCTAATGAAATTGTTTTGACATTCAGTTTTGTCTTTTTTAGGTGGTAGCACGCCGCGGTAATTTTAAAATAATGAGCTTTGAGGAAGAATTTATTGAGGAAGTAGGAAATCATAGAATAATTTATGATTTGCAAGACAGGTAAGTCAAGCGAACAAAAAATACGTGGTTTGGATTGATATTGCGAGGCGATATTTTTGGCATTTAGTTTGATTTTAATTTTGTTAATTTATGTATTTTATTTTTGGTCTATTGCAATTCTTTTAAAATAATGTAAAATATTCTCGATAAAAATCTATTTCAAAACTAGTAAGAAATGAAATTTCAGTATCTCTTCTTTCACAATGGCCGCTCACCGCCTGTCGTTGCAATTGTGTTCCCAATATTTCGACTGCCTATTTCAACAGCGAATTTTCCGCTGTCGTCTGTCGCTCTGTCGTCGCAATTATGTTTAAAGCCCGGTATGCTAGAGCCAAGGAATTTTTGTTCCTATACAAAAACTATGTAAACAAAAAAGTCATGGAATGCTCAAGGAATTGTTTTTTTTGGAGCAGTATGCTAGAGAAAAGTAATTCGAATAGAAAAACTCTACTTCTCGATTGACAAAAAGAGGTCGTTGTTTTTCGAAAAATCCATTTATGTCAATATTTCTTGAAGAAATAAGTACTGATATATGTACTTATTTCTGTAAGGAATTTTGACGTTGGTGTAATAATTGAAAAATTGATGGAAGGAACGGCGATTTTGCAAGAGGTGAATCAATTTTAAAATGACAAATGGACGAATAAAAATTGTTTTACGTATATCTTCATTTTTCATTGGGAATTATCCATTTCTTCACTTTCTTTATTATTTGTTCCTTGACCTAATGTCAATTTTACTTTACGAAATAAGTGGAAAAATTCCTTGACCGAATTCATACCGCACTTAACCAATTTACTCAAACTCAAATGTGAAACGAAAGTGGTAAGTAATCATTTCAACAATAAGAAAAATTATTCAATAACAAATAAAAAAGGTAAGATTGATGTAAGACCAATTCTTATGATTTCTTAGCTAGGGCCTAGGTGAATGAATTTCGTATGGTCAGTCATTTGAGCAATTTTGATTTTTGAAGTGGTTTTTCGCATTTATTTCTAGAATGGTTCGACAGACAGAAAAAATTATTATAACCATTTTTGTAGAATTTCAGATTCTGAAGAAGTTTTTTAGTACAATAGAAATGTGTAGAACTGATCGTGTTCACAATATACGTAAGAGACGGACGGACGGACGGATATCCAATCCATTTTGCTACCATAATAGATCTTGTTCTTTTGTATACCTTATTCTAGAGCTCCCATATACTGGAGAGAACAAATTGATCTGTGGATTGAAGCGAACTATTTGTACTGTTCGCTTCATTTAAATCTTTCTATGTAAATGTATGAGGCGCTCTTTTGTGTATCTTTTGCTCTGCGGACACAAAAGAACACAGCTATTTATTTTTAGGTCTTCCAAACGGAATGACAAACTTGTATACCCTTTAGATTTCATCTATGTAGGGCATAAAAATCGTAATGAGATTTCCAATTTAATTCCGTAGTATGCGCATGAGTGGCAAAGGTTTTAGAAATGTATAAAAATCCATCCAGGTGCCATGAACTTATTTACAAAACGCCAAACCATTACCCCCAAAATGTATTAACTTCTGTTTAGA
Organism: Dioctria linearis; assembly: GCA_963930735.1. Taxonomy (NCBI): domain Eukaryota; kingdom Metazoa; phylum Arthropoda; class Insecta; order Diptera; family Asilidae; genus Dioctria; species Dioctria linearis. The sequence continues at coordinate 185,570,935 of OZ005742.1, read as the reverse complement.
CAAAAAGATTCAAGACATGGCAATATTTACCCTTTCAATTCTAACTACTTAAAGCTATGCAATTCTATATATTGTTACGAGCGTGGCCTTAATTCGTTATTTAAAACACAATATTTCAGATATAATTCAAAAGTTCTTTCTTTATTTAACTTTACTGTTTACTCTCACAAATTCACAAATAATTATCAAATCAACTCTTCATTTATCGCTAGTACTGTACTTCTAGTTATCGCAATCCAAATAGTTTACTTCGTTCACTTCGCTGTCTGAAGTAATACTCGCCTCCTGGATGTGAGCAGCGCCGTATTTATACTCTACGAATTATCCTAGAACCATCCTGAATATTCCATTGTCCAAACCCAGTTTACTAGGATGTCACTAACCTAAAGTTGTTTCCATTTCCAATAGATGTCACTTTGTGGCGCGTAACACTGCCCCCTTCTTAAAATTGTTCGTCCCGAACAACAGGTGATCCACGGTCTTGATGCTCGCAGTATTGACATGAACGATCTAGATGAACGATTTTCCGTTTGCCTCTTGTACCCCGCTTAATCTTATATACTACGTCATTTATTCTAGTCACTACTGAATACGGTCCTTCCCAGTGTTGTTGTAATTTGGGAGAACGTCCCTTACGTCGTTTCGGGTTGTACAGCCAAACAAGGTCACCTTCATTAAATCCTGCTGAGTTAGCACGTAAGTCATAGCGGGTCTTCATCCGTTCGGTATTTATTGCTAATTTTGCTCTCGTGACTTCGTGTACATCAGCTAATCGTTGTCTAAGTTCCGATACATAATCGTCTGGTAACTTTTGTTCACCTCTGGGTGTACCAAACTTGAGACCGCTAGGTAAAAGCATCTCCTTTCCGAATATCACTTTTGCTGGAGTTTGTCCGATCGTGTTGTGTACAGCTGATCGATAGGCCATTAAGAACATGGGAATATATGGATCCCAATCGCGTTGGTGATAGTCGACTACTTTCTTTAGATACTCGACCAATATTCTGTTGAAGCGCTCTACCATGCCATCAGATTGTGGATGCAGAGGTGTTGTTCTGGTTTTTCTTATTCGCAGAATTTTACACATGTCTTGGAAAGTCCGTGATTCGAAGTTCCGTCCTTGGTCCGAATGAAATTCATGAGGAACACCAAATCTACTGACCCAACTCATTACTACTTGATCCGCTACTGTGGTAGACTCTTGATTAGGGATTGCATAAGCTTCAGGCCATTTACTGAAATAGTCAATAGCAACTAATACATAACCGTTACCGTTATCTGTTTCTGGAAAAGGTCCAGCGATGTCTACGGCTATCCTTTCAAATGGGGCTCCTACATTATACTTATGCATTTCTACTCTACTTCTGTGTGGTGGTCCTTTGCAAGAAGCACAGATAGTGCATCTGCGGCACCATTCCTCAACATCCTCTCGCATATGTAACCAATAAAACCTTTCACGTATTTTGGAAATTGTTTTATTCATCCCCAAATGTCCTCCAGATGATCCACTGTGCATTTCTTCTAGAACATCTTTGACCTGGGATGCTGGCACGACTATCTGCATTCGGAATGACTCGCCGTTAGTTGATTCCCACTTGCGCTTTAATATACCACATTCAACGTGAAGAGAGTTCCATTGAGCCCAGTAGCTCTTCAGTTTCTCACTCCTCTCCGAGATATCTTGCCATTGTGGTCTTTCCATGTCTTCTTTCCAAGCAAGAATAGGTGAAATGTCTGGGTCTTCCCGTTGTGCTGTTCGCAAGCTCTCGTTGTTCCAACCTGTCGATGGTTCCACCGTCATCAGCTGTATTGTTGCTTTTGTTTCTTTTTCTTCCAGCCGAACGCAATGTTTGCATTCAACTTTGCATGGACGTCGTGAAAGGGCGTCTGCATTTCCATGGATACGTCCTCTTCGGTGTTGGATTTCAAAGTCATAAGCTTGGAGTCGCTCTATCCATCTCGCCACTTGCCCCTCAGGGTTCTTAAACTGCAAAAGCCATTTAAGCGGTGCATGGTCAGTGCGGAGGATAAATTTCTGCCCGTAGAGATATTTATGGAAATGCTTGGTTGAGTTTACAATGGCAAGTAGCTCTTTCCTTGTAGCACAATAATTTCTCTCTGATTTTGAGAGTGCTTTTCTAAAATAAGCTACTGGCACCTCTTCACCATCATCTTCCTGTGAAAGCACTGCACCAGTACCTACATTGCTGGCATCCTTGTCCAATATAAAAGTTGTTCCCAATTTTGGATAGTGAAGCACTGGACTTCCACAGAGCTGTTGCTTCAAATTTGCAAAACTTCCGTTACATTTATCTGACCATATGAACGGCTTTCCTTTTTCTGTAAGTTAATGTAGGCTCCTTGCTATATCTGCAAAACCTTTTACGAATCGCCTGTAGTAGGTAGCTAATCCAAGAAAACTCCTTAATTGATGTTTGTCCTTTGGAACAGGCCAATTTTTCACAGCTCTTATCTTCTCTGGATCAGTTCTTACTCCTTGTGATGAAACTATATGCCCCAAATATTTTACTTCATTCTTGAATAGAGCACATTTATTCGTACTGAGCTTCAGTTTCGCATCTATCAGTCTTTGAAGTACGTTCCGTAAGTAGTTGCTATGTTCCTCGAATGTCCTTCCGATCACAATTATGTCATCTACGTAGACAAGACATGTTTTCCAGGTTAATCCTCGTAAAACACATTCCACGAGTCGTTCGAATGTGGCTGGAGCATTACATAATCCAAATAGCATAACTTTGAATTGTCATAAGCCACTTCCAACTGAGAAAGCAGTTTTGTCTCGGTCTTCGGGATGTTTTTCCACTTGCCAGTAACCGCTCTTCAAAGGGTGTCCAATGTGTCATTAATCCTTGGTAACGGATAGCTATCCTTTCTTGTTACATTATTTAGTTGGCGGTAGTCCACACAGAATCGGGTCCAAGGGCTGTTAGATTCCGCAATTATGCCTTGTTCTTTCATGGAATTTATCATATCTGCAACTTCTGGTTGTTTGGCTAATGGTAGTCTTCGTGGTGGTTGCCGAATGGGCCTAGAATCTCATGTATTGATCCGATGTTGGACAAGATTTGTTTTACCGAAATCATCATCATTCATTGCAAATAATTCCGAAAATTCATCGATCATCTCTTTGGCATCGTTGTATTGCTGTTGCCTTAAGGCACTAGATGAAAGAAGTTTCTGAGCCTGTTGAGTAATAGCTGGTATACGTATTGCCTCCTTAATATTACTACCATTTTCCAAATTAACAATCTGATAAACAGGCTCACATTTTCCAATTATAGCACCTTCTTTTAGTTGTACCTCATTTTCGGATGTGTTGAACACTCTGACTGGAATTAATATTGCGCCTTCTGCCTTCACTAAAGTTTTACCAACGATGATGTTTGATGTTACTTTTGTAGGGTTAGGCTCCACCAGATAGAATCGGCAGGTCCCGATGTCATCAGTAAGCTTTGTCCATACTAGCGTCTCCGAGAATGCAGAGAGAGTCATATTCTCACAGACCATCGTCCATATTTTTGCAGGATAATCTGTTCCTTCTCCTAGTCTCATAGGAATTTCTATGTTGCCATATTTGATTATTCGTTCTCCGACATCTAAATTTATTTTATATGTGGTCATAAAGTCTACTCCAAGGATGCATTCATCCATTATGTCTGAAACTAGGAAATTGTGAGGAAATAGTAGTTCACCTAGTTGAATATCCAAAGTTATTTCTCCAAAAACTTGTGCTGCGGTGCCAGTTGCTGTTCTTAGTAAATATTTTGTGGTATTGTGAAGCCATTTGTTCTTGACAAGATACACTCTAATAATTGATCTCGAAGCTCCAGTGTCGATAGGGACAACGCAGTCATTTTTTCCTACACTTCCATATATAACAAGACTGCTATCATTTCTCTGCAACTGGGCTATCTGAATGATGACTTCGGGGCTGTCGACTCAACCAACCAACTTCTGCCCCCCGAAGTTGGTTTTTACATGTTTGTCGCTGTTTGATTTCTAAGCTCTCCCCGAATAGCTTGCTCCCTGGCTCGACACCTTTGGCATTCTATTCTGTCCTCCTCTTCTGGTGATTCTGTTCGACGGTGTTTTCTGCAGTCCCTTTGGAGGTGTCCTGGTCTATTACAATTCCAGCATCGCAGAGTACCACGTGAAGGATTTCTCTGTGATGGCTGCATTCTATTACAAGTACATTCCTCCACCGAAATTTCTCTCAATCGTACTGCACTTCGAGAAGCTTGCCTGGCATATTCATACGCTAGTGCATAGGCTAGTGCTTCTGCTGTTGATTTCTTTCCTGCTAGCCTCAACGCTTGTTGTAGACTTTGATCTGTAATAGCGCTCACAAATGCTTCTGTTGCCACTTCATTAAGGAAATCTGCATTTACGCTAGAGTATGAGAGATAAGCTAATCTTTCCACATCAGCCTGCAGTTGTTGTAGTGATTCGCCATGCTTTTGAATCTTGTTGCGTAGCTGTAGGCGATATACTTGCTGCATGTGTTCATCTCCATAACGTAACTCTATCGCCTGTACTAATGCAATATAATCACGTTGCCTTTCTATCGGTATAATTTGTAAAAGCTCTGATGCAGAACCTCGAAGTGCTAATACCAGAGCTGTAGCTTTGTCTGCATCATTCGATCCGTTTACTTCGGAAGCAGCCTCGAATTGTCTCTTGAAAATATGCCACGAATTTTGTCCATCAAATATTGGAGGTTTCATTCTGCCTGCATTGGATATTTTAATTCCTTCGTGTCGTGGTTGTCGATGCTTCATCTTCTCCAAATCTGATTTAAAGTTGTCAAGCTGTTCGGTGACTTTTTGTTGAACTTCCGCCACTTCTTGCTCGATTCCTTCAATTTTTAAATTTTGTTCGTCTAACGAGTTTTTCAGGAAATTCTTTTGTTCCGCTAAGCGATTTTCTAGACAATTCTCCAGAGAGCTCTTTTGTTCATCCAAACGCATTTCCAGTGATTTCTTCTGTTCATCTGAACGGGACTCCATGGAATTCTTTTGTTCATCCAAAGCATTCTTCTGCTCATCTAAACGGGATTCCATAGAATTCTTTTGTTCATCCAAAGCATTCTTCTGCTCATCTAAATGGGATTCCATAGAATTCTTTTGTTCGTCCAAACGGGTTTCTATAGATTTCTTGTGTTCCTGGAGAGAATTCTTTTGTTCGTCCAAACGGGTTTCTATAGATTTCTTGTGTTCGTGGAGAGAATTCTTTTGTTCGTCCAAACGGGTTTCCATAGATTTCTTGTGGTCCTTGAGATAATTCTTTTGTTCCTGGAGAGAATTCTTTTGTTCCTGGAGAGAATTCTTTTGTTCATCAAAACGGGCTTCCATTTTGCTCATTAAAGTACTTAAAAGCTGTTCTATGCTCATTGCACGCTCTTCCTCAATTTCTGATTCTTCTTCGAAAACGAATGTCTCAGGATTCTTTTCTTCCTCTATCAAAGCTTGTCTAAGTCGCTCGACTAGAACATTCTTTAGGCCAGTCGTTTGTAATGACCGCTTCCCCAACTCCACTTTCAATTCCTGTATGCGAAGCTCCTCTAGCTTGCGTCCCATTCTTGCGTTTTTTGTAATTCACTCACAGTTTAATATAAAACTATCTTTCGGAATTTTTACACACGATTTCACAAAATTAATTACTCTTTGAATTTCAAAGTCAAATGCCACCACTTTATTTCACGATTTTATTTTACTTCTGACACCAGTTGTTACGAGCGTGGCCTTAATTCGTTATTTAAAACACAATATTTCAGATATAATTCAAAAGTTCTTTCTTTATTTAACTTTACTGTTTACTCTCACAAATTCACAAATAATTATCAAATCAACTCTTTATTTATCGCTAGTACTGTACTTCTAATTATCGCAATCCAAATAGTTTACTTCGTTCTCTTCGCTGTCTGAAATAATACTCGCCTCCTGGATGTGAGCAGCGCCGTTTTTATACTCTACGAATTATCCTAGAACCTTCCTGAATATTCCATTCTCCAAACCCAGTTTACTAGGATGTCACTAACCTAAAGTTGTTTCCATTTCCAATAGATGTCGCTTGTATCACTTTGTGGCTCGTAACAATCTACAGGGTGTTTCCCCTTAGGAGGTCCATAGAGCGGGAAGTGATAGTACTCACCTAGACGAACCAAAAATTGTATGGCAGGGGGGGGGGGGCAATATCAACCGTTTAGGAGTTACAGGGTGATTCATAAAAAAAGCTAGGTTTTCACAAAACACCCTGTATATTAAAAACTACAGGGCGTAACGTCACAGTTAAGGGCTCACTGTATGCAGAAGTTCATGGCCTTTCCAACGACAGCTCAACCAGCCCTGTACCCCTCTCCCCTCAGAAGTTATGAAGGTCTAAACTAAAAATTTCGGATTTTCTTTCCTTTTTTTTTATTTTGACCTCTATTATTTTTGCAAAAACGTCGTTAACATAACTTTTTTTTATAAATACTGTAAACTGCAGACTCTCCTCTTTGAGTTGACCTATTACATCCTATGTGTTAACTGTAGCCGTTGAACAGTTATTAACTCATAACCTATTCAGGTCACACCGAAAAAAGACGATATTTTTTAAAATGACGTGCTAAGGGAACAAATTATCGTTGAGAATAGGTTTGAAAATAGGTTTGAGAATAGGTTTAGAGCTAATAACTCTTAAAGGGCTTCAGATAGCACATTGGGTGTAATAGGTCATATTAAAGAGGAGAGTCTACAGTTTACAGTTTTTATAAAAAAAAGTTATGTTAACGACCATTTTGCAAAAATAATAGAGGTCAAAGTAAAAAAAAAGGAAAGAAAATCCGAAATTTTTAGTTTAGACCTTCATAACTTCTGAGGGGAGAGGAGTACGGGGCTGGTTGAGCTGTCGTTGGAAAGGCCATGAACTTCTGCATACAGTGAGCCCTTAACTGTGACCATACGCCCTGTAGTTTTTAATATACAGGGTGTTTTGTGAAAACCTAGCTTTTTTTATGAATCACCCTGTAACTCCTAAACGGTTGATATTGCCCCCCCCCCCTGCCATATAATTTTTGGTTCGTCTAGGTGAGTACTATTACCTCCCGCTCTATGGACCTCCTAAGGGGAAACACCCTGTATATATTATATCACTAATAAAACTCAGATGTGCAGACATAGTAGTCCAAATTTAATACCAGAAAGCTTGTGTCCAGTTAAAAGTTCCCCTTCCGAGATTTCGCCAAATCTACGAGTACATTCACGACCAGATGCAAATTGCTTGCAAACATTTGTTCCGATCGTTTCATCGTTTCTCCTAGAATAGTACTTTGGATTGCTTTATAATTTGGACTTTTCCATTGCATTAAAAATAAAATATTCTGGAGGGAATATGTACTCCATGCTAATGCTATTTGATGTTTACTGAAATGTCTCAATTTACTTATACTGCATTTGTCAATGCTGCTGGGTATTCGTAGAGGTAATTTCAGTTTCTTGAAAAATGGATATTTATTTGTAGAAGTTAAGCGAAATAGATTGTATTTATGAAGGGTTGTGATCGTTACATAAATGCTCGTCGCCTTTTGAGTTTATAGTAATCTATCATAACAGTAACCTTTCTTTGAAAATGACTGCATGCCTAATCTCAACGTTTCCACCACTGTCGAATTCAATACAATGATTAAGATGCCAACAAACTATTATGAAGCAGCATTAAAGACTCAAGATAATTTTAACCTTGAATTAGTTAAGCAGAGTTCCACAGGTGGATGTGTAACTCTTTGGACTGTGTACATTTGCATATAAATTAAAAAGAACTTAAAAACGGCGAGATATGAAAAAAAAAATATGACGCAGTTGTAAGCTTTGCTTTTGATTTTTTACCTATGGAGCATTTTTTACAAATACTAGATATGTTTTCAAAAAGAACTCCAATAAAACTTATGGCAAGCCGTGCGTGATTTAGGCAATAGATACTGTGGCATACATAAAAAGATGCTCATGGCTATTGCCAATCCAACTGAAGCAATCAAAGAAGAAGTTAAATAAACAACAGGCAAATTCGAGCACAGTAAACAGCAGAAAAAATTATTCATCTAGCCGCAGCTGCAATATTGAAAACAAGACTCACGCTTCTGAAATGAATGTTATACAAATTAAACATCACAAGAATTCAAAACCCTCAGCCTGGACCTGTAAATTACCGCTGAGTGTAGCCAATAACTACAGAAACATCTTTAAGCTTTTTTCTATCCGACAGGCGTTTCAATTTACAAATGAAGTTTCTACAGGTTACAAAGGACGGGAACCCAAAACTATGTTATTCAATTATTCTTCTTTATATTACCGTTCTCTTCAAAATAGTTCCAGTGAGCTTTTACTACATTGGACTTCCTTAAACACAAGCGGACGGATAAATTACCACATTGCAAATTCTTTAAAAAATTTCGTAAATACTTATATTCCTTATATTTATTAACTTTAATAATATATTAAAAATGGTTCGCGCTATTATGTAGAGATACCACTTAGAAACGCAAGTTCTGGAAGAACCCTTCATCTTTACTAGCCCTTCTGTTCAAATCTTGCTCTGGTCTGGAAACGTTCTGTTTTCGTCTTAACTGGATCTTTCAGGTCCTTGACAGACACTTTTTAAAATGTAATATCTTGAACTGTGTAGCGTGTAGGCATGAAGTGATTATAGTTGAGATTCTTAAGAATGGCTTAATCTTAGACTTCTTCACTTTCGCCTTGTCCATTTTCTTGGACACCTGTCAATCCCAGCTATGAGAGCATGTCCAAATTGCAATACGTACGATTTTCCCTGTTTTCCTAATTTTCCTCATCTTGGAACTATAAAAAAAATGGAAAATAAAAATGAAATTTTATTTTGATGAGTTATATATACAAATAAGAAAATATATTTCAGTAATTTTTTAATACTTTTCATTTCAACTTGCTTTAACAGCAATAATTATTACGGTTCCACTTTGTGCGATAAACAAAATCGAAGGTAGGTAATTGAGGTAATAAATAATAATAAAGCAGTCCAGCGCAAGTAATGTTCGAAAAAATTGTCTTCAATTTCACCAAATTCTTTCATATTTACAACAATTTGTATAATTGAAATTCGAAATTAATTTCAGAGCGCTTTTAAATTTCTGACCGATAGCACTCGATATTTAAAATACACTAGAAACCTTCGAAATCTCTTAATTACTTAAAAGAAATAATTTTTTAGAAGAACTTTAATAGAGAATACTCTGTACTGTCACTGTCAGATTTGCTTTTCCTTTTTTATTCATTCACTGAAGTACGTCACAGACTATCAGCTGTGATGTGTCAAAATTTTAATGGCCATACTTTCTTTCTATATACCTTGCATTCCGCTACGACCATAACACTTTATAGAAGCATCCTACTCGTTTGACAGTTGTGACAGAGCTGGGCTACTGTATGAATATCTGAATTTCTACTAGTTTGCTGCGATGGAATACCATCACTATTGCTGGAAAATTTTAAGGATAAGTGCCAAAATCGACGATATATAACAACAAATCCTTCAAAAACTTTTTGCTACGAATTGGATTTTTGCTGAAGCTCCGGTCATTACAGTTAGACGTATAATTACTAAAATTCTTAGAACACAATTTTAATTAACAGTGGCATGCGGAAACATCTGGGAGGCGCCTCTTCTGTGGATCCACAACAAAAACCCATGTAAGTTGTTGCCTTTCTTTTCATTTTACTGGTGACTACTATCTGTGGTCATGGCTTTCATAAAGCATGCTTGCGAGCATGGATATGAGAGCAATCTAATTGTCCCAATTGTCGATGCGCGCTCACACAGCAAGACTTCATTGCGTATACCGGTGCCATACCGAAGAGGTACCACACTCGTCAGTCGAAGGACGCTTTTCCGGAACAGTCCTCACATCCTGAAGTACCTAAACCGAAACTTCCACCGTCAGGTCGCGAGTCTTTGTCTCCTATGCTACGCTCAGTACCGCAATCGCATAACAGCTCGAGAAGAACTAGTCTGTCACCTGCACCTTCGGGGCAGGGGTTCTTAGACACAGATCTCCCCAGATTACCCAAAGCATGAATGCTCTGCGAAACGAGATCACCGACGTCAGACAGCGAGTCTCTGCTGTGATTCAGCAGGCGGATGTTTCTCGTCCACCATCACCACCCTTTGGGGAGCGTGTTCAAATGGCCATATTTTTTTTGGGAAATCAGAGAGACCCGCGCAATCGACACTCGTTCTCACCTGGGCAGCACAGACCTTCATTTCCACCGGCTGCACCTTTCGTTACTCAGGCACCTCCACCTCCAAGGCAACAAACTAAAAACAATTCTTGCCACAGACGATCAGCCAGTCCTATCCGATGATGGAACGTGTCGTATAATGGCAATATCTCCGAGCTATCAGTGGATGAGGTTATCTTTCGGGTCGAAGCACTCACTTAATCCGCTCTGGAAGGAGATTTTCAACTCCTCGTAAGGAACATGCTCACTTTATTGACAGGACCAGCTGTTATATATTTCCTCTATTGTAGAGTACTCACCGCTTTCTCGCCTCTATAGGTTCACTGATATCCCTTGTTTGATTGAAACGCCGCACTAAAACTATTTCTTTCTTTATTATCAGGATAACTTCTCTTACAAACTTATCCGTTTACAATCAACTTCAATTTTTTTCAAACTTATCCGTTTACTATTTAAAGTTTTTCTATTCACTAATAATACTTTTCTCTCTTTTTTTATTTTTCCGTTTATTCCGACCGACACAGCGCCAAAACCAAAATCCACTAGAAATCAACTCAAAAAACTCAACTCCGACTTTTCTTTGTTACCGCCGCTTATACAATTCGTTTTTCACACTCGACTTCTGAAAACTGACTGCACTCAACTTGGATTTTTGTAATCACAAGTCTAGTTGTTCAGGATAGGAAGTGCTTAATTAGCATTCCTATCCTGAGAAAATTATTTACCGCTGGGCATGTTTAAACATGTCCAGAATTATCGCAACAAACGATGGTTGGAATTGAAATTTGATATGTTCATAAATCCAACCATCGTCGGGCTATCGTGCATACATTGTTGCGATCACAATGTATGCAGCTCGCGAAAATTTGCTGATAAGAGCTTTTTTCAGCGAAGATTTGATCGTTTCAGTCTTCACCGACGTACAATTTTTGAGTCGCCCGATATGTATGTATGTACATACATATCACATATCGTATATACGACAAATCTTACTGAAGGTAAGATTTATCGTGGGGTTATTTTTCTATCGAAACGACTTGGGTTGAAATTTAAAACTTTTATTTTTCCCAAGTCGTTTTGTGGGAAAGTATTTTTATTTGTTGCAAAGGGATTTGAAGAAATTGCTGATGGCAATTTCTCGCTTTGCAGAGAGAGATAAGCTAACTATGTTTTGAGCATGATTAGCTTATTTCTATTTATGTATGAAAATTAAATATTCTCCAATTTTATTTTAAAAATGATAATTATTAATTATGATTATCGTTTTTAACCCTTTTTAGGTATACAACAATCCTTCCCCCTGCGAAAAAGAGGATTATTCTTTGAAGAGGAATAATTCTCAGGGGAAGTTGTTGTTGGGGCTATTTCGGTGGTTCGGCTATTGATCGGTTTGGCACAGGTTTTGACATATTTTCTTATTTCTATTTAAAAAATTTTTGTTATCTTATTTTCAAGACTTATTCCTAAATATCTATTTATATTACCACATTTTTGTTACCTTTGTATATTTGTTATGATCTTAAGTTGTGGTTATTTAATTTTTATTCTAGGTTAATAATGATAATATTTATATTTTTATATTATTTATTATTTTTAATTATTATTTAACACTAGCGGGGGAGGGTTTCGTTTTTTTGTTTTTGTTTTAGTTTGTATAGTATATATGTATATATGTTTTTATTAAACTAGTTTTACTTACATCTATGCTTTAACAATTGTTTGTCCTCTCGCCTTTTGTTTTTATTTTTATTTATTATTACTAACTGATTTATTTGGGGTTAATAAAAAAGAACCACTTAAATGTATTTTTTATGTATTCTACTACTAGTGATAGTGCTTCGTTATTGTGACCGTTTGAAGTGGTGACATTATACCACTTGCACTGACCTAGTAGGTGATAGGGTGCGGGTCCTTTTAAGAGGGGTAGGTTCGATTATTTCGATTTGTTTGATTTGTTCCTCCGCCTCAGGCTGTTAGTGTCATCTCCTGAGTATAGCTTTGTACTAATACTCTCGGACTGTATTTCTTTGGGGGTTTCATTGATATATTTTTCCACTATTTGTTTTAATGGGGCTATATCTGGGAAGTGATTGGGTTGTTTGAGACTCAATGGCTGGATATTCTCTGCCTCATAGTGTAGGATTTGGGATCTTACTTGTAATTGGCAGGGATGGTTGATAGTGATTATTCCTTGACCTTCAATCTTTGAAGTTAAAAATTGTTGGGTACACTGGAGGTGTACAATTGTAGGTTCTATCAACGAGAATATCCACGAATTGGGTTTACTTAATTTGATAAGTAGGTCTCTAGGAGGTATTTGTGCTCTGAATTGGCACTGAGACTCTTCCTTTAATGGGTTAAAGAGCAGCTTCACTATGCATTCTTTGGACATTGTAGCCTTTGTTATGGGAATGCCTCGCTTATCGATGTACGTGTCCCCTTTGGAATATTGCGTGATCTTTTTGAAGATTTTAAGATCTTGGGTTTTTAATAATAACACGTCCTGTGTTTGTACCTGGTGCGCTACGTGCGAGTACTCTATATCGGGTACCAATGATTGTTTTTCATTAATGTGTATGGGAAAACTGTGTACTCTATACAACTTCATTTGTGGTAGATTGAAAATCGGAAGTTCTATTCGAATGACTAATTTGTCTTGGACTAGACGAGCCTTTGTTTCCGCTGTCTGATATAGCAGGGAGAGACAATTTTGTGCATCTGGGCAAGTAGCGTGGGACTTGTGGTATATCTCTAATAGACTTTTGGGAGACACCACTAGCGGATGCAACTGGTGATTTTTACTGGAGATTATTATGTCGAGTAAGGCTTGCTGCCTGTACTCAATCTCGACAATTTGTAAGGTCAGGCTTGAAATTATTTCCTGCCTTAATTGTCTCATTAGTAAATCATCAGTGATGTTTGGCATTCTATTTACCTGGAGATTTATTTGACGTTGTCTTTCCTGCAGAGATGTCAATGGTTTTCGGATTTGCTGTAGTGTAGTTTTGACTACACTAATCTGCTGTCTTCCCAGGTCGGCTAGTGCTTTTGTATTTGTTTCGAACTCCTCGAGTCGACTGTATACTTCCTGTTCATTTGTGCTGTCCATGGTCCCGAATAGGTAGTGCATTGCATTCCCTATTCCATCAAAGATAGATCTTGTTGATCTTGATTTTGGGACCACTTCTCGAATGACACTTGTTCTTCTCTTGATATTTTCCAAGAGAGAATGAACATGTTTTTGTTGAACCAGGCATAGCTCATCCGTTTGAGAGCGGTTTGAACATAGTAGGTGAACTAAGTAGTCCGCCTGTTCTGCCATAAGCGTTTGGTTGTCCAGTTCCATTAGACTAATCTCCGTTAGTATATTCCATGTACTATGGTATATTTGCAATTTTCCTAAGTCCTCATACAGTACTAATGTATTGTTCAGGGGACTTATTGTGTAGGGTTCCGTTCGTCTTTGTCCCATTGCCAGATGGAAACAGCATATTAACACCAATATGTGCTTCATGTTCTGTAGAAAATGAAGGATAGGCTTCGTTAGTCAATTGGTCATACTAAATGATCTTGTGTGTAAAACTAGAAGATCTTAATTTAATTGTGGAATTTAGTATGGACTTAACTTATTTACTAAAGATATATGTACCAGTGTCCTACTCATAATAGGGCTTCAAACGGTTGTTGTGTACGACAACCTGCCGCTTGCCTATTTTTATGGTAGTGTTCGTTGTACTGGGTACATTGATTACCAGATAGGGGCCAACCCAGATTTGACACAGTTTGTGTTTGCGGCTTTCACTTTTGAGGAGGACTTTGTCTCCTAGGTTGAAAGTGAGAGGCCTGACTGTTTTGTCGTAATATGCCTTTGAGCGTTGTTTGCTGGCTAAGAGATTTTTGCGAGCCGTGGCATATGATTTTTGTAGTCTGTACTTCAGCATATGGTAATAACTTTCGTGGTTATAAACGGGTTCAAGATCCCGTTTTAAATTAGATGGGACATCCGCTGTGAAGCCGTAAAGGCAATCCATCGGGATTAATTTAGTACCCTCGTGTACACTGTTATTGTACACGAATGCAGCGGTTCGTAGGAATTGATCCCATGTTTTGGGATTTTCGTCTACGATTCTACGCAGATATTCGATTAGAGGTCTATGCGCACGCTCCAGTGCTCCATTAGACTGTGGGTGGTATGCGGAAGTCTGTAACTTCTTTACCTTTAGCAGTTTGCAGACCTTCTTGAATAGCTCACTCAGGAAATTAGTTCCCTGATCGGTGACTATTCTCTTTGGAATGCGATAGCGCGTGACAATCTCATTGAAAAAGATTTGCGCCACCGTCACTGCTTCTCCGTTAGGTATGGCATACCAATCGACAAATTTGGTAAGATTATCTTGAAAAGTTAAGATATATTTATTACCTGATATGGTCTCTTCTAGTGGACCTACTATATCGAGGTAAACCTTGTCGAAAGGTTGTTCTGCGATGTCCGTTATTTCCATTGGCATCTTGAATTGTGGAGATGCTTTCATTGTTTGGCACTTAGGGCATTTTTTTATGTACCTTTTTATATCGCTAAGCATGTGTCTCCACCAGTACTTGCGGCTAATTCTTTTATAAGTCTTAATGGCACCCTGATGGCTGACGAAAGGAGAGTCGTGATAATCCTTTAGGATTGTTTGAACTTCCTTGGGGCTCGTGATTATTTCAGGTGCCTTGACTGGACTTATTCTTGTCCTTGTATAAGCGGCGGTAACAAAGCGTAGCAGGGGTTGTATTTCCCCCTCTGGGGGCTCATATTCTTTATGTTCCGCTGCCGTGGGCTGTGTTTCAGCGCTGGGGCTCGTGCTGGCCTCTTGGGCTTTCTGTTTTTGAGCTCTGGTCACGGCGAAGCAATGAACGGGTTTCTGGGTTTTCTTTTTATTTGGGGGATTATTTTCCTCCACATCAGAGTCCATAGTGTGGTGGACTTGGGCTTGTACCATTAAGGTGTTGCCTATATAGTCTTCGTTTAATACTTGTGGAATGCGGCTTAATGCATGCGCATTGATATTATACTTCCCTGGTTTATATTCGATGGTATGATCGAATTCTGACAATTTGTGATGAAATCTCAAAAAACGGGAAGTCGGGTATTTAACATTAAAGACACCTTTGAGTGGCTTGTGGTCGGTGTAGACTGTGAATTTTTTGCCTTGAAGGTAGCATCGGAAATTCCTAGTGGCCCAGACTATAGCCAATAACTCCTTTTCAATTGTGGAGTAATTTTTCTCGGTTTTGTTCAGTGTTCGGCTTACATAGGCGATAGGCTGGTCTTTTCCCACTTCTCCTTGGGAAAGCACAGCGCCTAATGCTTCATTGCTGGCGTCAGTTGTAAGATTGAAAGGTTTAGAGAAATCTGGATAGATTAAAAGTGGTGGGGAAATTAGAGCATTTTTAATGCTTTGAAATGCTTCTTGGCATTTCTCGGTCCAAGTGAATTTTACGTCCTTGCGGAGCAAATTCGTAATTGGACGAACGATTTTTGAGAAGTCAGGAATGAACTTCCTATAGTAATTGGCGAATCCTAAATCGGACTGAACTTGCCGTACTGTTCTAGGAACAGGAAATGTTTGGACGCAGGCCGTTTTGCTGGGGTCTGGTAATGCACCTTCGCTAGAGCATTTGTGCCTTAGGTAAACAACTTCTCGTCTGAAGAACTGGCACTTCTCTGGCTGCAGTTTGAGGTTGTTCTCTCTCAATTTGTCGAAGACTTTGCGAAGTTTATCATTGTGGTCATTTAGGGCCTTACCATAAATGACGATGTCGTCAAGATAAACGAAACATTCGAGGCCTTGTAGGCCTGTCAGAACGAAGTTCATGAGGCGTTGGATTGTAGCGGGAGCTCCTTTGAGTCCGAATAGCATACGCTTAAATTCGTAGTGCCCGTAATTTGTGCTAAAAGCGGTCTTATGTCGATCTTTTTTGTCGACTAAGACTTGGTGATAGCCGTTGGCCAAATCGAGAGTGGTAAAGTACCTGGCATGACCTAGTTGTTCAAGAATATCCTCGATTCGTGGTAGCGGAAAAGCATCACCAATTGTCTTTTCGTTCAATTTGCGAAAATCGACAACGACGCGCCACCTTTTTTCACCATCGGGTCCCGTTTTTTTGGGGACTACTAATAAGGGTGAATTCCAAGGGCTTTTGCTAGTTTGGACTATCCCGTTGTCTAGCATTTCTCTTAATTGCTCGTTGATTACTTGTCTCTGGGTTTCTGGTAATCTGTAGGCCTTTTGGTTTATTGGGGCCTGATCTTGTATTAATGGAATGTTATGGGTGATAGCGTTTGTATATGTAAGCTTATCACCTTTAAGGTAAAAGATATCACTGTACTCATAACAGAGTTCGGATATCGAAGCTTTTTGTTCCGCATTTAGATTTGGGTCTAGGCTGAGCTCTTGGTCTAGCGTGTTGACTCGCGGAGTATGTGTGGGATCTTCCTGATCCGGAAATAAGTATCTTACGTGTTGTAAGACAGCTGTGTTTTCCGAAAAGCTTGCTTTAGTTTTGGGTTGTTTTACCTTTTTATACTTGCTTTCACTTACTTTGCTAATTGGCAGGGTATGTACTTCCTGCTCTTTTATTGGTGGAGTACCGTGTTTTATGGGTACTTTACATTGGTCCAAGTACTCGCACGCATTCGTATTTTGGTTGATGGGCCTTGAAAAATTAGCTTTCTTAATATTATTTGACGGTGGAGCCAACTTTGCCTTCAATGAGGTCTTACGGATCTCGCACGCGTCTTTTACAGGGCTCATGGGCCACTTTTTATTCTTAATACTAATTTTATTAAGTGGTGGAGTCGACTTTGCCTTTAAATAGGTCTTACTGCGCTCGCACGCAATGTTGATTGGGCTCTTGGGTCACTGTTGTTCCTTAACACTAACTTTGTTGGGTGGTGGAGTCGTCTTTGCCTGAGACTAGGTCTTACTGAGCTCACACGCACCTGTAGTTACGCTCCTTATTCTTGTGGTTATCTTAAATCTAGGTATATTGGATGGGGGAGTCAGCTGCATATTGCTTGTCGGCTTCTGGAGCTCGGTCGCATCTCTGATTTGGCTATGGGGCCATGTAAAATTTTTATAACTTATTTTCTTGGACGGTGGAGTCATTGTTGACTCTACTCGGATCTTACTGAGCTCGCACGCGTCTGGTATAGGGTTCTTGGGCCTTGTTAGTAACTTATATCTAGGTATTCTTGAGAAAGAAGTCTTGCTTGACTTCTGTTCCGCCTTGGGAAGCTCACTGCTGTTTGTGTTACTCGTTTGCGATTTATTCGGCTTGAGAACTTGTTGTGTATCAGTGGCTTCTCCTATTGGGATGACGGCGTAGTAGCAGTTGTAATAATAAACTGTTGATGACTTCTTGGAAATTGTTAATGTTGAGTATGGCAACTAGCACTGTTTCTTTCCCAGTAGGGAGTAAACTATTGGCCAGGAAGTCTCCATCGCCTATCTCTTTTGACAGACAGAGCATTTCTTCCTTCACTCGCAACGGGACTGTGGTGATCATTTGTGACCTAGTAGGTATGCATATTGGTCCCTCTAAAGTAACCAGATGCTGCCTCATTTCGCTGGTTTCTTGATCACCCAGACAGCTCTTTTCGCATTCCGTTGGCTCTTGTTGAACCTGGCAGCCAGCATCACTCTTTTGAGATGCCTTGGAGACACTGCATGTAGATAGCTTAACCTGTTTAGGTTCCATCTTTTCGGCAAGTGACCTCACTTCGACTGCTTTTCTGGAATACAGCTTGTCCGTTTTGCATGACAAGGGCACAGTAAACTCTTCGGGATTTGTTTCCGTACAAGGAAACTTAAGTGCTTTTTTTGGGCCTTCAACATTACAATTGTTTGATAGGAAATCGTTTCCTAATAGGCCGTCATCGGAAAGACCTGGCAGGTTTTGTACCACCTGAAACTTGCAGGGAATTTTATTTTTAAAATTGAAGTTGCCCTTGCAATTTCCCAATGTTTTTCCGGTTCCAAAAGGGGTCTGTAAAGTGCATGCCTTATTGGATTTAATTATTTTGAGGCCTTTAATTGCTCTTTTATTAATAATACTAACCTCAGCGCCAGTGTCCACTACTAGTTTTGGATGGCCGTTAAGGCTTATGTCCAGTGGGAGTTTCACTGTAGGGACACCGGATTCGGGCGCTTGAGGTGACCCTTTTGATAATCGTTGTGGGTTTAAAGTCGAGCCGGGGAGTTTTGGGTCGACTGCATGTCGTTTCCCTGACTCCAGGCTTCCCATTTTTTCTTTTGGCGACCATCTTCGTCTGCGTGTCCTCCGCGACCACAAAAGGTGCATTTGAGTCTTATATTGAAGACTTGAGGACTTTTTGTGTTGTGGTGTTCGTGTGTAGATCTGTTGGAGAGGCGTGGAGGAACAATCTGTTGCGTTTTTTGTGTTTTTCTGCAATCACGGACGTCATGTCCATAGATTTTGCAGTTTGAGCAAAGAGGGGTGTTTTTGCGCTTTAGGCAATCTGAGTATGTGTGACCCTTCCGCTGGCAGAAATTGCACGTGATGTTACGGACCAGTGCATCTGTGTCCGATTTTCTGGCATCAGTATTTGTAAATGGTCTTTGTCGTGACTGTGATGAACCTGGATTATTCACATTGCGTGAAAACTGATTTGGGTTTGGAGCTCGAGGTGATGCGAACATAGGTGTAGATGGCATTTGATAGTAAGGAGCTCACTCGTAAATCTGGGTGCACTGGAGCCAATGGAGGGGCTTGTGCCAGAGGACTCTGGACGAATGTAGCACCTTGCTGTAGTTTTTCCATGTCCATAGCCTTTTGAATGCCAGTTTCTATATCGCTTTCTCCCTGTGTGAGTAAATATTGACACAAATGTGGATTAGTTACTCCACTTTTAAGAGCATTTTTGCGAAGTCCATTAGCTGTGTCTTCACAGCCGGGACTGCCTCTGCTCCATACGTTAGTGTCGCAGCCTCATTGCAGATCGCCAACAGCTGCTTCAACCTTGTAGCAAAAGCGGTGAGAGATTCCAATGGGTTCTGGCGTGTGGTGATCAATCTATTCACCAATTCCTGATAAGTCTCACGGGGAAGGTATGTTCTGTTCAAACGTTCCTCTACCTCAGTGAATGAAGTAGGGACGTCTGAAGCGAATAGCTGATATGCATCACCTCTTAATCTTGTGGGGAGAACCTGTAGGAAAGCCACCTTTTCTTCATCGTCAAGGCACTGCATAGTTTGCTTGCAGCAGACGATGAAGGTCTGTAGCTCACGTCCCATTTGTGGGGTATTTTCACCCGAAAACAATGGGACGAGTTGAGCTGTGAGCTTAGCTACCTTAGCGTAGTCCACCATTGTGTTTAGTCTATTGACTGGAAATTTAAATTTGGGTGGACTAACTGGGCTTGTTTCTGGGCTGATTTCCGTTAAGGATTCTTCGAGCCAATCTATTAGCAGGTCTTCGGGGGTTGTTTCAGTCACTTCACCGTCACTGCCACTATCACTGTCGCTTAACCTAACACTCTTATTCTTCTCTAGATCTAAACTGAGTGAGCGCCGAGATTCGGAAAACTGGTCTAGTTCCTCTCGAAACTTTATTGTTTTTTCTTTTAAGGTATTTAACTTGGCGTGCCTGGTCTCACGCTCTGTTTTTAAATTGTGATCTAAGGTGTCACAATGGGTAATCGTCAGTTTATCCGATTCCCGCGCTCTCTCGTATAATTTGTTTAAAAACTTATCTAAACTTACTTGACTATTCGGACCTGGCAGAACGGTTCCGCTTCGAAGTCGAGGTCCTGTTGGGCAAAATTCAGCAGCAGATGCTGTACCTTCACCGGAGTGCTGTATTTTTGCACCGGGGGCTGATACCGCTTCGGCTAAAGATGTAGAGTTTTCCCTCGCTGCTGTGTCTGTTTCCTGCTGAGGTAGAGCAGGATTGTCGGCTGGCATATGATGTGACGGTTTGGTGAAAGGGGGGCTCCTTGCCTGCTTAGGTCCCTTTGCTGTGATTGGGAGGGGGGTTTCTTTAACCGCCTTCGAGTTCCCTCTCAATCCTTGGTCGGTTGATTTCGGCATACTTTGGTAGCTGGGGGGGCCTTGGGCCGTCTTAACTTCCCCTGGATCTAGTTGAAAAGGGGGCTTATGAGCCGTCTTCGATTTCCTCTTCAACTCAGGATCGTTGTACTTCAAATGGCTGATGATTTGTTTCTGGGAACTTCGAGCTGATTGTCGGGCTACTTCCAGCTGGCTTCATGTTCGTCCTTCTGGGAGGTTTTGGATGGTCTTCCACTTCCTTCGGTAGACTGTTCACTTGTATCCCTCGGTGGTGCTTTTTCACTAAGTGGGGCTTGCCCGCCTGGAGCAGAGGCGCCTAGAGATGGTATCTACCCGAGTGTTGGGGGTGACTGGGCCTGAGTGGCTTATTCAATGGGACCTCTTAGGTTCGAAGGATTAAGGCTTTTCAAGCTTTTACGATCCTTTTGACTAGATCAAGCTTCCTCAATCCTACCGGCTGCGCCAATTGTGTTATATATTTCCTCTATTGTAGAGTACTCACCGCTTTCTCGCCTCTATAGGTTCACTGATATCCCTTGTTTGATTGAAACGCCGCACTAAAACTATTTCTTTCTTTATTATCAGGATAACTTCTCTTACAAACTTATCCGTTTACAATCAACTTCCTTTTATTTCAAACTTATCCGTATACTATTAAAAGTTTTTTTATTCAATACTTTTCTCTCTTTTTCTTTTACTTTTCCATTTATTCCGACCGACACAGCGCCAAAACCAAAAACCACTAGAAATCAACTCAAAACACTCAACTCCGACTTTTCTTTGTTACCGCCGCTTATACAATTCGTTTTTCACACTCGACTTCTGAAAACTGACTGCACTCGACTTGGATTTTTGTAATCAAAAGTCTAGTTGTTCAGAATAGGAAAGTGCTTAATTAGCATTCCTATCCTGAGAAAATTATTTACCGCTGGGCATGTTTAAACATGCCCAGAATTATCGCGACGAACGATGGTTGGAATTGAAGTTTGATATTTTCATAAATCCAACCATCGTCGTGCTATCGTGCATACATTGTTGCGATCACAATGTATGCAGCTCGCGACAATTTGCTGATAAGAGCTTTTTTCGGTGAAGACTTGATCGTTTCAGTCTTCACCGACGTAAAATTTTCATGCGCCCGATATGTATGTATGTATGTATGTACATACATATCGTATATACGACAAATCTTACTGAAGGTAAGATTTATCGTGGGGCCATTTTTCTATCGAAACGACTTGGGTTGAAATTTAAAACTTTTATTTTTCCCAAGTCGTTCTGTGGGAAAATATTTTTATTTGTTGCAAAGGAATTTGAAGAAATTGCTGATGGCAATTTCTCGCTTTGCAGAGAGAGATAAGCTAACCATGTTTTGAGCATGATTAGCTTATTTCTATTTATGTATGAAAATTAAATTTTCTCCAATTTTTTTAAAAATGATAATTATTAATTATAATTATCGTTTTTAACCCTTTTTAGGTATACAACACAGCGAAGGATTGGTACTGGTCTCTATTAAGGCATAGCCCTTTTCCAACTTGGGAATTTGTCAAGACTGGATTGTCTGTTGAATGGGGAGTGCCCAAGGATGACTTGAAAATCCGAGTGCAGCTGATATCAAGAAATCAAAAGTCCGGAGAATCATTCTCCATGTATCACCATCACCTAGTACTGCTGCAAGACAAATTGCAGAACTCCATGCCAGACCAAGAATTCTTGGAAATCGTCAAGTCCAATCTACTGCCTGAGATTCAGGAGAAGATCTGTCTGCACCCTACCAATAACATCAGTCAGTTAATATTACTCTTCACTCAAATCCAAGCTACGCAATTGCGCATTGCGACTGCAAGTGGCTTGAACCCGTATCGACATCAGCGACTGAGTGAAATTGAGGAAACAGCAGATTTCTGCCTTGACGTGCCCATGTTACCCAGATGTGACAATAGCTTACAAGACCTATCAGCTATTACAAACAGACCCGCGGCGATTAGCTGGAATTGTGATCAGCAAGGCCACAATTATCAAGACTATTTACATGAGAGACAACAAGTGTTCTGCTATGGCTGTGGACGAAAAAATGTCTTTAAGCCAAATTATAGGCCCTGCTTGGCGAAAAACGAGAGACGGGTGGGGAATCCCAACACCCTTTCTTGACTAGTTGCGACGTCTCGAACGACGACAGCTGCAACGAATCCAGTTCAATCATTGAACAGGGAGGACGGTTCGCTCAATCAGCAGACATAAATAGCCCATCACTAGACTGACATTTAATAGCACTCAGTGACTCTGGTGATTTCGAGCATCCATCTGACAGTTATACGGCTGTTAATAATCCTTTAGTAAAAGCAGGGAACCTGATTGACTTCTCTGCAGTTGTTCAAGCTCCCGTTTCCACTTGTAGGGAGCCCACGACACTACTAGACACGTCTTTGGAAGAGTCCTTAATTTTCGACGTACCTATTAAGCCGACAGTACTTTTTTCTGACAATGTTACTAAGCAGGAGATTAGGCCTCCTGTCGTTTCTGTATTAAAACGGTCACCAAGCTCTGTTATGACGAGTGGGCGTGAGCCTGTTTTATACCCGTTGACGCCTTATCATACGCGTCTGAAAAACTACAATGCAGTAAAAGACAGTATTTTCTCCTCAGTGGCTGAGCTAGTTGAAATTATGTATCCTGACCTTATACCAAGAAAGAAACGATGGACCGTTCGTTGGCGGGAATACTGTCGACGAATGAGGCAGGAAAGAAAGAAACTGGCACACGTTTCCGTGTCGATGCCAGACGACATTCGACCGTATGCCGAAGACTGGATTACTTGATAGTGGTGCCACTGTCAGTATTCTAGGCCAGGGAGCTCTAGAGAAGCGTGCAGAAGCAGAAGTCGAATGGAAGAGATATCGGACACAGGTACGAGTAGCTAATGGTGCCATGACGACTGTGCATGGTCATGTGAACTTGGACATCACTTTCCGTGATAATATCCAAAACGTGCGATTTTACGTTGTTCCTGGATTAGATTAGATTTGTGAAGGGGTGTATAGGCGTTAGCCTCGCAATCACTTCGACCTGAAAGATCTATTTTGAGTCCCCGTTGAGTTTGCTCCATTTGTACGTTTAGACTGTTAATAAAGTCTAGAACCATTCTGGGCTTAAGGTTCCATACATAACTTGGTGGAGGAGAAGCATGTTCAAGGTGGAGTAATCCCCGCCTGGCCAATGCTTCGCAGTTGCAGAGCAAGTGCTCCGAGGTTTCGTGAGCATCCTGACAGAAGCGGCAGGATGAAGTCTCAGCCAAACCCAGGTTGTTTAGGTGATACCTCAAAGGGCAATGGCCTGAGAAGAGCTCAGTGATCATTTTGAGCTCTGTTCTTCTGAGGAGGAGTTCTTTTGTTTTTCCGCCAGAGGTGTCGATAAATTTTTTGCCTGACGAAGTCCTTGTAGCCTTTCCCAATACAGGGATTTTTGTTTATTCTCCCAGTTATTTAGGGTTGCTCTGAGGTAACACTTTGAAGTGCCACAAAATGGCTCTGGTCCGACAAACTGAGGTTCCGCTCCTCTTTTGGCTAGGCCATCCGCAATTTCATTGCCTTTGTGGCCCTCATGTCCAGGTACCCACATGAGGATAACTTTGTTTCTCCTTGATAGATTTTTGAGGGTTTGTAGACACTCCCAGACTATCCCTGACTTGATAGTGTAGGACTTTAAAGCCTTGAAGGCAGCTTGACTGTCCGAGAGGATATTAATTGTTGAGCCATTTATGGCTCTTTTAATGCAGGTATTGGCACATTCTTCTATGGCCAATACCTCGGCTTGGAATAAGGTAGGGGTAGAGCCTAGAGCCTTTGATATACATATGGCATTTGGGGCCGTATACACCCAATCCGACCCCACTGTTTGTTTTTGTGCCATCTATTTAGTGGAGCGCCATTGTTGTCGGTCTCCAAGAACCACTTGGAATGGTATTACAAAATCCACTCTGGGTGTGATTATATCAGATATTGTCGTTACTCGCTCGAAGCATTTCTGTTTTAAGATACTTAAATGACCAAGCAGATCGCCTGGCTTTAACTGTTTCTCCGTTTGTACTCTAATAGCACTGGAGATCGCTTCCTTTCTCACCTGCAAATGCAGGGGTGCAAGGTTTAATAAGGCTTGCATGGCTGCTGTAGGACAGGTTCTTATGGCACCAGTTATTCCTAGACAGACAAGCCGCTGGGTTTTTTGAAGCAGAGCCTCAGCCGTCTTTTGATTAGTTTTTGGCCACCATGCGAGGGCCGTATAGGTGACCATGCGTCCAACAACCGTGGTGTATGTCCAGTAGATGATTTTTGGCTTCAGACCCCATGTTCTGCCAATGAAGCGAAGACACGGGTAGAGAGATCGCACCGCTCTATCCGTCACTCTGGACAGATGCGAATTCCAAGTAAGTTTCTTATCTAGGGTTATCCCTAGATATTTGACTTCGTCTGAGAATATCAATTCCGTATTATCAATAAGAGGAGCCGTTAGTGAAAGCTTCGATCTTCTTGTGAACGGAACGATAACCGTTTTGTTGGGGTTTATGCTAAGGCCTTTGTTTAGACACCACGTGCGGACTTTGAAGAGGATTATTTGCATGAGGTCGGATATGACTTGATCCTTGTTCCTGGGCTAACACAGACACTATATCTACAATAGACTTCTGGCGTCTATTGGGGTTGGCTCCAGATGTCTTAGGTATAGTTGCAGAAAGAAGTGACAGCAAGTTTAATAGCTACCCCTGACACCGACTGCCATATTCTTTCTGTTCTAGAACACCAACGTCTAGAAGCAACCGAAGAGCTGTTTCCTTCTTTCGCCTCATTGGGAGTAGGAAAAAGATCTCTTGTAAGTCAAAGTATTGAAACGAATGACGCGACTCCGATAAAACAGCGCTTTTATCCGATATCACCGGCAGTACAGAGTTTGATGGATGCCGAATTAAGACCAATGCTATCGCTGGGTGTGATAGAGGAGAGCCAGAGTCCTTGGAGCTCTCCAGTTGTACAAGTATGGCAGCTTGGGCAGGTCAACTCTGTTAATAAGAAGGACGTCTATCCGCTGCCGCAGATAGATGCACTTCTGAGTCGACTTCCTCCGGCAAACTACATCACAAGCCTGGACCTCAAAGTGCTTTCTGGCAGATCCCACTAGGCACTAAGTCCAGAGAGAAGACCGCGTTTACAGTACCTGGTCATCCTCTCTATCAGTACACCGTGATGCCACGCGGGCTTTGCAATGCTCCACAAACTATGTGCCGCCTCATGGATAAGGTCATTCCTTTCGATCTTCGTGAGAATGTCCTCGCTTACGTGGACGCTTTATTGTTTCTGTCGCCAGACTTTAACTCTCATCTCACTTTGCTATCCCGTGTAGCGGATTGTTTGAGGAAAGCTGGCCTCACTATCAACGTTGAGAAGAGTAAGATTTGTATTAAGGAGACTAAATACTTGGGTGTTATTTTCGGGAAGGGAGGAATCAGAACTGACCCAGATAAGATTTCAGCCATAGTTGATTATCCGTCACCTCAAACTGTTCGGCAAGCCCGAAGCCTACTAGGTATGGCGGGATAGTATAGACGGTTCATCTCGAAATATGCTGATTTAACTGCCTCCATAACTGACACTTTGAAGAATCAAAGTCAATTCCAATGGACACCTGAAGCCCAAACATCTCTGGAAATGCTAAAACAAAAACTTACCTCTGCTTCGCTGTTAGTGAGTCCAGATTTCACCAAGCCATTCATTATACAGTGTTATGCGAGCCAACATGGTATTGGTGGAGTGCTGCTGCAACTAGATGACGATGACCACGAAAAGCCAATAGCCTAAGTCTCGAAAAAGTTGAACTCATCACAACGAAATTATACAGTTACAGAGCAGGAATGTCTAGCTGCAATTTAAAGTGTACAGAAATTCCGGTCCTTAATAGAACTTATGCCATTTAAGATAGTGACTGATCATGCGAGCTTGCAATGGCTGATGTCTCAAAAGGACCTCAGCGGTAGACTTGCTCGGTGGAGTTTGAAGCTTCAAGGTGTCGACTTTATCATCGAGCACCGAAAAGGAAGCCTGAATGTCGTTCCTGATGCGTTGTCACGAATTCATTGTGACAGTTTGTCAACACCTGAAGATCCTGGCCCGGCAGTTGACCTTAGTTCGCCATATTTCAACTCGTTGGAATATGAGTAGCTGAGGTTAAAACAGCTTCTGGCAAACTACCAGATCTTTGCGTCAGGGATGGCTTCGTCTATATTCGGAATGTTCAGAGAACAGGCTATCCGATTCAGGAGGAAGAAGCTTGGAAGTTTTGGATTCCATGAGAGCTTCTCACGGCGGTATAGGGAAAACACTGGAACGTCTAAGAAGACACCTATACTGGCCACGAATGACAGTAAATGTCAGAAACTACGTAGGCGCCTGTGACGTGTGTAAAGAGACCAATGTCCCCAATACCATTCTTAGAACACCTATGGGAGTCTGGTTTGTGATAGAAATATCCTGGCAAATGTTGTACATCGATTTCCTAGGCCCATATTCTCGGTCAGTGAAAGCAAATGCCTGCATACTGATAGTTCTTGACCACTTTTCAAAATTACCGATTCTCAAACCTCTGAGAAAGGCATCTACTCTCAATGTGTGCCAGTTCATAGAAACCGAAATATTCCATTCGTTCGGAGTCCCGGAAACGATAGTCTCTGACAATGGAGTCCAGTTTTGTTGGGTTCAGTTCGCCAGTTTACTGGATAAGTATGGGGTGAAGCACTTGCGAACGGCAGTTTACTCGCCGTAAGCAAACGCCTCAGAACGAGTGAACAGGTCTCTGTTATCAGGGATTAGGGCATACATCCGGAAGGAACACACAAAAGTGGGATGAGAAGCTGAGCCAGATAGCTTGTTCCCTAGGAGCTCTTTCCACCAAGCAACTGATTTCTCTCCTTGCCGAACCATGCGAGCTCCTATTCCATCTAAAGGAGCCTTGGAACGCTTAATGAGCCTCTGAGAGTGGATGCTGAAGATAAATTGAGATTGATCCATGCGTGAGTGCAGGAGAACTTACATCACGCGTTCAAACAGGGCTCAAAAGCTTATAATCTCAGAGCGAAGCCTGTTAATTTCAAAGTGAATCAAGATGGATTCATACAGAATTTTGCCCAAAGCAATTTCCAAAAGCAGACTAGTGCTAAACTAGGACGAAAATTTGTAAAGTGTCGGGTCAAGTCATAGAAAGGAAACTCCTTATACGAGCTTGAAAATCTACAAGGAAAAACGGTAGGAGTGTATCAGCCCAAAAACATCAGGCCGTGATATTCATATTCTCGGACACGTCATCCGGCTATTGTCACTTTCAATCCTGGTAGCCCTAAGGAGGCATCCAGCCAGCTTAACTGGTAAACTATAGGATATCGCGAAGCCCCCCTATTGCCTCGTCAATGGTGGGTGATATACCTGTTGGAATTTAACCCTGTCTACGGTCTTTATCAATTTAAGGAAGGAAAGTAGCAACGTCCCTACTTCAACTACGCCTTGGGGGCAAACCCTTGAACAAGCATCAGTCTGAGATCAGAGTGAGATTCAGTGCTGGGGAAACTCTGTGACCAGTGGTTAGGTGACTGACAGTGGTGGAGGAAGGCGAGAGGGATTGATCGGCTGGATTTTTTGGGTTACCAGCTTGTCAATGCACCCTTGCGTTCCAACACGGAGAGGGATGTCGAGGTCTGATCAAAGACTGGCGGGACTTCAAGGATGTACCCTCGATGTGTCAGCTGTCGAGCATATCAGACCGGCTTGAATAAGGGGCGCGAACTGTCTTCTGAATGGATGGAGATCGAAACGCCCCGAACGTACCCAAATCGAGAGTCGAAAGGGGACTGAAAAAGAAAAGAAGAAGAAGACTTCCTGCGAGCGGGCTGTAAAAAGGTGTGAAGTATAATTTGGTGAGGGCACGAAAAAGCTTCCAAGATTCAAGTATTTCTAATGGCAAAATTGTGATCGATCTTATTGATGCGATTAAGGAGGGATCTATTAATTACGATTTCGTTAAGCTGGATGGTTCTGAAGAGGATAAATTGGCCAACGCAAAATACGCAATATCGAGGGCACGCAAGATTGGGGCCAGAGTATATGCTCTTCCCGAAGATAAAACAGAGGTAAAACCAAAAATGGTGATGACTGTTTTCGCTTGTCTTATGGCCATGCATTATATTCCAAACATGGATAGTGCTCAATCTAATTTGAACTGCAACTAAAATCAGCCGCATCAAAAATTACAGTTAATAATCATCAGGTTTCGTACTGTAGCCTATTTATATATTTAACCATTTACACTTGCATTTTTATTTGTGGATGTTTGAAAGCATTTGCCGTTTTCACCGCGTCGTATTGAGAAAATCTGATCAGCAACAAATTGTGCTCTGCAACACAAATTCCTAGATAGATAAACAAAACAACCTAGGAAAGCGCCCAATCGCTCATGTTTATAGAGATAGTTACATAAAATGAACCAGTGAAATTTTTGTTGTATTGGAAAGAAAAAGGATCCTGTGAAGACCTCTCTTGCGAACCTTTACTATTTATCATACGAAGCGTCTTCAAAAACAAATTTAAGAGAAACGACGAGTGTTAATAATCTATTTCTACTAGTTTACTGCGATGGAATACCATCACTATTGCTGGAAAATTTTAAGGATAAGTGCCAAAATCGACGATATATAATCACAAATCCTTCAAAAACTTTTTCTTACGAATTGAATTTTTGCTGAAGCTCCGGTCATTACAGTTAGACGTATAATTACTAAAATTTTTAGTATACAATTTTAATTAACAGTGGCATGCGGAAACATCTGGGAGGGGCCTCTTCGGTGGATCCACAACAAAAGCCCATGTAAGTTGTTGCCTTTCTTTGCATTTTACTGATTGATGTGCACATTGCTATCTTTATTTAAAAATTTTATAAGCGAAATACATTTATATCATAATTAATGAGTTAGTCCTACAAACCTTATTTTTCAAGTTGGAGTGATTAAATGAATATTGTTTCAGTATTATACATTTTTCAAATGTACTGATAGGTTACAAATAGTTCATCAAACCTCATGTAGCGTTAGTTCATTACTTTTCTGATTGAAGCGATTAAATGAATATTGCTTTTAGTATTATGAATTTCTCCAACGTAAGGATGAGTTAGAGTTAGTTCATAATTTTTCTAGTTGAAGTAATTAAATGAATATTGTTTCAGTATTATACATTTTTCAAACGTAATGAAAGGTTACAAATAGTTCATCAAACCTCATGTATTAACGTTAGTTCATTAGTTTTCTGATTGAAGCGATTAAATGAATATTGTTTTAGTATTATACATTTTTCAAATGTACTGATAAGTTACAAATAGTTCATCAATCCTCATGTATTAGCGTTAGTTCATTACTTTTCTGATTGAAGCGATTAAATGAATATTGCTTTTAGTATTATGAGTTAGTTCATTACTTTTCTAGTTGAAGTGAGTAAATGGATATTGTTTTGGTATTATGAATTTGTTGAACGCAATGATGAGTTAGAGTTAGTTCATTACTTTTCCAATTGAAGTGATTAAGTGCATATTGTTTTGGTATTATGAATTTGTTGAATGCAATGATGAGTTAACGTTCGTTCAGTACTTTCGGTAATTGATGTTTTTGGCCTACTATTATTGTTAACATTAAAATATTTTTTTTCTAATGTAGAGGCTGCTTAAAATTTATTTCCCCTCTCACTCTCCCGGAGCCCTCTCGACATGAAGGTCGCTTAGGTCCGCTGCTCTCTCTCATTTCAGGTCTATAAGGGACACCACTGAAAACACTCTGCCCTCAGTGTCGTCGGGTGGATGGGGCAAGCAGTAGAAGGCAGTTCATCTCTGCCTTCACACAGGTAAGGGTAAGTGGTATCAAGGCCTCTTCAGGGCTGGAGTGTGTGCTACGGTTTGTTGGAAGTAGGCACGAAAGTTTTTTTGATTATGGCAGGTGGCAACGGCAGGTCTTCGTGGATCCCCCCACACTCTCCGCCAATAAGCGAGCTAGCGTGCCGCCCTGCTGTCAACGCTGTCCACCGAGTGATCTGTCAGCTCATGCTGGCAGTTGGGACTTCACGTCCATAACCATTCACTTAACATAGTTCCATAACAATTTTTAATGTTGCCAACTGTGCGAATGTCGAATATTAATGAGAATGGCTTCTGTTGACACATTTAAGAAGTAAACAGCTATTAAAAAAGTTAAAATGGAAGACAACATATAGAGTTAAGCGGCCCACACACGATACAACTGTTGTAACAATCTGTGTTGGCGTACAACTGCTGTATGGTGTGTGGGCGTAACCCCCGGAATATACATGCCATGAAAAAAGTCGAAAAAAGAGAGCAGTGGGCCGGCAAGCAGGCGACATCCTGTTATGGTCGTAGCGTACTGCAGGCAGCGATATGCTACCCGACGGCTAGCAGCAGCACACAGCGAATGTGTTGTCGACGAGACTCGACCATATATTTCATGTCCGACTGGGACGAGTGCCCGAGAAGAAGAAAAAGAAAAAAAGAAGAAGAGAGGTTTTTGGAACTGGGGAGGGTTGTCAAAGTTGAAAAGAGGAGGTAATCTGACGCGCTTGTATGAAGTGAAAAAGAAATTGTGCAAAAGTCCAGAGTTGAATTTTTTTTTAGTAATTTTTTTATTACCAAACCAATAATAAATTCAACAATTGTACCGGAAAAATCCAGGAAAAAAATTTTGATTCTTCGAATCACGAGGAAGACCAAAAGGGCGGCAGACATTTTCTCGAAGCTCATATCACGTGGTTGATTAATTATGTGGAGTGAATAGGTCCATATTCCTCCATCAAAAAGACTGAGTGAAGACATCTTAGAAATATAATTTCTCAGCTAGTTTCATTGGCGATATCTGAAAAGAAAAAGAATCCTTAAGCGAACCGTCATAGGAACACCACTGCAGCCCTTATCAGTATAGTAACTGGGCGGCAGCCGCAGCAGCGTGTCTCTAGACCTTCATTTACCAACGATCCCAATTCAAAGATTTATATTGACATCATTAGTAGTGTCGAAAATATTACTAAATAACGTTAAATATTGAAATGGCTCTAGGCTTCATTTTGAACTAAAATGAAGTTATATACATTTGTTCATCGAGTTAGAAAGAACAAATTTACTATATTCAACGAAATAATGCCCTACCAACGGAGGTATTATATTTTCACAGTACATAGGTGTATACACACTGAAAGCGGTCAAAGCATTTTAAGTTAGTCTTGCTAAATAATTAATATCCTCTGCTCAATTAATTAACAGGAAATTTATACGAATAAGACCGCTAGAATGTGAGTAAATTTATTCACCGTATTATTCGATAATTCAAGAAGATTAATTGATGAAAGTATTACAGTACGATTTAAAAGTGCCATTAGATTATAAGACAGATATGAATAGATATACAGATTTTTTTGCTATTTAGATAACTTAACGTAAACCTTAGTATGAACTTACATGTTCCGACTATCTTAAGAATTGTACTAGAATAGTTCCGACCAGAAATTGTTTCGATTTGTTTAAATTTAATTACAGGTACGCTGGAACTCTCCAGGAGGCCTTCATGGAGTATCCTGTACAAATAAATGATTTGATGTGTAAGGTAATTTATCTACTCGGTCGGGGATTTTCTGGCTGAGATCTTATCTGCTTGAGTTGTATAATGCATACTAAAGTTAATTGTGACTAGTGTCAATAAGTTTTCATAGGTTAGGGCCGCATTTTGAATTATTAGGGCATTTTAAATTTCAATATAACTATAGACTCAACAAACTGCATAGAATCAGTTAGAGCTACATTAAGAGTAAATCTTGCAGTACTACGGGGCTAAATGTAATTTGGATATTTACCTAAATTTTTTGTGAACGAAATTGTTACGGCGATGGAAGGTCAAATGCCTATGCTGTCAGTATAAATAAACGCATACTTTATAACGTAATGAAACCGTAGCGCTATTTTCTTTTCTCCTTCTACTTTCCTGAAGCCCCCTTAACGTGGAAGTCGACTAGGTTCGCTACTCCTTTCCTATTTACAGGTCAACAAGGGACACTGAACAAAGTGACTGCTGCCCTCAAGGTCGTTGGGTGGATATGGAGCAATGCAGCTGAAGGCAAAAAATCCGCGCCTTCACTAAGGTAAGGGTAAGGGGGTAATGGTCCCTTCAGGACCGGTTGTGTGCTTGGTTTTTTTTGGGTTGAAGGCACGAATTTTTTGTACATGGCTGGTCGCACAATGCCAGGTGTTCGTGGAACCTCCCTACAGTGGAAGTTATATGCGGACCTGAGTCTAATTGGTTTTGTTGTCTGAATTAGTTTCTTGTGAAGTAAAGTTTCGAGATTTTGGTAAAGTTTTCACGAGTTTTTGAATTATGATTCAAGTAATGTTTTTCGAATATGTTTTAGATTTTTTTGGATTGTGATTTTAGTAACGTAAAGTTTTTGATATTGATTTTCTGCAGTTCGACTTTAGGTTTGACTTTGGTCAAGCCTCAAGTTGGAACAGTTGTCGAGTTTTTTCGAATTCCTTTTTTGACATTTGTTTTTAATCTATCTTTCCCGCTGGCCTTCTGCTACGGAAATAGTTGGTGGCCTCACAATTTTTTTTTATTGTGCTCTCACGGAGGCATGTCTTTATTGGCCAACTGCTGGACAGAGTCGTGAATCTGTGAGATGACTTTTTGGCTTTTAGCTAACTAGTTGACCAGATTCATGATTCTGCCCAGCTGGAAGGTTAGCTGAGTATTGTAATCAGACGAAGGGAAGGAAAGAGTTGTTGGAGAGGGGAAGTGATGCTGGAGACCTTCAGTCGTCAGGAGTTGGCACACTGCTAACTGCCTGTCTGAAGAATCGCTGGTAGCATTTTCAGTCTCTTAAATATCCAACCCGACTCTTCCCAGATTTCTGTGAGGACTCAATATTTTTCATGCACATAATCACACTACTTATCCTTACCTCATAATTTCTGATCTGATTGGAGAGAGAGTGGACCTGGAAGACTTCTGTGTTGAGAGTAAGTTCTTGGGGGTGGGGGAGAAATTGTACGATTTGGTTTTTTATGTTTGTTTGACTTGAAATTTTGAGTTTATCACATTTGTGGGCACATATTCCATAGGGCATGTCTGCGAGAATGGATAAATGCACAAGCAAGCTGTCCAAACGGCAGAGGTACTCTCACTCAGCAGGACTTCGTGGCTTACACTGGTGCGATCCCGAAGAGGTATCCCACTCTGCACGGGAGTTCAAATCCACCACAGAAAACATTACAGTTCAATGTACCCACACGGACACTTTCACAGTCTATCTCCTGGGTTACATTCAGCACCCATATCACAGAACAGCTCTAGGAGAAATAGTCTGTCACCTGCACCTTCGGGGCAAGGCCTTATAGACACCGATGGGATCATATTGTTATGAAATTATGTTGAGAGTGATTGTTATCGGACGTGAAGTCCACCCTGCCAGCATGGGCTGACAGATCACTCGGTGGACAGCGTTGATAGCAGGGCGGCACGCTAGGTCGCCTCGGCTATTGGCGGAGAGTGTGGGGAAGTTCCACAAAGACATGCCGCTGCCACCAGCCATATACAACATTTTTCGTGCCTACTAATACAAAAGGCCGTAAGACATATTCAGTCCTTAAGGGACTTTTACACCACTTACCTACATCCATTGGGAAGACACACATGTTCGGCCTTCGCTGCTTGCCCCATCCACCCAAATGACTCTAAGGGCATATAACTTTCAGAGTCCCTATTCCGACCTGAAAAGAGAGGAGTAGCAGACCTGGTCGAGCTTCACATTAAGAGTGCTCCGGGAGAGTGAGAGGATAAATGAAAGATACTCACGGCATAGTTACGTTATAATCGTTAAAAAAAAATTTAAGGGAGTGCAATATATATATATATAAAACGAATCTATAAGAGAACTGATCTCTTCCTATTAGTTCACCTAGACACTATGTTCAATGAAATTCCATATAAGCATTCATAGTGCATTGAAAAAAATACAAATTTATAGACCATATCTACCAATAACGATAAATATTTACTCTAACAACTATTTGTGCTGTGCATAAGCACATAGGTAATTATATAAATAGTATGTAACTATTACAGCTGTACAGTGATAAAATACAAAACTTTAATACACATTCATTTTCTAAGAATTAATGCTTAGCTGCTCGATACCAGTTACGCATCTGGAGCTCTTTCAATACAAATCTACCCTAGGTCTAGCTTACTCAAATATGGGTCCACTAGATTAACAAAAATTTTCTAATGAAATTTCATATACGCACGCTTAGTGCATTGCGAAAACAAATTTTAATTTAAGTTCATCGTTATTGAAAAGGGATTCACATCACTAATCATATAGGCCAATATGTGGACACGTATTCAGGTAAGCAATCTGGTGACTGATTCGTGGAATTTATCATATAGGTGACTTTATACCGTCATATACATAAGTGTAAACTCAATGAACGCTCTTATTTTAGTCATATATAAAAAAGCAATATAATTTATATAATATGAATGAAAAACACTTGACAACAACTTACGGTTATCTGGTGGGCTTCCACCATAGAGGCGCCTCCAAGGGAGATCCGCATGCTATAAATTATTCACTTGAAAAAAAACCTTATAAGTATAATGAACTATCTGTAGGCATATATTCTATGACTGACGCTGGAGCTTCTGAACACGCTCACATCGCTGTGCGAAACTGTGCCATGTTTGATAGCATAAATTCTATACTGGAGGACGATATCCGAGGTGCTGTACATGCTCTCTTCTCTTATGTAGTGATTTGCGATGTCTAAAATTTAAGTTTCCTGGCGCGTAAAATAGGGATGACGAACGATATGATGTTTGCAGGGCAGACACAATTAACTAAGGCCTGAAGATTTTGATCCTGTTGGGTATAGGAGCATAATGTAAAGTGGTACTTGAAGTGGTATACACACTGACGAGAGATTTGAGACTTCTGACGTCAGAAATTTAATGTTCCTTGTCGCGAAATTGTGTAAAACGGTGATGTCGAACGATATGACGTTTGCAGAACACACACTATTACCTAAGTCCTGAAGATTTTGATCCTTTTGGATATACGATTGTAACGTGCTACGTTACCTGATGTGGTGCACATATTCACTTCCCTGACTTAGTGATTTGAGACTTCATGAAAATCCGAGTAAGCCGTCTCCACCTAAAAGTTGGAGTGCACTGATTATAAATTGGTACACCTTTTCAATCACTCCAGGTGATTTAGACTTGCCAATTGAAGCAGCTTTAACCAGTCTGCTTCTGTTAGACAAATGTCTATATTCTTCTTCTTCTTTATCGAGTCGCGAGTTGCGACGTCGATATTTGCCGCTCAGGTGGCTATGGGCTGCCATAAACGTGCACTTCGCTCAGGGTAACATATTGCTACATACACTACGCTACGACCATAACAATATCCAGTCTCAGAACACAGCTTCAAAATGTAGTACAGATAGAGATCTCTCAAAGTATGCACGCGCTGCGAGCTGAGATTACAGATGTCCGACAACGAGTCGCTGCTGTCATTCGACAAGCGGACGCGTCTCACCCAACACCACCTCTTTTTGGAGAGCGAGCTCAATCACCCAGACAATCTGCAGGGACTCCGAGAGATCCGCGTCAGAGACATTCGGTCCCAGCTGGACAATCCAGACATGTTCCGCCACTTCCACTAACTTTCGCTCTTCCGGCACCACCACCTTCAGGTCTACAAGCACAAAACTGTTCCTGGGATAGACGCTCAGGCAGTCCTATCAGGAGATGGAACCTGTCGTATAACGGAAAGATTTCTGAATTATCCGTATATGAGTTCATCTTCAGAGTGGAAACACTGACTTTTTCCTCGTTAGAAGGAGACTTCGTCTTTTTGATCAAGCACATGTTCGCCCTGTTGACACAACCAGCTAAAGACTGGTATTGGTCTCTATTAAGACATAATCCGAAGCCGACGTGGGAATATGTCAGGAATGGACTATTATCTGAATGGGGAGTTCCAAAGGACGACCTGAAAGTCAGAGTCCAGCTGATGTCGCGCAAATAAGAACCCGGGGAATAATTCGCGATGTACCATCAAAATCTGGTACAGCTGCGGGACCAACTACAAAATCCCATGGCCGAGCCAGAATTTCTTGAGCTTGTGAAAGCAAACTTACTTCCTGATATACAAAATAAAATCTGCTTGCACCCTCCTCACACCATGGGTCTACTGCGAATGTTGGCGACACAGATTCAAGCTACGAAGCTGCGGATTGCAACTGCCAGTGCTCTGAACACTTACCGTATTCCTCGTATTAGCGAGATTGAGGACCTGTCTCAAATGTTTGTAACCAACACCAATATTACTCTAGCTGTTTTCATCGATGTCGAAGGCACCTTTAATAACGTTCTTCTACATAGGTTCACGGAAATACTAACAAAACATGGAGTGAACCAATCTCTAAAAAATTGGATTACACACATGCTGCACAATAGAATAGTCTTCGCTGATCTTAGCGGGGCAAGAAGAGTTAAAAAAGTTCACAGGGTACCCCTCAAGGCGGTATTCTATCACCTATGCTATGGGTACTTATCATGGACGATCTCCTGCTAACACTCACCCGGATAGGGGTACAAAGCAGTATGGTACGCGGACGACTTGACAATATTAGTCACCGAAAGTTATGAACCTGTACTCTGTGGATTGGTGCAAGGCGCGATCCGACTAGTCATGCGCTGGGCCACGGATTACGGGCTGAGCATCAATCCACTGAAAACTAACTTATGCCTATTCACCATGAAAAGGAATATCCCCAGTTTAAACCTACCCCTGATTGGCCCCACACGCTTGGAAATAAAGGACAGGGTGAAATACCTAGGTATTATTCTAGACAAAAAGTTAAACTGGAAACCACACCTCCGAGACAGAGCGAACAAAGCTCTTAGAGTATTTGGAATGTGCCGTAGAGCAGTAGGGAAGAAGTGGGGACTCAAACCGCGGATGATTCTATGAATATACACTAGTGTCATTCGACCCATGTTAACCTATGGTTCAGCGGTGTGGTGGAAAGCAATGGACTTAGTCAACCATCGCAAGATGTTGGAGAAGATTCAAAGGTTGTGCATTCTCAGCGCAAGCGACGCTTTTAAGTCAACTAGCACCCGGGCTCTGGAGGTTATCCTCAATATACATCCCGTGCGAATACATATCAAGCAGAGGGCGTCGACTACAGCGCTAAGGCTGCATCTTAACCTTGGATGGCTTCATGGGGGAACAAGAGTTCCACATGAATCCATTTATGAGTTCGTGCAGTCTATCGCACCTGGCATTGACAGAGATAGCGAGTACCTCCTCGAGACCATGCTGGAAAGCAATTTTGAATATAGAATTCCATCCAGGGCAGAATGAGAATCACATTCCGTGTTTCAATCATTGAAAAACCCAATTATAATATATACTGATGGTTCTAAATCCGATGAAGGCACCGGAGCGGGAGTTTTATGTGAGGAGTCTGAAATTGAGTTCTCCATCCACCTTTAAAACCATTCCACGGTTTTCCAGGCGGAAGTCAAGGCTATCCTAGAAGCGGAAAGACACCTCCTTAACTCAGACAATGATTATTAATGGAGTGCAAAACCACTCTGAATTCCCTTTCTCGGAATAACAGGGTGATAGTGCAGTGGGTGCCGGGGCACAGCAACATCATCGGGAATGAAAGGGCAGACGAACTTGCTCGTCTTGGAGCAGCCTCAGAGGAAGCTGCCTCTATGGTCGGGATTGCACCAAAACACCTTGTCTCAATCATTTCAAGCTGGGCTGACCGCCAACACAGTCGCCTTTAGTTAGAAGATCCCACGGGTTGGACAACAAAGGAACTGTGGGGTACACCAAACTTAAATCATACGAATAAGGTCCTAAAACTCAACAAGCCAACCCTGAGAGATCTGGTGTCCATTCTCACTGGGCATTCCTCTCTGAGGGGCCACCTTCACAGGATGAGACTTGTTGATGATATATGCAGGGGTTGCGGAGAGGAGTCCGAAACAGTGACCCACTTTCTATGTCACTGCCCGGCACTCTCAGGAATACGCTACAGAATTCTTGGTTCACACCACCTGGAAGAGTTGCATGATGCCGGCAAGGAGGGCTGGGAGCCAATATTGAAATTTATAACAGCGTCCGGTTGGGTCCTATGAGCGATCGCTCATGGGTCTTGAGGGTGAACAATGGGCCTTGACTTGGCCTTCGTTCGGGGGACCTGAAAGGGGTACCAAACCTCTTAACTCAATCAATTAATCAATATTGCAGAGGTAGCAGCGATCTCAGACCGACATACAGTGACTTGTTGGAATTGTGACCAGCCAGGATACTAATATCAAGATTGTCTACAAGAACGACAACAGATATTTTGTTACGGGTGTGGACGTAAAAACGTATTCAAGCCAAACTGTATACAATGTATGGAGAACAACTTGAAGCAGGTCGGGAATCACAACACCTCTTCTCGACCAAGTATGACATCCAGGCTGGCCATAGCGCCAACAACTCCAGACCAATCGCGGAGCAGGGAAACCAATCCGCTCAATTAAGAGACCCTATCGAACAGACGTTAGACTGTCCGTTAATATCACTCAGTGATTTTGGTGATATTAACAATCCGCTATACAGTCTCAATGTCAATGTTGATTCACTGATAGAGACAGAGAATCTGATTGACTTCAAGCTCGTGTTTCCACTTGTAAGGAGCCCACGACACTACTAGACACTTCTCTGGAAGAGTCTTTAATCTTCGACGTTCCGATAAAACCGACAGCAGTTTCTGCTAGCAGGAGGCCTCCTGTCATTTAGGTATTAAAAAGGCCACTAAGCTCTGTTATGACGAGTGGGCGTGAGTCTGTTTTATACCCGCTGACGCCTTGTCATACGCGTCTGGAAAACTACAATGCACTACGAGACCGTATTTTCTCCTCAATACCGGAGCTAGCAGAAATTATGTATCCTGACCTGGACCTTGGAAAGAGAAAAAAAGGATCGACCGTTCGTTGGCGGGAATGCTGTCGACGAATGAAACAGGAAAGAAAGAAATTGGCATATATTTCCGTGTCAATGCCGACCGTATGCCCTAGTAAGACTGCTCGGGGCGATCCGAGACTGGGTTACTTGATAGTGGTGCCACTGTCAGTATCCTAAGCCAAGGAGCCCTAGAGAAGCTTGCAGAAGCAGAGGTTGAACGACTGTTCATGGCCATGTAGACTTGGACATCACTTTCCGTGGTAAGACCCAAAACGTGCGTCTTTTCGTGGTTCCTGGGCTCACACAGGCACTATATCTAAGAATAGACTTCTGGCGTCTATTTGGGTTGGCTCCAGATATCCTACGTATAGTTGCAGTAGTGACACCAAGTCTAATAGCTATCCCTGACACCGATTGCCATGTTCTTTCTGTTCTATAATACCAACGTCTAGAAGCAACCAAACAGCTCTTTCCTTCTTTCGCTTCACTGGGGCTTAGGAAAAACATCTATTGTCAGTCACAGGTTTGAAACGAATGACGCGACTCCGATAAAACAGCGCCTTCATCCGATACCACCGGCAGTATAGAATTTGATGGATACTGAATTCAGACGAATGCTATCGCTGGGTGTGATAGAGGAGAGCGAGAGTCCTTGGAGCTCTCCAGTGGTACTGGTGTGGAAGCGTGGGAAGGTTCGGCTTTGTTTTGATGCCAGGAAAGTCAACTCCGTTACTAAGAAGGACACCTATCCGCTGCCGCAGATAGATGCGCTTCTGAGTCGACTTCCTCCGGCAAACTGCATCACAAGCCGGGACCTCGAAGACGCTTTCTGGCAGATCCCACTAGATACTGAGTCCAGAGAGAAGACCGCGTTTACAGTACCTGGTCATCCTCTGTATCAGTACACCATCATGCCATTCGGTTTTTGCAATGCTCCACAAACTATGTGCCGCTTCATGGATAACGTCACTCCTTTCGATCTTCGTGAGAATGTCCTCGTCTATTTGGACGATGTATTGATTCTGTCATCAGACTTCCACTACTTTGACTCTCATCTCACATTGCTAGACCATGTAGCGGATAGTTTGAGGAAAGCTGGCCTCACTATCAACGTTGAGAAGAGTAAGTTTTGCATTAAGGAGACTAAATACTTGGGTTTTATTGTCAGGAAAGGAGGAATCAGAACTGACCCAGATAAGATTTCAGTCATCTCCGTCACCTAAAATTGTTCGACAAGCCCGACACCTACTAGGTCTGGCGGGATGGTACCGACGATTCATTCCGAACTAAGCTGATTTAACTGCCTCCATCACAGACACGGTGAAGAATCCTAGTCAGTTCCAATGTACACCCGAATTCCAGACGTCTCTGGAATCATTGAAGCAAAAACTTACCTCTGCTTCGTTGTTAGTGAGCTCGGATTTCACCAAACCGCTCGTTATACATTGTGATGCGAGCCAGCGAGGTATTGGTTGAGTGCTGATGATACTGGATGACGATGGCCAGGAGAAGCCAATAGCCTACGTCTCAAAAAAGTTGAACTCAGCACATCGCAATTACACCGTCACAGAGCGGGAATGCTTAGCAGCCTTATTAAGTGTGAAAAGAAATCTCTGTATATTGATAACTCTTGACCACTTTTCTAAGTTCCCGATTCTCAAACCTATGAGAAAAAAAACATCTACTGTCAATGTGTGTCAATTCATCGAGACTGAAATATTTGACGTGTTCGGAGTTCCGGAAACGATAGTCTCTGACAATGGAGTTCAGTTTTGCTCAGCGCAGTTCGCCAGATTACTGTATAAGTAGGGGGTGAAACACTTGCAAACGGCAGGTTACTCGCAGCAAGCAAACGCCCCAGACCCAGTGAACAGGTCTGTATTGTCAGGGATTAGGGCATACATCCGGAAGGAACATACCAAGTGGGATGAGAAGCTGAGCCATATAGCTAGCTCCCTTAGGAGCTCTTTCCACCTAGCAACTGGTTTCTCTCCCTACCGAACACTCTTCGCTTAACAGATGATTGATCATGCGAGCTCCTATTCCATCTTAAGGAGCCTTGGAACTCTTAATGAGCCTCTGAGCGTAGATGCTGAAGATAGATTGAGATTGATCCGTGCGAGGGTGCAGGAGAACTTTAGCTATGTGTTTGAACAGGGTTCGAAAGCTTACAATCTCAGAGCGAAGCCTGTTAATTTCAAAGTAGGTCAAGAAGTGTTCAGACGAAATTTTGCTCAAAGCAATTTCCAAAAGCACACTAGTGCTAAACTAGGACATAAAGATAAAGGAAACTCCCTATACGAGCTTGAGGATCTGCAGGGAAAAACGGCAGGAATCTGTCGCGCCAAAGACATCAGGCCGTGATACTCCTATTCTCGGACACGTCATCCGGCTGTTGTCACTTTTTTCCGGGCTGAAAAAGAGAAGAAGGTTGTCAAGTGAAAAAGCAAAGTTTGGTTTTTTTTACAAAGTCTACAACAAAGTTTGAAATAAAAGTAAAGAAAAATAGAGTGAAACGAGAACATCGGGATAAACGCTAAATAAAAGTATTGTCCAGGTACAAGAAAAACCCAGTATACCTGGGGATTACTGTGAAAAATCTGGACGAAGAGACCGTGAAATCAACAAAAATTAACCCAAGATTTTGTCATCGAGGCATCGTCCACGACGGTGGATGAAAAGTATTGTTGTGTATAGCTTTATTCATATCTAAAATGTTACGCCACTGCATTTCAAATGTACACTGAGTAAGCATAGGCATCTACGTAGAGTCACAAAACTATATTTGTATTTACCATGGCATCACTGTAAGAATTGTAGAAGTGAACGGAAGGGGCATTTGTCAGATGGACCTCGTGTGATACACATCATTTCACCATTACTGTAATAGTATGTTTTTATTAAAATTAATTAAAGTTTGAACTGTCTTTTAATTAATAAAAGTTTCAACAGTATTTTAAGTAATAAAATACAAAACATGGCGCAGCCGGTAACAAAACTATAAAATTGAAATCAGCAAATGCCTTCAAAAGGAAAAAAACAAAAAGGGGAGTACATGAAAGCGTACAACACGTGTAGCAAAAAGCTTAGTGATTGTAGATATTTCTTCATATGAAGATAATTACTCAGATGAATATGAGCCAGTAGAAATAGAAGTAACAGAAGACTCAACTATATTAATAGCGGAATTTCTCAATAAGGAAACTCAGACAATTGTAAAGGAGCAGGTAAAAAATTCAATCAAGATGGAATTTAAAGTACCAGAGCAGCTGCAAATGGACGGAAACCTTGCTGAAAACTTCAAGAGGTTTAAGCAACGTTTTGAAATATACCTAAAAGCTTCGGAGAGTGACAAAAAAGATGAAGAGGTCAAAGTAGCCATTTTTTTAAATGTCATAGGAGAAGACGCATTAAACGTGTACAACACCATGGAGGCCAAAAAGAAGCAAACAGCTACACTGCATAAAATTTTAAAAGAGTTCGAAGTTTTTTGTAACCCAAAAAAAGACGAAGTATATGAAAGATTTAAATTGATGAGCCGCGTACAAAAAGAAAGTGAAACATTTGATCATTTTCTTACGGATGTCAAGCAATTAGCTGGCTCTTGTGAATTTGAGACATTGAAGGAGCAGGAAAAAGCCATGCGAGATAGACTGATCTTTGGAATACGGTCGAAACAATGTCAAGAAAAACTACTAACTGTGGGAAATATAACGCTGGAGGAAACTGTAAAAAAATATTGCTTATTCGAATTGGAGAAATCGAGACTTGAAGATGTTCAACAGGGAAAACAGATGGATTTTTTATCATGTCAGGAAAGTAAAATTAATTTTGTTAGGAAAACAGATAACAATAGTTATAAGAATTTAACCAAAGTAAAAAATGCTTTTAAAAATTCTAATTTGCGAAAAAAAAACAGTAATGAACAAGAGAAAATGCAAAAAATAACTTTATGTGAAAAATGCTTCGCCAAACATTTTCAAAACAGATGTCCAGCATACGGCAAATATTGTAGAAAATGCAGGAAACCAAACCACTTTGCAATAGCATGCAAAATAAGAAACGTCTCAGTCTTGGATGCAGATCTTCCTGAAATGTCAACATTAAAAATTAATTCAAGTGAAGGTAAAAATTTCTTTATTAATAATTTAGAACAAATGAAAAACAGAAGTTGTTGGAAACAATTTATTACTATTGAAAACAGCAATATTGAATTTAAACTAGATACAGGCTCGGAGGTAAATGTTCTGTCGAAATTATTATTTGAACATATGAATATACAGAAGTGTATAAGTCCGGTAAATATTACATTTGAAGCATATGGGGTTATAAATTATATCCAATCGGTGTTGTAAAACTCAAGTGTAGATACGAAAAGAAAAGTTCTTTACAAGACTTTTTGATACTAGATGTGAAATCTTCACCAATTTTGGGAATCAGTGCTTGTTGTGACTTAGGGTTAGTTAAAAGAATTTCAACAATAAGTGATAACAGGTCTAAATTAATAGAACAAAATAGAGATTTATTTGAAGGTTTGGGTAATTTTCCTAATAAATGCAGGTTAAACATAGATGGAGATATAAGACCAACGGTCAAACCTACAAGGCGTATACCAAACGCAATCACTAACAAGTGAAAAAGTTAGAATTGGTCTAAGACCAATTCTTATGATACCCTAGATGAATGCCCGTATGAAATTTCGTATGGGTACCCATTTGAGCAATTTTGATTTTTGCAGTGGTTTTTCGCATATATTTCTAGAA
Source organism: Dioctria linearis (assembly GCA_963930735.1). NCBI lineage: Eukaryota > Metazoa > Arthropoda > Insecta > Diptera > Asilidae > Dioctria > Dioctria linearis. The sequence continues at coordinate 185,526,710 of OZ005742.1, read as the reverse complement.
CGGTTCGTCGGAATGAAAAAATGATTATAACCAATTTTATAGGATTTCATATTCTGAAGAAGTTTTTAGTACAATAAAAATGTCTTGGACTGATTGTTTTCACAGTATACATAAAAAACCTAATTTTTTATATGGCAACACCAAGGATGGGTTGCCCGATTTAGTCCATTTTTGAAATTTTATTTGCTAGTACAATGAAAACACCACGTACCAAATTTCAGCTCTCTACGAAGACACATTCTCAGGCAGTGTTCAAATATATAACGGAAAACGAAATTTTTGTATGGCAACCCCACGAAGGAGTTGCCCGATTTGTCTCATTTTCGAACTTAATTTTACTTTTTTTTTTAAAGTCCGTGTACAAAATTTCAGCTCTCTAAGTGTACGCGTTCTCGAGTTATCGTGCGCACGGACGGACGGATGGACGGACAGACGGACGGACGGACGGACATGCAAAAATCAAAATAACTTTTAATATTATGCATGGGTGTCCAATCCATTTTGCTCTACCATCATTATTTCGAGGTGTTACAAGCGGAATGACAAACTTAGTATACCCCTTTAGATTTCATCTAGGGTATAAAAATGTGAAAGTAACCTTGGAAAAGTTGGAGGAAATGAAAGTGCTTGAAAAAGTTGAAAGTCCGAGAGGATGGGTTAGTAATCTGGTAATTGTAGATAAGGCCGACAAAAGCATTCGCGTGTGCTTAGATCCTCAGGATCTGAATACAGCCTTAGTTCATGAACATTTCTTAATCCCAAAAATAGATGAACTAAAAGCGAAATTATGCGGTATGCAATTTTTCTCAGTATTAGATCTTAAAAATGGATTTTGGCAAATAGAATTAGATAGCAACTCCAGTGATTGTTGCACATTTAGTTTTCAATTTGGTTTTAATAAATTTCGACGCCTACCATTTGGATTAAAGGTAGCTCCAGAAATCTTTCAAAGGTATGCATACCAACATATTCAAGACTTGTAAGGAACATTTATATACATAGATGACTTAATAGTATTTGGCAAAAATGAGAGAGAGCATGATCAGAATCTCACTCAGGTATTCGAACGGGCTCGTGAAATTAATGTGAGATTTAATGCAGATAAATTTAAGTATAAGTTAGAAAGTGTGAGATATATTGGCCACGTTTTTTCTAGATCAGGTGTTAGTCCGGATCCAGAACGAATTAAAGCAGTAGTGGGAATAGAAAACCCGAAAAATAAGAAGGATTTACAAAGAATATTGGGGATGATAAATTATTTGCGTAGCTTTATCCCAAATTTGGCAGAGGTTTCGAAAAATTTATGGGGTTTGCTAAAGAGTAATGTTGAATTTACATGGTTAGATGATCATACCGAGACTTTAAATACTATTAAAACCATGATAAGAAATGCGCCAACATTAAAAATATTTAATGAAGACAAACCAATTGTACTTCAATGTGATGCATCGAAAGATGATTTGGGCTGCTGTTTAATGCAAAATGAAGCCCCAGTAAGCTTTGCATCAAGAAGCCTTTCTCAGTCAGAAAAAAATTACGCCCAGATCGAGAAATAGCTTCTAGCAATAACTTTTGCCTTTAACAAATATCATTTTTATATACTATATATGGTAGAGCAGTAACAGTGCATACAGACCACAAGTCACTTATTACGATATTTAGGCAAGACCTTGAAAAAAATTACTCCACGCGCATACAAAGAATGAAATTAAAACTTTTAAGATGCAACCTAAATGTACAATACGTTCCGGGAAAATATTTACATATAGCTGATCTCTTGTAAAGATCCTATATACAGGGAGAAATCAATTTTGAGGAAGAAGACTTTAATGAAATAGTTCATAGTCTTAATATAAGCAACTACCGCAAAGAACAGCTTAAACGCGAAACGGAGAAAGATCCTATTTTAACAAAACAAAACAAAAAGTATTACAAATGATAATAAAAGGTTGGCCAGGAGATAAGACAAAAGTTGAAGATGACTTAAAGTTATACTTCAAATTACGAAATGATCTCTATTGTGAGAATGATATAGTATTCTATAAGGACAGAGTTGTTGTACCATGTAGTTTACGAAAAGAGTATTTAAAATTACTTCATGAGGGACTCTTGGGTATTAGAAAAACAAAAGAGAGAGCGAAACATTTGATATTTTGGAATACATTTAATGCAGATATAGAAAAAATTATTGAAGAGTGCTATGTATGCCAGCATAATCATAGTTCGGTACAGAAGGAACCAATTATATTTCATGAGGTTCCAAATATACCGTTTTTAAAAATTGGAATAGACATTTTCGACTTTGGAAGGAAAAATTACATTGTTTTAGTGGATTATTATTCCCGATGATTAGAAATACTGGATTTAAAAAATAAGTCTGCCAATGAAATAATAAGAAATCGAAAAATTGTGTTTGTGACTCATGGGTATCCGAAAGAAATTATAGCAGATAATTCACCTTTCAATTGTCACAAATGTATAAATGTTGCTAATGACATCGGAGCAAAATTCAACTTTAGTAGTCCATATTATCCAAAATGAAATGGTCTCGCGGAAAAATATGTGGGGATTAGTAAAAATTTGTTAAGGAAATCTAAAGATATCCATTCAGCATTATTAGAATACAGGAACACTCCTTTAGTTAAGCTGGGGTATTCACCTACTCAGTTATTATTTAGTCGTCGTACACGAACAAAACTACCTATTCATGACAAATTTTTGATTCCTAAAGTTGTGCAGGATGTTAATATTTCACAACATAAAGAAAAGATTAAAAAATACTACAATCGTGCCACGCGAAGTATGGTTTCAGAAATCTTATAGCAAATGGTATGCGGGAATATTGATAGAAAAACACTTTAGTCCTCGTTCATTTATTGTTAAATTAGAAGACGGAGGAACATATAGACGAAACCAGAAACATTTAAGGAAAAGATCAAGCTCAACCTAGAATGAGACCAAAAATGAACAGCTAATGCAAAAGTGTGTTCGGACGACACGTAGTCAAGGCCTAAACAAAAAGGATAATGACAAATAATTAAAGACATTTAGTTGAATTCACATAACATCCGTTTTGGTAATCTGCTTTGAAATTGAATTAAAAGAAACAAAAATAATAGTTCAGTTTATTAATATAAGATTTAAGTATATAGGCATATATAATTTGAAATATAAAATAAAATTCTTCTTATTTGAGATGATATGAAAAAACATATATATATCTATATTCGCAAATGAAATGTATTGAAGTAATATTAGAGCTTAGTTTCAACGATACAAGAAGTATTGTTTGACATCGGAATTATCGTTGTATTTCGGTGTAGTTACATGTAGTTGATGAAAGATGTATAAAAATATATATAATACCGCTCAGTCAAAGAAGGGAGATGTTGTGTATAGCTTTATTCATATCTAAAATGTTACGCCACTGCATTTCCAATGTACACTGAGGGCCTGTCCGGATCCAAGTCTTCGTCTTCATCTTCGTCTTGTTATTACAGCTAGTGACGTAACAGAACAAGCTCAGCTATTATAATAGTTAGACGAAGACGAAGCTAACCTGTCCGAATTCGTTCGTTTGCTCAGCTTGATTTCACAGACAGCAAACAAACATAACCTCACAATACGTTGTCTATTTAAATAAGTCAACTCGAACCTTGACTCGGTGATCAAGCTAACCAAATGTCAAAACTGTTATACAAACTAGCAAAGCTCGGTGGCATAGACATGGATTCGGATAGAGCTTGTCTCGGTGTTACGTCACTAGCTGTAATAACAAGATGAAGACGAAGACGAAGACTTGGATCCGGACAGGCCCTGAGTAAGCATAGACATCTACGTAGAGTCACAAAACTATATTTGTATTTACCATGGCATCACTGTAAGAATTGTAGAAGTGAACGGAAGGGGCACTTGTCAGATGAACCTCGTGTGGTACACATCATTTCACCATTACTGTAATAGTATCTTTTTATTAAAATTAATTAAAGTTTGAACTGTCTTTTAATAAAATACAAAACAAGTATTAAGCACAAATCTTATTACCAAATAAGGTATCGTTTCCCCTTATTAAAAGCTTTAATTTGTCGAGAAAAGTAAACAAAAAGAGATGCGCACTTCCTAGCATACGACAGTTCCCAGTACCCCAGCTATACGCAGGTCGAGGCGCAAATTGGTTCTACTACAAGTATGCCCGATGACCCAGCTTTTGAGATCTTACAAGTGACCTCCAAAGCAATACCCTTGCGGAAAACCCAAATAACGATAGAGGTGCCCACCTCTGACCAAGACCAGTAGCACATTGGTGCACGTCGAGGAGCACATGTATGATTCATCTTTACTTTCTTCCTTGAAGAGATAGGACGAACGGCAGGCCGCACTCGAACAATCGGCTGCAAGCAAATATCATCTTACATGAATCAGGCAGATGATTAGAGACGAAATAATTCGACGTTCAGTATTAATCAAAAAGCCGTAGTCCAGTATATATATCGCATAAATTAACATAATTGACCTTTTTACATAATATTTCTATATATATATATATGCCGTAGAAACAGACATACTTTAACATTTTTATCATATTTAGCCTATTATGTATATATCGTATCAAGTTGAATCAAATTAATCCTAGTTTCCTATATATACTTGCGGTAGCAATGATCATAACTGAATTTCCAATATTCTTTTTCTATATATTTCCTGACTGACAGGACATAGTTTTAGCACATTTCCTTCACATATACGCTTACCTTAACGTTAAGAGTATCATAGTAACTAATGCATATCGCTCAAACAGATATAATTTAAAATTCCTGTAAGAATTCAAAGGATACTTGCCTTGAGCACCTTTACTTACCTCCGTAGTAAGCGTGTAAACGTGTAACAGCATTCAACGACCCGGGGCTAATTATTTACAATTTGGTCTTTATGAATAATTCATGTCTTAGTTGCATTGTGTGCTTACCTCTTGCTTAGACTTAAGGGATCATACTTGCATACATACAGTATGATTATTATAGGGATGCTATGATGTAAAGGAAATCCTGGTCGGACTTGTACTAGTTTTCTTTTTTTCTTTCCTTTCTTTACAGGACTGTATTTGCTCCAGAAGGCCTTCGTGGAGGAAAAGTTTTCATCAGGTAGCTCTACCATACTCTGGCTGTGATATACCTCCAGCAGTTCTTACATGTAATTCCTATGTATATATCTAAATCGTAAGTTAGGTTCTTGAATTTTATTCTTTTGCTGCGAAAATGTATTCGAGTAGTCGTAGATCATAAAGTAACTTGTTACGGGGGTGAACAGAAGAGAAATAAATGAAATCCTTGTAAGCAAAAATGAGTTTTTGTTTACTTCAGTTAACGACAGTGTTCGTATAGTAAAAACAAAGTTTTATAATATAACAATGCTCTGAGGTTTTTATTATTTCTCCTCTCACTCTCCTGGAGCCCTGAGTCCGATACTCCTCTCTTTTCAGGTCAACATAGGGACACTGCACACTATCTGCCCTCAGTGTCGATTGGGTGGTTGGGGCGAGCAGAGAAGGCCAAACATATGTGCCTTCCCAATGGATGTAGGTAAGTGGTGTTAAAGTCCCTTAAGGACTGAATGTGTGCTACGGCCTTTTGATTTGTAGGCACGAGATATTTTGTATATGGCTGGTGGCAGCGGCAGGTATTCTTGGAACCTCACCACACTCTCCGCCAATAGCCGAGGCGAGCTAGCGTGCCGCCCTGTAGTCAACGCTGTCCATCGAGTGATCTTTCAGCTCATGCTGGGAGTCTGGACTTCACGTCCAAGCAAATCACTCTCAACATAATTCCATAATAAATTGGCGCCCAACGTGGTGCCACCTCAGTTAGACTTCGGTGGTCTAAGTATGACTTTTGCTGAGGACTGGGATTGCTTAGAGATAAGGATATTTGGCTTAGCTAAATTTTCTGACTCGGTAATCTTACAATCAGTGGAAGTTATATGCAGACTTGAGTCTAACTGTTTGTTATTTGAGATTTTCTTTGTAGAGTAACGTTAAAGTTTTTAAAGTTTTGAGAAATTTGAAAGTTTGAGATTTTGTAGTAAACTAAAGTGTTTTTGAGAGTTTGTTTGGCCTTAAGTCTTGAAAATTTAAATATTTGTTTTTTTGAATTTTTTTGAATTGTTGATCTTTCCCGCTGGCTTTCTGCTTTGGAAATAGTAGGTGGCCTCACAAAATTTTGTTGTTGTGTTCTCACGGAGGCACGTCTTTGTCGGCCAACTGGCTGGACAGGGTCATGAGTCTGTGAGACGACTTTTTGGCTTTTAGCTAACTAGTTGACCAGACTTTCGACTCTGCCCAACTGGAAGGTTAACTAGATATGACAATCAGGTGAAGAGGAAGGCAAGAGTTGTTAGAGGATAGAAGTGATGCTGGAGACCTTCAGTGATCAGGAGCTGGCACAGTGCTAGAAGAATCTCTAATAACGCCTCCAGTTTTTGCCATCTCCAACCGTACTTTTCCCATATCTCGGTGAGAACCCAAGTTTGTATGCACACATTCACATCACTTACTTTTATCGTATGACTTCTGACCTGATTGGAGAGAGAATGGCCCGGAGACCCCTTCGTGGTGAGAGTTAACGCTTGGAGAGAGGCAGGAGATTTGTATGATAAATCTTTTTTTCTTAATTCGTCGACTTGAAAAATTTTAGTTAAGCTCATAACAATTTATTGATACTGTAGACTACAGTTCATTTTCTTGAGTATTTTGGCTGGTGCACATAGTATTATCGATGTTGAATTGGAGCGTCGATCTTTAGCAAGGCGGCGAAGATTTTTTTTATTATATAAACTTCATTCAGTTTTTCTGTAACTTTCTATTGGGGAGATTAGATTAGATTAGAGATGTTTAAGTTATTGATTGAATTTTGAAATTTTTAACTTTATTGGAATCCTTATCACACACGAAGGTACCGGTGCGGATCAATATTTCTCCTGTTTGTGAAAAGTGGCAACACTGAAGTTGCATAGTCCATTTTAAATAAAAATCAGTCCTCCGTTGATGATAATTTTTGAATCTTAAAGTCACTGAGATCTGGCTCTATTGTTCTTGACTGACTACGGATTTTCCTTGAATTGTTTTCCAATTTCGTACAATGGCTACTGTGCGAACAGCAACTCAGGGGGCTGATATTCCGACACCGCTGCCCGAGCAGTGTACCATCTGTCAGGATGGAGACTGGTCAGCCAATAGGAACCCAATGGAAACCATCTGCGGTCATGTAATCCACAAAGCATGCTTGCGCACGTGGATCGGTGAACAGTCAAATTGTCCAAATTGCAGGTGTCGTCTCACACAGTATGACTTCACTGTTTATGGAGGTGCTGCTCCGAAAAAGACTGTTACGAAGCCTGGAATTCAAGAGCTCCATCTTTATCGCCAACACTGCACAATTTGCATTCCGCAACTTTTTCACATCCAACTTCGAGGATGAATAGTCGCATACTTACTACCCATGGTCAGGGCCTTGTAGCTTCAGAAGCGTTAATGGCTGGCTTAGTAATACAGATGCAAGATCTTATTCGAGAGGGAATCACACAGAGTATGAACACTCTGCGGGACGAACTCTTTAACAATTTTCCTCGACAAGCTCCTGTCGTGCCTCCCGTAGGCAGTTCTCGACCACCACCACTTATAGGGCAACCGAGACCTTCGATAGAGAGGCCCGGACCAGCTGACGAACAATATCATGCATCAGCCAATCAGAACAGACCCGACAGTCCTCAGAGGCCAGGGCCCAATCATATTCCACAGGCACAGGCGTTTCAGAACGACACACCTCAACTCAACCCGTGGTCACGATGGTCAGGAAGCCCTATACGAAGATGGAACCTTTCGTATAGTGGAGATAGTTCCAAACTCTCAGTGGATGAGTTTGTCTTCCGAGGTGAAGTACTCACCTACTCTGCGCTCGAAGGAGATTTTGATCTGTTGGTCAGAAATATGAGCACATTGCTCGCAGGCCCGGCCATGGATTGGTATTGATCATTACTTAGACTGAATTCCACACCAACCTGGGAATACATTAAAACAGCTCTCTTAGCTGAATGGGGAGTTCCCGAAGACAATTTGAAGGTGCGGGTTCAGCTAGTGTCCCGTAGGCAAAAATCTGGAGAATCCTTTGCAGCATACCAACAAAATCTGTTTGCACCCCACCAATACTATCGGCCAGTTGAGATCGCTCGTCACTCAAATACAAGCCACACAACTACCAATTGCCACAGCTTGTAGCTGGAGGCCTTATCGGAGCCAGAGAGTAAACGAGATTGACGACTGCCAGTCTTTAAACCCGGACTTGTCATTAGTAACAGGCCGTGCCACTAGCTTAGGCGACGTGTCAGCCATTTCAACCAGACAGGCAACAGTGTGCTGGAATTGTGATCAGCAAGGTTACTTTTACCAGGACTGTCTGCAAGAGAGACAACATGTGTTCTGTTATGGATACGGATGCAATAATGTCTTTAAAACAAACTGCAGACCCTGTGCACAGAAAAACGAGAGACGGGTCGGGAGTCCCAGAACCTTTCCTCGACCAGTTTCATAGTCCCGAACGGCATCTGCTATGACCATTCCAGTTCAAGCTTTGAACAAGGAGGAAGGTCCGCTCCATCAGCACGTCCCGACAACGAAACATTGACTTGCCCGCTGATATCATTCAGTGACTCTGAGGATACAAGCACTCCCCTTGATTGTACGAATACTTCTCTGATGGAGACGGAGAATCTAATCGACTTCTCCGCAGATCTTCGAGCTCCTGTTTCCACTTCTGAGGAGTCCAGACACTACTATACACTTCTTTGGAAGAGTCTTTGATCTTTGACGTCCCGATATTACCGATAGAACATTTCGCTGGCAATGTTACTGAGCAGGAGATTCGGCCTCCTGCCGTTTCTGTATTAAAACGGCCACCAAGCTCTGCTATTACGTGTTTTACATCCGCTGACGCTTTATCAAACGCGTCTCCAGAATTACAATGCCGTAAGAGACCGCATCTTCTCCTCAGTAGCGGAGCTAGCTGAAATTATGTATCCTGACCTGGACCTTAGACCAAGAAAGAAACGATCGACCGTTCGTTGGCGGGAATACTGTCGACGAATGAGACAGGAATGAAAGAAACTGGCACACATTTTCGTATCGATGCCAGACGACATTCGACCGTATGCCGAAGTGAGACTGCTGCGGCGAACTGAGAGTGGATAACTTGATAGTGGTGCCACTGCCAGTATTCTAGGCCAGAGGTTGAATGGAAGAGCTATCAGACACAGGTACAAGTAGCTAATAGTGCCACGATGACTGTGCATGGTCATCTGAAGTTGGACATCACTTTCCGTGGTAAGACCCAAGACTTCTGGCGTCTATTTGGGTTGGCTCCTTATGTCCTGGATATAGTTGCAGAAGTGACACCATGTCTAATAGATGCTTCTAAAACCAACTGCAATGTTCTTTCTGTTCTAGAGCATCAACGTTTTGAAGCCACGAAACAGATTTTTCCTTCCTTCGCCTCGTTGGGCTTAGGAAAAACATCTCTTGTCACTCATTAGATTAAAACGAATGACGTGACTCCAATAAAACAGCGCTTTTATCCGATTTCACCGGCAGTACAGAATTTGATGGATGCTGAATTGCGACGAATGCTATCGTTGGATGTGATAGAGGAGAGCCAGAGTCCTTGGAACTCTCCAGTTGTACTAGTGCAGAAGCCTGGAAAGGTTTTTGACAGATCCCACTTGACACTGAGTCCAGAGAGAAGACCGCGTTTACAGTACCTGGACATCCTGTCTATCAGTACAACGTGATGCCATTCGGCCTCTGAACTGCTCCACAAACTATGTGCCGCGTCATGGATAAGGTCATTCCTTTCGATCTGCGTGAGAATGTTCTCGTTTACTTGGACGATTTATTGGTACGGTCATCAGACTTTTACTCTCATCTCATGCTGCTATCCCGTGTAGCGGATTATTTGAGGAAAGCTGGCCTAACTATCAACGTTGAGAAGAGTAAGTTTTGTATCAAAGAGACCAAATACTTGGGTTTCATTGTCGGAAAAGGAGGTGTAAGAACTAACCCCGACAAGATTTCAGTCATAGTTGACTATCCGTCACCTAAATCTGTTCGGCAAGCCCGACGCCTACTAGGTATGGCGGGATGGTTCATCCCGAACTATGCTGATCTAACTGCCTCCATCAGAGACACGCTGAAGAAAACTAGTCAGTTCCAATGGACACCTGAAGCCCATGTTATAGGCGTGTGTGTGCTGTGCTCCGGGAGGTGGAGAATATTGGGTCGCGTCAAGCTCATACAGTTTTATAAGGAAAAAGAACTTTGGTTTGGATTTATCTATTTAAAATTGTGGACTCTTATTATTTGGTTGCCTTTTTATTTATATTTAATACTACACACGAACTTCTCCTATTTTTATTTATTATTTTGTTTCAATTCACAAACTTTACCTGTGATCGAATAATTCTTAAGTACACAATCTTTTATTTTAATTATTATTTTTGTTTCAAAGCACAAACTTTTCCTGTGATCGAATAATTCTTAGGTACACAATCTTTCATTTTTATTACTATTTTTGTTTCAATACACGAACTTTTCCAGGCGAATTAAAAAAAACGACTCCTCAAGGTTTGGGTAAATTGCACCCAGGTACCCATGAGCGCTTCAAAAGCTCTTTTTTGTTTTTATTGTTTTCTCACGACGCGACGTTGAAAAAACGTACGTGATAAAATGTAAAAAAGTTTTGATGCAAGCTATATGCATCAATGCAAAACTGTAATGTATGTACTCTGTACATACGGAAAAAAAGTAAGAAGGTACTGTATGTAGTTAAGTGTGCATATCGTGTGAGTGGAATGCTTGTCTGATAACAAAATACAGTTTATGCTAAAATGCATTTTGTTATAATATGGGAATGCATTTTGAATTTATATTGAAATTTTAAATGAAATAAATTTTGATTTTCAGGGTCATTTCTGTGATACATCAATATATTGCATAGGGCAATATGTTGATGTATTCACCTTATGGTTGTGATTCGGGGCATTGGGCACCTGTGTCACAACATCCCTCCCCCCTGGGTAAAAGGAAGTTTTATTTTTTGAGAAGAAAACTTTCTTTATATTATCGAAGGAGTTGCTCAAAGATTATCTTATAATATATGTATTAAAATGTATATCTATATATTTATAGCCTAGAAGAAAAACTTGTAGCTATAGAGCTGTTAAACTTAGGATTGCTACTACACTACTTTATAACCTCTTTTGGGTATTATGTATATACTTTTATTATGGTTCGAAAGTATTTAATATTTATTAAAAAAAAAATTTATTAAAAGGCTATACACAATTTTTTTTTTCTCTTACGTAACTAATTATTATTTTATGTTACTAATTATTACATGTTATAAATATATATGTATATGGTGTCCAAAAAAAATAGTGATAATCGGAAGCCTGGAGGTAGAGCGTCCCTTGGGGAACCCAAATCACCCCCATGTATGTTCTACGGTTTTTTGTAGTTTTCGAGTTATTACAAATTTTCGAGATTTTTCGCTAATTACATGTCGTAAGGTAGTTTTGGTCATGGCGGTCGAAGAAAGTGAGATAAGCACTTATTTTTTTTCCGAAATGCACTGCTCAAAAGTGTATAAGCAAAATGTGGTTGTGGTTTGAATTGTAACAATTGGTTTTTATCCCATTATAATTATATAATACCTGTTTTTTCCGTTATTCCAGTTATTCCTAAGTATCTATATTCTGGAATAACGGTAAAAACAGGTATTATATAATTATAATGGGACAAAAACAAATTTTTACAATTCAAACCACAAACCACATTTTGCTTATACACTTTTGAGCAGTGTAGCTTAACAGTGCATCTGTTTTATTTAAAAACATTTACACTTCACTTCATTTACACTTCACCATTGTCTCAAAAAGTAATGTTGAATTGTTTCTTTTACCAAAACAAAAACTAACTTGAATGTTCTATGGCAATTTTAAGAAAAAAGTTCCATATTTTTTTTTAGAAACTAGTTCAAAAACTTCCTTAGTTCTTCGACTTTACATGGCACAGATTTTATCAAGTTACCTCAGCGGCATCATACTTAAATTTCGATTCAGATTGTCCTAAGTGTAAAATTTAACAATTTTAATTGGGAAGTAAAAACAAGTAAAACTGAAAATTAAATAAAAATAATTATTTTATTGTGAAAAATTACAAAAAGTTTTCAAAATGTCTACCTTCCTTTTCGACACATAACCGACAACGGCAGAAAAAATTCTCTTTCAGTCGATTGAGTGCTTGTCTGTTTCTTTTGTTATTTTCTTCCGCCGTTCTTAATATACTCGACAAATCTGCCAATTTTCTACATTCTTGCTCCTTGTAATAGATGTCTGTAATCATTTCATAAATAAAAGCTTTAAACGTTATTTATGAAAATAGAAAAACCTTAATTAATTATTACGTTATATTAAATTCATATGTAGTGTCTAGTCTATAGATTCCTTTTGTTTTACTTTATTTTATTTATTATATTATATATTTGTAGAATGTTAATTTTTAAAGAACCTATTATTTATATTTATTTTTATGTTTAGCTCTTTTTTTTTATAAATTTCTAGTTTTATGTGTTTTTTTTTTCGTTATAGAGTGCGTTTGATTGTTGGGATTAAGGATAGAGGTTGTTGAAAAAATGATAAAAATTGGGGAATAAGAGGATACTGTTGTCCGTGGCTTATGCCTCTCGTAGTATAGTATAGTTTGTATAGTTTAGTCTTTTAGATTGGAAGCATGAGTTCGTGGGATATATGCCCATATATAATTATAATATATATTTAAAATATGTTATCAATTTTGTGTCTTTTTTCTGGTGGGAGCAGGAGTTATTTTAAATCCTTCTCTTCTTGGAGCCGGGGTAGGCACATCTCCTAGTTCGTGTGCAGAAAGTATTTCTTTCGATTCACGCGCTTTTGGTTTGTATTTAATATACATATATACGCAGCCAATAGAGATGATTAAAGCAATTGTCACATATGATATTGCATAGTGGTGAATATGATTGGATTTAAAGGGATAAATTCTTGATTTTTTTAGAAACCAATGGATTCTAGAAGTTTATCTAGATTCGTGTTGTTCGAAAGATTTAACGTATGTATTTTTATATGCGATCCAATTGGGGAGGATGCCATATTCGATATTATACTGGAAATGTTTATTGTTGGGATAAAATGGGAATTAAATTTGGAAACTTTTACGCTATGTCCGTGCAAGATGAATTCTTTGCTTCGTACATTGCAACTGGGATAAATATACATTATTCCTGTTCCTTGCAGGGCTCGTGAACTAATGGAATTTTCACAAATAATATCTGTATGCATTGATTTGTTTTTGTATTTGCGTTAAGGATCGGTGTATCCTGCAATAGAAATGCATATAATCCAACGTTCCGCAATTGTGGATATCATGTAATGCTAGTTCAATATAGTGCTAATGATTGTAATCTATTAGTATATATTCCTTTGATGGTTCAATATATATAAACGATCCGTTATTGAAGATATTCGCGGCTATTTACTCAATTTGTAAACTTGTGTGATTATATAATTTCTAAGGTTCATTGGAAGCATCATTGAATTTGGCAATTCTTGCCTAATCTTTGATAAAAGATCTTCAATATTTTTCGGTGATATTAGTGTAGGATGGAATTTTCCATGCTTGGAGTCTGTTAAAAGATCAATTAATTCTGTCTGGGTATTCTGATATCTTAATGCCATTAAAGAGACTAGTGAAATGAGTGATTCAAGTTCAATGGATATTTTGTTATCCAATGTTTTGTTATCCAATGTTCTGTTATCCAATGTTCTGTTTTCCATTAATGATGTAGCTATCTGTATTGAAATTAACTTTTTATGCATAACCATGAATTCCTTTTCAATTGCGGCTTTAGATTTGTTGAAAATGTTTGCGGTTGCTTCGGAGGGAGTTTAGGTTTAAAGTATGGTCCTGAATCTGCTCATCATATAGCTTGGCATCATCCTCATTTAATGTACCGAAAAGGGCTTTGGAGATTGAGCCTATTGCATTAAATAGTGCTCTTTGTTTCCTATTTTGGGTCACAAGTAACATATTCTTATATTCTATGTTTGCTATTATTAGATTTATTTGTAACAATGTACCGTTACAAGTGTGGCTCAATGCTGGGTGTTTGTTCAGTTTCTGGCAGGTCGCTCTAATTTGTTGGGCTATGAACTGGATGTTTTTGAATTCTGATTTAAAATTCGCTAGGTCGTAATAGGTGACGATTTTCCATTCGTTGGTGTAAAGGTTGGCTCTGCCAATCTCTTCGAAGTAAATGCCTGCAGTAGCATTTAGCTGCTTTACCTCTATTCCTGAGCCGTAGATTAAGGGGATGAAAATTAGAATGAATTCTATGTGCATCATTTTGGAAACCTGGAAGATGACATTATGTTAATATCTCTGAATAATATTTGAAGAAGATGCAGTTTTTACTCTGAGAAAAGTTTTTGGTCATTGTTATGGACTCTTTTGTTTTTATTATTGATTTTAATAGTGGAATTTTCGGGGGAATCTCCTTTATCTCATACGAACCTGACCATAGTCGTGAGAATTTGTTATCTCGAACTCTGCTCTTAAATAGGACTTTATCGCCTACCATAAAAGATTTTTGGATGGAATTTTTGTCATATTGTAGTTTGGATTTCTCTTTATTGGCCATGGCTATGTCTTTAGCTATTTTGAAGCTATGCTGTTGGAGTAAATTTTAAATTATTTGGGATTTCTGCTGGAAATCAGAATAGGAGTTCGCGTAGAGTATAATTAGTACTCGAATGAGGGGTTGTATTATATACAAACATGGCATAGGGAATCCATGTATCCCAGTCTTGTGGATCTTTTGCTACATAAGATCGTAGATATTTTGCTAAGGTTCGGTGACTTCTTTCCAATGCACCATTCGTTTGAGGGTGATATGGAGTAGTTTTAAGTCGCTTTATTCTTAGTAATTTAGATACCTCGGCGAACATGCCACTTATGAGGTTAGAACCTTGATCTGTGAGGTTACTTTCTGGAATACCATGTCGACAAACTATTGTTGTCTTGAAGGCTTTCGCTAATGTCTTAGCCTCGGTGTCGACTATGGGAATAGCCTCGGAAAATTTTGAGAGGTCGTCTTGAAATGTAAGGCTGTATTTGTTTCCAGAATGAGACATTGGGGGAGGCCTACAACATCTAGGTACACTCTTTCGAAAGGTTTGGAGCTAATACTTGAGATTTTCATAGGAATTTTTGGGTTCCTGGATACTTTGTTCACCTGACAAAGTTTATATTTCCTTACATTCTTTACGATGTCGTCTGACATGGCAGGCCAATAGAATTGCTTTTTGATTCTTTTAATTGTACGGGAAACGCCTTGATGGCATCCCGTTGGTAATGAATGAAAATCCTTCAAAAGTTGTGCGATGTCATCTTTATCGGATAAATATTTTATTGCATCTTGATGGAGCTTTATGTGTATTTGGTTCGCAGCGAAGATTTGGGTAAAAGCGTTTTTAATAATTATTAGATTCTGTGGATCTAATATAGGGAAGGAGATATTTATTTGTTTTAACTGATTTGCTTTTGTGTATGAGCAGATCTCAGTTAAAATCTTTTCGAGGTCTGATCTATCTCTTTGGGATCGACAAGGTAAATTAGTTTTTGATATAATTATTGATGAGTTATAACATAACTATTTTTGGTATAGGAAGGGGGATTAGGAAACATATTTCAAAAAGGTTTCTTTGTTTATATAAAAGACTTTTATTATATTATATTTAATTTTACTTTGGGAGAAGTCAGAACCCATGTGGATGCTCCGACTTAAGGAAGTGGAATGCCTATTCCTTGCCGATGGCCGCGCTTATATAGGCTTCTTGCTTGAGTGGGGTGATGCTATATATATGATGAATATTGTGTTGACCAGGGCCGCATTGGGAGCGATGTTACAGTCTCCCCTTCTGAATCCGCCGTCGTCTCGCCAAGGAGGAAGTTAAAGTAACATCACTGTGGTTTTCGTGGACGTCCTCTTCTTCGTAGTGGAACCATCGGACTAGAGGTGCTGACTCCTGGGGGACATGATGTTAAAGCGGATGTGTGATACGTTCCTAGACTAGTAGTTGGATTATCTGGGTTGGCGACCTCGTAACTTGTTGGTCCTTTCGTCTTTAGGATTATATACGGTCCATCTCGACGTGGTGCTAATTTTGAAGTGAAATGTCGTCGGTGTTTGTCCTTGCATCCCTTCTGTCGAACCTGCTCTTTTTCACAAACCACTTTAGCCTTCTGTAAAGTTGACAATAGCCGCGTAAGATAAGGCGAGATTTCCGGGAGGAAGTTGTCTGTTTGAATGATGCTTCGAAGGTCCTGGGCGACGTCATCTGTCGTCCGAAGCTCTCTCCCAAATGTGAGATAGGCTGCTATTTGACCTGTAATTTGACATCGATTGGTGTTCATTGCAAAGCGAATGGTTGACAAATATTTTGACCAAGTTCGGTGATCATTCTTCACTAGAATAGCCAGCTGTGCTTTTAAGTCACGATTTCGTCTTTCTACTGGGTTAGCGTCAGGATGGTACACGGTCTACTGCCAATGTTTCGAATCTTCGACTAACTGCCGGGGTTTGTAGTAAGCCCGCTGGCTTAAGATTGCTTGCCTTATATCTCTGACATTCGGAACAGTTCTTCACGTGGGCTGCTATATTGCGTCGCATTCCCGGCCAATAGTACCGTCTGCAAATGCGCTGAATGGTTCGCTCGATACCATAATAGCCTGCTGTCGGAGCGTCGTGATAGATCCTTAAGATTACAAGTCTTTCATGCTCTGGTACAACGAGTTGAGCTTCTTCAGTTTCCTCATTAGGTGCATACCTATACAAAATTCCATTATTTAGGAGATATCCGTGAGCAGTGCAACGACTGAATGCTTCTGGGGCTGCATTGCTTTCAAAACATTCTACAATTTTCTGTAACTCAGGGTCCTTAAGCTGTTCTTCTCTTACCTCCTTTGGTGTTCTATGCGGGAAGTCCACCGATATAGGGCAGGTTTCCAAGCTAAGGAGCTCTTCTTCATTAATTGGAGGGCGTGATAAGCTGTCAGCTACTACATTGATGCGTCCAGGAGTGTATTCAATGTCTAAATTGTATGGCTGTAGCTGAAGCGCCCATCTGGCCAAACGTCCGGTAGGTGTCTTTAGACTCATTAGCCAATGTGAAGGTTGATGGTCGGATGCAATAGTGACTTTACTACTTTCGATATATCCTCGCAATTTATGGACTGCCCAAACCACAGGTAAGGCTTCCCTTTCTGTCGTTGTATAGTTTCTTTCTGAAGTGATGAGCAGTCTGCTTGCATATTCCACAGGCCGTTCATCTGCTGCCTCCCCTTGAAGTAAAACTGCTCCCAAAGCATAATTGCTGGCATCTGTACATATGATAAAAGCTTTTCTTCATTAGCTTGCCTCAGGATAGGAGCGGTTGTTAATCTATTTATTAGCTAATCAAACGCCTGCTACTGTTGTTCACTCCATACCCATTTAATATTCTTCTTGGTAAGGTCTGTCAAAGGCTTTGCGATATTTGAAAAGCTTGGCACAAAACGTCTATACCACGAGCACACCTGCCACGAAGGATAGCAAGTGTTTGACATTCTTTGGCGGCGTGTAGTTCTAAATGGTGGAGACTCTTCCTGGATCTACTTTTATACCTTCAGTTGTAATGAGATGGCCCAAATATTTAATGTCAGAACAGCAAAAGTTACATTTCTTTCTATTCACTCGAAGTTGAAAATCCTGAAGTACCCGGAAAATTGTTTTGAGGTCCTCTAGGTGTTTCTCAAAAGTTGAAGACATGATGAGGAGATCGTCTAGATAGGCTAGTATTCTGGCTCCATGTGTCCTTGCTCTTACTTGATCTGTCATACGTTGGAATGTAGCTGGAGCGTTCCAAAGTCCGAATGGCATTCGCTTGAATCTATATATTCCCTCAGGTGTAATGAATGCGGTTTTGTCTATATCGCTTTTACTCATTTTAATTTGCCAATAGCCTGCCAATGAATCAATAGTACTCATGTATTTTGCTTCCCTTGCTGAGTGAAGTTTATCATCTATTCTTGGTAATGGATAATGATCTGGCGTTGGGATTGCATTAGTCTGGCGGTAGTCTATACAAGCGCGAACTCCTCCATCTTTTTTGGGTACTAATACGACAGGGGATGCCCAGGCCGATTCACACTCCTCTACAATATCAGAGCTAATCATTTTCTGCAGCTCTTGTTGAAGAATAGCTTTTTTGCTTTGGCTTAATCTGTACGGGGTGATGCTACTGGTGGATAATCTCCTGTATGGATATGATGCTCTACATATAAAGCAGGAGGACCGTTTTCCTTAAAAATGTCCCTGCTACTTTGGATTACTTCGTTGAGCTGTCTACGATACTCCTCGGGTAGGTTGGCTGCTTCATGGTTTTGTAGTTCAATTGATGAAATATCAATTGACTCAAAATAGTTATCCATAGTGTCCATGCTGAGGGCTACTCCTGACACCGTAGAAGATTGTGGCAAAATATCCGCAAAAATTCTGTTTATGGTTCCTGGTGAATAATTCGTAGCACTGGTTTGTCTTCTTATTGGTGGTGTTGCGGATAATGGACTTATTAATGTTGGTGCTTGGTGTAGACCTTTCAGCGCAGGTGGTGTGGCTGGAATAGGTGGACCGCAAAGGTCTTCATCTTTGAAGGTAGGTGTTGCAGTTAGTGGGCTTATATAGTTAGGTGTTTGTTGTAGACCTTTTAACTCAGGTGGTGTGGCTGGAATAGGTGGAGCGTAAAGCTCTTCCTCTTCAAAAGCAGGTGTTCCAATTTTTAGTGCGGTGCTAAAAGCATTCATTTAAACAGCTTCTTGTCTACATTGTGTATGTATCAGATTCTCTGAACATAACATGTCGGACCGTAATTTTGGATTGTCATTGAAGTGCCAAGTTTGTTGTGGTAAGTCCAAAATTATCCCGGCGTTTACAATAAAATCCACGCCCAGAAGAGTTCTATTGTCATGCGAGTCTGGCAATATTCTGAAGGTTGTAGACACCAAGCATCCTTGAATACGAACATTTGCTTTCGTGCTTAAGACAATTTGTGGCCGTTTAATTCAATCAGCTAAAATGACAGAGCAGCGCTTGGTTTGAAATTGATGCCCCTCATGTTGTAACGTGTAATGTAAGCTGTTACTAGCTACACTGACTCTGGCTCCTGTGTCAAAGTAATCATTGCCAACATTATCTCCGATTTGTATTTGTACCAGTGGGTGGTTCCGTAGTGACACAAAATTTGCATCTATCGAGCAAAAGCTAATATTTTGCGACGATTTTGGTGCATTTGAAGTACATTTCGGACACTGACTTCTCACAACACCTGGCTGGCCACACCCATAGCATAAAAATTTGTGTTGCTGTATGCTGCTTTGTGTAGAAGGTAAGGTTGGATATCGCACTCTTTCTTTTGCGACAATCTGCAACGCTATGTCCAAATCATCGGCAGTACTCACATCGGATTCTATTTTGTGTTGGTTTCGGTTGCTTATTCTCAGATTGGTGTTGAGTTTTTGTTTCACGTAAAGTTTCCTCAACTATTCTTGCTTGCTTAAGTAATTCTGAAAATGTGGAAACTTTGTCTCGTAGAACAGGTTGACATATTTGTAGATTAAGAAGACCGAAAATCAAATCAATCTGTTGATTTTCATTATGCGATTCGGTTGGTAACTCAGTCAATAATGCCCTCTTCTCACAGATGAAAAGATCAGTAGGAGTATTTGCATCCTGCTTGCTTTCAAAAATCTTACAGTAGACCTGGTAAGCTGGTTTGCTTGGATCAAATGCACTGCGTATAAGTGCCATGGCTTCATCCCATTTTTTTGGCTCGCGCTTTATAACTTGCCACCAAGTTGCAGAAATGTCTTCCAGTAGAAGCGGTAGACTTAAAATCGCACTGTCATCATCTATACTTTCACAATTTTTATGTACTGTGACGGCAGCTATAAATTCCCCTACTTTCGCTCTTATTCGGCTTCCATTGAATCGCGCTGTACATGATGTTAAACTCGCTTAGCTGTGTGTGTCGTTGTCGTGCTACTGCAGCTATCAGTTGCTTGAACTGGTCGTCTGTAAATGATACCATGGTGGGAGGATTTAACCGGGGACTTTGGCTACTAGGTTGTTTCCCTCCTTTTCGCACGTTTTTTTTAGTACTCGTGGTTGTGTGAGTGTTCTTTGCCTCTAGTTGGGCGCCAATTATATAACAAAATTATTTTTGGTATAGGAAGGGGGATTAGGAAATAAATTGCAAAAAGGTTTCTTTGTTTATATAAAAAACTTTTATTATATTATATTTAATTTTACTTTGGGAGAAGTCAGAACCCATGTGGATGCTCCGACTAAAGAAAGTGGAACGCCTATTCCTTGCCGATGGCCTCGCTTATATAGGCTTGATGCTTGAGTGGGGTGATGCTATATATGTGATAAATATTGTGTTGACAAGGGCCGCATTGGGAGTGATGTTACAGAGTCCGTTTTCTTGAAGAAGTTCAGTTCAGTTTCTGAAAGTGGGGATTTATCTGAAAATTTTAGTTTCGAATCCAACACTCTTTCAAGTTCTGTATCTTGCATTGGCAAGATGAAAAATTTAGGATTCGAATTTTTAGTCAGTATTAATGCGAAATTTGTCTCACACTTATTATGACTGAGCAATTGTTCACTTGTGATGGAGTTGGATTTTGATTAATGACACTCGTATGGGAGTATTCGAATTCGCCTGAGCTCTAGCTTGATTCCTTGTTATCATATTTACGCAGGCGATAGGTTCCGCGAAATTTTCGCTACTATCCGGAATAGCTCTACTGAGAGCGTCTGCATTTGTGTTGAGCTTGCTTGATTTGTGAACTATTTTGTAGTCATATTCCTCAAGACGTATTCTCCATCTCATCAGTCTTGAGGAGTGGTCTTTCAGATTCATGAGCCATACTAATGGTTTATGGTCAGTTATAATTGTAAACTGTCTACCATAAACGTATGGTCTGAATTGCTCAACTGCGAAAACGATGACTATAAGCTTTTTTTCTATTGTTGAATAACAAGTCCCTGCATATCACATAGGCGATTGGGTGATCTCCGTGATCTTCAACTTGTGAAAGGACAGCCCCGATGCCGTAGTCACTGGCATCGGACGGAGGTGACAAACAATTCTTTGCCGAAATCAGGAGAAGATAGAATTGGTGCTGAAATTAATTTATTTCGTAATTCGCAAAATGCCTCGTCGCGGATTGCGTCAAACTTGAAAGGCGTATCTTTTTTCAAAAGATTTGTGAGTGGTTTGGCTATCTTCGAAAAATTTGGTATAAACCGGCGATAGTAGCCGACGAATCCAAGGAAAGCTTTGATATCTTTTTCCAACTGGTTTAATATATCAGTGATATTAGGCAGTGGGTACGCATCGCCAATAGTAATGTCGTTAATACAACGAAAGTCTACCGCTTTTGTTTCCATTTTCATCTGGTTTTTTAGGAACCAAGAGAAGTGGAGAATTCCAGGGACTGTGTGAAGGTCTGATGATGTCTGACTCAAGCATTTCTTGTATTTGCCTATTTATTTCAGTTCGGCTTGCTTGAGGAAGTCTATAAGGCTTGGTATGGGTGGGCGGTGTGTCTTGGAGTATTTCGATTTTGTGGGTAATCGCATCTGTATATGAAAGGAAATCCCCTTCTATAAAGAAGAGATCGTTGAATTCTCTAAAGATATTGCGAATACTCTCATATTCCTCTGAATTACAGTGATCCAATTTGATAAGGTTTTGCAGCTTATTTATTCTGGATCTCTTTCACGAGTCCGTGGAGATGACCACAAAGTCGTCCAAGTTTTGGTAAGCTGGGTTCACCTCGTAATGGCCCAGATCGGCGTCCTCCTCATTTGTATTGAGGATTAGGACTTTTGCCATACCATTGACTGGTTTCACTATCGAATTTCCAAGAAACAAACCTGGCCTTACTTCCTTACTAAAACAGACCGATTGATGTTGAAGAGAAGGAGTTGGAATTTCAATAATGAACTCTGATCGGGCCGGAATTTTAATTTTATTTAATTTATCCGATTTTTTCGGATTTTTAATAGGAAGGAGATATGATTCCAACTTTTGTGGAATTTGGAAGGAGTTATAAGATGATTCCGACTAGATAGAATTTGAAGAGGATGTAGATTTATTGAAATTCCTTGGGGTTTTATTAGATTTAATTCTAGACTTCACCTTTCGTGCAGCTCTAGATGATGGAGATTGATTTTTAGATAATTCAGCCTTGTGTTCGGCTGTAGATGGTGATACGTTTAGATGTTTAGGCTGCTTCTTTTGTGAAGCTTTGGAAGGATGTATTTATTCATTTTCTCGCTTGACTTCTTGTGAAACATTGGATGGAGATATATTATTATTGCTTTGTGAACCAATTGATAGAGAGGAATTTTTATAATTTTTACTATTGGAGAATGTTATCTCCGTATATAGTAAACTTTTAGTATGAGACCTTCATATGAATAAAATTCATTTGAATCATTAATTTCTAGAGAAATGCATTTATTTTTATACTCGATACTAGTATTGTATCGAGATAAAAAAATCGTGACCAAGCAGGCCATCGTATGAGAGGATGGAGTTATTTCCCACTATTTGGAAAGGGTGTTCTAGGATGGAGTTATTCTGCGCAGATTCCAGAGTTTATTTCGCGAAGATGAGTCCTTCTGTAGAAGTGGACTCTGTAAATAACGTATTGACATTGCAGACAGCATCTCTGTAGCAGATACTGTCTGGCTTTAATGGATGGAGTTTTATTAAGCTGACCTGTATCAATAAAAAAGGTAAGCTTCGGAGCAGAACTGATGTCGACAGGCAAGGAAAGCGTTAGTGAATTTTTATTTATTTGGACGGGGATACGTATTGATTTATTTTTGTCTAGTTTCCTGTCGATATTTTTTCGGGGTTGCGATGAGCTTGTGCCGTTGTTTGAATGTGCGAGGGGTTGCCGAAATTGACCCCCGCTGCATCCAGTTTCCCTGCCTGGATGCTGATGAAGTTCTCTTGACCCTTTTATATGGAGATGGCGATCTTGCCGAGATATTTGCATTATTATATCTTGGCGGTGGAGCCTGATTGTCTCCGATTACTGGCTGCTGCCAGTTCCTATTTTGAGGCTGTCTGTCAGCCGTGTTTGTTGGTGGAGTATTGTTCACCTTCTGGAAATTGTTATGATTTCCCTGATTGTTGCCAGAACGATTGTTGTTCGCAGCTCTTGTCCAACATTCTTCGATAGAATGTCCCATCCGATGACAATATCGACATGAAAGCGCTTTTGTCGGAGATGTAAATGTAACCCTATTGAAATTTGCAGGGCGTTGTAATTGCGAGTTTGTTCTTGGAAATGTGTTAAAATTTTGCGTTGAGCGTTGTATGACTGGACATATTGACGCAGCATGCCCCAGTCCATTACATTTAAAACAATGCAGATTGAGATTTGTATTCTTTTGAAAGGGTAGGTTTACTTTGTAGTTCGTTTGAAAATTGAATTGTCTCCGTTCCAAACGTGATGCGTGCTCTAGGATATGTGACTTTAGTGAAGCGAAAGATTTATCAGACTGTACTTGTGCTAAAGTCTGTAGTTGTGGATTGGATAATCCGTCTTCTATAGCTCTCACTGCTTGACTTTCATTATCTTTTAAAACAGATTTTAAAAGATTTTTATCACTTGTATATGAGTGCCTTTGGATAGAGTTGTGCTAAGTCTTTGTAGAAAATCTTTTACATCTTCTCCTATTCTTTGCTTGCAATTATTTAATTAAGATTGCAGAGTAGGTTTGGGAATATTTAATTCAAAAGTTTATTGCAGAATTGATTTCAATTCAGGCCAATCTGAAATTTGATTGTACCTACATACATCATATGCCTCTGCAGATAATTTACTCCTTATTAAGCTAAGGAGGGAGTGTTTTTCATTTTCCGTTGATGTTGTTGTGTAAATATCATCACAACTTGAAACAAATTTGTGGAGATCTTTTGGATTTCCACTAAAATTGAGAATAAGTGACCTAGCTTCGGATAGGAAGGAGGTAGATTGGTCTCTAAAGGAGACATTAGTATGATTTTCCCTGAAATTAGTTGTATTATTTGTTACATATTGGAATCTAGAGTCCAATTATTCTTGCAGCGCAATTACAGTGTCTGAGAAAGATGTTTCCATGTTTATTTAAACATCATTTGAGAAGTATTCGCTGTCTTTGTCGTTTTGGCCAACATTCAAAATTATTTCATTATGTGTTTCTTCAAAATCATCCCAATATTTGTGCAACGAGTTTAATTTTTGGTTTAGGTATGCCTGGGTTGCAGTTGCAAGTGAATTATTATATATAGATTGAATAATATGGGATAATGTTTTTCGTCTATCTTCTTGCAATCGAAACCGCGCTATATTTTCTCGGTCTTGGTCTGTATTGTCCTGATTATCTGTTGAAGCTGCCATTTGTGAGGGTTTTGGGGGTTTAATATAGAATGGGTTATTTTCTCTCTCTTCATGGAGTGAGATAGATTTTAACCTATCGGACAGAGTTACCTTGGTAAGTTTGTACCAATCTTCTGTTTTGTCGTAGCATGACTGTTTAAAGTAATCATGGGTCTCATCGAATTCATCATGATCTTGAATCAGGGTTTCAGTTTTTTCGAATGAAGCCCACAGATCTTCCAATTTTTGGAGTTTCTCAGAAGTAAAATTCGAAGTCCTTTTACTTTTATTGGCTCTGTGATATTCCGCCAAGATTTGTCTGATTTCGATAGTTTTTGGTACTTGTGACAAGCAAAGCTCGTCGAAAGATTTGTTTTCCTCTGTCATGTTGTTATATTAAGTGGGGCGTAAAAATTGAGGAGATTACAGGAAATAAAATGTTGAAACACAGCACCACAATAAAAAGAAAAAATGTGTGAATAAATCCAAAAACACTTGATTTCAATTAGAACAAAAATTATCTCTGGGGTTGTATATTGAATGAATTATTTTGTGAAATTAAAAATTAAATTCTCCGTGCGGAAAAGGTTTGTATGCGCTTAAATTGCATTGATATTATTTATGGTTTGTTTTTTGAATTGTATATACAGACACTATATTGTAGCCGCCGGGTAGTATGTCAACAGATGGGATTGAAAAAGAGGAAGAAAATAAAATGGGACTCTAATTTTGTTTTAATCTCAATTAAAAGTATATATCATCATAATATAGAAAGGCTCCCAACAATAAAAAAAGGAGTAAGGTCTTCTTTATATGTAGATAATTAAGTAAAATATTGTAAAAAAAAAAATGTTTTGTGTAATGTTACAAAAACACAGTAATGGAAAAAAAATGTTTCCTCCTTTTTTTTGTAAGCAAAATATATGAATAATGAGCAAACACTGAAGGGAAAATGAATAAAATTAATTTAATGGTCTCCTCCGACCAATATCTTCACCTGACGAGAGGTTTATAAAGGCTTCTCGCAAGTGATCGATTATTGATCTTTTACGAAGTCCTCTGACCAACAAGCTCACGAGGTCTTGCCGCAGAGGTCGCTTCGCGGAAGAGCGTATTTCACTATTTTTCACCACTAGTAATTTAGTTAATAAAAATAAAATAAATTTTGGGAGTGGACAATATGTGTGGTAAATTCAATAAAAGCCACGTATTTCTTGATAACAATAATTTATTATATCGTTCGCGATGCGATAGTTTAAGCATACTCTGAAATCTAATTCTGCTAAGAGTGACACATGAAAAAACAAAAACTGCTCAAACATCTCTGATTCCTCAGATCAAAGCATTATTATGTACAAACAAGCACAATTCCTAACATTCTCCCACCTGAGTTAATGAAAGGTTACAATTTTACGTTAACTCACAAACTAATGTAGTAAGAACATATAAAAATTAAATTAATACAAACAGATAAATCTACATATTAATATATCCTATAAACCTAATCTATGTGGTGGTCTGATTTGCCTCCCATAACGTGTAATTTTTGCTGGTTCAATCTGCTCTATATCCTCACGGTGATCCAGAGTCACAGGTCCAACATATCGTTTATGGGCTGCTCCAACCTCACTAAAGTGGCCTTCTCGCATGTGTTTTTTAAAAAAAAATTCCTCTTCATTTCCTACAAACTCCATCTCTAAAGGAAAGATTCTTTGTGCGGGACGTAACAACATTCCAGAAGCGGTTCTTACCTTAATCAGTCTCGTTACACCCTCCGGTCCGGGAATCATTTCTTCTATTCTGGCTAAAGGCCAGTCTAGTCGTTTGACATTATCACTTCCAACCAATACAATTTCTCCGACTTTCAACTTTCTGATATATTTTTTATTTGCGTGTAGTTTTAATTGACCCAAATACTCATCTCGGAACCTCCTTTTCATCATCTATCTTAACCGATTCCTATAGCGTAATCGTCTACTGAAATCACAAGCTTCAACAGCATCTAAATCTGGAGTTCCGCTCTCTTCCACCTCTTTCAGAAACATATCCGGAGTTAACGGGGCTAAATCCGAAGGATCTTCTGATACATACGTTAACGGTCTGGCATTGATGACAGCTTCGCACTCACACATAATAGTCTGCATTTCTTCAAAATCCAAAGATGTTCGTCCTAGCACTCTTCGGAGTAGTTGCTTCAATAAACCTACAAATCTTTCCCAGCAACCTCCCCACCATGGTGCAGTTGGAGGATTGAACTTCCATAAAATTCTTTTCGCCGAGCTATACTCCGCTATCTTTTTCCAATCGATTCGCTCTAGAGCGTTCGCAGAACCAACAAAATTGGTTCCGTTGTCACTATAAACTGTATTTGGCCTCCCTCTTCGACTGATGAATTTATGAAAACATTGAAGAAATCGATCTGTTGATAACGACGTGATTAGATCCAAATGAACCGCTCTAAATAAATACTGCGCATGTGAATAAACAAAGCAAGGCTTTTTGTTGCCTCTTATTATCGCGCTCATTGAGGTACACTGGTCCCGCCAAATCTACACCTACAATTTCGAATACCTCACGGATACGGTCCAATGGTAGGGTTGGGGCTTGTACCTCTACTCTTTTTGCATTAAAACGCCTACAAATCATACAACTATTCACAACGGATCGTATACTTCGTCGACCCGCTAAAATCCAAAAACGTTTTCTCAAAATTATCATCACATCATATGCATCACGATGTACTGCTAGGATCATTCTGTGCACTACCGGATGTTTCGCACTGGGTAGCACAATCGGGTAGCAAAAATCCTTAACATCATCCAGATGAGAAACTTTAGTCTTTAAAGGAATCAGTTCATCATCTCCCACCGGGTACAAGCTCGCCAGCTTCGGATCATCAATACCGATAAACTCCTCCTTCTGAATCAAACGCAATACTTTGTGTTCGGCCTCTATGATTTCATTAGTTCTCAAATCGCCATTCACCTGCACCTCATCTCGGTACAAAGAATTATGTTTGAAATGCATAATCCATGCAATCAAACGAACTATCTGATTGTACTTGGAGAAATATCTATAATACCAACCGATATCTACTTGTGTACACATCAGTGCTGAGGATGACGTCACCACTTTTTCTTTTCCTTACAGATTTCTTCTTCATCGTACAAAACATCATGAACCGGCCAAAAACCTGTAGAGTTTCTTAACCAATCAGGTACTTTCCACCATTGAGATTCTAATAATTGTTTTGAACTGCAGCCCCGTGACGGGAAATGTGCCGGATTATATTTGCCAGGAACGTGCCGCGATAGACCATTCGACACTAACTGTCTTACTTCATTACTCGATTGCGTACGAAAACATCCCACTGTTCGTCACGCGTTATCCATGCCAAAACTGTCGTAGAATCACTCCAAAATATTGACTCTCTGACCTGAATAGTTAAATCTTTAACGATACTTTCGTATAATCTTGCTCCAATATTAGCTGCTAGTAGTTCTAATCTCGGAATGGTATCCTCTTACTCTGTTTGTCTAATGGAGAAATCCTAGACTTCGCTGGAATCAATTGCACACTAACTTCAGTAGTTGTCTCAGTTCTCAAGAAGACGGCTGCTGCATAAGCAGTCTGGCTGGCATCACAAAATATGTGAAGGGAATAATATGCAGTTTCATCAGTTCCCAACAGCCATCTCGGAATCCTAATTCTTGACAAGTAGCGTAACTCATGTTTCCACTTCAAAAATTTACATCTAGTTTCTTCATCGACCTGCTGGTCCCACCCTAATTTCAATACCCACAATCGTTGTAGCAAAACTTTAGGTAACAATGATACAGCACATGTTACGCCAATCGGGTCGAAAACTCGGTGTGCAGCCGATAAAATTGTCCTTTTAGTTATCTGTTGAACTTCAAGTGAATTAAGATTTTGTAAATTCACCTGCAGAGTATCATCATATCTATTCCATAGCAAACCCAAGTCATTTGTAGAACACTCACGAAGCGAAGGATCTCGTTGATTGTACTCCCACCCTCTCAGCTCGAACTTTCCATCTCTCATAATAGCCGTAGCTTCATTAATAAATCTGCCTAATTCTTGTTCATCAGTCACATTAGCTACACAATTATCAACGTAGAAACTATTTAGTAATTTTTGTATTACTGCCAAGGTGTACTTATCATTGCATTTTCTAAGCGTATTCTTCAGATGATGTTGTATTACTGATCCCAATAAAAAAGGACTACTAGAAACTCCAAATACTACTCGTCTATGTCTGAAAACCTTTATCTGCCCATGACGGTCAAGCCACAAAAAATGAAGGAAATCCTTATCTCGTCCAAATAAACTAATTTGAAGAAAGGCCTTGCGTATATCAGCTACTACACCGATTCTTTCCATTCGGAAACGTGTCAAAATTGAAGGTATCTGTTCGATCAAATTAGTTCCCTTCTCAAGGCAGCTGTTTAAACTTGGATTATTCCTAGTCCTCGCGGACGCGTCAAATACAGGTCGTCTCTTCGTTGTACTATTTTCTTTTATTACATGACGATGTGGCAGGTAATGGGCTGGAACTTCCAATTCCTCTTTTGGTACTTCTTCAATAATTCTATCTTCAATCCATTCCTGTAAGACAGCTTCATATCCGTCGTAATAATTATCTGTCCTTAGCTTTTTAATATTTGAATACAGTCTCTTTAGAGCTATACTGTAGTTATCCGGTAGTGGAGGGTGATTATCTAGCCAAGGCAAGTGTACCAAAAACCTTCCTTCATCATCGATAGAAACGGTCTTTAGAAAGTGTTCCTCAGCAGCAGCCTGTAATTCTTGTTTTCTCTTTTTCTCAGATGGGTCCCGTATACCCAGTAAATCTAAGCTCCACAAATCAGAAATGTCGCCTTCCTGATTCAACATCGTCGTCACAATCATTGACATTTTTGCTGATTTCTCTGACTTCGGAATTCGTCCCATAATTGTCCAACCTAATTCAGTTTCAATTGCCACTATGCCAGATGACAGCGTTTGTGGTCTTCCAGTAAGCAACTTACCGGCAACATCAGCGCCGATTAAAATTTCAATAGCTCTATCTTCGAAGTCTGTTAGATGGATGTTTAGCTCCTTCAGCTTACTTAACCATGGACCTTTTTTGCTCAGTGGAATTCTATTACATATCATCATCTGGTCTAGAGCCTCAAAACAGCAATGATAATAATCTTGCACGCTAGACAGGTGAATTGTAAAAATGTCGTGTTCAGCTACACCCATGTTGTGCCCTCCAAATAAAGCCTGTTGAATATTTTCTTTTCTAATCGGTTTATATCTCATATCAGTTGCTGCACTTCTTAGGACATAAGATCTTTGGGATCCCGTATCTATTATCGCTCTTACAATTCGTTCCATACCATTTCCTCTTAATTTCACCAACAATGTTTGCAGCATTACTTTTGGTGTGTTCTCAAAATTAACCAATGTATTCTCATAGCGAATATCCACAACTCCTTTGTTCTCTTCCTTTTCAGCCTTCAGCTCCTTTGTTAGAGGATGATTCTTGGATTGTGACAAGTTTTCGCACAGCACAACGTGATGCCTCTTATAACAAACCAAGCATTTCGATTTATTCCAACAAGATGAAACTCGATGGCCAGTTTTCAATCAATTATAACAGCATCGTTTCTTATCTAATGCAACTTTTTTATGCCTAGAGGACATCTTCTGGGCTCTAATACACTCAGAACTATTATGATTATTATCACAAAATACACAGAGTATATCTGCAGCTGCTATTAATAATCCAGTAGCTATCGGTAAATTCTTTCCTTCAATTGACGGTCTCATATTACGCTCCTTTTTTTGCCAGTTTCAAGTCCAAAACCCGAAACGCGAGTTTGATTTTTTGTTCATTTTCTAGTTCAGTGCGGATGAAAAACATTAACTGATCTAAACGATACTTTGCTGCGTCTTCTTTAATAACAGAAGCGTTGTCAGATTTTCCTTCATTCTAATGCAGCGTCAAATGGAAACTATTTCTTTGCCAAGTACGTAAGATCTCTTCTGGTAAACATGATTCCACTAATGGCATAAGCATAGATGCACATCGTTCTGTGGTCACTTGTAGCGTTTCTAGAGCTCTCAATTTGCATTCCAACTTATCATATAGGGATGATAAAGTTATTTTTTCAAACGACAAAGCATTCTGCAACACCAGACTCAACAAATCTCGAACATACACTTCCACCAATAAATCATCTCGCCCATATCTTGCTTTTAGGCATTGAATGACTTTTGGGTAGTTTTCACTAATAGCTGGGAAACTTTCAACTAAATCTGGAGCCTTCGAGCCCGAAACAGTAGCTTGAATTAAGTACTGGAACTTATCAACATCTTCAACCAAGGGATTTTCATTTATTTTGTTAAATTGAGCCCAAAACGGAAGCCATTCTCGCAATTCCCCGCTGAATTTTTTTAATTCCAACTTAGGAAGTTTAAAAGGGGGTTTGCTTTCAGGGCAAATATTACGATTACTTTGTACAGGAGATACATTACTCAGAGTATCCGAATTCTTAATCTTTATGGCTTCAAAGACTCTATTTTTGACGGTATTCCATCTTATGACATACTCGTCATTACCATCTAATTCCTTTTTCAGAATTTCTGCATTCGAATCCGCTTCGAGTAGTTCTGCGAAAATCTGGTTATTGAGATTCCCCAATTCCTCCTGTTTTTGCTGCAAGAGTTCATTTAATGCCGTGATTTGCGCGAAATCCTTAACTTCCGTTCCTAATATGTCTTCCAATTTCTTGATTTTCTTTTTGAACGAAGTTCTCAACACCGCATGCGATTTCCTGTATTTCTCCATAATATGTAGATACTATGTAAATCTATTGTTAACGTCCTGTCACGGTCGCCAAATGTGGTAAATTCAATAAAAGCCACGTATTTCTTGATAACAATAATTTATTATATCATTCGCGATGCGATAGTTTAAGCATACTCTGAAATCTTATTCTGCTAATAGTGACACATGAAAAAACAAAAACTGCTCAAACATCTCTGATTCCTTAGACCAAAGCATTATTATGTACAAACAAGTACAATTCCTAACAATATGAAAGCAATTTAAATATAAGTTAATAAACAACAAAAAAAAACTACTAAAATGGTTTTATTATGCCGAAAACCATATATGTGACGAACAATGTGATCGTAAATAGAAATTGCACGAATTCAATCGCAAATATAAACAAGTAAAAAAGCTAGAATTGGTCTAAGACCAATTCTTATGATACCCTAGATGAAGGCTCGTATAAAATTTCGTATGATCACCGATCTATGCAAGTTTGATTTTTGAAGTGGTTTTTCGCATATATTTCTAGAATGGTTTGTCGCACAGAAAAAATGATTATAACCAATTTTATAGGATTTCGTATTCTGAAGAAGTTTTTAGTACAATAAAAATGTCTTGGACTGATCGTTTTCACAGTTTTATATGGCAACACCAAGAAAGAGTTGCCCGATTTAGTCCATTTCTGAAATTTTCTTTGCTAGTACAAAGAAAACACCATGTACCAAACTTCAGCTCTCTATATCGATGGGTTCTCAGGAAGTGTCCAAATATATAGTGGAAAACGAAAGTTTTGTCTCATTTTCGAACTTAATTTTACTTTTTTTTTTTAAGTCCGTGTACAGAATTTCAGCTCTCTAAGTATACGCGTTCTCGAGTTATCGTGCACACAGACGGACGGACGGACGGACATGCAAAAATCAAAATAACTTTTAATATTATGCGTGGGTGTCCAATCCATTTTGCTCTACCATCAATATTTCGAGGTGTTACAAATGGAATGACAAACTTAGTATACCCCTATAGATTTCATCTAGGGTATAAAAATGTATTGCCTTTAACATTAAATATGAACAACTTATTTTGACGTAAATTTATTTCCTACACTTTTACTTGTTATTTCAAATATGAAAGTATATGTGTTGTAAATATTGTTATAAAAATCTGCATTGAATAAGTACTAAAAATTTTAAAGATTTTTACGCCTACCTTATTGATATCCAGTTAGGTTCTGAATTAATAAGTCTAAGTTTTTGGGTTGGTTGGTGGGTTGATGTGTGATATACATTTAATACCATAAATACAAACAACACTAAAAAGCTGTAAACACAAATTTCACAACAAATGTAAAACGCTAAAATTAATCAGCACAAATTTATTACAACACCATTCATAATCGAAAATAATTGATGATAATAATGACATACATTTATTTGCAACAAGCAAGCGATTGCACCACTGACCCAAACGATTCATCGTCAAGGGGTTTCACGCGTAAATGCATGTCATCATAATTTTATGCACATTGCTTACTCGCCCAGCGTCAGCATTTAGAATAGTAAGAATAGGGTACCATAGGTTACTAATTATGTATATATAGGCTAAGAACGATCAATAAATTGAATTCATTCAGTTCTCTTGATTCATCGAGAAAGTTACAAACCGTCGTGTATTATTCCACATAGGAGTACTAAGCGGTACAGCTGCTCCTACTATTCATACCCCCATTTTATCTCGGAGTCTGAGCTGTTAATAGCCGCTCCAGTGGAGTCAAAGTCACACGACTGCTCCCAGGTTTTTCTTTAAAAATTATAAAAGATACCACATGGCGACCGTGACATCGTAGAAACTGCGAAATTTGTAACTTTGCGAATCTGCAGACCATAATATCATCATCAAAAGTGCAGCTGGGAATTTTCATAAATAATAGAAACTTTTACGGTGACATAGTAACAACCACCAAAAAACTGCGAAGACGACTACATCCACTACCAGTACCAATCAGAAGAAATTTTAGTATGAACGAGATAGATGCCATCTTCAATCACATTTTCAAGACTATTGAAGAAACTAAGAAGATACCAGAGAGGAATATAGAAGGCATAACACTGTATCCAGTAAATAAGAAGCCGACGCCGTACATCCCCAAATCAAGGCTGGACAACGAAAATCCTCCACCATACGAAGCGGGTCCAAAAAGAATCACCATCGAGGAGTATAGAAGCAGAAACACAAGCAGTGTAAAAACTCAGGAGACAAAACCACGAAAAAGAGGAGGCAAGAGACAAAAAATTGCACAGGAACTTCAAAATTACAAGGTACTTGTCGAGTTAGCAGCAACTGAGGAGGAACGGGAAAAATACAACAAACTAATAATATT
Source organism: Dioctria linearis (assembly GCA_963930735.1). Lineage (NCBI taxonomy): Eukaryota > Metazoa > Arthropoda > Insecta > Diptera > Asilidae > Dioctria > Dioctria linearis. The sequence continues at coordinate 185,492,873 of OZ005742.1, read as the reverse complement.
GACAAAAAAACAACTGAACGTCATCAAAAGGAAGAGATAAGGGTTTAATGATCTAATTTAAAATTTATTTTTTTTTAAAATATAAAGTAGAAGTAGCGTAGTATAAAGGTATAATAATAATTAAATAATTAATATGTAAAAAAAAAAAAAAAAAAAAAAAAAAAAAAAAAAAAAAAAAAAAAAAAAAAAAAAAAAAAAAAAAAAAAAAAATTTTTTCTTTTGCTGTTTGCTTGAAGTTGTTGGAAATAAGCGAAACATTTTCAGTAATGGGTAAAACGCAATCCAAAACTTCAGATAACAACGGGGAAATTGTTAATAATCTAATTATAGAGGATACAGTTTCGGTCGAGAATAATCAGATAATAATAATTTTATGCATATTGGTTGCAATTAAAATCATTGAATTTGTATACATACTGTACAAAGATCATAGGAGGGGTTTAAGGAAAAGATACCTCAGTACCCCAGCAAAATTAAACATATCAACCGTCTGATAAATGGAAGCACTTATAAAGATTAAGGACGAACTAGAAAATATTCTGGACAATTTTAAGAAAAGTAAAAACCGTCCATATTCTGAGAAAACTCTGCAAGAGAAAGAAAAGTTAACAAATCAACTCTGTGCCAAGGCAAAAGAAAACGCACTTAAACAAGCGGACGTCGAAACAATATTGAAGATAAAAGTTATCTACGAAGAAATTGAAAGTATAGCAAACAAAATCTTAGAAAACATAAATACACAAAAACAAACAAAGATGGGTTTTGACATAAAAACAGCTACATCGCTCATACAACCCTACGATGGAAAGCTGGATGAAACTGATTCTTTTATCGAGTCTATGGAACTACTAGACGAGTTAACAGCAAACGAACATAAAACCATCATGATCAAATTCATCAAGACACGTATAACTGGAAAAGCCAAGTACGTAATATCGGAGGGCACAAATACAGTATCAACGATCAAAGCCAAATTAAAAGAAAAATTTTCGGCAAAATTATCGTCAGATGCTATTCTGGCACAACTGCGATCATGCCAGCAAGGTAACAGAAAACTTGCAGACTTTTCCAATCAGATAGAAAATCTATCAGGCCAGCTGACTAGAGCCTTTATAACAGAGAAAGTAGCAGCTGGAGAAGCAGCTGAAAAATTGGCCGAAAAATTTTCAATACAGTCATTTATGAACAATGTTGCCAATACAGAAACAGCGATTATACTAAAAGCTAGTAGCCTAGGAACACTTTCAGAATTAGCAGCGAAGGCAATAGCAGTAGATAAGCCGCAGCCAAGCAGTGTCCTGCATTATAATACCAACCCATCAAGAAAGTTTCATTATAATAATACGCAAGGGTTCAACAATCAAAATAATTTTAACAGGAACAGGGAGCGCTGGCCCAAACAACAGTACAATAGAAATATGGCAGCCAATAATAGACAAAACCACCCACGAAATCAATATAACCACCGCGATAAAAGATATTTCGGTGATGCTGCACCAAATAACAGTAGTCGCTACCAGAATAATCTGCGAGCAAATAATAATAATACCTATAATCAAAGAAGAAATGTAAACTACTTCGAATCGGGGGAATATCAAGCCCCCCAACCAGAGGAAGAAACAACACGGTTGGGGGCTGCGACGAATTCAAGCCAAGAATACATTGCCTAAACCTATCCTTAACAAACTTTATTAAAGCGTATGTCGACATGTGCGGGTCAGTATGTACTCTGATTGTAGACACAGGGGCAGAAATATCCATATTCAAGAGGGGAAAAATTAATAAAGACCAACTTTACTATCCTAAAAACACTTGTATTATCCAAGGGGTTACGGATACTAAGAGGCAGTCGATTGGGGCAACATACACAAAATTACATTTTAACGACCAGTTTGCGGTCGAACATTTATTCCAGATAGTAGAAGATGATTTCTCCCTCGGGGCTGATGCAATTTTAGGACTAGATTTCCTAACAAAATTCAAGACCACTATCGATTATGATACGTGGACCCTTACATTAAACACACCTGAAAGTTCGGCAGAGATCCCAATACTGAATGGTCCATCCGAAAATTCTATTATCATACCACCCCGATGTGAAATAATAAGAAAGCTCAAGGTTAAAAAACAAGAAGGTGCCAATGATATGGTAATCATTGGACAAGAAATCCACCCAGGCATATTCATTGCAGGATCAGTAACTTCACAAAATTACCCACTAGTCAGGATACTAAACACTACAAACAAAACCACCACACTACAACATTCCGACATAATAACACAACACCTCTCAGACTTTAACGTCATTAATACAGACACAATAAAATCAAAAAGAACAGAACAAGCTATCTCCAAATTAAACTTAAACAGCATTCCAAACTACGCCAAACTTCAATTCGAAGAATTATGCCGAGAATATGAAGACATATTTGCGTTAGAAAGTGAACCTCTAACAACCAATAACTTCTACAAACAAAATATAGAACTAACTGATAATAGAGCAGTATACACAAAAAACTACCGAATACCAGAAGCACACAAAACCGAGATTAATAGGCAGGTAGACAAAATGCTAGTAGACGGAATAATAGAGAACTCTGTTTCTCACTTTAATTCTCCAATACTACTAGTACCCAAAAAATCCAACAACCAAAATAAAAAATGGCGTTTAGTAGTTGATTTTAGGAATCTTAATAAAAAAGTTCTGGCAGATAAATTTCCCTTACCGCGTATAGAAGAGATACTCGACCAAATGGGCCGAGCCAAATACTTCTCTACACTTGACCTTATGTCCGGATTCCACCAAATACCATTAGAGGAATCTTCTAGAAAGTTCACAGCTTTTTCAACTAACCAAGGTCACTACCAGTACACACGACTTCCTTTCGGACTTAATATAAGTCCAAATAGTTTCCAAAGGATGATGACCATCGCCATGACGGGTCTACCACCGGAAATAGCCTTTCTGTACATTGACGACATCATAGTCGTCGGATGTTCACAGTCACACCATATAAAAAACTTACAAACAGTATTTAACAGATTACGAGAGCGTAATCTCAAATTAAATCCTGAAAAATGCAAATTTTTCCAAACCGAAGTCACCTATCTTGGACATCGAATATCAGCACAAGGCATAAGCCCAGACAGTTCAAAATACGAGGTAGTTAAAAATTATCCTATCCCAAAAAACGCCGACGAAGTCAGACGATTCGTAGCATTCTGTAATTATTACCGCCGTTTCATCCCCAACTTTGCAGAAATAGCACTACCGTTAAACAAACTACTCCGGAAAAACACAAAATTCGAATGGGCAGAAATCCAACAAAAATCTTTCGATGCTCTCAAATCAAGTTTGATATCCCCAATAATACTGCAGCACCCTGATTTCAAAACCCAATTCACCATTTCCACAGACGCCTCGAATGCTGCATGTGGAGCAATCTTATCACAAAGTGTCGACGGAACAGAACACCCAATCGCATACGCTAGTAAAACATTTACTGCCGGAGAAAAAAATAAGTCAGTAATTGAAAAGGAACTCGCAGCAATACATTGGGCAATTATACATTTTAAGCCTTATGTTTATGGCAGAAAATTCACAATAAGAACAGACCATCGACCCTTAACATATCTTTTTGGCATGAAAAACCCATCATCTAAACTAACACGAATGAGGTTAGATTTAGAGGAATTCGATTTCGAAGTCAAATACATTAAAGGAAAAGGAAATAACGGACCCGACGCGTTATCAAGAATACAACTTGACATTAATGATTTGAAGGAAATAAATGTCCGACGCGTCCAAACCCGAGCAATGAAAAAACAAAAAGAACAAAACATAATGTCCGATGAAATGAAAAATACTCCTATAGTCCCGCAGCCTGATCAACTGCGCGTTTGGGAGATACCATCTCCAACAAAGATAGCCAAATTACCTGAACTAAAAGTAAAAATTGAGAACTGCAGTAATAAAGAAACACAAATAGAAATAAATATAGTGCACAAGTATGAAATAAAATATAAGCGGTATATAAATATAAAAAACAACCAACCAGTAGAGCCCGCACTAGAGCAGGTACTCGAAGTATTGGATAATGATATATATAAACAATTTCAGACCAAGACTCTGAAACTTTCTGCAGAAAGCGAGATATTTAAAATAATTAATTTAACCGCATTTAAAATCCTAGGAAACAAAGTATTAAAAAATATAAACGTTAAAATTTTCAAACCGCAACGGTACATATCAGAAACAACGAAAATAAACGAAATCCTACATAACTATCACTCCACACCTACAGGAGGACATCTGGGTCAATCAAGACTGTATAAAAAGCTGAAGGAAATGTACAAATGGAAGAAAATGAGGAAAACAATAGCGAAATATATAAACAGATGCGAGCTTTGTGCGAAAAATAAGCACCAAAAGCATAATAAAGAGCATATGGAAATAACTACAACACCAACAAAAGTTTTCGACATTGTATCCATTGACACAGTCGGCCCATTTACAAAAACCACCAACGATAACAGATACGCAGTAACAATGCAATGCGATCTAAGCAAGTATATAGTAATAATACCCACAAAGGACAAGGAAGCAAATTCCATAGCAAGAGCCATAGTGAATGGGTTCATACTAACATACGGACCTATGAGCAAAATTAAAACTGATCTAGGAACGGAATACAAAAACCAGGTCTTTGCGGAAGTATGTAATATACTGAAAATAAAACAACTGTTCGCGACCGCCGCACATCCCGAAACGATCGGAGCACTAGAAAGAAACCACAAGTGCCTAAATGAATATCTCAGATGTTTTGTTAATGACAATAGAGACGATTGGGATACATGGATTCCATATTACGCATTCTGCTACAACACCACACCAAACACCGTACATGGCTACACACCATTCGAACTCATATTTGCCAAAAATATAGACCTACCTTCAGAACTCACAATTGATAGACCAGATCCCGTGTATAATTATGACCTGTATAGTAAAGAGATGAAATACAGACTTCAACAAGCCATAGGTAAGGCAAAACAATACCTCCAGGCATCTAAAGTGCGAAGAAAGCAAGTCAAGGATGCTAATTGCAAACCAATATCAATCAAAGTAGGCGACAAAGTACTAATGACAGTACAAAATAGACGAAAACTAGATCCTCTATACAACGGACCTTATATAATTAAATCAATAGACAACGTAAATTGCATTATCGAAGATATAAATAAGAACAAAATCAAAATACATAAGAATAGGCTAAGAAAGATAGAAAATTAAAAATTATGTACTATTATTCTAACTATCTCTAGCATGTTAAATTAGATTACACACCGGTGTAGACAAATAAGAATTATTGTAATCAACTAGATAAGTAAACGTAAACAATAAAGATCCCAATTACTAATGCCATTGAGCAATTAAGAGCTATAATAATAAACTATATATAAGTAGGTATATGTAAATACGACTAGGAATTAAGACTCATTATAATCAGCTACATACAAAAACATACCATATGAACTATTAGTATACATAAGCGATAAAATGCTTCATTGCGGCGAGCAAACAATTAAGGTTTAACGTAAACAAACTATAAAAAAAAAAAAAAAAAAAAAAAAAAAAAAAAAAAAAAAAAAAAAAAAAAAAAAAAAAAAAAAAAAAAAAAAATTTATGTAAACACAAATTTTTTTTTTCCCTAAGGGGGAAAGGTGTGATATACATTTAATACCATAAATACAAACAACACTAAAAAGCTGTAAACACAAATTTCACAACAAATGTAAAACGCTAAAATTAATCAGCACAAATTTATTACAACACCATTCATAATCGAAAATAATTGATGATAATAATGACATACATTTATTTGCAACAAGCAAGCGATTGCACCACTGACCCAAACGATTCATCGTCAAGGGGTTTCACGCGTAAATGCATGTCATCATAATTTTATGCACATTGCTTACTCGCCCAGCGTCAGCATTTAGAATAGTAAGAATAGGGTACCATAGGTTACTAATTATGTATATATAGGCTAAGAACGATCAATAAATTGAATTCATTCAGTTCTCTTGATTCATCGAGAAAGTTACAAACCGTCGTGTATTATTCCACATAGGAGTACTAAGCGGTACAGCTGCTCCTACTATTCATACCCCCATTTTATCTCGGAGTCTGAGCTGTTAATAGCCGCTCCAGTGGAGTCAAAGTCACACGACTGCTCCCAGGTTTTTCTTTAAAAATTATAAAAGATACCACAATTGATGAAGTTGTTGAAATTGATGGGAAATATTCCGGGTGCTGTTGGTTTTGGAAAGAATTGCCGGGCATCCAGGTTGATGACTTCCTGATGTTGTTGAAAGTGCTGAAGATGGATGATGGTGATACGTCGCGCGTCCTGGACGACGATTTCTAGATGTCTTCCTTCTGGGAATCGTCTTGTTGAGGCAGGGATGAAGCCTCGCAAAGGTCCACCGGTGCGACAATTAGGTGCCAATTAACAAATTATTATTATCCTCTAAGCACTCTTTTTTTTTCTTTGAGTACCCGGGCTTATTATTTTTTTTTTTTTTTATATATACACTGATGTTGTCTAATGTTTTTATACTTGTTTTAATTTATTATTATTTATTTATTTAATTAACCCTTTGTTTTGAAAAGGCTTTGGCGCTGTATTTTAAGAATACAGATACCGCCAGTATAATATGTTTTTTGTAGATTTTTATTAATTTAGAGAAAGCACTGACTTTATTTTCAGATTCGGTTACCGCTGCCACCAGCTGTTATAGGCGTGTGTGTGCCGTGCTCCGGGTGGAGAGCTCACACAATTTTATAAGGAAAAAGAACATTTGTTTGGATTTATTTATTTATAATTGTGGACACTTATTATTTGGTTTCCTTTTTATTTATATTTAATACTACACACGAACTTCTATTATTTTTATTTATTATTTTGTTTCAATCCACAAACTTTTCCCGTGATCTAATAGTTTTAAGTACACAATCTTTTATTTTAATTATTATTTTTGTTTCAATGGACAAACTTTTCCTGTGATAGAATAATTTTTAAGTACACAATATTTTATTTTAATTATTATTTTTGTTTCAATACACGAACTTTTCCAGGCGGATTAAAAAAAAAGACTCTTCGAGGTTTGGGCAAATTGCACCCAGCTCTTTTTTCTTTTTATTGTTTTGTCACGACGTTGAAAAAACGTACGTGATAAAATGTAAAAAAGTTTTGATGCAAGCTATATGCATCAATGCAAAACTGTAATCTGATATGCACTTGTGCGCCCGTCTTGAAATATTAATTTTAAGACGGCGCGAATAATTCTGATAATTGTATGTATGTATGTACATACAATTAGATTGGAGGAAGTAAGAAATGTACGTATGTACTCTCTACATACGGAAAAAAAGTAAGAAGACACTGTATGTAGGTGAGCGTGCATATCGTGTGAGTGGAATGTGTGTCTGATAACAAAATGCAATTTATGTTAAATTGCATTTTGTTATAATGTGGGAATGCATTTCTAAATGCATTTTGAATTTATATTGAAATTTCAAATGAAATAAATTTTGATTTTCAGGGTCATTTCTGCGATACATCAATATATTGCATATTGCATTGGTGATGTATTCACCTTATGGTTGTGATTCGGGGCATTGGGCACCAGAGTCACAACACCCAGACGTCTCTGAAAGTGCTAAAACAAAAACTTACTTCTGATCCGTTGCTAGTGAGCCCAGACTTCACCAAGCCGTTCGTTATACAGTGCGATGCTAGCGTACATGGTATTGGTGGAGTGCTGTTTCAACTAGATAACGATGGCCACGAGAAGCCAATAGCCTACGTCTCGAAAAAGTCGAACACAGTCACAAGTCACAGAGCAGGAATGTCTACCTGCAATTTTAAGTGTACAGAAGTTCCGGCCCTTCATAGAACTTATGCAGTTTAAGATAGCGACTGATCATACGAGCTGATGTCTCAAAAGAACCTCAGCGGTAGACTTGCTCGGTGGAGTTTGAAGCTTCAAGGTTTCGACTTCACCATCGAGCACCGAAAAGGAAGCCTGAATGTCGTTCTTGATGCGCATTCACGAATTCATTGTGACTGTTGTGGCCCAATATATGGATGAGTCTTCCAACAGCCAAAGGCACAACTGGTAAAATAATCAGCGATTGCTAAACAATTACCTCGCACGGCATTGTTCTACAACCGTAGAATGTTTTGCTGATTTGCCCAACAGATTGTGGCGATGAGCGCTTAGTGGAGCAATCGACGATTACAATAATAATTAACCTTGCATGGTAATTATTATGTAAGGCGATTGTTTACTACTAAGCAACTCAGGTGCTGCAACCGGTAGAGCAAACGACAAGGTTGTGTCGTTTGTTTACATCCGCGTTGTGAGCAAAGAAAGCTTACTTCCGAAAATTGGGGTATAAAAGACCAATGTCTGGTCTGGCGAGTGCCTTTCAACGAGCAGTCAAGCTTTAGCTGCTTTTTGTGCGCATCAAGTTTCGTGTATCGGTTCAGATTACCTAAGCGCCAGGTAGTCTACTTAACGTAAGATAGGGAAAGTCGCGCTGTTCTAAAAATAAATTATATAAATAAAGTAGTGTTCTAGTATAATTCGAGAAGTGTCTTTTAATTAATTTGATAATTTCTTTGGTTGATTGCTAGTGGGACACGACAATTGGCGCAGCCGGTGAAACTAAGTAAGAAATGTGAGAATTTCTTGCTGGTTTTTTTTTGTTGTTTGCAAACTTTTTTTCAAGAATTTTTTGTAAGAAGGTGGCATTTTGTTTATTTTATATATTGATTTTTTTAGACTCTTTTACGTTTCAGGCATTTAAGTGTTAGATTAAGTGATTTAAATTTTTACGTTTGTGATTTTAATTTTTTTTTGTGAAATTGTTGGAAATTACACTTACATCATTTGAGGAGTTGATTTTTATCAGCTACTCAACACAAATACACGTATGAGGAGCAAAGCTAATTTATAGCTACTCCAGCACACACACAAGGAGCAAAGCTATATTAGCTACTCGAATTACACACATTTGGAGTAAAACTAATTTAGCTACTCCAAATACACACACTGGGAGCAAAACTATATTAGCTACTCCAGCACACACTAGGAGCAAAGCTATATTAGCTACTCCAATCATCGGTTATACATACATGCACATACAACAAACGTGCCGTGCCCTGAACTATCTTCAAGTAAGATGCTCATAGGAGAGTGCTCGTTTCACGGTAAAATTCCAAAATTTCAAATGTTTTGCGGTTCGTGTTTAAAGTAATTGGGTTGGTCTGCGAGAAGTGACATTGAAGTGTAAAGTGACAGTATATTAGGAAATCTTGTGATTCATTAGTGTAGATGTCAGTAGGGAGGAGCGACGTCCTGACGAGATATAATGAAGCGCCATTCATTACTTCATTACCCAGTGAATTCATTACTTCATTACCCAGTGAATATGCAAATCGCCATTCATATCAGATCATATCATATCAGCAAATATGATAATATCCCAAACATACTTACATACATACATATCACCGAACCGTACATGCATGCACGCATAACAATAATATGCACTGCTAAATATAGCAGAGCAATTTCACGCTTTCACTTAAGCATCGGTTCGACGTCACATAAAAAACCTAGAAACCCGTGCATATCAAATTACATTTCTCATACGGCTAACCAATTCTTATTTGTAAAAGAACTTTCTCTGTTGTCATTCTCAGCTACCCAACAATTAATATAATTTATTGCTGTCTCAACATTTGTGCGCCAATACACCGCACTCAAGACGAGAATCCAAACGTCACAGCACGAGACCAAATTTAAACATAGCTACGGCACTGACCTACCCCACTGACAGTACATACTGTTTGTTTACATTTGTACATAATTGGGAAATCCCATGTGTAAAGTGCATGAAGGTTGACCCAGTTATTGAGCAATGCACGTTGTGTTTTTTTTTCTCTTCTTTCTGTTAGCTATTTCCTATGTACTTAGAAGTGAACCAGTGGCTATAGAGAATTTCTTTTAACGCAGGGAAAATGATCTGACGAAATGTCCCAATATTGCTTGTATAGGCAATATTGGCTATTTCCAATATATTGGGAAGGCGTTCCCTATATCCAATTTTTTTTGATTCCTATATACAATTCTTTAATTTTTACACCCCACTACAAAATGATAGCGATTTTGCCGATCTAGGAGGAAAATAAGGAAGATCTCCTAAATAAAAAGCCGATGCTTCGAGGGTACTAGGCAGTCAGTTTTTCAAACTTCTTGAACAGGTTGACCCCCCACCAGAGGTAAGCGACCTAGTCAAATTTATAGGTTAAAAAAGTAAGCAAGAACAAAATAAAGTGTATTGAAGTAGTTAAAGTGTATTAAGGCAGTAAAAGTAAAGTACAAGTCAACGTAAAAGTTTTCTTTCATTAACAAAGAAGTGCAAGAGTTGGGCTAGTGATCTTCGCTTTGAGCAAGCACTCCTAGTCCAAGTTACGGACCTATAAACAAAATCATACGGCCGTAACAAAATTTTGGTGGCAGCGGTGCAGATCCTTTATATCCGAGCAACCACAAGAGAAAAGCATAAAAAAGTACGAAGGTAACCTAAGCCAGGCGCTTAAGGGTATACCCAGCGTTGTTATAACAACCCGATCTCAGACAGGCGCTCAGAGATCATGAAAATACCAATCAAGAAAATCATTTTTTCATACAACAATAATGGACCAAACGGGTCCCACACGGGAAAATGAAATCAACAAGATTCTGGAGCAGATTGTAGAGTATACCCGACCAGCGGAATCCGATGAAAACACGATGGACTTCCAAGAATTTGAAAGGATTGTCAAAAGGCAACAACGGTTAAGCAGCCTCAGGAAGTAAGAAGCTAAGTCCAAGTCTATTATATTTTATAAAACATTAAGAATTTAAGGGAATGAAAGTAGAGGTCATTTGGGTCAAAAAAGTTTAGATACTTTTATATCGAACTCCGCTTGGTTTTCGAGTAAATCGATAATATCGATTTTCGAGATTTTGCATACCTTTTCAGAGTAATTTCGTTATAATTTCTATTGTAAGTAATGGATTGTGACGTTCAAACCTTTGTTTAAAAGAACATATATTGGCCTTTCTAAGAATGCATAATTAGTTATAATTGTGCCTTCAATTATTAAAAAAAAACAGTATTCTCTAGAATTTTTTATTTCACCAACATTTTTGTCGCGCTTCAGTGTACATTTATTCGAAATATCACCATTGCACGAACTTGGCAAAACTATGAAAAAATTTGCGCATTATGTCCCCTTTCCAAAATGACCTCCCTAAGTGCTATCAACAATAACAATCAAAAGTTATAAGCAAACATTTGGAAGATGTGCCCATCGAGGTAATCTTCAGTTTTTTCGTAGGGATCTATCTCCTCCTACAGTTTTTAACCTACGACAACCATTTATATGTCATTGTATGGGAATCTGAACTGGCTATTAGATAGGGTACTTTTCGATTTCGAATTTCGAAAATGGAGGGGGTAATTTCGAAAAAAACAGTTTTTTACCAAACTTGATATTTACGTAGATTTCGTTATTCCGCATCTTCATTTTTGCGGGAGGGGCAAGCTTTGGGAGGGGCGGGAGTTCAAAGTTTCAACTTTAAGTGGCTATATTTGAATAAAAACCACCAAAAATGTCTTTTTCATTTACAAATTTAGGACTTACTTGCTAGAACAATGCTTGGTTGAGAAAATATTTTAAAATATTAAATGCTTGCTCAAATCAAGAGCATAAAAATCCACTGAACGAAATACTTGAGCCAGAAAAAACGAATAAAATCGGTGAGATAGTTAACAGGAAGGATATAATAAATCCTGAAATAAAAAGTAAAGGCCAAAACAATAACCCAAATATAATAGTAACCTTCTTTCAAATTCTTTATTATTCCATGATATTAGTACTAAATAGGCCAACAAATTCATTAAATCAAAAAGTTGATACAGATTCACGACACTACGACAGTGATCTGCATACAACTACGGCTAGTAAAAATCAAAAAGTTGATACAGATTCACGACGCTACGACAGTGATCTGTATACAACTACGGCTAGTAAAAATCAAAAAGTTGATACAGATTCACGACGCTACGACAGTGATCTGTATACAAACTACGGCTAGTAAAAATTAAAAAGTTGATACAGATTCACGACGCTACGACAGTGATCTGTATACAACTACGGCTAGTAAAAATCGAAAAGTTGATACAGATTCACGACGCTACGACTGTGATCTGTATGCAACTAGAAAAGCTAATGAACCAAATAGAATCGAGAAAAAAAAATCTAGCGAGAACAATAAAATTGAAGAAAGGCCTAATAAAGTTGAAATAGGAACCAAAAAAGTGGTATTACCTGCACGCTCAGAAGTGATCATCTCACTCCCATCACAAGGAAAAGATGGAGAAATATTGCTAAACTAGAATGAAGTAGGGCCAGGTATATACATAGGAAATACCTTGTCACGAACAAGTAATAATATGGTGAAGGTACTAATTATGAATACTAATGAAAATAATGTAGAAATTTCTACTAACGAAATACAGCCCACTTGGGATTATGTACAAAATTATGAGGTGATTCAGCCAAATTATAAGTCTGACCCAATAGAAAACCATCTCAAATTATTGAAAAATAGCTTAAAACTAGAGCATTGTAACCAGGAAGAGGAAGAATCACTCATGAACATCTGCAGGGAGTTCAATGATCTTTTCTATCTGGAAGGAGATGTATTGACATATACAGAAGCTACGGCTCACACGATTCCAGTTAAGACAGATACGACACCCATTTATGTCAAGTCATACCGACTACCAGAATCCCAACGAACTGAGATTAACAGGCAGATTAATGACATGATAAATCAGGATATCATAACCCCTACTAGAAGTCCATGGAACTCTCCTTTACTACTGGTACCCAAGAAACCAGATGAAATAGGACAAAAACGTTGGCGAGTCGTAGTGGATTTCAGACGCTTAAACGAACTCACTCTTGGAGACGATTACCCATTACCGAATATAACAGATATCTTGGATCAGTTAGGTCGATCAAAATATTTCACAACCTTGGACTTGGCCAATGGATTCCACCAAATCCCGATGTCACAGGGAGACAAAGAAAAAACTGCATTCAGCACTCCATTTGGACATTACCACTATAATAGAATGCCATTTGGACTGATGAATACCGCCCTAACAGGACTTCGAAGTATTCGCTATTTCGTCTACCTGGATGATATCGTGATTTATGGATATAACTTACTAGACCATAACGCCAAACTTGTAGAAGTATTTGATCGGTTGAGAACACATCAACTAAAATTGCAGCCAGACAAATGCCATTTCCATCGAAAAGAGATCGTTTATCTAGGACATGTGGTTGGAGAAAACGGAGTTCAACCTGATCCCAGTAAAATTAGTGCGGTGAAAACATACCCAACTCCAAAAAAACCTGAAGACGTCAAAACCTTTTTAGGATTTGTGGGATACTATAGACGTTTTATTCCCAATTTCTCCAAACTCACTAAGCCTTTAACAAATCTCTTAAAAAAGGATGTTGCCTTTGTGTGGGAAACATTTTGCGACGAATCGCTTAAAATACCAAAACAAAAACCAATTCAAGCCTATCCAGAGTTTAATAAAGAATTTAACGTCACCACTGATGCAAGTGACATTGCACTAGGGGCTGTCTTATCTCAAGGAGAAATAGGAAAAGATAATCCTATTTGTTTCACCAGCCGGACATTAAATCCTGCAGAAGGAAGATACTCCACAATGAGAAGGAGCTCCTAGCCATAGTGTATGCCGTGGAACAATTTCGTCCATATATATATGGAAGAAAATTCAATATAGTCACTGATCACAAACCTCTCGTGTGGCTTATGAGTTTGAAAGACTCAACCTCTCGTCTTATGAGATGGAGAATAAAGTTAGAGGAATATGATTATACTATAATCCATAAACCGGGTAAATTAAATGCAAATGCTGATGCTTTAAACCGCATTAAAATAAATGAACCTGAAGTTCCAGTTGAAAAATCAATCTAAGTAATGACTCGTAGTAAAGCGAAATCCCCTAGTTTAACTTATGATTCGCCAGACTTGGATAAATTATATAATGAATACATTTCATCACCTCATACAGATAATTACTCTGAAATTAGGGGACATAGGTATGTTATGCAATAAAAATTTTCCATATAAATTTCTCATATTACCAAAACCAGAAGATCATACTGGAATCTAAATGAGAGAATTGGTTCCATCGTTAAACGATCGCTTGCAAAATACGCAGCTATATGAGTACGTAAACTCAAAACAAATATACATAATTGCTAGAGCGCCCTTACCTATGAAAACAGTAAGCAATTACAAACAGGTATTACACATACTAGCAAAATTAAAAGATTGTGGTAAAGAAAAGGGTCTCGCGGAAATCCACATTTCTATCCCTAAATTGGACGCAGTAGCTCACGCAGAGCTGAAAAATATGATAACGTTCTCTATAAAAAGTACAAATAGCAAAATAAAGATTTATACGAGCCAAGTGACAATGGTGTCTGACCAAAAGGAGCAAGAACACATAATAGAATCTTTCCATAAAACACCATTAGGAGGTCACCAGGTCATAACTCGGACTATTAAAAGATTACAAACCGCGTATAATTGGCCAGGGTTAAACAAGGATGTCGAGAAATTCGTAAAAAAAATGCCAATCATGTCAGATGAATAAGCTTGTCAGAAATCCTAGAGTGACCATGAAAATTATTTCGACTAGTACAAGACCATTCGAGAGAATAGCGTTGGACATAGTAGGGCCGTTGCCAATAAGCTATAATGGTAACAAGTTCCTTCTCACCTTTCAGGACGACCTCACGAAGTATACCGAGGCTATACCCCTACATAATGCGGAAGCTCGCAGCGTGGCTGAAGCTTTCGTTTTAAATATAGTGTGTAGGCACGGTATACCGGAGGCAATACTGACTGACCAAGGTTCTAACTTTCTCAGCGAAATGTTTGCACAAATGTGTAAACTATTAAAAATCAAGAAACTGCAAACAACCCCTTACCATCCGCAGACAAATGGAGCTCTGGAAAGGAGTCATAGAACCCTAGCTGAATATTTACGGCATTATGTGAACCGAGATCCGCAAACATGGTATACCTGGATACCATATGCTATGTTCACGTACAATACGAGTACATACTCTAGCACCAATTATAGTCCATATGAGCTGATGTACGGTTTTCCGCCCAATATTCCGGCTATAATAAAAGCGAACCTAACGGTAAATTACAATTACGATAACTACAGCAATGAATTAAAGGCAAGATTGCAACATAGTCACCAGATAGCCAGGGAAACCATTCTAAATAAAAGAGAAAAATCAAAGCAGTTATATGACAAAAGCTCCAAAGCAAGAACCTTTAATTTAGGAGATATGGTTTTCTTAAAGAACTACACAAGGAAAAACAAATTATCCCCGTTATGGACAGGACCCTATGATATAGTAACAATTAATTCTACGGAAAATACTACCATTAAAATAGGGTATAGAAATAGGACTGTGCATAACAATAATCTTAAGTTATTCATTGAATAGGCAGTAATTGTTTTATTTTATCTTAGTTAGCGCGTTAGTACAAAACGAACCATTGCAAATTACGATCCTGAAGAACAATCCGGGAATTTACTTTGAAGAAGTCCTCACATCCCGTAGAAAAAGGTAATTGTTGGCACTCTCTCACAAAGTATCCAGGCTACCCGCACTTGAAGCAATGTTTGGGTCTATGTTCATATGCTTTCTCAGGTATTCTTGGCTCTCTTACCTGTAGTCGCCTGGCGTCTCTCTCGAAGTAATCTGCCTCCTCCCGTGCTTCGTCCAAAGATTGGAATTTTCGGCCTGTTATTTGCGTAGTCCGGTTCATCACGCCTGCTTTGAATGTGGCTACTGCATCAGCCTCGAACTCTGAAATCAAACTCCCGTCCTTACCTGGATATTTAGCTGAAACTGCCGTTTTAATTTGATTCAACAAATCCTTCAATCTGTCCGCATATTCCCTAATGTCGCCTCCCGGTATTTCTCTGCACGCTATCATTTCCGTTCTCAATTCGCTGTAGAACTTTTTATGCATATAAGTAAGCAGTTTTAATGGTCTATTGCAATGCCGCAAAATCTTTTGGCTCCTCTGAACTTGCCAGATAGTATGCATCGTCTATCAACCGATATCTTACACATTTCATGAAGATATCTTGTTCTTCGGCCTTAAGACGATCGTGAAGGTCTTGGCAGCAGTTTTGGATGCGGTGCACTTCCTTTGCTAGCTTTGGTGACCTTTACCCCGAAAACATTGGGATATATTTGGACACCATATTAATGATTTTGTCATTTGCATCAACCATGTTGTTTTGTTGTTCGTGTGATGTTGATTTCTCTATACGACTCTCTATGTCCTTATTTGACCTTTGATCTGCAACTGACTTGGGTGTTGAACACTGGCTTTTAACTGTTTTAACACTTCCACTTTGTTTTGCCTCCCGGAATAACAGCCTTCTTCGTCCACAACTTTTCTGTGACTCAGAGCCTTTTTCCTTTTCCTGTGTATTTGGACCAAGTCCTACTTCCTTCTCTAATTCTTCGGTTAAGTTCTCTGCTTCTAGCAACTGCTGTTTCAGAACTTTTACTTTCTTTATTAGAGCCTGATTTTCCTTTTGGCATTCTTCTACTGCTTGTTCCAACGAATTCTCTCCTTTGTGGATAACGTCGAAAGTAGCTGTAACTAATAAATCAAGTGTCTCCCCCTTAGTACTTATCCGGGTGCAAGTATTGAGTTCTTTAAATACAGCATCTAATTCCTCATTTGGCAATCGCTTCTAAAGTTCAGTTGCTAGGCGTTCTCCGATATATTGCCAGTCTTGTTCAAACCCCTTTTAATTTATCTTGGCACTATTTCAACTCTTGTGATTTATTTTCCAATTTTTCCTCCTGTTCTCGAAATCGCAAAAGTTCCTCTCTCTGTTACGGCTGTATGATTTTGTTTATAGGTCGTAACTTGGACTAGGAGTGCTTGCTCAAAGCGAAGATCACTAGCCCAACTCTTGCACTTCTTTGTTAATGAAAGAAAACTTTTACGTTGACTTGTACTTTACTTTTACTGCCTTAATACACTTTAACTACTTCAATACACTTTATTTTGTTCTTGCTTACTTTTTTAACCTATAAATTTGACTAGGTCGCTTACCTCTGGTGGGGGGTCAACCTGTTCAAGAAGTTTGAAAAACTGACTGCCTAGTACCCTCGAAGCATCGGCTTTTTATTTAGGAGATCTTCCTTATTTTCCTCCTAGATCGGCAAAATCGCTATCATTTTGTAGTGGGGTGTAAAAATTAAAGAATTGTATATAGGAATCTAAAAAATTGGATATAGGGAACGGTTTCCTAATATATTGGAAATAGCCGATATTGCCTATACAAGCAATATTGGGACATTTCGTCAGATCATTTCCCCTGCGTTAAAAGAAATTCTCTATAGCCACTGGTTCATAGCTAACAGAAAGAAGAGAAAAAAAACGCGTGCATTGCTCAATAACTGGGTCAACTTCCTTGCACTTTATACACGGGATTTCCCAATTATGTACAAATGTAAACAAACAGTATGTACTGTAGCTATATTTAAATTTGGTCTCATGCTATGACGTTTGGATTCTCGTCTTGAGTGCGGTGTATTGGCGCAAAAATGTTGAGACAGCAATAAATTATATTAATTGTCGGCTAGCTGAGAATGACAACAGAGAAAGTTGTTTTAAAAATAAGAATTGGTTAGCCGAATGAGAAATGTAATTTGATATGCACGGGTTTTTAGGTTTTTTATATGACGTGGAACCGACGCTTAAGTGAAAGCGTGAAATTGCTCTGCTATATTTAGCAGTGCATATTATTGTTATGCGTGCATGCATGTACGGTACGGTGATATGTATGTATGTAAGTATGTTTGGGATATTATCATATTTGCTGATATGATATGATCTGATATGAATGGCGATTTGCATATTCACTGGGTAATGAAGTAATGAATTCACTGGGTAATGAAGTAATGAATGGCGCTTCATTACACCATCCCCCTTAGAAAAAGAAAGTTCCGGTAAAGGAGTGAAAGGAACTTTCTGCAAAGGTGGGTATTAGACAAAATTTTGTTTTTAGCCGATGATTCGAGGTACATTGCTTTGATCCTTACTAATATTATGTATATATAGATAGAAAAAATTTATCGTATGACCTTAAGATTTCTAGGTTAGATTATATTATTTGTTAAAGACTTAATGGAATTACTAGATTAAAATTCCTGGATTGGATAATATTGTAATTTGGGTTTATTGCTATAATTACACTAATTTCTATATTAATACAGAGAAAAAATATCTTAACCGTATGTATAAAATATTGCTTCAATAAGTATGTTTAGTATGTTTAAAAAATTATTGTGCATTATAATACTTTAAAATATTTTGATTTTACATTGCTTAATTTTGATTTGCGTAATTCTAGGTTGATATTAGATTATTCTCATACATAATTTTTTTTTTTATATATATATATATATATTAGGTGAGTGAAATTGACTATGTATAATTGTTCCTTTCCATTAACATTTTTTTTGGCGTAATAAGAAAATCTCTTTCTTATTGATTCCAATTCTTCGTTGTCATGGAATTTAATTACATGCACTTGGGCATTAGTGGAGTTAATTTTTTCGAATTGGGGTAAATTGGAGGTTAAATTTAACGATGGGAGATAGTGATTACTAAGCTCTGATATTTTGGTGTTATTTGCTTGGATAATTAGATCTTGGGTGCGGAGATGACATCCCGTGGATAGGTTAATAATTCCTGTGTTTTGCAGGCTATAAGTAGAAATGTTGTTTCCGCAGATGACGTCGACTACTGTGATTTTTCGTATAGAAAAGAGCCACTTATTGGGTTAGGATAGTTGTATCCAAAAATCCATTTGGGGAACGGCTTTGATATTACAGGAAGGTGGTACTTCGTGGCTGTGTTTGAGAAGCTGTACCTCACATTGGTTATTCACTTATTGGGTGTTAAATATGGGGTGTATGATACGGCACAAGAATTGTACTTGATCTTGCGTTTGGCAGTTTTGCAACTCGAATTTGTTTACGGTGTAATAATGTTCTCTATTGTAATCGATTACTAAATATTCGATCGGAGGTTTTATAAAAATGAATTTGTCTTGGTGATTTGTTGGTAAGGGATGTAACTTTAGAAGCTGGTATTCCTCTTTAAATGGGAGTGGGAGCTTTAGGTTGTGGAAAATAATTCTATTGTCGAGAATTGTACTTCTCACGTTACCAATTTGATAGAGTTGTGGGAGGTTAATCTCGTTCTTGTCAATTGGTAAGGTGAGCGTATTGGTTAACTCTTTTTGGATATTTTCTAAGATTTGCTTCATTTGAGGTGGGGTCATAATTGCCGGATGGGGTTTGCCATTTCTAACATCTGTTATTAAATCTAATAGAAGGTTTTAGGTGGTCTGATATCGTACCATCATTAATGCCGTTAAGGAGACTATCGTCTCGAGTTCTGTGGTAAAACCTTTTGGCAGTTCTTCAGTTTGTACACGATTAGCTAGGTTACCCAAAGCACTAAGCTTTTTTTCTACATGCAAGAACTGTTCTTTTATTGTCGTGCGTGTTTTATTGAAAACATTTACCGTAGAATCAACAATGATAGTTTGATTCTTGATTAATTGCAATAGGTAATTTTGGTCGGCTCTCAATTTGTCTATATGTGAGTTGAAAGTCGCAGCGTCATCCGCGTAAAGGGTGCCAAACAAGGTCTTCCTTAAGGTTCCTACAGCATTGATTAAACCTCTTTTAAATAGAGTGTTTTCGGATTTTAGCATTAGTGAGTTTTGTTTAAGGATTCCGACAGTGTATAGTTGGTGTGTTATGTCCCTACACAATGGTATCTTATTGTGGTAATTTTCTATGTAATGACATAACCTACTCGTTTGTTCTGTAAGATTGCACAACTTGTCTAAGTCATAATAAATTATTACTTGCCATTCGTTGCTGTAAAGGCTTACTCTTCCTATGGCCGCGAGGTATCCAATTGCCGAATTCATCACGTTAGAGTGGCAAACTGTGCAATTGGCATACAGGATGAATTCCATTCAGGAAGGGAGGGGCTTTATTGCTAATTCTGCCAAACACGAGACCATTATACGGATATCAGCGTAAAAAAGTATTTAGCAGAGAAACAAAGGGAAAAGTTAAAAGCTCAGAGTAATTTTATCATCACAGTTCCATCGGACATAGCTTTAGAAGGTAAGTTTAGACTTTTAATTAACACTGGGTCCACGTGTAGTTTAATTAAGGTCACGAGAATGAAAGGAGATACACCCATAAATACACATGAGAAAATACGAATTGGAGGACTGTTTGGATTTGCTAGGAGCTCCGTAGGTACTTTTGTGGCAAATTTGCAAATTGATAACAGTCAGCAGGCTTTCCAATTTAATGCCATTGGTGACTCTGACTCAATTCCAGCCGATGGTATCCTTGGAATGAATTTCCTCAGTAGAAGAGCTGTTATTCACTATGTTAATAGGAAATTGTGGTTACAAAACGCAGGTGAGGTAAAGAAAGAAAAGGTAGTTTTTGAGAATGTCGCAGCTATTTGGACAAGTTGTTCCAAATACTCTGCATTTGTCCAGTCTAAGAAACCCTTTACATGCCAGAATAGAGGAGGTTGAAATGAACATGGCAAAAATCAACGGGCAAGGTGTTAATGGAATAGAATGTGAATGGAAATCTAACACGGGCAGGGTAGAGACAACTCACGACAGTGCGAGACTTCATGAGGTAAGAGTCAAAGAACTTGAGGAGGAGAGGAGGAGGCGAGATGAATATCATGGCCGCACCGGAAATGATCTGGAGGTTGGATGTGCATTTGTAAGGGTTGCTAATGCAAGAGCCTATCCTGTACAGCCATGAACTCCTCGTATGAACAACTCGGACCTCGAAAGTATTCTGAACGAGCTGCATGGCGCTATAAGCATACTAACAATTTCAATCCTCAGCTACGTAATAAATGCCGGATAGGACAGAAGTACATCAAGGCAGAAGGAAAGTAGGGGGACGGAACTTCATTCATGTTGATAATGCGACTTCTACTGCAAGTTCAATAACCCCTTACAAGGTAAGTAACAATTATGACGCGGGAATCGGGGGACGTAACCAAAGAGATGTCCAACAAATTCCCGCTAATTTCAGAAGAAATTCGGTGAGCGGAGTTTGGTAGTCTATGGATGAAGAAGGATATGGAAATGAGATATAAAGGTAACCCAGTGGAACCAATTTACGGTAAAGTTATAAGTTAGCATGTAAAGGTAAGAAAAAGTATTTAAAAAAATATTTAGAGAAATTAGACAAAAAAGGAGTTATTTACTTACTTAAATAATGAGAATTAAAAGAAAAAATAATAAGAGATTTAAAGTGAAGAGAAGTATGCATAAAGGGAATAAGAGATTTAAAATAAAGAGAAGTTTAAAAAAGAAAAAAGAAAAAAAGATTTAATAGAAAGAGAAGTGTAAAAGAGTGAAAGATCCAAAAATAGGCAGGAAAGATAAAAACAAAAGAGTAATAAAAATAAAGTAAAATAAGCTGTTAAAAATGGAGAGGTTTTTAAAAAATAAGAGTTAAAGAAAGAAAGTTATAAGGGAAGCAATAATTAAGAAAAATGAATGGGTTGCCACAGATAAGCATAATATAAGTATAGTATAAGTTTACAACGAGGAAAGCGGTAATCACGGTGACTTTTGCACTCTTCACTTGCTGGAGGCAGATAAGACAGGATATGGCATCAAGCCGATACTTCATATACGACTGTTGTTCGAGCACCTTGGGAAATTAATTTGTACATCACATATTGGACTATTCTGTCCACACGAGAAATTCCGGATTTAATGAAGGCCCGAAATTCCACAACCGTAAAGGGTTGCGTTATGTATGCACAGGGTATACACTATTCCTGTAACAGTAGATGAAGTACACATATCTGATCTAGATGCCGAATTTGCAGCAGCAGTAATAAAGTCCAAAAATATAGCTAGCTAGATAAACTTTCATTGGAAGGCTAAATTAGGAAACTTGACGGAACTAATAGCGCATCATTTAATGTTTAGAGGTCTGTAATATGGTGTACCTATTATCATACATATATGTATACGGTACTATATGAAATAAAAAAAAAAAGAGCTTTAAGTACACTTGGACTCTCAATATAATTGAGAGAACTCAATCGTGCTCAAAAGAAATTTTTTTACAAACATTATTATCAATCGGACCAAGCAACGATTTTCTTTATGATGTTGATTGAAATTAAATTACAGAAGGGCCTGTAACACAGAAATGGTCATACGTCCTAGCTACAAGCTGATTCAAGGGTTTCCTCCAATGCAATGTAGAAAATATTCCATCCAAATAACTAATGGGTTAATTAGCATTCCAGCATAAAATATTATTCGAAATGCAAAGAGGATTACGTGCCAGCAGCATTATCAAGAATAGTGTACCGTTTGAAACGTTAGAAAAGTGAAAAGTGCGAGCGTTCATCGGAAAACCATCAAAAGGGTCAATAAACCAGAGGTTATCCAAGCTTACAGAGGCCAGTATATAGTCATCATGTCAAGAACAACAAACCTGCAAACAGTAAATTTACCCTCGTCAGAAAGCAAATGGTATAATTAGAGTAGCCATAGTATTGTAATTAGGTAAGTTTTGGGCACTCATAGAAAGTATAACCTTAGATAGAATTTTTGTATAAGTAATTTTGTTATATATAAGTGCTATAAACACTTGTAAAAAGAAAACCTGTAATTTTTGTTATTAGACAGACAATAAATACGTTAGTATATTTTTAAAATGCATGTGAATTAATTAAGAGTATGTCTTTTAATCATGTAAATTTAGCATAATATAGAGAAAATTTTTGATTATAGCATTGGAAAGATACATATTTATTGGGAAAATATGTTAATTGTTAAAGAAAAAATTTCATAAATTAGAGATAAGCATGAAGACAAAGAAAAAATATATATAAGAAAATAAATATATGTGAGTGATAATTGATAAATTAAGTAATAACTGAATTCAAGTTTGTTATTTTAATCAATGATGAAGATTAGGAAGAGTAGGTATATGTGTCAATGAAATACTGACCTTAATTAAAAAGTATATATATAACAGAGAAAATTTTAAATAAGAAGAATACATATGTAATAGAAATAATTTTCTAAATTTTGTGGGATGTTTGAAGGAGGAAGAAAAAAGAGATAATTTTGAAATAAGAAAATGTTAGGCAGAAAAGAAGGAAATGTAATAGGTATAAGAAAGAATTTTAAAAAAGATAATTAAAGGTAAGAAAATAAGAAAGAAATTAGACGTGAAAAGAAAAAGATAAGAAAAATTATGTAATTGTGAATGAAAAGATGTGAAATGACGTAAAATGAAAAACGTAAGAAAAGGAAAATAAAAAGATTTAGATAAACAATTACCTCGCACGGAATTGTTCTGCAACCATCGAATGTTTTGCTGATCAGCCCAACACCTGGTGGCGATGAGCGCTTAGTGGAACAATCGACGATTACAATAATAATTAACCTCGCATGGTAATTATTACGTACGGCGATTGTTTATTACTAAGCAACTCAGGTGCTGCAACCGGTAGAGCAAACGACAAGGTTATGTCTTTTGTTTACATACGTGTTGTGAGCAAAGAAAGCTTACTTCCGAATATTGGGGCATAAAAGCCCAATGACTGGTCTGGCGAGTGCCTTTCAACGAGCAGTCAAGCTCTAGCTGCTTTTTGTGCGCATCAAGTTTGGTGTGTCGGTTCAGATTACCTTAGGTAGTCTACTTATCGTAAGATAGGGAAAGTCGCGGTGTTCTAAAAATAAATTATATAAATAAAGAAGTGTTGTAGTATAATTCGAGAAGTGTCTTTTAATTAATTCGATAATTTCTTTGGTTGATTGCTAGTGGGACACGACAGTGACAGCTTGTCAACACCTGATGATCCTGGCCCAGAAGTTGACCTTAGGTCGGCATATTTCAACTCGTTGAAATGTGAGGAGCTGAGGCATAAGGTTAAAAGAGCTTCTGGCAAACTAACAGTTCTTTGCGTCAGGGATGGCTTCGTCTATATTCGGACTGTTCTGAGAACTGGCGATCCGATTCAGGAGGAAGAAGCTTTGGAATCCACGAGGGCTTGTCTCCGACGTTATTTCAAGAGCGCATGATCCGCCACTAGCTTCTCACGGAGGTATAGGGAAAACACTGGAACGTTTAAGAAGACACCTTTACTGGCAACGAATGACAGCTGATGTGAGGAACTACGTAGGCGCCTGTGACGTGTGTAAAGAGACCAAAGCCCCCAATACTATTCTTAGACCACCTATGGGAGCCCAATCTGTTACAGACAGACCATTTCAAAAGCTGTAAATCGACTTTCTGGGTCCATATCCTCGGTCAGTGAAAGGAAATGTTTGCATATTGATAGTTCTTGACCACTTTTCCAAGTTCCCGATTCTCAAACCGATGAGAAATTCGTCTACTCTCAACGTGTGTCAGTTCATCGAGACTGAAATATTTCACGTATTCGGAGTTCCGGAAACTATAGTCTCTGACAATGGAGTCCAGTTTTGCTCGGCTAAGTTCGCCAGACTACAGGACAAGTATGGGGTGAAACACTTACGAACGGCAGTTTACTCGTCGCAAGGAGACTCCTCAGAGCCAGTGAATAGGTCTCTATTGTCAGATCTTAGAGCATATATGCGGAAGGAACATACTAAGTGGGTTGAGAAGCTAAGCCAAATTGCTAGCTCCCTCACCCAAGCAATTGGTTTCTCTCCATACAAAACACCCTTCGGTCAACATATGATCGACCATGCAAGCTCCTAGTCCATCTTAAGGAGCCTTGGAACTCATAAATAGCCTCTGAGAGTAGATGCTGAAGATAAATTGAGATTGATCCGTGTGAGAGTGCAGGAGATCTTAAACTATGTGTTTGAACAGGGTTCGAAAGCTTACAATCTCAGAGCGAAGCCTGTTAATTTAAAACTGGGTCAAGAAGTGCTCAGACGGTGTTTTGTTCAAAGGAATTTCTAACAGCAGACTAGTGCTAAATTAGGACAAAAACTTCTAACGTGTCGGGTCAAGTCAAAGAAAGGAAACTCCCTATACGAGCTTGAAGATCTGCAGGGAAAAACGGTAGGAATCTATCGCGATAAAAACATCAGGCCGTGATAGTCATATTCTCGGACACGTCATCCGGCTATTGTCGCTTTCAATCCTGGTAGCCCTAAGGTATCCAGCCGGCTTCACTGGCAAACTACAAGATGCCTACGTGCCGCTTAGGATATTCCCAGCCTAGCGGCCGGCATACCTTTTTGGACAATAGAGATTTCTCCCAATCCCTAGCCTGATAACGTTTCAGAACCTCTCTTATATGGTAACCCTGCGGCAGATAGTTTGCCGTAGGAATACCATTAATTTAATGCCTGCTAATTTAAGGAAGAAGACCGGTACTCCAACGACGCTTCGGAGACACAAGCGTCGGTCTGAGATCGGAGTGAGATATTAGAGCAGGGGTAACTCAGCGATCAGTTGGTTAGGTTACTGACCGCGGGGTTCCCTCGGCTCATCTCGGTGAAGGATGGCAGAGGGGCACTGGCCGACTAGATTTTTTAGGTTACTGGCTTGTCAGGGTACCTCCGGCTTCTGGCACGGAGGACGATATCGAGGCCTGATCAAGGACTAGCGGGACTTCGGGGATGTGCCTTCGATTCGTCATCTGTCAAGTACATCAGACTGTCGTGGACAACCGGTAGCAGACTCCTAGCCTGATTAATGAGAAATGCCTTCATGGGTCATGGGTCGAGCCACAGATTGGGCGACCGTAGTGATGAGGCCTATGTTTAAGGCTCGGCTAGCTTATTCGACCATTTTTTAGCGTTGTCTGAACCACAGGTCGTCTAGACTACTCTGCCCTGTTATGGTCGTACTATACTGCATGTAGCAGTATGCTACACTGAGACTAGATACACTTTGTTCACTCGGCCTACTGTTTTCTGTATGGATGGAGATCTATACGCGCCGAACGCACCCGAGAAAGAAAAAGAAGACAAAGAATTTTTTTTCCGGGCTGAAAAAGAGAAGAAGGTTGTCAAGTGAAAAAGCAAAGTTTGGTTTTTTTTACAAAGACTACAACAAAGTTTGAAATAAAAGTAAAGAAAAGCCGGTTAAACGCTCAATAAAAGTATTGTTGTTGTAGTTTCACTACAGTCGTCGATGACCGCCTACAAATATGTGACATCTGAGTGGGGACCCCAAATAAACAAGAGATGGCAGCCAAGACCACAAGGAAATTTACTCGCATCTGGTAATGCTTGGAATCTGGCCGCTACTGCAGGGAGGAACGGCCAACCATCGATGGGATGAGAGAGTCGATTTTAGTCTGGCATGGAAGAAGCATCACCTAAAGGAATTATAATATTTTGCATAAAATTTTTTAAGTTGTTTTTTTTTTAAGAAAAAGTTTTATTGAAGTTGTGAAATATAACCTTTTATAAGTGGAATAAAAGCATTTTACAAAAACGAAGTGGACTTGTGAGCCAAAAGGCTGGATTAACGAAACCCTAACCCAGACATAACATAACATAACATAATTTATTTGGATAATGTACAAAGATTACATGATCTTAAAAGTACAAAGTGCAATGGTGTAATGACGGGAAGTCTTTTAAAATACAAATAGACTAAATTAACCAAAATTACAATAAGAAAAATAGAAGCTAGGCACAAAAAGAGGAGAACAACCTAATGAAAGTAATGAAACAGATTAACTAAAGAGAAAAAAGCAATAAAATCAAATAAATAAATAAAAAAAAAATAAAAGCAATGAAAATTAAGTAATGATAAATAATAACTTATCAACAATCAATAAAATAGGACAAAAATGAGTACTGGAAAAAAAACCCAATACGTATATATATAAAATGAGAAGCAAAACTAGTGAAAGAAAGAAAAAAAAAATTAGTTAATAAAAACTAAATGATATACAAGATCAAAAACAAAATAAATTACACTAAACTTATACATAAGAAAACCAATGTTGCACCACAAGAGAGAGAAAGAAAGATAGAGAGAGTGAAAAGAGATATAGACTAAAATCGGGGCAACACTCAAACTGCATGACTTTCAACAAATATTTGAAGATTTTATAAGCTTTGCAAAAGTTCTGCCGACAGCCGTGCATTGAAGATCATATGACAAAAGATTCCACTTGCGAATGCTTTGGAAAAAGTAAGAACGCTGTCCATACTGCGACCTGCAACGAGGGATCAAAAGTTTCTTATATCTAGTCGATTGCAAGAAGTTCAGTTTCTCGAAAAGGTACAATGGCTTTCGATTGTAAATCAGTTTATGAAGAACTTTTAATCTGCGTTGGGTTAAGTAGTTTTCTAGAGGGCAACCAATGAAGGTCGATATATAGGGTGAAATGTGACCGGTCCGGGGCAGCTTGAATAATTAGCGTAACGCATCATTGAATGCAACCAAGAGTCTTCTACGACAAATTGAGTCCAGAGAAAAAATATTATGCAACCATAAGTAAAATGAGGTATCACCAGGGCTTTAACCAGTTTTTTTCGCATATGAAGCGAAAGCAACGCAGAACTTAGCCTCAACCGCCGTAGACACCCATATATTTTTCCAATTGTAGAACTAATATGGTTGCAGCAGGAGAACTTCGAATTAAGTTCAAAACCCAAGCTCTTTGCGGAGTCCACATAGGGAAGTGTGATGTTATTTATAAGTACCGGCGGTAAATTATTGACATCAACGTCTTTTCTATAGATTGCTAGGCAACTTGATTTGACAGGATTCAGTTCTAAACTGTTTTGGACAGACCAATCATAAACACGCTGGAGATCTTGATTCAGTCTGCATACGCAATCCTCCGTTAAGCCAATTGGCCTGCTGAGATACATCTGCACGTCGTCGGCATACAGATGTATCCCAGCATCATGGATTACGTCGGTCAGGTCGTTTATATAAAGGCTGAACGAAAGGGGACCAAGTATTGATCCCTGAGGAACAGCACAATGTAGATTCGCCAAGGCAGAGAGTGTGTTCTGTACTTTTACAAATTGGCTACGTCCACTTATGAAGCTCTTGAAAAGCTGAACAGCAGATGATGAGAAATAAAACCCCTGAGATAGCTTTTTCAGCAGCTTGCGATGATCAATAGATTCAAATGCTTTGCTGAAATCTAGCAATGCGAGAATTGTAAGATGGTCTATATCCAAAGCTTCGTGAATATCCGACGAAATTCTAAGCATAGCAGTTTCTCAGCTATGATTTGGACGAAATCCAGACTGCCAGGTAGTCAGATAGCCGTTTTTATTAATGTAGTCAATAGTCTGCATATACATAATCTTTTCCAATACTTTGCCTAAGAAGCAAAGAAGACTAATTGGGTGGTAATCGCTTATAGCAGAAGCAGAGGACGTTTTCGGGATAGGTATTAGAAGCGCTTGCTTCCACCTGGTGGGATACTTAGATGTTGTTATACAGTAGTTATATATATGGGTTAAAGCTTTGATTATTTCCGGTGCAATTGCTCTAATGAAACAAGGGGCAGTTCATCCGGCCCTCTTGCATCAGGTTTAATTGCAGACATGGCCAACAATACCTCCCTTTCGTCAACATTCCGCAAGGCAAAGCCATCAACTGGAAAATTTTCCGAGGCAGCGCTGCAATCAGATGCCAGAGACGCTGACATGGAATTCGTGACAAAAAAATCATTGAGTATATTAGGATCTTCACTTACTCTGGGAGGATCGTTTCCATATATGCCCATATTACGTATGCTTCGCCACAACTTCTTCGGGGGCAAATTTACATCAGGTTTACCGCCAAAATATTCATACTTAGAAGACCTGATCCTGCAATTGGCCCTATTACGAACGAGTTTATATCGCCTGTATATCTCAACTGAATGTGTGACTCTATACCGCTTATACAAGTAATCGCGTTCAGCCAGTATGGTTTTTATTTCCTTTGTTATCCAAGGACACCCTTTCGTCCTTGAGCGTTGCGTCAGTAGTGGAACATTACTGTCATACAAATCAGCCAGCACACCTGTGAAAACATCAACCTTATCATCCAAAGAGTTAGATGCGTAGACATCTCTCCAGGAAATCTGTCGACACTCAGTCAAAAGCCGGTCGTAACTAATATTTTTAAAATCACGGTAAGTGTAAGTAATTTCATTGGGAAACGATTCCAGCTTAAGATCATAGGAGAGAAACAAGAAGTCGTGATCAAAGTCACTTGGTAGGCTAATCTGATTGTGATATAACACCTTGCCAATGTTTGTCGTAAGAACGTGATCAATCTGAGATGGATTGTTGCTATTAAAATATGTCGGTAAGTTAGTAACCATATCAAAGCTCAAGGTTTTGTATAAATAACGCAATGTTTCCACATTGAAACCGGAACTGAGGTTGTTGACATTCATATCACCGCACATGACAACGTTATGATATTTAGATACTTGTGGCAGCACTGATTCCTTAAAATTTAAGGCTGTATCGATCTTGAAATTACTCGGTGGACAATAAGTGCTTATCAAAATACATTTCTCAATTCGAGAGTCAATATCAACACTGACAAACTCGAGATTGTCACCTGGGGCAGACGCAGGAATCTGGTCACCAGTACGAATTTCGCTACGGATAGCGGAAACCGTTCACTAACGGGCAGGTCCACCTCGGGATTCCGCGCACCTTCTAGAAGGAATATACTGATAAGTACCATTTTCTTTTTTTAATTTTCAGCTACAATCCACTATCGAATAAGTAATTTATTGGACACGAGTTGTTCTCGTTTATATTTGGATTTTTTTCCTTCTCCATCCATTTTAAACAAAGACACCATCGTCGTAGGCTCTCCAGAAGATGAGAACTTTTGTTTCTTTTATTTTTTTCATTTTATTGCCATTTTGATATAGCTCGTTTAAATTATTAACTTATAAGAGTTGGTGAACTGTGATAATCATACCACTATACGGATACAGGCAGCTCTCCGGTTCCCGGAATAGAGCTTGGACTAAGCACAGAATTCCTTTTGTTCTTTTATTTTTCTTGATTTCAGATTTTTTTTTCTTGTACTTATTTCAGGTTTTCATTACGGCGCTTTTTCACAAATTTTAATTAATCAATTGTTTTTCCATAAAATCGTCGAAATTTATATTTGCTCTAGCTCATAAATGCCGACGGCAAATCGATTCACTTCACCGTAACCTGTATATCAGTGAATATCAGCAGGTAATTAGTCAATTGTCTTTCCGTCAAACACCTACGGAAAAGCCCAGATAGAAAACTTGGTGAATGCCGACGGCAAATCAACAAATCTCTATCTGCTTGAATTTCTATTTCTGTTTTCTACAATATCCCTAGAAAAGCTTGAGGCTAAAATTAACAAACATCGACTGCAAATCGACGAGTTAGCTAATTACTTCAAATCAAGAAACGCCGACGGCAAATCGACGAGTAATCTATCGGTTTCGAATCAATAAATGTCGACGGCAAATCGACATTTCGCTATACGCTGTAACTAGTGCCTACGGACGATAAATTGATACTTATACTTTACCTGATTAAGTGTAATTCACATCAGTTGTAAGATCGGACTATCCCCAGTAGTAATAAATGAAATGTGCGGTCGACCTACCTGAAAGGACAGGTGCCTTAATCAAATCATATCACCTGTGGCGATTGAATTCACGAAGATTTTACCACCAGTTCTTCACGGCGCATTTTCATTTTCGTGTATAATTCTGTGGCGGACATAAGCAGGCTGACACAAGAATCTCTGCCACCCAGCTCCTCCCACCTTTCAAAATAAGCGACACTCAATAGACAAAAGAGTGTCGTGCCCCTTGAGCAATCGAATTAACGAATCCAATAATTAAAAGCGATACTCGAATTTCTTTTAACACAGTTTCTTTATTAAACCATAAACCAAACTGACCTATCTTAATACCTTTTAAAAACAAAACCAATCTGAACCGAACTGTAACTTGATATCGCGATGAGTGATAACGGAGCGGCTAAAAAATACTACAGGCACTCGCCAGTCCAGTCATTGGTCTTTTATGCACCAATATTCGGAAGTAGACTTTACTTAACAACGCGGATGTAAACAAACGACAACAACCTTGCCGTTTGTTCTACCGGTTGCAGCACCTGAGTCACTCAGTAGTAAACAATCGCTTTACATAATAATTACCATGCGAAGGTTAATTATTATTGTAATCGTGGATTGCTCCACTAAGCGCTCATCGCAGTCAGCTGTTGAGCTAATCAGCAAAATAACCGACAGTTGCAGAACAGTACAATGCGACGTTACTGTTTAGCAATTGCTAATTATTTCACTAAAATGCGCCCTTGGCTGCTGGAAGAATCTTCCGTATATTGGGCCATCACATCCCTCCCCCCTTGGAAAAACTAGTTTCCGCAGGGAACTAGATCTGGAGAGTGAAACAGTCTTAATTAACAACTGAGAATATTTTGTTTCTCGTTCGGTTTAGATTGTTTACATTTTCTTTACATACCTACTATCTAAATTGTCTTATCTTCCTTTTTCATTCCTTACATTTTTTATTTTTACAGCATTTCTCTTTTTATTTTCTTCTTA
Source organism: Dioctria linearis (assembly GCA_963930735.1). Classification (NCBI taxonomy): domain Eukaryota; kingdom Metazoa; phylum Arthropoda; class Insecta; order Diptera; family Asilidae; genus Dioctria; species Dioctria linearis. The sequence goes on along the minus strand of OZ005742.1, from coordinate 185,460,996 downwards.
CATTTAACTTCAATACTTCCTTTACATATTTAATTTCTTTCTTACTTTTATCTCATTTCTTTTTTATTGTGTTCTTACAACATCTCTATTTTCTCTTTTAGTTTATTTACTGTTTTTTTTTTTTTTACTAATTAACAACAATATAAATAACTGCATACTTGTGTTTTGTTTACATTCTTCTATTATATTTCTTTATTCTATTTTTTTTACTTCACATGTCTTTTACTTTGAAACTTTTCCCACTTATCGTAATAAGTTATTTATTTCTATTACATTAAAATTGTATGTACCTATTGGACAAGAATTCATTAATTCATTTACACGTATTATCCCGTTAGAAAACATTGCTTACTACCTATAGGTATAATGACAAAATAACAAAAAGTTCTTTTTACAGCCCGAATACTTACAAAAATACTATCCAAACCATAACAAAATTTTTCTCTCACTAATTACAATTTTTACACTCCTCTAGCCTTAAAGTTATTTTTCCTATGGGTGCCCAAAACAATTACATTATTACAATAAGACTACTTTACTATTCTAATTGCACCAGCTGCTTCTCGAAGGCGGTTGGTAAATTTGCGGTTTGTAGGGTTGCTGTTGTTGGGATGGCCTTTTTTATACTGGATTGCACTTTTTTGGATAGCCTCGCTTGGGTTTAGCCCGTCAATGGTTTGCTGATAATGGTTCGAGTTTGTTCACTTTTCTGAGGCTTCAAGTGGTACACTAATCCTGCTAATACTGCTGGCATTTGATTACCTTTGAATTTCGAATGAACTAATGAAATCTTCAATAGGCTAATTGATCCTATTAATTATATGGATAGATAAATAAAATGTTTTCATCTAGACTGTATTACTGGAAGCCCTTAAATCAGTTTGTAACTAGAATGTATGACAATTTCTTGTTAGAAACGCTTCTTTAATTTCAGTTGGAACGACTGATCCAAATGTTTTAAAAAAAATAATTTCTTTTGTGCACGATGGAGTTCTCTCAATTATATTGAGAGTCCACGCGTACTTAAAGATTTGTGTTTTTTTTTTTGTATATATCATGTACATATATATGCATATTAGTAGGTATACCATATTACAGACCTCTCAACATGAAATTATGCGCTAGTAGTTCCGTCAGGTTTCCCAATTGTAGCTGTCCAATAAACGTTCCTCTAAGATGTAGCTATTGTTTTTTGCCTTCTCACTGCTGCTCGGCATCTATGTACATCATATATGTGGGCTTCAATATTACAGGAATAGTGTATATCTGCGCATGTTCAAATGATTATTTCACTCATCTTCCGGGCGTAAATTATCCGTGGATGTAAATATACGAGGCTCAAAGACATCAGCGTAGTTATCCTTATCCGCTGCATCTTACAAATTTCTTGTACTTTGCTCGTACTCCGATCTTCGTTTCATAGATCCTCTCCTTCTGCTGCCGCCTGTGCTCTGGAAGTGTTGTATATACAGATTTATCGATCTTATCTATACTTATTTAACCTATGGCAACCCTTTTATTTTTCTCTATGCTATGTACATTTTCAATCTTTTTCTTCTATCCCTTGTTTCTTTTGCAACTTTATTTCTTTAACTCTTATTATTAACAACCTTTTTGTTCGTTTTTCAACATTGTTAACCTATTGTTTTCCTTTTTATGCTCTTTTGGTTTTTATCTTTTTTGAGCCTACGTCTTAGTTTTCCATCTCTAACTATAAACATTTATTTATTATCTTTATACATTTCTTATTCTTTAACTTTTTCTTTCTATTTCTTGTCAAGTAATATTTTTGTTTTTGTATTTTTTTATATATCCTCTTTCTTTTAGATCTCTTTATTTTCTTTAAAATCTCTTATTTCTTTCGCAAATTTCTCTTTCGTTTAATTTCTCTATATTTTTTTTTTAAACATTTTCTTACCTTTACCTTCTTACCTTTTAACCTAGAAATTTACCTGGATGCACTGGGTTATCTGTATTATTTCTTTCACATCCTTATGGCCATTGACTACCAAACTCCGCTCATCGAATTTCTTCTGAAATTGGAAGGAATTTGTTGGAAATCTCTTTGGTTACGTTCCCCGATTCCTGGGTCATAACCGTTACCTACCTCGTACAGCCCGCTCAAATTTGGCATAAGATTGGTCCTATTAATCTTATTTCTGACCGGCGGAGCTACCATACCTGTTTGACAGCTATGCTTTGGCGTCTGTAACTTACCTTTTTGCTTAATCCCCTGGGTTTTCCCTAGTTGAGGATAGAATTTTTTCCTATAATTATAGCGCCATGCAGATTGATTGTCAAATCTGTGAGATTTCGTTTGTTCATGGAAAGAATTAGGACTTTTTATGAAATAGGCTGTTGCATTGGCGATTCTTACGAATGCACGGTCATCAAGTTCCGCACTGTCGTAAGCTATGGTCCAAGTCTTCTCCCCTTGTTGTGGCTGGACTGGCTCATCCACTATGGGTGTACTTTTCTCCCCCAGTCCTGATGCTTCCTTTACATTACATTTTATATTCTTCCGGTTGCTGTCTGGCTTACTGATATCTGGTCTGATGTTTTCTGCCACGATCCTGTGAGCTTCCTCTATTCTGGCATGGAACTGATTTCTAGGACTGTAATTATTGGATACCATTGGACCACTAGCTGTTATATTTCTAAAAACGGAACTTTCTTTCTGCACTTCGTTGGCATCTAGAATCCACAATTTCCTATTTACACAATCGATCACAGCTTTGTCACTGAGGAAATCCATTCCAAGGATACCATCGGCGGGAATGGAGTCAGTGTCACCAATGACATTAAATTGGCAAACCTGCTGACCGTTATCTATCAGTAATTTTGCCTCACAAGTACCCATGGAGCTTTTCGCGTTTCCAAATAGTCCTCCAATTCTTATTTTATTTTGTGTGTGTATGAAGGTATCTCTTTTTATCCTACTGAGCTTCATTAAGCTACATGTGGATCCCGTATCTAATAAAAGCCTAAACGTACCTTCTACAGCTATATCTGATGCGACTGTGATGATAAATTTATTACTGGAATTCAATTGTTCTGTTTCTCTATCTGCTAAATACTTTCTTACGCAGATATCCGTGTAATGGTCGCGTGTTCTGCAGAAATTGCAATAAAGCTCCTCCCGTTCTGGATAGAATTTATTTTGAATACTAGCTGCACAGTTGGCTACTCTTACGCGATGAATTTGGCAATTGGATATCTCGTGCCCATATTTCTGACACTTAGTGCAGTAAGGAGGCTGCTTTCTCCACTGGCATTCTTTAGCAAAGTGCCCAGGCTGACAGCATTTGAAGCATTTAGCAACTCTGGATTGCTGCCTGGTCTTTCTTGGAGATTCCCAGTTCATTGTTGGTGCTTGCACTACTTCAAAATGCTTTTGGAATTGTTTCTGCCTTACATTGATAACATTTCCAGCCTTCCAGCTTTCCTGTGGTGTTTCGCTGGAGTATTGTGGTACTTTTTCCCATACTCCTGGCGTCATAGCTTCAAGCCTTTTTGAATCTCTTTCGAAGTAAAGAGCTTCTTCTCGAACTTCTTCTAGAGATTGGAATCTCCTTCCCGTCAGATGCACTTGCGTTGCCTTATTCCCTACGCCTGCTTTAAAAGTAGCCACTGCGTCAGCTTCCAATTCTGCTACTAGTCCCCCTTCCTTATTTGGGTACTTAGCTGTGACTGCTGTTTTAATTTTGTCCAGAAGCTCTTTCATTCTGTCAGCGAATTCTCGAATGTCCTCTCCAGGTCGTTGTTTACACTCCAGCATTTCCGTACGTAGCTCACTGAACGATTTTCGTGGCGTATATGCAGTTGTAATAACTTGCTGCAGAGTTTCAAAATCCTTCGGCTCCTGGGAACACACTAGATAATAAGCGTCATCTGTAAGCCGAAATTTCACACATTTGATAAATATAGCTTTTTCTTCAGTAGTCAATTGATCGTAGAGTTCCTTGCTGCAATTCAGGAAACGGTACAATTCTTTGCCCAGCTTTGGTGACCTTTCCCCAGAAAATAATGGTATATATTTGGATACCATATCCATAACTTTCCCATGTGCTTCCGCCATACTGTTCTTGGGCAATCCGTATGATTTACTGCTTCCTGGTTCTTTTGTCTTTCCCTTCGATGAGCTACTCTTAGCTGAAATATCTTGCCTATCTTTCGTTTCTTGTGGTTTATCCCAGAACACTAATTTCCTTGGTGTCCACTTATTACTGACTTCTTGCCTGTATACTTTCTCTTGCGGCAGTGGACCCTCGGCTCTTAATTCTGTCTCCAGTGCCTCCGCTGCCTCTTCTGCTTCCTTCAGTTGCTGTTCCAAAGACAATATTTTCTTTATTAGACCCTTGTTCTTTCTTTTCTCTTCTTCTAAGAATTGTTCTGCTTGGATCTCACCCCTTTGGATCACCTCGAGTGTAGCCGTTACCAGCAAGTCTAAAGCTTCGCCTTTCGTACAGGACTTGGCAGCTGTATTCCACTCCTGAATCAATTTTCTCGATTCTTCACTTGATGTTCGTTTTTGCAACTCTGCCGTGAGATGCTCTCCAATATATTGCCAGTCTTGCTCGTAGCTTTCTAACTTCTCCTTACACTCTTTTAGCTCCTGCGATCTTTCCTCTAATTCCTTCTCTTGAGTTTCGAACCGTAACAGTTGCTCTCTTGTCAGTACATTACTTCTACCCACCGACATTGAAGTCTGAACCAGAAGATCATCTAATTCTTCTCTCTTTTCCCTCCAATCTAAGCCGAGTTACATATATATATTATATATAACACCTAACCAAGAAAACAATCTCACCCAACAAAACAACTTACACAAAAGTTAATTAATTTTAAACTACACCTAGTAAACCTAATTCAAATTTTTCCCTATTTCCTCATTCAATCTCAGATCTATATTTTTATAAAATCAAACCTAAACTATAACAATATCACCCTAACTATCTTGGTATCGCTTTCAACTCTCAAAAACAAAACTCCCAAACTCTATCATATTACATGGGGGCTCCAGTAGTTACTACGACTGTTAAAAATCCGAAAAATTGAATATACGCGCGTATGATCAACGCCTAAAATGAAACGTGACATTGAAAACTTTATACACAAGAAACGAGAATCACGAAATAAAATTACAAGCTCCCTACTCTATGCAAATTAATTATTTATCACACAATTCTCTTCTTACTAGGCACTTTACACATTTATCCCAAACCAATTTATTCAATTCGAATTTCTATTTTAACTAATGCTTGCGTGAAACGAAGATCACGGCTTAAACTTATTAACATCTTACTCTATACAAACACATTCATCTTATATAACAAATTTTAATAAATTTTTTTTTTATTTGTCGCCAAAAGAACAAAAACCCACCAAATATCACTTTAGACTGAAAGATCCTATCATACACTAAATCTAACACTTCTTAATTAACCTGAAAAGTAAATGGAGCAGCTAAAAGAAGCAGAACTCCCACAATTAACAAAAATGGAGCAGCTAAAAAAAGCATAACTCCCAAAAATAACAAAAAATGGAGCAGCTAAAAAAGCATAACTCCCAAAAATAACAAAAAATGGAGCAGCTAAAAAAGCATAACTCCCAAAAATAAAAACACAACAAACACAATACCTGTATTACAGCAACACTTAAACTTTTCACCGGCTGCGCCAAATTGTCGTGCCCCTTGAGCAATCGAATTAACGAATCCAATAATTAAAAGCGATACTCGAATTTCTTTTAACACAGTATCTTTATTAAACCATAAACCAAACTGACCTATCTTAATACCTTTTAAAAACAAAACCAATCTGAACCGAACTGTAACTTGATATCGCGATGAGTGATAACGGAGCGGCTAAAAAATACTACAGGCACTCGCCAGTCCAGTCATTGGTCTTTTATGCACCAATATTCGGAAGTAGACTTTACTTAACAACGCGGATGTAAACAAACGACAACAACCTTGCCGTTTGTTCTACCGGTTGCAGCACCTGAGTCGCTCAGTAGTAAACAATCGCTTTACATAATAATTACCATGCGAAGGTTAATTATTATTGTAATCGTGGATTGCTCCACTAAGCGCTCATCGCAGTCAGCTGTTGAGCTAATCAGCAAAATAACCGACAGTTGCAGAACAGTACAATGCGACGTTACTGTTTAGCAATTGCTAATTATTTCACTAAAATGCGCCCTTGGCTGCTGGAAGAATCTTCCGTATATTGGGCCATCACAAGAGCTTCGTTGCTCCCTGAGTGGAGGCAGCAACCAACCAATTTGACCTATTAGTAAAATCCAACGATTTCAGCATTAAGTCGAAGCGCTTTGTAGTGGATATTTCCCACATCCAGCAAAGCTCTTTCGACAATTTCACCTTGAGCTTCGATTCCTGAGTTGAGTTGCGAACTTTTAGTCGATCTTTCCTATCGTCGCCAAAGCTTTCTCAAAAACAAAATTCTACAGAAAGTCATCCAATTTCAAGTTGAGTTAGGACACTCTCCACTCTCCACTGCTGTCACATTGTCAAAAGCCCTCAGCATTGCCTGCATTGAGTCAAGACGCTTTTCAGACGGAAGAATTGATCGATGAGTGTAGTTTCCGCTACACCTAAGTTGTGAGACCTGTCGCATATATGAAACTTTTTATAGATGGAAACAAGAACGTCAATTAAGTAAAATTTGTAAGATTACTCCCTCGTTACCCCTCGACCGGAGCAATTTTCTACTTACTGGAAATTGTGTTACAATTGGTGTCAGGTGTGAGGTGTCTTAGAAAATATCTCTGCCGATATTTATCGCCTCTTTAATGCGTATTTGTTTCTTATCATAAATATATGCAAACAATTTTATTCTTCTTTTACTTATAGTTTTTACGTTTATTTATTAAAGTTTTATGGACTTTTATCTACATATATTTTTTTTGCAATTTTGAAACATTCGTTTTAAGCTTTTAAGTTTTTTTGTTTAATCGTCTACACATTTTTTTTACCACGAAGCATAGAATTTTACTGGGCTTAGTCTAAGTGACTGTGCCAAGAATAAAAGAAAAAAAAACGTGTATATAGCTTGCTCTCCTATGTGTAGCAGTACAAGTACTAGGTACTAAGTAATTCTTGAGGTAATATTGAATTCTCGTTATTATTAAGCAAAACTACGACTTGAGTATACTTGATGGCGTATCAGCCAGGTAGTGGGTACATTTAATAAAAGTTAAAACAAAGTTAGATAATTTGTCTGCAAGAAACCATTACCACGTACTTTCCGTTTCTTTAGTAATAAGCGTCTTAAATTTGGATTTAGTTTGAGTCAATAAGTTTTAAAGCTTTTGGCCTACTTTAACAAGTGAACTCACATATTAATTTGGTGGAATAATTGAAGATAATTTTTTTTTTATTTCAGGATAAGCTTTAATTGATTTTTTTTAAGTAAGTGAATTGCTGATTGATTCTGAGCCAATCACTCAATATTCCTCCGCAACCTATGACTACTTGGAGTAGTCAGCCAAGTTTGAGTCAAAATCCATGTCTGAACTTCTATCAAAACCCTGAACTTTAATCAAGGGGTCCTTCCAATTCTGTTTATAGTTCTGCCGTGCCTAGCTTCAATTTGATTCAGCCGCCTACAGCAACCTAGCTGCAGTTTACTTCATCAGTATGGCTACAATTCCATTCGGCAAAATAATTCGAACCTAGTACAACAGCCTAGCTCCAGTTCAACGCAACAGCCTTACTATACTCCCATTCGAAATCCGAATACTAACCTGAGTCGACAATCTAACTCCAATCTTCCTCCACAATATGCCGTGCAACATCCTTCATTTTCATCATCTACCTGCGTTTGTAATCTAGCTCCGTTTGATGGATCAGTATCTTGGTCTGACTATGGTGTGCAATTTGAGATAGTCGCTCACCAAAATCGATGGACAGAACAAGAGAAAGCGGATGCCATGGCAACACAGTTGCGGGTAAACTAGATCATTGAATAACGATCTTAACAGTATCCTCGCTTGGGGCAAAGCGAATCGCGTCGAATTCAATGCATCTAAGACCCAGAGCTGTCTCATCTCATTAAAACAAGATCATAACTTAACCACACCCGTTTCTTTTGAAGGAGCATTAATTTCTGATTCACCGTCACTAAGCATTCTTGGCATTAATATTTCCAGTAAGTTAAACTGGACAGATCACATCTTCTCTGTTGCCAAAGAAGCATCGAAATGTCTTGGATTTCTGAAAAGGTGTAAGAAATATTTCACCCCGTCAAATCTAGCGCTCCTCTACAAGTCCTACATTAGACCTAGAATGGAATACAACTCCCATATATGGGCCGGGGCTGGTCGCACAGCCTTAGCTTCATTGGATATTGTCCAAAAGAGAACCTTCAAGCTCATTGGCGATTTGGCAATAACTTGTCATATCGACTCACTCGAGCACCGCCGAAATGTTGGATGCCTTTCGCTCCTTTATCGCTATATGCATGGTCAATGTTCTGATGAAATATCTACTCTAATCCCTTGTAGAATCATTCCTGCACGCAATACTCGCGCTGCAAACCGAGCACATGTTAACCCTTCAAATTACTTTCGGCCGTACAGTAAAATTTCGTGATGCTTTTTTATCCCGAACAGTGCGAATGTGGAACAGCTTACCATCTTCTGTTTTTCCTCCGGCATACAATCTGCGGAAGTTTAAGGGCGACATACATCGGCACCTACGCCACTCTCCTCATATCCCCTAATCCTTTCCCTATCTCCTTCCTGCCATGCTGTGCTTTGCATCATAGGGTATCCCCTGAGCTTGGCTTAATAATATAAAAAAAAAACAAAACATCGACTCAGTGGGGCACGAGTCGATGAATGTCCCTATTGCCCCAGATATAGGAAACACTGATGACGACCTGGCCCCTCTCCTGGATATAAACCCCATGATAAAAGCAGTTGGAGGAAATTCGAGCGAACAATGTAACGAAAAGGTTGAACAAAGCGTTATAACAAGGAAAGAAGTGATTACTCAAGCCATACGTCCATCTTAGAACAGCCTCACTGTGAAAGGACTGTTAAATGGAAGACCATGCGATTTAATTTGGATACTGGAGCCACCGTGTCAATTTTACATCCTAGCTTTTTAAGTCACTCATCACTGACAGCACTTCAAGAGTCGGGTGTCATGATTAGAAGTGTGACTGGAGACATTGTTGATGTTTTAGGTAAACAGAGTGTAGATATCCGCCTAGAGAACTACAGGTTTCCACACACTGTGTTGGTAGCAAATATAGAGCCTGTATGCATACTCGGCGTAGATTTTCTCGACCTCAACCAATGTCAACTGGACTTTGAAAGTAATGTCCTCCAGATAGGTCAGGCGACGGTGAAGCTTAATAAACCAAGGTATCTCGCTACTGACGTTTGCCTCTCAGACAATATTTTGTTGGCTGTACGTAGTGAGATGATCTTTCCATGTAAGCTTTCTCAAGAATTAAGAGAAGGCCCAACATTATTATTGGATTCCAAGCTTAATTCGGAACTGCCTTTCGGTGTGTACGCAGCTCGCATTTTAGTCGCACCAAAATCTCAGCTTATTCCGATACGATTGGCCAATTTGTCAAAAAGTGGTGTGTTCGTTCATCGAGGCACTTGTTTTGGACAACTTGAACATGCTTTCATTGCTACTTGGACCACTTTGGCAGATGATTCGACGCCTGATGTCCTTGACGTTGTCCGCAACGGAGTGCAAGAGAGCCTATCTGGTACAGAGAAGCTGGCGCTAACTGCTCTATTAGAAGAGTATCGGGATAGTTTCTCTACAGGCCCAAGTGATGCTGGAGGAACAAATATAGCAAAACATAAAATTAACATCGGAGATGCAACTCCATTTAGGTTACCACCTCGAAGAGTTCCTCTTGCGAAAAGGTCAGAAGTGGACCAGCTAATCCAAGAAATGGAAGCCAATGAAATTATAAGGCCTACTACCAGTCCGTGGGCATCTCCAGTAGCCCTGGTGAAGAAAAAGGACGGCTCTACTCGATTTTGCGTGCACTATAGGCGGCTTAACGATATAACGAAAAAAGATTCTTATCCGCTTCCCCGAATGGACGATACGCTCACCTCATTCGCTGGCTCGACATGGTTTTCCACGCTCGACTTGCAAAGTGGTTATTGGCAAGTTGAAATGAGTGATGAGGATCGAGAAAAAACCGCTTTTGCAACTGGAGGTGGACTATGGGAATTCAATGTAATGCCGTTCGGTTTATGTAACGCCCCTGCCACTTTCGAACGTTTGATGGATGGTGGATTCCGCAATTTAGGAGCAGATTCGGCCTTGGTGTATCTTGACGACATCATTGTCCACGGACGTAGTTTTGAAGATCACCTTACTAATCTGAAAAAGGTATTCCAATGTCTGCGATCGGAAAATCTCAAACTCAGTCCGAAGAAATGCAGTCTCCTTCGCCAGGAAGTTAGATACCTGGGCCATGTGATACCTTCTCAAGGATTACGAACTGACCCAGAGAAGGCAGAAACTATACGAACATGGCCAGTTCCAAAACAAAAAAAGAAGTTCGAAGCTTTCTTGGTCTTGCGTCCTACTATAGACGGTTTGTTTGTAATTTTTCCACAATTGCTAAACCCTTGTCGGAGCTAACCGGGGAAAAACGGAAATTTCAATGGCAGAAACAGCAACAGGACTCTTCTGATGAATTGAAATTGAGGTTGGTTTCATCGCCTATTCCAGCATTTCCTCAAATGAAATGCGAGCTTATCTTGGACATTGATGCCATGCAGTTTGGACTCGGATCTGTACTTAGTCAGATCCAAGACCGAGAGAGTGCTAGAATACTACAGCAAAACCTTGAGTAGGGCCGACAGAAATTATTGCGTCACCCGAAAAGACCTGTTAGCTGTAGTGCGTGCCACAAGTCATTTTCACCACTACCTTTTTGGACAGTCATTTCGGATTAGGACTGACCATGCTTCACTCCGCTGGCTGTTAAACTTCAAAGAGCCTGATGGCCAACTAGCAAGCTGGTTGGAGAGGCTACAATAGTATAATTTCGTCATCGAGCATCGAGGTGGTCGTAAACCTTTGAACGCGGATGCCCTCTCTGGACGCCCATGCCAGGAATGTGCACACTGTGAGCAGAAAGATCGACGACAGCTGGAGCAAAAGGTAAACTTAATATCTGTAGAAGCTGCCTTTGACTTGGCAAGCGAACAGAATCAAGATCATGTTCTAAAAGTGGTTGGGACATGGATAGAGAAAGGCGAACGACCAACAAGGCAAGAGATAATTGGTGAAAGTCCCCAATTAAAAACTTTCTGGGCTCGATGGGAGTCATTGCGAGTGATTGAAAATATTTTGTACCTCACCCAATACAGAGAGAGGGACTCACTTCTGAAAGTAGCACCAGCAAGCCATACTCACTAAATCCTCTTAGACCATCATAATAAGCCGGAAGATGGTCATTTTGGTATTCGGAAAACAGCCGAAAAGATTAAAGAGCGCTGGTTTTGGCCTGCCTTGCAAAAGGATGTGGAGATATGGTTTGCTAAGTGCCCACTCTGTCATTCAAAACGAGGTCCTATCAGAAAAACGCGTGGAGAGCTCCAAGTTAATAATGTAGGAGCTCCTTTCGAAAGAGTCGCGGTTGATGTTTTAGGCCCACTACCAAAAAGCGACAGAGGCAATAAATATGCCGTGGTTGTAATTGACTATTTTACAAAATGGCCAGAAGTCTTTACAACACCAGACCAAAAGACGGAAACTATCGCAAATGGCCTGATAGAAAACGTGATCTCCAGATTTGGAATGCCCTTCCAGCTCCACTCCGATCAGGGTCGAAATTTCGAAGCAGAAGTACTGCAAAATGTGCTACAGCTCTTCGGCGTGGAAAAAACCAGAACGACTGCTCTTCTTCCTCAATCAGATGGAATGGTTGAGCGATTCAATCGTACCCTATTTGAATACTTGTCCAAATTTGTCAGTAATAGTCAAACGAACTGGGATCAATATCTTCCCTTAGCCCTATTAGCCTATCGCTCATCGGTACACGAGAGCACCAGGTTTACGCCTGCGTCACTCAATTTTGGCAGGGAACTAGACTCCCACCTGACATACCTTACGGCCCGACACCCAATAACACAGCAAGAAACCCAGCAGAATACACGGAATAGCTAACTCAGGCTCTCGTCAAAATTCATTCCTTGACCCGAAAGAATTTTGCGCTGTCGTCATATCATATGAAAAATCAATATGACCTCAGAGCACATCCTCTTATTTTCTCAGAAGGAGAAAGCGTTTGGATTTACAATCCAAAGCGTCGCAAAGGAAACAGTCCAAAGCTCCAACGAAATTGGGAAGGACCGGGAACTATATTAATGCGTTTGAATGACGTTTTGTACAGAGTTTAGTTCCTGGGAGGCAGAATAAGGAATGGTCTTCACATAGACAGACTTTCTAAATTTAGGTCTCAAGAAAACCAAGCTAAGAATACCTTTCGAGCCAATGTAAGATAAGAAAAGGATTTTTGTTTGTTAAAGACGATTAGTTTCCCCCAGATAGCTGTATGGAGATTGAAACAGTACGCCGCTGGTCATAGAAGGGTAAAGACAAAAAAAAAAAATAAAAAATAAATGTAAAAAAAAAAATTAAATTCAAAATAAAAATATTAATGCTATGAAGAATGCGAGTGTCCGCTTTTCTGTGCCCAATAGCGCATATATGTTAATAATTTGACGAATTTAATCGAATGGTTAGAAGACCTCACAAGTCAGAGGCCAATTCGATTGAGTATAGGAAAGGAATTGAATCATCATAGACGATATATCTTCTACGTAGCTAGCGGAAGCCTCCACTTCTGAGGACACGCCGAAGACATGGATTCGAATAATTTTAAGCGGGTTGATTTATTGGTAAGGAGACAACCCTACTCGGAGGCCAGTCGATTAAATCACAGCCCAAAGACCATGGTCGACTAGAAATCTTGTATGTAGCTAGCGGGAGGTTACAATCTCGAGGATGCATAAAGAATGAAATCGATCAATAGACGCCGGAACATATGAATAGCTAGGGAACTATGAATTCGTAGGCCAAGTCGCGGAAAGCCGTAGAACATGACTATACTTGACTAGGAGTAAAGACAATGTAAAAGCCTTATATTTGCAAAAAAAAAAAAAAAAAAAAAAAAAAAAACGTAACTTTGGATCAGGCGGATTACTCCACAGCAGTAGTGCTAAAATTCGCTTGGCTTTCTAAGTAGAATGCGGGTATTTCCTTCCTTACAACTAATTGAAATCTTTCGGAATCTCATTTAAGTTAATAGAGCGACGCGGCTAAGCGATGACAGTACAAACTAAGAATCCTTCCTTGTTCTGCACCCGGAGACTCAATGAAGCGGCCTATCTTTCCCTGAAGAAAATTTCTTTCTCCACCATTGACTCAATGTGGGAATCGCCAGTGAACAGGTGGCTATTAATTAAGTTGAAACCTGAACTACTGTACTACTTAAAGAGGAAAAAAAAAAAAGAAAAAGAGAAAAAGAAAAAAAGCAGCAAGTCATTGGATTGGTGAATGCCCACTGGTGATACAGAGCTGTCGGCAGTCTCTGTAAATCCCAGGAGAGTAGAGGCAAGTCACCGCTAAGAATAGAAATAATAACAATTTAAATAAATAATTGGTAAATAGTTAAGCTAGTGAATTAGATTATTAACCCTTTCTTCAGCAGGTAACCTGGCCAGCGAAGATGATCTCACCTTGCTACAGGAATCCAGAAACGTGTCCAGGATAAAAAGGGTAGACACTCAAGAACCCGCGAGTCAATAAGATGGAATAAGTCTTATTTTATTTTATTTTTGTTTTGGAATTATTTTTTGAATAGAATACGGCTTTATGTTTTTTAATTACAGGCACTCAGACCGAACTTTGAGTCTTCAGAAAGGGGCAGTGTTGCGAAACCAGCCATATATCCCACAGTGAGGAGCCAAATCACAGTGTAGCGTGAGACAGACTGTAGTTTCACTACAGTCGTCGATGACCGCCTACAAATATGTGACATCTAAGTGGGGACCCCAAACCAACAAGAGATGGCAGCCAACACCACAAGGAAATTTACTCGCATTTGGTAATGACTGGAATCTGGCCACTACTGCAGGGAGGAACGGCCAACCATCGATGGGACGAGAGAGTCCATTTTAGTCTGGCATGGGAGAAGCATCACCTAAAGGGATTATAAAATTTTTGCATACAATTTTTAAACTTGGTTTTTTTTAAGAAAAAGTTTTATTGAAGTTGTGAAATATAACCTTTTATAAGTGGAATAAAAGCATTTTACAAAAACGAAGTGGACTTGTGAGTCAAAAGGCTGAATTAACGAAACCCTAACCCAGACAAAGGAATCTGGTCACCAGTAGGAATTTCGCTATGGATAGCGAAAACCGTTCACTAACGGGCAGGTCCACCTCGGGATTCCCTGCACTTTCTAGAAGGAATATACTGATAAGTACAGTTTCTTTTTGTTAATTTTCAGCTACAATCCAATATCGAATAAGTAATTTATTGGACGCGAGTTTTTCTCGTTTATATTTGGATTTTTTTTCCTTCTCCATCCATTTTAAACAAAGACACCATCGTCGTAGGCTCTCCAGAAGATGAGAACTTTTGTTTCTTTTATTTTTTTTGTCATTGTATTGCCATTTTGATATAGCTCGTTTAAATTATTAACTTATAAGAGTTGGTGAACTGTGATAATCATACCACTATACGGATACAGGCAGCTCTCCGGTTCCCGGAATAGAGCTTGGACTAAGCACAGAATTCCTTTTGTTCTTTTATTTTTCTTGATTTCAGATTTTTTTTTCTTGTACTTATTTCAGGTTTTCATTACGGCGCTTTTTCACAAATTTTAATTAATCAATTGTTTTTCCATAAAATCGTCGAATTTTATATTTGCTCTAGCTCATCAGTGCCGACGGCAAATCGATTCACTTCCCTATAATCTGTACATTAGTGAATATTAGCAGTTAATTAACCAATTGTTTTTCCATAAAATCGTCGAATTTCATATTTGCTCTAGCTCATAAATGCCGGCGGCAAATCGATTCACTTCAACATAACCTGTACATTAGTGAATATCAGCCGTTAATTAACCAATTGTTTTCCATAAGATCGTCGAATTTCATATTTGCTCTAGCTCATAAATGCCGACGGCAAATCGATTCACTTCACCATAACCTGTACATTAGTCAATATCAGCAGTTAATTAACCAATTGTTTTTCCATAAGATCGTCGAATTTCATATTTGCTCTAGCTCATAAATGCCGACGGCAAATCGATTCACTTCACCGTAACCTGTATATCAGTGAATATCAGCAGGTAATTAGTCAATTGTCTTTCCGTCAAATACCTACGGAAAAGCCCAGATAGAAAACTTGATGAATGCCGACGGCAAATCAACAAATCTCTATCTGCTTGAATTTCTATTTCTGTTTTCTACAATATCCCTAGAAAAGCTTGAGGCTAAAATTAACAAACACCGACTGCAAATCGACGAGTTAGCTAATTACTTCAAATCAAGAAATCGACGAGTAATCTATCGGTTTCGAATCAATAAATGTCGACGGCAAATCGACATTTCGCTATACGCCTACGGACGATAAATTGATATTTATACGTTACCTGATTAAGTGTAATTCACATCAGTTGTAAGATCGGACTATCCCCAGTAGTAATAAATGAAATGTGCGGTCGACCTACCTGAAAGGACAGGTGCCTTAATCAAATCATCTCATCTGCGGTGATTGAATTCACGAAGATTTTACCACCAGTTTTTCACGGAGCATTTTCATTTTCGTGTATAATTCTGTGGCGGACATAAGCAGGCTGACACAAGAATCTCTGCCACCCAGCTCCTCCCACCTTTCAAAAAAAGCGACACTCAATAGACAAAAGAGCTTCGTTGCTCACTGAGTTGAGGCAGCAACCAACCAATTTGACCTATTAGTAAAATCCAACGATTTCAGCATTAAGTCGAAGCGCTTTGAAGTGGATATTTCCCACATCCAGCAAAGCTCCTTCGACAATTTCACCTTGAGCTTCGATTCCTGAGTTGAGTTGTGAACTTTTAGTCGATCTTTCCTATCGTCGGCAAAGCTTTCTCAAAAACAAAATTCTACAGAAAGTCATCCAATTTCAAGTTGAGTTAGGACACTCTCCAGTGGAAGTTGTATACTCCGGAGATTTGCTACCTTAAATCACTGCTGTCATATTGCCAAAAGCGCTCAGCATTGCCTGCATTGAGTCAAGACGCTTTTCAGACGGAAGAATTGATCGATGGGTGTAGTTTACGCTACACCTAAGTTGTGAGACCTGTCGCATATATGAAACTTTTTATAGATGGAAATAAGAACGTTAATTAAGTAAAATTTGCAAGATTGCTCCCATGTTACCGCTCGGCCGCCGGAGCAATTTTCTACTTACTGGAAATTATGTTACAGTATTGTCCAGGAACAAGAAAAGCCCAGTATGCCTGAGGATTACTGTGATAAATCTGGACGAAAAGGCCGTGAAATCAACAAAAATTAACCCAAGATTTTGTCATCGAGGCATCGTCCACGACGGTGAATGAAAAGTATTAAGCACAAATCTTATCACCAAATAAGGTATCGTATCTTCTTATTAAAAACTTTAATTTGTCGAGAAAAGTAAACAAAAATGGATGCGCACATCCTAGCATATGACAGTATCGAGTACCCCAGCTATACGCAGGTCGAGGCGCAAATTGGTTCTACTACAAGTAGGCCCGATGACCCAGCCTTTGAGATCTTACAAGTGACTTCCAAAGCAATATGATTCATCACCACGAAGGCGGCAGGCCGCACTCGAACAATCGGCTGCAAGAAAATATCATTTTACATGAATCAGGCAGATGATTAGAGACGAAATAAGTCGGCGTTCAGTATTAATTAAAAAGCCGTAGTCCAGTATATATATCGCACATATTAACATAATTTACCTTTTTACATAACTTTTATGGTATATGCCGTAGAAACAGACATACTTTAATATTTTGATCATACTTTTCCTATTATGTATATATCGTATCAAGTATATACTTGCGGTAGCAATGATCATAACTGAATTACAAATATTATTTTTCTATATATTTCCTGTGTCAACTGACAGGACATAGTTTTAGCACATTTCCTTCATATATACGGTTACCTTATCGTTAAGCGTACCGTAGTAACTAATGCGTATCGCTCAAACAGATATAATTTAGAATTCCTGTAAGAATTCATAGGATACTTGCCTTGCGCACCTTTACTTACCTTCGCGGTAAGCGTGTAAACGTGTAACAGCATTCAACAACCCGGTGATAATTACTTACAATTTGGTCTTTATGAATAATTCATGTCTTAGTTGCATTGTGTGCTTACCTCTTGGTTAGACTTAAGGGATCATACTTGCATACTTATAGTATGATTATTATAGGGATGCGATGATGTAAAGGAAATCCTGGTCGGACTTGTACTAGTTTTCCTTTTTTCTTTCTTTACAGGACTGTATTTGCTCCAGAAGGCCTTCGTGGAGGAAAAGTTTTCATCAAGTAACTATAACTTACTCTGGCTTGGATTTGCCTCCAGCAGTTCTAACATGTAATTCCTATGTATACCTATATCCTTTATTCTTTTGTTGCGAAAATGTATTCGAGTAGTCGTAGATCATAAAGTAACTTGTTACGGGGGTGAACATAAGAGAAATAAATGTAATCCTTGTAAGCAAAAATGAGTTTTTGTTTACTTCAGTTAACGACAGTGTTCGTATAGTAAAAACAAAGTATTATAACGTAACAAGGCTCTGAGGTTTTTAATATTTCTCCTCTCACTCTCCTAGAGTCCTCTTGTTTTAGAGGTCGATAAGGTCCGCTACTCTTCTATTTTCAGGTCAATATAGGGACACTGAACACTATCTGCCCTCAGTGTCGATTGGGTGGTTGGGGTGAGCAGAGAAGGCCAAACATCTGTGCACTTCCCAATGGATGTAGGTAAGTGGTGTAAAAGTCCCTTAAAGACTGAATGTGTGCTACGTCCTTTTGATTTGTATGCACGAAATATTTTGAATATGGCTGGTCTTCGTGGAACCTCCCCACACTTGTTATGGAATTATGTTGAGAGTGATTGACATCGGGCGTGAAGTCCAGACTGCCAGCGCGAGCTAACAGATCACGCGGTGGACAGCGTTGACTGCAGGGTGGCACGCTAGCTCGCCTCGGCTATTGGCAGAGAGTGTGGGGACAAATTGCTTCCCCTTTTCTTTAAAAATCGATTTCTGTTTGATGTGACGTGATTTTAATACTTCGGCTTGATTATATACCTAACATGTAACCTTCGCTCTAAATTAAATTCATCGGCATGTCAAGCAGTTCAACCAGATCCTTCAAAAATAACTGTAGTCAAAACGTATCCGAAACCCACAAAATCAAAGGATGTCGAAGCATTCCTTGGATTTGTAGGATACTATAGGCGATTCATACCGAAATTTCCAAAAAGATGTACCATTTCTATGGGACAGCTTTTCTGACGAATCTTTTAAAATTTTAAAGGAAATCTTGATCACTTCTCCCATACTTGGATACCCAGAATTTGATAAAGAATTTATCATTACATTATCACAGGGTGAAATTGGCAAGGATCGACCAATATGCTATGCTAGTAGAACCTTAAATCCTGCAGAAACTAAGTATTCTACTATAGAAAGGAATTACTCGCCATTGTATATGTAGTTGAACAATTTCGACCCTATGTATATGGTAGAAATTTTACTAGCATAACTGATCACAGACCGCTAGTTTGGTTAATTAAGTTAAAATATTCCACTTCTCGGCTTATGAAATGGCGAATCAAGTTGGAAGAGTTTGACTACACTATTTTACACAAACCAGGCACATTGAGCGCAAACGCAGAAACGTAGAATAACCCCTACTGAAGTAGTAGGTAGAGAAAAAGCTGACCAGAAATCAAGCTAAAGTAAATCAAACCAATACGATAGGCTCACCAAATCAGGATGACCTATACAGCAAGTATATTTCAGCTGTTCACTCAGCTAATAACCCCATAACTGAAAGCTCCGAACATTTGTTGAACTAAAAGGGTATCAACCATATATTTTTTCTATTTCGAAAATCTGAAGATGAAACTGAGTCTCACTTGAAAGACCTCTTTCCTTCTATGGCAAATGAGCTTACACCTTATAATATAAAATGCTATCAATTACAAAAACGTAATTACATAATCGCTAAAAGTGAAATACCTATGCGAACTATAGACAATCACAAGCAAGTATTAGATACACTGACCCAATTTAAAAACAACTGTGCTCAAAACAAGCTAGACGAAATAAATCTATCACTTCCAAACGTAGATTTATTAGCACTTTCCAAACTAGAAAATAGGATTCATTTCATATTTGGAAGGCAATTTTCTATAAAGATTTTCTTATCTCGAGTAAAGGTAATAACAAATCCAGATGAACAAAAAACGATCATGGAGACGTTTCACTTATCTTCAATAGGAGAGCTCCTATATGGATTTCCCCCAAAAATACCTTCTAATATTAAAACTTCTCCAGTTATAAACTATAACTATGACAATTACGCGAATGAACTCAGAGGAAGACATCAAAACAGTCACCAAATTGCTCGAGAGAGTTTGATAAACGCGAAGGAAAAATCAAAACTTACGTATCATAAAAGTATAAAGTCCAAATCATATAATATTGGACACAAGGTACTATTAAAAAATCATGCGAAGAAGAATAAGATATCTCCCTTATGGATTGGACCATACGAAATAGTCGGAACTAATTCCACCGAGAACTCTACGACTAAGATAGGAAATAAGACTAAAACAGTCCAAAACAATAATTTAAAATTATAAGTATATAGATAAACTTTTAACCAAACATCCTCACTACAGGATTATCTTATTGGCGATTGTTTTCTCACAAGAAACACTGGCAACAGCAGCTAATATGGAAGCATTAAGCTTTACCCAATTAGGTGCTAACCCCGGAATATATTTCGAAGAAGTAGGACGAGTGGGATTATTCACCAACGATTGGCAAGTAATTATCTACTATAAGCTTAGGGACTTCAACTTCGAATTAGAAAAATTTGGTAACTGTACAGAGAATGCTCGTATTCTTTGTGATTTAATAGAGCGATATCATGATATGTTACCTTTGTGCGAACATTACACACCAATTACACACTATTAATAGCGCATTAAGACAAAACTCACTCTTATTAAAACCCGAAACTGGTCGGTTTAAAAGAGGCTTGTTCAACGCGGTAGGAATGTTAAGCAATACTTTATTCAGAACACTGGATGCAGATGACCCAATAGAGTTAAACTCACATATTGAGAAATTAAACGAAGATCATGAATATTTATCACCTTTAATTAAAAATCAAACCCTTATAATAGACACTACAGTAAACACTTTTATTAACAATCGAGGAACAGTTTATACATATAGAAGATAAACTGGAAACCCTAAGATCTGCAGTGAACAGAGTCAACACACAGATACTCCACCAAAACATAACCACTGACTTATAAACCATGGTCTCTTTAACAGCATTGATCATTCTACGGTTTCAATCTACTCAAAACCTTTTAATCGATCTGACGTACGCCACGGAAAACCTCATCCTTCAATTATCACAACTGATCAAATGAGAATGATTTTGGAAACAATCCAGAAAGAAATCCCCGACACCTTGATATTACCCATTAATAAAGATAAAAACAGTTTATTACAATTATATCCAATTAGTTCCGTTCGTACAGCCAAACCTCAAAATTTCCCTCCCCTTCAAGGAAAAATATCAATTAATAAAGGCATATCCACTACCCACTTCATATAAAGATCAATTTGCATACATTAAATCTTCTCTAGAATATCTTGTCGTTGAATACAACAGAGAACAATATTACTCCTTGAATACAATAGACTTACAAAATTGTGAGACACATGACCTAGTATCATATCTGTGTCGAATAATTCATCCTATTTTCAATGTTCATTCGAGCAACAACCTGTGTGATATAGATTTGCTGACGCATAGCAACAAAATACCATCTCACTGTAAAGTTCAAACAGTACCTCAGTTAGACTTTTGGATTCAACTATCCAAACCAAACAAATCGCCATTTTCCATGCAAAATCCAGTTCCTATTGATACAGTTTGTGGAGATGAAATTAGCTCTAGAATGCTTCAAAATACTGGAGTAGTTCAAATAGCATTAGGCTGTTACTTAAGAACTAGAGATCTAGTCATACAAGCACACAATGTAAAACAAACAGAGCTCAATAATCATTACCTACCTTCT
Source organism: Dioctria linearis (assembly GCA_963930735.1). Taxonomy (NCBI): domain Eukaryota; kingdom Metazoa; phylum Arthropoda; class Insecta; order Diptera; family Asilidae; genus Dioctria; species Dioctria linearis. The sequence continues at coordinate 185,439,602 of OZ005742.1, read as the reverse complement.
CTTAACCTCATATATACAATACCACATATAAAACAAGAAAACCCTATAGCAAAGCAAGTACATGTAATTAGATTTCACGATAACCAAGAATTACAAGAACTTAATGTCGCAATAAAACAAGAAGAAGAAGATCTAGAGGCCCATAGCTTAAAAACTTGTCTTGCCATGACATACACCACTACACCGTACCATACTCATTAATTGTCGTTATAATAATTATTTTCGGAGCAATGCTCTCGAGAAAAGGGTTGTTGAAGAAAAAGGAGGAAGAAGACAATAATGACCACTTAGTAGAAGTTAAGCATGATACTTCCAACCAACTGATCATGCAAGCTGAACACTTATGTACATACATACAATAGCTAAAGCCAAAGTGCTAAAAAAACAATTTCCACAAGCTTTAATTCGAACTTTTTTACTTAGGTACACAGAAAAAGTTTACAAACCATATGTATGTAGGTACTATAAAAAAAACAAAACAAAAATTTTGGTAAGCTTCATTAAACTTAAAATTATATAACTTCTAACCATTGATTATTTATAAATAGATGTGCCAAGAATCATTGACGTCGCTACGTGTCTTTCGTTTGTTATTTCCAGCTTTAAAATTTCTAATAAAAGAGTTATTAATGTCTGGTAAGGAGTTTTTATTTAGCTGTGAAAGATTTTTATATTATATGCTGGAAAAATTGTATTTTTACCATTAAATAAAAGTTTCAATCACATTTTTGACAAGTAGAGACATCTCGCTTCTAAGACGTCAATAATTCTGTACACATCTATATTGTTGCGAGCGTGGCCATTGGTTCGTTATTTAAAACACAATATTAAATAATTAATATATAAGTTCTTTATTTCACTCTAATCATATAAAATTCACAATTCCTCAATTAATCAACTCAACTCTAATTATCGCTAACACTACTTTCAATTATCGCAATCCAATTACACACTTTCGCTTCTTTATTACTTTCACTTGTTAACACTGCAACGTCTAAGACAAGAATCCTTTTTTCGCGGTGACAACTGTTATATTTATACCCTAGAAACTCTCCAGATTATTCTGGAGTGTTCTATTCCAAAAGCTTTTTGACTGTTCATTCTATTCATTCTGTTCCTGAACCTTCCTGTAGATTCCATAATCAATTCTCCGAACCTGAAGTCGTTTACTCTCCATTGCCAGTAGATGTCACCAGTTGTCTCTTCCTATTGCACGTAACAATATATAAATACTCAATGCTTCTAACATTAGTGAAAGTTTTCTTCTAATAGTGCTTAACGCCTAATTATATGCAAATAATTTGAAACTTTTTATCTTTAATCTTTTCATATACTTTTTTTTTACTTAAACATTACTTACCATATGAATAAAAGAAAAAGAAAACGAGATTTGTAAAACTATGTATTATACTTTTGTAACTTTTATATCCCTTAAACTAGATAAAATAAATACGTTAATTAAGGCCTAAAAACATGCAAAAATATTTATTAACCTTTCACATCGATTATTTATATATAGATGTGCACACTTAAACATTACTTACCATATGAATAAAAGAAAAAGAAAACGAGATTTGTAAAACTATGTATTATACTTTAGTAACTTTTATATCCCTTAAACTAGATAAAATAAATACGTTAATTAAGGCCTAAAAACATGCAAAAATATTTTATTAAGCTTTCACATCGACGTCCTAGAATCGAGATGTCGCTACTTGCCAAAAATGTGATTGAAACTTTTATTTAATGGTAAAAATACAATTTTTCCAGCATATAATATAAAAATGTTTCAAAACTAAATCAAAACTCCTAACTAAATAATAATTCTTTTATTAGAAGTTTTAAAGCTGGAAATAACAAACGAAAGACACGTAGCGACATCTCCTTTCTAAGACGTCAATGATTCTGGGCACAGGGCACATTTATTTATAAATAATCAATGGCTTTCAACAAGTAAATTGACGTAACTAGAATAACCCTAACAATATGCAATAAGATAACTAATAACTAACTTAGACAAGTAAAAGAAGAATTAAAATTGAAATATGTGAACTAAGAAAGTAAAACTAGGGAATTAATTTGTAAGGACTGGCATACTGTAGAACTGGACTCCGTCTCACTGCTCTATTTTTTGTTTTTGTCAAGCAGAAAAGTTCACTCCTGAACTTTTTTTTTCTAATGGGGATGGCGTAATGAGCCTACAGCCTCATCACCTTTTCCATTGCTCCAATAGGCTAAACGCCAAAGCTCCATCAATTATTCATTTTCAACGCTTAATTATTCATTCTGGGGCACAAATATCAATATCTGGAAATCCAAATTGCAGTTCCCACGGAAGAGAATTTCTAAATTCGCAGGAACGATATTCCAAACAAAGCAGACCTATAAAGCTTCAAATATTCTTCCTAAAAGTCCAAATACTTACATTAGTTTCGCTTTCTAAGAGCAAATATTTCCGCATAAACAATATGCGACATACTCCCACATTAGTTCCGCTTACCCAAAAGATTTCCATATGGCCATTTGTTCAAAGAACAACCATTCCCCATATGTGAAAATGCAGTCGCATCAGAATGGAAACAAAGTCGCGTAAGTCATAACAGGTCTGTCTGTTTTACTCGGTGTAAAAACTTTTACGCATTTTTACTCACAAGCCGTGTGTTTACTTTTGAGCTAGTAAAAATCGAGTAAATTTATACGTTTCCCCTTTTGCACAAAGTTGCACATTTTTACTCATAATCAAAAGGATGTGTAACCTACAGTGTACGTGTTTAATTCAATGACAGTGCGACCTATGGTCGGGGGAGAAATGACAAGAGGGCCTAGTGGCTATTTTGTGTCAGTTCAACATTCTGACATTTCATAATTTTGAAAATAAGTTCTCGGATTTGAATTCGCGATATTGTGAAAAATAAATAATTAAACGTGATTTTTACGTAATAGTAGTGTGAAATAAGTGCGAAATATTATTTTGTGAACGACATTTTGTGTAATAGAGACTCCGGAGTCTTAAATTATCATAATAAAGTGCGCTGTGCTGTGCTGCAGGAATGAACGGAGTTATTGTCGTAGGAAAGCATTCTTCAAGTAACTTTAATAGCTTTACGAATTAATTATAGTGTTTCTAGCAAAATAAAAGTGAAATATTTATAAAAATAAACAGCCCTGGCAAAAAATTTAACATTTTACCAATGCCGGTTTATTTGTTTACAATTGAATTGTCATTGGTGCCTAAATTATTCCAGCTATACAAAGGCAACGCCAAGAAATATTATCTGAAAATGAGGGGGAGCTAAACATTTGTTTATTTTACATAGGAATTTGGATTATAAAAAATGTTCCCCTTCAGAATGTCAGAAATTCATTACTGCCATGACGAAACGAATACAAACAGAGCACACTAATATATTTCGCCGAGTGGCTTACGTTTTCACCATATATGCCGTTTCCTTATTAGTTATTTATTCAATGTGTGTAACGTCGATATCCAATCATCTGACTGTCAAAAGTATTAAATTTGAGGTTAAGTCGTTTGTTGTGCTATCAAATAAATGTAAAATGATAATCTAAAGAGTTGAGATTTTAAAAAAATTATTAAAGAGGGTGAGTTTTTTAAAACGTATTTCAAATTAATTAATTGTTTTCTGTTTCAGACAGAAACGTAGCAACCAAATGTTTGACACATGGCAAGCTCAATAAAATTTACTCGAGAAGTGTCTGATAACTTTTGTTGAGTTATCCCCTCCACCACATAAAAGTTTTTACTTGATTTTTACTCAAATATTTTTACTCTAAAGTAAACAGACAGACCTAATATGTCGCAACCCATTTTCAAGTACACATCGCTCATGCACTTGAAAAAGTTGACTGTCATATATACCCCACAGTGCTGGGTCTTGCATCATGGAAATAAACAAACACCACTTGTTTACCTTTACCATGGTTCAAGCCACAGCACTGCTGCCGATATGTCGGTATATATACAAACTATGTACTTACTATTGCCCAATAGCAGCCATTCTCTCTTATGTTCTCTGCTCATGCCCCTGAACGTCTGATAATAGTTATGTATAACGTTGCCCAATAAAAGCAATTCAGCTAATTCGGCTTGTGTGCCTGAACGACTTACAGTTGCAGCGATATTACATAACTGGGCGTGTTTCGTTTTTCAAGATGAGGAAGTAAATTCCCTCCACACGGAATTCCGTGTTTTGAATGACGAATGTGAAATCATCCAAATAAATAGCCGAACGCGATCTAAGGAAGGCAGTCCGATTTAATATTCAGAACTAAGAGTCAGATTTCGACAAACTTTCAGTTTTTTTTTCAATCTTTGCGAGTCGTTTCTTAATCTTCATTTCAAAGTGTTCAAGAATTTTTATTAAAAAGCAGTTAGCTTTAGTACCGATGAAGGTTTTTGTTAAGATCTTTCAATGATTCTCGAGTGCCCTTAAAGCCGTGAAAAATCAACGCAGTGACAGCCAGTCAGTCGGTTCGGTGTTAAACTATTTTAGCTTTTGTATAATTCCTGTGACACTCCGGAGCAGTCTGAGCAAACCTAGTGTTAAAATATTTCCTTTCAAGATTGAGTTCGAATTGAAACCTTTATACCAATTTAAAAAGTGAACCAATAAACAAAATAAAACTCAACTCCGCGTTTTAATCCAATAAGAGGAACAGTAAAGGGCCAGCGATATTCTCCCAACGGAAAGTACATCGCAGTCCTTGTCGCGACGAGCATAAAAGGAAACCCGCGGCAGAACAGTAAGTGTCGTAAGGCTCCCTTCAGGACCGGATGTGTACTTCGTTTTTTTTTTTAGTGTGAGAGGCATGAATGTTTTTTTATATGGCAGGCGGCAGCTGCAGGTTTTCGTGGAACCCCCACATTCTCCGCCAATAGCAGAGGTGATTTAGTGTGCCGCCCTGCACTTCAACGCTGTTCGCCGAGTGATCTGTCAGCTCATACTGGTAGGACTTCATGTCCAATCTCATCACTCAATATTGTTCCATAACATATGGCGCCCAACGTGGGGCTACCTCAGTTGGACTTCGGTGGTCTAAGTGTAGATTTCGCTGGGGACTGAGATCTGTTGTGAGATGATCTTCTGGCATATGCTAGTTGGTTGACCTTAGGTCTCACATCTAGTGGAATCTGCACGCGGACTTGACTGATTTTGTTATCTAAAGCAATTTTTTTTTGCAGAGTAAAGCCCTGGTCACACCGGGAGCAGCCCGGTACGGCACGGCGTGGCACTGCCCGGTGGCACGCGGCAAAATAGAGTGGTCACACCAAGAGCGGCAGATTTTATCCAAATGTACTCTAGTTCCGAGGAAGAAATTCTATTATTAGTAGCTCTGCTTGAAGAAAAACAGAGAAAAGTGATGAGGTTCGATTACAAATACTTAAGAATACAAAAAGTCTCATTTAACGAATTGTGCGGACTTATTTCGAATGAAAAGGAATTTTGACGCCAGCGGCAAAATTGTGTTTTTGAGTAATTTCCAAAATTGTCGCGTGGCAACTATTTTGCCGTTCCGCGCCGCGCCGCGCCGCTCCCGATGTGACTTACACATTAAATTTTGCAAGAACAATCGTGCAGCGGCAACTGAAAAATGCCGCGCCACGCCGCTCCCGGTTTGACACCCACTTAAAGTTAAAGTTTTAGTTGACCAGATTCATTGTTCTGCACGGCGGGAGGGTTAGTTAGATATTGCAATCGACCCTGAAGAAAGGAAAGAGTTGTTAGAGGATGGAAGTGATGCTGGAGACCTTCAGTAATCAGGAGCTGGCATACTGCCAACTGCCTGGCTGAAGAATCTATAGCAGCATTTCCAGTCTTTGACATCTCCAGCAAGACTTTTCCAAGATTTCCTTCAGAATTTCAAACTTTTTCATGCACACATCCACATCACTTTCCCTTGCTTTAGTTTTTGATCTGAATTTTTGAGAGAGTGGACCTGAGAGACCTTTGTCTTGGGGTGCGGCTCTTGGAGAGCAAGGCAGAAAACTTTATGATTTTTTTAATTTTTTTTTTCCGTTACTATAGATTGAGTTTAGCTTATAGAGAATTTTTATGAATGTAGATTATAGTTTGGTTTTGTTTGTTTTTTTAAACTTGGACGTTATCGAATATTTTTGGTTTTTTTTTAATTCCTGTCAGAGTTAAATTTAGCATAGCTCGATGGACTAGAGTTTACATGAATTTGTTTTGCAATTATTGGATGTAAGAAACAGCAACACTGAAGATACACATTATCCTTTTTAAAGTCAACATCAACTTCCGTTGATGAAACTTTCGAATTTCGAAATTTCGAGTCAGTAAGATTTGGTTATCTTGGTTCTGACCATGCAGGACTTTCTTTTGTTTTTCAATTGTATACAATAGCTACCTACAGCCCGAACACCTCCTCCTGGAACTGATGTTTCCTTGGCAATATCTGAACAGTGCTCCAACTGTCAGGATGGGGACTGGACCCCCAAGAAGAGACCCGTAGTGGCGACATGTAAACACATGTTCCACCGGACATGTATTGTGAAATGGATAACTGACGAATCCAGTTGTCATAATTGCCGTTACGCACTCACCCAACAAGACTTCTCGCCTTACAATGGAACCATCCCTGAGAATTAAGTAGAGAATTCCCGAATTCACCATTCCACTTGTTAATTCTCCGGTGTTTTGCAAGTGGAAAAGTAAGTGGAATAATTTTATTATCTGCTTTTGTTGCATTTTGTGAAGGTATCTAGGTACCTAGGAATTTCAAATTGAGTTATGTATTCACTGCATATCCTGGCTATATTTAAAAAAACAAATTATGGAAATCCATGCAATACTTACAGGGGAACATAGATTTTGTGTCTCAATTTACCGGCTAAAAATTATAAATCACGCGAAAATGATCAATTTGGTTGTCTTCCAGTATGAAAGAGATGCTGTAAAATTTTTAAATATACACGGTAAAGCTTGTGTGTAGGATGAAAACGCATCTACATTTAGTCGTCTAATTAAACATGTAATTAATTTTTGAATTCTATAGACGGTTTTGGAGATAACTGTAAAAGAAGTGTAGCAGTCCTTTTTAAGGAGAAAAAATGGTCGTTTTTGGGACAAAAATGGATATATTTTCATCTCATCATTTCGAAGAACTGGTAAGTCCTGGAAATTCACTTCCCATGACAAAAATGTTCACAACGAAGTATTATTGGATGTGAAACAAAGAACGGAAGAAATATATGCAAAGTATGGGAACTGGGGTGTATATGACCCTGATGCAAAAAAAAAACAGTTTTTCGGCGGTCAAAACGAACGAAGACAAACTACACCACTCGATTACCCTCTCCTCCCTCTTTAATTTGGTATCAAACATGGCGTAGTTTGGACAACCCCCCATGAAAGGTGGTACGACCCCCAACCCCCAAGGGAGCCTCCCCCAACATTTTTCACCTATATTCTTGTACTCTAAACTCTTAATCCATCAGAAAAAAACCCAATACTCTACAGCCCTCCCACACAGAGTTAGGTGCCCGTGAATATTGCGACAGCAAAACTTACCGCCGAGGCCGATCAAATCTGCTAATTACCGTTAATAGAAATTGCCTATAATACCAATGCATACCTAATTAACAAAGCGAATTCTTACCCCTGCGATTTATTCCAGCTCCTGATATTGTCTTTATTTTTTTTTAATTTCCGTTAATCAGCTTGCATTTCTACCGCGCAGTCTCCCCGTCTCATTTCTTCCACCTGTCTTGTTCGCCCTGAGCTCCCATTTTTTTTATACCACATACATTATCCTTCTTCTCTCCATTCTCTCGTTATCCCGGAAAAACTCGAGAAAACCTACCCTCCTACATCCCTCAAAAGCTATCCTTACAAAAAAGAAATTTCAATTTATTTCGACAGTGGAAGATAATAGACAGATGTACCTCAAATATGAAAAAAGTCCAACTCTCTACAGCAAAAAGTTATACCCTTATTCCTCCCAGGCGATTCGCACTTTTTCACATTTCTTACGTTTTCCCTAATTCGCCAACCATTTTAGTGAATTGGGAATGGCGAATTAGGCAATTAGGAATTCTAAGAAAACGAAATTCTCATCTCCCAAATTCCCAAATTCTCCGTGTTAGAGAATCCGGCCCCTGGAGACTTTTAATAGGCACTTCCTTAGAAGAATCTTTAATTTTTGACGTTACCAAACGTAATTTCTTCTGGTGAACCTCTTGTTCAATCTCCTGCTATTTCGATTCTAAAACGGCCACCAAGGTCTGGTATGATGAGTGGCCGTGAGTCTGACGCCCTACCACACGCGTCTACAAAATAACAACGCAGTGCGAAACCGTATCGTCTCATTAGTAGCGGAGCTAGTAGGAATTACGTACGCGGATTTGGACCCTAACAAGAAAAGGAAACGATCAACCGTTTATTGGCATGAAAGGAACTGGCCCACACTTCAGTGTCAAAGCCAGAGGACATTCGGCCGTATGCCGAAGTTAAGCTGCTCGGACGAACTGTGACTGGGTTACTTGATAGGGGTGCCACTATCAGTATCCTAGGCCAGGGAGCTTTAGTGAGACTGGCGGAAGCAAACGTCGAATGGATGAGGTATCATACTCAAGTACTGGTGCCATGACGAATGTCCGTGGTCAAGTGGACTTGGACAACACGCGCTTTTACGTGGATCCTGGGCCCTAGGAATATATTTCTGGCGTCTATTTGGGTTGGCTTCGGATGTTCTGGGTATAGTTGCTGAAGTGATGCCAAGCCTCTTAGCTGCCGCAGACACCGACCGCCTTGTTCTTTCTGTTCAAGACAACCAACGCCTTGAACCACGAAACAGCTTTTTCCTTCCATCGCCTCTTTGGGCTTAGGAAAAACATCTCTTGTCACTCACAAGATTGAGACGAACGATGCAACTCCGATAAAACAGAGGTTCTATCCGATTTCACAGGCAGTGCAGAGTTTGATGGATGCTGAGCTGAGACGCATGCTATCACTAGGTGTGATAGAGGAGAGCCAAAGTTCTTGAAGCTCGCCAGTTGTTCTAGTGAGGAAACCTGGAAAGGTTCGGCTTAGTTTTGACGCTAGGAAGACCAACTCCGTTACTAAAAAGGACACCTATCCGCTGCCACAGATAGACGTTTTTCTGAGTCGACTTACTCCGGCAAATTACATTACAAGCCTGGACTTGAAAGACGTCTTTTGGCAGATCCGAATTGACGCTGATTCCAGAGAGAAGACCGCATTTACTGAACCTGGTCATCCTCTCTATCAATATACAGTGATGCCATTCGGCTTATACAACGCTCCACAAAGTATGTGCCGTCTTATGGATAAAGTCATCCCATCCGATCTTCGTGAGAATGTTCTCGTCTATTTAGATGATTTATTAATACTGTCATCAGACTTTGACTCTCATCTCATTTTACTATCTCGGGTAGAGGATTGTCTGAGGAAAGCTGGCCTCACTACCAACGTTGAGAAGAGTAAGCTCTGTATCAAGGAGACAGAATACAATGCTGATTACACTGCCTCCATTACAGACACCTTGAAAAATCCCAGTCAGTTCTAATGGACACCTGAAGCCCGGACGTCTCTGGAGTTATTGAAGCAGAAACTTACTTCTGCTCCGTTGTTAGTGAGTTCAGACTTCACCAGACCGTTCGTTATTCAGTGTGATGCGAGCCAACAAGGAATTGGGGGAGTGCTGTTACAACTAGCCACGAGAAGGCAATAGCCTACGTCTCGAATAAGTTCAATTCAGCACAGCGAAATTATACCGTCACAGAGCAGAAATGTCTAGCAGCATTAACAAGTGTGCAGAAGTTCCGGCCCTTCATAGAGCTTATGCCATTTACGATTGTGACTGATCATGCGAGTTTGAAATGGCTAATGTCCCAAAAGGACCTCAGCGATCGACTTGCTCGGTGGAGTCTGAAGCTTCAAGGCTTCGCTCTCGAGCATCAGAAAGGAAGCCTGAATGTTATTCCTGATGCGTTGTCATGGATACACTATGATAGCCTGACACCTCCTGAAAATGCTGACCCAGAAGTTGACCTTAGTTCTCCATATTTCAACTCGTTGGAATATGAGGAGCTGAGGCAAAAAGTTAAATCAGCTTCTGATAAATTACCAGATCTCTGCGTCAGGGATGACTACGTGTATATTCGCACCGTTCCGAGAACAGGCGATCCGATTCAGGAAGAAGAAGCTTGGCAGCTTCGGATTCCGCGTCGACTTCTCTCCGACGTTATTTCAAGAGCGCATTATCCACTACCGTCGCATGGAAGAATAAGGAAAACCCTGGAACGTTTAAGAGACATCTGTACTGGCCTCGAATCGATGTCAGAAACTACGTAGGCGCCTGTGACGTGTGCAGAGAAATTAAAGCCCCTAATACCATACTTAGACCATCTATGGGAACTCAGTCTGTGCCAGAAAGACCCTGGAAAAAGTTGTATATTGATTTCTTGGGTCCATATCCCAGATCGACGAACGGAAATGTCTGCATTCTGATAGTTCTTGACCACTTTTCAAAGTTCCCAATTCTCAGACCTATGAGAAAAGCATCTACTCTGAATGTGTGTCAGTTCATTGAAACAGAAGTATTTTACGCGATCGGAGCTCCGGAGACGATAGTCTCCGACAATGGAGTCCAGTTTTGCTCCGTTCAGTTTACCAGACTACTGGAAAAGTATGGCGTCAAGCACTTGCGAACGGCTGTTTATTCGCCGCAATCTAATGCGTCAGAGCGAGTGAACTGGTATCTATTGTCAGGAATTAGAGCGTATATAGGAACACGCCAAGTGGGATGACAAGCTGAGCCAAATCGCTAGCTCCCTCAGGTGCTCGATGATTTACCCCGCGAGCTCGTATCCCATCCTTAAGAGCTTGGGAACGCTGTATGTACCCCTACGAGTAGATGCTGATGACAAGTTCAAGATTCATCCGTGCAAGAACGCAAGAAAATTTGAACTACACGTTCGAACAGGGTTCAAGAGCTTATGAACTTAGGGCGAAACCTGTTAGTTTCAGAGTTGGTCAACAAGTGTACAGACGGAACTTCATGCAGAGCAACTTTCAACAACAGCTTAGCGCTAAACTAGAACGGAAATTCATAAAGTGTCGCATCAAACCAAGGAAATGAAACTCCCTCTACGAGCTTGAGGATCTGCAGGAAAAATCGTTAGGTGTCTATCACGCTAAAGATAGCAGGCCCTGATAACTTAATGCAGTAATTGAGAAGTCTGCTAGATTCAATGGTATATCTCTTTCAATCTTGGTAGCCCTAATAAGGCATCCAGCTAGCTTAATTCGTAAACCATAGGATGCCAATGTGCCGCTTAGGACTTCACTTTTCCACACGTCCTTGCCTGACAATGCATTAGAGCCCCTCCTGTGATGGCCCAACATACGGAAGATTCTTCCAACAGCCAAAGGCATCACAGCGAAATAATCAGCAATTGCTAAACAATAACCTCGCATGGTATTGTTCTGCAACTGTCGGTTGTTTTGCTGAGTAGCCCAACAGCTGGCTGCGATGTGCGCTTAGTGGAGCAATCGACGATTACGATAATAAATTATTATGTAAGGCGATTGATTACAACTAAGCAACTCAGGTGATGCATCCGGTCGTTTGTTTACATCCGCGTTGCGAGTACAAGTTTACTTCCGAATAACGGGGCAACAAAAGACCAATGACTGGTCTGGCGACCGCCGTTAATTGTTCAGTCGCGATTCAGTGTCAGGTTACAGTTCGGTTCGGAGTAATTTTAAATTATTAAGATAGGTCAGTTGTTTGAGTAAAATAAAGATTTATACATTTGAAATTCGCCCGTTGTTAATTATTCGATTTTCCGCTATTTGATTGCTTTGGGACACGACAATTTGGCGCAGCCGGTGAAAAAAAAGGTATAATGATTTTTCAAATTGGAGTATATTTTTTTTTGTGGGAGTAACGCTTTTTTGCTGCTCCATTTTTCTTTATTTTTTTTTATTTTTGGGAGTTATGCTTTTTTAGCTGCTCCATTTTTTGTTATTTTTGGGAGTTATACTTTTTTAGCTGCTCCATTTTTTCTTTAATTTTGGGAGTTATGCTTTTGTAGCTGCTCCATTTTTTTAAATTTTGGGAGTTATACTTTTTTAGCTGCTCAAAAAGTGTTAAATTAAGTTTCGTGTTTTGTGATTTTTTTTTTGTTTTTTTTTTGTGAAATTGGAAAATTAGAAATTACACTAATACACCAGGAGTTGAGCTATATAAGCTACTCCAACACACACGCATATATAAGCATTAGCGGCGATCGAGGAGTGGTGCTTTTACAAGCTACTTTCGCATCCCATATAAGCAGATAAAAAGTGTTAGTTTTAAGATAGAATAATTTTGAAAGGTGTAATATTTTTAAGTGAACATGTGTGATAGCTACGTGAGAAGGAGTAATTTTTTTCAATATCGAGTTTCGGTTTAGGCATTGATCGTACGCGCATTTATTTATCACGTTTTTTTTAGAGTTGCTTTACTAAAGTTGTTTTTTTTTACGAGAATAATTTTGGGTTCAAGTAACGTATGGTTTGTTATGTTTGTGATTGTGGGCGTCTGAGTAAGGTCAAATAAAAAATATTGAGAAAGCACGATTGTGTTGTATAGATGCTTAATAGATGAATTCAGAGTAATTAAGTGTGGTAATTAGGTTATATTATCGGTTAGCACCTATAATAAAGATATAAGTGTTGCGAAAGATCTGTTTTAGAACGCGTTGAACTAATTTTTCGGCTCGCAGGCATGAAGTATAAACAGTCTTAGAGAAAAGTTATTTCTAAGCATGCAGGGATAAGTGGATTTAGGTATTTCTTTTTTTTTAAATGGTAGACATCAATGTCAGTAGGAAGAAGTAACGTGTTGACTAGGGAGGAACTGCTGCAATTCGAGGCCCAGGAAAAAGAATTAGAGATAAGAGCTCAGAAATTAAAGGAGTACGAAACAAAAATTCTGAGCTTCGAGCAAGACTGGCAATATATTGGACATCATCTCACTTCAGAACTGCAAAAACGATTGTCAAGTGAAGAATCAAAGAAATTGCTTAAGGAATTGACTACGGTTACCCAAAATTGCACGAAAGGAGAAGCCTTGGACGTGATAGTTACAACTACATTCGAAGTAATCCAACAGAAGGTAATTGAGTCGGAGCAAGAAGTGGAGGAAAATAATAAGAAAAATAAAGCTCTAATAAACAAAGTAGCAGCACTAGAGCAGCAGCTGCAAGTAGCAGAGGTAACAGCAACAGAGTTAGAACAGGAATTAGGAATCAATCAATTGGCAACAAAAGAGAAATCGGCAGTCTCATCAGCTAATAGGAGGTGGAATCCAAGGAAATTAGTATTCTGGGACCAGAAACAAGATAGAAAGAGAGCCTCTGAGACGCTTAAAGATACGCAGCAAAAAACGTTCAGTAGCAGTACAGAACTAGGTCGAAATAAACCAAGAACAGAACCTAACAAGGCATAAGCACCTCTAAAGAGCAACATGGCAGAGGCGTACGAGAAAATCATGGACTTGGTTTCTAAATACGTGCCAATGTTTTCAGGGGAAAGGTCTCCAAAGTTGGCAAAAGAAGTTTTTCGTTTCCTCAGCTGCAGCAAAGACTTGCACGATCGACTGGAACCAGCAGAGCAAAGCATTTTTATTAAATGCATAAAATACCAATTATCCGATGACGCTTACTATCTAATAAGCTCACATGAACCAAAGGACTTTGCATCTTTGCAGCAGGCGATTAAAACAGCATACATGCCACGGAAAGCTTTCAGTGAGTTACGCACTGAAATGTTAGCATGTAGGCAGAGGCCGGGTGAAGATATTAGAGAGTTTGCGGATAGGATGGTGGAGCTGCTGGACCAGATTAAGGTTGCGGTATCAGCCAAATACTGCAATAAGGATGGAGGTCTGTTAGCTGAACTAGAGGTCGACGCGGTAGCTACTTTTAAAGCGGGTGTCGGCAGTCAGGCCACACGGGTATACCTTACCAGAAGGAAGTTCGGAGCACTGGAACAAGTTCGAGAGGAAGCGCAGTACTTCGAAAAAGATTCAGAAAGGCTCCAAGCTATGGCACCAAGGGCCTGGAAAAAAATGCCGGATTACACCACAGCAGGAAACAAGGAAGAGCGAAAATTTAAGTGATGTGAAGCAGAAACAACCCCAAAAGCATTTCCAAGCTGTACGGAGACCAGCAATGAACTGGAAACTCTAATTAGAGGAACGCAGCAGCCTAGAGCAGTCAAATGCTTCAATTGCGGACACTTTGCTAAAGAATGCCAGTGGAGAAAGCAGCCTCCTTACTGCACTAAATGCCGAAACTATGGGCATGAGGCGTCAGGCTGCAGGAATCAGCAAGTCAGATTCGCAGATGCAGTGGTGGACAATTTTACGGAATGCACTCAGAGAAGAGAGGTTCTCTATTGCCAGTTCTGTAAGACCAGTTACCATTACACGGATATCTGTGTAAAAAATTACTTGGCAGAACATAGAAGCCACCCGTAAGACGGAAACAAGAGGCGGCAGCTGGGGACTCTTTCCGCAGCTGCCTTCAATTAAGAGAATCGGAGTATACCCAGTCGACCAGAGATAAAAATAATGCAGTAGAATTAGGGTTATTAAATAATTGTATAATCACAGTCGACGCAGACATAGGACCAGAAGGAAAGTTAATATAATTAGTAGATAAGGGATCTTCGTGTAATATAATTAAAGTAAATAAAATAAAAGGAAGTACGCCCATACAAACCCAAGAAACAATTACTATAGGAGGATTGTTTGGTATACAGAAAAAATCGGTAGGAACCTGTCAAGTTTTACTAGGCTTTGGTACTAGTCAACAGACTTGTGTATTCCATGCTATACATGATACTGAATCAATACCAGCAGATGGAATATTAGGCATGGAGTTCCTTAGAAACAGAGCTGTCATTGACTGTGTTGGTCATACACTGTCAATTTAAAGCATAGAAAGAAATAAGGGGGTAAGGTCACTCTTTGAAAACGTAACAGGGAAAGAAAAGGTTAATATTCTTACGTTAGATAGATATACCTCTAGTCAATCTAGTACAGAGAAGCCGCAGGAGATTTCACCAGAAGCTGTAAGGCTACGTATTCAAGAAAAAGTCACAGGGCTAAAAGATATTGTGCACAAGGCAAGTGCCACTTCAGATTGCATAGAGAAATACATGAAATATGTGAGCAACAGCGATGAAACAGTGAATATACAACTGGAAGGTAAACGGATAGCACAGAAGGAGCGGAAAATAGCTCCAGAGACGGACGAGCTGGATCTTAGGCAGAAACAGGGAAATACCTTGCGATCTTTCGTACAGGGATTTTCGTCCTGCAGTAGAAAAGTCTATAGCGTGGCCTAAAGAAATGTGGGGTGAAGAGCAGGTAAGGGAAGTGGTTGAAGGGAAGAGCGGACTAGGACATCCTCGCACGGAGGTCCATCTAAATAGCCTCGAAATTGAATCCCCTGCCTCTTTTCTCAGACATAATCGAACATAGTAACAGCCCGTGCAATTTTCCAGTCTTATTAATCCCGAAAAAGGGAACTGATGATGCGGGTAAGCGAAATTATAGATTGTGTGTGGACTTTCGTGAACTCAACAAAGTCTGTATTCCTTTTTCTTATCCCCTACCACGGATTGAGGATATTCTGGATAGATTAGGTCATTCTAGGTATCTTACTACATTAGATCTTGCAAATGGTTATCACCAGGTGTTGGTGGATCCAGCAGATCGTGTAAAGACAGCTTTTAGCACAAACTTCAGTCACTTCCACTACATGAGATTACCATTCGGATTAAAAACCGCACCGTCATTCTTCCAATCTTTGTTAAATGGGATATTAACAGGTCTACAGGGGATTAAGTGCTTTGTCTACCTTGATGACGTAGTGATTTTTGCAAAGAATCTTGATGAACATAATGGGAAGTTACGAGAGGTATTTCAGAGATTTAGGGAACATAGCTTGAAACTACAACCTACGAAATGTCAATTCCTGAAAAAGAAGGTAGTATACCTTGGGCATGTTTGCGCGGAGAAAGGTGTACAACCTGACAAGCGGTTAGTAGAAGTGGTACAAAAGTTCCCGCGACCAAAAACAGTGAGACAGGTTCAGTCTTCCTTGGGGTTGGCAAACTACTACCGTAAATTTGTTCCCAATTTTTCAAAAATTCTGGCTCCAATTAATAACCTTTTGAGGAAAAAGGTGAAGTTCAATTGGGGGTCAGAATGCGAGAACTCCTTTAAGGTCATTAAACAAGCTCTCACTTCGCCGCCAGTATTAATTTATCCAGATTTTAATAAGGAGTGCACTCTCATCACGGATGCGAACGGCGAATCTCTAGGAACAGTCCTAGAACAAGAAGGTACGCCAGTTAGTTATGCCAGCCGCACTTTGAACCAGGCCGAGAAAAATTACTCCACCACGGAACGAGAATTGATAGCCATTGTATGGGCAGTACACAATTATAAATGCTACTTACTGGGAAGACATTTTAAAATCATAACTGATCATCAGCCTCTCCGAACGGTTTTAAGGTTAAGGACACTACATCTCGCATGGTGAGGTTCCACCAAAAACTTTCGGAGCTTGATTTTAAGAGTTTTTACAAGAAAGGTAAGGAAAATGGCAATGCAGATGCTCTTAGCAGAATTCCCAGAGATATAAAGCAAACTGAAGAAAAGTGTGGTAAGGAGTATCCATGCTGTGTAGTTACTCGAGCCCAGGCCAAGAAAGATACAAATGACGGAAAGAGGAAACAAGTATCTTCTCTGGAATCCGAAGATGAATGTGAAACAATAGAGGAGACGGGGGATAAGAAAGTAAGGCTACGAAAAAGCTCAAGGCCACAGAATGTCACTAACCCAAAGGATATCGAGGTAATACTGAAAGATTTTCATGACTCGCGGTTCGGAGGGCACATTGGGCGAAGTAAAACCTTGGAAAGAGTAAAAAGGTTCTATCACTGGAAGGGTATGAAGAAGGACATCGCCAAACATGTTCGGTGTTGCATGAAATGCCAGAAAAATAAACACTTCCGGGTGATTAAAATGCCGTTAGTGGTGACGGAAATTTCTGAAAAACCATTCGACAAGGTATACGTTGACTTAGTGGGGCCATTGCCTACTAGTCATAATGGTAACAAGTATATTCTGTCCATGATGGATGATCTGACTAGATTTATTGATTTTGTGGCAATACCAGACCAATAAGCAAACACAGTAGCGTTGGTTTTATTTGAGCTAATTCTTTCTTAGCCGTTACTCATTACCAGAGCAATTGGTGACTGACCAGGGAGCCACATTACTTGGTGTTTTTATTTCTTGTTTTCCCATTCCGTTAGTTTCTCTCTTTTTGTCCTTCAGACACAGAAAAAAACTAGAGGTAAATCATAAAGAAGATTACGTTAAGAAGGCCGGGGTGATAGAGTTGCTAAGAGAGAAGTAAGTATACTTGAGAAGGAGAGAAATGAGAGAACTTTAAGTTTTTAAAGAGGCTGAAGAAACTTGATTAAAGAAAAAATAAGAGATTTTAAAGGAAATAATTGAATATTAAAAAAAAAAAACAAAAAGGAATTTTAAAGAAGGAAATTACAGAAAGAAAGTGTGTAAAGAGATTTTAAATAAAGAAAAGAGACACACAAGATAGGAAAAGACAGTCATAAAACATTATATAGGATAATAGACTAGTTGGTAAAAATCAAATATAAATAAATAATATTGTACACATATAAATAGAACAGTCTTTTTATACGCCTTGCAAATAAATAATAAAGTAAAGAGGTTGCCAGTAGTATACATATATTAGAGATAGGTATTAGAAATGGCCGGAAACTCCAACAGCATGAAGACGACGTTGGAGGTAATCTTGGCTTGAATAGCAGTCACAGTCGCAGAAAATGTGGGATACACCATAGAACCGCTAGCGGAGACAGGAGTACTGTTGGAGCACGTAGGACGGGTCAACTTTTATTGCAAGCATTGGACCATCCTATCAAAACTATAGGTACCTGATTTATCAGAGGAGCTGGTATTCGCCGACAACTGTAGCAGTCTCATCACGCGACTATGTGCCGAGATCAGCCATTCCGGAATAGTCAAATGAGAAGTAGGAGCCAAGGAGGTAAGGAGTTGGGTAGCGAAGATCAGACGACAACATACACACGAAGAAGACGCAGTTCGGCGTAAAAAATGTTCCTTTTTTTATGGAATAGGTTCAATATTCAAGACTCTGTTCGGAACAATGGAAAAAAACGGAAAAGAGAACCGGACGTTTAACCTTCTCAAAGAACAGACTACAGTAGTGAAATCAAGCCTGAACCTGTTTAACATATCGCGGGTTCAAGCAACAATAGAACGGGAAGAGCTGAAGAATAAGATTTCAACTATAATTAGAGTGCAGAGAAATAAAAGCGAAGAACTAACCACATTACAGCTTAGACTAGAGCTCAATGATGATGATTCTAAAACTAAGAGAAATCAGTGACACCTTAGATACTCTATCAGGTATGCTGGTCTTACTAAACATGGGAAAGCTACATCCACTAATAATCCATGCGAAGGAGATAACAGATATCATGAGTAATGCCACCCGACAGTTAGACCCGGACGAGAGATTCCACAACTTTCAGATCCTAAACCAGATTGCGAAGGTGCAAGCCCTGCAAGTAAACCAACAGATACTGGTTAAAATCGAAATTCCTCAAGCACAACGGACATTATTTGATCTTCACAAAGTTTATACGCTACCTGCATCAGTTAGTGAGAAAGGTTTCCACATCTTTAACTTAGACGCTGAAATTGTGCCAGCAAACAACCACGAGCGACAATATGTGCTGCTGAGTCACCCACAACATAACAAATATCAGCAGATCTTGACCAGCACAGTCCACAACTGCGTCCAACAATCACGGCCGTCGGTGACAACTGCGTACTAAACCTTTTTCGGAGCTTTAATCTGAATACTAGAGCATGCAAAGAAAGAATAGTTCCAAAATGGAATAGCCTGGTTAGGATGGTGACTAGAAATCACTGGCTCTTTGTGATGTCTGGTCAGATTAAACTGGAGGTGAACTGTAAGAATATGCCAACGGCGATCGGAAAGCTGTCATCCACAGGGGTGCTAATAGCCAATAGTAGAAGCTACACTGAAAAAAAAACTTTATATAATATTATATAAACTCGTCTAGGATTATTTAGAAAGCTTTCTATAATTTTCAGTCATACAGCTAAATTCTATATTATTAGTAAAATGCAATTATTTGATATTGTAAAATTATACTCTTGGAAAAACAAAGATTAGTTTCTTTATATTTTTAAATTATATTAAATGATCTTTGTAAATCTGATATATGATTTTGAGATAGGTATTCTCTTTTCAATGAAAATAAATTATATAATTTTTTCGATTGATTCTAGAAATTTTAAAAACAAAGTACATAATTTTTAGAACGCAATTCTTAAAATCATAGAAATAAATTATACAATTTTCTCGATTGATTCTAGAAATTTTAAAAACAAAGTACATAATTTTTAGAACGCAATTCTTAAAATCATAGAAATAAATTATATGATTTCCATACAGCTACTACAAAAATCATATAAATAAATTTTTAATTATTCCGAAATTAATTCTAAAATTCGAAGGAATAAAGTAATAAACTAAATCTTATAAATGAAAGAAACAAATTATTTGGTTTATAAAAAAATTATTCCAGAAACCAAATAATTTAATTTCTATGGTTGATAATACATCAGTATGAATTATGAAGTGTCAAATTTCACAGTATGGATTTTGTTCATCTAAATAGAATACACTAATACAGTATGAAAATTCACGTTGATGTCACATGCTTATTCATTCGCGTATTTTCGTTGAAAACAATTTATATTATGTACAATGAAAAATCATAGTGACGTGACGATAGCCTTTAAGTATTGATTTAGGGTTTTGATAATAAAAGACATACATTCTTGAAAAACCTATATATATTTTTCATAACTTTTGATCATACATATAACACTTAGTATTCAGTATATAATTCTACTGCGGTTATTATTACATAAATGGAAGATCTAATTTAACAGTAACATTTCCTGTAGGTAACCTAATCAGATGCATTGGAGGATACTTAATCTCATAGCAGTTTATGATACTGAAAACGTCCATAAAAATGCTTTTGTCATCTAAAATATAACTTTGCAAATGTTCACTAAAGTACTTAACATTAACTAAAACTGCTATGAAATAAACTATGTTAGAATGCCATAATATATATTTTATAGAATGAAAACTTATTTCATTGAAATTATCTATTCTAGCTAAAATATTTCCAATTCCAAAATTTGTACCACTTACTTTAATCTTTTGAAGAGACCATATGTTTTTAAAAGCTTCTCTGAGTTCATCATTTTTGAAAATAAGTTTAGTAAATACTTAATTTTTTCTAAAATCAATTTGTATTCCTACTTCAAAAATAAAATTAGTGCTTACTAATTCCTTCTTCGATTTATAATAATTGCATTCCGCAAAATTATAATTTAATTTTGTACCCAAACTTAATAAAATATTCTTTCTCGAACAGCACATACTACAATATTGCTTCAACTGCTTATGTTTCGCCTCAAAACGCATAACCCATAATCGTTTTATTGGACCCAGTTTTTTAATGACAGTAGGGTAATGTGTAATGAAGTGGTGTTTCGGAATAAGATTTGTATCAAGCACATTAATGTAATACTTGTGATGTTCTTCTATAATATTTTTTAATACTAATAAGCTGCTGTCATCAAAACTTGGTTGTGAAATAGCTTCAATAAGCTTTAAAAGAAGTAATAAAAGTTTACATATTTGGTCTTGTGGCGGCACTAAGTCACCAATTATTAAGGAGAGAAATTTTACAAATGTTTTCATTTGAGTAGCTGAAGTTTTCAACTTTTTACTAGACAATTGCTTCGCAGTTATATCTGTAAACTTATTATTTGCATATTCACCGTAATCAAATAAGGATTTTCTGTTATTTAAGTCTAATAAAGTAAAGAATTTTTTTCTTCAAAAATTAAGTAATTAAGAATACTGCAAATTTCGAAGTGGCAAATACCTTCATATATGTCATGCATTAAGTCGCATGTTACATTATCAACGACTTTAAATGAATTAATGGAATTAAGGACACACAGCTCTTTGATGCCTGTTAATGAAGGATTATTTACATCTTCTTCAATATGAAAACTATTTTCAGTACGAAATAGTGAGGTATCTTCACTTGTCATCTCTTTCATAGCAGTTTTGTTCGCCACACATATTCTACAGTAATAATTGGCTGAAAACGACTTCACAAAACCTAATAAACCATTAAGCCCTAAATTATCTCCAGTTATATTTGATAATACTAAATACACTTGTTGATCTTTGTTATTTACTTGAATAGTTAATCCTTCTTCTTCAAAACTTGTAAGTACTTGTATTAAGGGCTTCCAATTTCTGTAATAGCCATGGCGTATATCATTGGTTTTGGTTAAGCAACAAACAAGAATGTTGTCTAATTTCGATATCTGACAGTGAGGTAATAAAGGGAAACTTAAATACACAGCTGATATTTTATGTATGCCTGATTTTGACCCAAGAGGATTGTTAATTTCGACGTCATCTTGGTATAAAATATATGGAATAACATTTTTTTGTTTAAAACTATTCATTTTTTCTATCCAAACCGATCCCTGGATAACATTAGAAATACTATTACTTTTTATAATTTCCTCCTCATTTTTTTTCATACACCAGGTGCTTGTAAAAACTTAACAATATTAGTTTTCAAGGGTAACATTATACCTTTTGCTTCTGTATTATTGGTATCTATAGAAATGCTATCATTAATTGTATATTCATTTAAATCATCGATAATATCATGGCTTTTTAAATATTTTTGAAACTTGTACTCAGTGTTAAAAAGCTTAAAAGCATTTTGTAATTCGACGAGTTTTAATTTTAAAATATTTATATCATCAATTAGCAGGGCAAATGTAATGAACGTTTTAATAAGGTCTTCAGTATCACTAATTATTGTACTAGCTGCTTTTCTGTTCATGGAAATATTTCCATAAAGTTTTAAAGCAAGAGCTAAGAGGGGGTTCTTCGTTTTTTTCAAGAACTTTATCGACATCTTCAGAAATGCTTGCACTTGTGGAAGCTTCTTCAATTATATTTAAATGTGATTGTTTAGAAATACTACAATTTACATCTGAATGTTTTCAGACCAAGTGACGTCGAAATGAATGCATATTTTGAAAACTTTGTGGACATACTGTACATTGGAAGAATTTTGAATGATAAGACATCTTATGTCTAAATTTCAAGTGAATAAAGTACTTATCTACGTCTGGCATGAAATTGCCACGAACAAAACATTTATACATTATTATAGTATATATTTATACATAGCTATTTTAATAGTTATTCTTGGAGATCTGATAACAAGCCATAAAGGGAATTTGTTTTTTTACCAGTCAATGGTATTTCATAAAAATAATACTGGATGAATTCCCAAATTTGATTAACTGGCTTAGGATATTCCAAATTGAAAACATTAAAAATCTTAAATGCTACTGACAGCGCCTTGCAAAATGTACGAAATTTATAGAGGGTGTCATTAAAATAAACATAAAAATTGTTAAATGATGTTATCTCTCCGACCGCTATAATGAAGGGTTGAACACAAAGGCCCTTATCAATCAATAATTTCTTATGTTGTTGAGCTTTAGTTATAATATTATTCTCGACCTGTAATTAATAGCCATTAAAAATGTTTTCTATAAATATGTAGAATATAAACATCACCTCAACTTGTAATATTAGAGTCTGCTGTGCTTCTAAAATTGAATGTTTCCATTTTTGAGTTCCTTTATGAATTATAGTTGGAAGTAAAATAGCTGGTAACAGGTATATTGCGATGAAATCTATCGTTTCTGTCGATGTGTCCTGATTAATTTTTTCTAAAATCTTTTTAGAATAGTTGTCCTTAATACTTTCTTTAAAAATATTTAAAATTCTTCCAATATATTTATCCCACTTTGATGAAAGTAATTTATCCTTCCCCGGATAAATTTGTTCGAAACCCACTTCAATCTGAAAGTTCCAAGACGAAAATTAAAAAGTTTATGTACACATATAAACCATATCAAAAGGCTTTAACGTACCAAATTAGAAGCAAAATTCTGTTTCAAAATTAGCCACTCCTTTAATATGTCAGTACTTTCATTTTTGACATGCGACATGCGATATGAGTGTGTTCTAATCCATGCTTGAAGAACAAGTTGATTTGGCTCGAAATTTTTTTTTAACCACTTGGCATCCTCCAGTATTGAAGCGGATGTGCTATCATCAACACTGGAATTACTTTCCGATTTAGTTGGAGTTGATTGATGTACTTTCAAATTATAGCGACTTCTTAAGACACCTTTCTGCTGATATTTCCTTGAGAGGGTGTAATAACGTGCTGCCAATTTCCCTTTTGATTTCTGAGAAGTTGATAAATATGTTTCCTAAAAAATTCAAATGCGCATATATAAATGTATATAAAATAACTGTTTGTCTTGAATTTTTTTCTTACTTCTTTTTCTTTTGGGAACACCTTTTTTATTTCTTGAACTGTTTCTTTATAATCTATATTGGTTACTTGCCGTTTTTTCGCAATCCAGAAATTAGCAATAACAGAACATAAATCATTTCGACTTGTGTGGGATAACGATTTGTTTTTCGAAAAATGTTCTTTGACACTTTTTCCCAAAAATGAGTCTTCGAGCAACCTTTCCAAATCCTATAATGAATGCACTTAGTTTTGTCTATTATGCAATTTAAGGCCCACGCTTACTAAGGATTTTGGAATAGACGAAGTTAATGGACGATCTGAGTTTGAATTATCTAACGTTGTAGGAGTAGGAGAGGAGTTGTCAAGACTATTTTCAAAAAACCAGTTTGTAATATTTGTACTATTTGAAACTGTTTCAGCCAAAGGTGTAGCAAATCCCTAAAAAGCAAGTTAAAGACTGTTATTATACTTTTTATATGTATTATAAAGTATATAATTAAGTTACATTTATACGACGCCATTCAAAAAGTCGGGTCCTAAACTTAATTCTCAATCCAAGATTTTCGGCAGGGATCAAGTTATTTATATCTTCAACGGTCATACACTTTAAGCATTCAAAATCTATGCTCTTTTGTTTAAAATCATCTATAAGGTGATTAAAGCCCCATTCTTCCAAAAGCCGGATTCCTCGTTAAGGACAATGACGTTTATATCCGCATTTTGCACTGTCCCGTTATTTTCAATGTCTACTGACATTTTGGGTATTGTTTTAATCTGCCGCTTTGCAAATTATATTTCAATACGAAATTATTCGCGTACCCTAAGGAAATCAAAGAATATAAAAAACATATTTAGGAAAGCTTCGCCATCGAAGGTGAAGCATTTTTACAAATATAAAGAATATGTGCCGGTCCATAAAAGTTCAGACTTTTTCACTGTAACAAAATGATTTATACAAAAAAACATGACAAAAAGTTACAATTGGACCCTAGATGAACATGAAAGTAAAATAAAGTGAAAACCAAAAGCTTTGTATGACAACAAAAAGAAGGGGTTCCCCGATTTAGTTCATTTTAAAAATGTTAATTACTAGGTAGTCCAATAATTGTAAAAGAAGATGTCATTGGTACAAATCGTTACTTTTATAGATCGGCACATCTTTGAAATTTGTAAAAATGCTTCACCTTCGAAAATCGCATTTTGAGAACAGTTTATACCCTACATGAGCCCCTTAAGTTATAGTCGCTAGAAAGATACTGTTATAATAGATACCGCTATAGTAGAAAAAGGATACCCGCGTGCCACTTTTCCTTACAAAAAAATTGACACGAATTAAAAAAATTGGAGTTCCGGGTCTGAATTTTCGTTTTGAAAAATTACAAAAAATAAACGAATTTAATTTTCTAAAACGACTTTTACTGCACTAAGTTCATAATCAAGTTCCCTTTAATTTAAAAAAAGAATCAAGAAAAAATATTGTCAAATTAAAAAGTTATATGACTGAATGAGCATTTAGACATTTTAACACATTTAGACTTCTAGCACTTTACATTTTGGGCCACTAATATGTATACTTCAATTCGAAAAACTATTTCATAAAAGAAAATATACATAGAGCGTTAAAATAACAGTAACAAAAAATTAAATTAAACAACATACTCACCAAAAATATGTATTAAAGGCAATACGGTAGATTAGATATAGCACTACGCGAAAACTAATAAAATTTTGCACCAGAATTTATCCTCGCACTCGAACAAATATTTATATACCGTAAAATTTTAAATCAAACAAATATCAAACCATATACGACCGCGCACAAATATTGTAATCCACAGCCAAAATAACAATAATTAGCACACTGCAACTGATATCCGAGCAGAGAAGTTTACCGTTCAAGCTACTTGCTGCAATAGTTTTCCTCGCAGAAATACAAGCTTCCTTATGCAGTTATCGTTTTTATTATTAATTTTGAGTTTGTACTAGTAAAACACACCAGTCACATTCGCATTATAAACATTATACATTGTTTTCTCTGATATCATAAAAAGTATTCTATGACAAGATAAATCAATTCTTTGATTTTGAGAATTTACATACCTACATATTCTTCTAAATATGGGCACACAAAAAGAAATTCATATAAAGTTCTCACTAAGTCATAGAAAACTATTCTTTCAAATTATGAATAAAAATCTGCGGTTTGTATAAACACAATATACAGGGTGGGCCAAAAGACACCATGGGGGCCAAAAGTCACCATGGGTTTAAAAATTTAATAACTTTTTCGTTTATATATTTTTTTTATTTTTTTTTTTTAGATTATATAAATAACATCTGGAGAATAAATAATGGAGAGATTCACAACTGAACAAAGAACCAGAATAATACAGGGTGGGCCAAAAGTCACCATGGGGCTTAAAAATGCTCTTTGCGTTAAAATAATTGATCGCTGATTTAAGTAATAAAATTCTATTATTCTGGTTCTTTGTTCAGTTGTGAATCTCTCCATTATTTATTCTCCAGATGTTATTTATATAATCTAAAAAAAAAAATAAAAAAATTATATAAACGAAAAAGTTATTAAATTTTTAAACCCCATGGTGACTTTTGGCCCCCATGGTGACTTTTGGCCCACCCTTTTTTTTTTTTTTTTTTATATATATTATTAAGCCAAGCTCAGGGGATACCCTATGATGCAAAGCACAGCATGGCAGGAAGGAGATAGGGAAAGGATTAGGGGATATGAGGAAAGTGGCGGAGGTGCCGATGTATGTCGCCCTTAAACTTCCGCAGATTGTATGCCGGAGGAAAAACAGAAGATGGTAAGCTGTTCCACATTCGCACTGTTCGGGATAAAAAAGCATCTCTGAATTTTACTGTACGGCCGAAAGTAATTTGAAGGGTTAAAGGATGTGCGCGGTTTGCAGCGCGAGTATTGCGTGCAGGAATCATTCTACAAGGGATTAGACTAGATATTTCATCAGAACATTGACCATGCATATAGCGATAAAGGAGCGAAAGGCATCCAACATTGCGGCGGTGCTCGAGTGAGTCGATATGACAAGTTATTGCCAAATCGCCAATGAGCTTGAAGGCTCTCTTTTGGACAATATCCAATGAAGCTAAGGCTGTGCGACCAGCCCCGGCCCATATATGGGAGTTGTATTCCATTCTAGGTCTAATGTAGGACTTGTAGAGGAGCGCTAGATTTGACGGGCTGAAATATTTCTTACACCTTTTCAGAAATCCAAGACATTTCGATGCTTCTTTGGCAACAGAGAAGATGTGATCTGTCCAGTTTAACTTACTGGAAATATTAATGCCAAGAATGCTTAGTGACGGTGAATCAGAAATGAATGCTCCATCAAAAGAAACGGGTGTGGTTAAGTTATGATCTTGTTTTAATGAGATAAGACAGCTTTGGGACTTTGATGCATTGAATTCGACGCGATTCGCTTTGCCCCAAGCGAGGATATTGGCAAGATCGTTATTCAATGATCTAGTCATGCAATCTCGTTTAACACATGCAGCATTCCCCCTGGATTCTGCAAGAGTGTCAAAGGAGTAAGCGAAATCAAGAGTACTGTCATCTGCGAAACTATGGATGGGATTGAAAGTAAGGGAAAGCAGATCATTAATGAAAATTAAAAAGAGAGTTGGAGAGATAACAGAGCCTTGAGGTACACCGGCATTTATGGGATGCGGTTCAGACGTAACGCCATCTAATACAACACGTATTTGGCGACTAGATAGGAAACTTTCAATCCATAATACAAGAGGAGGGGAGAGACCAAGTGCTTTGAGTTTGGCTAAAAGGGCTGGATGCCAGACTCTATCAAAGGCTTTTAAAATATCTAGGGCAACGATTTTAGACTCACCAAAATTGTGAAGACTACGGTTCCAACGTTCCGTAAGAAAGGTCAGCAAGTCTCCAGATGAGCGTCCAGCTCGGAAGCCATATTGGCGATCGTTGATGAAATGATTAGTTTCTAGATACTTCATTAATTTTGAGTTAATGATAGATTCAAAAACCTTTGAAAGAATCGAAGTGATGGCAATTGGTCGATAATTTGAGGGATCGCTACCCTCTCCTTTCTTAGGAATAGGCTGAACGTGAGCTAGCTTCCAAGCAGTTGGAAATTTTCCTGTCGAATAAGACAAGTAGAAGAGTTTGCGCAGAGGTTTAGCCAAGGATGAGGCGCAGCTTTTAATTAACAGGGGCGAAAAACCATCAGGACCTGCGGCTTTGGAGACGTTGATCCCCTTAAGGACCCTGACCACATCCCTCGTACGAACGTGTATTGGCTCTTGTACACATTCACACGGCGGATGCAAAACAGGTGTTTGTGAAGTTGGTGGAAGACGAGAATTTGAAGCGAATCTAGCAACTAAAATATTAGCTTTATCCAGGGAGTCAACAATCACTTCACCATTATTAAGTAGTGAAGGTATAGAGGAACTGGTGAAATTGTTCCTGATGGTTTTGACCAGGGACCAGAAACCTTTGCTACCTTTGCGGCTTGTCAAGATTCTTTGTCTAATATTCTGGTCAAAAAGAAATTTTTCTCTCTGGATAATGGACTTGCAGGTGTTCCGTGCAGTCTTGTAGACTTGTTTCATTTCCGGACATGGATGCAATTGATAGGCGCGAAAAGCAGACTCTTTCGCTTTTATAGCTTGGTTGCACTTATCGTTAAACCAGGAGCGATCATGCTGTTGTTGAGACCTGCTGTAAGAATACGGAATGTATTCACGCATGCCAAGATTTAGTATGTTACTAAATTGTAATGTGCATTCATCAACAACCCTCGAAGCAAAACAGACCGACCAATCAATTTCTTTAAGATACTTATTGAGACTTTCCCAATCAGCATTCTTATAGTGCCAAAGAAGCCTACTTGTAGGTGGAGCAGTTGGTCGGCACAGGTTTGAGGTGGTAAATTGAGCCGTGATTAAACAATGGTCTGAATTTCCAAGAGGGGAACCGACTGAAATGGAATATTTGTCAGGATGAGATGTTAGAAACAAGTCGAGTATAAAATAATGAATTCTCTATGATCAGAATAAAGATTTAGATTCTTCGCAAAACTAAAATTATTTAGAAAACTGACATAATTTTTTAAAAAAACAAATGAATTTCGAGCAAACATAGGTGATTCCATGATTTTAAGAATGTTGTTTTTTCTGTGTAGTAGCTAGTAGAAGAGCAGTGTCACCTGCAGATAGGAGATTGGCTGATAATCTCGGAAGACAGCGCTAAGCGCAACATAACACTTTGGCAGCCAGCTCGTTCGGAATTGCCAGCCTCGGACGTCCTTACAAAGAAATCAAACTCACGCAAACCAGAAGTTTTAGAACATGGGAAAAACGAGGTGAAGCTGCTAGCAACCGACAAATTCCATCAGGCGTGGAGGGATCAGGAAGCTGAGATAAGAAGGGTTCAGGAAGCTATCCAGAAAGAGGAGACTATCAGACAAATTATTCCTCATCATGTCCACTTGGCCGGTACATCAATTACTGGGTGTTTATGCATCGTTGCCCTTGCAATATTAGCAGGAATTCTGATTCATCTAAGACGTTGGAAGAAGAAGCAGACATTGAAGGACATCAGTCGACGTTCAAAATTGCCAACCATCCAGATGTCACAACCAATTCGACTTACACAAAAGGAGCCGCGGCTCGAGGAACAAGACGCCAACATTAGCATCGAAATCATCCCCACAACCGCCAATATACCTGCCACAGCCCTGCCAAACGTCATTAAAAAGCAACTGGTACAGTTGGAGTGACCACCTTATGTTAATAAAACAGCTAAAAATTAAGGGTAGGATAGATATGTAAAGTTAAGGGGCAATCCTGGTAATTTACAAAGTAGGGTGTAATTATACACTAGATGAAGAAATTGGTAAATAATGTAAAAAGTAAGGTAAGAAAATAGTTATTGGAAAAATGTTGAATGTTAAATGAATAAGAAAGTACCTATATTGTAGAGGAAATTTTGTATATAGTTATAAAATTTTTTGTTAAATAGTTAAAATTAAGGAAATCAGAACAGATAAAGTTTTTTTGTTTGACAAAGAAATATAATAGAACAATAAAAAAAAGTACGTATGCAGTTATTGTTGTTAATTAGTTAAGGATAAAGAAGAATTACATAAAATAGAAACCAATACAGATATGTTGTAAGAACAGAATAAAGAAGAAATAAGAAGAAAATAAGAAAGAAATTAAATGTGAAAAGAAAATAATAAGAGAAATTAAATAAGAATTGGCGAAGAATGAAACACTGAAAGAAAAGATGTAAAATGAAAAGAATAAGAAAAATTTGAGTAAGTAACCAAAAATGTAAAAATAAATCTGAACCGAACAGAGATCAAAATACTTTCAAGTTAAAGACTATTGCACTCTACAGATCTAGTTCCCTGCGGAAACTAGTTTATCTAAGGGGGGAGGGATGAGATGGCCCAACATACGGAAGATTCCTCCAACAGCCAAAGGCATCACAGCGAAATAATCAGCAATTGCTAAACAATAACCTCGCATGGTATTGTTCTGCAACTGTCGGTTGTTTTGCTGATTAGCCCAACAGCTGGCTGCGATGAGCGCTTAGTGGAGCAATCGACGATTACGATAATAAATTACCTCGCAACTTAGGTGCTGCAACCAGTAGAACAAACGACAAGGTTGTTGTCGTTTATTTACATCCGCGTTGCGAGTACAAGTTTACTTCCGAATATTGGGGCAATAAAAGACCAATGACTGGTATGGCGAGCGCCGTTAATTGTTCAGTCGCGATTCAACTTTGGTTTTTAGAATGTCAGGTTACAGTTCGGTTCGGAGTACTTTTAAATTATTAAGATAGGTCAGTTGTTTAAGTAAAATAAAGATTTATACATTTGAAATTCCAGCGTTGTTAATTATTCGATTTTCCGCTATTTGATTGCTTTGGGACACGACACTCCTACAGGGTACCCTACGGACTATCTCCCCATAGGAATTCCACCAGCATAATGTCTTTGAAAATTTTAAAATCTGTTATATACATACCTTTAGGAGGCCTTGAAAACACACCCTTGAACGAGTGTTGGTCTGCGATCAAACGTAGATGATAAGGGCGGGGAAGGCTTTGCGATCAGTTGGTTAGGTTACTGACCGCGGCTTCTTCAGCTCATCTCTGGCTTTCAGTACGGAGACTAATGTCGAACTTTGGTCAAGGACTGGCGTGACTTCGGGGATGTGCCTGCGATTCATCACAACTAGAGCAAGTTTGAGCAAGCCTTGGACGATCCTTCTCATCAGCATGGCCTTCCTGTTGGAAGAATGTTTTCACGGGTCATGGGTCGAGTCACACATTGGGCGCCCGCAGCGATGAGGTCTATGTTTTAAGACCGGCTAGCTCAGTCGACCATTTTTCAGTGCCGTCTGGACCACAGATGGTCTATACAACCCTGCCCTGTTATGTGCGTAGCATACTGCATGTAGCAGTATGCTACACAAACCAAGATGGCGATTGTGCGGCCATTCGCGAGGTTGCACTTTTGAGGAAGAAATTTTCTATCAAGTTAAGACAAGACGTGAAGGAAGTAAATCTGAAAAAGATCTAGCAGCCATAAACCATTGGAAGTTATAAATATTGCTATGCGCCACAAAGTGATACAAGCGACATCTATTGGAAATGGAAACAACTTTAGCTTAGTGACATCCTAGTAAACTATGGGTTCGAAAAACGGAATATTCAGGAAGGTTCTAGGATAATTTGTAGAGTATAAACACGGCTACACACATCCAGGAGGCGGAGTCTTATTTCAGACAGTGAAGTGAACGAAGTAAACTATTGTGATAATTAGATGTACAGTACTAGCGATAATTATAAAGATTTGATTTGATTAGATAATTATTTGTGAATTTGTGAGAGTAAAAGTTAAATAAAGAAAGACATTTTGAATTATATCCGAAATATTGTGTTTTAAATAATGAACTAATGCCACGCTCGTAACAACCGGTGTCAGATCAGAAGTAAAATAAAATCGCCTAATAAAGTGGTGGCATTTGACTTTGAAATTCAAAGAGTGATTAATTTTGTGAAATGGTGTGTAAAGATTCCGAAAGATAATTTTATATTAAACTGTGAGTGAATTACAAAAGACGCAAGAATGGAACGCAAACTAGAGGAGCTTCGCATACAGGAATTGAAAGTGGAGTTGAGGAAGCGGTCATTGCAAACGACTGGCCTAAAGAATGTTCTAGTCGAGCGACTTAGACAAGCTTTGATAGAGGAAGAAAAGAATCCTGAAACATTTGTTTTCGAAGAAGAACCAGAAATTGAAGAAGACCCTGCAATGAACATAGGACAGCTTTTAAGTATTATAATGAGCAAAATGGAAGCCCGTTTTGATGAACTAAAGAATTCTCTCCAGAAACAAAAGAATTCTATGGAAACCCGTTTGGGCGAACAAAAGGATTCTCTCGAGGAACATAAGAAATCTATGGAAACCCGTTTGGACGAACAAACGAATTCTCTCTAAGAACAAAAGAATTCTCTTGAGGAACACAAGAAATCTATGGGAAACCGTTTGGACGAACAAAAGAATTCCATGGAATCCCGTTTAGATAAACAGAAGAAATCACTGGAAACCCGTTTGGATGAAAAAAAGAGTTCTCTGGAGATTTGTCTAGAAACTCGCTTAGAGGAACAGAAGTATTTCCTGAAAAACTCGTTAGACGAACAAAATTTAAAAATTGAAGGAATCGAGCAGGAAGTGGCGGAAGTTCAACAAAAAGTCACCGAACAGCTTGACAACTTTAAAGCAGATTTGGAGAAGATGAAGCATGGACAACCACGGCACGAAGGAATTGAAATATCCAATACAGGCAGAATGAAACCTCCCATATTTGATGGACAAAATTCGTGACATATTTTCAAGACACAATTTGCGGCAGCTTCCGAAGTAAATGGATGGAATGGCGCAGACAAAGCTACAGGTCTGGTTTTAGCACTTCGAGGTCCTGCGTCAGAGCTATTACAAACTATATCGATTGAAAGGCAACGTGATTACATTTCATTAGTAAAGGCGATAGAATTACTTTATGGAGATGAACACATGCGGCAAGTATATCGCCTGCAATTACGCATCAGGATTCCAAAACATGGCGAGTCACTACAACAACTGCAGGCTGATATGGAAAGATTAGCTTATCTTTCATACTCTAGCGTAAATGCAGATTTCCTTAATGAAGTGGCAACAGAAGCATTTGTGAACACTATTGCAGACCAAAATTTACAACAAGCGCTAAAGCTAGCAGGAAAGAAGTCAACAGCAGAAGCGCTAGCCTATGCCTTAAGATATGAATCTGTCAGACAAGCTTCTCGGAGTGCAGTACGAATGAGAGAAATCTCGATGGAGGAATGTACTTGTAACAGAATGCAGTCATCACAGAGCCTTCCTTCATGCAGTATTTTTCGATGCTGGAACTGTAATAGACCGCGGCACCTCCAACGGTACTGCAGAAAACGCCGACGAATGGAAGCGCTAGAAGAAGGGCAAAGATATCGAGCTAGGCAGCAGACTCGCAGTAGAATGCCGTCATCAGTGACCACACCTTCGCGCAGTCTCCTTCGATGCTGGAAATGTATTAGACTGGGCCACCTTCAAAACGACTGTAGGAAACGAGGAAGAATGGAATCAACAGAAGAAGAAGGGATAAGATGGCCAGCTAGAGAGCAAGCTATTCGTGGAGAGACAAAACTGCAACCCCATGACTTCGAAATCCCACACCGGGGTATCCGGACGTATCCACGGAAATGCAGAAGCCTTTTTAAAACATCCATGAAAAAGACGATGATGACTACGATGATAACAGTAAAAAGGAGAAAGGAAAGAAATCCAAGGGCGAGGACAATGACAGAAAGAAAAAGACGAAAACTAAAGGGTCTAAGAATGCTGATAAGGACGATGGAAAGGGTATAATGAAGATCGGAAAAGGTAAAGACAAAGGTTCTGACGATCATGATGATAAGAAGCGCAAAGGCGGCAATGACAAGGATGACAACGGCGATAAAACGGGCGAGAAAATTGAGGACAAAGGAATCAAAGACAATGATGATGAAGGTGATAAGAGACGAAAGAAAAATCAAAGCATAGAAGACTGTTTCAACAGAACATTAATGGAAAATCTCAGGAAGGTAGTCAACTATATTCAGCGCGATTGGGATCGACATATTCCTATATTTCTACTGGGTTATATATCAGCGTTTTACAATTTGACCGGACAAAGCCTATCTGAGGTCATATTCGGAAAGGAAATAAGCTATCCTAGCGACCTCAAGTTTGGTATAACCAGAGGCGAACAAAAGTTGCCAGAAGACTACGTAACGACGCTCAGACAGCGATTAGCTGATGTGCACGAGGCCACCAGACGTTCTCCAAAATTACCACAGCACTGGGAGGGACCGTGTGCAGTTAAAACTAAAACTAATAACATGGTATACAAGATTCAGCGCGGTACAAGATGCAAAAGAAAAATCGTTCATCTAGATCACTTGGGTGAATACGGCGAGCATCAAGACCGTGGACCATCTGTTGTTCGGGACGAACAATTTTAAGAAGGGGGCAGTGTTACGCGCCACAAAGTGACATCTATTGGAAATAGAAACAACTTTTGGTTAATGACATCTTACTAAACTATGGGTTTGGAGAACAGAATATTCAGGAAAGTTCTAGGATAATTTGTAGAGTATAAATACGGCGCTGCTCACATCCAGGAGGCGGAGTCTTACCTCAGACAGTGAAGTGAACGAAGTAAACTATTGCGATAATTAGATGTACAGTACTAGCGATAATTATTTGTGAATTTGTGAGAGTAAACAGTAAAGTTAAATAAAGAAAGAAATTTTGAATTATATCCGAAATATTGTGTTTCAAATAATGAACTAAGGCCACGCTCGTAACAATTTAAAACGACGTGTAAAAATAATTTTTCGGAAAGCAATGGAGAATTTCGGCCAGAACGAGCGAAATTAGATCAGGGTAGTCGACAAACCAAAACCTAAAATCTAATTACGTGTCTTCGAGCAAATCTCATTAAAGAAATATTTATTTAAAACACTTAGGCTGAAAACAAGAAAATTGTTCAAAGGGTTGATGCCGCTGATAAGCGGCCCGATTTTTTTTTTGCACTCTAAGCTAGCTGTATAGTAGATCTCACAGATATTTTGCAAGCACGGGAATTCGTGCGTAGTTACGTACCGCCACAGGAGGGCGTGTAAGCTCCCATCGTCGGAAACGTCCCGTGTGATTTTTTTTTATACACCACGGTACTGGCAATAGGCTATGGGAGAGCAATTTGCGTACCCTTCGGCCTTCGGGGCCGATGTAGCTGCACGCAATAACGGATTCGCTACCAGCAAGGCGTGCAAACATAAATAGCCCAGTCTCTTGGATTCAGAAAGGGGCCCAGTTGGAGCTCACATACGGCATCAATATCTACTAAGGAATCAGCGTCAGAGCATCTGTAGAATAATTATAAAATCCAGTGAGCGCACTTACTGCTCAAATAATTCAGCATAGGGCAACAGGAACCAAATTCTTGTTTTTTTTTTTTTTCTTCCCAACAGTGGTCTTGCGGAATGCACGAGGAGACGCCTCAAAGCTGGACTCCCCAGCCATGTGACGAACGTTAGTGTCAAATTTAATTTCAATGTTTTAGTCTCTTATTAAACCATAGCGGAGATCTTATAAGAGGACCGCTGCCGCTCGAGTTAATTATTTTCGTATTCTTCCGGACAAAAAAAAAAGAAATCGATTTTTAAATAACATCAAAAGCTTGCACTTTATTCTTAACTTTATTCAAAAAATATCTGAACATTCGTTTTTGATTTTACCGCCCGCCGTGCTGATTATAAGAGTCCCGACATTCAGTTAAAGCTTTCACAGACTGATCTTCTTTTGTTAAAAGTTCATTTTCTGGTCTTTCTACTTTCTGCAATCATCAGCGTTTTTACAAGCTGTGTGAAATTAATTTGATATTTTTATTGTTATGATATGCTATCGGTGCAGCGTAAAATGTGGGAGCTTGTTGTTTTTGAGACTTTATACCTTACCAAGCCATTGGCTTAGGTTTCTTTTAAATTTTATAAGTTTACGGTAAATGATGGGACTTAATATATGTAACTACATTCCACTTTAAGTCAAAAGTCTCCGACGTCGAAGTTGTAATAGTTATATTATTTCTCTTAATCTTCAGTGCTATAAACCAAGCTGGACTCAGTAAACTTATAATCATCACGACGGTCAAACTTACAATTGTTCCATACATAATATTTTTATGGTATTTTAATTCCTGAATTTCTTCTAGGTTTTGTATATTTTCTAACATAATTTTTTCCAAATTTATGGGCTTTACAAACATTTTATTTATTTCTTTCGACGGATAATAGTATTTATCTAAAAATGTTATTTTCTTATTGTAGAATTTTTTCTTTAATGCCTAAAAAACAATTATTAAAATTGATTAAAAAATTTCCTGTAAGTGTCATTTTTCTCTTATCACAATTGTGCCATAAGATTTCATTAAACACATTCTTAACTAAAACACTTTTATCATCTATATTTCTTCTATGCTAGTTATATTACTATATCTCAATTTACAGTTATTTTGCACAATACAATTTTTGCTAATTTTAAAATTTTTCAATAATTTTTGTTCTTCATAATGATATATTTTATTATTTAATTCCACAATTGGTTAATCATCTTCATCTATTTCTAAATATTCAGAATTTGGAATTGGCTTAATTAACTGAAGCTCTTAAAGTATATAACTCATAGGAATTTTAATTGCAAATACCAGAAGCTGATCATTATATCTCATAACACCTGCTTTCAAAAGTTTTCACTTGTGAGTATCAACCTAATATGCATCTAGCTCCGCTAACGTTAACATACTAGGATGTATTATGTTATTTTTTGTTGCCATTATATTATCTAATATTTGATTTACTTTATTTTCGAAAATCGAAGCTTGGTCCCTTATCTAAAAATAAAACTTTGTAATTTAACTCCTGCATATTGCGGTTAGTTGTATAAAAAAAATCTAAAAATGTTGTTCGGTCGTTTTCGATTAGCATTTTCAAATCTGTTAATGTTTTGTTATAATGATCATTTATTTTAATCTGTTTACTTAAATTTTGAATAGCATTATGATTATTTGTCTCAACAACTTTAAGGTGTTCAGTAATTTCTGTTCTATCATCATCATCCATAGAACCAAATAACCATCTTTGTGCATTACCTACAGCATTTATTAAACCTCTCATTTGTCTACTAGAATTTTGAATTGTTTTGAGTATACTCTTAATAAGATTTATTTCTGTACAAAGTGTTTCTCTATCTTCGACTTTAAGATATTCTGTATTTCATTCTAATTTACTTAAAATCATTAGCATTTCAGTTGGATCTATTACATGCAAAATTGTGTCGGTCTCGTTTGCTATTTCTACTGTCCTTATTCTGATTTTTACGTACCTATTTTCTTCATTAATAGGATGAACCTGCAATAGCCCTTGCACTGGCGTTGTCATCATTAGAAATATTATGATTACCTGAAAATTTTGTTGGTCTTTTAATGTTAGACGGATGCACATTTTCTAGAGGATATTTTCTAAAATAAGGTTGATCTTTATGCCCTTATAGTTCTTAATGTGGCCTTCCTTCATATTTTCGTTATACTCTACTCTACATTTATTCAGTTTATTTATATATCCTATTTTCTTTTTATTAATCACTTCTATTAATGGAGTTCTGTCTGTTAGGTTACTGGCGTCTCTAGGAGTCATTTTAATTGTAGTATGGTACCTATCATTATAATTAACCTATAGCTTTTTGAATTTTCTGTTCGACTGATATATCACCCTCAATGGCTTGTACCTTCTCAATTATTGTTGAGTGTTATCTTTCTACATCAGCGTTGCCCGTGTGACTGTTTGGTTTCGTCCAATGGACTCCTATAACTTGTTCCTGTAGGAACCTTTTTAGCTGTTCAGATTTAAACGCATTATCCATTATAATAGTTTTGGGTTTACCAAATGTAGTCAAATATAGTTCTAAAATAGCAATCTTCTTTACCCAATTCCTATCCGTTATTGGATAAACTAATGCGAATTTTGTTAGTTTATGAATGCTTGTTTTTATAACGAAATGTGTATAGATGACTAACGATGTTTTTGTTTGTAGGTGTTTCTGTATTACTTAATTTTGGTTTAATTTGGTTCCTATCGTATTTAATCTCTTGACACTTATCACAATTATTTATTATGAGTTGTACATGCTCTTGTAACGGGATAATAGATTTTGCCTTTTAGGGTTTGATAAGTTTCCTTGATACCACTATGTAGAAATTCTTTCGTATGGTATAATGAGATTTGTTTGTGACATTGTTCTTCGTCTTTCATTTCTTGAGCTCTCTTTCTAACTTTCATAAACTTATTATTTAAATTTCCAGAGAACAACTTTATTATACATTGCTGTACATTATTAATATCGCTATCCTGAACTTCAGAATATATTCCTATATGTCCGGGTTTAATGTACTTCTTCAATATTTCGTTAATTTTTTCCTCTTCATACTGAGGGTTAATTTCTATTATTCATCTAGCAAATACTATATCTAATTCTTTATTCGGATTGTATGTTAGTATTAGTTGTGTCGTATACTTGTTTATGATTTCTTCTTTAATACCTATATGATCTAAGATTTGTTCACTTACTGAGTGTGCAGTACCAGACAGGTCCACATTAGATTCACTGCTGTTCTGCTCCTTTATTTGGGGATTTTTCTCAATTCTACTAAGGAAATCAGCCACTTTGTTTTCTTTGCCTTGTAAATATTCGATATCAAAATAATACTCTTGCAATTTCAATATCTATCTTTGATTTCTCTGGGAAAACTCTTCGTATTCAAATATTTTATTGGAGCATGATCAGTTATGATTCTGAATATTCTACCATACAAATAAGGTCTGAAATAAGTTACAGAATAAACTATAGCCAGAAATTCTTTATCTGTTACGCTATAATTTTTCATATGATTATTTAGCGATCTAGAGACATAGCAGACCGGATGAACGTCTTGCGAGAGAACTGCTCCGATTGCGTACTCACTAAGCATCGGTAGTTACTGCAAACTCTTTTTCATAATCCGGGAATTTCAGAATCGGCTGTGAAATAATTAAAAGTTTCAGCTTTTCAAATGCTTCAACGTACTGTGGGTCATTTGTATTTATTTTGGCAATTTTCTTTAAGTACTTGGCATAGTCTTTCATAAACTTTCTAGAATCCTGTCATTCCTAAAAAACTCTTTAACTGTTTTTCGGTTTTAGGAAATTTGACTTTCTTTATATCCTCTATTTTATCAGGATTTGGTAGACCTACTTTAGTGAGAACATGTCCAAGAAATTGAGTTTCCCTTTTTACAAAACTGCATTTATTGGCTTGAATTTTTAAACTGTACTCTGCTAGTTTTTTAAAGATTTTTTCTAACTATACCAGATGTTCTACCAAAGTTATAGAAAATATTAAAATATCATCCAAATAAGCGACACATATTTGGTTGATATAATCTCGCAATATTTCATTGATAAAACGTTGGAAAGTAGCAGGAGCATTTTTCAAACCAAATTGCATCCTGACATACTCTATAGACCACAGAGTGTCACAAAAGCGGTCTTTTCAATGTCTTTTCGTGCTACTAGAATCTGATGGTAACCTTTTGCAAGATCCAATGAACTGTATGTATGATATCAATATTTGGTAAGGGATATTTGTCGTCTATTGTAATTGCATTTAATTTTCTATAGTCTACAACAATTCTGTATTTTTGAATCCCCGAATTGTCTTTTTTCTTGGGTATCACTATAATGGCTAAACTATATTTACTCTTACTTTTTCTCACGATACCTTGAGTTTCTATTTCGATAATCTGTTTTCTCATTTCTTCTTCATGTTGTGGTGGATATCTGTACAGTTTAGCATTTAATTGCTCTGAAGCAATGTTGTTAATTTCATGTACAATGCTTGTGGTATTTTTTAATTTATCCCCTTATTTATAGAATAGCATTTTATATATCTCCAGTAATTACTTCTGTTCATTATTCAAATGATCTAGCGTTATATTTCTCAATCTACTCTATTCTAATGCATTTATTTCTTCACCCGTTTTATTTAAGAATGGTAACTTTACCCCATTTTTTAATATAACTTCCCTATTTTCAATATTAATTAATATTACTTAATTTTGAACCCAATCCATTCCTATCAAAAGATTATATGTTTTCTCTAAATTAATTTTAACCCATTTCATTCTGGCGTTATACATATATGGTTGTTGGAATTCAATAGGCCATTTTGTTTTCACATACTTTGTGTCTTTCTGTATTTCTCCTTCTATAGTACTAATACTTATCTTTTCACCTAACATCACTTCATAACTTTCATTCGAGACATTTTCCGAATTTAATAAACTTATAGTAGAGCCAGTATCTAATAAAGCGATAAACTCTCGATCTTTGAATGTTTGGGTAATAAATATTTTTTTCATGTCCGAGGCTACTTTATAAAAAACTCGTTTTGCTCGGCCTGATTAATATTGTTACGTGCAATAGAAAGAGACAACTGGTGACATCTACTGGCAATAAACAACTTCAGGTTCGGAGAGTAAACGACTTCAGGTTCGGAGAATCGATTATGAAATCTACAGGAAAGTTCAGGAATAGAACAAATAGAATAGTCAAGAAGCTTTTGGAATAGAACACTCCAGAATAATCCGGAGAGTTTCTAGGGTATAAATATAACAGTTGTCATCGCCAGAAAAAGAGTCTTGTTTTAGACGTTGCAGTGTTAAGAAGCGAAAGTAATAAAGAAGCGATAGTGTGTAATTAAATTGCAATAATTGAAAGTACAGTGTTAGCGATAATTAGAGTTGAGTTGATTAGATGAATGTTTGTGAACTTTATATGATTTAAGTGTAATAAAGGACTTATATATTAATTATTTAATATTGTGTTTTAAATAACGAACCAAAGGCCACGCTCGCAACAACTGGTGTCAGAAGTGGGATATATTTCAGAAATAAAGTGGTGGCAATTGACTGAAAAATTAAAAGTGTGATTAATTTTGTGGAATTGTGTTAAATTTTAAAAGTTCTGGAAAATAATTTATATTCAACTGTGAGTGAATTACTACAGTAATGGGGCGCAAAGTGGAGGAGCTTCGAATACAGGATTTGAAAGTGGAGCTAGGGAACCGCTCATTACAAACGACAGGTGCAAAGAAAGTTCTAGTCGAGCGACTTAGACAAGCTTTGATAGCGGAAGGAAAGAATCCTGAGACATTTGTTTTCGAAGAGAACTTGGAAGGAACCGAATTTGAAGAAGAGCCTGAGATGAAAATGGAACAGCTTTTGAGTACTTTAATGAGCAAAATGGAAGCCCGTTTTGATGAACAAAATCATTCTCTCGAGGAACAAAAGAATTCTCTGGAATCACGTTTAGATGAACAGAAGAAATCTCTGGACGAACAAAAGAATTCTCTCGAGGAACAAAAGAATTCTCTGGAATCACGTTTAGATGAACAGAAGAAATCTATGGACGAACAAAAGAAATCTATGGAAGCCCGTTTTGATGAACAAAAGATTGATTTTGAGGAACAAAAGAAATCTCTGGAAACCCGTTTGGACGAATTAAAGATCTCTCTGGAGTTGTCTAGAAACTCGTTTGGAGGAACAGAAGACTTTCCTGAAAAACTCATTAGACGAACAAAATTTGAAAATTGAAGGAATCGAGCAGGAAGTGGCGGAAGCTCAACAAAAAATCACCGAGCAGCTTGACAATTTTAAATCAGATCTGGAAAGAATAAAGCATCGTCAGCCTCTAAGCGTAGCAACTGAAATATCCGGTGCAGGTAGAATGAAACCTCCCATATTTGATGGACAAAATTCGTGGCATATCTTCAAGAGACAATTCGAGGCAGCTTCAGAGGTAAATGGATGGAATGATGAAGACAAAGCTATAGCTCTGGTGTTAGCACTTCGAGGTCCTGCGTCAGAACTCTTACAAACTGTACCGATTGAAAATCAACGTAATTACTCTTCATTAGTACAAGCGATAGAATTACGTTACGGAGATGAGCACATGCAGCAAGTATATCGCCTACAGTTGCGCAACAGGATTCACAAACATGGCGAATCACTACAACAACTGCAGGCAGATGTAGAAAGATTAGCGCATCTGTCATACTCCAGCGTGAATGCGGATTTTCTCAAGGAAGTGGCGACGGAGGCATTTGTGAACGCTATTACAGATCAAAATTTACAACAATCATTAAGGCTAGCAGGAAAGAAATCAACAGCAGAAGCACTAGCCTATGCATTAGCATACGAATCCGCCAGACAAGCTTCACGGAGTGCAGTACGAGTGAGAGAAATTTCAGTGGAAGAATGTACTTGTAATAGAGTGCAATCATCACGTGGTGTCCCTCGATGCTGGAATTGTAATAGACCAGGGCACCTTCAAAGAGACTGCAGAAAACGTCGACGAGTGGAATCACCAGAAGAAGTGGGGAAAGAAGAATGCCAAAGATGTCGAGCCAGGGAACAAGCAATTCGTGGAGAGACTAGATATCAAACGGCGACTAGTCGCATCGTCTTTCCTCTTGAGCAGTCGGAAAACTAGTAAAAACCAACTTCGTGGGGCAGAAGTTGGTTGGTGGAATCGACAGCCCCGAAGTCATCATCCAAGTAAGTCAGTTACAGAGAAATAATAGCAGTCTTGTTATTTATGGAAGTGTAGGAAAAAATGACTGCTGTTATATATTTATTTTTTCTCCTACCTGCGTAATCCTTTGTTTGTTTAAAAATACGATTCTCACTTTTTTTTTCACTGGTACGGCAGAAATATATTCACCGTCTTTTATTCAAACTTTAACCTTTTTTTATTACAATTTTACTTTTACATATTCAATTTTTGCATTTATAACTATTAGTTTCCACAATTCCTTTTCTTTTCTTTTAAAGACAACTACTTTCTAAACTCTCATTTTCTGTTGTATACACTATTTCTTTTTACTCCGAATTAACCAAGCACCGAACCGACCGATCCACATATATAACATATACCAAAAACTTTTTCCTACTTATTCTTCATATTTTATGTTCGAATCAAGAGCGCCGTAACTTTACCGTTTTCCAGATTAGATCAGAATTTTCTTTTCAAGACCGCCGTGGACAAATTTTAAATCGCAACTCGGCTCTTGATCACTCTTGTCGCGATCAAGAGCCTTCGTTCAGGGTAAAAAATGCATAGTTGCATTTTCACCCTGAGAAAATTTTCATTTATTCTGGACTTGATTAAACAAGTCCAGAATATTTTTCGTTGGACGGAGGCTTGAAATTTGGTGCTTTTATAAACATCAGCCACCGTCACGATGATTAGAATTGCCGCACACGTATACATACAATGTATTTTCGCGGCGCGCTCTTCTTATCGCGAAAGCTTTTTTGTGATATGTATGTACGTTCGTACATACATATTGCAATTTTCACGACAAATCGTACTGAAGGTACGATTTGTCTTTTATTTTTATTTTTCAAATTAAATATTTCTACTGGCAAATTTTGCTGAAGGCAAAATTTGCCATGGGAATAATTTTGTTTCAACTCTATGGAATGTGAAGAAAATTGCTGACGCAATTTTCTTCACTGATTGAATTGATAAGCTAACCATGTTTTAAGCATGGTTAGCTTATGTGAAAAATTTATGCTGAAAATATTTTAATGTATCTTTTTTTTTTCCTTTTCCTTAATTCCATCCACTTATAATTAGGTATTTGTTTTAGGCATGTAACATTCCTCCCCCGCCAAACGGAACGAGAGTCATTCTTGGGAGAGGAATGACTCTTGAGAAGGAAAAAACAAACGCAAGGAAATCTTTTAATATTGGTGGTATAAACAAAACTATTTTGTTTAGCCACCGCTCTGAATTTCTTATCTTAGGTGTCGGATTACCATCTCGGGAATTGTAATTTCGGGTCTGCTAGGCAACTCTTTATTCGTTTGAGTTCGAGTTTTCACCCGCGACAGTATCCAACTTGTACGGCTCTATTTTTATTTCACGGTCCTGATGATTTTCACGGTAAAGCTAAACAACGTACCCTGGCAGAGTCCGACTGGGCTCAGCTCCGTGGTCAACTCCATTTTGTGGTCCATGTGATCCCCGGGTGGCAAGGCCCGATTCGTCTGGTACTGCACAGACGTGGGGAGCGGCCATTCACGGTGTGGGGCGAGGATGCCGTCGCCGGACACACTTATTGGGTGGACCTCCCCTTGTATCCCCACCAAGGGCAGGCTTGGGTTGTGCGAGGTGAGTACTGCTGATAATTTTGATGTGGTCCTTGGACAACCTATATTCTCTGGGTTTTTTTTTCTAGGCGGTACCCTCAAACTCACAGGACGGCACGGCCTATGTGCATGCTGCCACCCAGTTTTTGACACCACTGTTACGAGCATTCTACGGGCGCTGATGCCCCCCCCCCCCTCGGAGGTGAGGAAGAGTCCGACGATGACTGGGAGTGAAGCGGCCTGGGTGTTTAACCATTAATGCCTTTAATCGTTGTTTTTTCTTTGTTTTAAAGCACAAATAAAAGGTTGAAAAGAAAAGAAATTTGTTCTGGCTTTAATTTCAGTTTTCCGGTTTCCTTTGTTT
This sequence comes from Dioctria linearis, assembly GCA_963930735.1. Classification (NCBI taxonomy): domain Eukaryota; kingdom Metazoa; phylum Arthropoda; class Insecta; order Diptera; family Asilidae; genus Dioctria; species Dioctria linearis. The sequence goes on along the minus strand of OZ005742.1, from coordinate 185,395,220 downwards.
TGTTTCAGGGTTTCGTTTTCAGGTCAACTTGGTTTTACGCGGGTCGGTTTTTACTAGATCTTTTGGTTTAATTTTACAAAAATTTTCCTTCTTCTTTGCTTTTGCAGCGGCCTGGTAAAACTTGTTTTGTTATTAATTTTTTTTTGAATTTGCTAATCTAGGTTGGTTTCATCGGTGGTTTTTACAAGTTTTTCTCTTTCTCCTATTTTTAGCGGACAATAATATTATATATTTTAATTTTATGTATATGTTTTCTATGTTTTATTATAATTTCCTAATCCTATACTTTTTAATTGTGTCAATTGTGCTAATTTTCGCCCTTTTCTTAGGTATTATCTATTGTCTGTTACCTATGGCTTAGTCGGTTTATTTTTTTGTTTATTTTACCTTACCTTTCTTTCTGGGTATATTTATCTTAACTACTTGTCTATAATATAAGAATATATAATAGGGTTTAATTTTATTATTAAATATAAACAATTATTTGTTTTTTTTTTGTGTATAGTAGCCTGGTAAAGTTTTCTTGTTTTTCTTTTTAGTATTTCTAGTTTTCAGTTTATTTTAAATTCTGATGCGTGTTTTTTTTTTTTTATTATTGACTTGTTAATTTTATACATTTGCCTTTTTCTCTGCATTTTTTTTTTCTTTAATTCCAACATTTCTATTACCTATCTAATTTTATTTATTATTTTATTTCTACTACTTTCTTTATTATTATTATTGTGGGTGCTATTTTGGCGGCTCGGATATCGGTCGGTTCGTCGGTTTTCGGTTGAGTTTACAGAATTTTGTTTCTTCTTTTATTTTCAAATTTTTTACTTTTGTTTTTGGTTTAATATATACCCTTATTTATTTATTCTTTTATTTTTTGCTAATAATTTAATTTTTATTTTCTAATTATTTGTTTTTGTAGGAACCTGGTGAAACTTATTCTGTCTTTAAAGTTTTCTTTTTTTCTTATTAACTATGTATTATTTTAAATTACATTTTACTATTTCTATGTTTATATACTACCCCCTTTTTTTTGTTGTATTTTATTTATATATATATACATATATGGTTTCATATTTATTATTTATTTATGTCTACTTTTAAGGTAGTTTTTCTTTAATTTTATATTTAACTCTTTTTACATGTTTTATTTTAAGTAATTCTAGTTTTAATTTATTTATTTATTTTTACTATTCCTCAGGCTTGTACAGTGTTTTGTTTTTGTTTTTTTTTAATTGCAATTTTTCTACGTGCTTAATGTACATGTTTTACCAGGCCTACCGTTTATGTCCTTACTTAGATTGATTAGTTGTCCATATTGACAGTGTCCGTGTTCCATTTTTTAAACAATTTGGACTGATTTTGTTTTGGAGAGGCTTCTGGCTCGCCTTAAACTGGGTTGGGGAGCAGGAGTTCGCTCTTCTAAAGGAATTCCCTCTGACAAAACTTCGGGGTTACCTTGTGGTTGATTTCTCTGTTGTCTCATCTTGATGACAACAAGGTTGAGATATTTTACTGCCACAGCGATCATTATGGCCAGAACTAGTAGGCTCGTAAATGATAGAGAAGTTGTGGACAGGATATGGGATTGTCTGCTTGATACCTTGTTACTATACTGGTCTAACTTGTGCTGGATATCTTCCAGCGAATGTGTGCCAGTATAGATTGATTTATTGATATCGTCCCCTGTTATGATTTCGGTTTGTACACTTTGGTTTTGAGACTTGGGTAAAATTTCGGCTAGATTCAGGTTGAGTAATGAATGATTCAGCTCAGGAAATTGTTTAGGCTGAGTAATTTTGAGAGGGTTTTTATTTTCACCTTCGTACCTTAGCACCTTTTCCCCCATTTGCACCTGACATGGTTGCGTTATCTCTAGTATCCCCTGCCCCTCTAATTTTGAGATGGCAAAGTGATCTTGACATGTTATATGTAGTACCGTGGAGGTAATAAACGAAAATAGCCACGCATTGGGCTTGTTTAACTTTATCAACATGTCTTTTTGGGGAACTTGTACTCTAGACCTACACTTGGGCACTTCATTTAAAGAATTGTACAACACTTTCACTATACATTCATCCGAGGTGGTTGCCTTAATTATGGGGGTATTTAGTCGACATATATATGTATTTTTCTCCAGGCTATGAGTGACTTTCTTGAAGCTTTTCATATCATCGCCTTTTAGTAAGAGGAATTCCTGTGTGCGAGCGCTATTTGCCACACAAGAGTATCCAGGGTCAGGGATTATGGAATAATTTGCTGGTTGTGGTACTGGGAAGCATCGGACTTGCCGTAGCCTCATTTTGGGGGAATCAAAAATTGGGAGTGTTATTCTCACCACCAATTTGTTCTGCATAAGGCGTGATTGGGCTCCTGCTGATTGGTACAGAAACGATAGGCAATTTTGGTCGTTTAGGCATTTCGAAGTTGATTTTCGATATACATCCAGCAGATTTTTGGGAGACACGTGGAGTGGGTGAATATGGTTGCCTTTAGTGGCTATTATAATGTCAAGGAGGGCTTGTTGACGGTATTCGACTTCGATGATTTGGAGCAATAAGCTTGATATAATCTCTTGTCTTAGTTGCCTCCTGTTTAGGTCCTCGGTCACAGTATGCAGATCGTTAATCTGGTGTGCTATGTTTTGCTGACGATCCATTAACATAGCCAATGGTTTTTGAATCTGTTCCAAGGTAGTTTTAACCACACTTATTTGTTGTTTCTCTAGCTCAGCTAGGGCTTGTGTGTTCGATTCAATTTCATCTAAGCGGCTGTATATCTCCTTCTCGTTGTTACTATCCATGGTACCAAATAAATAGTGCATAGCATTGCCTATTCCGTCGAATAGTGATCTAGCCTTGCGTTTTCCTGGTACTAGTTCCCTAATAGTTTCCGTGCGCTTTCGTACGCTGTCTATAATAGCGTGTATGTGTAGTTGCTGCACGTTACAGAGGTCTTCTGGGTTTGTTATATTTATGCAGAGTTTATGCACTAAGTGCTCTGCATATTCTGCTAGCTTTATCTGTGCATCTAGTTCATCCAAGTCTATCTCGGTGAGGACATTCCAGGTGTCATGATATACCATCAGATTTCCTAGGTCCTCGAAAAATATACCCGAGCCATTTAGCTGGGTTATTACATAAGGTTTGTCAGCGGTTGCTCCAGTTGTGTACTGGATGAAGAGGACAACTATGATGAATTTTAGCGCCATTTCTGTGGACAATTCAGGAGAAGAAAACAATCCTTTAAGCATACCTGTACGTACATTGTGCCGCTTTAAATTGGGCAGTGGAGTGACTCCACCGCAAATGTTTATGGGGGTGTATTGAAATGGGGTTTAATGGACACTGTAGTAGGAATTTCAAGTCAACCTGGTTCATTTTTGTTCGATATATTTTTATTCGAAATATGGTTTCAAACGGTTATTATGTACCGTTACTGTTCACTTACCCATTTTGATTGTGGTATTCACATCACTTGGTATTGCGATTACCTGATAAGGTCCTACCCAGATTTGGGAAAGCTTATGTTTTCTGCTTTCATTCTTGATGAGGACCTTGTCTCCTACATGGAAAGTTAGGGGCCGTACTGTCTTATCGTAGTACCCCTTTGAGCGCTGTTTACTTGCCAATAAGTTCTTTCTTGCCGTGGCATATGATTTTTGGAGCTTATACTTCAGTATATGATAATAGCTCTCATGATTGTAAACGGGTTCGGGATCCCGTTTTAAATTTGATGGGACATCCGCTGTGAAGCCGTATAGGCAGTCCATTGGGGTAAGTTTAGTACCCTCGTGTACACTATTGTTATACACGAATGCAGCGGTTCGTAGGTATTGGTCCCATGTTTTGGGATTTTCATCTACGATTGTTCGCAGGTATTCAATCAGCGGTCTGTGGGCACGCAGTTCCTCCACCGAAATGCACTGGATTACCTGCCTGCAGCATCCTAGGAAAGTTTGGAGCTCCAGGCTCAATTTTGGGTGCTGCTCTCCCGAGAATAGGGGAACGAGCTGGGCAGTTAACTTGGCGATTTTCGCGTAATCTGCCATGTTTATATTGGGGATTCTGAAGCTAAAGTTTGATACTTTTGGGGAGCTAGTTTCTTCTATGCTGGTTTCCAAAAGGGAGTCGCCCAGCCAATTCAATAGGATTTCACTCACGGTGGAATCACTGACACTGTCTTCAATGGCACTTTCTCTTAATTCTACACTATTATTTGTAATTTCTGTTTCGAGAGAGTGCGAGAGTTCCCCAAACTGCTTTAGGCTTTCTTTAAATTTTTCCGTACTTTCTTTGAATTGCGCGATTTGCTCAAGACGCCGTTCACGGGTCTTTTTGAGCTGTTTATCGGTAGAATCGCACTGTATAACAGAAAGTTCGGAGGAGTCTCGCACTTTCCCCTCTAGATATTTTAAATAATTTTCTAAATTTAAATTAGAAGGTCTTACTTGTTGGGGACCTGTAAGGATTGTCCCACTCCTGAGTGTGACTCCTGGTGCTGTTGAATTTGTTGGGGGTGTTTGATTAGCACCCTCAGTTACAGATGTTGCTCCCTCGTTGCCTCCTTCGTACCGGGACGGATCTTCCTGTGCGTCGCCCGGTGAGGAAGATTGTTGTGGAGTTGGTAGAGATGGTAATATTTCCTGCGGCGTCTCTTGGTGGGAGCTTTCCTCGCTCATGGACCACCGTATGTAAAATTTGCAGCTAGGGGGGCTTCTGCCGTCTTAATTCCCTTGGTTCAAATTGAGAGGGGGGCTTATTGCCTTCTTCGAGGTCCCTCTCAATTCAGGATCGCTGGTTTTTTCGGTTGAAGTTCTTTTGCTGCCGGGGGGGGGCCCGTGGCCTTCTTAAATTCCCCTGGATAAAAGCTGAAAGGGGGCGCGTTGCCTACTTCGAAGTCCTTTCAGCTCCGGATCGCAGATTGTCGGTTGAGGATTCTTCCTTCAAGTTTCGCTTTGAAATTTTCGGCTATGGACGTCTTATGTTCCTGGGCTGGGATGAAGCCCGCTATTGTCCCACGTTGGCACTTTGTGCTTTGATGAGGGGGTGGCTGCGTGTTTTTCAAAACAGAGGCAGTTAAAGCTGTCCGACCCCCAGCGTTGGGAGCCGATAAGATCGAAATACTCCTGAAGCCAGACTCAACTTCAGGCGGAGGGTAGGGTGTCTTGCCCAGTATTCGAACTCGTAATAAACTCCTTTTGATTCGTAGGATAGAGGGTTTTCGAGCGCTTATACTTTTGTTTGTTTAAAGTAGGCTTCCTCTATCCTACCGGCTGCGCCAATTTGTTATATATTTATTTTTTCTCCTACCTGCGTAATCCTTTGTTTGTTTAAAAATACGATTCTCACTTTTTTTTCACTGGTACGGCAGAAATATATCCACCGTCTTTTATTCAAACTTTAACCTTTTTTTATTACAATTTTACTTTTATATATTCAATTTTTGCATTTATAACTATTAGTTTCCACAATTCCTTTTCTTTTCTTTTAAAGACAACTACTTTCTAAACTCTCATTTTCTGTTGTATACACTATTTCTTTTTACTCCGAATTAACCAAGCACCGAACCGACCGATCCACATATATAACATATACCAAAAACTTTTTCCTACTTATTCTTCATATTTTATGTTCGAATCAAGAGCGCCGTAACTTTACCGTTTTCCAGATTAGATCAGAATTTTCTTTTCAAGACCGCCGTGTACAAATTTTAAATCGCAACTCGGCTCTTGATCACTTTTGTCGCGATCAAGAGCCTTCGTTCAGGGTAAAAAATGCATAGTTGCATTTTCACCCTGAGAAAATTTTCATTTATTCTGGACTTGATTAAACAAGTCCAGAATATTTTTCGTTGGACGGAGGCTTGAAATTTGATGCTTTTATAAACATCAGCCACCGTCACGATGATTAGAATTGCCGCACGCGTATACATGCAATGTATTTTCGCGGCGCGCTCTTCTTATCGCAAAAGCTTTTTTGTGATATGTATGTACGTTCGTACATACATATTGCAATTTTCACGACAAATCGTACTGAAGGTACGATTTGTCTTTTATTTTTATTTTTCAAATTAAATATTTCTACTGGCAAATTTTGCTGAAGGCAAAATTTGCCATGGGAATAATTTTGTTTCAACTCTATGGAATGTGAAGAAAATTGCTGACGCAATTTTCTTCACTGATTGAATTGATAAGCTAACCATGTTTTAAGCATGGTTAGCTTATGTGAAAAATTTATGCTGGAAATATTTTAATGTTTCTTTTTTTTTCCTTTTCCTTAATTCCATCCACTTATAATTAGGTATTTGTTTTAGGCATGTAACACTGCGCAGTTACTATCGATACTGGAGCTTCAAGATCAATTATTAGAGCAGATCTTGTTAAGAACAAATGGCTTCACAACACCACCAAATATCTACTAAGAACAGCTACTGGAGCGGCAGCACAGGTGTTTGGAGAAATAGCTTTAGATGTTCAACTAGGCGAACTACTATTTCCTCACACTTTCCTGGTTTCAGACATAATGGATGACTGCATTCTTGGAATAGACTTCATGACCACATACAAAATAAATCAGGATGTCGGAAAGCGGATTGTCAAATATGGCAACATAGAAATTCCTATGAAACTAGGAGAAGAAGCAGATCATCCTGCGAAAGTAAGGACGATGGTTTGCGAAAATATTACTCTTTCGCCATGCTCCGAGACACTAATATGGACAAAGCTTACTGATGACATCGGGACCTGCCGATTCTATCTGGTGGAGCCTAACTCCACAAAAGTTACATCGAACATCAATGTTGGCAAGACTTCAGTGAAGGCAGAAGGTGCAACATTAATTCCAGTCAGAGTACTTAACACATCCGAAAACGAGGTATGATCGCTATCGAGTAGACGCGTTTGAGTTTTGCTCCTGTTTTTTTCCGCATTTAAGTTAAATTAAATTATATCGCATATAATTATTTCGGTGTTCTTCGTTTGCCCAGCTGAACTGTTTTTATAATAACGAGTAGAGCAACAAGGAATAATCCCGTAAAAAATAACGCCACAACAACTCGAGATGATGCTACTGGCTCTGATGTTGCTGCAGTTGCCGGGTCATCGTGTGTGAGCATATCTGCGTTGGAGAATTCTGCACTACCTTTGACCGACTCATGTGCTGAGGATCGTTTAATTCAACGTTTGAACATTATTCTCGACAAAAAAATTTAAAAGTTGAAAAATGATATTCAATCCTCATTCGATGAGAAATTGGCCAATTTAGTGGAGAATCTAAACCAAACAATTGTGTCTTTGAGTGGACAAGTGTCTGAATTAAATGGTACCGTAGCTACCTTAAAGTCTTCTTGTGCTAAGCTCAAATTGGAGAATGATGATCTCAAGCGACACAAAAGATCTACAGATGTTATCATCAAGGGTATTCCAGTGGCTGCAGGTGAGAATGTTTCTGCTATTGTTAAAAATGTAGCATCCATAACACAGCATCAGCTTACACCATACTTTGAGGCTTTTCGTCTCAAATCCAAGCATAAACAAAACACGGAATCCAACGGTGTCAATAAATACCATGCCTCCTCTGCCCCCGCTATTATTCTACGATTGTCATCACCACTTGAGTGCAAATCATTTTTAAAGTCAGCTCGTTTTCATGGACCGATTAAATTATCAGATTTGCATTGTGGATTTTCGTCAGATAATACTATACGCATCAGCGAAAGTCTAACGCCTAATAATAACATGCTGCTGCTTAAGGCAATTGGCCTACGAAAATTGGGTAAAATATTTGCCACTTTTACCAGAGATGGACGGATTTTTATTGTTCGGGCTGAAGGAGATAAGGCGGTACCTGTTACAGAGGTTAATCAACTCTAGTAGCTGCAATGTTTTGATGGGAGTAACTCAATTAATGGATATTTTTTTTCTGCTTCATTTCACATTGTCTTAGTATAACTCTTTCATGTAACATAAAGCTCTAATTAACAAATTGCTTTGTATGTAGTATTGTAGATTAGATTTTTTTTCTCGTCTTGACATACTTTCTTTTTTGTAGCTGTTCTATTTCTTTCTCTTAATTATCTTTTGTTTTTACTGGTTATTATAATCACAGGTTAGTATGTGCATAATTGGTTTTACTTTTTCTACGCTGTGCTGGTGCCTATGGTGTTGCTGCGATTGGTGACTTAGTTTCGCCCTTGGACAGAATGAGGGCGCTCCTAAAAATATTTACAAATCAAGCTAAAGGACTTAATATCTGTTCTTTTAATGCAAGAAGCTTAAATAATAAAATTGATGTCATACATGACATCTTTGAGGGTTCTAACATACATGTACTGCTAGTCTGTGAAACTTGGTTGAAGGATCGAGTTAATTCCAATGTTATATCTATTCCAAGTTATTCAGTGCATAGAAATGATCGCTCCATTCGTGCGGGCGGTGGCGTTGCAATTTTTTTCCACAAACATTTTAAGGCATCGATTGTCGCCAAATCCTGCCAAGGTGCAGTTTTTGAATTTATATGCGTTGAACTCGATACTGGGTTAGAGAAATGCTTGCTAGTTGCTGTATACTGTCCTCCAAACGCATTTTCAGATGAAATAGCTGCCGAGTTTCATGTCGTAATTTCATTTTTAAGTCGCAAGTATGTTAATATTGTCGTTGGTGGTGATTTAAATCTAGACAATTTGAGAGCTTATAGTTCCTCTAATAGCTTACAGTATTTACTGCAAATCTTGGATTTGAATGTTGTGAATCAGTTACCTACTTACTTTAATACAAATAATCCATCCCAACTAGACTATTTATTGGTCTCCAACACAGAAAGGGTTCTGTTTCAGAACCAATTGACACCTTTGAGTAATTTTGATCATGAACATGTGGAATAACATTCGCAAGATGGGCATTGTGGGCAGAGAAACGACACAGTGTGATGATTTTTTCATTGCTTCAACTCGCAGTGATTCGAACTTAGCAGAATTAAATAACATTGAGAACGCTGATGGCTTTGCATTTCGTTGCACCGACTACATTGAGGTTCTCAATGCAATTTTTGCAGTTAAATCAACTGCAGTTGGTTATGACATGATACCGCCGAGATTTATTAAGTTGATCACCCCGTATATTATACCAGTTTTGACGCATATCTTTAACGAGTGCCTGACTACATCTCAGTTTCCTGCTGCTTGGAAGAAAGCTGTTATTACTCCAATCCCAAAGAAATCAAATACATCTGATGTCAATGACTTCCGACCGATTAGTATTTTACCTTTTTTTGGTAAGGTTTTTGAAAAACTCATCTTCTTGCAAGCCAATAAATTTATAGACCAAAATCGTTTATTATCTCCCTGGCAATCTGGATTTCGACAGGGACATAGCTGTGAAACTGTTCTATTAAAAATCATTTCCGATATTAATGAAGCTCTTGACAATGATAAGTTAACCATACTTGCTCTTTTAGATTTTAGTAAAGCCTTCGATAGTGTGGACCACATTCACCTTCTTAATAAATTAAAGAGAAGTTTCGATTTCTCTTCCTCAGCTGTGAAGCTGTTCAGAAACTTCCTATCTTCCCGACATCAAGCTGTGAAAGTAGGTAACTCATTGTCCGGTTTTCGTCTTGTCTGTTGCGGCGTACCTCAGGGCTCCATCCTTGGGCCATTTCTTTTTAGCCTATTTATAAATGATCTTCCCAATGTGATTAAGGACTCCACCATTCATCTATATGCTGATGATGTCCAATTATATCTGAGCCGACCAATTGGACTACAGGATGATTGCACTTCGCGGCTAAATGATGACTTACAACGAATCTACGAATGGTCTCTTGATAACAAGTTGGTATTGAATCCAAGCAAATCTAATTCCATTCCGATATATAAAAGCAACATTGATGCTTCAAGACTACCACCTGTTTTACTCAATAATACAACTCTACCATATCGTGACTCTATTAGGAATTTAGGAATAATATTAAATTCTAGCTTAAGTTGCTGCAAGTATGTTAGTAATATTATTAGAAAAGTTTATGGCTCCCTTCGTCAGTTATGGGTCACTGCATACCTTCTGTCTACCGAAATGCGTCTAAAACTAGTGCGTACGCTGATAATTCCACATTTCCTTTATGGCTCGATATTGTTCCCGAAGCTTGATTCAGTCTGCCACAGACGGCTCATGGTTGCATTCAATGATTGTATTAGGTATGTATATAAACTGCCCCGTAGCTCCCATATCTCCCCATATCGTAACAGTATTCTCGGATTTCCCTTAGATATCTACCTTTCTCATCGTAACTTGTATTTTTTGTACAAGCTAATAAATCTCAAAAGTCCTGAGTACCTCTACAACAAGCTGCAGTTTCTACGATCTCAAAGAGGTGTAAATATTTGTATGCCACGCTGCAGATCACAACTTGGAGAGCGTTCTTATTTTGTTCAAGTTCCTCGTAAATGGAACTTATTACCATCAGAACTTCAGCGCGTGGGCTCCAGCAAGGTTTTTCTTAAATTATTAAAATCAACCAATTTTACCTAAATGCACATTCTTTCTATCTATACTTACGTCAACAACTAATTATGCAAATATAATCTATTTTTTGTCTTCTTTTTCACATTTCTCACTTTTTTTTTTGGAATTTTTCTTAACTTTAAACTTTAATTTTTTTATTTGTTTTTATTTTGATAAATGATTAGATGTTATTATTTTTTTTCTTATTAGTTAAGTTAGTAGTTATTGTCACTTATTGATCTACCTGTAAATTCCAAACTAGTGTTCTGTATATTAATAAGATTTTAAAATCTTTGTACAGTTGCCAAATAAATATTATTATTATTATTATATTATTATTAACTAAAAGAAGGTGCTATAATTGGAAATTGTGAACCCGTTTACCAAATCGTCAATTTAGATAATGGTAGTAATGTCAAGGAGACAAAAACTATACCAGCTACTACCCAACAGGTTCAGAAACTTCTTTCGTCCAGTGCCTTAAGTGAACAACAACACAACGATGCCAAAGAGGTGATCGATGAATTTTCGGAATTATTTGCAATGAATGATGATGACTATGGTAAAACAAATCTAGTCCAGCATCGAATCGATACAGGAGATTCCAGACCCATTCGACAGACACCACGAAGATTGCCATTAGCCAAACAACCAGAAGTTGCAGACATGATGAACTCCATGAAGAAACAAGGCATCATAGAGGAATCTAACAGCCCTTGGACATCGCCGGTTGTTCTGGTTAGGAAGAAGGATGGCAGCACCCGATTCTGTGTAGACTACCGCCAACTAAATAACGTGACGAGAAAAGATAGCTATCCATTACCAAGCATTGATGACAGATTGGATACCCTTTCCGGTGCGCAATAGTTTTCCACGCTGGATTTGAAGAGTGGTTACTGGCAAGTGGAAATACATCCCGAGGACCGAGAGAAAAATGCTTTCTCAGTTGGCAGTGGCTTATGGCAATTCAAAGTAATGCCATTTGGGTTATGTAATGCTCCAGCCACATTCGAACGACTAATGGAATGTGTTCTACGAGGTTTAACCTGGAAAACATGTCTTGTCTATTTGGATGACATAATAGTAATCGGAAGGACATTCATGGTACATAAAAATAACTTACAGGATGTACTTCAAAGACTCAAAGATGCAAAATTAAAGCTCAGTGCGAGTAAATGTGCTCTATTTAAAAAGGAAGTTAAATATTTAGGGCACATAGTTTCATCACAAGGAGTAAGAACCGATCCAGAGAAAATAGAAGCCGTCAAAAACTGGCCAGCACCAAAGGACAAACATCAATTACAGAGTTTTCTTGGTTTAGCTACCTACTACAGGCGATTCGTGAAAGGTTTTGCAGATATAGCAAGAAGCCTACATCAACTTACCGAAAAGGGAAAGCCGTTCATATGGTCGGATAAATGCAACGAAAGTTTTGAAAATTTGAAGCAACAGCTCTGTGAAGCGCCAGTACTTCACTATCCAAAGCTGGGAAAACATTTATATTAGACACGGATGCCAGCAATGAAGGTATTGGTGCAGTGCTTTCTCAGGAGGAGAATGGTCAAGAAGTTCCAGTAGCTTACTATAGCAAAGCACTTTCAAAGTCAGAGAAAAATTATTGTGCTACAAGAAAGGAGCTACTTGCCATTGTAAGTTCAACAAAGCATTTTCATAAATATCTCTACGGGCAGAAATTCATCCTTCGCACCGACCATGCAGCGCTTAAATGGCTTCTGCAGTTTAAGAATCCTGAGGGACAAGTGGCGAGATGGATAGAGCGACTCCAGGCTTATGATTTTGAAATACAACATCGAAGAGGTCGTATCCATGGAAATGCAGACGCCCTTTCACGACGTCCATGTAAACTTGAGTGCAAACATTGCACCCGAATAGAAGAAAAAGAAACAACAGCAACTATACAGTTGGTAACCGTGGAGCCATCTACAGGTTGGGACATCGAGGACCTACGAACAGCACAAAGAGAAGATCCGGACATTTCACCTATTCTTGCTTGGAAAGAAGACATGGAAAGACCAGACTGGAAGGATATTTCGGAAAGGAGTGAGAAGCTAAAAAGTTACTGGGCTCAATGGAACTCTCTTCATGTTGAATGTGGTATATTAAAACGCAAGTTGGAAGCACCTAATGGCGAATCTTTCCGATTGCAGATAGTCGTGCCGGCATCAAACGTCAAAGATGTTCTAGAAGAAATGCACGGTGGAACCTCTGGAGGACATTTGGGAGTGAACAAAACCATTTCCAAAATACGAGAAAAGTTTTATTCGTTACATATGCGAGAAGATTTGGAGGAGTGGTGCCGCAGATGCACTGTCTGTGCTGCTTGCAAAGGGCCGCAACACAGAAGCAGAGGAGAAATGCATAAGTATAATGTCGGAGCCCCCTTTGAAAGGATAGCTATAGACATTGCTGGACCTTTTCCAGAAACGGATGGCGGTAACCGTTATATATTAGTTGCCATTGACTATTTCAGTAAATGGCCTGAAGCTTATGAAATCCCTAATCAAGAGGCAACCACAGTTGCGGAACAAATAATAACGAATTGGGTCAGTAAGTTTGGTGTGCCTCACGAACTTCATTCGGACCAAGGACAGAACTTCGAATCGCGGACTTTCCAGGAGATGTGTAAAATGTTGGGAATAAGAAAAACTAGAACAACTCCTCTACACCCACAATCTGATGGCATGGTAGAGCGCTTCAACAGAACATTGGTCGAGCATCTAAAGAAAGTAGTTGACTATCATCAACGCGATTGGGATCGACATATTCCTGTATTCCTAATGGCTTATAGATCAGCCGTTCATAGTACTACCGGACAAACCCCAGCTAAAGTCATATTCGGAAGAGAGATGCGTTTACCTACCGACCTCAAATTCGGTACCCCCAGAGGTGGACAAAAGTTACCAGAAGACTACGTATCAGAGCTCAAACAACAATTAGCCGATGTACACGAGGCCACGAGGACGAAATTAGCAACAAATACTGATCGGATGAAGACCCGCTATGACTTACGCGCTAATTCCGCAGGATTTAACGAAGGTGATCTTGTTTGGCTGTACAACCCGAAACGACGTAAGGGACGTTCTCCAAAATTGCAACAACACTGGGAAGGACCATATTCAGTAGTAACTAGAATTAATGACGTGGTATACAGAATTCAGCGTGGCACAAGAGGCAAGCACAAAATTGTTCATTTGGACCGCTTGTGTCAATACTACGAGCATCAAGACCGTGGACCACCTGTTGTTCGGGACGAACAAGTTTAAGAAGGGGGCAGTGTTACGTGCAATAGAAAGAGACAACTGGTGACATCTACTGGCAATAAACAACTTCAGGTTCGGAGAGTAAACGACTTCAGGTTCGGAGAATCGATTATGAAATCTACAGGAAAGTTCAGGAATAGAACAAATAGAATCTTTTGGAATAGAACACTCCAGAATAATCCGGAGAGTTTCTAGGGTATAAATATAACAGTTGTCATCGCCAGAAAAAGAGTCTTGTTTTAGACGTTGCAGTGTTAAGAAGCGAAAGTAATAAAGAAGCGATAGTGTGTAATTAGATTGCAATAATTGAAAGTACAGTGTTAGCGATAATTAGAGTTGAGTTGATTAGATGAATGTTTGTGAACTTTATATGATTTAAGTGTAATAAAGAACTTATATATTAATTATTTAATATTGTGTTTTAAATAAAGAACCAAAGGCCACGCTCGCAACAATATGTTGTCTAGCACTAATTTCATCAACTTCCATCGGTTGGATATTAGCATTATTATAATTATTATTATTATGATTATGATTATTTTGATTTGAGCTTCTCCACTGAGCACTATTATTGGGCAAGAAGTTTCTTCTAGGATAACCAGAATTATTATTTCGACTCTGACCAGAATTATTAGCATTGCTATTTTGAAATCGATCGGAACCATTACTGAAATTACAATTTCTTTTTTGTCTGTGATTATTAAAATTTTGTTGAACGTTACTATAATTATGTTTTTGTGTTGGCCTATGGTTATATCTTTCATTTGGAATTTGGTGGAGTTTATAACATTTTAAATTAAATTGATCTTGACCAATATATTTATTAAGAACTGTTCTAATTTCGGACTTTTAACATACTTATGTCTTGCATTATATGACCTTGTTCTCTTGATGGTTTATAATGTATTTCAGTGTCCTCTTACATTCTTCCCATGAATCTGGTGGTGAAGTTTCCAAGTAATTCCTTGCTGAACCCAATATCTTCTCATTACACTTGGTATGCTTGTTGTGGTATTGCGGTCAATCGCTAGATTTCTATGATTTCTTCTCTCCAGTATTGTGTTAATTTAGTGGTCGTTTCTTCGTGATCAAGTAAATTTTGCTTTAGGTCACTGCGTTTCACACTTTATTATTTTAACACAATAAAAACAAAATAATATCATAAGCTCGAATCACTGAATCCTTGTTCTACAGAAAAAGATAATAACGACTGCGCCAGTTAATTATTTTCGTACTTATCCGGAGAGAAAAAAGAAAGAAAAGAAATCGATTTTTAAATAACAACAAAAACTTGCACTTTATTCAAAAAATATCTGAACATTCGTTTTTGATTTTACCGCCGTGCTGATTATAAGAGTCCCGACATTCACTTAAAGCTTTCAAAGACTGATCTTCTTTTGTTAAAAGTTCATTTTCTGGTCTTTCTACTTTCTGCAATCATCAGCGTTTTTACAAGCTGTGTGAAATTAATTTGATATTTTTATTGTTCTGATATGCTGTCGGTGCAGCGTAAAATGTGGGAACTTGTTGTTTTTGAGAGTTTATACCTTACAAAGCCATTGGCTTAGGTTTCTTTTAAATTTTATAAGTTTCCGGTAAATCATGGGAATTAATATATGTAACTCTCATGGGGAACGTGAGAGGAAAATAAATCGAAAAGAATTATGTAAAATTTAGAAACGTCTTTGTCAACTCTATTGCTAGACAGTAATGTGTTGAAATCAATAGAGGTACGTCTACTGGAAAGTTCCGAAAAGGTAGCCTTTCTAAAATTGCAGAAGTATTATGTTTCGTCACAATTAGTAATGTTTTCGGTTTCAAAACAATATGAAATTAGTAGAAGGGGGTGATATTTGTCAAGAGTAGACATTATAACTGGGCTAGGTTCGACTAATAAGTTACCCTCTTCAGTAGAGAAGACCAGGTATAACTGCCTACCCATGTCACTCATTACATTATTGATTTGGCTGAGACCTCAAGAGAGTTGTGATTCATTTTTTGGTAAGTTATTAAGAGGAAGATAGTCATCGTCATCTTAATTTAGTACTCATTGTATATTGGGTAAGTTAAAATCACCAATAAGTATTAGTTCGTCAAGAGGTTGCATCTTTCCGTGAATAAAATTAGATGTTGAAGTGAGTAGGTCGTAAATATTTTGACCTTTGTCATCAATAATGATTATCGAGTCTGGAGGAATATAGCAACATAGTATGTATAAGTCGTGTTTTGAGAAAGACAACTTAAGAACAATAAGTTCAGTGTCAAGAGTGTTGGGAACCTCTATTTGGCTGCAATTAAAATGGTTTTTGTATGCGAGGAGTACGCCACCGCCACGAGCCTCAGAAGATTTCGGCATTACGAAAGCCATGATACAGCCAAGTTTCAGTGAAAGCAACGATATCAAAACAAGTTGTAACAGAGGATTTGAAGATATGTGCAGTTTTTGTCCGAATCCCCCTACATTTTGATAGTAAAGGGAAAGCGACTTCAGGGTTTTGGAATAAGGTTGCTTATTTTAACTGTATTTCTAGGTTGGCGCCCGAAAGGTACAAATAATTTAGTAAAAGCGCCGGAAAAATACTCTCTGTTGCAAGGTTTTTGGATTTTAGATTCGTCAATATGTCATCACACAGCGTTTCAGGAGAGAACCGAGTGACGAAAACACTCGGAAGGTTTTGGTACTGTCCTCAAAGAGGTACCATTACCATTCCCTAACGTGGACACAGAAGTAATAATATTCGGTACTGTGGATTCTGAAGCAAGAGCTAAAGTGGTTGTTTAGATTTAAGAAAAATTCTGGCGTATTTCACCAAAAATTTGAACCAATTTAATTTAATATCATTTTGCGTCATAGCACCTTTTCATTGAACGTGATCACTCCCTACGACAAACAAAAAGCTTGCAATGCAAAAAATATTTTCCCATATAGCCGGTTATCACAAAAATTTCATGGTCACGGGGTGGAATTCGGCGTCAGATGACACTGCGAATTATGTGAAATAAGAATTGTAAAATGATGTATGTATGTATGCACTTCCGTGGGAATTGCACAATGAGTGAAATGGTGCAATCGCAACGAATTGTAATTTATATAAATAAGATGCGGAAAATTAAATATTTTATTGTGTTTTTTAAAATCGTAAGAGTTAGGTGTTTTTATTTAACCAATTTCTTTTCAGCAGTCATCAGTCTTATACTTAGTGTACAGGTACAAGCACCTGATACACTACCATCAACAGCCAAGGTACAAGAACCTTGACTACCTTACCACGACAATAGGCAAAAGAGCCTAACATTTTGGTGACCCCGACGTGATCTTGTGAAGTACATACTTGATCAAGATGATTATACCACAAGGAGCCCCACCATGGATGAATTAGCTCAGGGCGCAAAATACGACCGGAGATGCCATCGAATAGGTCATCTCGAACAATGCAAAAGGTTCATCATCCAGAAAAGCTCTGCCTTACCTAGAAGAAAGGCTAAGATGCTTAACCAATCTCTGGGATGAATTTGAATCTAGGGACAATATCATAGGAGTCAATCATCCTGAAGATCTAAGCCATTTATACTACGTTAAGGGCTACTACAATGGCATTAGAGTAGTCTATGAAAAGTATCGAGATCAAATCTCAACAAAGATTCAATCCTACTCAGAAATCGACTTACCAAGAGCTCTGCCTGCTGCATGTGTTGAGCGTTAGATATGGCGAGTGAGCAACTAAATGTCAGCATCGATAATACCATTCTATCATCTCCATAGAAAAATGGTGTGCAAGAAGAAGTTCTAGGCCAACCAATTCAATTCACAACCAGAAAGGAGGGCCATCTAAGCCAGCCCTTGTTAACTCCCACTAGTACAGGTGCACGCCGGAAGGAGCATGATAGTTACAACAATGTAGATGGCCCTCCTGATAACCCAATGGAGAGGAGAGAGCGAATTGCACCAGCTATCGACTACAAATTTTGTCAAAATTCCGCTAATGCAGACAATGGCCTAAACAAGATCATCAGAAGACAAAGGGTGAGGTTGGAATCCTTGCGTCGCCTGCTGCAAGGAATTCAAGCCAATGAACATCAATCACATTCTAGACAGTACTATGAATATAATATAAATACTATTGAAAGATATTGGTCGGAAATTGAGGCAAGCAACAATGAAATTTGGGAGCTATCTGAAGAACCGGCATCAGCATGTTACAATATAGATGAATATTACAACTTTGAAGAGAAGGTGAAATCTATAATCATCAAGCTTTCCTATGAATTAGCTAAATGTTCCATGGCCAACATGAACGATACTCCAAACAATAATGTATGGATGAAATTGCCAAGGATTATAATTCCAATATTCGATGGCGACTATTTGAAGTGGGGCCAATTCTATGACTTGTTTGCACAGATGGTACATAACCAGCCAATAAGCGCATGCCAGAAAATGTGGTACCTCAAACCAACCTGAGAGGAGAAACCGAAAAACTAATTCGACATCTTAGCCTAACAAATGAAAATTATATGACTGCATGGGAGATGGGAGAGAGGTTGTTAGTGACAGCATTGTTAAACAAACTGTTGTCACAACCAAAACTGCTTTCAGAGAACGCATCAACGCTTAAGTCACTGCATGACACAACGAAAGAAGTTATTCTAGGACTTGAGAACCTAAAGATCAAGACAAATAACTGGGACCCGTTGCTGCTCCACATATTAATAGACAAATTAGATAGAATATCCCATAGTTTATATGAACAATCTCTTGACCAACCTAGAGCTCTACAGTCAATGCATAATTTTCAGAACTTCCTGGAAACAAGATTCCAGTCATTAGAAGCCCTTGGAAGCAAAGGCAAAGTGCAAACTGAGACTTATCGGAAGCCCAACCAGTTTTCTAGACGGGTTAACGCATTGGTATCAACAAATGCTGTAGGAACCAAATGCGTAGTATGTAATGAGAACCATCAGCTTTTTGCATGTCAGACATTTCTGCAGTTGACACCAACCAATCGCTTGAAGGTATTGAGGAACAACAATTTGTGTGTCAATTGCCTAAGAGCAGGCCATACAGCAAGCAACTGCACTCTTAGAGGATGTACGAATTGGTCAAAGAAACATAATACCCTGGTGCATATACAAGACAGCTCTGATGGAAGGCCTCACATATATCACTCAGGAAAACTCCAGTCAAGTAACAAAGTACAGCAAAGTGATCAATCGGTCACATTGACTGCAGGAAAGTCCAAACAGAATGGAAGCTATGTCCTTCTAAGCACAGTAACAGTGAAATTAACAACAGATAAGGGTGATAATGTTGAGTGCAGGCCAATTCTTGACTCCGGATCCCAGGTTAATCTCGTAACAGAAAGATTTGTCAAAAAATTGGGACTCAGTGGAGTTCCAGATATCATGAAGGTGCAAGGCAATGGCCAAATGAAGCAACAAGCCTACCATCATGTCAATGTATTGATGCAATCAGGAGTGAATGGATTCTCAACTAGATTGGAAGCATTCGTCCTAAGAGAAATATTGGCACCACAGTCAAGTCAGTGTATTGATACATCAACATGGCTGATCCCACAAAACATTAAGTTGGCGGATCCAGTTTTTGACAAACCTGACCGCATAGATCTGCTTATTGGTGCAGAGTATTATTATCAACTACTCTCGGTGGGACAGATTAAACTCGGCAATGGGTTACCAACCCTCCAGAATACCGTGCTAGGATGGGTACTAGCAGGAAAAATAGACCAGATGGCCAGTAATCAGAAGATATGCTGCATATTCAGCAAGGACCAAGACATTGACCAACAATTAGAAAAATTCTGGTACTTGGAAGAAGCCACAGAAGAAGAAAAATCCCTTACACTCGCAGAGAAGCGATGTGAGGAACATTTTAAGCAAACAGTGAGAAGAGACCAATCCGGACGTTTTATAGTTAGACTGGCCTTTTTAGACAACACACATAAGTTGGGGGAGTCGAAGGAAATTGCATCGCACAGATTTCTAGCAATCGATCAAAGGCTCGCCAAAAATAATGAGCTTTGATCCCAATACGTTGATTTTATGGAGGAATATAGCCGCCTTGGTCATATGCAACAGATAAATTTTAAGGAAATTGGAGTTCCATATTACTTCATCCCACATCATTGCGTCAGCAAACCAGAGAGTACAACAACCAAGCTTAGAGTTGTCTTTGATGCTTCCTGCAAAACATCATCAAAGCTTTCGTTAAATGATATAATGGCTGCCGGCCCTACTATTCAGGACTACCAATTTTCAATATTACTTCGTTTTCGACAGCCAAGATTTGTGTTCACCGCTGATATTGAAAAAATGTATAGGCAGATACTGATTGACGAAAAGGAAAGACAATCCCAACTAATATATTGTAGGCGCGACCCAAGCCACTCACTTAAGTGCTATCAGTTAAATACGGTGACATACGGAACAACGTCAGCGCCTTATTTAGCTACAAAGTGTTTGCAGAGACTAGCCCAGGAAGAAGTAGCCACTTATCCCTTAGGAGCACAAGTGCTTACTAAAGACTTCTACGTCGATGATGTAATGTCAGGATCAAAAAACCTGTCCACAGCACTGGAAATGCAAACACAACTAAAATAATTACTCTCAAAAGGTGGACTTAAGCTTAGGAAGTGGTGCGCAAATCATCCACGTCTATTAAGGGATATACACCCAGAAGATAGAGAGCCACAGCTCACATTTAACGACGGAAATGAGGAACAAATAAAAATCCTAGGTCTAACCTGGATACCAACATCCGATCCATTCAGCATCAAGACGGCGTGGATCGAAAGGAATAAGATAACCAAACGAACAGTTTGTTCAGATGTTGCACGGATTTTTGACCCACTTGGAATCATGTCTCCAGTAGTAGTCACAGCCAAAATATTCCTGCAAGAACTATGGGCATTAAAGATGGATTGGGATGCATCACTTCCAATGGAGTTGCACACAAAATGGACTCATTATCGAGAAGGCCTCCAGTCTCTGACGACATACGATTTCCAAGACAAGTACTTTCTGAACAATCATCAAAAAATGTACAAATCCACACATTCGCAGATGCTTCTCAAAGAGCATATGGAGCCGCAGTCTACATCCGATCTACAAACAAGGATAAACAGATCGTAGTAAGATTGCTTTGTGCAAAATCAAAGGTAGCACCGTTGAAGCAAATTACTCTACCACGGCTAGAGCTGTGTGCCGCAAAGCTTGCCGCTGAACTCACTAACCGTGTTAAGAACGATCTGGACTTCAAAAACGAGCCTACGTACTATTGGACAGATTCGGACATTGTGCCTGGGTGGTTAAACTCGCCATCCTCTTCATACCAAACATTTGTTGCGAATCGAGTATCAAGTATTCAGAGCTTATGTATTCCTGAGCAATGGCGTCATGTCAGTTCTGAGAAGTTAAGATCATGTAATATGTGGCTCTATGGACCACGGTTTTTATATAGCACAGACACTTGTTGGCCACAACCATATGTCAAGAAGGTAGAATGTAACATAGAGAAAAAGCGACTTGCGCTTCCTCTATAACAGATGAAATTTCAACACATTTCGTCCAGAATATTGACCATAAAAATTCACTCAGCAAGCTGAAGCGGATCACCGGATACATTATTCGCTTCGTAAACAAGCTTAAAGATCATAGAAAAGGGAAAAATGAAACCAAGGATACAGTATTCACTGCACAAGAGCTCCAGGAAGCACTTATGATAATTATAAACGTGATACAGCAAGATCAGTTCAAAGAAGAGATCAAGCAACTAAATCAGCATAAAGAACTAGCCAGAAATAGTCAACTAAACACTTTGACACCATTCTTAGAAGAAAGGGGCATTATGCGAGTTGGAGGACGACTACAGGCAGCGAACGTATCGTATGATACTAAACATCCCATCTTGCTACCGTACTCACATCAGTTGACCTAAGTATTAATGACAAATATCCACAATGAAAACCTCCACGTTGGCCCACAAACCTTGCTCTCTATTACAAGGCAACAATTATGGCCGATAAAGGGAAAGACCATTGCTAGGTCAATAGTCCAACATTGCGTACAGTGTGCGAGAGCAAAACCAAACATGTTGTCACAAATGATGGGCAACTTACCACCACATAGAGTTCAACCTGCGCGACCATTCATAAATGCAGGTGTGGACTTTTGCGGACCAGTGTGAACACACTCTAAAACAAGAGGAAGGCGTCCACAAAAAACGTATATTGCCGTATTTTGCTGCTTTGTAACTAAGGCCACGCATCTAGAAGTTATCAGCGATTTGTCAATGCAAGCATTTCGGGGAGCATTAAAGCGATTCATGGCAAGGCGAGGTCATTGTAGGAATATATACTACGATAATGCGACTAACTTTGTTGGCGCTAGAAATGAGCTGCAAGAATTAAAGCAGTCTATTTATTCACACAAACCAAAACTATAAATAGCTACCGTATACGAATCCAATGGAATTGACTTCCACTTCATTCCCCCACGTGCTCCACATTTGGGCGGGCTTTGGGAAGCTGCCGTGAAGTCAGCAAAATATCTTTTGAAAAGAACAGTAGCTAATGAAGCATTGACGTATGAAGAGTTTGAGACGGTCATTGTTCAGATTGAGGCAATTCTGAATTCAAGACCAATAACTCCAATGTCCTCCGATCCCAATGATCTCTCAGCATTGACTCCAGGGCACTTTCTCATAGGAGAACCACTCACCAGTAACATCGATCCATATGCAACGCCTGAAAGAGCAACCCTCCTTCCTAGATGGAAATTAGTGTCACATCTAAAAAACGAATTCTGGAAACGATGATCTAGAGAATATTTGAACCAACTACAACAACGTCATAAGTGGAAGCATCCCAGTCAAAATATCCAACCAGACGCGCTTGTTATCATCAGAGAAGAGAATGTGCCCTCATTAAAATGGCCACTGGGGAGAATCATTAAGGTTATAAAGGGAGATGATGGCTTGTCTCGAGTGGCGGATGTTCGAGTGGGTAAAACCATTATGCGCAGGCCTATACATAAACTTGCACCTCTTCCAAGCCAAGATGAAGAGACGACTACACCAATTGAATTAACACCAATCAATGACGTTAGAGGCAAACAACCGGTTGCGACTTGCGCAAGCTTTACAACGACACAGGACACTCGTTCAACTGATATACATACAAATACAAGAAAAAGGGCCGACTCTCGTTGGGTCATACAATCAGCACTATACGTTTGTTTGTTTGTTTCTACCAGGAATTTTCGGGTCGCCGATTGAAACAACCCACTTCAAATCTAGCCCAGGTCTACATTTTGAAAATTTGGGATCAGCCAGTATAATCTCAAATGAATGGGATTTGATTGTGTATTACGATATGACTAATTATTGGAGTGAATTAGAAGGAGTACTAAATGGAAGGCGGATCCTACACGACCTCTGTAAAAGATTGACAAAGGAAAAAATTGCACTATTATTACGACACAACTAGACCATCTGATAGACGATATAGCCAGTAACAACGAATTGCTCTTACCACCATCTTCATCTACGCGAACAAGGCGAGGAGCGGTAAATTTTATTGGAAATATTGCAAATGCGTTATTCGGTGTTCTGGACTCGGAGTACGCTGAGAAAATGTCTCAAACAATTGAAGACGTAAAATCAAATGAAGAGCTCAACCTTATCAAAAATAATCGACGCAACTGTGATTATCATGAAGAAGAACTATGAACAAATCAATCAACAATTTAAGGAAGTAGAGGTACAACAGAATTTATTTTCCAACTTTACCAACTTTGCTTCAGAAAAATTATACCAAGAAGAATTGACTAGCTTGTTCACATCGGTTTCTATTCAAGTCGTCCTCATAGTTTCGAATATTCAACGAGCTCAATTCCCTATAATAGATGCCCTGACTAACACTCATCACGGACGGTTTAGCCCGCAACTGATCACGCCATCTCAACTAAAGCAAGAACTAGTTCAAATCAGAAGCCACTTACCTCCAACTCTGAGGTTACCTGCAGAGCATGTACTACAGCTGTATAGTTAATGAAGTCTGCCGCACGAGCCACCGCAAGACATGTAATATTTAAACTAACACTGCCTCTATTGTCAGTCGAAAAGTTCGAACTTTTCCGAATAATACCCATACCTGCATTGATGAATGACACCTTTATTTTGATCAAACCATCTTCCAAATTTTTGATCATCAACCTACACCGTGATCAATATTATCCGCTCACGGAACAGGGACTGCAATTCTGCATATCTATCAAGGAAGATCATCACTTGTGCAAGCAAACGAAATACTTCCAACAGCAAAATGTCACATCATTAACGCTGGAGATGAACGTCAATGGATCCAATTGAATAATCCCAATCAATGGATGTTCGCAGTCAGGAATAAAACAACTATTAAGGTTGTTTGCGGCATGAATGTAACAACGGCTACGCTAGAAGGAACGGGAATCTTAAAACTAAAAGAAGATTGCATCATAAGACAGGAACGAATAACCATACAAGGGCACAACATCTACCCAAGTATTGGAAGAATGTCCTATAGTGCAACAAGCAATATCACGGATGTTGCAAATCCGGAACAATTGTCAGCGGTGATCCCACAAATGCCGTCATATCAATCCCATTGGAAAGAACTGCAAGAAATACGGGATCACATAAAACAACAATTAGCTAACAGTAAACTTCCTGTTAAACTACCCGCAGATGACGTACATCAGTTCACGGTGGGATATATTGCAATCCTAATAACAATATTAACAGCTATCTACTTGATATAGAAGTTCAGAGCCGACATCTGTATACCCAAGGGGTCCAACCCAATTCCGCAGCCACGGCGTAGTCAACTCAGTGACTTCAACATAACCATCGATGCCTAATAAGATAGAATCAACGCTTCAACGGGGGGAGGATGTTTAGATTTAAAAAAAAATTCTGGCGTATTTCACGTAAAATTTGAACCAATTTAATTTAATATCATTTCGCCGTCATAGCACCTTTTCATTCAACGTGATCATTCCCCACGACAAACAAAAAGCTTGCAATTCGGCGTCAGATGACACTCCGAATTATGTGAAATAAGAACTGTAAAATGATGTATGTATGTATGCACTTCCGTGGGAATTGCACAATGAGTGAAATGGTGCAATCGCAACGAATTGTAATTTATATAAATAAGATGCGGAAAATTAAATATTTTATTGTGTTTTTTAAAATTGCAAGAGTTAGGTGTTTTTATTTAACCAATTCCTTTTCAGCAGACATCAGTCTTATACTTAGTGTACAGGTACAAGCACCTGATACACTACCAACAACAGCCAAGGTACAAGAACCTTGACTGCCTTAGCACGGCTCACTGCGCTACATACGGCTTCACCTGCCGAAAAAGGACCCTGACTAACAGGGATTGTCGGATTCTGCGGGCTGAATCTTTCAGTCGCCAAAATTACCTTTTCTTAGAAGGTTTTTTTTTTAACAGGATTAGGTTGCTGAGGGCAGTCAACGACAGTTGAAATTGAGCAGTCAACCCTTTTTTTCTAAATTAACTGAGCATTAAGGCTAACCTTGTCCGATAGGCCAACCACGATTCTTTTAAGGTTGTCCAGGTCACCCCTGTACAACGCGAGCGTGTCAAAAAAAGTATGGGCTGAGGTTCGCCTACATGAATCGCAGACCCACAGTAAACTGCGAGTCTTTTTTAATAGATTCACGGCAGCCTTCTCGAGTCTAACGCAGGAGTTGTGTCACGCTTTACCGCAACATAAACACGGAAGAGCCATCGAATTCGGCGCGGCAAAAACCACGGTAATCCATAATTAAGGAAAACCATTATTAAAATACTGACGCAGTGTGAAAAAATTGAGTATGGGAATTGCACAAAAGCACGTTATACACAGAAAGTAAGGTTAAAATCGCACTAGCACTAAAAATATAAAATTACACAAGCGTAGATTAAATGCCACTAGGAAAATACACAATAAACAAACTAGGGAAGCTAAAGCTACGAGCAAAGCACTAAAACATAATTAAAAACACTTAAAAACGCAACATTTGCTAAATACGACTACACACCATACTTAACACTTGACAGGTGATATGATATGAAATATTAATCAATTATAAAATGTAATGGTCGAAGGTGTATGAGGCCGCATGCTGCATTAGGTGACTTCCTCTCTGGGGCGATCCCACACGGCTATGGTGCTGACTGTGACGGGACAAAAAAAAATTGCTTGAGGGAACAAGAAGATTTTCTTTTTCCTGTCTGTCATCTAACTCTCGGTGATGTCGGCTGGAAAGAAGGAAGGAAAACGTGGAAGATCTTAACCGAAAAATAGAAAGGGGACACTGGGTAATTGTGCCTATAGTGTCATTGGGTAGATGGGGCACGGCCAACAACATCTGCGCCTTCACGGTAAGAAAGGGTAAGTGGTATAAGAGCCCCTTCAGGGCTGGATGTGGTGTCTGTCCTTTTTGTATAGGCACGAATTTTCTTGTATATGGCAGGTGACAGCGTCCACCTAGTGATCTGTCAGTTCATGCTGGCAGTTGGGACTTCTCGTTCAAGCCAATCGCTCCAAGCTATGCTACCATAACAAAAACTTAGGACAAATGTAAAAATCCGCCAGTAATACTCGACTAAAACAAATTTTTAAACCACTGAAATACGTCAAGACTAGCAACATTCTTTTGCAACACTACTTGGCACACACGCAAAACGGATCCAAACCCAACAAAATGGGTACATAAATGAAGAGAGAGTAAGCGATAAATACACTTTATCTATATTTACTACCATCAAAAACCAGATATCCCACTTGACTATAATAGTAATTAATCTATTACACAAACTTTGCAAAGATTATACATTCGCACTTTTCCAATATCGGCAAAAAGCCAGCACATTTCTAAAATTCCAAGAATATTTTCATATAAATCATCACAAAATCGTTAAACCTAGTTTTACTCTAACTTTTGTTTGTTTGACTACATACATAAAATTTTCCCACTGTGGGACTATAGTTCCTAATATTAATGTCTTAGAAAATGGAAGCATTGTAAAGCCATAACCGCGGTCAATAAAAGTAAACAAAAATCAGAACGAAAAAGAAATAAAAACAAACAAAGTTTACTCGACCTCAAGAAGAATTTGCAACGCAAGCAATTCTGCTATGCAAGCATAATTCTTCATTGATAAAATATACACACCTGAAGTCATTGCTTTACAATATCGATAGATTATGACTCAATCAGAAATTGTGTGATCAAAAACGCTGACACTACGATTTCTGATTATTAATTTTGTATATTGCAATTCTGCAATAATTC
Source organism: Dioctria linearis (assembly GCA_963930735.1). Classification (NCBI taxonomy): domain Eukaryota; kingdom Metazoa; phylum Arthropoda; class Insecta; order Diptera; family Asilidae; genus Dioctria; species Dioctria linearis. The sequence continues at coordinate 185,368,084 of OZ005742.1, read as the reverse complement.
CCCCCCCCCCCCTTTAGAATTATAATGAAATATTGATTCTTTGTTATCGATTAATATAAATAAACTGCTATTATTGAATAAAATCAGAACTTATCAGATAGTTGAAAGACGTCTTTTAATTTCTCAAGTAAAGAGCGGCATACTCTGCCATTCCAATATAAAACGGCATACTCTGCCTCATAAGTACATTGACATTCTCTGCCATACAAGTAGAAAGCGGCATATTCTGCCTTAAATCAAACAGCGGCAGTCTCTGCCATTGAGAGACTATATCGGCATCCCCTTTGCCACCAAGGGATAATATTATCACAGCGGCTCTTTAGCCATAAATCGTAAGTGCGGCAGCCTTCTGCCTATTTAATAAAATTAAATTTAAAATTAAATACATCGTGCAACAAGCTTATTACAGCATAAATGGATAGTTTCAAGTACAAATTTTGAACTTTGAAGTTAGCAATGCCTAGAAGTTTCCTTTTCTTAATTTTTATTCTTTTGTGACACTTTCATAAGTCTAGAGCCTCAGCTCGTGTTAAGATATGTTATAAAGTGTTAAGGTAGGTTTAGTGTAAGTAAAACAAAGCGATATAAATATACACCGGGATCAAGTGTGCAAATAAATAAATAAAAAATAGAGCTGTAATCCAATTCAAATGTGATAAATTTAACGTTAGTGTCTTGCGACATTAAACATAAAGTGAAAAGCGAGTTTTAAGCCAGGCAAATCTGTAAGCCAGGCAGCTATATATTGTTACACGCCACAAAGTGATACAAGCGACATCTATTGGAAATGGAAACAACCTTAGGTTAGTGACATTCTAGTAAACTATGGGTTCGAAGAACGGAGTATTCACCACGAAGATTCTAGAATACTTTGTAGAGTATAAATACGGCGCAGCTCACATCCAGGAGGCGAGTCTTATTTCAGACAGTGAAGTGGACGAAGTAAACTATTTGGATTGTGATAGTTAGACGTACAGTACTAGCGATAACTATAGAGAGTTGGAGTTTGTGAATTTGTGAGAGTAAACAGTTAAGTAAAGAAAGAAACTTTTGAATGATATCTGAAATATTGTGTTTTTAAATAACCGTAACAATATTTATAATAATAGAAACACGAAGTCATATGTTGCAAGGACCATAGCCTCAATAAATATACTTTGACCTTGACTTTGCCTTCAAGATGAAAATGAGAAATAATATTTTGAGTTTGTTTGAACACCTCATGTACAAGAGACGAGAATGGAGTATAAAGAAAATTAAAAAAATTCCAAGTTTCTAAATTTGTTATCATCCGGAATACTTTCTTCTGTGCAATTCGCATTTTGTTTCTTGATTCCACTAATTTTCATTAAAACTACATAAAAATTCTCTCTATTAATGAAGAAGTTTGAAAACACTTCCTTATGTGAGGATTATGTCTACGTCTACGCATTAGATACCGGATTAAAGTAGGACTAGTTTTCGTAATACGGCATGTTTAGACCACTGTGTATTAGTTCGACGTAAGTCGACTTACGTTTAACTAGTACCAAATAGCACGGTTTAAACAGCCTCATTAACGATAATATTCTATATAATAAAAACTAGTACAAAAATATATGTAAGTCTTACGTAATGTTAAAATTTACCTGTGCTCTACATGCTTTGCAGTTACCCAATTGCAGTTATCCAATTGTCGAGAACGTAATTCAATTTGTTCATCACTGTCCGCACTGAGAAAATTAAAATTTTACTAGTTAATTTAAAGCATTTATTGTTAATTTTGCCTTGATATAGATATAACTTCATGCGAGTCCCATTTTGATGTAGAAACTCCAGCTTCAGTCACATCATTTAATGCATTCATCAGCATTACATCAGTGATTTTTAGTTCATTAGAATCTATGGAAATATAAAACTTGTGCTAAAAGTTGTTTTTTTTTTTTTGAAAAATAAATAAAAGCAAAACAAATTAATATACACTAAATAGTTTTGCGTCAGAGTGGTGAGTGTGACTTGAGTAGTCTTGATCTTCAGAGCGATGTTATTCATCATAGTTTTGTGATCATTGTAAAATCAATGCGGAGGACTGAAATAACTTAACCTTATTTTCTTTCGATGAAATTCTTATTGGAAGTAGTGCAGGACGTTTTTGCGTGTTCTTATACCCTAGATGAAATCTATAGGGTGTACTAAGTTTGTCATTCCGTTTGTAACACCTCCAAATAATGATGATAGAGCAAAATGGATTGGACACCCATGAATAATATTAAAAGTTATTTTGATTTTTGCATGTCCGTCCGTCTGTCTGTCCGTCCGTCCGTCTTGTAATGAATGAATCATTACCTACATTCATCATTTCCTTATGAGCGCCACAATTAGCTCAACCAACGTACATACATAATTTTATTATTAATATGTACATATATGTATATATATCTCTAACGAATCATTGTCATACATATTTAATAAGAATCTTGTTACATACATACGTACATACGTACAAATGTGCATACCTACATATACGATAATGATTTCTTGATTTCTACCAAGCAAAACATACTCGCATATGTGCATACATATAACGTACAAACGTATAAACATATAATAAATTGACAAATGTGAATACGCGCATCAAATTGCATTTTAAGCATTTTCGCGGTGATTCCACCGTCAATTTATTTATGATTTCTACGTCACGCGTTTCCCACATGGTTAACCAATTCTATTTTCGTTTTATGAAAAAACTTTCTCCGTTGTTCTTTTAAACGATAAATTCTTGGTTGCGTCAACCTTTTTTGCGGCAGTACGCCGGCCCTTTGTACAAAAACACAAACACAAACACGACATGACACCAATTTCATGCATTATAATGGCACTAGGTTAACCCTGACCTAACCCCATAGTCATCACATGCCGCTTATTTTTCCTCACACAAAGTTGAGAAATCTCATGTGTTGATATTTTTACTTGTACATAATTGGGAAATTCCTTGTGTAAAGTAAAATAGCAACTGATCCACTTATTGGGCAATAGTGCCGAGTTTATTGTAACATTGGTTTCTTCCGTATATATAGTTGCAGAGAAATTCTTGAATAAAGGGGAAATATTCTTTTGAAATGTTCTGATATTGCGGAATAGGCAATATTGACTATTACCAATATATCGAGAAGGCATTCCCGATATATTTCATTTCTAGAATTCCTATATGGAATTTCCCAGTTACACCCATACCAAATTTTAACCAATTTCGCTGAGCGATGCCAAAACCTAACTAAATAAAATGCCGATGCATCGTAGGGACCAGGCAGTCATATTTCCAAGGTATCACTAATAGGTTTACCCCCCCACGAGAGGTAAGGCAACCTACTAGTAAGTCCAAAAGTAAAAAGAAGCTGTATCTTAAAAGTGAATTATAAGAAGTTTAAGATAAGTAAAAAGTAAAGTGAAAGCAAAATAAAATTCAAGTGTTAATTCTAAAAAGCTAGTTCTTTTCTTTCGAGACCAGAATTGGATTGGGGTTCTTCGGAATCTTCCAAGCACTCCCAGTCCATGTTACGGCAACAAAAACATGGCCCGTAACAGTCTGTGCGCACGGTAACTCGAGAACGCGTATACTTAGAGAGCTGAAATCTTATACACGGACTTTAAAAGAAAAAAAGTTAAGTTCGAAAATGAGACAAATCGGGAAACTTCTTCGTGGGGTTGCCATACAAAACTTTCGTTTTCCACACTGCCTGAGAACGGATTGATATAGAGAGCTGAAATTTGGTACATGGTGTTTTCATTGTACTAGCAAATAAAATTTCAAAAATGGACTAAATCGAGCAACTCCTTCTTGGTGTTGCCATATAATAATGTAGGTTTTTTACGTATACTGTGAAAACGATCAGTCCAAGACATTTGATTGTACTAAAAACTTCTTCAGAATACGAAATCCTATAAAATTGGTTATAATCATTTTTTCTGTCCGACAAACCGTTCTAGAAATATATGCGAAAAACCACTTCAAAAATCAAACTTGCACAGAAGGGTGACAATACGAAATTTCATACGGGCATTCATCTAGGGTATCGGAAGAATTGGTCTTAGACCAATTCTAGCTTTTTTAGTTGTTATCTTTTAAGTTTACGTTTACCCGGCTACGATTTTGCAATTTGATATTAAATGAATTATTTTCAGCTACCTTATTAAGCTCGCGGCTATGGAAATTATACTTTTATTTAAGACTAATTTCACCTTGGATTAGTACCCAATCTTAATGCCGTTAATAGTTGTATTTTAAGATCAGACTAAGAGCTAAACTTTGGCTTTTTTAATTTTCTTAAAAAAAAATTTTTTTTAAATAAAAACTGATGTAATACTGCTCTACAAAATTTGATTTTATTTAAGTCGCGACGCGTTTCGCCTTCTTAGCAACTAAAATGAAGATCGTTAGCTATAAACCTGACTATCGTAATATTTGGGAATTTGAAATTTACTGTAACGGGCATTACAAATCCATACATAAGATCGGGATGTAATGTGTGTGTGTGTGTGCGTGTGTGTGTGTCTGCGTGTGTGTGTGTGTGTGTCAGAACAGTGGCTCAATCAAGCACCTCATTGTGCTCTGCTACAGAGAACGACAACTAACACGAAACACAGTCCTTCCTATTAAGAGGGGGGTATGAAGCCAGGGACGTTCATATCTTTTAGCTATTAGCCATTATCGAGTACGACGAAACACAAAAAAAGATGAAAGGTCTGATTGAGCGCGAACAGATATTTTCATCGTCCTCATACTAAATACAATTAGTATGGCTTGTAGTTTGACGTTAATCTGACTGACAGAGGAATATACTACGATTTACGTTCATCTTATTAACTAAAGTAGGTATACTATAACCCATATTCACATAAGGTAAGTGTAAAGATCCTTAATCATATTAATAAGATTACTAATTAAGGTAACTGTAACGTTTCTATAATCAACAAAGATAAACCTAAAGATCTACAGTCATATTATATAAGTGCAAAAATATATAGGTATTCCAGTTGATAACGAAGGTATGCATCAAGTTCTATTCTTATTAGGTAATATTATCCTAGATATTGATCGAAGTATTCAGATGAGGTCAACGTACCGAGACCAAATAAAATATAAAAATTACGTTACGAGGACCTACCTCATGAGACAACGTATCTAAAATAACTAGCACTACACAATATTTGAAAATAATTAAATGGCTTCAAGTATTTACAATTTTCTTCTTATATGGTTGTAATATGAATAATTATTTGGGTACACCTGGTCCAGTGAAACGACAACGTAACTAGAACTCACGAACGTCGCGATGTAGCACCGAAGACCACGCGTACAAGTTACTTATAAAAAGGTAAGTACTTAGTAATATCTGACTTTAAAGGTAAATGCAATGAACTGATAAAATGTAAGGTTCATCTTGAAATAATATTATATAGGCATTGTTTTTACCGCGACAAGAATTAAGTTGCCGCCTTGTTAGGTACTGCATCAGGTTCGTATACCTGGCAGATATTCCAGAAGCTCAGGTTCAGATACCTGTGCTTGTAATAATAGTGCAATGGTACAAAACATATGCACAACTATAGAAGATCCAGAAGCTCAGGTTCAGATACCTGTTCTTGTAGTTATGGTGCAACGGTACAAAACCTATGCACAATTATAGAAGTAGAAAATAAACTGCACTTAGCAGACTCAATTAAAATAAACGCTCACTTTTACTGATAAAATGATACTTTTTTCTTTACTGTTATTCCTCTGTTTATATGTATATAAATTCATACAGTGCCATTAATAAATTGAAGTTGATTACCTAAACATTAAACACAAAATTCATACCGTGTCATTGCCTTCATGAATGGAAAGTGATTACGTTAACATTAATTTTCTTTGAATGCAATATATAAGTAGTTTAAGTTGGCATTAAATTTACTTTTTACAACTAAATGCAAGAGAAATTGACCTATATTAATTGCTATCCAAAAATGAAATTGTTATTGAACAATGAAACTTGATTATTATGAATTTGGTTTATGTATGTTCAGTTGGGTTCAACATCATCCCCCGCGTTGAATGGTTAGTTCAACTGTGATGCTGGTTTCGTCCGAAGCTTGAATTGATTCAATGATGGTGACCTGGGTGTAGGTATTGGTGCGCTGGTTTCCTTGCTTGGGCACCATCGGTGGGCTTGATATTTCCATGTAAGATATCCTAGAATAGCTATGATGAGTACAATCCAGTGTATCCGATGAGAATTGATGAGCATCATGGGTGTGGAAAGGCAGATGCTCGTCCTTCTTCAATTGCTGTATTCGTTTTTGAATCTCTTGAATGTCCTCATGGTCGGTGGTTGATAGAGTATTTTAGCAATTTTGGATGAATGCAATAGTTCGGTAAAGTTTCTTGATGCTACAAACGATGTCATCATGGTACTAGCGTAGATGTTAAGGGCTTGTATAGTAAAATATTCTTCATTGAAAGCGCAATCCTTGGCTAATTTCAAGATTTCTGAACGTGTTAGTGCTTTTTGAGAAACCTTAGTTCCACACATGATATTAACTATAGTTGGTTTCTTCATAACATAGATCCAATGATTTGAATTTAATAGTTGAATACGTGGTGTTTCCGTGACCTTCATGAATTGGCAAGATGCTGATGATGGTGAGTGGCTAAGGTAACTGAGTTCACAAGAACTTACATTGGAGCCTTTACGATAGAGGGGATGATGTTGTTTGCATATGTGAGTCGAATCGCCAATGAAGGTGCATGATGACATTTCTTGCTCTGACAGAGGGTAATATTGGTCCCGATGCAAGTTGATTATGAGTTAGCCAGATGACGGCTTTTTTATGGTAAATGTTTCATTAACTAAAATCGGCACAGGCACTACTCGCAGCATTTCGAAATGCCCGTACGTGAATAATGGTAGTTTTATCCGGAAAATTAAGTGGGCTGGCAAGAATCTTCCCTCTATTGTCATTAGACTATATAGTTCTAGTGGATTGTCTTGTTTTGCAGGAAGTCGATTGATTTTTGTTTGTGCAAGTCTTGATGCAATTGGTTAAGATGGGCGATGGTCAAGTTGATGTACGTGTCAAAATTCCGAAGTTCACTTTCAATTACCTTGTGCGACTTACGCATGACATTTGCTGTATAGTCTATGATTGATGTTTGGTTTTTAATTAGTTCCAGCAGAAGTTCGACGTTATCTTTTTCTATGGTTTGAGCCATTTTTTCGGCATACCTTGAATCCAGTACTCCAAATAATGAATTTGCCAGATTTCCTATTACATCCAGAGGAGTTGTCTTAACTCTTGAATTGTTTTGATGTTGTAATAATTCGTTGTTGATTTTATTGTTGCCAATAGATCCAAATAATGCGAGACCGTCAGGGTGCAAGTATTGTTGTCCTTCATTGTGTTGCATATTCATCCTAAGTTTGTTACACAATTGGTGAGCGTCTCAAGTTCCTTCCAGTATGTCGTCATGTTATAGAAAATACGTTCCACTCATTGGACACTAGATGCGTGGGACCCATTCCTTCAAAATATATTCCCAGTCGCGATTGAAAAGGACTTACTTCTACGTATGGGTTGCTCAAGACTGGCATTATCAAGCAACTTAGAAATAGTAGACTTGAAAGGGAGCTTGTATAGCGGCGTTTTTTAGAAGTAGACGGGCCCTGATCTTGATCCCTGGAAGTTGATTTTTCTTCGTTAATTATGTCACCGGTTTGTTTGTAATGTGTCTTATGTTTGGTATCTCGTTCCTTCCTGGGTGCATTAGTAGTTCCCTCACTTCCTTTTCACGACTTTATTTCGTCTTCGGCTGAAACAATCACTGATTCTTGATTTTGAATGATTGGCAATGGGGCAAGTTTAAGTATTGATCTCCTCAGTATGCCAGCTGTAGTCTTGACGTCGGCTACACGAATTAATCCATCCTTTTCTTTGATGATTTGAATGATGCGGCCCAAAGCCATTTTAGCACGGGCAAGTTATCTTCCTTGATTAAGACCATCATTCCGGTTTGAGCATTGTCACATCGTTGCTTTCATTTATAGCGATGTTGTAGCTCGTTTAAATATTCCTTGGACCATCGCTCCCAAGATTGATTTTTTAAGTGAGACACCAATTTCCAACGTTGAAGTAAGCTGCTATGTACTGACTGAGCCTGTGGATCGACAGTGCTAGTCAATGGCTCTCCGATTAAAAAAGGCCCAGGAGTGAGAGCAGTAAGATCGTTCGGGTCAGCTGATAGTGGGGTGTGTGTCCTGGAATTTAATATTGCTTCAATTTCAATTATTACGGTCTCTAATTCCTCGTAGGTGAAAGACACCGATGCTGAGCTTCGCTGAAGCAAGTGTTGAGCAGATTTCAAGGCCGCCTCCCATAGCCCACCGAAGTGCGGTGCTCTTGGGGGTATAAAATCAAAATCAACACCTGTCATGCTGCAAAATGTAGAGATTTGATGGTGTGAATTATCTGAGCAAATTACATCTTTCAGTTCTGTCAATTGGTTTCTTGTTCCCACAAAATTCGTGGCGTTGTCACAGTACAAGTTCCTGCAATTGCCTCGTCTACTGATGAACCGTTTGAGGGCGACGATGAAGGCATCTGTGGTTACATCACTTACCACTTCGAAGTGTGTTGCCTTAGTAGCAAAACAACAGAAGACTGCAATATACGATTTGTGAGGCCGTTTCCCTCTAACCTTGAAGTGTGTCTAGAACGGTACGCAAATGGTAGCGCTGGCTGCACTCAATGTGGTGGAAAATTTATCATAAATTGGGACAACAGCTTTGGTTTCGATTTAGCAAAACGAAGGCAGTTTTGCACAATGGATCGTGCCGTTGTCTTTCCCTTTATGGGGCAGAATCGTTGACGGGTTATTGCCAGCAACGTTTGAGTACCAACATGAAGATTTGTAATGTGGAGATGAGTCATTAATAATCTTGTAATGTTATGAGAATACGAAAGCAGCATTGGATGTTTGGCATCATATGGTAAGTTCGACGCCTCTAGCCTTCCACCAACACGAATGATTCCCTTTTCATTGATAATTGGACTGAGGCTGCTCAGAGAGCTATTGTTGTTGACATGATTGATCCGTCGTAATTGAGTCAAGTCTTCACTGAATCCCTGAGACTAAGTTTCCTTGAAGATGAGCGTCAGAGCGTCATCTAGTTCTGCCATAGTTAGATCGATCTTCCCTTGTATAAGTTATGATGGTCGATTGTATGGACGAAATGTGTTGGTTCTGCGGTAGCTGCTAGAATGGTGTTTGGTTGTTTTTTTCTCCAATTCAATATAAGATATTGTGTTTTTTGTGGGCCATACACTTTCGGGGCCATATAGAAATATTGGTCCGTGGAACCATAAGCTGCAATTTGATAACCTCTCAGGTGAGATTCCCCGAGAGACAAGATCGGCAGGGTTCTCCTTTGAAGTGCCTCCATTGATTAATGGTTGTTAACTCTTGAATAGCTGCCACACGATTTGCCACAAATGTATGGTATGATGAAGATTCGGAATTATTCGGAATTGTATTAGGCCAGCGAGTTTTGCAGCACATAGTTCCAGACGAGGTAAAGTTGTAGTTTCGTTAGGAGCCACCTTTGATTTAGCACATAATAATTGTGCTGCTATAGTTTCTTTCTTTAAGAAATATAGTTATGCATAAAATACCACTGGGAGTCCAGTGATCCTTTTGATAATGTAAAAAAATCTTAAATGTTACATCCTATCTTAGATTACACTACTGTTCCTAATCTACTTTCTAGTTTCATGAATGTGCAGACATGATTTGGATTAAATTTTGGATCTTTTCCTGAATTTGATGTTGACAGATATAGTACATATGTCCTATATACACTTCGGAGGGCAAATAATGTGATAAGTTAGCACCATTGCTCTGTAGAATACGTTGGACGTGCGCTTGTCCCGTGATCCTTATCTTATTAGGAATTGTTATTTGTATACGAAAGAGTAATGCCAAACTCATGTAGGAACATGCATTGCTATCACATTTGTTTCTGTTTTATGGTTCCCAACAATATGCAATAATTCTCTTTGGATAAAAAAAAAGCTTCCCCGTCTGATTCACTGATTCACTACTATAAATAGGACTTTGCTGTATGCAATACGCTACGACCATAACAGGGCAGAGTGGTCTGCGCCAACCCTGGTTCAGACAACGCTGAAAAATGGTCGACTGAGCTAGCCGGTCTTAAACATAGGCCTCATCGCTGCGGGCGCTCAATGTGTGTCTCGACCCACGACCCAATGCGTAGTCCTCATCACTCGTGCTATATTACGACGTTGCTCTACTTGACCCATGACGTATCGAGGACACATCCCTGAAGTCTCGTCGGTCTGCGATAAGACCTCCACATCCTTCTCAGTGTGGGAAGCCAAAGTCACATTGACAAGCTGGTAACCCAAAAAAACCAGCCGGTCGATGTCTCTCTACCCTCCCTCACCGAGATGCTGAGGAAGCCCCGCGATCAGTAACCTAAAGAACTGATCGCTAAGCTTTCCCGGCGGCACAACATCTCCTCCGATCTCCGACCGCGATTGTTCAAGGGTGTGTCTCCAAGGCGTCGTCGTGACATGCTGACAGCCGTATACAGGAATGGATTTCAACAGGTATATCCTCCACCATTGACGGGGAAAAAGGAGGGCTTCGCGATATCCTATAGTTTACCAGTGAAGCTGGCTGGATGCCTTCTTAGGGCTACCAGGAATAAACGAGACAGTCGATAGATGATGCTTTGAGACTGGATATCGCTGCCTGATGTCTTTGGCATGATAGACTCCTAGCAGTTTCCCCTGCAGATCCTCAAGCTCGAATAGGGAGTTTCCTTTCTTGGATCGAACCCGACACTTGACAAATTTTCGTCCCAGTTTAGCACTAGTCTGCTGTTGGAAGTTGCTTTGGGCAAAATTCCTTCTAAATACCTCTTGACCCACTTTGAAATCAACAGGCTTCGCCCTGAGATTATAGGCTCGTGAACCCTGTTCGAACGCATGGTGTAAGTTCTCCTGCACTCTCGCACGGATCAATCTCATTTTGTCTTCAGCATCTACTCTCAACGGCTCACCAAGAGTCCCAAGGCTCCTCAAGATGGAATAGGAGCTGCCATGGTCAATCATTTGTTGACCGAAGAGTGTTCGATAGGGAGAGAAACCAGTAGCTTGATGGAAAGAGCTCCTAAGGGAACTAGCTACTTGGCTCAGCCTTCTCATCCAATTTTGTGTGTTCCTTCCGAATATACGCTCGAATCCCTGACAATAGAGACCTGTTTACTCGCTCTGAGGCGTTTGCTTGCGGCGAGTAAACTGCCGTTCGCAAGTGCTTCACCCCATACTTGTCCAGTAATCTGGTAAACTGAGCCGAGCAAAACTGGACTCAATTGTCAGAGACGATCGCTTCCGTGACTCCGAACACATGGAACACTTCCGTTTCGACGAATTGGCATACATTGAACGTAGATGCTTTTCTCATAGGTTTGAGAATCGGCAACTTTGAAAAGTGGTCAAGAACTATTAAGATGCAGACATTTCCTTTCACTGACCGAGGATATGGACCTAGAAAATCGATATACAGCTTTTGGCATGGTCGTTCTGTCACAGACTGGACTCTCATAGGTGGTCTAAAAATGGTATTGGGGGCTTTAATCTCTTTACACATGTCACAGGCGCCTACGTAGTTTCTGACATCAACTGTCATTCTTGGCCAGTACAAGTGTCTTCTCCGACGTTCCAGTGTTTTCCCTATACCTCCGTGTGAAGCTAGTGGCGGATCATGAGCCATCGAAATGATGTCGGTGACAAGCCCTCGCGGAATCCAAAGCTTCCAAGCTTCTTCTTCCTGAATCGGATCGCCTGTTCTCGGAACAGTCCGAATGTAAACGAAACCATCCCTGACGCAAAGATCTGGTAGTTTACCAGAAGTCGTTTTAACCTTATGCCTCAGCTCTTCATACTCCAACGAGTTGAAATATGGCGAACTAAGGTCAACTTCCGGGCCAGGATCTTCGTTGGTGGACAGGCTGTCACAATGAATGCGTGACAGCGCATCAGGGACGACGTTCAGGCTTCCTTTTCTGTGCTCAATAGTGAAGTCGAAACCCTGAAGCTTCAAACTCCACCGCGCAAGTGTACCGCTGAGGTCCTTTTGAGACATCAGCCATTTCAAGCTCGCGTGATCCGTCGCTATCTTAAACGGCATAAGTTCAATGAAGGGCCGGAACTTCTGTACACTTAAGATTGCAGCTAGGCATTCCTGCTCTGTGCCGGTATAATTTCAACTTTTTCGAGACGTAGGCTATTGGCTTCTCGTGGCCATCGTCACCTAGTTGAATCAGCACCCCACCAATACCTTGCTGGCTCGCATCGCACTGGATAACGAACGGTTTGTTGAAGTCTGGGCTCACTAGCAACGGAGCAGAAGTAAGTTTTTGCTTTAATAGATCAAGAGACGTCTGGGCTTCTGGGCTTCAGGTGTCCATTTGAACTGACTAGGGTTTTTCGAGGTGTCTGTAATGGAGGCAGTTACATCAGCATAGTGCGGGATGAACCGTCTATACCATCCCGCCATACCTAGTAGGCGTCGGGCTTGCCGAACAGTTTTAGGTGACGGATAGTCAACTATAGCTGAGATCTTGTCTGGGTCAGTCCTAATTCCTCCCTTCCCGACTATAAAACCCAAGTATTTGGTCTCCTTGATACAAAACTTACTCTTCTCGACGTTGATAGTGAGGCCAGATTTCCTCAAACAATCCGCTACACGGGATAGTAACGTGAGATGCGAGTCAAAGTCTGATGACAGAATTAATAAATCGTCTAGATAGACGAGAACATTCTCACGAAGGTCAAAAGGAATGACTTTATCCACGAGGCGGCACATCGTTTGTGGAGCGTTGCATAGGCCGAATGGCATCACCGTGTACTGATAGAGAGGATGACCAGGTAAAAGCGGTCTTCTCTCTAGAATCAGTGTCTAGTGGGATTTGCCAGAATGCGTCTTTCAGGTCCAGGCTCGTTATGTAGTTTGCCAGAGGAAGTCGACTCAGAAGTGCGTCTATCTGGGGGTAGCGGATAGGCATCCTTCTTCGTAACAGAGTTGACCTTCCTGGCGTCAAAACAAAGCCGGACCTTTTCAGGCTTCCTCACCAGAACAACTGGAGAGCTCCAAGGACTCTGGCTCTCCTCTATCACACCCAGTGATAGCATTTGCTCTAATTCGGCATCCATTAAACTTTGTACTGCCGGCGATATCGGATAAAAGCGTTGTTTTATTGGAGCTGCGTCATTCGTCTCGATTTTGTGAGTGACCAATGTTGTTTTTCCCAGGCCTAAAGAGGCGAAGGAGGGGAAAAGCTGTTTGGTGGCTTCTAAGCGTTGTTGATCAAGACTAGAAAGAATATGGCAGTCGGTGTCAGAGGTAGCTATTACACTTGGACTCACTTCTGCGACTATACCCAGGACATCTGGAGCCAACCCAAATAGACGCCCGAAGTCTATTCCTAGATATAGTGCCTGTGTGTGCCCAGGAACCACGTAAAAACGCACGTTTTGGGTCTTATCACGGAAAGTGACGTCCAAGTTCACATGACCATACACAGTCGTCATGGCACCATTAGCTACTTGGACCTGTGTACGATACCTCTTCCATTCCACCTCTGCTTCTTCAAGCTTCTCTAGAGCTCCCTGGCCTAGAATACTGATAGTGGCACCACTATCAAGTAATCCAGGCTCAGTTCGCCCGAGCAGTCTTACTTCTGCGTACGGTCGAATGTCGTCTGGCATCGACACGGAAATCTGGGCCAGTTTTTTTCTTTCTAGTCTCATCCGTCGACAGTATTCCCTCCAACGAACGGTTGATCGTTTCTTTCTTGGTCCAATATCCCGGTCAGGAAACATTATTTCAGTTAACTCCGCCACTGAGGAGAAGATTTGTTCTCTTGCTGCTTTATATTTCTGCAGACGCGTATGATACGGCGTCAGCGGATGTAAAACTGGCTCACGCCCACTCGTCATAAAAGAGCTTGGTGGCCGTTGTAAAATAGTAATGGCAGGAGGCCAAACCTCCTGCTCAGTAACTTTGTCAGCTAAGAGTGCTGTCGGTGTTAACGGTATATCGAAAATCAACGACTCTTCCAAAGAAGTGTCTAACAATGTCATGGGCTCCCCAGAAGTGGAAATGGGAGCCTGAAGATCTGCGGAGAAGTCTATTAAGTTCTCCGTCTCTATCAATAAAACGTTCTTACTATCAGGGGTTTTGCTGATATCATCAGAATCACTGAATGATATCAGTGAACAATTCAGGGATTCGTCGTTATTGTCTGTTAGTGGAGCGGACCTTCTTCCTTGTTCAAGGCTTGAACTGGAGGGTTCGTTGCAGTTCTTGCTCGCGACGTCGACACTGGTCGGAAAGAGGTGGTGGTATTCCAGACCCGTCTCAAGTTTTTCTGTCGACAGTGGCGGCAATCGGGCTTGAAAATGTTCTTGCGTCCGCATCCATAGCAGAACACAACTTGTTTCTCTTGCCGGCAGTCTTGGTAGAAGTGACCGGACTGGTCACAGTTCCAGCAGATTACATTTTGAGGTGCTGTCAGAGCAGACAGTACGACTTCCTCACTATGTTCATGTGTCATGTAATGTTCACCATCAGTCGGATGCACGCCGTCGCGAGTGTTGAGTTTATTAATGTACTTCTAGTACTCTCATCTGAGCACCTTTTGATCTAGAACACGACACGGTAATCACACTACGTGCCGTCAAGATGATTGGGCGTTTTACTTGATTGTCCCGAGATAGGTAGAGCAGCGATGCGTATGGAGCAGCTTACTAGCTTTACTCCCAGTACGGTTCAATGGAGCAGCTTACTAGCTTTACTCCTGGGTAAGTGAAACAACTCGTGTTCTGACTAACTCACTTACTGACTTCTTTATTCACAATCACAGTTTATTTATACAGTTTTTCACTTAATACTATTGTTATTCTCTTACTACGCTAAGCTAATTTCATCACAGCATTTATTCGTATATAAATATTATTTCCGCAAAGTGTTTCTTTGTGGCATTCATAATTTAATTTCCGCAAAGCTTTTGCCGGTTTGTTGTTATTACATCACGGCAGTCATCGCTTTCACATGTACATACATAAATACTTCCGCAGACCGTTCGCCGCTTTGCTGGTATTATGACATCATCATGAACCATTGTTTCGTTCACCTGAGTTCTACCGCTGCTGGCGCAAGGTTATCAAATTGCATCGTGTGAATTCTTGCGCGCAGGGGATTGTGTCACTGCCTTCACTTGTTTCTTTATATGATTAAGAAATTGGTGTAGGTCAGTAGCGAGTGACTTTACTGAACTTGCAAATATGTTTGTAGATATATGTATGTTTATACTTGCAGCTGGGAATTGTAATTCCGCATGCAATGATAATGCTGTAGGTATGTACGTATCTACATGTTTGCATTTCTTTATTGATGCATGAATTTTAGAATTCTGCGTGAAGCGAAATCGATTCAGAGATGCATGCATGTATGTATATACATGTTTAATTGATGCTCTGTATGTAACAAATCTCCCCCTTTTTAAAAAAAATGTGTTATTCTTGGGAGAGGAATAACGCATTAAAAAATTAACTTGGTAGCTTGGGAAAAAGAAAAATATTTACTTGAAACTTTTGTATGTATATACCTAATGCTGAGATGAGTACATGTGGTGTTTAGCTGTATTAAAAAGAACCAAGCTTATCTAATTAGGATTAATTTGTATTAGCTTAACTGTATTTTGTACTTATTTATTTATTTATATATATATATATTTTTTTTGTTTTGTTATAACTATTTTTATGTCTACTATTTATGAGTACAATAATTTATATACATTTTTGGTACAATAATATTTTTTTATAGGTAAAAATTCGTACTATATGTGTGAATACATATTTTATGGTACTATTACTCTTATGTTCCATATGTGTAATTACATATTTATTTTTATTAGCACTATATGTGTGAATACATAGTTTTTGTTATTGGTACAATATGAGTGGGTACATATTTTTTGGTACTATTATTTTTATGTTTTATATGTGTAATTACATATTTATTTTTATTAGCACTATATGTGCGAATACATATTTTTTGTCATTAGTACTATATGTATGGGTACATATTTTATGGTACTATTATTTTTATGTTTTATATGTGTAATTACATATTTATTTTTATTAGCACTATATGTGTGAATACATATTTTTTGCTATTTATAAAATTTAACTTAACCCTATTTATACATTTATAAATTATTTATATTGATTTATTAATGATATATGTACATGTAAAAAGTGTGTAGCAATTGAATTCACCATTGAGATGTTTGTTTTATCTTTGGCTATGCAGAATAGAATTAAACTACCTGTAAATGGCGGGTGCGTGGAATTGATTCCGATTCGACACGGCTTAGTGTTTGTGGAAGTGGTGGTGGTGGAGGAATAGGTAAATTTTGTCTGTTACCTGCTTGTTGCTGATGGGTGGCACGTTGTTTAATGGCATCCTTTAATTCTGAATGAGAGGTTTTTGAGACAGCTTGTTCTTTGTTTCTCGCTGTCGTTACTTCTACAGAGGATAGAGTTTTAAATTTTGATTTGTTTGTGTTAGTGATCTCCGACTGGAAATTTTGCGAGATCTGCTTGACTTTACTTGTGGGAAAAATCTCTTGTTGTGGAGATGGTTTATCTTGAAACTTGGTATCCTTTGGACTCATGGTTCAAGGTATCCGTAGCTTCCTTAGAAAATTTAGGGTATGTCTCAGTGTCTAACTGTACCTTTTGGTTACTGACAGTTAATACTGTGGGTGTTTTTACTGGATAGGTATGTTGGATTGCCTTTTACTGCCCCCATTTTTTTTATTTTTTATTTTTTACAGCCCATTATTCGTGAAATGGCTTCAATCTGTTGTTATGTACTGTTACTCTTCGTTTACCGATTTGAATAACAGTATTAACAGTGTTAAAGACTTGTACCACTAGATATGGTCCTAGCCATATCTGGGAAAGTTTGTGTTTTTAGCGGGGTTTTTCAGTAAAACTTTATCTCCTGTTTTGAAGGTTACTGGACGTGAACGTTTATCGTAGTAAACTTTTGACTTTTCTTTAGCTTTCAACAAATTTTTCCGAGCGGTAGCGTACGCTTTTTGTATTTTGTACCTCAGAAGGTGGTAGTAACTTTCGTGGTTGTAAATGGGTTCCGGCTCTCTTTTCAGATTAGAGGGAACATCCGCTGTGAATCCAAACAGACAGTCCATTGGTGTGAGCTTGGTGCCATCATGTGGACTATTATTGTATACAAAAGCCGCGGTTCTCAGGAATCGATCCCAAGCCTTTGGATTTTCAGATACGATAGCTCTCAAATACTCCACTAGGGGTCTGTGGGTTCGCTCCAGTGCGCCGTTGGATTGTGGACGGTAAGCGGAAGTCTGCATTTTTTTTATTTTCAGAAGTTTACATACTCGTTTGAAAAGATCGCTTAAGAAGTTAGAACCCTGGTCAGTTACTACCTTTTTAGGAATGCGATAACGAGTGATTATCTCATCGAAAAATATTCCTGCTACCGTTTCTGCTTCGCCATTTGGTATGGCATAACAATCTACGAATTTCGTTAAATTGTCTTGGAAAGTCAGAATATATTTGTTTCCTGAGTGCGTTTCCTCAAGAGGACCTACTATGTCTAAATAAACTTTGTCGAAGGGCATATGGGCAGTATCTGTTATGACCATTGGCATACGATACTCCGGGCTAGCCTTCAGTTTTTGGCATTTAGAGCATTTCCGAATATATTTCCTGATAGAACTAAGCATGTTTTTCCACTTATACTTCTTCTTTATTCTTCTATAAGTTTTGATTACTCCTTGGTGACCACCAAATGCGGAGTCATGATAGTCCTTCAGAATTGTTTCGATTTCCTCAGGGTCTGAGATATTTTCTGGTAACGTATGTTGGGAATTTATTAGATTTTGGTTCCAGGGTGATTCGCCGTGTTCAGATGCACTGCTTTCGGATTTGCTGCTATCAGTTGAGTCAATTTCGACTAATTCATTTTGGAGGTTCCGTGGATATTTTTGAACTTTATTGGGAGTTTCTGTGTTTTGATTTTCCTCTTCAATATTATTTTGTGCCTCCCTTATTTGAGCTCTCGTAACAGCATGACAATGTTTTTGTTTAGGCTTTGAGGGTGTTGGAGAACTAGAATCCTTTTCGTCCATGTCGGAATCGGCTCGGTGATGTACCTGAGCTTCCACAATGAACGAATTGTGGTTTTCTTGGTTTAGCTGGGCAGGTATTCAACTAAGCGCGTCTACATTAGTGTTATATTTTCCAGGCTTATATTCAATTTTATAGTCGAACTCTGAGAGTTTATGGTGAAACCTGACTAATCTCGATGTCGGGTCTTTCACATTGAATACGCCTTTGAGGGGCTTGTGGTCGGTGTAGACCGTAAACGTTCTGCCCTGTAAATAACACCTGAAGTTCCTGGCGGCCCACACAATAGCGAGCAACTCTTTTTCTATTGTGGAGTATCTTTGTTCCGCCTTATTCAAACTTCTACTTGCGTACGCTGTTGGCCTGTCTTTACCTATTGCCCCTTGTGATAGAACAGCTCCCAATGCCTCATTGCTAGCATCTGTTGTTAGATTAAAAGGTTGGGTAAAATCTGGATATTTGAGTAGAGGTGGTTTTATAAGAGAATTTTTAATCTCATTGAAAGAGTCTTGGCACTTTTGCGTCCAATTAAATTTGACGTCTTTCCGTAATAGATTTGTTATTGGCCTGACTATCTTGGAGAAATTAGGGATGAACTTGCGATAGTAGTTTGCCAATCCCAGAAACGATTGAGTTTGTCTGATAGTTCGTGGTGGAGGGAAATTTTGGACACAGCTTGTCTTACTGGGATCTGGAAGTGCCCCTTCGTTTGAGCATTTGTGTCCGAGGTATATTACTTCTCTGCGAAGGAACTGACACTTTTCGGGTTGTAATTTAAGGTTATGGGCTCGAAGTCTGTCGAATACTTTTAGCTAGTTTCTCGTTATGATCTTGTAAATTTTTTCCATATATTACAATATCATCGAGATAGACAAAGCATTCTAATCCTTGGAGACCCGTTAGAATGTAATTCATCAGGCGTTGAAAAGTCGCAGGTGCGCCTTTCAACCCAAATGGCATTCTCTTAAATTCATAATGCCCGTAAGCGGTACTAAATGCAGTTTTTGGTCTATCCCTTGTGTCTACCAATACTTGGTGATATCCGCTTGCAAGGTCAAGTGTAGTAAAATACCGCGAATGCCCAAGCTGATCCAGTATATCCTCTATCCTGGGTAATGGAAAGGCATCCCCTATAGATTTCTCGTTAATTTTACGGAAATCTACTACTACTCGCCAACGCTTATTGCCGTCGGGCCCAGCTTTCTTGGGGACTACCAGCAATGGAGAATTCCACGGGCTTTTACTTAATTGGATTATGTCGTTGTCCAACATTTCCTTAATTTGCTCATTTATGACTGCCCGGTGTGTTTCTGGAAGTCTATACATCTTTTGATTTATGGGTGGCTGATTGTGTAGTATGGGGATGGTATGCTTTATGGTATTAGTGCATGTGAGCTTATCTCCCTTTAAATAAAAAAGATCGTTATACTTATAGCATAACTCAAGAATTGATTTTTCTTCTTCGCGATTTAAATTTTCATCCAACAGTAATTCTTTACGTAAAGCCACAAGTCTGTCTGGGTTATAGCTTTTAATATGGTTTACGTTTCTTGAATATGGATTGGAATTAAATTTCAATTTGTCGTTTTTGACGTTGTGTGTGCTTTTGTTTTGTGCACGTAGGAAATGTGGGTTGGAATTAAATTTTAATTTGTCGTTTTTGACGTTGTGTGTGCTTTTGATTTGTGCACTTAGGAAAGGTGGATCATCCTTTTTATGAGTACTTTGGGTATTTACGTCGTCCAAAGGTACATGGAGATACTGTATGTTATAGCAATTACTTGGAACTAGAGTAAGCGTTAAGTTCCTTAGGAATACTGGTTCCGTGTTTACATTTAGAACGGATAACGGTATGAAGCTTTTATGAGGACTATCTAGGCAATTTGCGACAAATACTCCTTCTTGGATCTCCTGAGACAAGCAGATCATTTCTTGGTCTATTTGTAGCGGTATGCTCAGTACCATTTGAGATCGAGGGGGTATTCTATTGGATCGCTGAAGTACTACTTCATATTGCCTACTTTCATCTTCTTTTGAGATGTTCAGAGTTTCTTCCATTGGAGGTAAAGCATTTTTGTTATCTGGTGCCCGTGATTTAAATTGCTCCTCCAATTGATCACTTGGTATTTCCTCTCCATCTTCTAGGGATGTTTCGAGAGGTACCGTGAATTCAATAGGGTTGGTTTCCGTGCGAGGAAACCGGAGTAATTTATTAGGCCCTTCGATATTACAATTTTTTGCAAGAAAGTCATTGCCTAACAGCCCATCGTGGGAGATTTGGGCAATGTTTTCTACTACCTGGAGTTTGCATGGGACACTGCGGCTTAATAAAAAGTTGCCTTGGCAGTTTCCCAATGTTTCTCCTTCTCCAAATGGAGTTTTCAAAGTCACCTTTTGGCTTCGTTCTATATGTTTTGGGTTATCTAGTGCTTCCTTTTTTATGATGCTTACTTCAGCTCCGGTGTCTACTATCAGCCGAACGGCTGTGTTTTTGCCTATGTCCAGTGGTAAGTCTACCACTGGTACATTTTCTCTATTTAATTGTTGTTTTGTTTGAGAGGACCCTGAAGTAATTTGAGCAGTTTTATTTAATGTCGAGCCGGGGATTTTTCGGTCGACAGTATGCCGTTTCCCGAATGTGTGGCCTCCCATCGTTGTTTCTGCTGACAAGTGGACACCGTATGACTTCTTCTCCCACAGAAATCGCACATATTATGTATGGGGTTAAATCTTTGTTCCCTATCTGCAGAGCCCCACCGAGCATTGTTTTTTAAGCTTACATGTTCGGGTGGCACTTTAATATTCTGTTTACAATATTGGGCATCATGGCCCTTCATTCTGCAGTTAGTACAATAAGGAGTATTCTTACGCTTTAGGCACTCGTCATACGTGTGTCCTTTATAATTGCAGTAGCTGCAGGTGATCTTGTTTAACAGCATTTTCTGTTTATCATACTTTTTTTTCTGCCTGTTCGTAAAAAGATTTCCTGTTTGGAGGTGGACTTCCTAATGATTTCCTTGTTATGTTTGTTTGAGGAGAGCGCCAATAATTTTCTGAGTTTCTGTCGGTACTAAAAGATACTGAAGTTTCTCTTGGTGGTTCTGCTATTGGAGGTATACCAATTTCAGTTTTTATGCTATGTCTTCCGAATTCCTTTGTGTAAGGGTAGGAAGACAAATTTACACTCTCAGGTATGGGATAACCATAGGTATTAGAGAAATTTGGGATATTATGTCTTAGAAAAGGGTCCACTTGGAAAGAGTTTGTTGGGTTAGGGATATAATTTGTAGGTTGTGGAATGAAAAAGAGTCCTTGCTGCAATCTTTCCATATCTAGTGCCTTTTGAATGAGTGTTTCCAAAGAATTTTCATTCAATGTGAGTAAATAGGCGCTTAGATGGGGATTAGTTGCACCACTCTTTATGGAAGCCATAGCAAAGTCTTCTATTTGCTGCTGTACTACTTTAAAATTTTCAGATCCGTATTTACTTTGTGCTGCCTCGTTGCATTGAATTAAAAGACTTTTTAATCTATTTGTAAATGAACTAAATGATTCTGGCGGATATTGCCGGCAAGTAATTAACTTGTTTATTAGTTCATGGTATGTTTCACGAGGTAAATACGTTCGGTAAAGCAGTTATTCGACTTCTTCAAATTTTGTGAGAGAGCTGGACGCTATTAATTGATACGCGTTTCCTCTCAATCTGGTGGGGAAAATCTGCATGAAGGCTTTCCTTTCCTCTTCCCCTAGACACTGTTGCACTTGCTTACAACAACCTATAAAAGTCTGTAATTCTGTAAGAATTTGCGCGCTAATTTCCCCAGAGAACAAAGGTACCATTTGTGCCGTCAGTTTTACTACTTTTTCATAGTTTACCGACATTTTATCCGTTTTATTGTGTTGCACTGCGTTGGAAGTAATTTGAGTGTTTATACTCGAAGTTGGTGTATCTAACGCCTGCTGGGATACTAGGGCGCCTAAACTATAATTTCTTGCTAGGAAATTAATTAGACTGTGCCCTCTGAAGCGTTTACCTGAGCGATGCTCGCGATACCAATATATGGATGGGTTGCTTTGGGGTGAATTTCGCTCTACTATTGGGCTGTCTGGAGGACTTGTGTTGTCAAAAGACAATGAGTTTATTGCTGCCTCAAAATCTGAGCCAGGAGAGCTTTGATCAGGCCTTGGAATGAAAGACAAAACTTTGAGTTTTACGTAATTATTGAGAGCGAAGAAAAAAGAGATTAGGTAGTTTATCTAATTCCGTATAATAACCGAAGAATGATTAATTAAAATGTTTCTACTGTTTTTTGTCGCTTATGTACATGCACATATATCGCTGTGACTACTGTATTTATTTCTTTATTTATTTATTAATTTTTTATTAGTCTAAAGTAATTTTGCTACTAATTTGACGCGTCTTTTCAAATTTTTTTTTTTTTTAACTTACTTTTACTTCACTTTAGTTGAAGAGAATAGAAAAGATGTTAACGTTTTTTCCGCTATGCAGATATGATGCTTTTATTGTTGTTACTGATGTCAATGGATGTTGTTAGAAATGCCCAACGTCTCGGTTTTGTGCGCCAGATTCAAAAATAATGCGCTCTTATGCACTCGTTTGTTGTAAATTCGAGGATCAAGGTTTTTCAAGTTTGAATTTATATAACATCCTCGATCCTACCGGCTGCGCCAAAATTGTTGAGTTTATTAATGTACTTCTAGTACTCTCATCTGAGCACCTTTTGATCTGGAACACGACACGGTAATCACACTACGTGCCGTCAAGATGATTGGGCGTTTTACTTGATTGTCCCGAGATAGGTAGAGCAGCGATGCGTATGGAGCAGCTTACTAGCTTTACTCCCAGTACGGTTCAATGGAGCAGCTTACTAGCTTTACTCCTGGGTAAGTGAAACAACTCGTGTTCTGACTAACTCACTTACTGACTTCTTTATTCACAATCACAGTTTATTTATACAGTTTTTCACTTAATACTATTGTTATTCTCTTACTACGCTAAGCTAATTTCATCACAGCATTTATTCGTATATAAATATTATTTCCGCAAAGTGTTTCTTTGTGGCATTCATAATTTAATTTCCGCAAAGCTTTTGCCGGTTTGTTGTTATTACATCACGGCAGTCATCGCTTTCACATGTACATACATAAATACTTCCGCAGACCGTTCGCCGCTTTGCTGGTATTATGACATCATCATAAACCATTGTTTCGTTCACCTGAGTTCTACCGCTGCTGGCGCAAGGTTATCAAATTGCATCGTGTGAATTCTTGCGCGCAGGGGATTGTGTCATTGCCTTCACTTGTTTCTTTATATGATTAAGAAATTGGTGTAGGTCAGTAGCGAGTGACTTTACTGAACTTGCAAATATGTTTGTAGATATATGTATGTTTATACTTGCAGCTGGGAATTGTAATTCCGCATGCATTGATAATGCTGTAGGTATGTACATATCTACATGTTTGCATTTCTTTATTGATGCATGAATTTTAGAATTCTGCGTGAAGCGAAATCGATTCAGAGATGCATGCATGTATGTATATACATGTTTAATTGATGCTCTGTATGTAACACGAGTCGCTGCTGCGTCGCCTGTAGTTGGCGGATGGTGTTTGTGGGATGGAGGCAGACTTTCTGCTGAATGTCTGGAAGCAGATTCGACTTTACGATCTCCAAGAATTCTCCGTCCGCCAAGCGACTTTGCAGTTGATCGCGCAACTGTACCAGGTGTTGATGGTATGTAGCAAATGACTCCTGTTTAAAATCCCAAAACATCTAAGTTCCTGATCAACTGAGAAGGCATCATAATTGCAATCATCTCCATGAAAACAATATCAACACCAGTATCGCAATCGTTTCTCTAATCCAGGCAGAGCAAACGTTAGATGACTAGTTTGATGAGGGAAGCAGTTTATTTCAGCATCACACTATATATGTATATAGTGATAATATATAAACAACCAAACTACCGACCATGGTGCGGCATCATCCGAAACTGTTTTTTTTATGATTATCTCTTGCCAATAACGAGATAATGAACAGTCCAAAAGAAAATCTGATCGAGTCAACTGCTCCGTCAGTAATTCAGAAGTGTATCATAAAATTAGAATAAATTTTGTAATCAAGAGGAAAGTAGTGTTATCCTTTCACCAAACCCTTTTTTTTTATTATTAACTGCACCCAAAACATATGTTCCTATTCGAGCCGGATAACCTTTATCTACACTGGTGAGTAATAAAAGTTTTGCACATTTTTTAATTTAATTCCCCAACGCTTAGTGTTAAATTAAATAATATTAAAATTGTGCAACGGTGATTGAGGTGCACTTTCAATGCTCTTTTAATTTGTTAATACTATTAAATCAAAATTAAACAATTGAATACGGTGAATTTATTGGTGGCAAACATAGTTTCTGTTTTACATCAGAAATTGTTGGATCATAAATTTATATACTGCTATGTATGTATAATATATATGTACTATATACAATCATCAATCATATACACAACAAACAAGAAGATGTTTCTCTGATAGCTCAATAAGAGTCGTTTGTGATTATCAGCAGATATTCGGACATACTTTTTTTTCTCTCAATCGTTTCAATTTACAGTGCAGTGTGGTAACGCATGATTTGCCAAATTGCTGACGTGATTGTTTGCATCGTCGATAAGCGATAACTCATCATCTTTGAACAATAAAGAGATTGCGGTACTCATTTTATTGCATACTTTGTTTAGATTTAATTTCGTAATTGCACGATATACAAATGGGCAAAACCAATGTGGAAAATATTATTAAAGAACAGGAAGCTCTGTTCGAACAAATCACTAAATTTGTAAAGAATTTCAAAAGAGCGAGTTTTGAACGACTAGATAAAGTGGGGTATATTAAGGGACGAATTGAAGTGTTGAATAGCTTATATCACGAATTTTCTTCAAATGATAAAAAGATCCGTGTAGAAGCAACTACTGAACAGAGGATGCATGATTATTTTACCTCAGATCAATATGATACCTTTGATGATTTATTCTCCGAGTATATAGGTATCTTATCCGACCACCTTGACAGGTTATGTTCTGTGGTCCCTCCTGTGCAGCAAGCAGCTGAAGGCACTTCCAATTCAGTGCTAAATAATGAACTAAGCTCTTCAGAACATCGTGCTTCTTCTAGCAGGCTACTTCGTATTAGTCTTCCTAAATTTTCGGATGACTATAGAATGTGGCTATCGTTTCATGATTTATTTAAGTCGATTGTAGATAGTGACTCTGAGCTACCAGCAGTACAGAAAATGTACCATCTGAAAAAATAGTTTAACTGGTGAAGCCGAACTAGTAATTCGACATTTAAATGCAACAGGTGATAACTATCTTGTGGCATGGGACTTATTGTGTCAAAGATATCAAAATACGCGTGTTTTAGTTAACAGTAATTTAAAGACTCTGTTGACTCATCCTCAAATTCATTCTGAAAACGGCACCGCGATTAGGAAAATGCTTGACAGTACTAATGAATGCTTAGCCGCTCTTACAAGTCTGAAAATAAAACTTGATGATTGGGACCCTATCATAATTTATATTTTAGTTGGAACGTCTAACCTCTGAAACAAGGCAATTATGGGAACAAAAACTCGGCGCTTCCACTGCTTTACCAACACTTTCAGATCTTAAGGAATTTTTGGAAGCACGCTTTAGAACATTAGATGCCGTCAACTTAGCAAAGGGTCAAAGAGTCTCTCATAAACATTATGAAGGTAAACCGCAGGTCTTTCATTCAGCAAAATTGTGCAAGTGTCCCTTATGTAAAGGATCACATCCGCTTAGGAAATGCTTCAAGTTTGAAAGATTAACTCCGAAAGAGAGAATTAAAGTAGTTTCGTCAAATTCTATATGTAGCAACTGCTTGGCATACAGCCATATAGTAAGCAATTGTTCTAGTGCGATTGTTTGCCGCCATTGTAACAAACGGCATCATTCTCTCCTCCATATTCCCAATTATTCTAATAGAATTAGTGATGATCAGCCATCTATTCCCCTTTCTAATAGTGTTGCGCCATCACCCCCCTCAAATTTGGAGTCATCATCTTCAAGATTAAATTTTTTTTCTCGTGAAAAAACAGACGTTCTGCTAGCAACCATGTTAGTTAGAACATTCTCTTCTATTGGTGAGCCTCATATCCTTCGAGCATTGGTTGATCTCGGCTCACAAGCCTCCTTTGTAACAACAAATACAAGTCAACGCTTGGGTTTAAGAATCTTAGATGACTTAAATCGAATCGGTGGCTTAGGAAATACCATTACTGCAGAATCACAAGCATCAGTGTATCTAGATATACAACCCTATTCGAAAAAAATCCAAGTATAGAAGTAAAGGCAGTAGTTCTCAAATCTCTTACTGGATTTCTTCCCCCTCAACAAATATCTAAATCCGGATGGAATCATATTGACGGACTCCAACTTGCAGATCCTTCTTTTGCGCGGCCAAGTAAAATAGACATTATAATTGGAGCAGAAGTATACGGGAAAATTATTCAGGAGGGATTAATTCGCGGCAGTCCAGGTGCTCCTACAGCCCAGAAAACATCATTGGGTGGATTTTATTTGGAGAAATTTCTAATCACTTAACATCCTCCACATCCAAGAAAGTTTGTTATGCAGCTGTCAATTTCTGTAGCCAAGTTCAAGAGTGTGACATGCTTAAGAACTTTTGGGAGTTAGAAGAAGTATCGTTTCCCCATCAACTTACCCCCGCAGATGCTATATGCGAGAAGTCTTTCCGGGAGACTCATTCCAGAAATTCTGAAGGGCGTTACATCGTAAGACTACCGTTTTCCCCTCTATCCTCGAACAAAATTCGGTTTCAAAATTCTCGAGACATTTCGATGAAACGATTTTTTAGTTTAATGAAACGATTGGATTTAGATCCGTCCTGGAAGACTGAATATAGTGACTGTCTTGAAGAATACCTTGAACTTGGACAAATGGAGAAAATTCCAAAATCTGAGATTGCTTTATCTGACAATTGTGCTTATTATCTTCCTCATCCCGCCATTCAAAAGGCTGAAAGCTTAACCACTAAGAGACGTGTGGTTTTTGATGCCAGTTGCAAGTCGGCTAATGGACAGTCACTCAATGATCATTTACTTTCCGGTCCACCTTTTCAACGTGATATAAGTCTGCTTCTTTTTGAATGGCGACAAAAGAATTTCGTTTTTACAGCAGATATTGCAAGAATGTACCGTCAAATCCTTATACATTCGGAGGATCGCGATTTTCAGCGAATCATCTGGCGAAGTAGATCTTCAGATTCCCCTGAAGATTTTCGCTTATTGACAGTAACTTTTGGTATTCGAAGTGCCCCTTACCTTGCACTCGGAACGTTACTTCAGCTCGCTGACGATGAACAGCAGTCATTCCCTATAGGAGCAAATATCCTCCGCACTAACCTTTACGTAGACGATGTCCTGTCAGGTGCCAATACTCTAAAGGAAGCTCTAGAGTCCCGCATTCAAATTGACAGTATTCTAAAAAAAGGCCAATTTGAGCTAAGGAAATGGACATCTAACTGCGAAGACCTTTTGAGAGATATTCCCGAGTCTGAACGATTATCATCACCATCTGTAATATTAAATAAAGGAAATGTCGTCAAAACCCTAGGTATTCTATGGAACCCATTGGAGGATTGTTTTTCATATAACATCAATATAAAAGTCTTTGAGCCGCCATTTACAAAGAGAACCATTCTATCAGAAATTGCTCGAATTTATGACCCGTTGGGATGGTTAGCGCCAATAACAGTGACATCAAAAATACTTCTCCAAGTCATATGGCAAAGAGGACTTAGTTGGGATGAACCTGTTCCTCACGACATTTCTGCTCGATGGTCTGAATATTTGATTTCTTTGACCGAATTGAAAACCGTCTCCATTCCCCGATTTTTAAAAACAGAACCTAAAGGGAACATCGAACTCCATGGATTCTGTGATGCTTCTGAGCGAGCATATGGGGCAGCCGTGTATTTGCGATCAGAAATCGATGGAATAGTAAATGTGCATCTTGTTAGTGCAAAAACTAAAGTAGCCCCAATGAAGTCCATATCCCTTCCAAGACTTGAGCTGTGTGGAGCGGTTCTGTTATCAAGGTTAGTTTCCAAATTTGAAACTTCGGTTAAAGATAGAGTCAATGTTTATGCATGGACAGACTCTACGATTGTCCTTTCGTGGATAAAGCGACTTCCAAATAGTTTCAAAACGTTCATCAGTAATCGAATATCTGAAATTATTACAAATATGGGTTCTACTCGCTGGCGTCATGTTCCATCATTAGAAAGTCCAGCAGACGCAGCTAGTCGAGGTATTTCGGCTATAAAATTAATAGAAATGGAACTTTGGTGGCATGGACCAAACTGGCTTTTAAGGCCTAAGGATGCTTGGCCCTCTCGTTTTGATATTCCAGAACACGATCCAGTAACATTGGAACTTAAACCTCTTCAAACATTTTTAACTCTTCGCACAGATCAAGATTCATCTGAGATTTTAAAAAGATTCTCCTCACTTATTCGTCTTTTTCGCGTCATCGCCTTTTGTAAACGTTGGTTTAGAAAATATCGAAATAAATCTTTAAGGCTCTCATCCTGGATAACAACACATGAATTAGAGGAATCTAAAGAGTTCTGGATAAAGCATGAACAGCTCACATTTTTTCCTGACGAAATCAACTTGCTTTGTGAAAGGCAGCCTGTTCAGAAATCTAGCAAAATAGCTTCACTTAACCCCTTTCTCGACCATTCCGGTATACTGCGTGTTGGTGGCCGCTTACAGAATGCATCTATGCCATATAATGAACAGCATCCCTTAATTTTACACCCACACAGTCACTTAGCCCAACTGTTTATTAGAAATGCTCATAGATCCTGTCTCCATGGAGATCCATCACTTACCCTTTCAACACTGAGGAAGACAATTTGGATTATTAATGGTCGCAATATAGTTAAAAAATTGATCAAGTAATGTGTTACTTGTTTCAGACATTCAAAGCGGATCCAAAATCAATTAATGGGATCCCTTCCATCGCCTAGAGTACATGTGGCTCGCCCCTTTTCCAATGTGGGTTAGATTACGCAGGACCCTTTAACTTAAGAGTTTCTCGTACCCGGGGCTGTCGCTCTTATAAGGGCTATCTTGCCATCTTTGTTTGCCTCAGTACCAAGGCTATTCATATTGAGGTGGTGAGTGACCTGACAACTGACTCCTTTTTGGCAGCATTTAGACGCTTTGTGTCACGTCGTGGTCTTTGTCGAAACGTCTATTCCGACTGTGGCACTAACTTCATAGGCGCCAAGAATAAGCTTGATCATGCCGTTAAAAGGGCGTATGTCCAAGCTAGCCAACAAACAGCAGATGTGGTGAGTGTTCAAGGCATTCAGTGGCATTTTAATCCGCCGGCATCCCCTCATTTTGGTGGGTTAAGGGAAGCCGGTGTAAAGTCGGTCAAATACCACTTCAAACGCATTGCCGGAAATGTCTCTCTCACATCTGAGGAAATGTACACATTGGTGTCACAAATCGAAGCATGTCTTAACTCCCGTGCACTCTGTCCACTTACCGACGATGCAAACGATCTCAGAGCTCTAACTCCAGGACATTTTTTAACAGGGGATGCTCTTTTAGCACCGCCTGAAGAAGATTTCACCAATTGCAAAATTAATTCACTTAATAGATGGAATTTCATTCAACGCTTGAAACAAGATATTTGGAAGTCCTGGAGTCAGGAATATTTGTCAAGGCTTCAACAACGCCCAAAGTGGATAGGAGCAACCCAAAATTTGAAAATCGGTGATATTGTCCTGATAAAAAATGTGAGATTTCCTTGCGGTCAATGGCCATTAGGGAGAATATCAAAAACCTATCCGGGAAATGACGATCTTGTTCGTGTAGTAAGTGTTAAAACTCAGAATCGCGAAATTAAGCGCCCAATAACGAAATTATGCCTGCTACCCGGGAAATGACGATCTTGTTCGTGTAGTAAGTGTTAAAACTCAGAATCGCGAAATTAAGCGCCCAATAACGAAATTATGCCTGCTACCCATAAATTTTTCAATTGAAATCTAGTAATTTAATGCAAATGTTAATTGTCCTTTGAATTAAGATTGAATTGATGGACACCTGAATTCTGTCGTCGCGGTTTATATTAAATTGAATTATTATCTGTAAATGTGCAAAAATTTTGTATTCACTGTGTTCCAACCCTATCCCTTCCTATTCCATCTCCTTACATACACTGCAATATTCACATTTGAGGGAGTAAACCTGGACGTCAGCTACTTTGGTCAGAAATTCTCCGGAAGGATGACTAATAAAAGGCTAGCCAGCTTAGGCTTTAACTGAAGTAAATTGGAAGACGATCGAGACCTATTGAAATTCGGCAATTTCAAGGTGCGGAGCATGTTTAAAATCCCAAAACATCTAAGTTCCTGATCAACTGAGAAGGCATCATAATTGCAATCATCTCCATGAAAACAATATCAACACCAGTATCGCACTCGTTTCTCTAATCCAGGCAGAGCAAACGTTAGATGACTAGTTCGATGAGGGAAGCAGTTTATTTCAGCATCACACTATATATGTATATAGTGATAATAGATAAACAAGCAAACTACCGACCATGGTGCGGCATCATCCGAAACTGTTTTTTTTATGATTATCTCTTGCCAATAACGAGATAATGACCAGTCCAAAAGAAAATCTGATCGAGTCAACTGCTCCGCCAGTAATTCAGAAGTGTATCATAAAATTAGAATAAATTTTGTAATCAAGAGGAAAGTAGTGTTATCCTTTCACCAAACCCTTTTTTTTTATTATTCACTGCACCCAAAACAACTCCCCTGCTTTCTGTTTTCGCAACATCAGCTGAACTTTGACCTTAAGGTCATCCTTTGGTACTCCCCATTCAGCTAATAGAGCTGTTTTTACATACTCCCATGAAGGCGTGGAATTTTGCCTCAAGAGAGACCAGTACCAGTCCATAGCTGGTCCAGAAAGCAGGGATGTCATGTGCCTTACCAGAAGATCGAAATCTCCTTCTAAGGCCGAATAGGTCAATGCTTCTACTCGAAACACAAATTCATCGACAGTGAGCCGAGAGCTATCACCGCTATAAGATATATTCCACCTGCGGATAGGACTGCCAGAACGGCGCTGTCCTACGCCTGCAGGGTAACGAATAGGTGGTGGTTGTGGAGGTGGGACAAAATCTGGTCTAGGCTGATTACTAGGCTGACCAAAAGCTGAATGCGGTCTATTTGACGACTGCCTACGCGAGTCGTGAAACTCTTGGGATGGTCTTGGGTCACCCATGTACGGAGGTGGTCGTGAAAAATCCATGGGTGGCATCGCTGCTGAGATCTGTTGTCGGAGACTAGTTACTAGTTGTTTTGTAATGTAGCTGCAATCAATAACTACAGCTAGATTACGGAATTTAGGTGGACAGTGTAGCGGTATGAAAAAAAGATATGTGTGCTTATGTTTAATGCTGTATTTATTGAATAACTCTAATGCGAAACACTCAAATTTATAAATTCACTAATTTAATTCTGTTCATTAATTGCTCGATTGCATATGTAGTTATTATGCCGTATTTTGGCATATATTCAACTAAATGCAATTTGTAGCCTTTTCTAGGTTTTCACGCCTTTCACTTGTTTTTAATTCACTTTAAACTTATTTCAACTTAAATACGTAACTATTTTGTTTCGTTGCATATATTCTTAAAATGCCAGATTTGGCATGTGTTTAATTTTATGCAAGAAACTTACTAAATCTACGCACTAATTTAACACAATACTTATCTTTAGAACAAAAACGAAACCAAAACTTCCTGTCCTTTGCCAACACGACTGCACACAAATTTTAAGCATGTAAAATATTGTACCTTAAATATGGCACTTTTTTTTATGCTTAATTGCTGGAACTGAAAAAAAACTTGGTTAAATTCTTGGATCTTATGCTTAGGCATGTGTGATCGCTGTCGAAAAAATGAGGGAGATCTTAGGAATTGCCCCCTTTTTATAGGCTCTAAGCGGCCATTTTGACATACGTTCCACAAGAAAAATCCAAATTAAGCATATTTTTCGACTTTGCTTGACTTGTATACTTATGTCAAAATGTGCCACTTTCCTTCAACTAATTTATTTAAAATTATCCATGAATTTTCGTAATTTATTTTATTAAATATTTTAATTTTTCTGAAATTTATCAAGATGGCGGCTCCCTGCCATATTATGACAATTTCCACTGTGGAACGCAAATATTTCTCAATTTTCTTGCATCTCGTTTTCGCACCTTTCTCTTTCCCACTTATTATGGGAATTAATTTTACCTTTTTCGCGAAAATTTATTTACCTGGTAACTTTCGCGGTTTTTAAGCATTACCAACAGGTAGCGCGTAGCCAACTTCGTATAATCAGCTTTTCACCGTGTCAAGTTGACAGTCGCGATCGCGGTATTTTAGTTCGTTAGTGCCGTGTTGTTTTTCGTGGTGTGGTTTTCTCCACAAATTAAGGATTAATTGTCCAGATAAGTGTATTTTATTACTTTCTAAGTGTTCCTTATTAATTATTTATGTGTTTCAATATGAATAATTTGCAAGAAATATACAAATTCTGTTAAATTATTCATGTTGGAAATGTAGATTTTGAAATGTCAACAATGATATAAATTGTTGCATTTCCCTAATTATAATGTACATATGTGCGTGTTGCAAGTTTTTATGTTTTGCATATTTAAGCATATTTGCATGTTTTGCAAATGCTTATTATGCAGAGCATATGAATTTTGCAAAGAAATTACATTATGTACATTTTGCATGTTTTTGTTGTTGTACTGCCAAGAAATTGGTTTCTTGACAGTTTTGCATGTGATTTGTAGAATTTATTCTTGTTCTGTTTGTTAGTTTTCTATTTGATGCATTTAAAAACTAATTTATTCATTTTTTTTATTTTCAGATCAGTTCCTGACACTGTGGGATGCCCTGGAGGGAATTACCTGGTAAACATCAAGGGAAGTAAGAAGTACAATTTTTATCCAATGCCAATGTTTTTTATTTTCTTTTTAGCTGTGCTCAACATACTCCCCCCCCGTTGAACAGTTTGTTCAACTAAAGCATTTTTTATTTTGCGTATACCCCTCTTATGGTAGTGATGGAAGGTCAACTTGCCATCCTTATTGACTCGTAGTCGAACCTGGTATTTGTCGGGTAGGTTAATGACCTTTTCCCGATTTCTTCGTTGTTGTATTGCCCTGACGTCAATTCGCTGCAAAACGTATCGAGGCAAATATATATCTTCGCGTTCTCGAGTTAGGAATCTTTGAAAGCTGTTATTTGCTCTCATTTCGAATTCCTTTATGGTTGTAGTCAGCAGAAGCTTTGTCAAAGCAGTAATGCGGCTGCCATTGACTACTGCTGTTTGTTGTGGATGTGGATCCGTGTAGGGAGTCGGACCCACAAACGGTCGAGTTGTCACCCTAGTCGCTTGACTCGTCGTTGCTTGGATTGTTGATGCTCTCCTCGTTGATGCTCGGCTCGTTGATGCTCGGCTCGTTGATGCTCGGCTTGTTGATGCTCGGCTCCTCTGTCCCGTGGTATCAATTCATGAGCCAATTCTGGTCGAGGCATGCCGAAGACATCGCACCCTGGGTCACGAAGCATCCTGCGTTCTGGACTTCCTGGTGGGCTAAACTGGATATCCTCTAAAATGTATAGCATATCCTCCTGCTCATATGTGGATGACATCTGAAATAGTAGCTTGTTAGTATGGTGTATCAAAATGATGATGACCCTCAGCCAACAATGTGACACTTTTGGACAGACACATGACGACACTAATAACAGGCAGTTAGTCTTATGCTACTGGTAGAGGACTAATTTTAGCGATTGGTCGTAAGAAACTACCATTTCGCGTTTTGACTCGTACTACCCGCACTAGCTCATCGGCACCTGGATGTATTTGCTCTATTATACCCATTGCCCAGCTAGTGGGTGTCATGTTTTCGCTTTTAACAAGGACAACATCTCCAACATGCATGTTCGGTTGTCTTGTGTACCATTTGGGTCTGTTCTGCAATTGGTTCAGGTAGTCCTTTGACCACTTATCCCAAAATTGTTTATTCAATTGTGGAATGTACTGCCATCTTTCGGACAATACTACAGGTTCAATTGTATAATCAGGTTCTGGAATCGCGTTTAGTGCTTGGCCAATTAAGAAATGTCCAGGTGTAAGGATAAATAAATCCGCTGGATCATTTCTAACATAGCATAGTTGCCTAGAGTTTAAACACGCTTCGACCTGAGCTAATAGGGTTGCATACTCTTCAAACGTACATTTGGAGTATTGTAGTGTTCCTCGAAGATGATATTTTACTGACAGTAAAGCCAGATTTCTCCGAAATGTGGAGGGTTAAAGTGCCAGTTGATTTGCTTGGAGGACAAATATTTTGCTGCTTCTGGTGTTGAGGCATGAATGGCTTGTCGGAAATCCTTTTCCAGAAGAGATTTTCCACCAATGAAGTTGGTGCCACAATCTGAATATATGTCAGTACACAATCCTCTTCTAGCTACAAATCTCTTTAATGCTGCGAGGAATGCTTCAGATGTGAGATCTGACACCAATTCTATATATACAGCTTTTGTAGCCATACAAACAAAGACACAGAAGTATGCCTTTTGTAACTTGGCGTTGCGTAACTTTGAGCTTCTTATTGTTACAGGTCCGGCATAATCAATTCCCACTTTAGTAAATGGTTTCGTTTCATTTACTCACGGGGTTGGTAAATTTCCCATCAACTGGCTTCTAGTCGTAGTGCGATATTCGAAACATGTAATGCACTTATGTAATCGACTGGTAATGCAACGTCTAGCATCTAATATCCAGTATCGATTTCGACTAGTGCTGAGAACCAATGAGGGACCGCCATGTAGAGTTTCTACATGTAGTTTGCCGATTAAAATTAATGTGACATGATGATCACGTGGTAATATGACTGGGTGTTTCCTATTGTAAGGAATTGAAGCATTATCGAGTCTACCACCCACTCGTAACAAGCCATTGTCGTCCATAAAAGGATTAAGTTTAATCAACTTGCTATTCTGTGACAACGGATTCATGTTCAATATAATTTTGTACTCATCTGCGAACGCAGTTTGTTGTACCAGTATAAATATTGTTAGTTCTGCCTGGCACCATTCGAGCGAATCGATGTACTGTGAGCGTTTAGTCTGAGGATGCCGACAATTGTGTATGAATCGTTGCATCATAGCTACTATATGATGAATATCGTAGAAGGAACTGGTTATCTACTTTTGCTAAAAGATTTATCGCAATAGGTTCTTTAGCTTCTAAATTGGTTTGTTCTGAAATATCCTTAAATTTTGGCCATGCATCTTGTTCCGCCGATAGCCATGATGGGTCGTGCCACCATAGCTGATTATTTATTAAATCCGCAGCAGGCACTCCTCTTGAGGCCACATCCGCCGGATTATAATTCGTTGACACATAACGCCATTGCTCAAAGCGTACGATGTCCTGAATCTCTACTACACGATTTGCAACGTACGTTTTCCATCGTGAGAGATGTTCCTTTATCCATTGCAGGACAATCGTAGAGTCTGTCCAAGCAAAAACTGGAACCTGGAACCTGTTGTAAGCGCATGTCCTTCATTGTAGCTTGAAGCAGTCTTGCTAATAATAGAGCTCCATTTAGCTCCAAACGTGGTATGGTCGTTGGCTTTATGGGAGCTACTCTGGTTTTGGCAGTAAGCAAAGTAGTCGTAAACATGCTATTCTCATCTCCTACACGTAGATAGACTGCTGCAGCGAATGCCTTTGTTGATGCATTACAGAAGCCATGTATTTGGATATGTGCATTTGTTGAATAATTAATCCATCTAGGAATTTGTAAGTTGTCGATAGACTTCAAATTATTTTTGAAACTATCCCATTGATGTTCAATGGCTTCGGACACCTTATTATCCCATGTGCATCCCGTGACCCACAATGATTGCATAAGCACCTTTGCTGTAATTAAAACTGGTGCAAACCAACCCAAAGGATCGTACAGTGATACAATATCTGACAAAATGGTTCGTTTGGTTACCTTGGCATGCATTTTCCAAGGTTTGGTCAAGAACGACAATTTATCTGAGTTAGGATGCCAACGAATTCCTAACGTTTTTACGGATTCCGTGACCGAAATCATTAACGTATCCTTGAATTCGCGCTGTTCTGGGGGAAGATGTTTCAACAAGTACGAATTGTTACTTGTCCATTTCCTCAGATTGAATCCTCCTGCTTTCAACATGCTAATTAGTTCATCTAATAGATCCTTCGCATCTTCTATGCTCTCAGCTCCAGTGAGTAGGTCGTCCACATAGAAATCTGTGGCTGTGACCTTTGAAGCTAGAGGCCATCTTTGTTGTTCATCACATGCTAGTTCTTGAAGCGTCTGAATGGCTAAGTATGGCGCAGAAGACGTTCCAAAGGTACGGTGACCTTTGGAACGTCTTCTGCGCCATACTTAGCCATTCAGACGCTTCAACAACTAGCATGTGATGAACAACAAAGATGGCCTCTAGCTGGCTTCAGCTGAAAATCTTGGATCTCCTTAGTTGATTCGCTGAAAGGTACGATGATCCGGATGCATGGTTATCATACCGTACATCTTTTCAATGTCCGCGTTCATAGCAATCTTGTATTTACGCCAGCTGAGCAACGTGGCGAATAATTTAGGTTGTAAAACTGGTCCCTTTAATAGGAACTCATTGAGTGAGTTGCCATTTGACGTTTTCGCTGAAGCGTCAAATACTACTCTCACCTTTGTTGTCGTGCTTTCCTTGACAACTGCATGGTGAGGTATGTAGTAGTGTGGCTCGTTGTTGTTGGGTGGAGGTATTTCCTCCATGTGACCCAACTCGAGATATTCATCTAAACATCTCTCATATTCGGACTTCAAAGTTTGATTCCTTTCAAGTTGACGTTGTATTCCTTGAAAGCGTTTAATTGCTTGTGGTCTTGATTGCCCTAGGTCAGGCACTTCATCATTTACAAATGGTAATTTCACCTGGTAAGTACCATGGTGAAGACGTTGATGGGTGAGTTGATATCTCTGTTGACATTCTCTGTCTTCTTTGTTGAGAATCGAATTTGTGGGAAACTCTTCTGTTTCCCAAAACATTTTAAGTTGTTCAGCTAAGTCATCAGTTGTGACGGTAAACGCTGATGTATTGTTTTCTACAACATTTGTTGTTGACCCTAGTAAAATCCAACCAAATATTGTCTTAATGGCTGTAGGGGTAGTACTAGATCCTTTTTTAATGCCGTTTAAGACTATCTGAGCATAAACTCTTGCTCCTAGTAAAGCATCTACCTTTCCAGGCTTCCAAAATGTGGGATCAGCTAGTGGCAGTTTATTGAGATGTAAACATTCCCTTTTAGAGATTATTCTGGAAGGTAAAGGATCTGTGATTTTGTTCAATATTAGAAAATTTTCTTCTAATATTCTTGTAGACTTCGCTTTTCGGGATCGAAGTGTTAGTGTGGTTGGCTGCTTTGAGATTGCTGTATGGCTAGTGTTTAAGCCAGTAATTAATACTGCGGTTGGGCTGCGACATGCTCCCAGTTTCCTGCAGGCTTCCTCTGTAATAAAGGATGATTGCGAGCCACTATCTATGAGACATCTTAGAATATGTGAGTTCCCGCTTTTTGTTTGTGCCACTACTAACGCTGTTGATAGCAGGGCATTATGGTCCTCTCTAGTTACAAAGTTTTGACTAGTGTTTAAGTCGTCAGTGTTGTTCACTGACTGTAACCGTGGAGAGCGTTTGTAAATGGTATTGCTAGCTTGATCGACTTGACTTGAGTTCGAGATAACGTTGTTAGTAGTTGACCTATGCTCAGTTCCGACAGCTGCATGATTAGGTTTGTCCCTGTTGTGTTCTTCATGCAGGGTGCTATGATGCTTTTTGTTGCATCTTTGACAGCTATATTTGCTAGTGCAATTGTTGACATGATGCAAGCCTAAACAATTGGTACAACGGCTTGATGCCATGATTATTTGGTATCTGGATGGTATATCCATCCTACGATAGTTTGGGCATCTTTGTAAAAAGTGACTTGCATTGCATACTGGGCATTGGATTCCCTTTGTAATATGGTATGATTTGGTTGTATCAGGTGTGCAGCGTGATTTGGATTGTGTGGATTTAATTAAACTATCTGCTAAAGACTCTAATATTCTTAAACGCGTACTTAAAAACTGCTTAAATGACTTGAATGTTGGGAGTTCTTGTGTACCTCCCTGCTCTTTTTCCCACAGTTTGAGGGTAATGAAGGGTAATTTCTGTACTAACAGATGTATTAGAAGTACATCCCACAATCTTGTATCAACTTCTAAACTTTGTAATTGTTGAAAACATTCGTCTGTTGTATCAATTATTGATTGAGTCCTTTAGCAGACTCTGAATTTAGTTTGGCTTGGTTTACTAAGACTTTTACTTGATGATTAACTAAAATTCTCTTGTTCTCATATCTAGCCTGCAACTTGTTCCATGCTGGCATGTAATCTTCATTTGTTACTGGGGTGTGCCGCAACAATTTCTCAGCATCACCCACTAAACAAGATTTCAGATGATGCAGCTTTTGAACTGGTGTTAGCTTTGTATTGTCATGAACAAGAGAAATGAATAGATCATGAAATGATCGCCATAAATCGTAGTTGCCGTTATACTTGGGCAACTGAATGCGCGGAAGGAACGATTCCTGTTGAACAACAGTTGTCGAATGAATTGGTACTTGTCCCGAGCTTGATGCTTCAGTAGCTGGGACGAATTTCCGCAATCCTTCTACTAATTCTCCCATATATTCGGAATATTATAACTCTGTTGAGCTATGATTATCTTGGGCTAAATACTCATGTTGCTTTTCATCAGAACTTTCTAATAAAGCCTGATTTACTGCCATATCTGTATCACTATATACTTCCCATAGTTTCTTCAACTCTGTCATTTTAGTCTCATAAAAGCCTTGTGTTCGTTTAACAAGGTGTAATGAAGCGCCACTCATTAAGCCGCATTCATTACTTCCCCAAATCAATGAAACGCTATCAAGATCAAGTTAAATGAACGAAAACCCCATAATTCCAATGTACATACGTATCTGTCTACATATATCTGAAAATTACGACCATGCATATCTTTTCGTACCTACATACATATTCCAAAAGCATATGTACGTACATACATATCTATTGTAATACGAGTATTCCCTGCAAATTATCTACAAAAAATTATGTAACACTTTCTTCTTCAAAGCAATTAACTATTTCTCTCTGAAGAATACTCGAATTACAAAACATTAAAAACATTTTCTTTTTC
Source organism: Dioctria linearis (assembly GCA_963930735.1). Taxonomy (NCBI): domain Eukaryota; kingdom Metazoa; phylum Arthropoda; class Insecta; order Diptera; family Asilidae; genus Dioctria; species Dioctria linearis. Next base: position 185,328,367 of record OZ005742.1, on the reverse strand, counting down.
AAGTAACAATGCTTGACCTTTTCAATTCATATCGATTGACAATAATTCCATCATCATTATTATTTTTCCATTTTTAATACAATAGCGGCAACGCGCTGCATTGTTTACATAAAACAAACCCCCCAGCACGAGACCAATTCTAGCCATGTAGCGGCACTGGGCTTGTCCCTGACCTACCATATAACCAGTGCGCGCTTGCTTTAATTGTTTTTTCATATGTTGGGAAATACGCGTAATGTGCCTAGCGTTTGACCCACAAATTGTGTTCTGTTGTTCTTCGTCTTTTTTTTGTTGTCACTAGGTTGCTCATATGTATATGGGAAATACTTTGAGCAATGAGTATGACGAAAAAACAATATTATGTGTAATATGCATGAGGTTTTGACCCCTTTAATGGCGCTACATGAAGTTTCTGGTCATGTATATTCTACTAGCCAATAGACGGCTTTTAAAATTCTTATATGCAGGGGAATCGTTCAAAAATATTGCTTAGCCATGCAATTTTGATTTTCGCCGTTATGTATTGATGCAATATCGGTAGGCGTACCCAAAATTTCCTCGCACATTTAACTGGGGAAATAATTAGAATAGTGCTAAGATTGCTGGAATTTTCGAATACTCACTATATACTAATTTTTCTTTAACCCCACTATGAATAATTCAGTCTTTAGCTGATTATTCAAAATTTGGAAGCAAAATTCCAAATAAAAAGCCGATGCGTCGTTAGCCAGAGGCAGTCGTTTTTGAATAGTAACTTTGAAAAGGAACCAAGTGACCCCCGACCCACGGTAAGGTCTCTTGTTCCCTCTGAAAGATAATAAAGCTATAATAAGCTAGACTTAAAAGAAAAAGTGTAACGATTATGAAATAAATCAAGTAAAAAGTACAAGTTTTTAAAGTGAATCTTTTGAAATAAAATCAGTGAAAAGATCTATTAATACAGGGCTGGTGACCTTCTACCTATAAAGCACTCCCAGTCCTTGCTGTTAAAATTGCACAGCAAAGGTTCGTTTTCTTTCCATTTTCGATTAACCTTTCAATTCGCGTACGCAATATGCTTTCCGTAAGGATTAGTTTATCTACTGAATCCATGTTGATTTATATTCTACTATTATAGTTAATTAACCGTGTGGGTTAAATGATGAAAATAATTGAAGGAAGCAATTTAATGCCACGTGTGGGATAAATGGAAAATTTAGTCGAAGAACGTAAATGGATGCCGTGTATGACAAATTGACGTGAAAAATATTTAAATAAATTTTTGTTACTAATTCTAATTAATTTAATTAACCAACTATTTATTAAGAGTTACTGACATGTCAATTCAGAAATTAATTATTTATCGCGATTTACTGACATGTAAGTTCAGCAATTACAACAGGAATTTCGATAATATTCGAGCTGCTTCGTCTGGGCACCCTGAAGTTTTACGTCTAAGCACGTTTATAAATTAATTTTTGTAGTTTTTATTGAGAACTGCCACGTCTAAGCACAGTTATAACTTAATTTTCGATGTTTTTTAACTCGAAAAAATAATTTAAAAAAAATATTTTTATCACTAAATTGAGTGTACTAGAATTATTCGCAATCACAACAGTAAACAGGCACACAATCCTGGATGGAACCACCATTAAATGTTTTGTAATGTAGCTGCAATCAATAACTAAATCTAGATTACGGCATTTAGGTGGACAGTGTAGCGGTATGAAAAAAAGATATGTGTGCTTATGTTTAATGCTGTATTTATTGAATAACTCTAATGCAAAACACTCAAATTTATAAATTCACTAATTTAATTCTGTTCATTAATTGCTTGCTTGCATATGTAGTTATTATGCCGTATTTTGGCATATATTCAACTAAATGCAATTTGTAGCCTTTTCTAGGTTTTCACGCCTTTCACTTATTTTTAATTCACTTTAAACTTATTTTAACTTAAATACTTAACTATTTTGTTTCGTTGCATATATTCTTATAATGCCAGATTTGGCATGTGTTTAATTTTATGCAAGAAACTTACTGAATCTACGCACTAATTTAACACAATACTTATCTTTAGAACAAAAACGAAACCAAAACTTACTGTCCTTTGCCAACACCAACTGCACACAAATTTTAAGCATGTAAAATATTGTACCTTAAATATGGCACGTTTTTTTATGCTTAATTGCTGGAACTGAAAAAAACTTGGTTAAATTCTTGGATCTTATGCTTAGGCATGTGTGATCGCTGTCGAAAAACTGAGGGAGATCTTAGGAATTGCCCCCTTTTTATAGGCTCTAAGCGGCCATTTCGACATACGTTCCACAAGAAAAATACAAACTAAGCATATTTTTCGACTTTGCTTGACTTGTATACTTATGTCAAAATGTGCCAATTTCCTTTAACTAATTTATTTAAAATTATCCATGAATTTTCGTAATTTATTTTATTAAATATTTTAATTTTTCTGAAATTTATCAAGATGGCGGCTCCCTGCCATATTATGACAATTTCCACTGTGGAACGCAAATATTTCTCAATTTTCTTGCATCTCGTTTTCGCACCTTTCTCTTTCCCACTTATTATGGGAATTAATTTTACCTTTTTTCGCGAAAATTTATTTACCTGGTAACTTTCGCGGTTTTTAAGCATTACCAACAGGTAGCGCGTAGCCAACTTCGTATAATCAGCTTTTTACCGTGTCAAGTTGACAGTCGCGATCGCGGTATTTTAGTTCGTTAGTGCCGTGTTGTTTTTCGTGGTTTTCTCCACAAATTAAGGATTAATTGTCCAGGTAAGTGTATTTTATTACTTTCTAAGTGTTCCTTATTAATTATTTATGTGTTTCAATATGAATAATTCGCAAGAAATATACAAATTCTGTTAAATTATTCATGTTGGAAATGTAGATTTTGAAATGGCAACAATGATATAAATTGTTGCATTTCCCTAATTATAATGTATGTGCGTGTTGCAAGTTTTTATGTTTTGCATATTTAAGCATATTTGCATGTTTTGCAAATGCTTATTATGCAGAGCATATGAATGTTGCAAAGAAATTACATTATGTACATTTTGCATGTTTTTGTTGTTGTACTGCCAAGAAATTGGTTTCGTGGCAGTTTTGCATGTGATTTGTAGAATTTATTCTTGTTCTGTTTGTTAGTTTTCTATTTGATGCATTTAAAAACAATTTACGCATTTTTTTTTATTTTCAGATCAGTTCCTGACACTGTGGGATGACCTGGAGGGAATTACCTGGTAAACATCAAGGGAAGTAAGAAGTACAATTTTTATCCAATGCTAATGTTTTTTATTTTCTTTTTAGCTGTGCTCAACACTAGTTCAGTCCGCAAAACATCAAGGCTCTGTTCGAGGCCTTCGCGTACTAGGTCTTGCATTTGTAGGCGCAAGCCTACCATCAAAGCATCCGTAGCTGCTGAGGTATGTCCACTGCCAGAAGGCAGTGGGCTATTTCGTCGCGAGTTAGGATTGGTAAAAGTCCTTGAATGTAGATCTGGCATTCCAGTAGAGAGTGATCGTCGACTAGGTGCTAGAACTGTCAAAGGTGGTAACTCTAGTGACGGCATGGGAGGTAATGGATCGTGAGTGACAGTCTTTACGGGCTTTGTCATCTTCGGGACAGCACCAGTATACTCAGAGAAATCATACGGAGTGAGATGGGATCTGCAGAACGGGCAGTTTGAATGCTGTCCAATCCACGTTTTCAGACATGGTTTGTGAAACACATGTCCACAGACCGTCTTCACTGGCTTCCTCTGTCCTGACCAGTCGCTCTCTAGACAGACGGAGCACGGGTCTGGCAACAGCATCGGTACCCCAGTTGCTCGCGGTGGTGTTCGCGCTGTAGCCATTGTAGAATCAGTCGTAAATCAAGCAAAAGATTTTCAAACCAAGGGTTTGGAATAGATAAAAAAAAATACAAAGAATTTAAAAATTTGGAAGAGGTAACAGGCTCTTCACAACGCGAGGATGACGAAATACTGATTTAAAAATTTGCAGGTTGGGACGATATCCTAAAATTTCAGACAAAAATTTTTTTTCCAAAACGTTCGGAGAAGTTTAAAAAAAAATCAGAAAACTCAAAGGTTCGACAAAGTTACCAAAAGTTCAATTAAGCGTTTCGAAAAAAAAGATTCCAATCAAAATCATACGGTTTCTCCCTCACTTCCAGGAGCTACCTCTCAACATAAAAGTCTTCAGGTCGCTCTCCCTCTTTTCAGGTCAGAAAACTTTGTACGAGCAAGCGACGTGAATGTGTGCATGAAAAATTGTGGAGTTCCCACAGAAATCTGGGAAAAGTCGGGTTGGAGAAGCTAGAGACTGAAAATGATACTACAGATTCTTCAGCCAGGCAGTGAGCAGTATGCCAACTCCTGATTACTGAAGGTCTCCAGCATCACTTCCATACTCCAACCTCTCTTTCCTTCCCCTTCACCTGATTGTCATGTCCAGTTAACCCCCCAACTGGGCAGAGTCATGAATCTGGTCAACTAATTAGCTGGAAGCCAAACAGTCGTCTCGCAGACTCATAACTCCGTCCAGCTAGTTGGCCAATAGAGACATGTCTCCGCGAGAGCTCACACAAAAAAATTTTGTGAGGCCACCTACCATTTCCATGGCAGAAGGCCAGCGGGAAAGATCATAAAAAAATTCAAAAAATTCAAAAAATTTAAAAAAAAATCAACTAATTGTTCAGGCTGCAGGCTTGACCAAGGTCAAACCTAAAGCCGAACTTCAACTTCAAACAAATTCCAAAAACTTTCAAACATTACGTTACTTTAATACAAAATCGAGAAACAAGATAGCAAAAACTTTCAAAACTTTACTTTACTTTCCGAACTTTAAAAACTTTAACGTTACTCTACAGAAAAATTTTCAAATACCAAACAGTTAGACTCAGGTTCGCATGTAACTTCCACTGGATATGAGACTTGAGGTCAGTCAATTAGCAAAGTGCCAAATGACCATCTCATCCCAGTCCCCAGTAAAATTTACACTTAGACCACCGAAGTCTAACTGAGGTGGCCCCACGTTGGGCGCCATTTTTGTTATGGAACATAACAATGGACGCGCACAACGTGTCAAAGCCACAAGCTTTACTCTACAAAAAAATTTACTTAACAACAGTACCAGTCAGCCTCAGGTCCGCATGTATCTTCCACTAGATATGAGACTACCGAGTCAGACAATTAGCTAACAGCCAAATGTCCATATCTACAAAGCAGTCTCAGTCTCCAGTATCAAACACATTTAGACACCGAAGTTGACTGAGGTGGCCCCACGTTGGGCGCCATTTTTGTTATGGAACATAACAATGGACGCGCACAATGTATCATACTAGAAGAATGGACAACCCTTTCTAACAGAATTCGAATTCAGTACATTCTCATGACATTATAAAAAAAACTCATTTTATTTAACTTGGACCACTGTCCTTAAGTACTGACTTCATACAAAGTTATCCTAAGTCATGATCTTAACTACGGAGCCAATGAGGCCAAAAAATATATACTCTCCTACTTGGATCATATTAATACAACACAACACAAAAGAAATGGAAATTATGGAGAGAAATCCCAGACAAGGCTATCTTTAGTTACCTTAGTATCCATTCAGCGATTATGTCGCACGAAACATTCTCCTCCACGAAGGCCTCCTGGAGATGTTCCTGTAATTATAATAAAAAACTAATAGGGAATATAAACCAAAGTCTGGCCGGGATTTCCTTTACAGAAATATACATCAATTCATTTGCTTAAGCGACTTTTCTAATAATAGGGTTATTATGGTAATATAAATTTATCCAGAAGTGAAATCAGCAAAACCGATTAACAAAAAAAAATCAATAATGGTTTAATAAAATTAGAACTCAGTATTTGGTCACTTGCTTTTGACTTCATTGAGCTACTAAACCTCTTTTGAAACATCAGAAGAGAAGCCGCTGTTGTTACAACAGACCTCGATAAAAATTATTAGTTACGTGTATAGTAATTTCTTAAATTCTATACTGAACGGTTCAAAAAAATCTAGTTAAATTTTTTTTTTAAATCTTAATCCTACACTTCTGGTGTCTCTTTTATTTTTTTGTTTCTTTCTTTAAGAAATATAGTTATGCATAATATACCACTGGGAGTCCAGTGATCCTTTTGATAATGTAAAAAAATCTTAAATGTTACATCCTATCTTAGATTACACTACTGTTCTTAATCTACTTTCTAATTTCATGAATGTGCAGACATGATTTGGATTAAATTTTGGATCTTTTCCTGAATTTGCTGTTGACAGATATAGTACATATGTCCTATATACACTTCGGAGGGCAAATAATGTGATAAGTTAGCACCATTGCTCTGTAGAATACGTTGGACGTGCGCTTGTCCCGTGATCCTTATCTTATTAGGAATTGTTATCAGCCTGTGTTAGTTCCAGGACTCGGAATTTCTGTATAGCACTACTATGAATAGGACTTTTGGGCCGCCTGCTTTCGGCGATTTACGTCGAAAATATGAACATCATAATAATCCCTCACGTCTACATGGCATCTTAGCAGCTTAATAAGAAAATTTCATCAGCGTCCGCATTTGCGAAGCCTTATTCCCCTTCCCGGATAATTTGAAATAGTTTGAAAATACGATACCTTGGCTTTTGTGTTCGTGATCTTCATGTACTTGCTATAATTTGTGTTGAAGCAAACTATACTTCACATGGGCCCTTCCGCTTCTTTTCCGCTTTTATTTCATCAATCCCAGCTTATATTTCGTTTTCTTCCCTGACCGCTAGCAGATTACTTAGTCGAGCAGTTTATTAATCTTTTATTCTCTTCTACTTTTAAATTTAAGAATTAAAAAAAACACTTTTTCTTTCACAGGTTAGATATATATATAAACACAAAAACCTTCTTCTTCCTTTTTTCTTTCTGTCATATCCACATGTCACACAGAACTTGAGGAAACGCATCTCTCTCGGTCGGGGTGCATTCAAGTTTTCTGCTATGGACAGCAGCCAGCCGGCATACACGTTTCAGTATGTCATGTAGCATATTGCTATATGCATTAGGCTACGACCATAACACAATATTGTCGGCCAGTTGTTTTTGTAGCTCTAGTAAGTCTTCTGTAGTCATGACTACTGATGGATTAAGTGATAAATACCGGAGATGTCTGGAGCTTTATGGCGTATCCCACAAATACTCAAACTTAATTTGAGTCTTTATTTAATTAATTTGAGTCTGGCTGCCTGAAGTTAAGTGATAGCTCGAGAAGATTTCTGGAACTGTTTGGAGTATAACACAAGCACTCAAACTTAATTTGATCCTTACTGGTTTTATTTTAGTGCTATTCTGATGAATGAACAAACTTCTTGATCGCTGGCTGGCTATAGCTTCTGTTTAAGCCATCTAATTAACTTAGCTTGCATTGCATATAAAAGCAAGCCTCTGAATTTCATTTCAACTAGATAACGTCTATGCATCTTATTTTGCTTGCATTCCTTAAGAATGCAAGCTTCTCAAATTTAACTTCAAGTAGAAAATATTTTCTGCCTGTTCCCATGAAAATGTGAGCATTTCTTATCGCGGTTTCAAATATCCGTGCATGAAGGAGAGTCTCGTCATAGGAATATTCACAATTTTTCGTGTGAACAGGCACATGAAATTCTAGAATCTTAATGTTTTTCTCACTAGATTTAAGGTAGACAATTTGTTAACTTTACATATTTTTATTATAAATTGCACATTTTAAATAAATGTTTTTAAGTCTTTGACGAGCAACTGAGTGGTATTTTTCTCACACAACAGCTTCCTCAAAGTGTTCTTTGAGACGCTATATATGTAGTAGTATACTAATGTTGATTTAGTGGCTTCCTCAAAGTGTTGAGACGCTATGTAGTAGAATATTCTGATGAATGGACAAAGTTCTTGATCGCTGACTGGCTATAGCTTCCTCAAAGTGTTCCTTGAGACACTATATAGTAGTATACTAATTTTGATTTAATGGCTCGAAGGACCATGTGTATTGGAACTTCAATAGTTCTTGAATTCCTACAACGCGTGGAGAGGTCGAAAAGTACTGGTAAAATTAAAACTTGTCGCTTTCGATTTTAACTCTGAATTTTATTTGAATAGTACACTTAATTTATATACAAAAAATGATGACATTTAGAAAAGAAATAAAGAATGCATTACAAAAAATATTGGAACATGAAAAACAAAATATTAAGAAATTATCGTAATAAAGAAATGCATATGCGCATTATGTTGCATCATACTAAATTCAACGCCCATGCTATATGTAGGTTGACAAAGAATGCAAGCGGAAATGTAAACAAAAAATTCAATTGATTATTGTGATTGCGAGTGAAGTTTGAATTGGTGACCTTGTTATTAGGTCACAGGTAGATGAATTTAGCGTGTATTTTTTACATATTGAACTGAAATAAAAAAGTTATTGTTCAACACTGAACAAGGCATATAAATTGTACCGTGATTAATTATATAGTAAAACTTCAAATTATGAATTAAATTTTTAAATTTTGCTGTCACTAGTTATGTCTAGAAATTCAATTACACATAAAATTTACTCACGCTGCTGCTTCCAGTAGGGGTGAAGCTTCATCCGCTGGTTCAGCAGGATTTCTATGAAAAACCAAAAGAAAATTTTTCGGAAAACTATTCATCCAAACCTCCATTAACCCATGCACACTTTATGCCAATAGACGGGTCTACCAATTCTACGCCCCTTGGAGAGCAGTGGGGTGATGACGTATATATTAAGCACTCTTCCAATTTTTTCGTGAACGTTTCAGTGGGGGCGGCCTTCGACCTCTCAAATTCAATCTATCAATACTTATGCTCTTAGACTAGGTTCTCCTGAATATATGTTTATACAGGCATGTACGTGCCGTTCTTATTAAAACTAACTAACTGCTAAGCGTGCGCACAATTCCTGTACACATTCGCCTTATAATCCACGGTAACGGTTCTACACTGATTACTTAAGGAGGGAATAGTGGATAGCAAAATGACTTGCGGGGGATTCCTTAGTTGATTCCTTTTGTTTCTATTTTCTTCCGTATTAACTTTGTTTTTTTGTTTTTGTTTATATTACTTTTCTTCCGCTAGCGTTAATCTAATTTTGTTTTTGTACGACCACCACTAGAATAATTATTTCAAAATGATTTAGGTATGATGTACTATAAATTCCTACAGAGATCTTACTATGCGGTTTTGTTTATTCTTCTTTTCTTATCCGTGTGCAGCCAATGTAAATTTAACTCTTTATTGCCAAATTTACTCAATAGGAATGGATGAGCCTATCTCATATTACTGCTCCTTAATTAGTGAAGCCGCGTGTTAATTAACTTAGAATTGATGCAACTGGAAAGGCTAACAAACAAATTTTTGCTGGGGAAATGAAGATTATAGATATATTACCGATCGTGGTTTCCTTTACGTGCTCTGCCAATTTCACTATATCTACATCTCGTAGCCTACACGATGTTTTAGTAAAACGATTCTACCTTATCCCAACTATAATACTTTCTACAGGCTATAATACTTAGCCTGACGACAGGTCGAGTTGAGGTTTAACATTTTCGTGGCAGAACCAAGAGGCATTTAAGTACAGTAGAATAATGTGGATATGATGAGGTCCTGTAGGAGTGTGAATTTGCGGGATATAGGGCTGATGTTATTGCCTACGCATGCTTCATCATTGTTTTTCACGCTTTCTTTGATGCAATCTCCTTCGGCAGAGGTATATAAAATGATCCCCGAAAAGAAAGTTGATGATATGTCCCGCTAAATGTATTACAGAATGCAGTGCCCAGTGCTCTTGAAAGTCTTCTAGCTGAGTTAGTATTGGTTTGTTAATATTTAATTTATACCACTCATCTAAACTATCCTCCACACTGATTGGGGCAGTTCTTGCTTGGAAATACTTATGTCTTTAATAACTTCATTATCACCAGTTTCTTTAATAAATTCGGCGCAAAGCGTTGTAGCAACTTTAATATGAAATTGTTGTTTTAATGTATTCTTAATGCGGCGAGTAAGTAATTTGGAAGCATCTTGCATAAATAGCTTAAGATCTAGGTGGCTTATATTTACGATAACACCTGAACTAATTCTACCTGCGAATGCTGTTTTTATTTCTTCCCACTTTACAAAATTACTTCTTATTACTCGTTGATTAATTCCTGCTCCTCTATGGGGTGCTTTGGTTAACACTCTCAACGATTTAATTTGAGCAATACAGCTGTCCAAATGTCGTTTTCTAGCATTCTTATTGCACTTCCGAAATGCTGCTTGAAATTTACGAATGTTTCTGTTGCACTCTTTAATAATAGTGTTTTTATTCACAGAATTTGAATCACTTAAACACTTCAACACATCTTCTCGCAATTTCTTAATTACTGATAGACTTTCATTTACTACTATGATAGACATTTTTTATTTTTTTTTATTAGACACTAACACTGAGACTCACTTAGATTAACTGGTGCCCCCAAGAGTTTGCTTGCGCTTTTATACCAACGATTTGTAAACATGAATGATCCTGCTGCTGTTGTATTTTGCGCACTCCGTGCTCCTGGGGGAGAGAGTGGGCATAGGTTTTAGTTAAATAATTTCACACAATGTCCCTTTTTCTGGCAAAATTTTCTTTTATATATATTTTTCCAAACAGACTTTCTTTTATAAATTTCAGCTACAACTTATTCTTTTATTTTCCAAATATTAAAACATTTTGTTCAATTTTTCAACTTAAACTTCCTTTTATGTTTTCCAAACACTAAAACTTCTTTTTGTTTTATTTCCCGAATTAGACTTTCTTTTTGTAAATTTCTGAATACTAAAACTTCTTTTTGTATTATTTTTCGAATACTAAAACTTCAAATTTCACCTCGATCTTCTGAGGTGTACTCTCGACGGGATGGAAAAAACGATTCCCCGAGGTTTGGGCAAATTGCACCCAGGTACCCGTGATCGCTTCAAAAGCCCTTTTTCTTTTTATTGTTTTCTCATGACGTTGAAAAAACGTACGTGAGAAAATACAAAAGTTTTTTGATGCGAGCTATATGCATCAATGCAAAACTGTAATCCGATGTGCACTTGTGCGCCCGTCTTGAAATATTAATTTTAAGAGGGCGCGAATAATTCTGATAATTGTATGTATGAATGTACATACAATTAGATTGGATTAAGTAAGTAATGTCCGTATGTATATAGTACATACGGAAAAAAAAGTGAGAAGACACTGTATGTAGGTAAGTATGCATACCGTGTGAGTGGAATGTGTGTCTGATAACAAAATGCAATTTATGCTAAATTGCATTTTGTTATAATGTGGGAATGCATTTCTAAATGCATTTTGAATTTTTATATGAAATTTTGAATGAAATTTAAATTGAAATATTTTTTCAAGGTCAATTAATGGTACATCAATATATCGTATTGGACGATATATAGATGTATCGGTATTATGGTGTAATGCATATCTGTAATCATGCATCATTAAAGCATGTAATTGCATAATTGTAATTGTTATGTTTGCCTTTACGCTGGTTGCCGATGGGTTGGCGTATTCGCCAATGTCCAATATTCTATGCATGATTAAATTAATCAATTACAATGCCGAATATATGGCGTGTCGCCTCAATATTCATGAAAGGCAAAGAAATGAAAGTTACCTATGGATCTGGCTGAATGCCTCAATCCTTACTTGATATTTGGCTGGAGTGCCTCAATATCTTTATGGAGAAGATATCTGGCTAAGATGCCTTTATATCTTTAGGATGGAGAACGCCTGGCTAATTGCCGCTGCGATCTTAAGAATAAGACTTGTACTTTACCAGTCAATGGTCAAAACTTTATTCTTGATTTCTTTTTTAATGCTACCTTATTTATAATCGCTAATTATTGCTAAGTAAGCTATTTACATTAATTTCTTAAAGCTACCTACATTCGATAATTTTCTCACCGTATCATTATGAAAGAAACGGTGACCTCACGTGAGTAACGTTCTTTGTTGCCATTGAGAAATTTGGTGCACTGTACATATATAATTTATTTTCTGCTTGCCCTGTAATCTGATGCGCTTTTATTTTACTTCATTCATAACGAGGTATGAATGATTCACACAAAAGTGATTACATACAAATCTGTATGTATGTCAATTGTATTTTCATTTTTGTTTGTTCGAGTTTTAACTTTCGAAATGAATTACAAACTTTAGTTGTAATCTTGGTATCATATTTCTTTTACGGAGATGTGCATTTGATTTATATGCAATTACATGCTTTAATGATGCATGATTACAGATATGCATTACATCCCCATCCTTAAAAGATTGATGTAATTTTAATTTCTATAACGAAAGTAAAATTAAATTATTTGTTAGTTCACATTCGATCACTTTTCTTTCTTCATGATACTTTGTTACATATTTTCATATCTTATTTACTACTTTTCAATATTTTGCTATTTATATCTATATGTATCTACAACTATCTAAATTTTATGTTTACATAATTTCAAATTATTATTGTGTACTTTAGTTTCTTTTCCATTTATATCTACATAGCTATTTACATTATCTTCTATATGGTCCTTTATATGGTTGTTGTAATTTTACTTTATTACCTACTTTTGTATATACACAATCATCTATTTTAAAATTAGCTTCATTTACAGTTTTTTGTTTATCTATTCTTTCCTGTTTTTCTTTTAGCAAACATTCTTTTACATTGTTGTGTGCAAATTGCAATTTTATTTTTAACTCATTGATATAATCGTCAATATTATATATTTTTGTATTATTATTTAAAATCTCACATGGTAATGAATTTAACTTTCCAAAAACTAGCTCAAAAGGTGTATAGTTTGTAGTAGTATGTGGCGTGGTATTATAGCTGTAAGTATAATAGGGTAATATCTCACTCCAATTTTCTTGTTCGGAAATCGTCATTATATAGTCATTTAAAACTCTATGGTTTCTCTCGATTGAACCTAGGGTCTCATGATGAAATGGGGCTGATGTTGCTTTTTGTATTTTTAAAAGATCACATAGGTTGTTCATTAGCTGATTACAAAATTCTGTACCCATATCGGTTTTGAGTTTTTTAAAACATCCATATTTCAATATTTTTCTACTATAGTTTTCGCCACTGTCCTTGCATGCTTGGTTTCTATTGGGAATGCTTCTATAAACTTAGTTAGCTCACATTGCAGAGTTAGAATATATCTGAAATTTCCAGATGGTCGAAGTGGTCCAACCGTGTCTATTGAGATTGTTTCGAAGGATGAGCTTGGTGTGTCAGTTATTAGATATCTCTCTTTGGTGTGTTTTGTGATTTTTGTTCTTACACATTCCTTACAATTATTTACGTGTTCTTTTACCATTTTATTCATATTTTTTCAAGTGTATTTTTGTTTCAATCTAGCAATGCATCTTCTTATGCCGCAGTGTCCACCAATTAGTGAGTAATGATATTCTTCTATCAATCTGTGCATTTCATCTTTTTCTACTATCCTTTTAGGAGGTGTATATAAAATTATATCAACACAATGTTTTGTTTCTTTATGGAATTCCTTCAAAATATTCCTTAATTTTTCGACGTCGATAATATCAATAATTCATGATTATTCGCTAGCGCTATTTTGTTAATATTCGCATAGCTTATTTCGAGTAGTAATTTCCTCAGAACCAATTTTAACTCTGGTAAAGATTTATCATTACAATTATTATCATTGCAATTATTTTATCTTTCGAGATTTTTATTTCCATCTCTTTATATTCATGCAGTTTTTTGTTATCATTGTGTGTCTTAAGTTGCACGCATTTTTTATCTTTAAATGTTAACTCGGGTTTTTTAATATACCTTATGTCAGATATTGATGAACTGTTCCAAACGTAAAGGTGATCAGTCTTCTTGTTCGAATTTAAGGTACTTGCACAGTTCTCACTACTTTTGCCCTCCTTATTATAATCCTGCATATTTTGCTTTTTCTGCATGTTTCTTGTAATTACATTGACATTATTTTCCGGCATCATTGCTATCAAGTCCTTGGATTCTAGTTTTATTCTTGATAATGCGTCTGCATTGGTGTTCATTTTACCTTGTTTAAAGATAATTTCGAAATCATAATCCATGAGATCAATTCTTATTCTCGTCAATTTTGATGATGGGTGAATAGGCCTACTAGTGGTCGGTGCTCCGTATACACTATGAATTTTCTTCCAAATAAATATGGTCTAAAATGCTGTATTCCCCAGTGGATCGCTAAAAGTTCTTTTTCTATTATTGGCTTGTTCAATTCATGTTTATTAAGCGACTTGCTTGCATAGGCTATCGGTTTATCTCGTCCAATTTCGCCTTGCGAGAGTATTGCTCCTAATGCATAGCTAGATGCATCAGTTGTTAAAATGAATACTTCACTGAAGTTAGGATAACTTAATACTGGTGGGGATATCAATTTATACTTTAATAGTTCAAATGATTTCTTGCAATCCTCAGACCAATGAAATATTTTGTTCTTTTTTAAGTTCATTTAGTGGTTTTGTAATCTCTGCAAAATTTGTACAAATCTTCTATAATAGTTGCAGAATGCTACAAATCTTCGCACCTCATCCGAGCTCTTGGGCACAGGATAATTTTTAATGCTTTCGTATTTCTTTGGGTCAGTTCGTATACCCTCAGGTGTGATTTGGTGGCCAAGGTATGTAACTTCTGGTTTTAAAAAGTTACATTTACTCGCATTTAACTTTAAGTTGTATTTCTGCAATCTTTCTAGCACTTTTATTAGATTGTTGTTGTGCTCGTCTAAGTTAGAACCAAATATTATTATATCATCTACATATAGGAATACTGTGGCTTCTAGGCCACTTAGTGCTATTGATAGCATTCGTTGGAAGCTATTAGTTGAGATTTTTAACCCAAAAGGTAATCTCGTAAATTGATAGTGTCCTGTGTTTGTTGAAAATGCTGTCAACTGTCTTGATTTTGGATGTAATGGAATTTGATGAAATGAGCTAGTCATATCGAGAGTTGAAAAGTATTTCGCTCGACCTAATTTATCCAATACGTCATCAAGTCTTGTTAAGGGAAATTTATCGTTGACAACCTTTTTATTGAGAGATCTAAAATCTACAACCAATCACCATTTCTTTTGTCCTCCAAGGTCTTTCTTAGGTACAATTAGTAATGGTGAGTTGTAAGGACTTATTGATGGTTCAGCCTTCCTCTTGAAGTTTCTGTACTTGCGTATTTATTTCATTAAGCTGTGAATTTGCATTCTATAGTTTTTTGTGTAAACGGGTATTTTATCTATAACCGACATTCGTTGTTCGTAGAAATTATTGACGGTTAGTGGTTCTCCATCTATATGAAAGACGTTTTCGAACTTCTCACAGATGTTTAGTATTGATTGTTTTGCTTTCGTGCATAAGCTATCTATATTTATCTGTTTTCTAACCTTTTCGAACCTTGAATTATTTGTTTTGGCTTTGTTGTGATAGGCAATATTACAATTCTTAATAGATTCTATTCCAATATAATAATTTTTGAGTGGTTGCGTGTATATGTGAGCCTTTGTTATAGTAACTTGTTCTTCAGTCGTGTTCAGAACTTTTATGTGTTTTATGCCCTTTGCCGGTATTACCGCATTTGCTACAAAAATCCCTTTTTTTTCTTTTCCGCAGATCAGACTGTCTTTGTTTATCTTAATATCAATCGGTGTTATTATCTCTGATCTAGGTGGTATCGTGATATTATTGACTGTTTTGATGTCCATATTTATTGGTAACGTTATATCCCTCATGTTTGATCTTATGGTTAATGCGCATGTTTCGTAATCTATATTACAATGATACTTAATCAGAAAATCACGCCCAACACCCCATTCGTGGTTAAGTTTGTTTGCTCATCAATTGTATGAAATTTATGTGTTATGATGATATCTTCTATTGACAATTCTAACTCTGTAACTCCGTGGATAGTTATTGTCTTATTAGTAATTCCATTTATTTCACACGATTCATCTATATCTATTTTTCTATTTTCTACTAGGTTACTTTTTAATATCGATATATCTGCTCCTGTGTCAATTAGAAATGTCATCGGGTACTTGCTTTCTTTTGTATATTTATTCATGTAGTTTGTGTAATTGTTTCGTTGTTTTAAATGTATTATCTTCTTAGTATGCTTCCCCCGGTTCTCTGTTTTCCGGGGACAGCTAAGTTTTCCGATTCTCTGTCCCATTTATTATTGTAACCTTTATTATATCTATTATCGCCATTCCTGCTGCTATTATAGCTGCTGCTATAGTTTCTCCTATTATTTCCATATCTATTCTTGAAATTGTTATTCTCATTTCTGTTAAAGCTGCTAGTTTAATTCTTATTATAGTTCCCATTCTTGTTCATGTAATTGTTTTTATGATATTTGTTGTTTTTGTATCTGTTAGCACCGTTGAAGCTTTGTTTGTAGTGATACATATTTGTCTGTTTTGGACTATCAGTTATTTCTGTAGTGATGGCTATGGCTTCTGATAGTTTGCTTGGCCTTGCTGCTATGTGAATGGATTTGTATGGTTCATTAATGCCATTTTTGAATGAACTTAAGCCTAATTGATCATTCATGTTCACGATAAGTGCTCGATTATTTTCTCATTGTTCCGTTATTTGAATATCGTTTAATGATGCTATTAAAGCTTCTATTCTTGCAGCGAAGTTATTTACACTTTGATTGCCTTGTTGTATCGTTGCTAAATCACTGTGTATTTTCAGCGGATTTTTATTTATTTTGTATGTTTTTTGTAAATTTACTTTTAATTCTGATATTTTTGTTGGTGCGCTTTCCGACAAAAGTCTGTTCTTCACCCTATCAGCTAGTTTTACCGTTGTTATAAATCGCAACAGTATACTCTCTTGATCGGTTTTTAGCGATTTTTTATAGAATTCAACTAGACCAAGAAAATTTGATAGTGTCTTAAAATCACCATCAAACTCCGGTATTATTTTTGTTGCAGTCGCAAAATCAAATGCTGCCAGTGTCTCTTGCGTAATCTCGTCAGAATTTTCCAATGATTCTTTGGGAATGAGATAGACACTTATTTTATTTTTTAATTCCTCAAATTTTCTTTTTGCTTCTTCTAATTTTGCTTTATCAGTAATATTTTTTTTTATCTCCAGCCAGACTTCGTTAATTTCCTTATTTTTTATTTCAATGTAATTTGCAGTATATTTCCTACCTGGATTCTTTTTTAAATTTCCTAAGAGTTCTATTAGCAGATCAAATTCCATCAGTGAAACCCTTATTAGTGTATATTACCGCTGACCAACGACCAAGAATGTTTTTATAATTTTTCAAATTTTTCATCTATTTCTGCTATCCATTCCTCTCGGCTCAGCGATATCGTTAGTTCCATCTCATTTGGGTCGTTTGTGAGCAGGGTCGCCATGTTATGTTTGCCTTTACGCTGGTTGCCGATGGGTTGGCGTATTCGCCAATGTCCAATATTCTGTGCTTGATTAAATTAATCAATTACAATGCCGAATATATGGCGTGTCGCCTCAATATTCATGAAAGGCAAAGAAATGAAAGTTACCTATGGATCTGGCTGAATGCCTCAATCCTTACTTGATATTTGGCTGGAGTGCCTCAATATCTTTATGGAGAAGATATCTGGCTAAGATGCCTCTATATCTTTAGGATGGAGAACGCCTGGCTAATTGCCGCTGCGTTCTGAAGAATAAGACTTGTACTTTACCAGTCAATGGTCAAAACTTTATTCTTGATTTCTTTCTTAATGCTACCTTATTTATAATCGCTAATTATTGCTAAGTAAGCTATTTACATTAATTTCTTAAAGCTACCTACATTCGATAATTTTCTCACCGTATCATTATGAAAGAAACGGTGACCTCACGTGAGTAACGTTCTTTGTTGCCATTGAGAAATTCGGTGCACTGTACATATATAATTTATTTTCTGCTTGCCCTGTAATCTGATGCGCTTTTATTTTACTTCATTCATAACGAGGTATGAATGATTCACACAAAAGTGATTACATACAAATCTGTATGTATGTCAATTGTATTTTCATTTTTGTTTGTTCGAGTTTTAACTTTCGAAATGAATTACAAACTTTAGTTGTAATCTTGGTATCATATTTCTTTTACGGAGATGTGCATTTGATTTATATGCAATTACATGCTTTAATGATGCATGATTACAGATATGCATTACATCCCCATCCTTAAAAGATTGATGTAATTTTAATTTCTATAACGAAAGTAAAATTAAATTATTTGTTAGTTCACATTCGATCACTTTTCTTTCTTCATGATACTTTGTTACATATTTTCATATCTTATTTACTACTTTTCAATATTTTGCTATTTATATCTATATGTATCTACAACTATCTAAATTTTATGTTTACATAATTTCAAATTATTATTGTGTACTTTAGTTTCTTTTCCATTTATATCTACATAGCTATTTACATTATCTTCTATATGGTCCTTTATATGGTTGTTGTAATTTTACTTTATTACCTACTTTTGTATATACACAATCATCTATTTTAAAATTAGCTTCATTTACAGTTTTTTGTTTATCTAT
The DNA here is from genome assembly GCA_963930735.1 of Dioctria linearis. NCBI lineage: Eukaryota > Metazoa > Arthropoda > Insecta > Diptera > Asilidae > Dioctria > Dioctria linearis. The sequence continues at coordinate 185,309,740 of OZ005742.1, read as the reverse complement.
TCTTTCCTGTTTTTCTTTTAGCAAACATTCTTTTACATTGTTGTGTGCAAATTGCAATTTTATTTTTAACTCATTGATATAATCGTCAATATTATATATTTTTGTATTATTATTTAAAATCTCACATGGTAATGAATTTAACTTTCCAAAAACTAGCTCAAAAGGTGTATAGTTTGTAGTAGTATGTGGCGTGGTATTATAGCTGTAAGTATAATAGGGTAATATCTCACTCCAATTTTCTTGTTCGGAAATCGTCATTATATAGTCATTTAAAACTCTATGGTTTCTCTCGATTGAACCTAGGGTCTCATGATGAAATGGGGCTGATGTTGCTTTTTGTATTTTTAAAAGATCACATAGGTTGTTCATTAGCTGATTACAAAATTCTGTACCCATATCGGTTTTGAGTTTTTTAAAACATCCATATTTCAATATTTTTCTACTATAGTTTTCGCCACTGTCCTTGCATGCTTGGTTTCTATTGGGAATGCTTCTATAAACTTAGTTAGCTCACATTGCAGAGTTAGAATATATCTGAAATTTCCAGATGGTCGAAGTGGTCCAACCGTGTCTATTGAGATTGTTTCGAAGGATGAGCTTGGTGTGTCAGTTATTAGATATCTCTCTTTGGTGTGTTTTGTGATTTTTGTTCTTACACATTCCTTACAATTATTTACGTGTTCTTTTACCATTTTATTCATATTTTTTCAAGTGTATTTTTGTTTCAATCTAGCAATGCATCTTCTTATGCCGCAGTGTCCACCAATTAGTGAGTAATGATATTCTTCTATCAATCTGTGCATTTCATCTTTTTCTACTATCCTTTTAGGAGGTGTATATAAAATTATATCAACACAATGTTTTGTTTCTTTATGGAATTCCTTCAAAATATTCCTTAATTTTTCGACGTCGATAATATCAATAATTCATGATTATTCGCTAGCGCTATTTTGTTAATATTCGCATAGCTTATTTCGAGTAGTAATTTCCTCAGAACCAATTTTAACTCTGGTAAAGATTTATCATTACAATTATTATCATTGCAATTATTTTATCTTTCGAGATTTTTATTTCCATCTCTTTATATTCATGCAGTTTTTTGTTATCATTGTGTGTCTTAAGTTGCACGCATTTTTTATCTTTAAATGTTAACTCGAGTTTTTTAATATACCTTATGTCAGATATTGATGAACTGTTCCAAACGTAAAGGTGATCAGTCTTCTTGTTCGAATTTAAGGTACTTGCACAGTTCTCACTACTTTTGCCCTCCTTATTATAATCCTGCATATTTTGCTTTTTCTGCATGTTTCTTGTAATTACATTGACATTATTTTCCGGCATCATTGCTATCAAGTCCTTGGATTCTAGTTTTATTCTTGATAATGCGTCTGCATTGGTGTTCATTTTACCTTGTTTAAAGATAATTTCGAAATCATAATCCATGAGATCAATTCTTATTCTCGTCAATTTTGATGATGGGTGAATAGGCCTACTAGTGGTCGGTGCTCCGTATACACTATGAATTTTCTTCCAAATAAATATGGTCTAAAATGCTGTATTCCCCAGTGGATCGCTAAAAGTTCTTTTTCTATTATTGGCTTGTTCAATTCATGTTTATTAAGCGACTTGCTTGCATAGGCTATCGGTTTATCTCGTCCAATTCGTTGGAAGCTATTAGTTGAGATTTTTAACCCAAAAGGTAATCTCGTAAATTGATAGTGTCCTGTGTTTGTTGAAAATGCTGTCAACTGTCTTGATTTTGGATGTAATGGAATTTGATGAAATGAGCTAGTCATATCGAGAGTTGAAAAGTATTTCGCTCGACCTAATTTATCCAATACGTCATCAAGTCTTGTTAAGGGAAATTTATCGTTGACAACCTTTTTATTGAGAGATCTAAAATCTACAACCAATCACCATTTCTTTTGTCCTCCAAGATCTTTCTTAGGTACAATTAGTAATGGTGAGTTGTAAGGACTTATTGATGGTTCAGCCTTCCTCTTGAAGTTTCTGTACTTGCGTATTTATTTCATTAAGCTGTGAATTTGCATTCTATAGTTTTTTGTGTAAACGGGTATTTTATCTATAACCGACATTCGTTGTTCGTAGAAATTATTGACGGTTAGTGGTTCTCCATCTATATGAAAGACGTTTTCGAACTTCTCACAGATGTTTAGTATTGATTGTTTTGCTTTCGTGCATAAGCTATCTATATTTATCTGTTTTCTAACCTTTTCGAACCTTGAATTATTTGTTTTGGCTTTGTTGTGATAGGCAATATTACAATTCTTAATAGATTCTATTCCAATATAATAATTTTTGAGTGGTTGCGTGTATATGTGAGCCTTTGTTATAGTAACTTGTTCTTCAGTCGTGTTCAGAACTTTTATGTGTTTTATGCCCTTTGCCGGTATTACCGCATTTGCTACAAAAATCCCTTTTTTTTCTTTTCCGCAGATCAGACTGTCTTTGTTTATCTTAATATCAATCGGTGTTATTATCTCTGATCTAGGTGGTATCGTGATATTATTGACTGTTTTGATGTCCATATTTATTGGTAACGTTATATCCCTCATGTTTGATCTTATGGTTAATGCGCATGTTTCGTAATCTATATTACAATGATACTTAATCAGAAAATCACGCCCAACACCCCATTCGTGGTTAAGTTTGTTTGCTCATCAATTGTATGAAATTTATGTGTTATGATGATATCTTCTATTGACAATTCTAACTCTGTAACTCCGTGGATAGTTATTGTCTTATTAGTAATTCCATTTATTTCACACGATTCATCTATATCTATTTTTCTATTTTCTACTAGGTTACTTTTTAATATCGATATATCTGCTCCTGTGTCAATTAGAAATGTCATCGGGTACTTGCTTTCTTTTGTATATTTATTCATGTAGTTTGTGTAATTGTTTCGTTGTTTTAAATGTATTATCTTCTTAGTATGCTTCCCCCGGTTCTCTGTTTTCCGGGGACAGCTAAGTTTTCCGATTCTCTGTCCCATTTATTATTGTAACCTTTATTATATCTATTATCGCCATTCCTGCTGCTATTATAGCTGCTGCTATAGTTTCTCCTATTATTTCCATATCTATTCTTGAAATTGTTATTCTCATTTCTGTTAAAGCTGCTAGTTTAATTCTTATTATAGTTCCCATTCTTGTTCATGTAATTGTTTTTATGATATTTGTTGTTTTTGTATCTGTTAGCACCGTTGAAGCTTTGTTTGTAGTGATACATATTTGTCTGTTTTGGACTATCAGTTATTTCTGTAGTGATGGCTATGGCTTCTGATAGTTTGCTTGGCCTTGCTGCTATGTGAATGGATTTGTATGGTTCATTAATGCCATTTTTGAATGAACTTAAGCCTAATTGATCATTCATGTTCACGATAAGTGCTCGATTATTTTCTCATTGTTCCGTTATTTGAATATCGTTTAATGATGCTATTAAAGCTTCTATTCTTGCAGCGAAGTTATTTACACTTTGATTGCCTTGTTGTATCGTTGCTAAATCACTGTGTATTTTCAGCGGATTTTTATTTATTTTGTATGTTTTTTGTAAATTTACTTTTAATTCTGATATTTTTGTTGGTGCGCTTTCCGACAAAAGTCTGTTCTTCACCCTATCAGCTAGTTTTACCGTTGTTATAAATCGCAACAGTATACTCTCTTGATCGGTTTTTAGCGATTTTTTATAGAATTCAACTAGACCAAGAAAATTTGATAGTGTCTTAAAATCACCATCAAACTCCGGTATTATTTTTGTTGCAGTCGCAAAATCAAATGCTGCCAGTGTCTCTTGCGTAATCTCGTCAGAATTTTCCAATGATTCTTTGGGAATGAGATAGACACTTATTTTATTTTTTAATTCCTCAAATTTTCTTTTTGCTTCTTCTAATTTTGCTTTATCAGTAATATTTTTTTTTATCTCCAGCCAGACTTCGTTAATTTCCTTATTTTTTATTTCAATGTAATTTGCAGTATATTTCCTACCTGGATTCTTTTTTAAATTTCCTAAGAGTTCTATTAGCAGATCAAATTCCATCAGTGAAACCCTTATTAGTGTATATTACCGCTGACCAACGACCAAGAATGTTTTTATAATTTTTCAAATTTTTCATCTATTTCTGCTATCCATTCCTCTCGGCTCAGCGATATCGTTAGTTCCATCTCATTTGGGTCGTTTGTGAGCAGGGTCGCCATGTTATGTTTGCCTTTACGCTGGTTGCCGATGGGTTGGCGTATTCGCCAATGTCCAATATTCTGTGCTTGATTAAATTAATCAATTACAATGCCGAATATATGGCGTGTCGCCTCAATATTCATGAAAGGCAAAGAAATGAAAGTTACCTATGGATCTGGCTGAATGCCTCAATCCTTACTTGATATTTGGCTGGAGTGCCTCAATATCTTTATGGAGAAGATATCTGGCTAAGATGCCTCTATATCTTTAGGATGGAGAACGCCTGGCTAATTGCCGCTGCGTTCTGAAGAATAAGACTTGTACTTTACCAGTCAATGGTCAAAACTTTATTCTTGATTTCTTTCTTAATGCTACCTTATTTATAATCGCTAATTATTGCTAAGTAAGCTATTTACATTAATTTCTTAAAGCTACCTACATTCGATAATTTTCTCACCGTATCATTATGAAAGAAACGGTGACCTCACGTGAGTAACGTTCTTTGTTGCCATTGAGAAATTCGGTGCACTGTACATATATAATTTATTTTCTGCTTGCCCTGTAATCTGATGCGCTTTTATTTTACTTCATTCATAACGAGGTATGAATGATTCACACAAAAGTGATTACATACAAATCTGTATGTATGTCAATTGTATTTTCATTTTTGTTTGTTCAAGTTTTAACTATCGAAATGAATTACAAACTTTAGTTGTAATCTTGGTATCATATTTCTTTTACGGAGATGTGCATTTGATTTATATGCAATTACATGCTTTAATGATACATGATTACAGATATGCATTACAATGGTTGTGATTCGGGGCAAAGGTACCTGAGTCACAACATCCCTCCCCCCTGGGGAAAAGAAAGTTTTATGCATTTATGAAGGAAACTTTCTTTCTAAATAACGAGGTTAAAATATATATAATAAAACAACTGTTATTTCTATAGCTAATTACAAAATTGTGAGACTATAGTAAAATAATTATAACTAATTACAAAGTTGTAAAACTCTAGTCAAATTTAATTAAAATACGTAAGACAAATTGTTTTTTTTTCTTTATGTATTAAAAATAAAAAGGTTTGCGGCAAAATTATACTCTTGTTTAATTTTTCTTTTCAATAAAGAAGAAGATGTGATAAAAATAAAATTCTCTTTATATATTTTCTCCTTGGTATTCTAAAGTTATTACCATACTATACTATATTTGCTGTATTTCATTATTTATTATGATAATTCTAAACAAACGATTTAATATTAACTAATATGTACTAAAATATGCAATTACACGGAGAAATTATTGCGTCATTATTATTATTTAATTGTTATGATTTTTATTGCCATTTGTATAGTTCTTAGGCTTTTATTTTATGTATATATGTACCTATAATTTTATTACCTTATTAATTTATTTTTATTAGGATATTTAAATAAAAAATGTGTTTTATATAAAAACCATTTTTCTATTCTACGTAGTCACCAATAATTTCCTTTTTTTTTTCTTTACAATTTTACAATTTGTTTTGTTTTTCCTTTTTTTTTTCATATTTTTTTATATAAATATATACATATACATATTACACAAACATAAGGTGTAAAAGAGTAAGTTTTTCTTTCCTTTTATGTTCGCCTCTTTTCTTATAAATTACTAGTTTTATTATTTTTTTTTTATAGAGTGCGTTTGATTGTTGGGATAAGGATAGGGGATGTTGAAAAAATGATGAAAATTGGGGAATAAGAGGATACTGTTGTCCGTATCTTATGTTTGTCGTAGTTTGTATATTTTAGTCCTTTAGATTGGAAGAATGAGTCAGTGGGATGTATGCCCATATATAATGATAATATATATTTAAAATATGTTATCAATTTTGTGTCTTTTTCCTGGTGGAGGCACGAGTTATTTTAAATCCTTCTCTTCTTGGGGCCGGGGTAGACACATCTTCTAGATCAGGTTCCGGCGGAATATTTCTAGCGCTGCGGGTCTATGATTTATATTTCATGTATAGATATATGCAGAGAATAGATACGATTAAGGACACTGTTAAATATGACAGTGCGTAATGATGAATATGGTGACCATTTATGGGATTGATTAATCTGTGAAAAGTTTCAATCATTATTATGGACTCTTTTATTTTTGTTGTTGATTTTGATAGTGGAATTTTCGGGGGAATTAATCTCCATTATCTCATACGGACCTGACCATAATGGTGAGAATTTGTTGTGTTGAACTCTGCTCTTAAGTAGGACTTTATTGCCTACTATAAAAGATTTTTGGACGGAGTTTTTGTCGTATTGCAATTTTGATTTTTCTTTGCTTGCCATGGCTATATCTTTAGCTATTTTGAAGCTATGCTGTAGACGCGCTTTTAACTCGTTTGCATAATTGTCGTAATTATAGCACGGTTGGAGAAGATTTCAAATTGTTCGGTACTTCGGCTGGGAATCCGTATAGGAGTTCGCGAGGAGTATAATTAGTACTCGAATGAGGGGTTGTATTGTATACAAACATGACATAAGGAATCCATGTATCCCAGTCTTGTATGAGGTTAAAACCTTGATCTGTGAGGATACTTTCTGGAATACCATGTCGACAAACTATTGTTGTCGTGAAGGCTTCCGCTAATGTCTTAGACTCGGTGTCGACTATGGGAATAGCCTCAGAAAATTTTGAGAGGTCGTCTTGGAATGTAAGGAGACATTTGTTTCCAGAATGAGAAATTGGGAGAGGTCCTACAACATCTAGGTACACTCTTTCGAAAGGTTTGGAGCTAATGCTCGAGATTTTTATAGGAATTTTTGGGTTCCTGGATACTTTGTTCACCTGACAAAGTTTACATTTTCTTACATATTTGACCACGTCGTCTGACATGCCAGGCCAGTAAAACTGTTTTTTTATTCTTTTAATAGTACGGGAAACTCCTTGATGGCCTCCCCTCGAGATTTTTATAGGAATTTTTGGGTTCCAGGATACTTTGTTCACCTGACAAAGTTTACATTTTCTTACATATTTGACCACGTCGTCTGACATGCCAGGCCAGTAAAACTGTTTTTTTATTCTTTTAATAGTACGGGAAACTCCTTGATGGCCTCCCGTTGGTAATGAGTGAAAATCTTTTAAGACTTGTTCGATGTCATTAATGTCTGATAAATACTTAATTGAATTCTGATGCAGTTTTATGTTTATTTGCTTATTAGCGAAGACCTGGGTAAAAATGTTTTTGATAATTATTAGATTTTGTGGGTCTAATAACGGGAAGGAGATATTTATTTGTTTTAACTGATTTGCTTCTGTGTATGAGCAGATCTCAGTTAAAATCTTTTCGAGGTCTGATCTATCTCTTTGGGATCGACAAGGTAAATTAATTTTTGAAATGATTACTGTTGAGTCTTTTTTCTTGAAGAAGTTTAGTTCCTTTCCTAAAGATGAAGATTTATCAGAAAATTTGAGTTTCGAATCCAACACTCTTTCAAGTTCTATCTTGCATAGGCAAGATGAAAAATTTAGGATTCGCATACTTAGTTAGTAGAAGAGGAAAATTTGTCTCAGTTATTATGACTGAGGAATTGTTTACAGGTGATGAAGTTAGGTTTGGAGTAGTTACACTTGCGTTGGGTGTATTTATATTCGCCTGAGCTCTGGCTTGATTTCTAGTTACCACATTTACGAAGGTGGTTGGTTCTGCAGAATGTTCGGAATTTTCCGGAATTGCTCTACTGAGAGCATCTGCATTTATGTTGAGCTTACCTGATTTGTGGACTATCTTGTAGTCATATTCCTCAAGACGTATTCTCCATCTCATCAGTCTTGAGGAGTGATCTTTCAGATTCATGAGCCATACTAATGGTTTATGGTCAGTTATAATTGTAAACTGTCTGCCATAAACGTATGGTCTGAATTTCTCAACTGCAAACACGATAGCTAAGAGCTCCTTTTCTATAGTTGAGTAACGAGTCTCTGCACCATTGAGAACTCGACTCACATAGGCGATTGGGTGATCTTCGTGATCATCAACTTGTGAAAGGACAGCCCCGATGGCGTAGTCACTGGCATCAGAGGTGACAAAAAATTCTTTGCCGAAATCAGGATATGATAAAATTGGTGCTGAAATTAATTTATTTCGCAATTCGCAGAATGCTTCATCGCAAATTGCGTCGAACTTGAAGGGCGTATCTTTTTTCAAAAGATTTCTGCGTGGCTTCGCAATCTTGGAAAAATTTGGAATAAAGCGGCGATAATAGCCGACGAAACCAAGGAATGCTTTGATATCCTTTTCCTTCTTGGGTCAGGGATATGACTGAACTGATTTTATTTTCACAGGGTCTGGTTTGACTCCATTTTCTGTAATTATGTGCCCTAAGTACATAATTTCTTTCCTTAGGAAATGACACTTTTCGGGTTGAAGTTTGAGGTTGAAATCACGAAGGCGGCTAAATACTGCTGTGAGTCTAGTGTTGTGATATCTAAGATTGTATCCATGGACTACAATATCGTCCATGTATACGAAGCAATAAATACCTTGAAGACCAGATAAGACATTATTCATGGCTCGTTGAAAAGTAGCAGGGGCTCCTTTTAAACCAAATGGCATACGATTGTAGTCGTAGTGGCCATAGGGTGTGCTAAAGGCAGTTTTCTCCGTGTCCTTCGAGTCCATTTTTATCTGGTGGAATCCACTGACTAAGTCAAGTGTGGTAAAATATTTCGACTTCCCCAACTGGTCTAATTATATCAGTGATATTAGGCAGTGGGTACGCATCGCCAATAGTAATGTCGTTAATACGACGAAAGTCTACCACTAATCGCCACTTTTTGTTTCCATTCTCATCTGGGTTTTTAGGAACCAGGAGAAGTGGAGAATTCCAGGGACTATGTGAAGGTCTGATGATGTCTGACTCAAGCATTTCTTGTACTTGCCGGTTTATTTCTGTTCGGCTTGCTTCAGGAAGTCTATAAGGCTTGGTATAAATTGGCGGTTTGTCTTGGAGGGTCTCGATTTTGTGGGTAATCGCATCTGTATAAGATAGGAAATCCCCTTCTATAAAGAAGAGATCGTTGAATTCCCTACAGATATTGCGAATACTCTCAGATTCCTCTGAATTACAGTGATCCAATTAGATAAGGTTTTGCAGTTTATTTATTCTGCCCTTAATTGGATCTCTGTCAGAGTCTGTGGAGGTGACCACAAAGTCGTCCAAGTCTTGGTAAACTGGGTTCACCTCGTAAGGTGCCAGATCGGCGTCCTCCTCATTTGTGTTGAGGATTAGGACTTTTGCCATACCGTTGACTGGTTCGACTATCGAATTTCTAAGAAATAAACCTGGCCTTATTTCCTTCTTGAAACCGACCGATTGATTTTGAATAGAAGGAGTTGGAATTTCAATGATGAATTCTGATCGAGCCGGAATTTTAATTTCATTTTATTTATCCGATTCTTTCGGATGATTGGTAGGAAGGAGATATGATTCCAACTTTTGTGTAATTTTGAAGCAGTTATTCGATGATTCCGACTCGATAGAATTAGAAGGAGTTAAAAATTCATTGAAATTCTTTGTTCTTTTTTATATTTACTCATAGACCTCACCTTTTGTGAATCTATTGTTGAAGGAGATTGAATTTTATTTAGTTTAGCCTTTCGTGCGGCTATTGATGGAGATATATTTTCATTATTTTTGGTCTTCACTTCTGATAAAGTATTGGATAGAGATCGATTGTTATTGCTTTGTAAAGCAATTGATGGAGATAGGATTGTATTTATGTTTTTATTGGAAAATGTTATCTCCGTATATAATAAACTTTTAGTTCGAGACCTCTTTTCTGGGTTTTCGCTTTTCAAATAAACATAAGGGTAATTTGGATGGTATTGTTCATATGGATAAGATGAATCAGATTCATTAACTTCCAGAGAAATGAATTTATTTTTATAGTTGATACTCGCATTGTATCGAGATAAAAAATCATGACCAAGCAGGCCATGAGAGGATGGAGTTATTTCCCACTATTTGAAATGGGTGTTCTAGGATGGAGTTATTATTATTCGAAGATTCTAAATTCAATTTAGCAAATATGAGCCCTTCCGTAGAAGTGGACTCTGTGAATAATGTGTTTATATTGCAGACAGCATCTCTGTAGCATATGCTATCTGGCCTTAATGGATGTAGTTTTATTAAACTGATCTCTGCTCCTGTGTCGATTAAAAAAGTAAGTTTTGGAGCAGAGCAGATATCGACAGGCAAAGAAATTGTTAAAGAATTATTATTTACTTGGATGGGGATACGTATCAATTTTGTTCTGACTGTGTCGATATTGTTTCGGGATTCCTGTGGACTTATGCTGTAGTTTCTACATGCGAGGGGTTGCCGAATAAGACCCCCCGCTGCATCCAGTTTCCCTGCCTGGATGCCGATGGACTTTTGCTATTTCTCCTCTTTGGAAATGGCGATCTAGCCGAGATATTGGCATTATTATATCTCGGCGGTGGAGTTCGACTTTCTCGGAATACAGGCTGCTGCCAGTTCCTATTTTGAGGCTGTCTGTCAGCCGTGTTTGTTGGTGGAGTATTTTTCACCTTTTGGCAATTATTTTGATTTCCTGGGCTGTCGTTAAAGCGATTATTATTCGCAGTTCTTGTCCTGCATTCTTCAATAGAATGGCCCATCCGATGGCAATATCGACAACTAGGGACCTGTGACGGAGATGTAGCATTCTTAAAATCTGGAGGACGTCGTAATTGTGAATGTGTCCTTTGGATGGTATTAAGATTTTCCATAGATCGTTGTATGACTGGGCATTTCGAAGCAGCATTGTTGTTGTTATTTATATTTTGAAAGGAATCTTGATTTACCTTGTTATATGTTTGAAAGTTGGGTTGCTTTTGCTCCATACGTAATGAGTGATCTAGAATATGTGAAAAGAAAAGGATTTATCGGAATGCACTTTGGCTAAGGTCTGTAATTGTGGATTGGATAACCGAACTTCAATTGCTCTCACAGCCTGACACTCATTATCTCTTAACAAAGACCGTAGGAGCACCTTGTCCGTTGTATAGGAATGTGTTGCTTCATTTAGCTTGGACAGTGTTGTATTTAATTTCTGCAAAAAGTTTTTTACACCCTCCTCTCTTCTTTGTCTGGAGTTAGTCAATTGAGATTGTAGTGTGGATCTAGAGGTTTTGATTTGGAAGGTTTGAGTTAACAGAGATTTTAATCCAGACCAATCTGATATTTGATTGTACCTATATACATCATACGCCTCTGCAGATAATTTACCCCTTATTAAGCTAAAGAGGGAGTGTTTTTCGCTCACCGTCGATGCTGTTGCGTACATGTCATCGCAACTTGAAATAAATTTGTGGAAATCCTTAGAATTTCCACTAAAATTTGGAATTAATGACCTTGCGTCTGATAGGGAGAAATGCGACTGGTCTCTAAAAGAGATATTATGGTGATGATTTGTTAAATCATTTGTAGTATTTGATAACCCTTGAAATCGCGAATCTAGCTGTTCCTGAAGTGCGATTATAGTATCTGAATATGATGTTTCCATATTTATATAGACATCTTTCGTGAAGTAATCGCTGCCTTTGTCCTTAGGGCCAGCATTTGAAATTATTTCAGTATGAGTTGTCTTGAAATCATCCCAATACCCATGTAGCGAATGTAGTTTTTGAGTTAAATATGCCTGGCTTGCAGTTGGTAGCGAATTAAGATTGATAGACTGGATAATATGTGATATTGCTTTTTGTCCATCCTCCTGTAGCCGAAATCGTATTATATTTTCTTGGTCTTGGTCTGCGTTGTCCTGATTATCTATCGATGCTGCTTTTTGTGAATTTTTGGGAGGTGCGATGTAAAATGGGATGTTTGTGTTATCCTCATGAGTTGAAATTGATTTCAATCTATCAGACAATTTTGCTTTGAATAGGTTGTACCAATCCTCTGTCTTATCAGAGCATGATTGTTTAAAATATTCATGAGTTTCTGTTTCTTCAAAGTCTGTCCAGTACTCTTCTAATTTTTTGATCTTTTCGGAAACTAATTCTGGAGCTTTATATTTTTTGTTAGTACTGTGGTATTCCTTTAATATTTTTCTGATTTCTTTGTTTTTTGGTATTTGTGACAAGCAAAGCTCGCCAAAAGATTTGTTTTCGTCAGTCATGTTTGTTTAAAGTAAAATAGTAAAAAGGATGAGGGTTGGTTCGATTGTTTAAGAGAGTAAAAAATTTTTTGCGATTATATGAGTCTTTGGCCAATACGAATAAGGGGCCAGTTAATTAAAATTTTAATTTTGTATATATATATCGAATGGAATGGGAGGAAACTGTGGTTTATCGGGAAGGAGCTTTTATGACTCTTTTATTATAATGGCAGAAAATTATAATAGAAACGCAGTTTCATTGATTATAAAAGAAATTAAATTGCGGAAATTATATTGTGAACGAATTTTCTGAAAAGAAAACCAATTTCACTGGCTAATTATAAATGAGGATTTGCCGTCATAAAAATTTAAAATTTCTGAACCTAGAGCGTGATTCTAACAAAATCGTAAGCAATTTCAAGTCGTCTCGCAAATTATTTGTTAATGAAACCAGATAATGAGTTTGAAGTCGGTAAAAGAAAAAGATGTTAACTTACAAATAAAATATTTCTATGCAGAAAGTATTATGGAAAAATGCGAAGTTTATTTGATAAATAAAGGATGCAATTTAAATTCGCTTTTTGCAACCAAAATCATTCCTCTGATCAATAGGCTTATGGTGCTCTATCGCAGGGGATCGATTATTGATTTTTCTGAAGTCCTCTGGCCAGCAAGCTCACAAGGTCTTACCGCAGAGGTCGCTTCGTGGAAGAGCAAATTTAAAAAATAAGTAAATTTTTTTTTAAAAACAAAAAAAAATTGTTTATTTGGTAGAAAAAAAAACCTGTTCTGTACTTTTTGATTTAGCTTCTTTATAAGCACACTTTCTATATATGTATTTATATATACTATATAGGGGAGAAAAGATGTTCCACACAAAAGGGGTTTATAGCGAGCTAGTTTGTTTAACACCACTAATAACAATAATGATATATAACAATAACACAATTGATATAACTAATATAATTAATTTAAAATAAAAGACTGAAATAAAAAAATTTATTTTCTACCTTCTTTTCAATATTCCTTGGTTTTGCTGTTATATTCCTATGATTTTGTTCATTTGGTGATTTTGTCGTTAAAGGATGTATGTAAATGAAGTTGATACGTCGCGCGTCCGGGGCGACGACTTCTTGCAGTTGAAGATGCTAATTTTGTTGGGGATATTTATTCTTCCTGTGATTGTATTGAAGATATGTCTTCCTTCCTTGTATATCTCGTCTTAGTGAGGCAGGGATGAAGCCTCCTTGGGTCCCACGTTGAGCGCTCTGGCGCTTAAACTTCAATTTTCCTCTAAGTACCACCTGGGTACCCCGGATAATTTTTTTTTTATTATTTTATTATAGATTTTTCTTTTAGTAACTTTTTTCATTTTTTTTTATACTCTTGCTTTTTATTTTGAAATATTTATTTTTTAATTATTTTTTTTTTCTTTTTATTAAGGCACTGAATTCTTTTTAGGAGTACCGCTGCCACCAGTTGTTGTATTTTGCGCACTCCGTGCTCCTGGGGGAGAGAGTGGGCATAGGTTTTAGTTAAATAATTTCACACAATGTCCCTTTTTCTGGCAAAGTTTTCTTTTAAATTTATTTTTCCAAATGGACTTTCTTTTATAAATTTCAGCTACAACTTATTCTTTTATTTTCCAAATATTAAAACATTTTGTTCAATTTGTCAACTTAAACTTCCTTTTATGTTTTCCAAACACTAAAACTTCTTTTTGTTTTATTTCCCGAATTAGACTTTCTTTTTGTAAATTTCTGAATACTAAAACTTCTTTTTGTATTATTTTCTGAATACTAAAACTTTTTTTTGTATTATTTTTCGAATAATAAAACTTCAAATTTCACCTCGATCTTCTGAGGTGTACTCTCGACGGGATGGAAAAAACGATTCCCCGAGGTTTGGGCAAATTGCACCCAGGTACCCGTGATCGCTTTAAAAGCTCTTTTTTCTTTTTATTGTTTTCTCATGACGTTGAAAAAACGTACGTGAGAAAATGCAAAAGTTTTTTGATGCGAGCTATATGCATCAATGCAAAACTGTAATCCGATATGCACTTTTGCGCCCGTCTTGAAATATTAATTTTAAGAGGGCGCGAATAATTCTGATAATTGTATGTATGTATGTACATACAATTAGATTGGATTAAGTAAGTAATGTCCGTATGTACATAGTACATACGGAAAAAAAAGTGAAAAGACACTGTATGTAGGTAAGTATGCATACCGTGTGAGTGGAATGTGTGTCTGATAACAAAATGCAATTTATGCTAAATTGCATTTTGTTATAATGTGGGAATGCATTTCTAAATGCATTCTGAATTTTTATATTAAATTTTGAGTGAAATTTAAATTGAAATGTTTTTTCAGGGTTAATTAATGGAACATCAATATATCGTATTGGACGATATATTGATGTATCGGTATTATGGTTGTGATTCGGGGCAAAGGTACCTGAGTCACAACACTGCTACAATAATCATTGCACAGGATGAATTCCAACAAATTTGCCTACAGGCTGAGATGATATCGAATTACACGATAAATAAAAAAATCACTCAAATTAATTTGATTACTTTATTCTGCTGGCTGAATTTGCAAATATGAATGAGATTGTTTACATGAATGCATACAAGAAAATGTGAAAATTTGTTTACTTTATGTGAATTCCAATGAAACGTTTCGATCGGTAAAATTCTTGGAACAAGAAAATTTTTGGCTGCCTACAGGAAGTGTGGTATCAAATTACATGAAAAGAATAAAAAAACCTGAATCATTTCCTGATATTGCTTAAATTTGTTTACAACAGGATGTGAAAATTTGTTTACGAATTCCAATGAAACATTTCGATCAGTAAAATTCTTGGAATTGGGCTGCTTACAGAAAGTGTGGTATCAAATTACATAAATGTGCTAATATTGGAAATTTGCTTTAAGCAGGATTAAATTTGTTTTGGGATCATGACTATAAATTGAGGAGCTGAATCAGATTTGCAATCAGTTTCATTTTGGAGTTCAAACGACTAACAACCAAGGAGAAAGTAATCTGAAATGGCAAACGCAATGGAGGAACTGAAGAAGCTGGAGCAGTACCCACCGTCTCTAAAGACATCTGAAATGCAATTTCAGGATTTCTGATGAAAATTTCATTCCCCCTCCCTATCCTAGTATAATACCCCCCACCTTCCCACCATCTAGAATCCATTGGCATGAACAAAAATTTCCTACTCTTAACTTTTATTATTACTAATATTAATTCAAAACCAAGGCCTACATTTAGGCCCACCACACATCCAAGACAACCGTAGCATTTTTCTGCTACGTGAGGGCACATGTGAAGCAAAAAACTTCACACATCCAAGAAAACCGTAGTATGCTGCTACGTGTGTGCACAAGTGAAGTAAAAACTGTGGCCCAGAATCCGCATAGCGTAACTACTGCCATACAAAAATTTCGTTTTCCACTATATATTTGGACACTGCCTGAGAACGCATCGACGTAGGAAGCAGAAATTTGGTACATGGTGTTTCCATTGTACTTTTTTTTTTCCTCCAACCACCACTCTCTCCATCACTCTAATTCTAGCATGACTCATCAGATTTGCTCATATTTAGCTTGTACCTCTTCTCAGACAGCATCTAGCTGGTATTAGAGAAGAGTACTTTTTTACATATTTATATGTTAGGATATCAAATCAATGAAGGTTGCATGTTACAACATTAGTGTGCGCTTAACGAATAATGTTTATTAAAATTGCATATTACATATTATAGCGAGGCACATTCAATCAGTCTCACAGTCAATGGGTAAATCCCTGACTGGGCTTTGGAGCTTAGATCTGAATACGTTAAAACTAGAGCTTACCTTTATAACATCGGGAAGCTCGTTATAGATTTTGCTCGCCGTGTATATAAGCCATTTTCTAATTCTGTTTGTTTTTGGCCGTACCAATCTTAGATTTTCTCTATTCCTCGTCCGATGGTTATGTATAGGATGTGTCTACTCGTATATTTGATTTGATGAGTCCACGTACAATTTTATAAATAAATTTAGCCTTTTTAAGATATATCATTTGATTAATGCTTAGGGTTTTTGTATATGCGTGTAATTCCGTCGAAGGAGCTCTCCAAGGCATACGGAAAAGAATTTTTAAGGCTCTATTTATCAATCTCTTCACTCTATTTTTTTCGGATTGAATGCATTGGCTCCACGCTAGTAATCCATATCTAATGTGCGACGCAATATGTGCGTTGTAAATGGCAAGAGCTGTGTCACTACTCAATCTAGCGCCTCTTCTCAAGACACCTAAAATTGGGTTGATTTTCAAAGCTATTTCGTCGACGTGCCTGCTCCAGTTGAGTTTCTCATCAATATTTATACCGAGGTATTTCACCTCGCTAGCCCTTTCGATTTGTTTGGAGTTAATGGTTAATATGGGATAGATCTCCTCCTTGTTCCTTTGTTTCAGCACCATGTATTTGGTTTTATCCTCATTGAGAGAGAGTTTGTTACCATTTGTCCATATCATGTTGAAATTTGTTTACTAACTCTTGCTCATTTGCTGCATAATAGATCAAATTTGTGTCATCCGCAAATATATGGTACTTTCCCATGAGACCAGCGGATGATATGTTTGTGATATACAGCAGGTATAATGTTGGTCCAATTATTGATCCCTGAGGTACGCCCGTGCAAAAAGTTAAGGGAGAGTTGAGTGTTCCATTTATTTTGGTTCTGACCGTTCTGCGTGATAAATAGTCTTTAATGAGGTCATTAGATTTACCTCGTAGTCCTAGTTCAACCAAGATTTCCAGCAGTATCTTATGGTCAACTGTATGAAAGGCCTGTCGTAAATCAATAAACACAACCCATACATACATACCCATATCTAAGTATTCATTTATCAAGTGCATTGACTCAGTTATGGCCGAATCCGTACCACATTTTTCTTGAAAACCGTATTGATTTTTATCAAATCCCCCACTGGCAGAGATAAATTTTTTTATTCTTGTATCTAATTATTTCTCGTAGATTTTCCCTATTGTGCTTAAGATTGAGATCGGGCGATAATTGCCTGGGTCTAATGCATCACTTCCTTTATGTATCGGGATAACCATAGTTTCCTTTAAACAATCCGGGTATTCACCTTTCAGGGACGCTGCATTGATGAGTGTAAACAAAGGTTCACTTATCACTTCAACAAGGATATTTACGTCCTTTACCGTGATGCCATCGATGCCAGGGGCAGAGTCCTTTTTTAAATTTTTGATGAAATACTGTACTTCAGCTGTGTCCGTGGGTTGCAGGAACATGCTTTTATCGTTGTATTCATTACGCACATATGGATTATTTGGAATTTTGTTGTTTAAGTTAGATCCAATTTCATTGAAGTGTTTATTCATATGAAATTACTGTTGTATGTTACTCCATTGTCCCTCACTTCTCGAATATAGGTTTCCCTGATTCCTCCATCCCTATTCAGTATATCGTTATTTATTACCTTCCAAAACTTTCGCGGGTTGCTTCCAGCTTCTCTTAATCTTCCATTAATATATTCTTCTTTCGTTTGTCTTATTAATTTTGTTACCTGATTTTTAATCCTCTTATAATGGTCTCTTAATCTCGTGTTGCCAGGATTATGCAGCATGGTGGTATAAGCATCACGTCTGTCACGCATTGCACAGAGTATAGCGTCATTCATCCATTCATTACTTCTGGTTCGAACGTTTTTATATTTGGTGTTAGCTTCCTTTGACTCCTTTATAATTCCGATGAGTCTCTCTATGCTAAGATCCGGTTCAGAGCTTAACTTTTGCTCCACCATAGATTTGAATCCAATGTTATTTGTTTTCCGTATTAATTTTGTTATCATACGTTTCTTCTTAATCGTGATACCGCTCACTGTCATAATTAACAGTACATGATCAGTGTATGAAGCGTGGTGCATATTCAGTGTTACCTCATGGTTCGATTGTAAGTCAGTGACTCCATGATCAATTATAGTGCTGGCCTGTTCTGTAATCCTAGTAGCGTTCACTGGGAGTATCTTATTTACAATACTAAATCCCAATGATCTTAAGCTGTCCATATACTGTTTAGATATATTATTTGAAACCAGCAAATCTATATTTGTATCACCCATATCAGGTTTTTATTATCGCTTATTATGCTTTCAAGTAGCTCGACGAATTCCACAGCATTTTCATTAGGTGACCTATACATTGTTAGTATTTTGATTTTTTTTTGTTATTTCCGCAAGTATAGTATTGTTACGTGCCACAAAGTGAATCAAGCGACATCTGTTAGGAATGGAAACAACTTTAGGTGAGTGTCATCTTAGTAAACTTTGGGTTCGGAGAACGGAATATTCAGGAAGGTTCTAGGATAATTCGTAGAGTATAAATACGGCGCTCTGACAGCTAGGAGGCGGAGTATTATTTCAGACAGCGAAGTGAACGAAGTAAACTATTTGGATTGCGATAATTAGAAGTACAGTACTAGCGATAAATAAAGAGTTGATTTGATAATTATTTGTGAATTTGTGAGAGTAAACGGTAAAGTTAAATAAAGAAAGAACTTTTGAATTATATCTGAAATATTGTGTTTTAAATAACGAACTAAGGCCACGCTCGTAACAACTGGTGTCAGAAGTAAAATAAAATCGCGAAATAAAGTGGTGGCATTTGACTTTGAAATTCAAAGAGTGATTAATTTGGTGAAATCGTGTGAAACTTTCCTGCTTTAAGTGAAAATTCCGAAAGATAATTTTATATTAAACTGTGAGTGAATTATCAAAGTAATGGGACGCAAACTAGAGGAGCTTCGCATACAGGAATTGAAAGTGGAGTTGGGGAAGCGGTCATTGCAAACGACAGGTCTAAAGAATGTTCTACTCGAGCGACTTAGACAAGCTTTGATAGAGGAAGAAAAGAATCCGGAGACATACATTTTCGATGAAGAATCAGAAACTGAAGAAGAGCCTGCGATGAACATAGAACAGCTTTTGGGTACTTTAATGACCAAAATGGAGCTTTCAACCCTGCAGGTGAAGAATGCTCTTGAGGAACAAAAGAATGCTTTTGAGGAACAAAAGAATTCTCTAGAAGCCCGTTTAGACGAACAAAAGAATGCTTTCGAGGAACAAAAGCATTCTCTGGAATCCCGTCTAGATGAACAAAAGAATTCTCTAGAAGCCCGTTTGGACGAACAAAAGAATGCTTTTGAGGAACAAAAGAATGCTTTTGAGGAACAAAAGAATTCTCTGGAATCCCGTCTAGATGAACAAAAGAATTCTCTAGAAGCCCGTTTGGACGAACAAAAGAATGCTTTTGAGGAACAAAAGAATGCTTTTGAGGAACAAAAGAATTCTCTGGAATCCCGTCTAGATGAACAAAAGAATTCTCTAGAAGCCCGTTTGGACGAACAAAAGAATTCTTTGCAGAATTGTCTAGAAACTTGTTTGGAGGAACAGAAGACTTTTCTTAAGAATTCATTAGACGAGCAAAATGTAAAAATTGAAGGAATCCAGCAGGAAGTGCTAGAAGTTCAACAACAAGTGTCGGAAGTACAACAAAATGTTACGGAGAAGCTTGACAACTTTAAAGCAGATTTGGAGATGATGAAGCATCGACAACCACGGCACGAAGGAATTGAAATATCCAATGCAGGCAGAATGAAACCTCCAATATTTGATGGACAAAATTCGTGGCATATTTTCAAGAGACAATTCGAGGCTGCTTCCGAAGTAAACGGATGGAATGATGCAGACAAGGCTACAGCTCTGGTATTAGCACTTCGAGGTTCTGCATCAGAGCTTTTACAAACTATACCGATAGAAAGGCAACGTGATTATACTTCATTAGTACAGGCGATAGAGTTACGTTATGGAGATGAACACATGCAGCAAGTATATCGCCTACAGCTACGCAACAGGATTCAAAAGCATGGCGAATCACTACAACAAATGCAGGCTGATGTGGAAAGATTAGCTTATCTCTCATACTCTAGCGTAAATGCGGATTTCCTTAATGAAGTGGCAACAGAAGCATTTGTGAACGCTATTGCAGATCAAAATTTACAACAAGCGTTGAGGCTAGCAGGAAAGAAATCAACAGCAGAAGCACTAGCCTATGCACTAGCGTATGAATCTGCCAGGCAAGCTTCTCGAAGTGCAATACGATTGAGAGAAATTTCGGTGGAGGAATGTACTTGTAATAGAATGCAGAGCAATTCTACATGCGGTATTCTGCGATGCTGGAATTGTAATAGACCAGGACACCTCCAAAGGGACTGCAGAAAACGCCGACGAATGGAAGCGCTAGAAGGAGGGCAGAGATATCGAACTGGGCAAAGATATCGAGTTGGGCAGCAGACTCACAGCAGAATACCGTCATCAGAGACCACTCCTTCGCATGGTGTCATTCGATGCTGGAAATGTAGTAGACTGGGACACCTGCAAAACGACTGTAGGAAACGAGGACGAATGCAAACAACAGAAGAAGAAGGGAGAAGATGGCGAGCTAGAGAGCAAGCTTTCCGTGGAGAGACTAGACTGCAACCTCATGACTTTGAAATCCCATACCGCAGCGGCCGTATCCACGGATATGCAGAAGCTTTTTCACAACGTCCATGCAATCCTGAATGGAATCATTGCGGACGGATGGAAGAAAAAGATGACGATGACTACAATGATGATAACGAAAGTCGAATGACGAAAGGAAAGAAATCCAAAGATGATGATGATTACGGTGATAAAAGTAAAAAGAAGAAAGTAAAGAAATCCAAGAGGGAGGACAATGAAAGAAAGAAAAAGACTAAAAGTAAAGGGTCTAAAGATGCTGATAATGACGATGATAAGGGTATAATGAAGGTCGGAAAAGGTAAAGACAAAGTTTCTGACGATGATGATAATAAGAAGCGCAAAGGCGGCAATGAAAAGGATGATAACGGCAATCAAAAGGGCAAGAAATTTGAGGACAAAGGAATCAAAGATAAAAGACGAAAGAAAAATCAAAGCATGGAAGAGTGTTTCAACAGAACATTAATCAAACATCTCAGGAAGGTCTTCAACTATAATCAGCACGATTGGTTTCGACATATTCCTATATTTCTAATTGCTTATATATCAGCTGTTTACAATATGACCAGACAGAGCCCATTTAAGGTCATTTTCGGAAAGGAAATGTGCTTACCTAGCGACCTCAAGTTTGGTATACCCAAAGGCGAACAAAAGTTACCAGAAGACTACGTAACAAAGCTCAGACAACGATTAGCTGATGTGCACGAGTCCACAAGACGTTCTCCAAAGTTATCACAACACTGGGAGAGACCGTATGCAGTTAAAACTAAAATTAATAACATGCCATACAAGAATCAGCGCGGTACAAGATGCAAAAGAAAAATCGTTCATCTAGATCGCTTAGCTCAATACGGAGAGCACCAAGACCGTGGACCATCTGTTGTTCGGGACGAACAAATTTTAAGAAGGGGGCAGTGTTACGTGCCACAAAGTGAATCAAGCGACATCTGTTAGGAATGGAAACAACTTTAGGTGAGTGTCATCTTAGTAAACTTTGGGTTCGGAGAACGGAATATTCAGGAAGGTTCTAGGATAATTCGTAGAGTATAAATACGGCGCTCTGACAGCTAGGAGGCGGAGTATTATTTCAGACAGCGAAGTGAACGAAGTAAACTATTTGGATTGCGATAATTAGAAGTACAGTACTAGCGATAAATAAAGAGTTGATTTGATAATTATTTGTGAATTTGTGAGAGTAAACGGTAAAGTTAAATAAAGAAAGAGCTTTTGAATTATATCTGAAATATTGTGTTTTAAATAACGAACTAAGACCACGCTCGTAACAGTATTGTAGTCAGATTCATTTTTGATTACTCTGAATATTATATCATTTCTGAAATAGATTACTGAACCACCACCTCTATTACTATTCCTGCAATTGAAAATAGCCTCATATCCAGGAATACTATAATACGCAGTTTCATTTAAATATAGCCATGTCTCGTTTAGCATTATTATATGTATATCTGTGTATATTTTGACCATAGCTTCCACTTCATGCAATTTATTCCTCAAGCTGCGGATATTTAGGAATAAAATATTCAATTTTTTACTATTAGCATTCATTTTATATCGTTTCGAAAGTATAGTCTATTTTTTGCTTATTTTCCATTACTCTTCTCACGTATTCTGGGCACGTTGGGCTAGAGGCTGCATGAATTCCGTTTTGTGTGGTCTGAGCATACTTGTTATGCATGCAATTGACACAGCGTACTTCGTTCGAATTACAGTCAGCAGTTTTGTGTTGGCCAGGGCAGTTACCACACCTATTATCATTTTCACAATTTTTCGAGTCGTGATTATATTGCTGGCACTTAAAACATCTTCTAATGAAGACATGCTCTTTAACAAAGTGACTATTCCAGTCAATATTTATATACCTCTCAACCATTTTATAATATGTGTGGCCGGCTACTTCAAGGAAAATTGTCCATTTGTTATTATATTTACTCTTTGTGCTATGGACGATATTAATTTGGTCTTGGTCATTTATAAAATGGTTAAGGTCACGTAGCTCACTCAGTAATTCTGTATTCGAGTAATTTTTTTCGAGGTTTGGTATTTTCAGACGCGCGAGTTGCGGTTTTGTTAATTAAATAGACTTCGTAGCCGTTTCCAAGGTTATTGGCCTCCTGCATTAGTATTTGAGTGTTTTTGCTAGTATTTGATTTAATCAGTATTCCGCCATTAGATATATGTTTTAACTGTGTTACCGGAACTTTGATTTTATTTAGTTTGATTTTTTCCTTAGCTGCTTTTTCTGTATCTTGTGATGGTTGATCCTCTTTGGGTTTGATCACAATGCGGTGAGACTTTCTTATCCCCCTCGTTCAGTTTATCATTTGAAGTGTACAATTTCGCAACTTCGCTATATGAAATAGCTTTAATTTTATCTTGACTGTCCTTGACCGTTTCCTGTATTAGGTTCATTTGCTTATCTTGGTTCTTGTTGAGAGTAGTCAGTATTTCCTCGATTTTTTTTTATTTCAATTGTATTGCATTGTTTGCAGCTTGTACACACAAATGAAATGTTGGGACTAGTTAATACAAGGTTTTGCTCATAATCATTCAATTTATTAGATTTATTTGCAAAATATTTTGTTACACAGACCCCCACAGACCCAAATAGTGTTTTTTCGAATCGGTTTCTTGCACTCATAGCAATTCATTTTGAATTACTAGATCAATGTTAACTCGTTAAATTTCGTTTAAGAATTTGCGAATTATGTTTCACTTTGATCACAATATTTGTCTCGCTATTTAAGAAATTTAGTATTCACAAATAAACGTGAGATCCACACCAAACAGATACTGAATTTAATTATTTATATATATATATATATATCGATAGAATTACTGCTGTTATATGTTGTTATACCTATCCTGATATAACGCAATATAACCAAAATTAAAACCACACTGCTTCTGAGAATAACAAATTTATTAATTGCATATAAAAATTTCTTCTAATAATAGCTGATGCCCTGGCACTTTCAGACTATTTGCCTGGTTTATATCTTCCTTTTTAAAATATACTTAAAACTTGTATTACAACTTTCTTTTTACACTTATTAGAACGTAGGAGGCCTTACCTCTGGTAGGGGGACTCTCCTAAGTGGTTACAGAATTCTCTCTGATTTTCCTAGTTCAACCGCATCATATTTATATTATTGATTTACATGGGGATGATACTCCCCTCCACAAATTTCTAAAATTCAGCAGTTTTCTAAGGGAAAAATTGATGATCGCTCAATTTTCTGTTTTGAATAACAAAATCAGGAAATTGAGCGGAAATAATAAATTAAAAAAAAAAATCGAATCGAAAAACAATTTTCTGTAAGTTCGGTGATCGATTCCATGCATAACAAAATTTCAGGGTCATCATAATTCATTAATTTATGAAACTTCATGTCACTTTACCAATGCAACGAAGTGCAGCCATTCAAAGGTGCACCTGTTGGGTAATTTAGCCGGTCTTTGATCGGTCGGTGACGTATCACGTATTTGGGCCTAATTGCCTGGTGACGATTTTCTTCGTTTGCTTTCATGAATGAATCATTACGTTGAGCGAATACTAGCGCCGGATCATATTACATTTCATTTGTAGAAGAAATTATGATCATTTTAGGCACGCGCCAAATGGGATAGAATTTCTGACACCTGATGGTTGTTGTTTATCTTTTGTGGAAGTATACTTTGTTGCATTTACGTTAGGAATTTGTAATTTTAGGATTATGCAACAAGTTTATTGAATTTTAAAAGATTTGAAATGCTTTTTTTGGGATAAAAGGTAATAACGTGATTTTGCTAGACGCATGACGTGCGTTTGAGATTTGTGTTTTTATTTACGTTATGAATCCGAGATTAGGTAGGAGGAATTTCGTATTCTTGAAGAGAATCGGAATTACACGGAGTTTAGCTTGGTTGAACTAGGTATCTGTAGTTTACATGGTGATTTATTTTACTTAGGCTAGTAATTGGTTATGTATATTCTAGATTCTATCTGTAATTTATTATCTAGATTCTTTGACTTATAATTTGAGATAGTTATGCTTATAGAAGTTTTGGTTAACACGTATTTGCTTAATGTAGAATAGATTCTAGTACAAATTTAGTTTGTAAATAAGTATTTTAGATTATTAGTATTTCAGTAAATATATTTCTTAAATTAACAAAATTTGTGTTTCTTATAATACATAAAAAGTTTTCTAGTTTGAGTAAATGTAATTCTTAGATTTAGCAAAAAAAAATTTTTGTTAATAGTATTTGAGTAAATATAATTATAATTTGTTATAAGGTTTTTTTTTTGTAATATATATTGTTACGTGCCACAAAGTGAATCAAGCGACATCTGTTAGGAATGGAAGGAACTTTAGGTTAGTGTCATCTTAGTAAACTTTGGGTTCGGAGAACGGAATATTCAGGAAAGTGCTAGGGTAATTCTTAGAGTATAAATACGGCGCTCTGACAGCTAGGAGGCGGAGTATTATTTCAGACAGCGAAGTGAACGAAGTAAACTAATTGGATTGCGATAATTAGAAGTACAGTACTAGCGATAAATAAAGAGTTGATTTGATAATTATTTGTGAATTTGTGAGAGTAAACAGTAAAGTTAAATAAAGAAAGAACTTTTGAATTATATCTGAAATATTGTGTTTTAAATAACGAACTAAGGCCACGCTCGTAACAACTGGTGTCAGAAGTAAAATAAAATCGCGAAATAAAGTGGTGGCATTTGACTTTGAAATTCAAAGAGTGATTAATTTTGTGAAATCGCGCAAGAATGGGACGCAAACTAGAGGAGCTTCGCATACAGGAATTGAAAGTGGAGTTTGGGGAAGCGGTCATTGCAAACGACAGGTCTAAAGAATGTTCTAGTCGAGCGACTTAGACAAGCGTTGATAGAGGAAGAAAAGAATCCTGATACATACGTTTTCGAGGAAGAACCAGAAACTGAAGAAGAGCCTGCGATGAACATAGAACAGCTTTTGGGTACTTTAATGACCAAAATGGAGCTTTCAACCCTGCAAGTGAAAAATGCTCTTGAGGACCAAAAGAATTCTCTGGAATCCCGTCTAGATACACAAAAGAATTCTCTAGAAGCCCGTTTGGACGATCAAAAGAATGCCCTTGAGGAACAAAAGAATGCTTTTGAGGAACAAAAGAATGCTTTTGAGGAACAAAAGAATGCTTTTGAGGAACAAAAGAATGCTTTTGAGGAACAAAAGAATTCTTTAGAAGCGCGTTTGGATGAACAAAAGAATTCTCTGGAATCCCGTCTAGATGAACAAAAGAATTCTCTAGAAGCCCGTTGGGATGAACAGAAGTGTTCTTTGCAGAATTGTCTAGAAACCTGTTTGGAGGAACAGAAAACTTTTCTTAAAAATTCATTAGACGAGCAAAATGTAAAAATTGAAGGAATCCAGCAGGAAGTGCTGGAAGTTCAACAGCTAGTGTCGGAAGTGCAACAAAATGTTACGGAGAAGTTTGACAACTTTAAAGCAGATTTGGACAGAATGAAGTATCGACAACCTCGGCACGAAGGAACTGAAATATCCGGTGCAGGCAGAATGAAACCTCCAATATTTGATGGACAAAATTCGTGGCATATTTTCAACAGACACTTTGAGGCAGCTTCCGAAGTAAATGGATGGAATGACGCAGACAAAGCTACAGCTCTGGTATTAGCACTTCGAGGTCCTGCGTCAGAGTTATTACAAACTATTCAGATTGAAAACCAACGTGATTACATTTCACTAGTACAGGCGATAGAATTACGTTATGGAGATGAACACATGCAGCAAGTATATCGCCTGCAGTTACGCAACAGGACTCAAAAGCATGGCGAGTCACTACAACAACTGAAGGCTGATGTGGAATGATTGGCTTATCTTTCGTACTCTAGCGTAAATGCGGATTTCCTTAATGAAGTGGCAACAGAAGCATTTGTGAACGCCATTGCAGATCAAAATTTACAACAAGCGTTAAGGCTAGCAGGAAAGAAATCAACAGCAGAAGCACTAGCGTATGCATTAGCGTATGAATCCGCCAGGCAAGCTTCTCGAAGTGCAGTACGAGTGAGAGAAATTTCGGTGGAGGAATGTACTTGTAATAGAATGCAGCCATCACAGAGAAATTCTTCACGCGGTATTCTTCGTTGCTGGAATTGTAATAGACTGGGACACTTCCAAAGGGACTGCAGAAAACGCCGACGAATGGAAGCGCTAGAAGAAGGGCAGAGATATCGAGCTGGGCAAAGATATCGAGCTGGGCAGCAGACTCACAGCAGAATACCGTCATCAGAGACCACTCCTTCGCGTGGTGTCATTCGATGCTGGAAATGTACTAGACTGGGACACCTGCAAAACGACTGTAGGAAACGAGGACGAATGCAAACAACAGAAGAAGAAGGGAGAAGATGGCGAGCTAGAGAGCAAGCTTTCCGTGGAGAG
Organism: Dioctria linearis; assembly: GCA_963930735.1. NCBI lineage: Eukaryota > Metazoa > Arthropoda > Insecta > Diptera > Asilidae > Dioctria > Dioctria linearis. The sequence goes on along the minus strand of OZ005742.1, from coordinate 185,282,371 downwards.
ACTAGACTGCAACCTCATAACTTTGAAATCCCATACCTCAAAGGACGTATCCACGGAAATGCAGAAGCTTTTTCACAACGTCCATGCAATCCTGAATGGAACATTTCGGACGGATGAAAGAAAAAGATGACGATGACTACAATGATGATAACGAAAGTCGAAAGAAGAAAGGAAAGAAATCCAAAGATGATGATGATTACGGTGATAAAAGTAAAAAGAAGAAAGGAAAGAAATCCAAGAGCGAGGACAATGAAAGAAAAAAAAAGACGAAAAGTAAAGGGTCTAAAGATGCTGATAAGGCGATGATAAGGGTATAATGAAGGTCGGAAAAGGTAAAGACAACGATGATGATAATAAGAAGCGCAAAGGCGGCAATGAAAAGGATGACAACGGCAATCAAAAGGGCAAGAAATTTGAGGACAAAGGAATCAAAGATAAAAGACGAAAGAAAAATCAAAGCATGGAAGAGTGTTTCAACAGAACATTAATCAAATATCTCAGGAAGGTCTTCAACTATAATCAGCACGATTGGTTTCGACATATTCCTATATTTCTAATGGCTTATATATCAGCTGTTTACAATATGACCAGACAAAGCCCATTTAAGGTCATTTTCGGAAAGGAAATGCGCTTACCTAGCGACCTCAAGTTTGGTATACCCAAAGGCGAACAAAAGAAACCGGAAGACTACGTAACAAAGCTCAGATAAAGATTAGCTGATGTGCACGAGGCCACGAGACGTTCTTCAAAGTTATCACAACACTGGGAGAGACCGTATGCAGTTAAAACTAAAAACATGCCATACAAGAATCAGCGCGGTACAAGATGCAAAAGAAAAATCGTTCATCTAGATCGCTTGGGTCAATTCGGAGAGCACCAAGACCGTGGACCATCTGTTGTTCGGGACGAACAAATTTTAAGAAGGGGGCAGTGTTACGTGCCACAAAGTGAATCAAGCGACATCTGTTAGGAATGGAAGGAACTTTAGGTTAGTGTCATCTTAGTAAACTTTGGGTTCGGAGAACGGAATATTCAGGAAAGTGCTAGGGTAATTCTTAGAGTATAAATACGGCGCTCTGACAGCTAGGAGGCGGAGTATTATTTCAGACAGCGAAGTGAACGAAGTAAACTAATTGGATTGCGATAATTAGAAGTACAGTACTAGCGATAAATAAAGAGTTGATCTGATAATTATTTGTGAATTTGTGAGAGTAAACAGTAAAGTTAAATAAAGAAAGAACTTTTGAATTATATCTGAAATATTGTGTTTTAAATAACGAACTAAGGCCACGCTCGTAACAATATATATGCTCATTTTTTTTATGATAAAAGGAAATTTGCGTTTTTCTTTCTCTTCTATCTTGTCTTCTTTTAAGGTAATGCTCTGGTTAGAGGAAATTTATTAGTTTTAGTGGTTTCTTTATTATTTTCCTTTTCGTTATCACTCTCTTGAGTTGATGAAGGCGGAATGTCCGTCGCTTTAAGTCTTTTAGCTTTTAGATAGGGTGGGGCTATTTTTATAGCGCATATGATTATAATGATCATTATCGTTATATAGATAATGGAATAATGGTGAATGTCGTGTGCTGTCACGTTAATTAGATTTTCGTTTTCAGCCTTTTCTAATGTCTTTATATCTTGGCTTAGTTCAAAAAGTGCCTGATGTTCACTATTTTTTATAGTGATTGTATTTGGAGGATTATTTTTAATTTTATGATAATCGAGGGTGATGTTCGTTAGATTGATCGATGGCAAATAGAATTTTTCAGCGATTGAAATTTTTTCGGAGTGTCCATAGAGCGTTTGATCATCGCTTCTTATATAGCAATTGGGCGATATTTCTAGAAAGCCGGTTGCCTTTATCGTAATTGGTTCGATATTGTTACCACAAATATTATCTACAGTTCGAGGAGATTTCAAACTGAATAACCACTTGTTAGGGTTGGATAATTGTATCCATAAGGTGGAAATGTTTAAGATGTTCATTCCACACGATGGGGGAGGCGTTTGGGAGTGCCTTAATAATTCCATTTCACATTGGTTGTCCTTCGCATTTAAGTTATGGATTGGATGCGTTATATGACAAATGTAATTGTGAGGAGTTTTTTGCAAACATTTTGTAATATCTTCACTACTAGAGGGATAATGTTTTTCCCTATTTAGTGTGACTAACAAGTATTCGGTAGTGGGTTTTATATAAATGAATGGATCGTTAATTAGGGTAGGTAAGGGGATTACTTTATACATTTGGAATTCTGTATTTAAGGGTAGGGGTATTTTAATTTTTATAATGATTAAATTATTAATTTTATTGGTACCCATACGGCTAACTCTATATAGATCTAAGAGTTGGTTCTGCGTAGTGGCTACTGGTAAGGTTGCACCCGACGGAAGGTTCTTCCGAATAGTGGATAAGAGATGCTCAAGTTGATAGCGGGTTATTATGAGCGGATTGGGAGTTAGGTGCTTTATGTCTAATAACATTTCTAAAATGGCCTTTTGGGCATTTTGGCATCTCATCAAAGACAGTATTGTGATGGATAGAACGTTCTCTAGGTCTAATATTGCGAAATTTTCGTTAACATCTGTCGCGAGTTGATTAAATGACTTCGTGACCTTCTCAATTTTATCTTTAATCGCCTTGATGTCATTTTGGATTCCCGTTGAGGTTTTGTTGAAAATATTGACAGTTTTGTCGACAATCAGGGTTTGAGATTTCAGCAATTCTAAGAGATGGTCTTCGTTAGCTCTCAGTATGTGTATTTGTTCATCGTAGTATTTAGCATCCTCTTCATCCAGCGTCCCAAATAAAGATTTGCTAATACTACCAATGACGTTCAAAACAGCTCGCTTACTTCTCAAATTTGTTGGTTCCCAAATTTCGTTGATCTGATCTATTTCATTCAAGATCAATCTTTGGGTGTTTATTTGGTTTTCAGAATGATTTTTGCCTAAGTATTTTGTAATATTATGACATAAGTCTTACGCTTGCTCTGCTTGCATTTGCAATAATTCTAGTTCAAAATAAAAATTGTCTAAATTGTAATACATAACTAATTTCCATGTATTGCTGTATAGCTGTGCATTTCCGAATTCCTCAAAGTAGATTCCGGGTGTTGTTGAGAAGTGTGTAACTTGAGTTCCACTAGTTTGGCTGTCGCATAAAACCAATAATAGAATGAATCCACGAACGAATAAGTTGATGAGTGGGCTCATTTTGATCTGAGCGGAGGAATTGAATGTTTGGGAGTTAGTCAATGAATAGTTTCAGATTATTATTGTGAATTTTCTTATTTTTTTATTTTTGATTCTCACAATAGAATTTTCTGCAGACGTGGTATCTATCACTTCGTATGGGCCTTCCCATAGAGGCGCTAACTTATTTTTTCTAGTGTGGTTTTTGATCAATACTTTGTCACCAATTACGATTGTTTTTTGCTTTGTAGCCTTATCATAATAAGACTTGGAATTTTCCTTGTTCTTTATAAGCCTTTCTCTTGCCATTTTGTGGGAATATTGGAGTCGACCTTTTAGCTCATTTACGTAATTGTCATAGTTATATGTGACTTCGGGGTCTTTTTGTATGGAAGAAGGGATTTCTACATGAAATCCGTACACAAGTTCATGTGGCGTATAGCCAGTGCTTGAGTGAGTGGAATTATTACAGGTGAACATGGCATAGGGGATCCAAGTGTCCCAGGTTAGAGGATCTTTTGACACATAGTGTCGAAGATATTCGGCTAGAGTTCGATGGTTTCTTTCTAGCGCTCCATTTGTTTGTGGATGGTAAGGAGTTGTCTGTAACTTATGAATTTTTAATAATTTACAAGTTTCGGTACACACTGAGCTCAAAAAATTGGAACCTTGGTCGGTCAGAATAGCTTCAGGTAGTCCATGTCTACAGACAATATGTGTAACAAATGCTTCAGCTACCGTATTTGCTTCAGCGTTACTTAATGGAATAGCTTCTGAATATTTTGCTAAATTATCTTGGAACGTGAGCAGATACTTGTTGTTCAGGTAACTAGATGGTAAGGGACCTACAATGTCCAAAAAAATGTTTCGAAGGGTTTACTGCTCGTTGTAGTAATCTTCATAGGAACTTTCTGGTTGGGTCTTAATTTGTTCACTTGACACGAAGAGCATTTTTTTATGAATTCCTTAATGTCTTTATTCATACCTTGCCAGTAATAAATTTTCTTTAATTTATTGATGGTTTTTGTTTCTCCTTGGTGACCCCGTAAAGGAGTGATATGATAATCTGAAATGACTTGTTTGATAATTACGGGGTCTTTCAATTGAATTATTTTGTTGAAGAAAAGGATAGGCTTCTTATTGGAATTTTGAAATTCCTCGGCGCATAGTAATTTTAACTCGAGATAACTAGGCGCATTAATGATGGGTATTGAAATGGACACAGTTTTATCAGTGGGAATGTGTCCTTTAAATTTCTTGAAAATATTCCTGACTTCATTTCTATCGGTTGCAGTCCTAATAAGAATAGGTACACGCCCGATTATAAATGAATTATTCTTGGTTTTATATTCTATTATATCTCCGACTGGTATTATTAGATCTTTGGGCAGATATGTTCTTAACAAATTTTCTTGAGTACTGTTATTAATGGGTAAAATGAAATACTTATTTTTTATGCCTCTAGTTTGCAGTAGGTTGTGAGGGTTTTCCTCTATGATAATCGGAGTAAAATCGTGATTTTGTTTGGTGTCTTGAGTCTTTTGTTGACTTCTGGTAATAGCTTGTATAGCTTTTGTTTCAGGTATAGCACGACTGAGCGCGTCGGCGTTTGAATTTGCTTTGCCCGGTTTATATATGATTTGGTAATCATATTCTTATAATTTGATTCTCCACCTCACCAATCGGGAAGTGGGATCTTTTAAATTCATGAGCCACGTGAGGGGCTTATGGTCGGTGACTATAGTAAACTTGCGACCATATAAATAAGGACAAAATTGTTCAACCGCAAATACTATTCCTAATAATTCTTTCTCAATTGTTGAGTATCGAATCTCGGCAGGGTTTAGAGTCCTGCTGGCGAAACATATAGGTTTATCGATACCAATATTTCCTTGTGATAGTACTGCGCCGATTGCGAATTCACTTGCATCCGACGTTACAATAAATTCTTCGTCGAAACGTGGGAATTGTAGAATAGGAGAATTAGTTAATTTTTCCTTTAATAGTTTGAACGCTTCGTCACAAAAAGCATCCCATTTGAAAGGAACGTCCTTTTTTAACAAAGTAGTGAGAGGTTTGGTCAATTTGGCAAAGTTAGGGATGAATCGACGATAATAACCGACAAAACCTAGAAAAGATTTTACGTCCTTTTCTTTTCGAGGTACTGGATAATGGTCAACTGCTTCGAGCTTAGAAGGATCTGGAAAAACTCCGTTTTCAGTGACTAAATGGCCAAGATAGGCTATCTGTCTGCTGAGAAAATGGCATTTCTCAGGCTGCAACTTCAGGTTATGTTCCCTGAGCCGCTCAAAAACATGCTGGAGTCGAGAATTATGTTCTGTTAAATTATATCCATAAACGATTACATCGTCCATGTAAACAAAACACTCGATGCCTTGCAATCCTACCAACACATTGTTCATCAGCCTCTGAAAAGTGGCTGGAGCTCGTTTTAGACCAAAGGGCATTCGATTATAATGGTAATGCCCGTAAGGTGTACTAAACGCAGTCTTTTCTTTATCGTTTCCATTCATGGGAATCTGATGGAAACCATTTGCTAGGTCTAAGGTACTAAAGTACTTAGCTTTCCCTAGTTGGTCCAAAATGTCAGTTATATTAGGGAGGGGGAATGCATCTCCTACAGTGATATCATTGAGACGCCTAAAATCAATCACTACTCTCCATTTCTTATTACCAGCTGCGTCTGGTTTTTTCGGAACTAAAAACAATGGTGAGTTCCATGGGCTTGAACTAGGGCTTATTATTTCATCCTCAAGCATTTTATTAATTTGTTTGTTAATCTCGTTACGTTGTGCTTCTGGCAGCCTATATGGTCTAACGTTAATGGTAGGTTTTCCTGGTAGCAAAGGAATTTCGTGCTTAACTGCACTGGTACAAGTTAGAAAATCTCCGTCTAAATAAAATATGTCGTTATACCTACGACAAATATTTAGGATGGACTGATTTTCTTCAGCGTTACAGTGTGAGAGGTCTAACTCAGATGCGAGTTTAGTGAGTCCCTCTTGAATTCCTTAACTCATGCAAATCTCTGTTTCACTTATTGTAACATATTGCTGATTGGAGTTGAGTAGGAGGATTTTCACGTGACCTGTTTGATCAGGTTCTATGAGTGTACTTCCAAGTAACAATCCTGACTTCAACTCTTGGTGTTCAAAGAAAACTACCTCTTTGTGATATTCTTATTTTGGTTACCAATTGAGTGCGAGCCGGTACTTTAATACTGCTGGCATTGCATTTATTTGCTCTACTTTCTTTATTTGTAGAATTATTTTGAGACTCGCCTTTCTTTGAAGGGGTCTGTTTATTTAATTTAGTTGTTTTTGCTTGAATATGATGTGACTCGCCTTTCTTTGAAGGGGTCTGTTTATTGAGCTTTTTATTTAGGCTTGGGTCTTTCAAGCCTCCATACCTGTAATCTGCTCTTATTTGAAGAGATACCTCTGAGCTTGGGTCTTTCAAACCTCCATACTCGATAAGTGTATCTATCCTCTTATTTGAATCCACATTTTGATTAATGGGTAATTTTAATATTAGTGATTTGTTGCTATAATCGATTATACATGAAAATATGTCAAGAAAATCGTGCCCTAGTATACCGTCGTATTTTAATTTAAAATTTCCCTCTACCATATGAATACGGTGCGTGAATATATCACCATTTATTTTAAAATTACATTCAGCTGTTCCTAGCGTAGACAATGGTTTTCCTGCTAGTGAGGATACAGTGATGTTTTCTCTTTTGTTTACTAGGGTATCACCTAGTGCTCTAGTGGCTTTATGGACTGATATTTCAGCTCCTGTATCAATAAGAAAAGTGCTAGTATGAAATGCAGTAATTGAATTAGCGATCGTCACTACTAGCGAATGGTGATCACTTATTAAGGGGAGATTTAATTTTGTGGTAGGTTTGTTGGTTGTGAATGAATATCTGCTCAGATAGTCATTTGATTTAGGCGAGACTGAGACTCCGTTAACTCGTCTCGCCGAAGACCGTTTTCCGATTTCTCCATATTTCTGGAGTTTGTTGGTCTTTGCTTTTTGGAATTTTTCCAATTGCTCGCGGTCCTAATATTGGGATTTCTATTAGATTATTCGTGTTAGGTGGTAGGTATGTAGATTGCTGTGGAGGCCTATTGTTTTGCGGATAAGAGGGAATTTGGAGCGGGGGAGCTCTAGTCGGCTGCTGATATTGAAAAGCTCTATTCTGTTGCGGATATTGTTGCGGTCTGGGCGCAAAATTGTGTACAGGTTGCCTGTACTGTTGTTGCTGGAATAGCCGCTTTCTGCATTCTAGAACTTGATGGTTGGGGGTTTTGTAGTATGAGCAAACGAGTCTGGGGATTTCTGTTCTTACTTTGGACGAAAAGCAAGTTTCAGCAGTGTGCGCTTTCTTGTGACGCTTAGAACAGCTATTGAGGGGTTCACTGAAAGCGCTGTTTCTTTCAGGCTGCTCCATAGCGAATTTCATAGAGTCTTTTAGCTCTGTATGGATTTTGGCTTTAGTGAGGAGACGGATATAATCGTCTTTTAAACCGTCTTCAAAAGCTCTAAGCACCATTTTCTTATTCTCTTCTAATAAGAGATTCTTTAATGTTTGCTCGTTTGTGAGGCTGGAAGTGGCGTCGTTATAAAGAGCCAATAATTTTTGTGCTCTGAAAGCATATTCTTTAGTTTCTTCTTTGGAATTTTGCTTTAGAGATAGAATTTCGTTCTGAATAGAGATACGAGAACGTGATTCTAGGAATTGTTCTTGGAGGGCCTTTTGAAGCTCCTTCTAGTTATTAATATCGGCATATTTAACAATGTCGTATGTCCTTCCGACTAATTTAGCTTTTATCACCTGTAGATAAAGAGCTTTTGAGGATTCTGTTAAGTCCTCTCTTTGAAACATTTCGCATAGGTTCAGAAACCTATGCAAATTCACAGAATTCCCGTCGAATTCGGGTAGTAGTGACTTGGCGTCATTAAGGGTGAGCGTTTCTGGCTCAGCCATTTTGCTATGCCCTGATCGCTTTCGTACTGGTTGTGCTGTTTTCTTAGTGGGTTTCCTTCGGTGTGAAGTTAACCCTGATAGAAGTGTGTCACGAACGCTTCTTTGCGATCTGGTTACTATAACCTTTTTACTACCTTCCACTTTGATAGGAATTTATTTGATATCCCTCAAAAGAAAAAATTATATAGGAGTTTGTCGATGTTAAAAGAATTGTAAAAAAAAAATTTCTAACACCGGAGAGAGTACCTTTACCTATAGAAATTTAGACCAGAGGAGAAGAGAAATTGTGAGTGGGTCTGAGACAAAAAAAGTAGAGTGTACGTATATATATATATATTACATTGTCTACTTACATATTTGATTTTTTTTTTTATCAACTTATTATCTAGCATAGATCTAAATACTACATATGTATATATTTATTAAAATCAAAATTTATATATATATATATTTATTAAAATTAAAATTAATCTAACTTACGTTACTCCTATTGTCGTGGTATTTGTTCCACACTTTATTAAAAGTGTCGAAGTCCCAGGTATCTTCTTCTTCTCGCTCCAGGATGTCTCTGTGGATTTCACTGTAGATGCTTTCGGGCGTCCGGTCGGTGTTCTCGATGAGGACGTCAATCAGCAGGTCCACCAAGTTGTCTTCGTCCGTGGCGTTGTCGTCCGGAGGGCTGATGTAGCTCAGATGCTCCTGGGGGCCAGAATAACTCTCCAGGGAGTCGTCCAGGTAGCTCTCTAGGTGGTCAAAGTCTTCGCTGTCTTCAGAAAAATAGGCGAAGTCGTCCAATATGCCTTCAATAAAGGGGCGATTCTGCTCTGGGCCAGCACATTCGTGTTGTTTTAAATCTTGCTGCTTCCTCTGGGCCCTTTTTGGGTTTTTGTTTGAAGGTCTTACAAACCTTTACAAAAAATCCCACCGCTGCCACCAAAATTTTGTTATATATTGTTATACCTATCCTGATATAACGCAATATAACCTTAAAACCACACTGCTTCTGAGAATAACAAATTTATTAATTGCATATAAAAATTTCTTCTAATAATAGCTGATGCCCTGGCACTTTCAGACTATTTGCCTGATTTATATCTTCTTTTTTAAAATATACTTAAAACTTGTATTACAACTTTCTTTTTACACTTATTAGAACTTAGGAGGCCTTACCTCTGATAGGGGGACTCTCCTAAGTGGTTACAGAATACTCTCTGATTTTCCTAATTCAACCGCATCATATTTATATTATTGATTTACATGGGGATGATACTCCCCTCCACAAATTTCTAAAATTCAGCAATTTTCTAAGGGAAAAATTGATGATCGCTCAATTTTCTGTTTTGAATAACAAAATCAGGAAATTGAGCGGAAATAATAAATTAAAAAAAAAATCGAATCGAAAAACAATTTTCTGTAAGTTCGGTGATCGATTCCATGCATAACAAAATTTCAGGGTCATCATAATTCATTAATTCATGAAACTTTATGTCACTTTACCAATGCAATGAAGTGCAGCCATTCAAAGGTGCACCTGTTAGGCAATTTTGCCGGTCTTAGATCGGTAGGTGACGTATCACGTATTTGGGCCTAATTGCCTGGTGACGATTTTCTTCGTTTGCTTTCATGAAGGAATCATTACGTTGAGCGAATACTAGCGCCGGATCATATTACATTTCATTTGTAGAAGAAATTATGATCATTTTAGGCACGCGCCAAATGGGATAGAATTTCTGACACCTGATGGTTGTTGTTTATCGTTTGTGGAAGTATACTTTGTTGCATTTACGTTAGGAATTCGTAATTTTAGGATAATGCAACAAGTTTATTGAATTTTAAAAGATTTGAAATGCTTTTTTTGGGATAAAAGGTAATAACGTGATTTTGCTAGACGCATCACGTGCGTTTGAGATTTGTGTTTTGATTTACGTTATGAATCCGAGATTAGGTAGTTAGGCATGGTAGGATTAGTGGATTCATAACACTGCATCAATTTGGTCTACAATTTTTGCACAGCATTTAAGCAAACGCAATTACTGCATAAGCAGACGTAGCAATAGTCACATCAGAATTATATCTTTATCTTTAGGTCAATTTATTCAATTTTATTTTATTCAATTCTAGAGAAAAAGCATTAGAAAATTTTAAGGTTATGTTTTACTTTGATCATACTTATCCAATTTTACTTATCAAATTTTTATATTGCCTCAGATATAGTCAACAATTTCACTATTGATTCTTATATTTCAACATATCTCTTTTTAATTTCTCAATACTATATTTTAAACACGAATTCAAGAATGATTTATAGTTCACAATAAACATGTGGTCGACGCCAAACATATATTGAATTGATGTTATTATTTTTATATAAATTTGCTGCATCAGATATAGTCAACAATTATTGCACTGGGTTTAGTTAAACTCAGTAATTGGCTGATCGGATTTATAACTTTAAATTTGCGACTTAAGGAAAGAGAATAAAGAAGTTTTGAGATCATTAGGGTTATGTTTCACATCGATCACTATTTATCAATTTTACATATCAAATTTCTGTTTTTTGGACAAATTTTATAAGGTACAGCACTATTAATTCTTATATTTCGACGTATCACTTTTTAAATTCTCAATTATATATTTAAAACACTACTTTATAATACTATTATCTATTTTATACTCAATGTACCTAACGTTGTAACGTAGCTTAGACTGAGGTTCTTTAAATGCAACTGAAATTTCAAAAATGGAGGATTAAATCGGGCAACTCCTTATTGGTGTTGCCATATAAAAATTTAGGTTTTTTACGTATACTGTGAATACATTAGTCCAAGACATTTTTAGTGTACTAAAAACGTCTTCAGAATACGAAATCCTATAGAATTGGTTATAATCATTTTTTCTGTCCGACAAACCGTTCTAGAAATATATGCGAAAAAAACGGCATTAATCTAGGGTATCATAATTGGTCTAGACCAATTCTAGCTTTTTTACTTGTTATTTTTACATTTATCAATATCAATTAGATTAAATATGTGACTTTCTGCAGAAAGCTTCAGAGGCTTGGTCTCAAATTGTTTATTATAATCATCTTCCAATATTTCAAATACCTGCTCTAATGCTGGTTCTACTGATTGGTTTTGTTTCATTTCTATGTACAGCTTATATAATATTTTTGTGCACTATGTTTATTCCTTCTTTTCCTTTTTTGAGTTGCAACTTTTAAATTGTATTTCCGGTAAATCTTTTACTTCGGTCGGTGAAATTGCCTCTAACATACACAGTTGATCAGGCTGGGCAGTTATTGGGCTATTTATAGCTTGAGTCACCGTTGTGTCTTGTTTCTTCTGCTTTTTTATTGCACGTGTTTGTATTTGTAGAATATTAACATCTGTTAGGTCGTTTATATCTATTTTTATTCTTGAAAGTGCGTCTGGTCCGACGCTTTCTTTTCCTTTGACATAGTGGGTCTCGAAATCAAATCCTTCTAGGTCCAATTTCATTCGTGTAAGTTTGAACGAAAGGTTTTTCATCCAAAATAAATATGCAAATGTTCGCACCAAGAGTTTTCTGTCGTACACATAGGGTTTGAAATATGTTATTGCTCAGTGTATGGCTGTTAGTTCCTTTTCTATTGTCGATTTATTTTTCTCTCCATGTGTGAACGTTTTGCTGGCATATGCCACCGGGAGCTCTTTTCCATCTAATATTTCCCCGCACGCATTGTTTGATGTATCCGTTGAAATTATGAATGGTTTCTTAAAATTAGGATGCTGTAATATTGTTGGGGACAGTAGTATATGTATTAGCGTTTCGAGTTCTTTTTGGTGAGTATCTGACCAGTCAAATTTAGCATTTTTACGGAGCAATTTGTTCAGTGGTAGTGCGATATTTGCAAAGTCGAATATCGTCCGTGTTCTTGGAGACTGGGTAATTTTTGATAGCTTTATATTTCGAGCTATCTGGTTTTAGGTCTGCCTTGTACTGATATTTAGTGGCCTAAATAAGTGATTTCAGTTTGGAGAAATTTCAGTTTGGAGAAATTTACATTTCTGGGGTTGAGTTTTAGATTTCTCTTCCCGAGTCTTTCGAAGACTGATATCAGATTTCTGAGATGGTGCGCCTGCGAACACCCCATTACTTTGGTATCGTCGATGTACAGGAAGGCTATTTCTGGGGTCAGTGCTGCCATGGCAATGGCCATCACTCTCTGAAAACTATTTGGGCTTATATTAAGAAGCAGAGTCAAGTATATTGGTTAGTGGTCTTGGTTGGTAGAGAAAGCAGTAAGTTTTTTAGAGTTTTCATCTAGCGGTATTTGATGAAAACCTGACATGAGATCTACACCCTTATTATAGTTGTCGACTCAAAGAAGTGACAAGCTCCTCAGTCACTTTCACTTCACTTCACTTTTCGTATTGTCGTTGTCGAACGGTGTGACTTGACATTTTTGTTCGAAGCCTTATTATCGTTGTCATTTAAATTGACAGATTATTATGGTCGTAGCATACTGCCTGCAGCAGTATGCACTATGTATACGCGACGATGGTGCTGGCATTCATCACACGAACACAAGAAAAAGAACCTGACTTGGACTGAGCACCAAAATCCAGTTCTGAAAAATAAGAAGAAGAGCAAATCATTTCTAGTGTGACTGAGTGACAGATGACTTCGAGCAATTATATTGATTTAGTAATCGAGGCCAAAGTAAATAATCGGAACCAGCGCATACATGATCGAGCTACAGGTATTATCTGGTTATTTCGACCCAATTACACCAAATTTTAAATACAGAATTTAGATAATCGGATGAAAATAAAGTTGCAAATTAGAAGAGAAGAACCAAGAAAAGTGCATGCTGTAGCCACGGATTGTGGAGAATCACGAAAAGGCTCAAATCAGCAAGCTGCAAGAAAAGAAAAGAAGCTGAGAGAGAAAGATTTCCTTGGCCTTCGGAAACAAGTCCAGCTTCTGAACGTAGCAATTGGAGCCCACCCAGAGTCCGGGATAGGGGCTCACCAAATTATGTGCGATAGAATCTCTAGCTTATAGAAACTCAATTGCTGCACGGGATAATTACAGCGCCTATAAAAACAAGCATCCGTGAGAACTTCTCAGCACAGATTACATACAGCGAAATTTGGCATTGCTCATCGTAATTAAGCGTCACAGATTCACATTAGAATTTTCCTTTTGTCCACAATTTCTGGCAGTAATGTAAAAACGGGAGCCAAAACATAGGAACAAAAGTTTAAGGTTTAATGGTTCTCCACCCATTCACACATTTACCGTCGGTAATAGGGCTTAACGAACGATGCGTTTTCTTTCAGAATGTCAAGCGGAACATCAAAGAGGCCTCTTTGATGGAGCACCCCCGCAAACATAGAGTGCTGTAAGTACCAAAATCTTCTGAAAATTTCGTAGCTATATTAAAAGATTAAAAATTAAAGGAAAAAAAATGAAAACTATCGGTCGCATTAAGTTATAAAAAGAAAAAAAATATAATTTTTGTCCAATGCCACCCCCGCGTATAACTAAATTGAAACGAAACTGATTGCGACCGGATTTATTTTATTAAAAGATATATACATATTTATAAGTACCAATTCCCATTAAGAAGAGAAATGAAGATTTAATAAGTATTTAGAAATCATAATATATACGTGAATAGAGTAGTTTTTTTTTATTTGGATAAACTCGAAGAAAAGGGAGGTCTAGATTTGACTCGACTTCCAGCTAAGTACTTAGACTTACCCAAGGTGGTTGAACAAACAAAGAACTGAGTATGAGTCCTACACACATGTGATCTTCAATTTTGGCTTGGTTGCCGTTTCAAGCCTATTTTAGTTAAGATCTAATAGTTCTGTTGCAAATAATACATACTTAAGTCTGTGGCTGCGATGCATACTTTAATATACCAGACGCGGTGCAACTTATATATCAATTCTTGTTTCAATAAGATAACCTGAAAAGAAATTCTGTCATTAAATTGTACTCATTTGGGGACGTTCCTGTCAATAGTAGTTGAATATAGTTGTACTATGGAAATAAATTTATCAATTTTGGATTCTCTTAAGCAAAATATTCCTTCAAAAGCAATAATGTCGACTTTGCCCGTCCATGAGTAGACAGGGCCCATTGGTAGGCATTAATCCCAATACTGTAAATAATAAGAATTAAGTAACAAGATTATATATAATAAAGACCAGTGGAAAATAATGAGTCAATAAGGGAAATTTTTATTTCTTCGCTCACTGTCCTGGAGCCCTCGCTCTCGACAATGGTTGACTAGGTTCGCCACTCCGCTCCTTCACTACTTCAAGTTCAACAGGGACACTGCAAATGATCTGCCCTTAGTGTCGATTGGGTGATTGGGGCGAGCAGAGGAAGACAAGACATCTGCGCCTTCACAGGGATATGGGTAAGTAGTGTAAAGGTCCCATAAGGACTGAATGTGTGCTACGGCATTTTGTTTAGCCAGGCACGAATTTATTTTGTATATGGCTGGTGGCAGCGACAGGTTTTCGTGGAACCTCCCCACACTCTCCGCCAATAGCCGAGGCGAGCTATCGTGCCGCCCTGCAGTCAACGCTGTCCACCGAGTAATCTGTCAGTTCATGCTGACAGTCTGGACTCCACGTCCAAGTCAATCACTCTACGTACTTCCATAACAAGATAGCCTCAGGGCATGCGTCAGCGTATGAATTACATTTGTAGACAAAAGTGAGGTTTGTCTTATTTCGTAGCATTATTGCTATTTTTGAATGTGTTTAAAAGAAAAAAAATCATAAACGCGATGTATATCAACCCTTTAGCTATAAAAGGATGCTTTACCATAAAATCTATCATAACTTCAAATTGTTTTTTTGTTGTAATTTTTACACTAAAAATGCAAAACAAAATTAAAAAAAAACTATTGAATTTTATGTTTTAATGAACAACTTAAAAAACCATCATAAAATTTATCTTTTTCCGCTTGCATTTTCCTTTTCTTATACACATCTAACAGCTGTCACATACAGAAACCAAGTGAGTGAAATTGTCACTTAATTATCACTTTCATTGACATTTGTCTACTACTACTGGCTGGTGGCACAGCGGCAGGTTTTCGTGGAACCTCCCCACACTCTCCGCCAATAGCCGAGGCGAGCTAGCGTGCCGCCCTGCAGTCAACGCTGTCCACCGAGTGATCTGTCAGCTCATGCTGACAGTCTGGAGTTCACGTCAAAGTCAATCGCTCTACATACTTCCATAACAAAAATGGCGCACATTGTGGGGCCACCTCAGTTAGACTACGGTGGTCTAAGTATGACTCTTGCTGAGGACTAGGATTGCTTAATAGATAGGGACATTTGGCTGTCAGCTAAATTGTCTGACTGGTTTTGTGATTTAAAGTTTTTTTTGTATTGAGTAAAGTAACGTTTTCTAGTTTGAAATGATATGTTCGGTAAAGTAAAGTATCTCGATTTTATATTTTTTTTGTAAATTATGATTTGGGTAACGTAAAGCTATTGTGATTTTATCTGAAGTTCGACTTTAGGTTTGACTTTGGTTAAGCCTCAAGTATGGAATTTTTTTGTTGAAATGTTTATCTTTCCCGCTGGCCTTCTGCCATGGTAGGTGGCCTCACGAATGATTTTCGTCTGAGGTTCTCACGGAGGCATGTCTTTGTTGGTCAACTGGCTGGACAGAGTCATGAGTCTGTGAGATGACTTTTTGGCATTTAGCTAACTAGTTGACCAGACTCATGGTTCTGCCCAACTGGAAGATTGGTTCGACATAGCAATCGACCGAGGAGGAAGGAAGGAATCGTTGGGGGATGGAAGTGATTTTTTTTTTTTTTTTTATATTATTAAGCCAAGCTCAGGGGATACCCTATGATGCAAAGCACAGCATGGCAGGAAGGAGATAGGGAAAGGATTAGGGGATATGAGGAGAATGGCGGAGGTGCCGATGTATGTCACCCGTAAACTTCCGCAGATTGTATGCCGGGGGAAAAACAGAAGATGGTAAGCTGTTCCACATTCGCACTGTTCGGGATAAAAAAGCATCACGGAATTTTACTGTACGGCCGAAAGTAATTTGAAGGGTTAAGGGATGTGCGCGGTTTGCAGCGCGGTTTGCAGCGCGAGTATTGCGTGCAGGAATCATTCTACAAGGGATTAGACTAGAGATTTCATCAGAACATTGACCATGCATATAGCGATAAAGGAGCGAAAGGCATCCAACATTGCGGCTGTGCTCGAGTGAGTCGATATGACAAGTTATTGCCAAACCGGCAATGAGCTTGAAGGCTCGCTTTTGGACAATATCCAATGAAGCTAAGGTTGTGCGACCAGCCCCGGCCCATATATGGGGGTTGTATTCCATTCTAGGTCTAATGTAGGACTTATAGAGGAGCGCTAGATTTGACGGGCTGAAATATTTCTTACACCTTTTCAGAAATCCAAGACATTTCGATGCTTCTTTGGCAACAGAGAAGATGTGATCTATCCAGTTTAACTTACTAGAAATATTAATGCCAAGAATGCTTAGTGACGGTGAATTAGAAATTAATGCTCCATCAAAAGAAACGGGTGTGGTTAAGTTATGATCTTGTTTTAATGAGATGAGACAGCTTTGGGTCTTAGATGCATTGAATTCGACGCGATTCGCTTTGCCCCAAGCGAGGATATTGTTAAGATCGTTATTCAATGATCTAGTCATGTAATCTCTTTTAACACATGCGGCGTTCCCCCTAGAGTCCGCAAGAGTGTCAAAGGAGTAAGCGAAATCAAGAGTACTGTCATCTGCGAAACTATGGATGGGATTGAAAGTAAGGGAAAGCAGATCATTAATGAAAATTAAAAAGAGAGTTGGAGCGATAACAGAGCCTTGAGGCACACCGGCATTTATGAGATGCGGTTCAGATGTAACGCCATCTAATACAACACGTATTTGGCGACTAGATAGGAAACTTTCAATCCATAATAGAAGAGGAGGAGAGAGACCTGCTGGAGACCTTCAGTAATCAGAAGCTGGAATACTGCTAACTGCCTGGCTGAACAATCTCTAGCGGCACTCCCAGTCTTTGACGTCTCTAACCCAACTTCTCAGAGATTTCGTTGAAAACTTAAAATTTTTCATGCACACATCCACACTGCTTACCTGTTACTGTTCTTGATCTGAAAATTTTGAGAGACTTGGGAGATATTTGCCTCGAGAGTAGGCTCTTGGAGAGGGAGGGGAGAGAAATTTTGTGAGCATTTCTTTTGATTTTTCTTGTATTTTGAGTTAAGTTCATAAAAAAAAAAATTATTTCGCGAGTGATAGATCCGTCATAGTTTATAGTATATTTTCGATACGGTAGATTACATTTAATTTAGTTTATGAAGATTTTTTTTCTGCTATACGGTTGTAGACATCGAGTGTTGTTGAATTTTCTATTCTGAATTCTTGTCGCGATTTGCTTGGGGTATAGATCAGTGTCTACACGAAGATTTGTGTTTGTAGCTCCTAATTTCAAATTAGCAGCAGTGGAGCTGTGTAGTACGTTCTGATTTTAATATCAGTATCATTTAGTGCACATTGTCCTTTCTGAATTCTGGAATCAGTAAGATTTGATCATCCTAATTCTAGCATTATAACCCCTGACTTCTTTGCCCGGACTACATCAAGTTTTCGTGATACCATTTCTGTTTTGTTGAGTTGCAATCTTTGAGATGGTTACTATGCGAACGCCACCTCCTGTGACTGAAGTCACAGTACAGATGCCAGAACAGTGCTCCATCTGCCAAGATGGAGACTGGTCCGCCAGACGAAAACCTGTGACTACAACCTGTAGTCATGGGTTTCATAAAGCATGTTTGCGAGCATGGATAGGAGAGCAAGCCAATTGCCCCAATTGTCGATGCGCGCTCACACAGCAAGACTTCATCGCGTATACCGGTGCGATCCCGAAGAGGTACCACACGCGTCATGCGAAGGTAGTCTTCGGCAACAGTCCTTACATCTTGAAATGCCTCAATCGATACTTCCACCGTCAAGTCGCGAGTCCTTGTCCCCTGGGCTACGCTCAGTACCTAGATCCCATAATTGTTCAAAAAGAAATAGTTTGTCACCTGCACCTTCGGGGCAGGGCCTCATAGACACAGATCTTATTATAACCAGTCTTCGAACCAAGTTACAACTTTTGGTACAGGCAGATATTGCTCGAAGCATAAATGCTCTGCGTGCTGAGATCACCGACGTCAGACAGCGAGTCTCTGCTGTGATTCAGCAGGCGGACGTTTCCCGTCCACCACTACCACCTTTTGGAGAACGTGTCCAAATACCCAGATTTTTTTTTGAAAATCAGAGAGACCCGCGTAATCGACACTCGTTCTCAGCTGGGCAACACAGACATTCATTTCCACCTGCTGCACCTTTCGTTGCTCAGGCATATCCACATTCTAACAATCGAGTCCAAAACACTTTTTGGCACAGACGATCTGGCAGTCCTATCCGACGATGGAACCTGTCGTATAATGGGAATAACTCCGAGTTTTCAGTGGACGAATTTATTTTTCGAGTCGAAGCGCTCACGCACTCCGCTCTAGAAGGAGATTTTGACCTCCTTGTTAGGAACATGCTCATGTTGTTGACGGGACCAGCGAAGGATTGGTACTGGTCTCTATTAAGACACAACCCTTTTCCATCTTGGGAATTTGTCAAGACTGGATTGTCGATTGAATGGGGAATGCCCAAGGATGACTTGAAAATCCGAGTGCAACTGATGTCGCGGAAGCAGAAGCCTGGTGAATTATTCTCTATATACCACCATCATCTAGTGTTGCTGGGTGACCAATTGCAGAACTCCATGCCAGACCAAGAATGCTTGGAAATCGTCAAGTCCCAACTACTGTCTGAGATTCAGGAGAAGATCTGTCTGCACCCTACCAATAACATCAGTCAATTAAGATCACTCGTCATTCAAATCCAAGCGACACAATTACACAATGCGACGGCTGACCTGGACCTTGGAAAGAGAAAGAAACGATCGACCGTTCGTTGGCGACTAATGAGATAGGAAAGAAAGAAACTGGCACATGTTTCCTTGTCGATGCCATACGACATTCGACCGTATGCCAAAGTAAGACTGCTCGGGCGAACCGAGACTGGGTTACTTGATAGTGGTGCCACTGTCAGTATCCTAGGCCAAGGAGCCCTAGAGAAGCTTGCAGAAGCAGAGGTTGAATGAAAGAGGTATCGGACACAGGTACAACTAGTTAACGGCGCCATGACGACTGTTCATGGTCATGTAGACTTGGACATCACTTTCCGTGGTGAGACCCAAAACGTGGTCTTTACGTGGTTGATGGGCTCACACAGGCACTATATCTAGAAATAGACTTCTGGCGTCTATTTGGGTTGGCTCCAGATGTCCTGAGTATAGTTGCAGAAGTGACACTAAGTCTAATAGCTACCCCTGATACCGACTATCATGTTCTTCCTGCTATTGATCAAAAACGTGTGGCGGATTGTTTGAGCAAAGCTGGCCTCACTATCAACGTCGAGAAGAGTAAGTTTTGCATTAAGGAGACTAAATACTTGGGTTTTATTGTCGGGAAAGGAGGAATAAGAACTGACCCAGATAAGATTTCAGCCATAGTTGACTATCCGTCACCTAAAACTATTCGGCAGACACGACGCCAACTAGGTATGATCTCACTGCCCCCATTGCAGACACTTTGAAAAATTCCGGTCAGTTCTGATGGACACCTGAAGCCCAGACTTCTCTGGAATCATTAAAACAAAAACTTACCTCTGCTCCGTTATTAGTGAGGTCGGATTTCCCCAAGCCGTTCGTTATCCAGTGTGATGCGAGCCAACAAAGTATTGGTGGAGTGCTGATGCAACTAGATGACGATGGCCACGAGAAGCCAATAGCCTACGTCTCGAAGAAGTTGAACTCAGCAAAACGCAATTACACCGTCACAGAGCAGGAATGCTTAGCCTTTTATTAAGTGTGCAGAAGTGCCGGGCCTTCATAGAACTTATGCCATTTAGGATAGCGACGGATCATGCGAGCTTGAAACGGCGGATATCTCAAAAGGACCTCAGCGGTAGACTTGCTAGGTGGAGTCTGAAACTTCAGGGTTTCGACTTTACTATCGACCACTGAAAAGGAAGCCTGAATGTCGTTCCTGACGCGCTGTCACGGATTCATTGCGTCAGCTTAACATCACCTGAAGATCCTGGCCCGGAAGTTGACCTTAATTCTCCATATTTCAACTCGTTGGAATATGAGGAGCTGAGCCATAAGTTTAAATCAGCTTCTGGCAAACTACCAGATCTTCGCGTCAGGGATGGCTTCGTTTATATTCGGACTGTTCCGAGAACAGGCGATCCGATTCAGGAGGAAGAAGCTTAGAAGCTTTGGATTCTACGGGGGGCTTGTCTCCGACGTTATTTCAAGAGCGCATGATCCGCCACTAGCTTCTCACGGAGGTATAAGGAAAACACTGGAGCGATTAAGGAGACACTTGTACTGGCCACGAATGACAGTTGATGTCAGAAACTACGTAGGCGCCTGTGACGTGTGTAAAGAGACCAAGGCCACCAATACTATTCTTAAACCACCTATGGGAGTCCGGTCTGTGACAGAAAGTCCATGGCAAAAGCTGTACATCGACTTTCTAGTCCATATCTCCGGTCAGTGAAAGGAAATATCTGCATGTTGATAATTCTTGACCACTTTTCTAAGTTCCCGATTCTCAAACCTATGAGAAAGGCATCTACTATCAATGTGTGTCAGTTCATCGAGACTGAAATATTTCATGTGTTCGGAGTTCCGGATACGATAGTCTCTGACAACGGAGTCCAGTTTTGCTCAGCTCAGTTCGTCAGATTACTGGATAGTATGGGGTGAAACACTTGCGAACGGCCGTTTACTCGCCGCAAGCAAACGCTTCAGAGCGATTGAACACTATTGCCAGGGATTAAGGCATACATCCGGAAGGAACATACCACGTGGGATGAGAAGTTAAGCCATATAGCTAGGTCCCTTAGGAGTTCTTTCCATCAAGCAACTGGCTTCTCTCCCTACCGAACAGATGATTGATCATGCGAGCTCCTATTCCATCCTTAGGAGCCTCGGAACTCTTAATGAGCCTCTGAGAGTAGATTCTTAAGACAAATTGAGACTGATCCGTGCGAGTTTGCAGGAGGACTTAAACTACGCATTCGAACAGGGTTCAAGGGCTCTCAGAGCGAAGCCTGTTAATTTCAAAGTGGGTCAAGAAGTATTCAGACGGAATTTTGTCCAAAGCAATTTCCAACAGCAGACTAGTGCTAAACTAGGACGTAAATTTGTAAAGTGTTGGGTCAAATCAAAGAAAGAGAAGAGAGCTTCAGGATCTGCAGGGGAAAGCGTTAGGAGTCTATCAAGCCAAGAACATCAGGCGACGATACCCATATTCTCGCACATGTCTATTGTAACGTTTATTCCTGATAGCAGTAATAAGGCATCCAGTCAGCTTAACTGGTAAACTACAGGATGCCAATGTGCCGCTTAGGATATTCCCAGCCTAGCGGCCGGCATACCTTTTGGAAAATAGAGACGTTTTAACCCCATTCCGTCACGGAGAATGATGTCGAGGGCTGATCAAGGACTAGCGGAACTTCAGGAATGTGCCTTTGATTCGTCACCTCTCGAGCATATCAGGCTGTCTTGGACAACCCGTCGCATCCACCTAGCTTGAGTGTAAGAAATACTTTCATGGGTCGTGGGTTGAGTTACACATTGGGTGCCCGCAGTGATGAGGCCTATGTTTTAAGACCGGCTAGCTCAGTCGACCATTTTTCAGTGTTGTCTGGACCACAGGTGGTCTAGACCACTCTACCCTATTATGGTCGTAGTATACTGCATGTAGCAATATGCTACACTGAGACGAGTTGCACGTATATGGCCGGCCCATAGCCACATGAGCGACGAAGAAAATGAACGGAATGCCAGCAACGAAAAAGAAGAAGAAGAGGGTAGACATCTGTCGTGTGCTTTTAGAAAATTTACATTCGTGAAAAGACGGAGGAATTGGATAGTGTGTAAAAAACATTTTGAATTTTCTTTTGGCATCGGCCTCTTAATTTGATATATTCAGGTGAATTTCAATAATGTTTTAACATCTAAATAATTTACCTTAACAATTTTGTATCTTCTTGTAAAGATGCAAAAACGGCATTCGCGACGACAAATTCTAGAGGTGTACAACATGTGTAGTGTATAGTACAGGCAGACGTCAGCACCACTTTCACCTTTCACACCGGCAAATTTCTAGTACAATTTCAAAAAGAAGAGGATTTAATTAAAAAAAATTTATTACGACATTAATTGCAACTCATTTAGAAGTCAGCTTAACCAATTTCAGTTGATCTTACTCTATGTTCAGTATAGCATAACGTGTAAAATAAGGAAAAGGGAACTAAACAAATTTTAGAGACTCATAGGACGTTTTCCAAACGGGCTAAATGCTGGCTAAATCTATTACTTTTCCATTTAGTAAATTTTCGAGCTTGCTAATTCTTCTTCTTCACATTCGTCTAATTATTTGAAAAGTGCGGTTTATTTGAAAGATTTTTAGAAGTATTTACTTGTAAAATGAACAAATACAAGAAAATAATATTACGGCCATAACTTCCTTGTTTATTTCCTGCAAATCCATCTTAAATGCCACACAATTGCTTTGCTTTTGAAATAAAAGTGACAGCTGAGCAATTGGCTAAATTCCACTTTGGTTTGGCACAGCCCTGGAATTAGCTGGCTAAATTTCCAATGCAAACTGGAATTTAGCCAGCATTTAGCCCGTTTGGCAAACGTCCATAATCTCTTTTTTTATCTTTTTTATATCTCTTTAAGAGCATATTGTAATGCAACTATAATTTCTTGCCATCAGGAAGTAGTAGATAATGACGGCTATCCAGTACGACAATTTAGTTGCCGAATAAAACTATTATAACGATATGCAATCATAGTAGTCTATTTCTCCTCTCACTCTCCTAGAGCCCTCTTAACATGAAGGTTGACTAGGTTCGCTACTCCTTTATTTCCAGTTTATCAAGGGATACTGTATCATCTCACCCACAGTTTCGCAGGGTGGTTGGGGCAACGACGGTGGAAGTAGAACATCTGTGCTGCCAGATAAGTAAGTCGTAAGTAGTGTAAACAATATCGACACAGTCAGAACAAAATTGATACGTATCCCCATCCAAGTAAATAATAATTCTTTAACAATTTCTTTGCCTGTTGACATATGCTCTGCTCCAAAACTTACCTTTTTAATTGATACTGGAGCAGAGATCAGCTTAATTAAACTCCATTCATTAAAGCCAGATAGCATCTGCTACAGAGATGCTGTCTGCAATATAAACACATTATTCACAGAGTCCACTTCTACGGAAGGGCTCCTCTTTGCTAAATTGAATTTAGAATCTTCGAATAATAATAACTCCATCCTAGAACACCCATTTCAAATAGTGGGAAATACTCCATCCTCTCATACGATCGCCTGCTTGGTCATGACTTTTTATCACGATACAATGCGAGTATCGACTATAAAAATAAATTCATTTCTCTGGAAGTTAATGAATCTGATTCATCTTATCCATATGAACAATACTATTCAAATTTCCCTTAAGTTTATTTGAAAAGCGAAAACCCAGAAAAGAGGTCTCGAACTAAAAGTTTATTATATACGGAGATAACATTCTCCAATAAAAATATTGATACAATCCTATCTCCATCAATTGCTTT
Organism: Dioctria linearis; assembly: GCA_963930735.1. Taxonomy (NCBI): domain Eukaryota; kingdom Metazoa; phylum Arthropoda; class Insecta; order Diptera; family Asilidae; genus Dioctria; species Dioctria linearis. The sequence continues at coordinate 185,258,399 of OZ005742.1, read as the reverse complement.
ACAAAGCAATAGCAATCGATCTCTATCCAATACTTCATCAGAAGTGAAGACCAAAAATAATGAAAATATATCTCCATCAATAGCCGCACGAAAGGCTAAACTAGATAAAATTCAATCTCCTTCAACAATAGATTCACAAAAGGTGAGGTTGTTATGGTCGTAGCATATTGCATATAGCAAAATGCTACACGTGCTGAAGCGTGTAGGCCGGCTGTGTCAAACAGAAAAAAAAATGACCGCACCTGAACGAGAGAAATGCATTTCCTCACGCTCAGGTGCCATGTTGACATGACTGACAAAGAGGAAGAAGAGTTACGGCTACTGACGAATTGTCAAAGTAAAAGTGAGGTGAAAAAGTAAAGCTTGTGAATAAACATACGTAGCAAGCGAATGTAGGTATAATATCTAAAATTTTCTTTGGGCATCGTGCTTGTAAATTGTGGTATTAGTAAAAATTTCAATATTATTTTAGTACCTGGATGGTTTGGCATTGTGTAGTCAGAGCACTTTTTATAAAGATGCATCTAAGGCTCTAAAGTTGTTCAGTGAATGGTGGTTCAAGGAAAAAAAGAAAAGAAAAAAAACCTCAAGAATTAGACCACGAGCGGTGAAGCGTCGGCCACGTTCATTTGGCAAGGTATCCCATCCGGGCTGAAATCACTAAGCAGGGCAGTGGCGGAATCACAACAGGAACACCCTACCAAACTGGCAAATTTCACAGCTACATATTCCCCAGCATGTTAATGTAAAATTGCAGAACTTAATTCCAAGTTCCGCTGGCATTACAAATTTAGGAAGCGGATGACGTCTCTCGCTTCGTTGATGATTTTGCCCTCGGGAGACCATTGTAAATGCGCATGGAAGTCGACGACCGTTTGTCTTGATGAACAGGTAACCTGTAGACCTCACCGTGAATGTAGTATCTCGTGCCTCTGTAGGAAATTGGGCCAAAATAACAAAAAGAAAGAAAAAACAAAACAAAAAGATTTAGAATAGAGATTAAAACCACAACGTTTAAAGGATTTTTGCTAGGCAAAGGTTAGAATGAATGAATGAATATTTAAATTAAAATCTAAATTACGTATACATCTAAGAATACACGTCACTGTATTCTAAGACTAGAATTGAAATTGAATTTGCATCAATATTAGGATTTAAAAGACTGGCATAGTTCACCCGTGGGCAAATCTACTTACAGTGAATGTCAGTTCAGATTAGACCAAGATTCGATTTGAAATTGAAATCAGCCTTTGCAGCAACCGATTTTGAGTAGGCTGAAATTAATAAAGACTGAGTTTGGTTAGGCTTTAAGAGAAGTTTGATAGGGAAACACGTACTATCAGGGTGACGAGATTATTTGACAATATATAGAGATTTAGCATTATAGAAAAGTAAGAAAAAGGAAAAAAAGTCATGGATCCCGAACAGTACAATTTTAAAAGACTTGATAGAGCAATTGATCAGGAATAAGTAGAATTAAAATTTGAAAAAAAAAAAATAACTTCTTAGCATAGCTGGTCGAACAAAGTGAGGTTCAAAATGATGCGCCCCGACAATAAGTTGCAGGAACAATAACTGGAGAGCCTGTGCAAAAGAGTTTTTTTTTAAATAATCGTAAAGAGGTATCCTTTGATGTGCGTACCGATTTGCTAATTAGGAGGATTCTCATTTCTTTTAATTAATGTGTTATACGTCTAATCAGCAGCATAGCGGAGCATCCACGGAGGCGCCTCTGCAGTGGACCCCAGCATGACAATGTAAGTGATAGTCTGTCTTTGTTTACTTTTACAAGTATTCTATTTTATATGCATTTCAAATAATTATAATATACATATGTATGTTGTTTAATTTTACAACGTTTCTATTTTATATGTATTTCGAATAATGATAATATACATATGTATGTTGTTTACTTTTACAACGTTTCTATTTTATATGCATTTCGAATAATGATAATATACATATGTATGTTGTTTACTTTTACAACGTTTCTATTTTATATGCATTTCGAATAATTGTAATATACATATATATGACAGTAGTTTTGCGGCATTCCCGTAGTAAAAATCAGTCGTGTCGCCGAGTCAACATCAATCTTTTACTCGAATCCTCGAGCAAGTAAACCTTTTTAACAAGACGGCTTGGAATAAGAACGATTCATGCAAACCTGTGTAGTTATCGTAACCGAAAGAATAGAGAAAATACGGGAACCGTTTTGAACCTCAATAGAGAGAAAAGCTAGAGGAACGTATACCTATCTCGTGAACTCAATTTTGTATACATTTTGTATAAGATTTTTTTTGATTCTTGCTGAATTTTGTATACATTTTGTATGAGATTTTTTTCTGATTCTTGCTGAATTTTGTATACATTTTGTATAAGATTTTTTTTTGATTCTGAATTTTGTATCCACGTTGTATAAGATTTTCTGTATGAGTCTCGCTGAACGAAGATATAGTTTATAACGTAATGGGGCTCTGAGTTTTTTTCTTTCTCCTATCACTCTCCTGGAGCCCTCTTATCATGAAGGTTGACTAGGTCCGCTACTACTCTCTCTTTTTACAGGTCAAAAACGGACTTTGGAAAATAGTGCCACCCAAGGTCAATTGGGAGGATGGGGCTGGCAAAGGAAGGTAACAACACCTACGCCTTCCACCCGAAATACAGGGAAGTGACGTAAGGGTCCCTTCAGGACCGAGTGTGTGCTGGCTTGTTGGTTATAGGCATGAGGAATTTTGTTTTTGTATCATGGTTGGTGACAGCGGCAGGTTTTGTTGGGAACCCCCCCACATTCTCCGCCACATAGCCGAGGTGCTAGCATGCCGCCCTGTGTCAACGCTGTTCACCGAGTGATCTGTCAGCTCATGCTGGCAGTCTGGACTTAACGTCCGAAGTACATCACTCTCAACATAATACCATAACAAGGTCTGAGTAAATATAAAAAAAGAACAAAGAATTTTAATGAATTTTTGACTCCTTCTAATTCTATCGAGTCGAAATCATCGAAAAATTCCAAATTCCAAAATTCCACAAAAGTTGGAATCATATCTCCTTCCTATTAAACATCCGAAAGAATCGGATCACTTAAAAAAAGTCAAAATTCCGGCTCGATCAGAATTCATCATTGAAATTCCAACTCCTTCTATTCAAAATCAATCGGTCTGTTTCAAGAAGGAAATAAGGCCAGGGTTGTTTCTTGGAAATTCGATAGTCGAACCAGTCAACGGTATGGCAAAAGTCCTAATCCTCAACACAAATGAGGAGGACGCCGATCTGGCACCTTACGAGGTGAACCCAGTTTACCAAGACTTGGACGACTTTGTGGTCATCTCCACAGACTCTGACAGAGATCCAATTAAGGGCAGAATAAATAAGCTGCAAAACCTTATCAAATTGGATCACTGTAATTCAGAGGAATCTGAGAGTATCCGAAACATCTGTAGGGAATTCAACGATCTCTTCTTCATAGAAGGGATTTCCTTTCATATACAGATGCGATTTCCCACAAAATCGAGACCCTCCAAGACAAACCGCCCATCTATACCAAGCCTTATAGACTTCCTGAAGCAAGCCGAACTTAGATAAATAGGCAAATACAAGAAATGCTTGAGTCAGACATCATCAGACCTTCACATAGTCCCTGGAATTCTCCACTTCTCCTGGTTCCCAAAAAACCAGATGAGAATGGAAACAAAAAGTGGCGAGTAGTGGTAGACTTTCGTCGTATTAACGACATTACTATTGGCGATGCGTACCCACTGCCTAATATCACTGATATAATTAGACCAGTTGGGGAAGTCGAAATATTTTACCACACTCGACTTAGCCAGTGGATTCCACCATATAAAAATGGACTCGAAGGACAGGGAGAAAACTGCCTTAGCACACCCTATGGCCACTATGAATACAATCGTATGCCATTTCGTTTAAAAGGAGCCCCTGCTACTTTTCAACGAGCCATGAATAATGTCTTATCTGGCCTTCAAGGCATCTATTGCTTCGTATACATGGACGATATTGTAGTCCATGCATACAATCTCAAAGACCACAATTCCAGACTCACAGCAGTATTTAGCCGCCTTCGTGATTTCAACCTCAAACTTCAACCCGACAAGTGCCATTTCCTAAGAAAGGAAATTATGTATTTAGGGCACATAATTACAGAAAATGGAGTCAAACCAGACCCAGCAAAAATCAATTCAGTTCAGTCCTATCCCAGACCCAAGAAGGAGAAAGATATTAAAGCCTTCCTTGGTTTCGTCGGCTACTATCGCCGCTTTATACCAAATTTTTCCAAAATTGCAAAACCACTTAAAAATCTTTTGAAAAAAGATATCCCTTTCAAGTTCGACGCAATTTGTGATGAAGCATTTTCCGAATTACGCAATAAACTTATTACAGCACCAATTCTATCATATCCCGATTTTGACAAAGAGTTTTTTGTCACCTCCGATGCCAGTGACTACGCCATCGGAGCAGTTCTTTCACAAGTTGTTGATCAAGGAGATCATCCAATCGCCTATGTGAGCCGAGTTCTCAATGGTCCAGAGACTCGTTACTCAACAATAGAAAAGGAGCTCTTAGCTATCGTTTTCGCAGTTGAGCAATTCAGACCATACGTTTATGGCAGACAGTTTACAATTATAGCTGACCATAAACCATTTGTATGGCTCATGAATCTGAAAGACCACTCCTCAAGACTGATGAGATGGAGAATACGTCTTGAGGAATATGACTACAAAATAGTCCATAAATCAGGTAAGCTCAACACAAATGCAGACGCTCTCAGTAGAGCTATCCCAGAATATTCCAAACATTTTGCAGAACCTTCAACCTGCGTGAATGTTGTAACTAGGAATCAATCAGGCAAATCTGAACATTCCCGACACGACTATTATTACTCCAAACCCAGCTCCATCGTCATCAAACAATTCCTCAGTCATAATAACTCAATTTTCGTCTTTTACTGACTAAAAATTCGAATCCTAAATTTTTCATCTTGCCAATGCAAGATACAGAACTTGAAAGAGTGTTGGATTCGAAACTAAAATTTTCAGACAAATCTCCACTTTTAGCAAATGAACTGAACTTCTTCAAGAAAAAAGACTCCAACATAATCTTATCAAAAATTAATCTACCCTGTCGATCCCAAAGAGATAGATCAGATCTCGAAAAGATTTTAACTGAAATCTGCTCATACACAGAAGCAAATCAGTTAAAACAAATAAAAATCTCCTTCCCTATATTAGATGCACAAAACCTTCTAATAATTAAAAACGCTTTTACACGGATCTTCGCTAATAAACAAATAAACATTCAACTTCATCAGGATTCAATAAAATGTTTATACGACATTAATGACATCGAACAAGTTTTGAAGGATTTTCATTCATTACCGACGGGAGGCCATCAAGGCGTTTCCCGTACAATTAAAAGAATTAAAAAGCAATTTTACTGGCCTGGCACGTCAGGCGACATCGTAAAGCATGTAAGGAAATGTAAACTTTGTCAGGTGAACAAAGTATCCAGAAACCCTAAAATTCCTATGAAAATCTCGAGCACTAGCTCCAAACCTTTCGAAAGAGTGTACCTAGATGTTGTAGGACCTCTCCCAATTTCTCATTCTGGAAACAAATATCTCCTTACATTCCAAGACGACCTCTCAAAATTTTCTGAGGCTATTCCCATAGTCGACACCGAGTCTAAGACATTAGCGGAAGCCTTCACGACAACAATAGTTTGTCGATATGGTATTCCAGAAAGTATACTCACAGATCAAGGTTCTCACCTCATAAGTGGCATGTTCGCCGAGGTATCTAAATTACTAAGAATAAAACGACTTAAAACTACTCCATATCACCCTCAAACGAATGGTGCATTGGAAAGAAGTCACAGAACCTTAGCAGAAACTCTCTGATCTTATGTAGTAAAAGGTCCACAAGACTGAGATACATGGATTCCTTATGCCATGTTTGTATATAATACAACCCCTCATTCGAGTACTAATTATACTCCACGCGAACACCTTTATGGATTCCCAGCCGAAATTCCAAACAATCTGAAATCATCTCCAGTCGTTTGCTATAATTATGACAATTATGCAAACGAATTAAAAGCGCGTCTACAGCATAGCTTAAAAATAGCTAAGGACATAGCCATGGCAAACAAAGAAAAATCAAAATTGCAATACGACAAAAACTCCGTCCAAAAATCATTTAATACTGGTGATAAAGTCTTAACGAAAAGCAGAGTGAGAGATAATAAGATCTCACCACTATGGTCAGGTCCGTATGAGATAATGGAGATTGATTCCTCCGAAAATTCCACTATTAAAATCAATAATAAAAACAAAAGAGTCCATAACAATGACCTAAAACTTTTCTCAGAGTAAAAACTTCATCATCTTCAAATATCATTCAGAGATATTAACATAGTGTCATCTTCCAGGTTTCCAAAATAATGCATATAGTATTCATTCTAATTTTCATCCCCTTAATCTACGGCTCAGGAATAGAGGTAAAGCAGCTAAATGCTACTGCAGGCATTTATTTTGAGGAAATTGGCAGAGCCAATTTCTACACCAACGAGTGGAAATTAGTGACATTCTACGACCTGGAAAATTTTAAAACAGAATTCAACAACATCCAGTTCATAGCCCAACAAATTACAGCGACCTGCCAGAAACTGGACAAACACTTAGCCTTGAGCCACACTTGCAACAGTACGTTGTTACAAATAAATCTTATATTAGCAAATATAGAGTACAGGAATATGTTACTTGTAACTCAAAATAGGAAACAAAGAGCACTATTTAATGCAATAGGCTCAATCTCTAAAGCTCTTTTCGGGACATTAGACGAAGATGATGCCAAGATTTATGACGAGCAAATCCGTAACCTCATCCTTAACCAAAACTCCCTCCTATCACTTATGAAAAGCCAAACTGCGATAGTCGAAACAACCGCAAATGTTTTCAATAAAACTAAAGCCGCAATTGAAAAGCAATTCATGGTCATGCATAAAAACTAATATCAGTGCAGATAGCCACATTATTGATGGAAAATAGGTCACTTGATAACAAAATATCAATTGAACTGGAATCACTCATTTCACTAGTCTCACTAATGGCATTCAGATACCAAAATACCCAGGCAGAATTAATAGATCTTCTTACGGATTCAAGGCATGGAAAATTTCATCCTACACTAATAGCTCCTAGAAAAATAGAAAAATTGTTATCAAATATCAGGCAAGAAATACCAAATACAATGATGCTTCCCATAAATCCCAGAGGAAATACATTATCACAAATTTATAAATTAAGAACAATCTCTGCGAATATTTTCAACAACAAAATAATTATCAGAATCCCCATTCCTTTCAAGAAACCATATCAAATCTTTAAAACAATACCATTGCCTACTATCCTTAAAAAATCGCTCGTATATATTGAACCATCAAAGGAATATATACTAATCGACTACAATCGCGAACACTATCTCGAACTAACAGTACAATACATTCACAATTGCGAAACGTTGGATCATACGCACTTTTACTGCCAGATCACATCCACAATCTTAAATGCAAATACTAGGGTAAATCAATGCGAGATAAATTTAATAAAAAAGGAGCCGATTACATCCGATTGTAAAATTTTAATATTAGAACAAGATTGCTTTTGGACGCAATTATCGCAGCAGAACGCTTGGCTTTTCTCCCTAAAAGATTCCATCCACATTGATATTATTTGCGAAAATTCCATTAGCTCACAAGTTCTGCAAGGAACAGGAACAATGTATATCTATCCAGATTGCTATGTACGAAGCAAAGAATTCATCTTGCACGGACAAAGCGTAAAAGTTTCTAAATTTAATTCTTATTTTATCCCATCAATAAACATTTCCAGCATAATATCGAATATGACGTCCTCCCCAATAGGATCGCATATAAAAATACATACTTTAAATATTACGAACAATATGGATCTAGATGAACTTCTAGAATCCATTCGTTTCCAAAAACAGTAAGAATTAATTCCTCTCAATCCCATAAATAGTCATCATATTCATCATTACGCAATGTCATATTTAACAGTGTCTTTTATCGTATCTATTCTCTGCATATATCTATACATGAGTTATAAATCAAGGGCCCGCAAAGCTAAAAATATTCCGCCGGAACCTAAATTAGAAGATGTGCCTAAACCCGCACATAGAGGGTCAAAATTCAAATTAACTCCTGCACCACAAAGAAAAACCACAGAAAACATTTAACTTACAGACAATGACAACAAAAAACGATAACCTCTCGCTTCCCAATTCTTATCCTCCTATATCCAACTCCATCTAAACAAAATATTAATAAACAATTTCAGAGGTGAATAATATCGGACATTTTATTGCTAAATATGTATGTAGTTATGTATACAAAAAAAAATCCTTTTAAAAGAGAAGAAGAGAAAAAAAGAAAAAAATATGAATTTATACAAATAAATAAATAATTAATGCAAATGCAGTAGTTGTAAAATTATAAAAAAATATATATATATATATATATATATATATGTATATACCTATATAATTATTATTAGCTACTATCCACTTTATAAACCCGTTTTTAGAATCCTGGATACTAAAACTATAGATTTTTTTTCGTGTAACCACGTTATTAGTCATGTATATTCCTTACCATTATAACTATGCTTATAGAATAATAATACCTTTTTTTTATTTTATAAATAGCATATAAAATAGTATATGTATATATATATAAATAAATAGTATAAAAAAAACTTATATGGCAATCTACATTTTTTTTGCATAAAGAAAATATAAATATTAAAATAACTTCAGTAGATGAGAATAAATAAAAAAATAAAAAATGTATGTAACTTCTCCTCTTATAATAATATGTAAATAGGCAAACATATCTAATTTGCCTATACAAATAGGAGCTTACAATTTTGTTTAAGAAACTCGGTCATTGTTGAGAAAGAAAGTTTTCTTCTACAAAGAATAAAACTTTCTTTTCCCCAGGGGGGAGGGATGTTGTGACTCAGGTGCCCAATGCCCCGAATCACAACCATAATACCGATACATCAATATATTGTCCAATACGATATATTGATGTACCATTAATTGACCCTGAAAATGAAAAATTATTTCATTTTTAAATCTCATTCAAAATTTAAAATGCATTTAGAAATGCATTCCCATATTATAACAAAATGCAATTTAGCATAAATTGCATTTTGTTATCAGACACACATTCCACTCACACGGTATGCACACTTACCTACATACAGTGTCTTCTTACTTTTTTTCCGTATGTACTATGTACATACGTAGATTACCTACTTAATCCAATCTAATTGTATTTACATACATACATACAATTATCAAAATTATTCGCGCCCTCTTAAAATTAATATTTCAAGACGGGCGAACAAGTGCATATCGGATTACAGTTTCCATTGATGCATATAGCTCGCATCAAAAAACTTTTGCATTTTCTCACGTACGTTTTTTCAACGTCGCGTCGTGAGAAAACAATAAAATATAAAAAAGCTTTTGCAAGATATCGTGGGTACCTGGGTGCAATTTGCCCAAACCTCGGGGAGTCATTTTTAAAAATCCGACGTGAGTTGTACAGTTTTCCGAATCGGGAGTTTTTTTTTAAATAAAGAAAGAAGTGTAGTAACAGAAAAATTAAGTGAATACATACAACAAATTTTCAATTTAAATACTAAAGAAAGTGTCGAAAATAAAAAAATAAAGAAAGAATGTTTTGTAATGTAGCTGCAATCGATAACTACAGCTATATTACGGCATTCAGGTGGACAGTGTAGCGGTATGAAAAAAAGATATGTGTGCTTATGTTTAATGCTGTATTTATTGAATAATTCTAATGCGAAACACTCCAATTTATAATTTCACTAATTTAATTCTGTTCATTAATTGCTCGATTGCATATGTAGTTATTATGCCGTATTTTGGCATATATTCAACTAAATGCAATTTGTAGCCTTTTCTAGTTTTTATGCGTTATACACTTATATTTTAATTCACTTTGCGCTTATTTTAACATAACTACTTAACTAATTTGTTTCGTTGCATGTATCATTAAAATACCGAAAGCTGGCATATATTTAATTTTTATGCAAGAAACTTATTTAAATTATACACTAATTAGTATCACACAATACTATCTGAAGTTCAAATCCAACAAAAAACTTATGTCCCTTGCCAGCACCAATTGCACACCAATTTCCAGCATGTATAATATTGTACCTTCAATATGGCACTTTTTATTTTATGTTTAATTGCTGAAAAATGAAAAAATATTTATTATTTGATCTGATGCTATAAATTGCATGTAAGATCAATTTGATGAACTGAGAAAAACTTGGTTGAAATTACACTGGTGATCGCAGTCGAAAAACTGAGAGAGATCTTAGGAATTGCCCCCTTTTTATAGGCTCTAAGCGGCCATTTTGACATACGTTCCACAAGAAAAATCCAAATTAGGCATATTTTTCGACTTTGGTTGACTTGTATACTGCCATATTATGACAATTTCCACTGTGGAACGCAAATATTTCTCATTTTTCTTGCATCTCGTTTTCGCATCTTTCTCTTTCCCACTTATTATGGGAATTAATTTTACCTTTTTTCGCGAATATTTATTTACCTGGTAGCTTTCGCGGTTTTTAAGCATTGCCAACAGGTAGCGCGTAGCCAACTTCGTATAATCAGCTTTTCACCGTGTCAAGTTGACAGTCGCGATCGCGGTATTTTAGTTCGTTAGTGCCGTGTTGTTTTGAGTGTTTTCTGTCTTAAGGTAAGTGCATAAATATTGTCTTTAATTCTTTAATATTAGTTTGACTATGCATAATTTGCAAGAAATCTGCAAATTATGCAAATTATTGTATATTTTCAAAGTGATTCATGAAATGTCAACAATGACAAAAATTGTTGAATTTCGTAAATTATAGTATGTATATATGCTGCGACTTTATGTTGTTTGCATGTGTGAACATATTTGCATATTTTGCAATAGTTCATTATGCAGGGAACATGAATTCCGCTAAGAAATTCGCATAAGTACATTTAGACAGTGTTGTTGTTGTACTGCCAAAAAATTTGTTTCTTGGCAGTCTGCATGTATGTACTTAGTTTTCCCTTTGTACTTAGTAATATTCAATCTAATTAGTTTTATTAAAGTAATTTATTTATATCTTTTTTATTTCAGATATTTCTAGGACGTACAGGAGGCAGGTGCTGATTGGACACTGGACCATGGACTTTAGGGAAGTATTGAATACTTTGTTGTATTGTATTTTCATTGTTTTTTTATTCATTTTCAGCTGTGTTCAAATAAAGAAATTGTTCAATAATAATTGTTCGAAAATAAAAAAAAATAAAGAAAGAAATTGTTCAATAAAACGAGATTAAGTGCGAAATATTAGACGTGGTTTTTCTTTTATTCATAAAACCCCTAAGCGCGCTCTCTTCCTAGGAGCACGGAGTGCGTTAAAAAAATAACAAATTTAACAAAGGTCCCTTCAGGACTGGGTGTGTGCGACGGCCTTTGGTTTGGCAGGCACGATTTTTTTTGTATATGGCTGGTGGCACAGCGGCAGGTTTTCGTGGAACCTCTCCACACTCTCCGCCAATAGCCGAGGCGAGCTAGTGTGCCGCCCTGCAGTCAACGCTGTCCACCGAGTGGTCTGTCAGCTCATGCTGACAGTCTGGACTTCACGTCCAAATCAATCTCTCTACATACCTCCATAACAGCTTCAACGTATTATATTTGGAGGAGGTAGTTAGGTAGGTCAGTGAGTCAATTTGTACTTTGTTTATGCATATGAATATGCAAGTTGCTGACCTCACTTGAAGTGGGTTTAAGCAAGTGCTCTTTATGATTCATATGTACCTGTGCTATTGACCTCATTTAATCACTGTGATTATGTTTTTTGATTATGGATATGCACGATATATTTTGTGCGTATAACACTATCAATGGAGAGTAAATTCCAATTTTCTTTATAAAAAAAAAAATCCAAAATGGTGACTCCCAGCTCCCATCAGACAAAGCCATGGTCTGCGCGGGGCGCTCCACAGCTCTGCCAGTTCATCCGAAACAAATAGAGTTACAAATTATTAAACTAGATGAAATTTGTGGCCTTATCGGTTTTTGTTTTCAAAAAAACATCTGAATAGCGAAATGCCAGCTGTTTCAAGAAAAAAAAAAACAATTTTTTTGCCGTTTTTTTTTCTTTGCTTCAACAAACGAAAAAACTATTTCTACATCAATTTTGGCAAAAATCGCTTCCTGATGGCCTCGCAAATAGAATTTCCCTGCAGTTGCACAGAGATTCATGTGAATCAGTTCATCCATTGAAGGTCTTGAGCGCCCCGCGCGCTGAAAAATTTTGTTTCCAGAAAAACGCATTTACAGTTTAATGTTATAAAATATCTTTGACAACTTACTTCAGTTATTCCAGCACAATACAGAGGCCTTTCTTCTTCCTCCAAGAACTGATTGTGCTGAATCTGAAGGTTAATGGTTTCACGAAATTTATGAGGCTACCACAGGTAGCGAGAAGATTCTGATTGATCAATTATGTCTTCGAAGGAATTTTAAATACGAAACTTAAATTTGATATAATTTAGATAATTTTAAGTATCCGCCAGTTTTCTTTTATAACAAAAATCCCACAAACAATAAAAAGTTCCTTATTTTTTTAATTTGATTACTTGAATACTGAATTAGTAGACTTTTGCAGTATACTGCTATTCTAACTGTATCGGAGCCTTTGTTTGAGTTGGCACTCGATTTTGTTCGATTAATTGTCTTCGGAGGAATTCCAAATTTGATATAACTTAAATAACTTTATGTATCCGCCACTTTTCTTTTATAGCAAAAATCCCACGAACAATAAAAACTTCTTTTTTAGATAAAAAAAAAACGTGATTCATGAGGCGGTCGACGTATGTCGCGTACCGCCATTCCCACTGCATTGGCACTTTTTGTGAATACCCAAGGAACTTCAATCGATTACTTTGGACGGAACTTCTAATACGAATTAAATGTTAGTTGTTCCAACAACCATTAGCACTATTAAAAAAAAAAAAAAACAAGGACTTAGCTTCCTTCTTGCTTTTCATATTCCTTCATTTTCTGTAATGTCTCCACCTGTTGTCTCTTCACTTCTTATTTTTATTATTTTTTTCTCGACGCTAGTAAACGATATACTTTTTCCCCAAAAATGATTTTTTTTCTTTTAGTTTTAGCCCAACAAAAAAAAAATTGTTTCTCAGCATTCTTGCTCACTGCACACTTAATGAATCATGGCCGGCCCTTTTTCTTCCTCTTTTTTTTTCGCCAACTCAGTCCCCCCCAGCAGTCAACGCTCACCGCTGTCAGTGGGAGAGGCTACATGAGCTGGGGCTACGTTTATGTGCGGTTGTCGAGCTGCTCGCTCAAACCAGGAGGATCCTGCCCCGGCGGCATTCTAGGCGATGATGGTGGTGCTGTAATGATCATAAGTAATGATCATACATAATATGATCATATACAATACAATCATAATGGAATGGTCGTACATGGTGTGGTCATTGCATAATAAAGTCATACGATATGACTGTACAATGTAATGATCGTACATAATATGACCATGCATGATATGATTGTACATCATGATCACAATGATCACCCATTTCAAAAAAAAAATTTTAATAAATAAATTTTTTCTAAAAGTTTTAAATAAATAAAATTGTTTGTAAAAGTTCAAATAAATAAATTTCTGTAAAAATTTTTAATAATAAAAGTTTTTCTAAAAGTCTCGAGTGGATGAATTTTCCACAAGTTTAAACAACTAATCTTTGCTAAATATTTTAAATAAATAATTTTTTTTTGTTTTATATAATTCTTCTAAAAGCTTTAAATAACTAAACTCCATTTAATAAATTATTCCTAAAAGTTTTAAAAAAAGTTTTAAATAAATAAACAACAAATTAAAGAAAAAAAAATTAATACTACCAAAAACAAAGGCAAAACAAAGATAAAAAGTTAAATGTCGGTGGACGGACGGTCTCGACCCATCACTGGTGGGATCCTGAGAGGGATGGGCAGTCCCTTAATACCCAAATAACATAAACGCAACATTAGTGGTAGCGATATAGATTTTGCTCCAGAAAGAACAACAAGAAGAAGCTAAACTGCTGGGATCAAATGATCAGGGCTCAACCTGATCATATAAGGTGAAGTGTACTTAAATTTTAACCTGTGACGCAAACTCCTCGGAATTTTCTTTTATAAGATTCTCCTGCTGATCGCAGCATCGACTTTGTCTTTCCGAATTGAATACATCGGCGAATTGGAGAAACCAACAACAGACATCTGGAATCAAAACACCCTTGTGAATAAAAGAACGCCTGGATCCTGTTGTTTTGTTTTGCATAACCACAACATTTGGTACCAGAGAAAGATAATAGAGCGTGAGTAAGCATGTATAATTTTCTTCCTTCATATGATCGGAGATTATATCCTAGGAGCATTTGACTAGAATAAATAATAATAGTATACCTATTTGATATACTCATTTAATACAGTTAATTAATTAATTAATTATCCTGATCACACTATATATACATATATTGAATACATTATATTGATTAATTATATACTGACTGATATTATACCGATCGACTACATAATTATCATACCACGTCAATTTCAATTACTTCTGCACAAAATTAATAATCTCTTTTCGGTAGAAAGAGTTTTTCTTTAAGAAAAAGAGAAAAAGTGAATACAATAAGTCCTATTTAGTATCTAAAGTTCTTACGTGTGCTGGACAAAATATTAATTTCGATTACTTCTATATAAAACAAAAACAAATATTCTATTTTCTGTAGAGTGTTTTTAAGCCAAAAAGGTGAATACATAACTCCCAGGTCAGTGGTTAAGGAGTGACAAATAGCTCCAACGTGTGCTATAGAGTGCTATCGGATGAATAGGATTCCTTTATCTCCCTATATTTAGTCGAATTAATTTTAAACAAGTGGTTAAAATCGATAACTAGCATTATCCGTATGATTAATTCAATTTGCTATCATTTAAAGGAACCATTACCTCTTTATAAATACTTCGAGCATACGACTCATTTAATTTTAATAGCCCGTAAAGTCTATCTTTTATTTTACTAGATTCACAATCCATATAACGAATCATAAACACTTAATAATTTCGGCTACTCACATATATACCGTATCAATTATAAAAAAAATAAAAAAACACACAATGTGTTTCACTTAGTGTTTTATCGAAAATGGAGCAACTACCCCACCTAGTGTAAACATATACATATACCTCTCGTGCGAGTGCAGGATATCTTTTTAACTTTTAAACATCCGCTTCATTTTAAGATGATGTAGTAAATTTCGGTAAATCTACCAAAGCAAAAGACAAATAAATAGCTGCCGTATACATAATACAGCTTAATTCATTTTTCCAGTGTTTTGTGAACAATTAACCAACTAACGAACTCGTAAAACTAATTCTGATATGCCCGTAGCGCGGATTTTCCATTTTTTACTTATGTATCCTTGCAAATAAAGGTAGCTGCAAGTGGTTTACATTATCTGGTTTCCTCTCTGTCACGAATTATAAAAGTAAACAAACGTGGATACGAGCAGACTGATATAACCGGGTATAAAAATATAGAATGTAAAGGAAAATATGTAAATAATAATTAATTATACACATTTCCCTTTGTCGCGAAGTTGCTCTTCAATAATTTGTTATAAAAAAAAACACTCAAGTACGTAAATGTACGCATACGATATATATATACATATTCTCGGAAATAATATCCTAAACGGATTACGTGTCACTTAGTGTGTAGGATAAACAACGAACAAGTTCTTCTTAAAAGTCTTCAAACTTTATTGAGAACATAGAGTCCGACACACCGCCCCAAATTGTCAGGCGAGGACAAAGGGGGATTCTTGTGCTTTTTCAAGAGTTACCATTTAACAATCCAAACGAAATGCCAGATAACGCAGGTATCCAACAGAACGCAAATGTTCCTGTACCTCAACGAGCAGAAATCAGCATCGCTGATGTATACAATTTGGTGCCACAATTCGATGGAACTCCTCACGAATTAGACAAGTTCCTAGCCTGCGGTAACCTCTTGTTCTCCTCCACGGAATCTGCGCCGCAGCAAAGTATTTTTCTAGACATCATCAAAACAAAACTTCGGGGGCCTGCATTTGAAGTTATACAATACAGGTCGCTCACTACTTGGAATAGTTTGGCACAGGAACTAAAATCAAATTTCAAAGAAGAAACATCCCGTGCCAATGCCCAAAATGAACTGGTCTCGATCAGGCAAAACTCAAGAGAAAGTGTTAAAGAATATGGAGACAGGGTAACGCAGGCCCTATCTCTACTAAACTCCGCTACCTATAGCAATGTAACAGACTCAGCCGTACGAGAATTCCTCATACAGGAAAACTCAAAGCTAGCTGTACAGACATTTGAAGACGGACGGAGAAATCATAGTTTGAAGATATTGGCTAAAGCACACGGAGAAAATAATTTGCGGAAGGCAATAAACTACGCGTCAGACCATTCAAATCGTCTAGAACGAAATCTTCTTGCGCCCACTTATCCCCCCATACCTCCCAAAAGAGGAACATATTCTGCAGCAATTCCAACCGAGAAGGACACACGCGCGACAATTGTTTTAGGAACTCGAATGTGCGCACACGCGACAATCATTTTAATAACTCGAATGTCCCAAATTTTCCGCCCCGACCGATTAAACGAGAGGCAAATCATTTACAATGTGCATACTGTAAGAAACCGAACCACCATATAAATGATTGTAGGTTGAGACAGTACAACAATGAGAGATCCTACCAAGCCAATACAGGTGGAGGCTCGCATCGAGAAGAACGCGCCTACGTACCCAGATCGAATACTGGTAGAGGTACTCCTCACAATCTACACTACGTACCCACAAAAAATTTGCATACAAAACGAACCACTAAAATCAATCAGAATTTCAGAAATGAAGATGCATATTCGGGAAACGAGAAACTTCGGGAAGAGGAAATCGGCGCCCCGTCCCGAATTGTACTTACAGCCGAAGTCCACACTCCTCTAAAGAATTAAACAATAAAATTTCGGGTCAGACCATGATATCGCTCACCAAAACCGACAACAATGCTTGTATTTGTATCCCATTTAAACCTGCTCTAAAAAAGTATTCCACATTTCTTGTGGATACAGGAGCAGACATCAGTCTTTTAAAATCCGACAGTTTTCACAAAAGTGTATCACTTTCAGACGTAAACTTTGTCTCTACTATTTCTGGAGAACCCATAAAAACGTTAGGAGCTACGGTCGGAACCCTTGATCTGTCTGTCTAGTGACGAAATATCACTTGAATTGAAACATACTTTTCAACTTCTAAGTCCAAAAATAAACCTTAAATACGATGGTATTATCGGGAATGACTTCTTGAGGAAGTATAAAGCCATTATAGATTACAGTAAGGGTCTTCTTGTAATCAATGCCCATAATAACAAAAAAGTTTGCAAAGAGCCAGACGACTTGAAGACTTCTGATAATTTAAACGAGCTAGTGGAAAAGCTTAAGGTCGAAAGCATTGAACTGCTTACGGATAAAGGTGACAAATATCCTGAAGATGTGAAATCAATTCCTACATTTTTGCCTCCGCGCAGCAGAAAAATCGTTACCATACCATTTAACTTTACCAAACAAGCGGTTATACGAAAGAAAGAAATCTCGCCAGGAGTATATATGGCCGAAACTATAGTTGGGTCAGACAATCATAAAAGTATTAATTTAATGTTCTTAAACTCTAACGAAACAGGTGTTTATATAGAACCCGAAACTCTAAACTTGGAGTGGGATGACCTGGATAACTTTAATGTTATAGATTGGGATACGGACAAAGATCCGATAGAAAATAGATTGAAGAACTTGGAAAAGCTCATAAGTTTAGAGCATTGTAACAAAGAGGAAAGAGAAACTATCATCAAGATATGTAGAGATTATAATAACTTGTTCTACTTGGAAGGAGACTACTTGACAAGTACGGATGCTATTGAGCACTCCATTATAACTGAGGCTAATAGGCCTCCCATATATGAGACCGTACAGGTTGCCAGAAGCGCAAAGGGATGAAATTCATAGGCAGGTAAATGAGATGCTGAATGATCAAATCAATAGGCCCAGTGCTAGTCCATGGAACTCACCGCTTCTCCTCGTGCCGAAAAAGGCTAATAGCAACGGCAATAAGCGATGGAGAGTGGTGGTGGACTTCCGCAAAGTCAATGAGATCACAATTGGAGATGCATATCCACTACCTAATATATCCGATATATTAGATCAGTTGGGCAGATCCAAGTATTTCAGTACTCTTGATCTTGCCAGTGGATTCCATCAAATCCACGTTAACGAGGATGACAAAAAGAAAACAGCCTTTAGCACACCATTTGGGCATTACGAATATAATAGAATGCCATTTGGGCTAAGAAACGCACCTGCAACTTTTCAGCGTTTAATGAATAACGTATTAATGGGGTTGCAAGGTGTTGAATGTTTTGTATACGTTGACGATATAGTCGTCTATGGTTACGATTTGTCAGATCACAATTCCAAGTTGATAAAAATTTTCAATAGTCTGCGAGAGCATAATCTAAAACTTCAGCCTGAGAAGTGCAAATTTATAAAGAAAGAATTTTGTGATGAATCATTTAAAATTCTCAAGAACAAATTAATTAATTCACCCGTCCTGGCATACCCAAATTTTAAAGAAGAGTTTCTGGTCACGACAGACGCAAGTAATGTAGCTATAGGAGCTGTCTTATCACAAGGCGTGATCGGAGAGGACAGACCAATATGTTACGCAAGTCGTACTTTAAATACAGCTGAAGCAAAATACAGCACTACTGAAAAGGAACTGCTTGCTATCGTGTTTGCTGTAAAGCAATTCAGACCATATTTATTTGGGAGGAAGTTTACTATAGTAACAGACCATAAACCACTTAGATAGTTAATGGCTCTTAAAGAACCCTCATCTCGGTTGATGAGATGGAAAATATTTTTGGAAGAATATGAATACGACATTATCTACAAGCCGGGAAAGTATAATGTTAACGCGGACGCACTAAGTCGCATCGATGTTCCAGAACAACTGACAATTAATGAATCCGTCACTGTTGGAGTTGTAACAAGAAATCAAGTAAGAAAGGAATCAGAGGAAGCACCTCAATTCCAGAAACCTGCAACACACCCTCAAATACAGATATCCCAAATCATCGAAACCAACGAGTCCATTTTTAACGACTACGCGCTGAAAAACAAAATTGTTATACTTCCACTAGTGGATTCTCATATAGAAATTAAATAAAAAAAAACTCTTCGAAAATTATTCCGTACCAAATATCGGTGAACAAAAACATCTATTTCATAGGCCCACAAGCAGAAGTTTTACTATAATAAAGATGCTGTTAAGGGAATTTTTCAGTACTGCACGAAAAATAACATAAACACTTTCGGTTTGTCAGTACCAATCTTTGACAAATTTTCACTTAACGAATTAAAATCCAACCTTAATGAGATTTTCAAAGACAGAAATGTGTCAATACGGTTGTTTAATGACTCGAGGGTATATTTGGAGAACCCGAAAGATATAGACAAAATCATCAACGAATACCATACGTCTTCTTTTGGAGGTCATCAAGGTGTGTCGCGTACTGTGAAAAGACTCAAGACGAAATACTTTTGACCCTCCATTATGAGATGTTAAGAATTTTATTTGAAAGTGCGAGTCTTGTCAGAAAAATAAACTGCGAAGGAATCCACCAACACCTATGAAAATCACAACAACTAGTATGGCACATTTCGAAAGAATGGCCCTAGACATCGTAGTACCACTACGATGGAAACAAGTACCTGTTGACATTTCAGGACGACCTTACGAAGTTCTCAGAAGCACTACCCTTACCCAACGCGGAAGCTACCACAATCGTAAAAGCGTTTGTGGAAAGCATTGTCTGCCGTCACGGAATTCCTGAATCGATACTCACAGATCAAGGCACTAACTTTTTAAGCAATCTGTTCAAGGAGACTTGCAAAATACTGAAGGCAAAAAAGATAAACACAACTCCCTATCACCCGCAAACGAATGGCGCTCTAGAGAGAAGTCATCGAATACTTGTGGAGTATTTACGGCACTACGTAAACAAAGACCCCCTTTCTTGGGATAGCTGGACGCCCTATGCCATCTTTGTGTTCAATACTACACCACACACTAGTACTAGCTATACACCCTATGAGCTCCTATACGGATATCCGCCTAATATACCGAGTTCCTTTCAGCAAAAACCACAAGTGTCATATAATTACGACAATTATGCCAATGAACTCATATCACGCTTGCAACATGGGTATTCAATGGCACGTGAGGCCATATATCAGAATAAACCCGTTCTAAACAGTACTATGACAAAAATAGTTCTCCAAAAAGCTTCAACTTAGGAGATAAGGTTCTCGTAGAAGTTCATTTGCGAAAGAACAAATTTACCCCACTTTGGGAGGGACCGTATGAAGTCGTTAAAATTGTTTCTGCCGAGAATTCTGTGATTAATATAAAATCTAAATATAAGACAGTACATAACAATGAACTGAAACTTTTTATCGATTAATATCTTTAAATTTGAGGGTGGACCTACTTTCCAATGTCGTCAAAGTGAGATCTGTAAATTCACTAAGAATTTGTCAAGCTTTAGATGTTCTTGTTTTTAAAGTATCCACCAACTTTCAAGCCCTTCTTATTCTTCTCCGGGGCATCTCAAATTGCTTTTCACTTTCTTGCAAAAGTTTAAGAAACTCATTTTTTATATCTGGATCAGCTGGAATATCCGGATTTTCTTTCCATGTTCTGGAAAAATTAAATCACAACCAGGTTGTAAAGACATTACGTCATCCTTAAGCAACAACTTGGTCTCTTGCAAAAAAAAAGGAGACATTTTTTTAATATCCTTAAACCAACTAACTATTCGAAACTTAAACCACTTTTTTTTATATTCAATGGCCAATCACTGACAGCGCCAATACTAACTGCATGCCTTTTTCAGGAAATGATGCGAATCGTGTTGATCATGCTCATGGTTTCATGCACCAGCGGCAGCAATATTAACATCTCTATAATTAACCATCGTCCAGGTATATACTTCGAAGAGCTAGGAAAGGTAGAACTATTTTCTAACGAGTGGAAGGTAATCGCTTTTTACGATCTAAAAAACATCGAAAATGAAGCAGCAAAAATTAACGCATACGTAAAAGCCACTAGTAATTTATGCGAACTCTTGACGGACAATTTCCTTATATGTAACAGTATAATAGCAGAAATCAACCACATAATGCATGATATACAACAAAAACTAAAATTACTAACGCATGGGTTTCGTAGAAAACGCGCTCTATTCAACGTTATAGGAGTAATTAGCAAAAATCTGTTCGGAACATTAAACGAGGAAGACGCTAAGCACTATGATAAGCAAATCGAAAGATTACGATACAACCAAAACCATCTGCTAGATCTGATAAAAAATCAAACGGTTGTTGTAGAAACCACCGCGAATATATTTAACAAATCGCGTAACTTTTGAAAATCAAGTTAAAACCCTCGGCTCTAAATTATTACAAGTTAAGAGTATAATTGACAATCTCACAAACGGAAGTTACAACCAAAGAATTATCACCGAAGTCGAATCCCTCTCTTCACTCGTGACACTTGTATTAATGCGTTACCAAAATGCTGTCAATGCAATTGCCGACCTGGTAACGGATGTTCGACACGGGAAATTTCACCCTACAATCATTACCCCAGGGCAACTGGAGGAAATCCTAACAACGATTCGAAAAGGAATCTCAAGCGATATTAAGCTATCTTCAATGGTTAAGGATGATAATTTATTATCATTATACCGAACAAGCTATATAAGCGCGTCAGTCTTGAACTCTAAGGTCATATACGAACTTAGAATCCTTTTACCAACCAAAGAAAATTATCAACTATTCAAGGTTATCCCCTTACCAGCTCCAGACAACCAGCGTTTGGTTTTTATACAGCCTAAAATGGAGTATATAGTCATCGACTACAATAAAGAACATTATTACGAAATGTCGCATCAAGAATTTTATAATTGTATAACGGAAGACCATGCCCAGTTTCTGTGTCATATATTGCACCCAATATTTACCATGGATAAAAACACAAAAGTATGTGAAATAAGCTTGCTACGAAGTGAAAATAAGCTACTACCTTCATGTAACTTGAAACAATCTGTGTATAAAACAGTATGGATACAATTATCTCAAGTAAATAAATGGCTTTTCTCAACACTCCAAACCTTTAGCGCAGATTATATCTGTGATGATAAGATATCTCCACAGTCCATGGCATCCACTGGTATTGTTGAAATTTCAGGCTATTGCTACTTACGAACTCCTGATCTTGTAATACTGGGATACAATGTCAAAACCACCCAGTTAAAGAATTTCTACATACCCTCTGTTAATCTGACAAAGGATATTATTAGTGAAATAATACCAACCAAGCCTTATATAAATAATAGCGGGGTAGGTTTAATTAAATACTCGTCACAGCATGAGTTAACTAGCCTGTTTGAGAACATAAAATCACTCAAGGAGAAGGAAAACGAACAGCTACTTCCAGTAGATAGTCACGATATACATCATTACTCAATTACATACATTCTAGTGTTTATCGCCATATCAAATGCTCCCTTCGAAACTTATAAAAAATACATATACACATGCAAGAAAAGGTCTTCTAAAACCCTACACATAGAGAGACAAAGCGAGAATTTCGATAAAACCGAAAAGAAAGAGGAAACCGAGGGTGTTCAACCGATAGTGCTCACTCTGCGTTAAAAATAAAAAAAAAATTTAAAGTACAAAAAATTATAAAAATAATTATGTTTTCCTAAAGGGACTTAGTAACAAAAAATTTTCCCTTTCTCTTATAAAAAAAAAAAGAAAAAAAAATAACGAAATATTTCCATGAATCTTGATGTACATGCCACTAGCGCAAAAGCGAACAAAATAATAGAGAAAAACGTATACACTTTAAACCAGTCAGAATTATGGGATATATCTAATAATAGAGAAAATTAATCTGCATTTTTTTTTATATTACTATTTGTATCATAGTTCATTACGTTGTACTTCTGAGAATAATTTTATAATAATAAATAACAAACAGATAGGTAATAAATAATCGATATAATATCATAGTTAATTTTAGTATTTGTATTTTAATTTTCCTACCTATTTTAATTTGAAAAACAAAATGAAAAAAAATGGTTAATTTTAGTTTTACTTTTTATCAAAATATATGTATAATCGGCTATATTGTAAAAAAGAAAAAAAACATAGGATAGAAACATTATGTATGCACGCATAGTATAGACTTTATGTACTCATGTAAAAACATTTTTTTATAATAACGCAAGTATAGCTTTTATCAGATAATTTTTAACTTACCTTTAATTCATTTAGCCTTGACTTGATTTTAATTCGTTTTAGTTTTGATAAAATTGTAAAACCAAAATCAGATCGCACTAATCATGGCCAGGCTCGTCAATCTCAAGAAAATTCTCTTGCGACCTCGGAATTTTCTTTTCTTTAGGGGGATGGAATGTAATGATCATAAGTAATGATCATACACAATACAATCATAATGGAATGGTCGTACATGGTGTGGTCATTGCATAATAAAGTCACACGATATGACTGTACACTGTAATGATCGTACATAATATGACCATGCATGATATGATTGTACATCATGATCACAACGATCACCCATTTCAAGTCACACCTAATTGTGATGACCATTCCACCCATTTCATGTCACACCTAATTGTGATGACCGTTCTATTTCCAATTTCAGATATTCAATTTTCAATTTCAAGTGCCTTCGTAATTATTTCTCAAACCTTCGTTACATAAACAAAAATCATAAAATCTCTTAAGAACGGGTAATTTTCTAGAACACTTGAAATTCATATTTCTTTCATCGACTTGACTACGTATACAAAAATTCGTTTAAGAACAAACAATTTTACTCGTGTGTTCTTATCAACGTGTCAAGTTACATCCGTTGTATCGTGCTAACGACACGGAATTATGCTGAGTCGCAAGACGAGCAGTAGAGCCCGGTAATGAGTGAGATTTGAAAAGTCGAGTTGGATTTTGGTGCTTGGTGTGTCCGGACGACGAAGAAAATTACTTACAATTTAAAAGAAGTTAAAATTTTGATTACATCTAGGAGTACTAATTCGATTGCCTAAAGAAGTCTTCGTTTTTAAATAAATTCGTTTGCCTAAAGTTATACAAAGAAGATTTGTGAAACAAAAGAAAGCTTATTCCGATAAATTTAAATAAATCAAAATAAAGGAAAATGAAAAATGAAAAATCAAAATTAAAAGTGTGTTTGAGTAACCAATCCCAACTCCCCCTGACTGGCTCTTCTCCGCAGGAAAGCACGGTCAGCAGGATATAACACTGCCATAGGCGTCGGATCATGTCCCACGACATGAGCGCTGTTATTGTTGAGTACTCGATTGGAGTGATTGAGTAGTCCTGGACTAGGAGAATAGGCCCGTGAAATAGGCGGAAGAACACGGGGTGGACGAGAGAAATCTATCTGAGGCACTGTCGTGCGTGACTGAGGTTGGACCTGAGACCTTAATTCGGTCCGGAAATCGCTGAGACAGCGAGACATCTCACCTCTAACTAGATTGGCAGTTTGTGTTTTAAGAGCAGCTAAGTCGAGATATGCTTCTCCTGCCACTGGGAACCGTCCATCTGAAGCTTTTAGTGGACTCCTTCCCGGGATTCCTTCATCAGACCTATTCGTCCGCGGGCTAGTGGGCAGCGAGAGCAGCTGTGTGGGCGACGAAGTCCTTTGCTGTGATATTGACCCCAAGCCCTCTTGACCATATGCTCGAGTAACTGGCCGTTTGGCTACTGTGCCAGTATAAGTAAAAAAATCTGTTTGGCTAAGGAACAGCCTACAGTTTGGACAGCTGGACTTTTCCTTTACCCATTTCTGGAGGCATTTCTTATGGAATACGTGCCCACAATAGATGGACACCGCTCGTGATTTGATGCTCCAGTCAGCATCTTGGCAAATAGAGCATATTTCTAGCGGAGCTGGCTCCGGTGGAGTTGGTGCTGTTGCCATGTCAGGGGAATGTTAGTCGCCAAAATTTACCACACAAAGTTAAAAAAAAAAATTTCCTATCGCGAAGGATAAGTATCAAGAATCTATCGAAAGTAATTCAAGAAAATGTTCCTCTATTAAGAAGACTGAATATCGCCAGGGTGATTTCAGAGTAGAAAATATTTTTTTTCTCTAAGAAGAATCAGTACCGCAAAAATTATTTGATTGGCCACGATCTGTATCCAAAATTTTTCTTCTTGAGAGAAGCGCCGCGAGAATTTATCAAAAAAAAATTCAAAAATTCTCTTCCAGTGAGAAGGCTCGGTATCGAAACTATTTCAAAAGCATTCTTCCTCCAGGAAAAATGATAGTCAAAAGCAACAGTTATTCAGAACTCAGAAAAATCTTCTTTCTCTGTCCGGAGAACAATGTCGCCGAACTATTCGCACCCTAAAAAAAAATTCTTCTCTTAAGGAGTCCTATGTTGCAAGAATTATAACCGGGATTCAAAACGTTCGTCTATTAAGAAGAATAAGAGTCGCGAGGACTCACTCACAAAAATTCCAAAAACTTCTTTCTATCACTAAGACTAAATGTCGCCAAGATGAATTAAGAACAAAAATCTTCGTCTATTAAGAAGACTAGCTGCAGCAAAAATGATTCCGGAACGAGAAAAATTTCTTCCTCTACGAACTGCATAGAGGAAAAAATTCGAAATAGTATTGCTTCCACGAGGACGGGTACGTGACGAGAAATTCAAAAATTGTCTTCTGGCGTCGCTCCCAACCCCCAACACCTCTTCCCTTCCGCTCCCAATATCAGGACCTCCTCAGGCAAGCGACGTACTGTGTGTGTGCAGACACCAACAAAAAAATCTAAACGGGTTTGAGTTCCTCACGGAAAGTCTTGAGAAAGGTTGTCAGAGATGTCGGCGACCGGGAGCACTACCAGAGATTCCTCAGCCAGGTAGCTAGCCGAATGCCAACTCCTGATTACTGAGTCTCCGGCAGAGTCCCCATCCTCGAACAACTCCTTCCTTGCCTTCGACGGACTGCTCTATCTATCTGCTTCTCCAGTCAGGCAGAGCCATGCATAAGGTTGACTAGCTAGCTTTTAGCCAGGAAGTCATATCGCAGATACATGACCCTGTCCAGCCAGATAACCGAGTAAGACAGGCCTCCATAAGAAACTCAACCGAAAATGTTGGTGAGTGAGACCACTCGCCATTTCCATGGCTGAAGGCCAGAGGGAACGATAAAAAAAACGAAACTTTAAAACCGCGATATTACTTTAACCAGAATGATGTTCAGACCGTGGAAGACGATCTGATCCTGAAAAATCGAAAAAAAATTTGGAACGTACTAAAATTCGAAAGCAAAAATGGTTAGATCACAAAGTCTTCAGCGACCTCCACTGGATATGAGACCCCGAGTCTCAATACCAGCTGCCAGCCAGAACTCAGAATCGTCGAAGTCTCAGTCCTCAGTAAAAGTAACCTTCAGACCTCCGTGATCCAACCTGGGTAGCCCCAGCGTTGGGCGCCATTTGTTATGGTACTATGATTGAGTGACTGGCTTGGACGTGAAGTCCAGACTGCCAGCCTGAGCTGTCAGATCACTCCGTGACAGCGGTCATCAGGTCGGCACGCTAGCACCTCGGCTAAGTGGCAGAGAGTGTGGGCTGAGTTCACCAAGAACCCTGCACTGTCACGTTGCCATGAACAAAAAGAAATCGTGCCTTGAACAAGTTCACGAAAAACGGCGAAGGAGATCTACAACCAAGAGTTTAAAACAAATAAAATCCACACACACGTCCTGAAGGGACCTCATACACCACTCACCCGAAGAGCATCTTCGGGATCAGATGGTACGATCCCTTTTTGCTGTCCCCGGCCCCCCACGACACCGCTGGCATCTGATTCGCGATGTCCCTAATATCGTCTACCTGCTGGGGAGAGAGAAGAGGGACTCAGGGAGAGGAGAGAAGCAGATGACCCGACACTCAAAGATTCACGGTCAACATTTTATTTCAATTGCCTAGCTGCATAAAATACAATCCTTGTTGTTCGCGCTTAAATTCACCCCCGTAGATTAGCAATACAATTAAAGTTCAATATTGTTGTTCGCGCTTAAATTCACCCCCGTAGATTAGCAATACAATTAAAGTTCAATATTGTTGTTCGCACTTAAATTCACCCCCGTAGATTAGCAATACAATTAAAGTTCAATTTTGTTGTTCGCCCTTAAATTCACCCCGTAGATTTTAACCCTAATCAGTATTTTACAACTACTCATCTACTTGAGATCCTATCCACCAGGGGCTTCCTCTCGATTATCACTTTTCTTTGTCGTCGAACCAAAATTTTTTCGAGATTCGCAAAAAAGCCTTTTTGTGAACGAGTAATTATCAATGAGTATATCATGTTCGTAGAGGATTCTCCCGTCGAGAAGAAAATCGTTTATTCAAATTAACTAGCCTAGGTACAGGATTTTAGCGATTACTTGCTTTACTACTGTCATAACAGCTCCTACAACTGGAACGCACTCGAGAAGTTCGTCGAGTAAAATCATGTTAATATCATTTCTCTTACAATAGGTGCTCCTTTGACTGGAATGCCCTCGGTAAGTTCAAAAAAAAATTGATCCACTTCATTAAGTCGAATTAATTGAACGAAAATTGGCGATAAATCTATGCTTTAAACACTATATACGAATGTTAATATCATTTCTCTTATAATAGGTGCTCCTTTTTCCAAAAAATTGATCCACTTCACTATATACGAATGTTAATATCATTTCTCTTATAATAGGTGCTCCTTTGACTGGAATGCACTCGGTAAGTTCAAAAAAATTGATCCACTTCATTAGGTCGAATTCATTGGACGAAAATTGGCGATAAATCTATGATTTAAACTCTATATACGAATATGTTAATATCATTTCTCTTATAAAAGGTGCTCCTTTGACTGGAATGCACTCGGTAAGTTCAAAAAAGTTGATCCACTTCATTAAGGCGAATTCATTGAACGAATATTGGCGATAAATCTATGCTTTAAACACTATATACAAATAGGTTAATATTATTTTTCTTATTATAGGTGCTCCGGTCGATTTTTAATCAACTGTCCTCGAAGGAATTTCAAATATGATTTACGATCAATTGTTCTCGACGGAATTGCAAGTGTGGGAACAAAATTTAATTTAATTTAAGTAATTACATAGTACCACATTTTCTGTTGCCGTAAAAATCCCAAAGTCAATAATATTTTCTTTTTAGATAAAAAAAATTGATTACTTGATTGACGAATCTGTGCCTTGTGTAGCATACCGCTATTCTAACAGTCTCGGAACCTTTTTCTGAATTAGCACTGGATCCTGATCGATCAATTATGTCTTCGAAGGAATTTAAAATACGAAACCTAAATTTGATATAATTTAGATAACTTTAAGTATCCGCCACTTTTCTTTTATAACAAAAATCCCACAAACAATAAAAAGTTCCTTTTTTTTAATTTGATTACTTTACTGAATCAGTACACTTTGTGCAGTATACTGCTATTCTAACTGTATCGGAGCCTTTGTTTGAGTTGGCACTCGATTTTGTTCGATTAATTGTCTTCATCCGCCACTTTTCTTTATAGCAAAAATCCCACGAAAAATAAAAAGTTATTTTTTAGATAAAAAAAACGTGATTCATGAGGCGGTAGACTTTATGTCGCGTACCGCCATTTCCACTGCATTGGCACTTTTTGTGAATACCCAAGGAACTTCAATCGATTACTTTGGACGGAACTTCTAATACGAATTAAATGTTAGTTGTTCCAACAACCATTAGCACTATTAAAAAAAAAAAAAAAAAACAAGGACTTAGCTGAGACTCGTGGGGGTTTTTCTCCTGTTGCCGTAAATTGCTTCTTGCTTTTCATATTCCTTCGTTTTGTCTAATGTCTCCACCTGTTGTCTATTCACTTCTTATTTTTATTATTTTTTTCTCGACGCTAGTAAACGATATACTTTTTCCCCAAAACTGATTTATTTTTTCTTTTATTTTTAACCCAACAAAAAAAACTTGTGTCTCAGCTATCTTTCTCACTGCACACTTAATGAATCATGGCCGGCCTTTTTTCTTCCGTCTTCCCCGATTATTCCTCTTCTTTTTTTTCGTCAACTCAGTCCCCCCAGCAGTGAACGCTCACCGCTGTCAGTGGGATAGACTAGATGAGCTGGGGATACGTTTATGTGCGACCATAACAGTAGTGAGGTGAAACTGCAGTTAACAATGTAGTGGGAATCGGGAATAATAACTAACGTTTGTCAAGTTTCCGGTTTGTGTTAACTCTTAGACGAAATTATAGTTCTATGTATACATGTTTTGCATTTTTAGAACCGCAAAAGTTACACATAACTAAGTTAAAAAAGACTCAAAATTTTAAAATAACTTAACCATATCTAACGTAATTAACAATTCTTACCTTCATTTTTCTTTGACAAATTGCATATATTCAAATTTTCATCAACTTTTTTATGTTCATCCAACAAATTACGATTTGTACAAACATTTTCGACGCTAAGCGAACCAAATATCTCTATTATCAGTTTCTTAGTATCTGCAGATAACGTATGTCTCATTTGCCTGCCATCATTCTCTAGCTCTACTTCCGACGACACAAGAGTAGACGTAGATATAGAGGCTTCAAAGAAATTGTCAATATAGTCCGTGACTATTTCTGGAACCACTTTTGATGATTGTACGAGATCTGTAAAACAAGTTAAAGTTAGTTAGTTAAAAACTTATTATTAATTCATTTATTTAAAAAACACGTGCGCACTTCAATCCAACTTCGCCGTAGTTACCATGAAATGTCGTATTTAATTTCAAGCTAGAAATGCGGAATTGGAACAATCCCCTCTTCTCCCATGTCTTTACTTCGTTTCCGTTCTTACCAAAACTGACCTTAGTCTGACAATCAACTAAATCGAGCAACAACTTTGACTACTGAAGTGATAAAGCGATATATGGTCTAAAACGTTTTCAATATTCGAACAGCACACAAAACTACTTATAACCATTCGTAGTAGTGTCTATTTGCTATATGTATAAAAATACAAATCAAAATAAATAATCTTACCGTCATTGGATTTATTATCTCCAATTATCATTTCTGTTAATTCATTTGATTTTTCAGGGCTGCAAACATCTTCATTTTCTTCACGAAGAATATCTGATAGTTGTTGGATTTCCTGAGAAGGCAGCTGGGATTCTTGTGTTGCACAACTTTTATTTATGATGTCATATCTTGACCTTCCTGATATCGGAAGCAGTTTTAAATGCTCTGGAAGTTTTGGAAATTCTGGTTCAAGTAACATTTCTTTAACATATTTTGGTCTTGCAGCATATATAAATCCATGCAGGTGAAAAAGCGATGGATGAGGGGACCAATGTACCTCAAATAAGCCAATTTTCTCAAACTCATTTTTTAACTGGTAATTACTTTCAGTTAATCGAAGTATTATTTTGTTGTGTTTTTTAAAATGCCTGAAATGTATAAAATTAAATTTCGAATATAGTAGTGCCTTATATATTAAAACAAGCATAGCAAACACTCTATTGTGCATACACAGGTACATATGTTAAGCATGAAGTGGATATAATTAAAACTATACTTAATAGTAAGTGGCTGTTAGGAGGGCAAACTTCTATTGAAACTTCTCGGTTTCATTGATAATCATAGAATATAACAAGATATAAGGAACATATTTATGAATTTTTACATTTCACAATAGTTTTTCTGTGACGATATAAGGCAATTCAATAAAACTGCCTCGTCCAAATTTTCAGCATCCTCAGTTCTTAACTAATTTACCAAATATTTATGTAAAATGAAATTTGACAGCGGATAAGTTATCCGCTTTTTTTCACATTTCCTTATTATTATTATTTTTTTTACTTACGGTGATATTTCCTCTAAGTTGAAAACAGCTCGACCTGCAATAATAGTTGCGTTTTTTGGATTACGTTCAAACAACTCGCTGCATCTGAGCTTTTCAAAAACTTTTAATTGTAGTTTACCAAGATATATTTTAATTTTATAATCATTCGCTAATGCATAGATTAAATCTTCGTATCCAAAGGCGGGCACATTCATTAATATTTGATGATTGGGATATTTGCTGAAAGAATAGTAAAACTATCGAAATAATTTCTAAAAAAGAGAACTGGATGAAGATCAACTTACTTCAATATTTCTTGAATTTTTGAACAAGCGCTCTTGATAGTAACTTGATCAACTGAATTGGCTCTTGTATTATCAACATAGAGATAATCGATTCCATCCGAAATAAATTTGTGAAAAAGTTTATTTCTCAGCAATTGCCGATAGCTTGTAAAATGTCCTGTATAAAAAGCAGTTACATTTTCACCTACAAATGTTGACTGTTTTGAATAAATATTATTTTTTTACGATATATTTAAATACTTTTAAAATGAAACATTACGTTTCCTGATTTAAGTTCAGTTGAAAACAATGTTACTGTATACTTTTCGTCATTCTTCAATGTCACGGTTATTGGAGTATCCGAATCAATAGTATGAAAAAATTTGCGCGGAATAAACTAAATATAAAATGGATAAAGATTAATTTTTTTTTTTTAAATAGAGCGCTTACATTTATTTTGAATAATAGCAGTTCAGCAATATTTTTTGAAGTATAAATTACAGATTCCCAGTTTTCTGGAACTTCAAAGCTATCGTCAGCATGTGTAATGAAGTGCACATAGTCTTTCTAAAATAAAAAAGACCTAAGTGTGATTATAATGACGACAAACAACTTGCGGATTGAACTCATTTAAATCTTTTTACCTGAACCAAATATCTCACAGAGCAAAATGTGTTTTCTAATGATTCCGCGATGGTCTTATTACTGTATAATTTTTTTTTTTACAAAAAGTTTATAATTTATATCTTAAAAAGAACCAGCAGCCAAAAAATTATTAATAACAGTGTCGTCGGCGAAGGTAAGGTCGCAATAAAGTAAACAATATAAAGGCTAATAATTCCCTTAAAGAAAAATAAACAACCTTAGGTACCTATTACCTTATTTCGCCATTTGTGTGATATTAATGTAGGGCTAGATAGTAATGTTATATAGAAGTATAGGAGACGAGATGCTAGTTGTGTCGTGATTTGATTATATCTACAATTTTGACTGGGCCTCGAAAGTCTGTGCTATTATAAGTCTTACTATTATGGTCTAATTATATTTATTATTACTTATTTCCTCATTCGCTGTACCCAATTTTTATTTACGCCGGTGTTTTGTACCAAAGGTTTTTTAATGAGGGTCAAAAATAACTGGTATTTTGAAAATTTTAAACAAAAACAGCTGGGTTAAATTATGATCGAGGAATTTAGTGGAATATACCAAGGGATATCGTGAAAACCGTTTCGATTCCTGTAAAGCTATTGAAAAATTAACGTTTTAAACAAAAAAAAAACTAAAAAAACTAAGCTGGAAAGGCAAAAAAAAGATCTATGAAGACTTCCTTCTCCTGGTGGAACCTAAAAGCCTGGAAGGAAGAAAATATATTGAATTAAGTGCTGAAAGGAAAAAAACGGAACCTCAGGAACGCCGGACAAGTTTGACTCCACCTGGAGAGTTTGCGACGCTGAAAGACGAACGATCTAGCGAGAGAGAGAGAACAGAGGGGAGTCTCAGATGTTGTTGAGACCCCGGCTTTGGGATAAGTTGGGCCCAATCGCCCCCATCCACCCTGGCTAAGCCTCCAAAGCCTTAACTATCTGTTTAGCCCCATTTATGTGTGTTAGGTGTCACGAGAGGAAGCCTAGCCAATCATTGTCGCATTCTCTCGGTACACCAATTCAAAATGTTCAAGTCTCAGCTGCACACACCCGCTAATGTATTCCGAGTGACCAGGGAAGAAGACAAAAAACAAACTATATGCACGACTATATTCTATGTATGCAGGCGAATAAAGGTAGTTAACAATTCAGATTCATTTTGTTTTCAATTTCTTATTCCGATTAAGCTGCCTACCAGTAATAGAGTTCGGAATTCAGATTGTAGCTAGTAAATTAGGCGAGAAGGATCCGTCTGAACTCAAAGTCACTTATAGCGCAAACGCAATAAAACAAAAACTAGGAAAAGAAAACTGTCCTCGGTGACTTGACGGTGTAACCAACTCCTCTGCGGAACGATTTCAATAGACTAAATTTGACGTATTCTTTTCTTTTTTTTTTTTCCTTTTTACTTTTTTTTTCCTTTTTACTTTTTTTTTCAGAGATGCATTTAAATCGTGGTTAAATCCACACTATTCGGTGGGTAACGTGACAAAAAAAACACAAACGATAAAAGAACTTGAAAACTCTGCATCCTGAACTCTACGTAGGCAGATTCCGTTCATCCCTCCTTCACAAATATGTTCCTAAGATTAAGATTAGAGTACTAGAGAATAGGCCCTACTAACTGTACTTAGCTATGCCGTAGGCGACCTATATTATTATAACTATATATATATATTTATATATAATCTATACTATGCAAAAGATATATATAAAATAAACAAGTAAAAAAGCTAGATTGGTCTAAGACCAATTCTTATGATACCCTAGATGAATGCCCGTATAAAATTTCGTATGATCACCGATCTATGTAAGTTTCATTTTTGAAGTGGTTGTTCGCATATATTTCTAGAGCGGTTTGTCGGACAGAAAAAATGATTATAACATATTTTATAGGATTTCGTATTCTGAAGAAGCATTTAGTACAATAAAAATGTCTTGGCTGATCGTTTTCACAGTATACGTTAAAATCCTAATTTTTATATGGCAGCACCAAGAAGGAGTTGCCCGATTAGCCCATTTTTGAAATTTTATTTGCCAGTACAAAGAAAGCACCATGTACCAAATTTCAGCGCTCTATATCGATGCGTTCTCAGGCAGTGTCCAAATATATAGTGGAAAACGAAAGTTTTGTAAGGCAACCCCATGAAGGTTTTGCCCGATTTGTCTCATTTTCGAACTTAATTTTACTTTTTTTTTAAAGTCCGTGTGCAAAATTTCAGCTCTCCGCGTTATATATGTTGTATACGCGAGTTATCGTGCGCACAGACGGACGGACGGACGAACGGACGGACATGCAAAAATCGAAATAACTTTTAATATTATGCGTGGGTGTCCAATCCATTTTGCTCTACCATCATTATTTCGAGGTGTTACAAACGGAATGACAAACTTAGTATACCCCTATAGATTTCATCTAGGGTATAACAACGAAAACAAAACCAATGAACTTACTTAAGTGGTGGTATACTACATACTACCCTAGACGGAGAGCTCCTTCGCTGGACTGTGTTGGCGTTGGTAGGGTGCACCCTGCGTCGAAATCCATGACAGAACGACAGCTTTCCTTTTTTTCTTCTTTTTTTACGATATAAGTGGGTGCATTGACCTCTTTTATTTTGATCCTTTTCACCTCTTTGGGTGCTTTCGGATATCCAGTCCTGACTGGTTGTTTGCTAACACTATTTAATTGACTTACAATGTTTTACGTATACCATTACGAGAGATAAGAGACAGCTCTCGATAAGAGTTCGGAACAACAAAACTACCAGGAATTCAAATAACCAATTAATGTGCATCGATGGAAAGTTCTGTCTAGCCTGTGAAGCGCTCACGGTAAAAGCACATTTTCAAAGAGACAAGTTCAAATTTTGTTAATTATTAGATTAGTCAAATATATTATTATTATTTTTTTATTCGGGGAATACGCACTCAGAACCCAAAAGTCACATGAGAGGCAGATTTGTATTTTTTTCAGGAAAAATTGAGCACAGCAGTGAATATTAGCACTGCTTTTCGCATGTAAGTAAAAATATTTCACGAAATTTAATTATATTGTTCATAACTTTATTAAAGGATTTCTTATCTTTTTGCAGGGAAAGATGCGCACAAAACTAAACTTATCTTCACTGCTTTCGCAGGTAAGTAACAATATTTCACGAAATTTAATTATATTGTTCATAATTTTATTAAAAGATTTCTTACCTAATTGCAAGAAAAGATGCGCACAAAACTAAACTTATCTTCACTGCTTCTCGCAGGTAAGTAAAAAAAATATTTCACGGAATTTAATTATATTGTTCATAACTTTATTAAAAGATTTCTTATTTTTTGCAGGAAAAGATGCGCACAAAACTAAACTTATCTTCACTGCTTCACGCAGGTAAGTAAACAAGTAAAAAAAAAATATTTCACGAAATTTAATTATTTTGTTCACAACTTTATTAAAGGATTTCTTATCTTTTTGCAGGAAAAGATGCGCACAAACAGAATTAATATTTCTTCATAGAAAATTCGTTTTAATACGCTGACTCCGTAGGTAAGAACATTTGCAAAAAAAAACTATTTAATTATATTAAATGAAACGTTTTACACTTTCCTTAACAGGAAACTTGCAATACGCTGACTACGCAGGTAAGAATTTTCGCACATAAACCTATTTAATTATATTAAATGAAATGTTTTCCACTTTCCTTTACAGAAACTTTTCATACGCTGACTCCGCAGGTAAGAACTTTTGCAAAAAAAACTATTTAATTATATTAAATGAAATGTTTTACACTTCCTTAACAGGAAACTTTCAATACGCTGACTCCGCAGGTAAGAATTTTCGCACAAAAACCTATTTAATTATATTAAATGAACTGTTTTCCACTTTCCTTTACAGAAACTTTTAATACGCTGACTCCGCAGGTAAGAATATTCGCAAAAACTCTACAGAAACTTTTAATACGCTGAATCCACAGGTAAGAATGTTCGCAAAAACTATTTAATTATATTAAATGAAATGTTCTCCACTTTTACGAATCTTTTAATTCAAACTGCTGGAAATTATTTTTCTATCGGCGTGCTTTGCTGACCCGTACTCCCCAAAATCTAAAAACAGACTCACCGAGCTCACGCCGCCCGCCTAAATTACAGCCGCTACTCGCCCAACCGACAGACGAGCCGTTCTTTGTCGGTCGCAATTCGAAATTTTTACTGACGACCGCACTGATGGCTATATAAGTGGTTGTGTGTGTATTCTTTTCAGGCAGAAATCGTTGCCACAGAATATCTGCAGTGTAGCAACATTTTTCTGAGAATTTCGGGCGGCTTGCTGTAATGCATTGAGTTTACAGTTAGGCCAACTACCGTTTCGGAATGCGTGATTTGAATGAAAAATTGTAATTTGTACGAGTTCTGTGCAAATTAAATTTTTTCGTTTGAACAAAAAATATTATTTTTCTATCTTTATCATTTCAGGGTTTTATTTTCTCTCTTCTAGGATTCCTGGGAAAGATTGTAATTTGTGCATGTTCCAAGGCAGTGGTTAAATAGCTCATAAAAAAAACACGAGGTTGGTTCTATTTATCTTGATCATTGGCTTACTAGCAGTATCGCAGTAGAAACCTAGCCCCACAGAAAACCCTTACTAAGGGCAACAACCCCAAAAGAAAAGCCGAAAGAATTTATATACATAGTGCCTAGATCAAAAAAAAAACAACATTACCTGTCTTCCCTGTTGGCTGGGAACCAGATAACAGTATTTGTAGCGCTCCTCCAATGTTCGAAGAGGGCCCCTTATGGATGTCGAATCTCCTTTGCGGAGACTAAACAAGGTAACTTGCCCTACATGCTGACCGCGAATGTCAACATTTACTCATAACGGGACAGATATAACGGCATCTCATGAGGCCCCAGAAACAACTGGAAAGTCGATATACTCGGAAGTAGAATAAATGATTGTTCCAGCTGGATGTAAAACATTCAGATCTCTGAACATAGATAGGATATTCACATCAATAGGAAGAGGTTTGAGATATATTAAGGATAAATTACACTAGATTATGAGATTTTTTATACCTAGTTTTAAGCGAGACATTTAGTACGACACATCGATTCAAGTTAGAGATTCAAGTCAAAGAAAATCTTTAAGAAAACATACCTACAAAACAGGGTGTCCCACGTAACGTGTTCGCTGGGCATTTTTCTCGAAAATGTGCTGAGATATCGAAAAAGTCCTAATAATAAAAGTTACGCATCCTTAGTCAAGGTATCCTCTGGCATAGCCAAAGTCCTTGGAAAATGATATATTAAAAAAATGTCCTTTTCGTCCTCATTAAGGATACATTTAGATTACATTTTTGAATTTCGCGAATAAAACTAATACGAAAGTGTTATATTGAAAATTCCGGTTTAACCCTTTATTATCGAGATATAAGTCCTCAAATTGCACAGATATCATCGAAGTGCTAGTACCAAAAGTACCAAAAGCTACCCATCATAAGCCGGGCTATCTTTTGGTATGGTCAACATTTA
Organism: Dioctria linearis; assembly: GCA_963930735.1. Classification (NCBI taxonomy): domain Eukaryota; kingdom Metazoa; phylum Arthropoda; class Insecta; order Diptera; family Asilidae; genus Dioctria; species Dioctria linearis. The sequence continues at coordinate 185,220,718 of OZ005742.1, read as the reverse complement.
AAAACAAAAGCCACACGAAAAAAGGATATATTCGGTTTGGTCCTTTTCGTCCTTTCTGAGGATGCATTTTGGCTACATTGAATAACTGCAAATCAAATTAGAAAAAAAGTGGTACACCTATTGAAAATTCTTCAATGTAGCCAAAATGCATCCCCAGAAAGGCGAAAAGGACCAAATCGAAGATATCCTTTTTCGTGTGGCTTTTGTTTTCAAATGTTGACCATACCAAAAGATAGCCCGGCTTATCATGGGTAGCTTTTGGTACTTTTGGTACTACTTGGATAGCATCGAAGTGATTCACCTGGAACTGGACAATTATTACGATAACAAAATAAATAAATTTTGAAAATAAATGGACAAAAAAAACGACGGGGATATTGATGACAAGTTTGAGTCAATGAATAAAACATAATAATAAACATGAAGCGTCGATATTTTCCCTTCATGAAGGCGACGGCATGGCGGACCAACACAGGACACACACTCGTTCCACACACACAACAAGAAAATAATAAAAATAAATGTCGGCCACTGCTGAAATCGAAAAAAAATAAAATCTCTCTCTCTCTCCTCTCGATCACTCTCCAGGGCGCTTGCTCAGAATCAGGCCAGTCGCTAAGCCTTCGGCCAATCTCTACTACACTGGTCTCCAACAGAAAACGATTGCTTAATGGGGAGGGACTTGTTGCAATGTCGAAGAACGGAACTTAAAGTTGCCGTCTTACAATGCATGATCGTGACAAGCACTCTCTTAACCAAGGAGAAAATCAGGAGGGATGAACATCGTTCATCAACTTGGCCAGAGACTGAAGTCAACAAATCAAGGAAAGGTGAGAGGTCGGTGATTAAGTGGCTGCTGGTACTCAGAATAGAAGTAGTAGCCATGATATATATAGCGATATAAATCCGAACGGGACAACCCAAACTATACGATATAATACCCATACTTGAAGTGCCCCATGACCAAATCAAAGGGGCTCGATAACTATAATAATGTATACGATACGATAATATTAACTAACTAACCAAAACAAAGTACTACGGTAACTATGCTAAGCGAGAAATAACGAGTATGAGCTAGTGGTTATCTAAATAACCGCTGGAGTGCGATACGGTGTCTGACATAATATCAGGATAACTATGACGGTAACTCAGATAACATGCAGATGGCTACAATAAGCTAAAGATAATCAGAATACTAACCTAAATCTGATACGTTAACTAAAGATGAGTAAAACGGGATAAAAACCCGCACACGATGTCGAAACTTAGGATAATAATAATATAATACTAACAAAACAGAAAAAAAACGGAGACCTTCACCTCGTGTGGGACTCCGCTCCAAGACCACCGTCCCGGCATTGCATCGATCACTCCAAGTCGGATACCAATCTAGAGGATGCTCAACAGCCATCCTCCCGTCAGAGTGATCGAAGCAGCTCTAAGCGGAGTCATGGGAGCGGAGCGCCACGCAAGCGCGAAGAGTTAGAAATCAGAATCATCCGAACCGCCAGGCTGCATCAACCCAACAAGGACAAGGTCAAGATAGATGAAAGTCGTTCATCAACTTGTTGGTTTGAAACAGATGTGTGAGTCTTCAGACCTGCCTGCATCGAGTGGTCGGCTGTTCAGTGGCCGCGAACCGAAGCTTCGCTTCCCAGTGGTGCCCAAAAGCCCAAAGCCCGCCTATATACCACTGAAGAGAAGAGCACTTCAATGCTAGAAACTGGAAAATTTAAGGTTTAGATAGGAGGTAACGTGCCAAGTAGTAATCACCTCGATGTCCACGAGCCGAAGCTTGGCTTTAAAGGTGGTACGCCTCGCGCACAAGACTCGCTTGCTGTCGAGGAGATGAGCACTTAGACAAAAGAAACTGTTACATTTAGGGATGAAATTAAGTTTGACTTGACCGGAGGCAATTTGCTGTCAGACAGGCAGTGAAGACCTTGGCCGGGTAAGAAAAGCTCTACGTAGACTCAGCCACTTGTATCCAGCCAGGCAGCCCACCTCAGGCCGCACGCTGTTGTAAACACGAAGTAGTCATCCTAATAGATAGTGAAATTTTCAATTAGGCCGCTCTGGATTAGACGAAATCGCTTGAGTAAACATCCGAAAACTTTCACTTTAAAATACTGAGGCTTTACATGAAGAAAAAAGGTCTGATAATGATATTCATAATAAGAAATGATTGTTGAAATCGTACTTGCACTTCAGTCAAGTGAAGCTTGACTAAAGGCCAAAAGAAACCCGAATTTGGGCGCCATTTGTAAAGCAAATGGGTGACCAGAGAAATCAAAAATTAAAACTTGCAATTGTACTTACACTTAAGTCAAGAGAGGCTTGACTGAAGGCCGGAAAGAAAACCAATTTTAAGCGCCATTTGTAAAGCAAATGAGCGACCAGAAACAATAAAAAACGAAAGTGGTGGAACCTAAAAGCCTGGAAGGAACAAAATTTATTTAATTAAGTGCTGAAAGAAAAAAAACCGAACCTCAGCAACGCCGGACAAGGTTTATTCCAACTGGAGAGTTTTCGACGCTGAAAGACGAACGATCGAGCGAGAGAGAGAACAGAGAGGAGTCTAAGATGTTGTTGAGACCCCGGCTTTGGGATAAGTTGGGCCCAATCGCCCCCAACCTCCCTGCCTAAGCTTTTAAAGCCTTAACTATCTGCTTAGCCCCATTTATGTGTTAGGTGTCGCCATTCACGCGATCCGTCATCCCGCCCCTATCACGAGAGGAAGCCTAACCAATCATTGTCGCATTCTCCCGGTACACCAATTCAAAACGTTCAAGACTCAGTTGCACACATCCGTTAATGTATTCCGAGTGACCAGAGCAGAAGAAAAAAACAAACTATATGCACGACTATACGGGTCTTTCCTCCATGGTGGTCCATAGAGCAGGAGGTGATAGTACTCACCTAAACAAACAAAAAATCGTATGGCAGGGGGGGGCCATATCAACCGTTTCCGAGTTACAGGGTGATTAAGAAAACAAGCTAGTTTTTCACAAATCACCATGTATCTTAAAAAGTACAGGGCGTATTGTCACAGTTAAGAGCTCATTGTATAAAGAACTTCATGGTCTTTTCAACGACTGCTCAACCAGAACCGTACCCCTCGCCCCTCAAGAATTATGGTTGTCTAAACTCAAAATTTCGAATTTTTTTACCTTTTTTTTAATTTGACCTCTATTATTTTTGCAAAAAGGTCGTTAACATAACTTTTTTTTATAAAAAGTGTAAACTGTAGACTTTTCTCTTTAATTTGACCTACTACACTTATGTGCTAACTGTAACCGTTAAAGAGTTATTAGCTGTTAACCTATTCAGGTCAGGAATAATTTGTTTCCTGAGTAACACGCCATTTAATTGCGTTTTCACATGAACCATGGAGATCAGGACTTCTGCTTATATAGGTAGTAAGGTAAAGAACCGCTAAATCCATTACCTGTAATAAAACTTTTTATGACATTTTGCGGAGAGGTATGTAACTTACTTATGTTCTAAAAGAAAAATTTGTAATAGCAATAAAAGTTGTTTTGATTTAGTCCTTTTGTTAGACTTACTATTTTCACTGTTCTGACTCATAATCCGGGATAAATGGAAGAAACTGTAGGTACAGTTTTCCTTCCTATAAATTGGCTGTACAAAAAAAATACCTCACATTTGTCTACAAGTTAGCAGTATAAGCAAAACCAATATAAAGTATCGAAAATGTCTGAATTTAGCATTCAAGAGTATGCGGATATAATTTACGTGTACGGTTTCGTTGACGGCAATGAAAGGGCGGCTGTACGAGAGTACCAAAGACGATTTCCAGGGAGACAAGTTCCAGATAGACGTGTGTTCTCTCGTACGTTCCGAAGGCTAAGGGAAGGAACGTTGATTCGAAATGATTCGCGGTCATCATTATCAGCAGCATCTGCCGACATTGAGTAGTTAGGCAAGACCCTAACATAAGCATCAGACGAATAGCAGCGCGTCTAGGAGTGTCTACGAAGAAAGTTTGGACAATAATACATAGAGAAAGATTGTATCCATACCACCATATTCCCGTTCATGGATTGCAAGAAGGAGACTTAGAGCGAAGGCTGGAGTTTTGTTCTTGGATGAGGGAACGCGATTTAGATCACAGCCGATTTGTCGGCAAGATATTGTGGATGGATGAGTCGCAATTTACCAGGGATGGTGTTACCAACTTCCATAACCTTCACACTTGGGCAGAAGAAAACCCACATCAAAGGAAGGAAACCACATTTCAACGAAGATTTAATGTGAACGTTTGGGCTGGAATCATCGGCAATACATTGGTTGGACCATTCATTCTGCCACAGATACTGAATGGCCAAATTTATTCTGATTTTTTGGAGAATTCGCTTCCAGAATTATTAGAGGATATTCCGCTTAACATTAGACAGTCGATGTTTTACCAGCATGATGGAGCACCAGCGCATACCAGCAATACAGTCAGAGAGCTGTTGAATGAAAAATATCCTGAGCGGTGGATTGGCCGAAATGGGCCAATATTGTGGCCTGCTAGGTCGCCAGATCTGACTCCTCTCGACTTATATTTTTGGGGAGTGATGAAAGAGGAAATTTATTCGAGACCTATCAATAGTCGAGAAGAACTACTATCTCGAATTACAGAGGCTGGCTGCGATTAACTTAAATCAAGCAGTGAAAAGACGATTGTTTAATTGCATTTTAAACAACGGGGGACATTTGGAACATCTTCTCCATTAGACTAAATTCTGTAATAATAGTCTAACATTAGCATGTATGAACCCATTAATCGCATGTGCATTTCTGTTAATAATAAGTCTGAGCATTTTGTTGTTGACATTTCTAAGCATGTTTTAAAAAACATCTACATAATACTTAAATTTTTTGTTGCATGTCATTTCATCCGGTGTTTGATTTACGTTTACTTTAAGATACTAATAGTAACACCGACTAAGTGATGAAAAGTACGTGTTGTTGGCCATTTATTTATTAAATGAGTCACTACAGCGAGCTTGTGTTAAGCTGCTTCTGATAGTAAAAAAAAAACTGTTTTTGTAACACACTACTCTTATTTCATGTTACTAATTAACTATGGTGTATTATAAGAATTTTAGAAAATCTCTTCTAATTTTGGCATACTAAGACAATAAGTTACTTCATTGACCTGTATAGGTTAACAGCTAATAACTCTTTAACTGTTACAGTTAGCACATAAGTGTAGTAGGTCAAATTAAAGAGGAGAGTCCCAAGTTTACAGTTTTTATAAAAAAACGTTATGTTAACGACCTTTTTGCAAAAATAATAGAGGTCAAAATAAAAAATAAGGTAAAAAAATTCGAAATTTTGAGTTTAGACAACCATAATTCTTGAGGGGAGTGGGGTACGGGGCTGGTTGAGCAGTCCTTGGAAAGGCCATGAAGCTCTACATACAATTAGGCTTTAACTGTGACCGTACGCCCTGTACTTTTTAAGATACAGGATGTTTTGTGCAAAACTAGCTTTTTTTCTTAATCACCCTGTAACTCCGAAACGGTTGATATGGCTCCCCTGCCGTACGATTTTTTGTTTGTTTAGGTGAGTACTATCACCTCCTGCTCTATGGACCACCATGGAGGAAACACCCGTATTCTATGTATGCAGGCGAATAAAGGTAGTTAACAATTCAGATACATTTTGTTTTCAATTTCTTATTCCGATTAAGCTGCCTACCAGTAATAGAGTTCGGAATGCAGATTGTAGCTAGTAAATTAGGCGAGAAGGATCCGCCTGAACTCAAAGTCACTTATAGCGCAAACGCAATAAAACAAACACTAGGAAAAGGAAACTGTCCTCGGTGACGTGACGGTGCAACCAACTCCTCTGCGGAACGATTTCAATAGACTAAATTTGACGTATTCTTTTTTTTTCTTTTTACTTTCAGAGATGCACTTAAAATGTGATTAAAACCACACTATTTGGTGTGTAACGTGACAAAAAAAAAACAATCGATAAAAGAGCTTGAAAACTCTGCATCCTGAACTCTACGTAGGCAGATTCCGTTCATCCCTCCTTCACAAATATGTTCCTAAGATTAAGATTAGAGTACTAGAGAATAGGCCCTACTAACTGAACTTAGCTATGCCGCAGGCGACCTATATTATTATAACTATATATATATAATCTATACGATGCAAAAGATATATATAATATAAACAAAGAAAACAAAACCCATGAACTTACTTAAGTTGTGGTATAGTACATACTACCCTAGACGGAGAACTCCCTCGCTGGACTGTGTTGGCGTTGGTAGGGCGCACCCTTCGACGAAATTCATGTATGGCCTCAGAACGACAGCTTTCTGTTTTTCTTCTTTTTTATACGATGTGAGTGGGTGCATTGACCTCTTTTATTTTGATCCTTTTCACCTCTTTGGGTGCTTTCGGATATCCAGTCTTGACTGGTTGTTTGCTAACACTATTTCATTACGTATACCATTACGAGAGATGAAGGACAGCTCTCGATAAGAGTTCGGAACAACAAAACTACGAGGAATTCAAATGACCAATTAAATGTGCATCGATGGAAAGTTTTATCTAGCCTGTGAGGCGCTCACGGTAAAAGCACATTTTCAAAGAGACAAGTCCAAATTTAGCTAATTATTAGATTAGTCAAATATATTATTTTTTTATTCGGGGAATACGCACTCAAAACCCAAAAGTCACAGGCGAGGCAGATATGTATTTTTTTCAGGAAAAACTGCGCACAACTAAACTAATATTCACTGCTTTTCGCAGGTAAGTAAAAATATTTCAGGAAATTTAATTATATTGTTCATAACTTTATTAAAAGATTTGTCATCTTTTTGCAGGGAAAGATGCGCACAAAACTAAACTTATCTGCACTGCTTTGTGCAGGTAAATAACAATATTTCATTTTATTAGAAGATTTCCTATCTTTTTGCAGGAAAAGATGCGCACAACAAAACTAAACTTATCTTCACTGCTTCTCGCAGGTAAGTAAATAAAATATTTCACGAAATTTAATTATATTGTTCATAACTTTATTAAAAGATTTCTTATCTTTTTTGCAGGAAAAGATGCGCACAAAACTAAACTTATCTTCACTACTGCTCGCAAGTAAGTAAAAAAAAAATATTTCACGAAATTAAATTATATTGTTCATAACTTTATTAAAAGATTTCTTATCTTTTTGCAGGAAAAGATGCGCACAAACTGAACTAATATTCGATGCTGTTCTTGTACGAATGTCCCTAATTGGGCGAAATATTTCTTCACAGAAAATTCGTTTTAATACGCTGACTCCGCAGGTTGAACTTTTGCAAAAAAAAAACTATTTAATTATATTAAATGAAACGTTTTACACTTTCCTTAACAGGAAACTTTCAATACGCTGACTCCGCAGGCAAGAATTTTCGCATAAAAACCTATATAATTATATTAAATTAAATGTTTTACACTTTCCTTAAGGCTGAATGGCAGAAAATAAAGCTCTCGATTCCGAGCTTCCATTTAAATATGTAGTAGTAGCATGAGCTTTCGTACAAAGCTTTCGATTTAGTGCCACACGCAGAAGCAGTACTCGCTGTATATAAGTATCTTGACCTAGCAGCAGTACATAATCAATGCTGTATTGACATGGCAAACATTTTTTATCCTTTAGTTTTTCTAGGAAACATGTCTGCCATATTCAAACCGAAGCGTATTGTTTTATTGTTGTTCGGAATTTAATTGAACTGTTTTTGTAATTTTATTATTGCTTTCCATACAGTCTTTGGGATCTTTATATAACATCCCTTGTATTCTATGTATGTAATGTATAGGCACAATGGTTCAAACAAGTTGTATTGGAGCTCGCAAATGGGCCGAATCGGGCAACTCCTTCGTAATCACTTAATCACTATTCAAAATGATGCACATACATATCCATATGGAATGTAATGATAACTTCAATTATTTGCCGAATACATCAAGAGCGACAAAAACCGAGTATTTGCATGTATTACAAAACAAACTCCCAATCTCAACCAAATATGCAATAAAAAAGTGAAAAGAGAAAAAAACTTCCAAGTAATTTTACCTTGGCTTATATTCTAAATAAATATCTTTCGTCTCTTTTTAACTAAACCATAAACAAAAAATGTTAATAAATGTTCTCCATTTTCTCTCATTGCAATCCTAATCCACTCCAACAACAAAGTTACACACAGCTAGCAGTAGACGGGCTGCTCTTGCGCTATGACGCGCCGCAAATATACATAATTCACATACAGGATAGATACTCATTTTTAGAGACACATAAGATAAATTTTTTGGCCTTTTTTACTGGAGCCTATCGCCGTCTCGGAAAGCTTTTGAGAATTAAAATGAATAAAAACCAATTTTATCATTCAATTTTTATCACGATAGAGGTTTACAAAATGATTTTTATAAAATAAACTACTTTCGGGATTAATCCAGTTTTTGGGCCACAGAATAGAATCACCTCAGTTTTCATTATCGTGTTAAAATAATCGTGTAGTAACCAATTTTATTCAAGTTACAAGAGTCTCAATCTTAATATTATGAAAGTAATTATAACATGAAAAATATTAACAAATTTGAAAAAACAGCTCCACCAGCATTTACAAATATGTTTGGAAAACCTATGTACGAAAAATAATAAAAATTGGTGTGTACATGAAAAAGTTATTCGGGGGGAGAGGAAAATTACACTGTTTTTTGAGGTTTTTGATTTAAAAAAAAACCCAAAATCTTTTTCAAAAATCTAAGCCCAGTATCATTTGAACTTAAGAGTTTCTAATATTTTGCCGAAGGTTTCAAATCAATATCATAAAAACTGTGGAAAATAAATCGGGGGAACAGAATGCTTACAAATTTATTCAGCCTTAACAGGAAACTTTCAATACGCTGACTGCGCAGGTAAGAATTTTCGCACAAAAACCTATTTAATTATATTAAATGAACTGTTTTCCACTTTTCTTTACAGAAACTTTTAATACGCTGAATCCACAGGTAAGAATGTTCGCAAAAACTATTTAATTACATTAAATGAATTGCCCACTTTTAGGAAACTTTTAATTCAAACTGCTTGAAATTATTTTTCTACCGCCCACCTACATCACAGCCGCTACTCACCCAACCGACAGACGACCCGTTCTTCGTCGGTCGCAATTCGAAATTTTTACTGACGACCGCGCACTGCTGGCTATATATGCCGTTGTGTGTGTATTCTTTTCAGGCAGAAATCGTTGCCACAGAATATCTGTAGTGTAGCAACATTTTTCTGAGAATTTCGGGCGGCTTGCTGTAATGCATTGCGTGATGGTATCGCGTAATGCTTTACAGCTAGGCGAACTACCGTTTCGGAATGCGTGATTTGAACGAAAAATTGTAATTTGTGCGAGTTCTGTGCAAATTAAAATTTTTCGTTTGAACAAATAATATTATTTTTCTATCTTTATCATTTCAGGGTTTTATATTTCTCTCTTCTAGAATTCCTGGAAAAGATTGTAATTTATGAATGTTCTGCACAAGTTGTAATTTTTTCCTTTTTTAATTCTTTTACCCTTTTTTTTTGTATAGGTATACCTCAATTTTTCTTACAGGGTTTTATGCTTGTTGATGGAGAAGTAGCAGAGGGCTACTTCTCGAACTTTTTCCCCCTTTTCAGGTACCTTGGGAAATGATGGGGCCTCTCTACAGAAGGTAGAGAGGCTAGGTTAATAAAAAAAACCAGATTGGGAGGCATGGGAAAAGCAAAAGGGTAGCGTATGGGGAATGCGCTAAAAAGGAGATGTAAAATTTCTGTTAAATACAATTGTCATTTTTCCAAAAATATCAGAGAATCCAGCATGAGTTTCTCCCACTTAATCTTTTCAGAGCAAAACAAATGTCAACAGAAGCACGTGCGTTCAAATATAGGATTACAGCAATAACTTTGGATCCACAACATATGATTACAGCAACAACTTTGGAACCAACGCTCTCAATATTTCAGAAAAACCTCTTTTCACAAAAGCGCGGGAACATTTTATGAATGTAAATTCTGAAAACTCCGCCCCTGCTCATTTATTTAGTAAGATGAATAATTTGCCATTCCTTTTCTTTGCATGTTATCTGCGCTTTCACAGTTTTTGGGTTTATTCCTAAGTTTTAAAAAGAGTTTGATTTTTTTATTATTACTATTACATTTTAAATGTAAAACAGTCGGAAATCTCGCCTGTTTCCTATCTTATCTTTGCCCAAAGGCGCCAACTTATCTATCTCTGTTATTTTAAGTGCTGCCCCTTGTTACAATTCTCTAAACCCAAATTTTTTACAGTTTCGGGTGTTGAGAGTAGTTTAAGGTATATTTTATTAGCTGTATTCTATTGGCCTGTGTAAAGTATTCGCGAGCACTTGTTATAATCGTAGCATACTGCAGGTCATGCTAATTTATTTGATAATTAATTTATACTCTTGTGCCAGCGACATTAGTGTCGGCTAGGAAACGAATTAATGTATTTCTCCGTAAATTGAATCCCGGCCAGACTTCTTCGGGTTATATATATTTTTTAGATTTTTCCCTTTTATAATTTCAGGAGCATCGTTACTCTCCAGGAGGCCTTCATGGAGGAGCATATTTTGCTCGTCATATGTGCAAACGAATATTAGAAGGTAACTAAAGATAGCTCTGTCTGGGATCTCGCTCCATATTCTTTTGTTTTTTTAAATAATTTAGTACCATGTGAGATATCGTCAGGATTGTTTATATACAATCCTGAGAATTTTTATTTCTTTTGTAAACATTATTCAAAGTGTGCTATCGTTCCGGGAAGCGCTTATTATGTAGTGATTTGTTAAACTTCCTTTAATTTAACTTATTACTCGTGTAGTTATGTGCATGAGGCACCCATTCCTCTTGCATTTAGGGTTCAGAGTAAGCATTAATAGGTACGCTTTTACACACTTATATTAGTACGTAGTCCATAGATACATATATTATAGATATATTTTGTCCATGTATGACAATAGAGCGTCGTTCCATCGGCTTCGCGGCTAAGATCAGGAATTAGGTTAGTTTGTGTATGAAGACAGTAGAATGCGAGGAGTGAAATCTTGAATTAAAATCATCTGCTGTGGAAGTTTAGCTAGAGTACTTAGGGATAGTGGTCCGAATTAAATAAAAGAATTTTTTATAACGTCATGCAAATGCACTAAGTTTTCATTTCTCCTTCCACTCTCCTGGAGCCCTCTGAATGTAGGGGTTGACTAGGTCCGCTTTTCTGCTTTTCTTTTCAGGTCAGCAAAGGGACACTGAAACCACTTGCTGCCCTCAGTGTCAAATGGGTGGATGGGGCAAGGCAGCAGAAGGTTCAACAACTATGACCTTCATGTAAGTATTGGTGGGTAGTGTAAAGGTCCCTTCTGGACTGGGTGTGTGCGACGGCCTTTGTTTGGTTAGGCACGAAAACTTTTTGTATGTGGCTGGTGGCACCGGCAGATTTTTCGTGTAACCTCCCCACACCTCAACGCTGTCCACCGAGTGATCTGTCAGCTCATGCTGGCAGTCTGGACTGCACGTCCGATGTTAATCACTCAACATAGTACCATAACATAATGGCGTCCAACATGGGGCCACCTCAGTCAACTTCGGTGTCTAAATATGTTTGACACTGGAGACTGAGACTGCCTTGAGGATATGGACAATTGGCTGTTAGCGAATTGTCTGACTCGGTAGTCTCATATCTAGTGGAAGATGCATGCGGACCTGAGGCTGACTGGTTTGTTATCTTAAGTTTTTGTAGAGTAAAGTTAAAGTTTTAAAGTTTTGAGAAAGTTTAGAGTTTTTGAAATTTTTGTCATTAAAGTAAAGTTTTGTTTTTGAAAGTATAAAGTTTTGATATTGCTGTATTACCAAAAGTTCGACTTTAGGTTTGACGTTGGTCAAACCTTAAGTCTGGAAGTTTTTAAATGGTTGCATTTTTTAATTTTTTTTATTGAAATCTTTCCCGCTGGTCTTCTGCTATGGAAATAGTAGGTGGCGTCACGAATCAATTTTCGTTTGTGTTCTCACGAAGGCATGTCTCTGTTGGCCAACTGGCTGGACAGAGTCATGAGTCTGCGAGATGACCTTTTGGCTTTTACCTAACTAGTTGACCAGACTCATGGCTTGAAAGAGTTGTTAGAGGATGGAAGTGTTGTTGTGGCCCAATATACGGAAGATTCTTCCAGCAGCCAAGGGCGCATTTTAGTGAAATAATTAGCAATTGCTAAACAGTAACGTCGCATGGTACTGTTCTGCAACTGTCGGTTATTTTGCTGATTAGCTCAACAGCTGGCTGCGATGAGCGCTTAGTGGAGCAATCGACGATTACAATAATAACTAACCTAGCATGGTAATTATTATGTAAAGCGATTGTTTACTACTGAGCGACTCAGGTGCTGCAACCGGTAGAACAAACGGCAAGGTTGTTGTCGTTTGTTTACATCCGCGTTGTTAAGTAAGTACTTCCGAATATTGGTGCATAAAAGACCAATGACTGGACTGGCGAGTGCCGTAAAGTGTACAGTCTTATCGTGATTAGAGTCGGTTCAGGTTACCAAAGCGCCAGGTAGCTTAGTTATATTGTCATTAAGTTAGGTCAGTTCTCGGATTAATAAAGTATTGTTTTGAATGCAATTCGTGTGTTTTCTATGATTTAAAGGTTTATTCTTTTATTGTTTGATTGATTCGTGAGTTTTATTATTGGGACACGACAATTTGGCGCAGCCGGTTAAAAAAGGTATGGTGATTTTTAAAATTGAATTTTTTGGGAGTTATGCATTTTTTAGCTGCTCCAATTTCTTTTATTTTTTGTTTGGTTTGCGGCGAATTTTTGAAATTTTTAGTTCAATAGGGGGAAACAAAGGTTTTGTGTGCTCATCGTTGGCCTTCATGTTTTTATTATAAAAGAGAAGTGTAGTATAAGTTATTTAGCTTTTGTGTTTTTGAATGAATTGGTAAACGTAAGTGAAACGGTGAATTTTTCTTTTATGTTGAATAGAGTAAAAGTAGTTGTGTTATTCTCCTTAAAAGTTGATTCTCACGCCTTTTTGGTTGCCTCGCGTTTACTGTAGCATCGGTAGAGTATATTCGTTTGAGTCGTTAACATTTCAAACAGAGATCATGAGTTTCGGGATTGATATCTGCTGAAGTGTCGGGTTCGTGTTGCCGCAAAAAGCCAAGTCTGTTCTAACGTTAGTGTTTAAATTGTTAATCTAGTGAGTATTAATGACACAAAAGGCATAAGTTTTCGCTGAAGTTTGTTGATGTCGAAATTTTGAGCAAAAGTTGTGAGAAGAAAGTACAGCAGAAATTGGGATTGAACGCTTACAAAAAAAAAAAAAAAATGGCTGACATATATGAAAAAATTATGGACAAAGTATCTAAATACGTGCCGACGTTTTCCGGAGAAAGGTCTCCAAAACTAGCGAAGGAGGTACATCGTTTTCTGAGTTGTTGTAAAGATCTATACGACCGGCAGGAAACCGCAGAGCAAGGCATCTTTATGAACTGTGTGAAATATCGACTGACAGACGATGCTTACTACCTGATAAGCTCTGATGAGCCAAAGGACTTGGAAGCATTACAAAAGTCAATCAAAGCCGCTTATATGCCACGGATATCGTTCAGCGAGCTACGGACAGAGTTGTTAGCATGTCGACAAAGGCCAGGAGAAGGGATCCGAGAGTTTGCGGACAAAATGAAGGAACTGCTGGATCAGATTAAAAGTGCTGTTTCTACAAAGTACCCAGGTAAAGATGGAGGATTACTGGCCGAGTTGAAAGCGGATGCGATAGCCACATTTAAAGCTGGAGTATGGAATCAGGCTATTCGGACTCACCTAACAGGACAAAAGTTTGACTCATTAAAGGCGGTGCGAGCAGAAGCTGAATTTTACGAAAAGGACGCGATAAGACTTCAGCTCAGGGTACCAAGCAATAAAGGGTTTTCACAGGAAGGATGGAGAAGCGACGACTTTGACGGAGATGTAGCTACACCTCACCAAAAACCTTTCAGAGGATTTCCTAGAAGTGTATATGGACAAAGACCCAGCCATTGCTTCAAGTGCGGGTAGCAGGGAAATTTCGCAAGAGAGTGCCACAAACTACCCTTCTGTATAAAGTGCCAGCAATATGGACACAAAGCACCCAATTGCAGAACACATCACGTCAGAGTCGCAGATATTAAAGAAGCCATTAGTGGTAGATACCATCCAGCAGGGGAGGGGCTTTACTGCCAATTTTGTCGAACATACGACCACTATACGACGAACTGCCTGAAAAAATATTTAGCAGAAAAGTCCAGGGAAAAATTAAATTCCCAGAACATGTTTATCATCTCAGTTCCATCGGATATAGCAGTAGATGGTAAGTTAAGACTTTTGATAGATACCGGTTCCAGTTGCAGTATAATTAAAATTAATAGCATAAAGATGAATACACCCATACAGACACATCGCAAAATTAGAATTGGAGGACTGTTCGGATCCGCTAGAAGCTCACTAGGCACTTGTCAGGCGAAGGAGATAGATAACAATCAGCACGCTTGTCAATTTAATGCCATTGGTGATACTGATTCAATTCCAGCCGACGGGATACTTGGATTTCCTGAGGGACAGAACTATAATCGACTGTATAAATATGAAGCTGTTGATAAAAGACGCCAGCCAAGGCAGGGTAGCCAATGATTCTTGTGGATATTTCGCATCTTCCGCACAATTAGGACACCCAGCTTGGCAAGATAGCAGTCAAGCAACTCCGTTTCATACCAGAATAGCGGATATTAAAATCAACACAACAGAAAAGAGCACCGTAGGCGTTAATGACCAATACTCCAAATGGGAGAAACTGGCACATACTGTTGACAATACTTCACGATATGGATTGAAAAGTGTACCTACATTAGGTGACCTATTTCTGAAGCCAACATGGGAGAAAGCTTTGACTACTGCTCACGAAAATGTGGGGCTTGTTAGAAACGAAGGATTTAAAGACAAGAGGAGGAGGCATCATAAATATCATGGACACAGCGGAGATAGTCTGAAGGATAGACTTGCATTTGTAAGAATCGCTAATGCAAGAGCCCGTCCGATAAAAGCACCAAATTCTGCCAATGAATAAGAACCGCATAAGTTTTCCGAGAGACCTGCATGGAGTTACGAAGGTAGGAAAAATTTCTCTTCACAAGAAAAGCAAGCTCAGGGGCGTTGTCGAAGAAGTAAGCTTAAATCTCAACGATATAGGAATAAATCGGTTGGATCAGAGGTTAAGAAGCAATTATGGGATCGAAACTGCAGTCTTACGGAATATTGCAATTCCACTACAAGTTTCGTGACACGTAATGAGGTAAGTGTTGGTAAGTGTCCAGGAAATGTAATGTAAGGTCGAGGTACTCAGCAGGGGCCTTCAAGTTCTGGAAGAGTTTGGAGGGGCCGCTTATTTAAAATATAAATTTAAATTACAGAGCTTTACAGACTTACAAGGCGAGAAAGGATATAAAAGGAGATATGATGGTAGTCAAGGGCCCGTTTTTACTGGATAGCGAACCACGACAACAAGCAAGGTAAATTTACAGAGGTAAAGGTATAAAGGTATATATATATATAAATGAAAACCACAAAAGGAGAGTAACTGAATAATGAAAAGGTGAAAATTAAAAACAAAAAGTTGTAAAAAAAAAGGAAAAAATGGGAATATATGTAAATAACCCAATATGTGTAGTAGAGAGAATGAAATTAAAAAAAAAATGGTATATTACTTGAGAAGAAATATAAAGGAAAAATTAGAAGAATATCAAATATACTATGACAATAAATGGTAGGAAAGAAAGATAAGCACAAAATAGTACTGGAAATAAATATAGGAAAAGTTTAATGGTTAAATTTGATATGTATAAGCAAAGAAGAAGAATAGCAACTGTAATAGTATATTTTAGAGGTTAATAAAGATGAACTACAAGAAGAAATTTATAAAAACTGTGTAGTGTTAGCGTTAAGAGCTTGATGGAGGTAGACATAAATTGCAGATAAATATGGCAACTGAGATGTGGAAAGTTCAGGTATGCAGAAGAGAGCAACATTATCAAGCATGCAGTTGAAATAGGAAAATGAGAGGAAAAACAATGGCTTTGCGGGGACTTCTGGGCTATTTATCTAACTTGCATATATGTGGATGTAAATTTGGAAGTTGGGCCAGTAAAATCAGAAGAATATATAATTGGAAAGCTAGAAAACAAAAAAACCTTCAGAATTTCTAGTTGAGAATCTTACGCTCATCGTAAATAATATTCTTTAGGTACGGATGGACTCTCGATATAATTGAGAGAACTCCGTCGTACCTATAAGAAAATGAAGAAAAGATAATTAATATTGGTATAAAAAATATCATCAATCGTTCCAGCCATCTACCGTCAAGGTAATGAGATAACTTTTGTAATGTTTGTGATAAGGAAATTAAAGCAGCGCCTATAACAAGGAATGCTCACACGTTCTATTATGATCAAATTTCAAAATCTATAAATTGGTTCAAAGGTTTTCAGGAATGCAATGTAGATGGAAATATTCTATCCAAATAAATTAAAATGATGGCTTTTAATCAAATGCCAGCGGTATTGGTAATTGATAATAAGTTATCAAAGGACACAAGAGCTGGAAGTTCAATAAGCGCAGTACAAGATCGATTGCAAGAAGATTTTTAAAGTATCGAAGGAGACTCAGAACAGCAAACTAAAGCCAACAGCAACAGATTAGAAATTCTACCCACTACAGCGAAATTTTCCAAACTCCCAAGGCAGAGCACCTGCACGTCAAAGCAGAAGTCAGACGCGACGTTACTGATAGGATACGGCCTTTACAACGAGACAAAACCATACTTTCCGTCTTCATTAACAAGCAATTGGAGCGACTACAGTAAATTTAAAGTTATTAATTGTGTTAAAAAGCAGCAAGGTACAACTATTTTAAGCCAAGTAATAAATTTTGTAAGTAATAAATAAAAAGGAAGATAAATAGACATATTATATCTGTGGTTTTTTCAAATATATCGTTATAGAGAATACTATTTGTGAACTAGTTACTACACTGAACATTAAAAATTAAGGTACTTATATAACTCATATATGCAACCTCACAGTTTAAAACATAAAGATTATTAATTAAAACTTATAGTAAGAAAAAAAAAATATTAGAATGATTGTAAAATGTACTTTTTTGTTGTTGTTGCATTTTTGTTATTTTTGTGATTAGATAAACAATAAGTAAGGTTATATATTATAATATTAATGCATGTGAATTAATTAAGATTTTTTTTGCTAATCATGAAATTTTAATTAAAAAATAAACAAATGTTAAAATAATTTGGAAGGCAATATAAATATTTTGTACGAAGGTAATAAGAAAGAAATTTAATGTGAGAAGCAAATAGGAAAGATTAAATATGAGAAGAAAATAAGAAAGAAAGTAAATATGAAAGAAAATATATAGTAATACAGAAAGTAAGAATAAAAAAAAGACAATGTAGGAAATTCTTAGTATAAGAAGGTATTTAAGAAGTGGAGGAAGTTTCCAAGAAAGGACATGTGAAGTAAAAAAAAAGTAAATAGATATGTTGTAAAATCAAAATAAAAAAAAGAAATGATGTAAAAAGATGTAAAAATGAAAGAAAGGAATTAAATGTGAAAATGAAATATTGAATTTAAAGAAGTTAAATGTAAAATAAAATAAAAAGATAAATGATGTAAAATGATATAAAAATGTAAAATGTACGGTTTGAAAAAGAAAAATAAGACAATTTAGATAGTAGGTATATAATGAAAAATGTAAAGAATCTGAATCGAACGAGGATAAAGACATTTTCAGTTTTTAATTAAGATTGTTGCGCTCTCCAGATCTAGTTCCCGGCGGAAACTAGTTTTTCCAAGGGGGGAGGGATGTTGTGGCCCACTATACGGAAGAGAGTGTTGAGAGTTAGCTCTTGGAGAGGGGGGAGATAACTTTTATGATTTTTATTCGTGTCGTTACCTACTACTCATGGTGAGGGTTTAGTAGCAACAGAGGCCCTGATGTCAGGTCTTCGCATGCAACTGAAAGACTTAGTCCGTGACGGCTTCGAGCAAAGTTTGGAGACGCTGCGTACGGAGATATCCAACAACATTCGACAGCAATTATCGGCGGTTATGCCTCCAGTAGTTGTCTCACGTCCACCTCCTCCTGTGGGTGAACCGATATTACCGAGATATTTTCCGGATACAAATAGATCTTCGCGTCCAACGGCATCGTCTGCAAATGTTCAGCGTGGACCAAATAATTGTAGAGCATAAGTGCATTGATCTAATGCACACAATATAATATGCAAAGAGATGCATACTGATCGATAGCACACACAAATGCACATAACAAATATCCAACGAAAAATATTAAAACAAAAAATTGCTTTGGAATATCCTCGAGCTCCCAAAACGTTTGTAGTAATAGATCTAATTGATCAGCATAATTATCAGTAGTCGTGCGGAAACAGTGAACATGCGGCGATTCATGATAACTAGAAAAAGGAACGGGTCCTGACAATACCCAACCTAACGTGGTCTTTTGGGCTGTGGGCGTTCCTTTTCGAATCCCTTAAAGTATAATAAAGTGATAAATATCGGCATGGTATTAGAGCTGCCAAAATCAGAATCAGCTAGCAGGAGATCACATAAATGCGGAAGATCTGAAGTTTTAATCTGCTTTGGAACTGCTACTTTGAAAAGCTTGGGAAGTACCAGAGCGCAAGCTTCGTGCGAGCAGTTTGGGTCTTGAAGCGACCGAATTCGTAATGATACCATCGACTTTACTAATCCGCCATTTGAAGCTCCAATTCCTTTAATTGGTATGTTGACTTTGAGCTGAGGTAGGCGTAGATAAGATGCTACGGATGAGGATACAAAGGTCGCTTGTGATCCTTGATCGAGGAGTGCTCTGACTTCAACAGTTCCTCCACATGGTGCCTCTATACGAACATTTGCTGTAGTCAGCAAGATAATGTCGGGTCGTCGTATGATATTTGAAGCGAGCGCAGTAACTGATTCCGTCGAACGCCCAGATTTGATGCTTCTTGTAGATGGAGATGCAGAGATAGCTGGAGTATCTCCTTCACACTCAGCTGCTCTTGATTGGGGCGTTGGTCCTGTACAGCTTGAGACCAAGAACCTGCATCTGGCGCATGTTGTGTGTGCAGCATTGAGTGATGTAACTGATTACAATACTGGCATGGATTCACCGAAGGGCAATTTTTAACCGACCATAAAGGCTAGTTTTAAGGTAATATAATTTTTGGGAGCCAGTAAGCTGTTGTGAGGTCGCATCCACATTCCATACTTACCTCGTATTTCTTTTATTCCCTTTCCCCAGCAATTGTTTTCAACCGTCTTAATATCCATAATTCGCTGGATCATCATTTCATCAGGTGCAATTCAATGCACACTTGAGTGTATCGACCTCAGATAATTGCATTTATTCTGCGAACCTCACAACTAACTTTCCGCCTACGGTGCAGCAAACCCACAACTTCTCGGGTTGCACCTCATCAAAGCAAGTACGGGCAATCGTTTTCTTCAGCAGTCAGTCTTTTCGTCTTCATGCTACAACGTGCCTCCGTCCGCGATCTTAATTAATTATTGTATGATAAATTTGTATGTACTGTTATGTACTGTAAAATTAAATAATAAATGTTAAACTAAATAGTTTGGTCGTTTCTTTTAAATCGAATTCGAATCCGCTAATAAATAAAAGTTATTTTATGTTTCTCAACATAAAAACTGGTGCCAAGTGTGGGGTGAATCAGTGGATCGATTTTTGTTTTAAATAGACGGAGGGTAGCACGTACGGACTGACTCGAGCGCGAAAAGTTAATTGCGCTCAATAACTAATTTCATTCTTTTTTATCAAATTGGCAGGAAAGCCTATATATATATTGAAGGAAGGAGGACAAGGGTTCTCGAGCTGAAAAAGTGTTTATATCTGATTGTCTTAAAAGGAGGACAACGATTCTTGTTATCTGATTGTCTGGAAGAGAGCACAACAATTCTTACGGCGACTTGCCAATCAACAGATACCTTTTCTTGCACGGAAATCTGGTTGATGATATTTAATACCTTCTCTGCACAGTCATTTGGAATCGGAAAATTCTGATCACTTTCATCATCATTGGAACATCGGCTGGATATTTCAGGGTGTCTTTGTTTTTTTATTATTAACTTGCTATTGATATTCTATTCAATTTTCTCTAATTATATATTCTTTTAAATTAATTAATTACAATTAATTTTTATTAACAATTACATATATATATATATATACCTATATACATATTTTGACTAAATAATTGTGTAGGATTAATTAAGTGCAATTTACTTAAAATTTATTTATTCTTGTTGTGACGCTAATCGAAACAATAGATTTGCATAAATCGGAGAAGTTTTAATTTTTCATAAGGTGAAGTGAATGGAGTGTTTCGGTAGTTTTAACCTGCATGTGTGCGACAAGCTAATTAGTTTTGTTCTTACGAATTGCATATATGCTCGTACATTGTGGTACATAATCTTTCTCCTTTCTCAAGTTTTGTGTTCATTTTCGACCACCTTCTGAAATTGTTTTATTTGCATTATCAGTAAATGTCAAACAACTCTTCTAATACCGAGAACGACCTAGATACAGTTTCTAATCCTTCCGATAATTCTCAGTTGTCTGACGAAATGCCGCCGAAGCTAGATAAGGATTTTTCTTTAAAATTCATCCCTGATTTCAATGGTGATAGGGAGAATTTTCATAAATTCGTCACTTGTTGTGACATCATTTCTACTAATTTGGGTGCTACAGATTCTGCTACGCTCCTAAACATAATTAAAAGTAAATTGTCCGGTGCAGCATATCGTTGGTTTACAAGCAAAACTCACTAAGTACATTTTTCAAGTTCTTAGTTTTTTATACTAAATGAAGTCATTATAATGCCAACTTTACACTGGCAAAACCTTATAAGCCGCAAAGTGATATTGTAAAAGTTTTTAGGCGCAAATTTATTGCACTAAGTCAATCGTGCTATTATAATACAATCAGAAATCCCTAAGTTGACTTAGTGAGTTTTACAAGTCACACAAAGTCAACTATGTGATGACTTACAAAACAAAATCATGTTCGATCATGACTTCCAAGACAAGACATGTTCGAGGGAGTTCTTGGAAAATTATGTACTTTGGGTGGCTTACTGTGTGCTGAATTTAGTTTCAATATTTATATTGGCGGTGATAGATGTGCGACTGCGAATTTCAGTGTATTATATAAAATTAGTGTGAATAATATGAAACGTAATTCTCGTGCATGGCAAATGCTTCAGCTTGCTAAACCAGAAAATACAGGTATTTTTTTTTTAAATAGGCTTTAAATTTTGACTGACGTTTTCTCTTGCTTCAGAGTACGATCCAGGTGAAGGTACAAGCTCATCATTGGCTTTGGAGGAACCTAAGAATACAGGTATATTATGGTTTTTTAATGACAGTATAATTATGAAAACTGTACCCATTTTAGTTGTTGCCGTTACAAGTGAAAAGTCAGATTTTTCCAGCGATGATAGTGTTAAAGATGCTCCTTATAATATTGAAAGCGATGATGATTTATCGAGTGACGAAGAAATGGAATTTAATGAAAATGATGGAATAGTTGAAGAAAAGTCTGCTTCTGGAAGTCGTTGGAAAAAAGCAAATCCAGAAAAATGGAAAAGAAGTATAAATAAGGAATTGAAGTCTAAATGTTTGCCGTACAGAGATTACAAAGGAAATTTAAGAGAACCGAAAAAGCCAAAAATTATTGCAAATCATAAATGCAAATTTGATTGTTCCAGTTTTAATGAAGAAATTCGATTAAAATTATGCAAGAATTTTTGGGGATTGCGCTATACAGAACAGAAGAACTTTATTCTGAATACTGTTGAAAGTCAAAGTCCTAAAAGCCGAAGACCAAGAAAAGGCGCAACACTGTGGAAATCTGTAAGAAAATACTTCTTCGTCAAAGATTTAAAAAAGATAAGAGTGTGTCAGGAGTTCTTTTTAAGCACATTGAATATTTCTAATGGTATTGTAATTAATTCTTTTTTGGGAAAAGACACGGCTGGAGGACATTATTCGTTAGTTGATAAAAGAGGCAAACATCAACCAAAAAACAAAACAAAGCCGGAGGACATTCAAAATGTTAAAAATCACATTGAAAGTTTCCCTTGTATGGAAAGCCATTATTGCCGAAAAGGTAGCAAGAGAAGATACTTAGACAGTAACCTTTCAATTAGAAAAATGCATGTTTTATATAAAAACTATTGTACGGAAAAGAATATTAATTCCGTAAGTGAAATAACTTATAGGCGAATATTTTGTAATGATTACAATTTATCGTTTTTCATACCAAAAAAAGACCAATGTTTGTTATGTAATAAATACAAAATTGCTGATCCTGATGGTAAAACAGCAATTCAAATTGATTATGATAACCATTTGAAAAGAAAAAAAGAGGCTTTTAATGAAAAGATGTCTGACAAAGAAAGAGCTAATTTGAATTCAAATTTTAAATCAATTTCAATGGACATGCAAAGCGTACTTCAAATACCATCAACCGATGTTTCTTTAACTTACTATAAGAGAAAACTAGTTCTTCATAACTTCACAATTTATGAAGCAGCTTTGGCCAATAATGCTTTCTGCTATGCCTGCACAGAGGTTAATGGTAAATGTGGCAGCTGTGAAGTAGCGTCTGCAATTTTGAAATATATTCAGCAATTACCTGCAAATGTTGAAGTTTCTTTTTTTTCCGATACATGCGCGGGCCAAAATAGAAATATTAACATTGTGGCACTTTTTTTAAATATAGTACAGGTAACAAATTTAAGAATAGTTGAACAAAAATTTATGGAAAGTGGTCACTCTTACATGGAAGTAGATTCCATGCACAGCGCAATTGAAAAACAAAAAAAGTTCTTTCCAATTTATTGCGTTAATGATTGGATAAATTTATTTAAATGTGCAAGAGTGAGAGTAAAAAATAAATCGGCATATCAAGCTATTGAATTAAAATACATAGATTTTTATGACTTAAAAAATCTAGCAGGAAATCGGATTAGAAATAAGTCGATTGATTCGGATGGTACGAAGGTAAATTGGCTAAAAGTTAAATGCTTTCGCTATGAAAAAGCTAAACCTTTCATACTACAATATAAGTATAACTTTCAAGATAGCTTCAAGTTTATCAACGTCTTGCACCAACGTAGAGGAAGGTACCCAGCTAATAGCTTCGTCAAAATCAATGATATTCCTAAATTGTACCATGAACCCCTCCAAATTAGCTCGCAAAAAAAAAAGATTTAATGGAATTGTGTCAAAAAGGGGTTGTTCCCGAAATTTTTCATGGATGGTTTTCATCTTTGCCTTCAAACAACAATGTTCAAGACCGCTTGCCAGGACCAGATGCTGGAGAAGAAAGCAGTGATAATGAAGAATAAGCAATTAATTAATTTTTATTAATTTTTGAACGAATTTATAATTTTTTTAACTAATATTTTTGAAGTTTTGAGTTTAAACTCATATGTGAATTTTTTTTATTACTGTTCTTTACCTAGAAAAAAGGTGTTTTTTTATTAAATTCGTAATTAACTAGTTAAAATTTTTAGTTTTTTTTATACAATTTTCCCATTTACCTATAGTACATAATAAAACAAAAGTACAATATCGGTTCTGGTAAAACTCACTAAGTCCTTCCTTTTTTTTGGTTTTGATCCAAAAAAATTATACTGAAATTAAATAACTTTTGTAATCCTTTCGTAAATTAAACTTAGAAGCCTAAAAAATAATTTTTTATGAAGAAATTGATATTAAATACAATTACAAAATTTTCAGAGACACAAACTTCTTAAATATCGATTTAATAAAAACTATGTTTTTGACTTAGTGATTTCTGCTTTTAAACCAACGATATAATGTTATAAAGTATAAAACGTTTGCAAATTGGGATGAATTGAAAACAGAACTACAAAATCAGTTCCTAGAAGTGCGAACACTAACACAGATCCAAACAGATTTAGTTATGTGTAAACAAAGTTATAGTGAAGATGTTCGTACGTATGCTAACAGAGTCGAAAAACTCTTGGCAGATGTTAACGACGCGTGTATTTCTTCTGAAGGTGCAGATGCCGCTACCATTGTTCAAAGCCTTAACGGCAAAACAGCTTTAAAATCTTTTGTTGACGGTCTAAATAGTTCGGTGAAATTAGTGATAAGAGCAAGTAGATTTCAAAAGCTCTCTGAGGCTATAGAGGCTGCAGTACAGGAAGAGAAAACCGCACAGAAACACACAAAGTCTCCGATTACTGCCAAAAATCATAAATGTAATTTCTGTTTCAAGAGTGGTCACACTAGTGTTAGTTGTTTTCAAAGGTTAAATAATTATCGTCCGCCTCCTAAGCCTCCTGTAATAATTAAAAGGGATGCATTCGACTTTCGTGGTGACCTGTAGCTATTGTAAAAACAAAGGTCATCATATAAAAGAGTGTAGGAAGCGTCAGTATAACGAAAATCGGAAAAATTCAAATTCAACGCGTTCACAATACAGTAACTATCGCCAACAAGAATCGGGAAACCCAAGCAGCTCTGGGGCAACCGGTGGTGCAACCAGAGCCATTCAAATGAAATAAACCACCGACACAATGAAAACCTGCAGTCGAAATTAGTAAATTCCATATTTTCTCAACACGATTTTCGCAATACTGAACTGGAATTAGTAAATCCTACGCTGGATCCCTATCCTCTGAATTCTAATACAACAAATAGGGTACCTAGCTCTATCCAGTCGGTACATGGCAACAAATTGCCTACTCTGATTTCTAATACCAAATTATGCACACTGAATCGTAATACTAAATCATGTCCACTGAATTCCGCACTAATTTCGGGTTATAGATTAAATACTCCAGAGAATAAATTCTTTGAATCATTGTCGCCGAATACTGATCAAAGGTCTGAGATGGATACATTTTATGACGCGAAAGGCATAAAAACATTTAATAAACGAACGAAATTGAAAGAAATTTCTAATTACAAAGCACGTCCCAATAGCTCTAAATCTAAAAGGACCCATTTACCGTTGATTGAAACACACTCACTGAATTCTAATAAACATTTGTGTAAATCTAGGGACAAAATCATAGTGTCCAAGTTATATAATATTTCTTTGGAAAATAAAACCAACTGCGATTCTATAAAAGTTAAACTTTCTTGTTCTATAAACAACCCTTCCACCCTACTTGTAGATAGTGGAAGCGATATAAGTATCTTAAAAATAAGTGCGCGATTCAGGACGATTGCACTGTATACACTGATTTTAAAGCTCGATTGAAGGGCATTTCTGAAGAGGTTCTGCATACGCTGGGTCTTATTTATGCGGAATTGGAGATAGACGATTTAAAGGTAACACATCCATTTCAGGTGGTAGGTAAGGACTTTCCCATCATTGCCGATGGTATTGTGGGTAATAATTTTTTGTCCAAGAATAATGTGAGCTTGGATTTTGGAAGAAGTTTTTTTTCTATGCGTGTCGGAGAGCGAACTCAAAAGACAGATTTGATTTCTTCGAAGTCAGATATTCTAATTCCGGCTAGAACGGAACAGATTATTCAGATAAAAACTAACCTTTCCGACGTCAGATACACCTGACGGAATATTTATTGCTAATACAATTTGCACACCGCGGAATAATATTTGCTTGGTTTCTGTTCTGAATTCTAATTCTGAAGATTCTTACATAAACGTAGATGACATACAACTACAAAAGTTATCCGATTATGAGATCCATTCTATATCATCTCAAAATATCGACTCAGTTACAGACTACGAAAGAATTAAACGTGTGAAACCGGAAATAAAAACGAATCACATGACTGAAGAGCAAAGGGACTCTATACTAGACATTTGTACCCAATATAATGATTTATTCTATCTTAAAGGTGATAAATTATCATCTACTAACTCTGTACATCATAATATTCCTACTCCTGCGGTGGAACCTGTGCACATTAAGCCATATAGGCTTCTTGAATTTCAGAAAACTGAGGTCTTAAATCAAGTGAATCAAATGTTAAGGGACGACATAATAGTGGAGTCCAAGAGCCCATGAAACTTTCCTTTGGTGGTAGTGCCAAAAAAACCTGATCATAATGGAAACAAGGGGTGGCGTATTGTGGTCGACTTCCGAAAGTTAAATGACAAGACAGTCGGTGACGCCTACCCCTTGCCAAATATTACGGAAATTCTTGATCAACTAGGCAATTCAAAATTCTTTTCTACTCTAGATTTGGCAAATGGGTTCCACCAGATCAAATTAAATCCTACAGATAGGTCAAAAACAGCTTTCTCTACACCAATGGGCCATTTTGAGTATGTGCGAATGCCGTATGGCTTGAAAGGTGCTCCGGCAACCTTTCAACGCCTTATGAACAACGTTTGCAAGGAACAAAGGCTTTTGTCTATATGGATGATATAGTCGTCTACGGAAAAACGATCGAAGAACACAACTGTAAGCTTATTGAAATTTTTGAACGGCTGCGACTGCATAATCTAAGGTTACAGCCAGAGAAATGTGAATTTCTCAAGAACGAATTAACGTATTTGGGTCACATTATTAATTCGGACGGTATAAGTCCAGACCCTAAAAAAATTGATTGTGTCAAGAGTTTTCCTATACCCAAAAATGTTAAAGACATTAAAACCTTTTTAGGGCTGGCCGGATACTATCGGCGGTTCATCAAAAATTTCGCTAAAATATCGAAACCTCTAACAGAACTATTAAAAAAGGATGTCACATTTAATTGGACTGCCAAATGCACAGAATCTTTCAATCTTCTCAAGGAATGTCTGATAAACCCCCCTCTTCTACAATATCCGGATTTTTCCAGAGAATTTATCTTGACTACCGATGCAAGTGGATCTGCTATAGGAGCCATTCTTTCGCAAGGTACTGTCGGAAAAGACTTACCAATTGCATATGCATCGCAAATTCTGAGAAAGGCTGAACTTAATTACTCAACCACAGATAAAGAGCTTTTGGCTGTGGTCGGGGCGGTTCAACACTTTCGCCCATATTTGTTTGGTAAAAAGTTTAAGATCATTACTGATCACAAGCCGCTAATTTATATCCAAAACTGCAAGGATCCTAGTTCCAGACTTTTTAGATGGAAACTAAAGTTGGAGGAATTTGAGTTTGAGATCGTACACAAAAGAGGATCCCTCAATACCAATGCCGATAGCTTAAGCAGGATGTATAAGATGACTCTCACATCTAATTCTGCAAAACATAAAACTTCTTCAGGGAGTTCCAAAAATAATATGGTTGATCTTCTTGATGACACATCGACTTCATCTGGAAATATTACATACGACAAATTCGTTACCGATGTGCAGACAAGGATAATTTTAAATCCTAACATTGTGGATAAAGATACCAATATATTCACCGAATCCTCTAAAACTAATTTAGCAATTTTCATTAACAGAGAACTTAAATTGAGCAATGACGTTATTACTTTCATTGAGTCTAAAGGACATACTCAGTCGCTTAAGAAAAATTTAGACAACGCATGCAATATTATACCCTTCCGCGACTGTGACTTCCATAGAATTTACCTTTGTCCCTACAATTCATACTCTGCAATCATTGATAATGGGGATATTTTCCAGAATTTGTTAAACTTAAAAACATAAAACAGGAGCATAAAATCTCTAGTCTTGCTCTGCCAAACCCCGTCAAAGAGGGCTGTTTTGCTCGGTTAAAATATGAAAATATCCGTTCTATGTTACGCTACATTTTTAAAGACGCCGACATATCTATAACTATTTATCACAATAATTCTAACTCTAATTTTACCCGCGAAGAAATAGAAAGAATTCTAAGGGAATATCATAATAACCCTATCGGTGGACATAATGGTGTTAACCGCACCTTCAAAAGGATTAAGTCTTCTTATAAATGGAAGAATATGTATAAGGATATAAGGAAATATATTCGTTCTTGTGATTTGTGTAGAAGAAATAAAATAACAAAATATACTAAAGAACCAATGGTCATTACATCAACTGCAAGTTATCCTTTCGAGAAGATATCGATCGATATAATGGGGCCATTACCGACTACACCAAACGGCAACAAATATATTTTAACATTCATAGATGATCTCACAAAGCTGACAGGTGCAATAGCCATTCCAAACCAAGAAGCCTCAACTATAGCCGAAAAATGCGTAACGGATATTATTTTCCGTTATGGTACTCCTAAATTAGTTCTATCTGACCAAGGACAGAATTTTATCGGTGAAATATTCAGGTGTGTCTGCAGGTTATTAAAAATTAGAAAACTTCAGACTACTGCATATAGGCCACAATCTAACGGAGCCTGCGAAAGAAGTCATCGCGGCTTTGTTGAATATCTTCGATGTTTTATAAATCAGTCACAGGATAATTGGGACGAATGGATTAAATACGCTGTTTTCGTCCATAATACAACTCCTAATTCTTCAACAAATTATACACCCTTCGAACTTATGTTCGGGAGAAAAGTTGTCTTGCCTACATCCTTATCAAAACCCCCAGAAATCTGCTACAACTATGATGTCTATGCCAATGAACTTAAGGCACGTTTACAACACTGCAATCAATTGGCCAAAGACAACCTCATTAAATTTAAAGCAAATATTAAAACTTACTATGATAAAAGAACAAATCCCTCACAGTTCCAAATTGACGATTTGGTTTTATTAAGAGACGAAAAGACATATAAAGGCAGGTGTAAGAAGTTAATGGCACCTTGGATAGGTCCTTATAAAATTATTTCAAATGAAGGAGTAAACTCTACAATTCTCGTGGGAAATAAACCCACAAAGGTTCATAATAAACGCCTGATACCTTTCAGCGCTTAACTTATTCAACTATTTTATAGTAATACAATTCTAAACATATGTACAGTATGCTTTAACTAAATTCCATATTCTGTCTCGCAGGATGGACACGTCCTTGCCCTTGGTATGCGGACTCGTGCTTTTGACGCTGGTACTGCCTCGATCGTGTACAACTATTCCAACGCCATCGACTACAACAAATGGAAATCATGTTCCGGGAAGTGAGAGTCTATGCAATGTTACTTATCTAAAAAATTCTTCAGGGCTGGTCTATGAACACATTGGAAAGATGAGCCTGACAAATAATAAATGGAAATTCCTAGTTACTTCCGATCTAAAGCAATTTAAAATGCAGTATAAGCAAATTTCTTCATATAGAACTAGACTTCAGGGTTTATGTAACACTTTAGTAGAGAAAAATGTTTCACTTAGGGAATGCCCTCTATATCTGACTCAATTGAATGAGGTTCTAGTCGGTATAGAAGCCCAAAACAAATTGATAAGTCATATGCTAGGATCTAATACAAACTTAATCCAAAAAAGAGGTTTAATAAACATTGTAGGTACCGCAGCCAAACATCTTTTTGGTACCCTAGATGCAAGCGATGCAGAGTTTTACAATGAGCAATTGAAAAAATTTGATGAAAACGAAAATTATCTTCAAGAACTAGTTAGTCAACAAACTAGTATCCACAAATCAACTTTAAAACAACTAAATTCAACAATAGCTTACATTTCTCAACTCGAAGAGAAATTAACTGACATTGGTAATGCAACTAATGCTAATCTGTTCATTACTAACTTCTTACAAACCATAACAGAGACTTTTACAATACTCATTCTACTCGTCGAGAGATTCTCTCAAAATCAAGCGCATATAATTGATATTATCACTTCTGCATCTCACGGAATGTTACATCCGTACATTATTGACTCCTCCAGTATTATGGAAGAATTTTTAAAAATACAATCTTATTTAATAAATGATCTCCATTTACCTATTTCCACTCGAGCAGACAACATAGACACACTTTTCAAGATTGTCGAAACACATGTATATTACAGCGACAATAAACTAAATTTTTTATTAGTAATGCCACTAATAACTTCTACCGAATATAACATTTATAAAATAACTAGTGTTCCAAGAATAATTAATAACAGAACTTTTGCATTCATAAGACCAGAAAAAGCCTTTATAATATTGGACAATGTAAAACAGCAATATTTTCTTTATGGTGAAGGGGACCTTGATAAATGTCAAAACATATACAATAACCACTATATTTGTGAACAGAATTACCCCATTTCACTAGCCCATCGTAATAGTGCTTGTGAAATTAACTTATTTACTACATTGTCTACGACGCCAAAATCATGTAAAATACGAATAGCTACTCTAGAAAACGTAATCTTTTTACAAATGGCTAAAAGAAATTCTTGGCTCCTCATTGCGCCTAAAGAAGAAGAAATTATCATTAAATGTAACCAACGTAGTGAGCCTACGAATATTTATGGAACAGGCATATTGTCCTTAATGAAAAATTGTAAAATTCATACAAAATTCTTAATACTAAGCTCTAAAAGTGATTATGAAAACAATGTCAATATCAACCTCTTTGTAAACACACATGTAATTAACAATGACATTAACTTACCAGAATCCCCGATTATTGAAATAAATCCTATTAATATAAATTCCAATTCATTTACAATAGCAGAACAAATAGAAAATCTCAATAAAATAAGCCAAGATATTGATTCAATAAAACAACAAAAATATGCCTTACATAAATTAAAAGATAATAATTATCACTTTTATTCAATCTATTCTATTATTTGTATTTTACCTATCTTTTATATTATATACAGAATAATAAGAATTGTAAAGCCATATTGTAAAAAAAAAACTACGAGGACGGACGCCGTTATTTTGGAAAATTTTAATACTAACTCAAATTCTAAAGATTTATCTGAAAAAGGAGATGACACTGAAGAAGGGACGGCTTCCCTGCCAATTCCAACGAATAGGTCGGAAAATCGCACCAATCCAAGGTACAATTTTCGTCCTTAAGGGGGGACGTGTTGTGAGGTCGCATCCACATTCCATACTTACCTAGTATTTCTTTTATTCCCTTTCCCCAGCAATTGTTTTCAACCGTCTTAATATCCATAATTCGCTGGATCATCATTTCATCAAGTGCAATTCAATGCACACTTGAGTGTATCGACCTCACATAATTGCATTAATTCTGCGAACCTCACAACTAACTTTCCGCCTACGGTGCAGCAAACCCACAACTTCTCGGGTTGCACCTCATCAAAGCAAGTACGGGCAATCATTTTCTTCAGCAGTAAGTCATTTCGTCTTCATGCTACAACGTGCCTCCGTCCGCGATCTTAATTAATTATTGTATGATAAATTTGTATGTACTGTTATGTACTGTAAAATTAAATAATAAATGTTAAACTAAATAGTTTGGTCGTTTCTTTTAAATCGAATTCGAATCCGGTAATAAATAAAAGTTATTTTATGTTTCTCAACAGAGCTTGTTGTTTGAATCTATTAGACTTTTAAAGAGGTCGTGAAAGGCTGGCCATTCTTTTAGCTCTCCACCGAATCTACTTAATTGAATTTTTGGTAAGGTAAACGCTATCATAGACGTATTACAGGTGCTAGAATTGTCCAACTGGGTTGATGAGTTTAACATATCTATTAAAACACCGCAATTTTCGCTATAAGCAATTCCAACCGTGGCATAATGATCGTCGGTGAAATATTCATGTTTTAAATCAGCTGGAGTGGCCTGAGCTAAGAGTGTGTGATGAACGCTTTGATATTTGTCCCAGTATATTTTTAACAATTCTAACCGTGTCCGAAGAAAGCCTTCAGTTTGCTTGTATTTGCCGGATTTATTAGTATTTACTATAAAATTTACAATATTTTTTGCTACTGATTATTGTTGTTCTAGAATCTTCTCCATCTTAGTATGTATAATAATAAATTGGAACTGACTTACATTAAAGATATCCTAGTGTCGGCTAATAATTCACCGTTGATCTGCATTATCTATAGACGCACGCGTTGATAACGTCAGCACTGAGCACGTTGCTCTTGAATGATTTGACGGATAAATTCTAGCACAGATAACAATAAGAGACTTCTCGATTGAAGTACTGAATTTGGTTGACCAGTATTACAAGTCACTGTTCACTTTTGTTAATTACAAGCAAGTCACTTTTAGTGGAAAAGCTTCCACGTATATGAGGTATCTCAATCACAGTTCACTGCTTATTCACCAATTAGAAATTGGATGGTCACTAATAGTGGAAAAGCTTCCACTTGTATAAACTCACACCGATACGATCAATTGGCTTGCTTAACGTGATTATCACATTAAATCGAAAAAATGTCCCGGGTTTCGGCACCAAAATGTAATCTGCGCAGCCAGATTATGGTGAAACACTGATTTATAACTGTCCGAGTGAATTTAGAATAAAAAAAAGATGTAGAAAACAATTAAGTAAATGTTATTATAAGATCTTATTCACGACCAAGTTACAAGTGCACCTGCTGATAAAATTATTGAAATTAGGTTTCTCACAAAATTCTGGTAATTATCAGATAACTAACGGAACATGAACAATATAAGAAAACATGAAACAAACAGATTAACAAATATTTGCATCTAGGTATGGGTGTAATAGTAACAGGCATCATCTATTTACAAAAAAAAAATCACAGAAGAACGAATTTCATTGCTGAGCATGACGCTGTCCATCAGCATGTGGTTGTGCCTGAACAAAAAGCGATCCTGAATTTAAGCTCCGACCTTTCCTTAAGACCCCAAAGTTTGCGTTGGTACGATTGTATATTGATTTTTTTGGATCTTTGAAGTTTAATGATAGACTTTTTGAATTTATCTTACTAGAACCTTTATCACATGTTAGGTGTATGTTTATGTGAATTAAGAACCTGTATCCGTATTAAAATTAAGTAACAACTCTGAAGTTACTCCATTACCGTTAGTTTAAGCATCAACCTTCAGTTAGAGAAAAATTTTTTGTTTGAATTCTGCTGCATTGATCGTTCTGCATCTGTCTTTGAGTCGGATTTCTGTATACACGGTACACACCCAGTTTGCTCAATTCTGAACATTAGGGGGTATATTTTAATATTCCTCTGGAGACTGTAAACTTATATAATGGCTACTCTGCGAACACCACCCCTCCTGACCCTCTGTGTACACTTATTCCATAAAGCGTACTTGCGGACATGGATAGGCGAGCAAGGGAACTGCCCGAACTGCAGATGTCCCCTTACACAAAAAGATTTCACCACGCACACAGGTACAGTTCCGAAAAGAAATCAGACTCGACTACCACCGGCAGCTCCACCTTCAATTCGTAGATCCTTATCTCCTGGCTTACAGTCAGTAACTACGTCTCACATTAGTTCACGCATGAGTAGTCCAATGCCTGCTACAAATGTTCAAGGCTTGGTAGCGTCAAAAGCTTTAATGGCTGGACTTAGAATTCAGATGCAGGACCTTATACGAGAAGGCATCACGCAGAGTATAGATGCTCTGAGGGATGAACTTTTTAACCATCGTCGTGAGCCAACTCGAGCGGAAAACATTCCTCCGGTAGACATCACTAGACTACCACCACCTATCGGTGCGCCTAGAGTACACCACAGACCAGGTAGCTCACAAGGATCGATGCCTAATCCTAACATTCCACCCGCACAGGGATATCAGAACGATAGACCTGCACGAAATCCATGGCCGCGACGATCAGGCAGCCCTATACGCAGATGGAACAGCTTGTATAATGGTGATAGTTCGAAACTTTCCGTGGATGAATTTGTCTTCCGAGTGGAAGCACTCACCTAGTCAGCGCTCGAAGGGGACTTTGATCTCTTTGTAAGAAATGTGAGCACGTTGCTCGCAGGTCCAGCCATGGAATGGTACTGGTCATTGCTCCGACAGAACTCCACACCAACGTGGGATTATATAAAGACCGCTCTTCTATATGAATGGGGAGTTCGCAAGGATGATTTGAAGGTGCGAGTACAATTAATGTCCCGTAGACAGAAAACTTTGGACTCCTATGCAACGTACCACCAACATCTGGTGCAGTTGCGTGATCAGCTACAGACTCCAATGGCAGATTTGTGAATTTCTGGAAATAGTTAACTCTAACTTATTGCCAGAGATTCAAAACAAAATTTGTCTGCATCCTACCAACACTATAGGACAGCTGATATCCCTGGTAACTCAGATTCAAGCTACACAACTGCGGATTGCGACGGCTAGTAGCCTGAACCCGTACAGATTCCACCGAGTGAGTGAAGTGGAGGACGCCCAACATTTTTATCCTGATGTATCCATACTACCTGGGAACGACAACAGTACCATAGATCTAGCTGCGGTCACGAACAGACCAGCAATAATTTGTTGGAATTGTGATCAGCTAGGCCACTACTATCAAGACTGTTTACAGGAAAGTTCTACTATGGATGCGGACGCAAAAATGTCTTTAAACCAAACTATAGGCACTGCTTGGCGAAAAACGAGAGACGGGTCGGGAATCCCAACACCTTTTCTCGACCAGTTTCAACGTCTCGAACGGCAACAGCTGTGACTGACTCCAGTGACTCCAGCTCAAGCCTTGAACGGGGAGGAAGGTCCACTCCATCAGCAGAACCCAACGACAAATCATTGAATTGTCCGTTGATATCATTCAGTGACTATGGTGACAACAACAATCCACCTGATAGTTCCTTTATGGAAGCAGAGAACCTAATTGACTTCTCTGCAGATTTTCAAGATCCAGCTTCCACCTGTAGGGAGCTCACGACACTGATAGACACTTCCTTGGAAGAATCTTTAATTTTTGACGCCCCGCTAAAACCAACAGCACTTTCTGCTGGCAATGTTTCTGAACAGGAATTTCGGTCTCCTGGCATTTCTATCTTAAAACGGCCACCAAGCTCTGTTATGACGAGTGGACGTGAGCCTGTTTTATACCCATTAACGCCGTATCTGACGCGTCTACAAAATTACAATACAGTAAGAGACCGCATATTGTTTGGACCACAATAAGAAAAAGAAACGATCAACTGCTCGTTGGCGTGAATATTGTCGACGAATCAAGACTGAACGAAAGAAACTGGCCCACATTTCAGCGCCGATGTCAGAGGACATTCGACCGCATGCCGAAGAAGCTGTTAGGGCAAACTGTGACTGGGTTGCTTAATACTGGTGCTACTGTCAGTATCCTTGGCTAGGGAGCTCTAGAGAGGCTAGCGGACGAAGGCGTTAAATGGAAGAGACATCACACTTAAGTGCAGGTAGTTAACGGTGCCATGACAAATGTTCATGGTAGTGTGGACTTGGACGTCACTTTCCGTGGTAAGACCCATAACGCGAGTTTTTATCTGGTTCCTGGGCTCACACAAGCACTATACCTGGGAATAGACTTCTGGCGCCTATTTGGGTTGGCTCCAGATGTTTTGGGTATAGCTGCTGAAGTGATGCCAAGCCTATTGGCTGCTTCAGACACTGACTGCCATGTTCTTTCGGTTCAATAAAATCAACGCCTAAACGCCACTAAACAGCTCTTTACTTCCTTCGCCTCCTTGGGCTTAGGAAAAACACCTCTTGTTACAAACAGGATTGAAGCCAATGACGCGACTCCGATAAAACAGAGGTTTTATCCGATTTCACCGGCAGTGCAGAGTTTGATGGATGCTGAGTTGAGGCGAATGCTATCACTGGGTGTGATAGAGGAGAGCCAGAGTCCTTGGAGCTCTCCAGTTGCTCTAGTCAGGAAGCCTGGAGAGGTTCGCCTTTGTTTTGATGCTAGGAAGGTCAACTCTGTTACTAAGAAGGATGCCTATCCGCTGCCGCAGATAGACACACTTCTGAGTCGACTTCCTCCGGCAAACTACATCACAAGCCTGGACCTCTGAGACGCTTTTTGGCAGATCCCACTATACACTGAGTCCAGAGAGAAGACCGCGTTTACAGTACCTGGTCATCTCTCTATCAGTACACCGTGATGCCATTCGGCTTCCGCAATGCTCCAAAAACTATGTGCCGCCTCATGGATAAGATCATTCCTTTCGATCTTCGTGAGGATATTCTCGTCTACTTAGACGATTTATTGGTACTGTCATCAGACTTTGACTGTCATCTCATACTACTATCCCGTGTAGCGGATTGTTTGAGGGAAGCTGGCCTCACTATCAACGTTGAGAAGAGTAAGTTTTGTATTAAGGAGACTAAATACTTGGGTTTTATTGTCGGAAAAGGAGGAATCAGGACTGACCCACATAAGATCTCAGCAATAGTTGACTATCCGTCACCTAAAACTGTTCGGCAAGCCCGACGCCTATTAGGTATGGCGGGATGGTATCGACGATTCATTCCGAACTACGCTGATCTAACTGCCTCCATAACTGACACTTTGAAGAATCCTAGTCAGTTCCAATGGACACCTGAAGCCCAGACATCTCTGGAAGTGCTAAAGCAAAAACTTACTTCTGCTCCGTTGTTAGTGAGCCCAGACTTCACTAGACCGTTCGTTATACAGTGCGATGCGAGCCAACATGGTATGGGTGGAGTGCTGCTTCAACTATATGACGATGGCCACGAGAAGCCAATAGCCTACATCTCGAAAAAGTTGAACTCAGCACAACGAAATTATACAGTCACAGAGCAAGAATGTTTAGCTGCAATCTTAAGTGTACAGAAGTGTCGGCCCTTCATAGAACTTATGCCGTTTGAGATAGTGACTGATCATGCGATAGTGAGTGATCATGTTCCAAAAGGACCTCAGCGGCAGACTTGCCCGGTGGTGTTTGAAGCTTCAAGGTTTCGACTTCACCATCGAACAGCGAAAAGGAAGCCTGAACGTCGTTCCTGATGCCCTATCACGGATTCACTGTGACAGCATCTCACCATCTGAAGATACTGGTCCGGAATTTGACCTTAGTTCTCCGTATTTCAACTCGTTGGAATATGAGGGGCTGAGGCAGAAAGTTAAATCAGCTTCTAACAAACTACCATATCTTTGTGTCAGGGATGGCTTCGTTTATATTCGCACTGTTCCCAGATCAGGCGATCCAATTCAGGAGAAAGAGGCTTGGAAGCTTTGGATTCCGCGAGGGCTTGTCTCTCGTTATTTCAAGAGCGCATGATCCGCCACTGGCATCATATGGAGGGATAGGAGAAACATTGGAACGATTAAGAAGACATCTGTACGGGCCTCGAATGACAGTCGATATCAGGAACTACGTAGGTGCCTGTGACGTGTGTAAAGAAATTACAGCCCCTAATACCACCCTTAGACCACCCATGGGAGCTCAGTCTGTGACAGAAAGGCCATGGCAAAGGTTGTATATCGATTTCTTAGGTCCATATCCCCGATCGACAAATGGAAATGTCTGTATTCTGATAGTTCTTGACCATTTCTCCAAATTCTCTATTCTTAAATCGATGAGGAAAGCATTTACTCTAAATGTGTGTCAATTTATTGAGACAGAAGTGTTTCACACATTCGGAGTTTCAGAGACGATAGTCTCTGACAATGGAGTTCAGTTCTGCTCGGTTCAGTTTACCACACTCCTGGGAAAATATGGCGTTAAGCACTTGCGAACGGCTGTTTACTCACCGCAGGCGAACGCGTCAGAACGAGTCAACCGGTCTCTATTGTCAGGAATTCGAGCATATATCCAAAAGGAGCGCACTAAGTGGGCTGAGAAGCTGAGCCACATCGCTAGCTGCCTTAGGAGCTATGTTCATCAGGCATCGTGCTTCTCGCCCTACAGAATATTGTTTGGCCAACAGATGATGGAATACGCGAGCTCGTATTCCATCATTAAGAGCCTCGGAACGCTGAATGAGCCTCTAAGAGTAGATGCTGAAGATAAGCTAAGATTGATCCGAGCGAGATCGCAGGAAAATCTAAACTACGCATTCGAACAGGGTTCAAGAGCTTATGATCTTCGAGCGAAACCTGTCAGTTTTAGAAGAAGTCAAGAAGTATATAGACGTAATTTTACACCTAGCAATTTCCAGTTACAAATTAGTGCCAAATTGGGGAGAAAGTTCTTAAACTGTCGCATTAAAGCATAGAAAGGAAACTCCCTTTACGAGCTTGAGGATCTACAGGGAAAAACATTAGGTGTCTATCACGCGAAAGACATCAAGCCCTGATCGAGACCAATTGTACTGGAATATCGGTTATACCTACCTGCTGTAAATCTTGATCCTGGTAGCCCTAAGAAGGCATCCAGCCAGCTTAACTGGTAAACCATAGGATGCCAATGTGCCGCTTAGGACCTTCTCAGCCTAGCGGCCGGTATACCTCTTGTTAGTAGACTTACTTTTCCACACGGCCTCGACTGACAATGCGTCAGAACCCCTCTCACATGGTACCCTACGGAGGTTATACCGCCGTAGGTATCCCACTTACTCAATGTTTTAATATCGGCGATGTCCACACCTTTACGATAGCTTGGAGACATACCCTTGAACGAGAGTGAGACTAAGATCAGAGGGAGATGTTAAGAGCGGAAGAAGCTTTGCAATCGGTTGGTTAGGTTACCGATTGTAGAGGCTTCTCCGACTCATCTTGGTGGAGAAAGACAGAGGGGTACTAGCGACAGGATTTTTTGGGTTGCTAGCCTGTTGGTGCACCTCTGGGCTTCAATGCCAAGACTGATGTCGAACTCTGTTCAAGGACTGACATGACTTCGGGGATGTGCCTTCGACTCATAACACTCAGCACAATTTGAACAGCCTTGGACGACCTTCTGCATCAGCACAGCCAGCCTGGTGAAAATGCTTTCATGGGTCTTGGGTCGAGTCACACATTGGGCGCCCGTAGCGAAGAGGCCTATGTTTTAAGACCGGCTAGCTCAGTCGACCATTTTTCAGTGTCGTCTGGACCCCAGGTGACCTAGACGATCCTGCCGTGTTATGGTCGTACCTTACTGCCAGAGAAAAATGCTACGTGTACGCCGCTCTGCCATTTTGTGACATACGACTCGATTGAACCTAGCTGGGACTTTACATCGGTAGAATATTGGTGGAAGAAAAGAGGAAGATGGGTGAGGCGAGATGGGAGACGCTCGGCGACTCTTGTCTGGGATATCAAGGTAGAAGGTTAAAAAGAAAGAGTTATCAAAAAGAATTTAAAAGATCCGGGTACCGAGGAAATTTTAATCGAACCAAAAAAACCGAAAAAGCATCTGTGAACGAGTAGGGCACGCTAGTTTAATTTGAAAGTTTTGCAGAAGGAAAGAACTGCATTTTTTTTGTACTGGCACACATTTTCTCATTATTCCTGAGTTTGATATAGAGCTGTTACTTGGATATTGCCACATTATTAACATCCAGCAGTTTGGCGTAAATTTTTCTGGATTTGTTCCATTCAAACTGGATTTGGATATTGCCACATTATTAACATCCAGCAGTATGATACACATTTTAATGGAATTGTCAAATTCAAACGGAAGATGCAACAAATATTAACATTCCACGGTTACCAATACATATTTGCTGGGATTTACCATATTCGAGCTGAACGTAACTAGTAAATGATTCTACATGAGCAGAACGCATCATCACGGTCTTCACGAAAGGCCTCTTATCGTAATTCTTCGTGGTCTATTTTGATGTCAATTAACCCCTAGTACTGCCATCTCATCCTCGACGTTTGCTGAATCTCCCAAGGTCTTAGTTATACTTACCTGTAGTCTTATTTGTACTTAATTATATACATACTTGTATGTAGCATTACAGACACTACTTGCTTCAATATTATCGAGCGGAACTTCCAAGGATGCGCCTCTTCGGGGAAATTCCCACCAGAAACTTGAACGTAAGTTATTGTTGTTAATTGTTTTATTCATTTGTATTTGATGATATATATATATATGTGCATTTGGAAAGCTTTTGCTATAGTGTCCTAATATAAATTTAAATAATCAGTGTGATAGAATGTTTACATATTAATGGATAGTACTACTTAAGAATACACTGATTAGTCTTCCTATTAGAGACTTAATAGATATCGCATTTTAGAAATTTTCGCGATCACGTGACTATAAATATATTTAAAGTCATTGCTGTAACTTAGAAGGAATCCATATTGATAGGCGGTACTATCTAAGATTATTCTAATTAGTTTTAGTTATTTTGAAGTTTGGTTTTATAACATATAGCTCAATTAGATTGTGATAGAATGGGTTCCTATTGATAGATGGTACTAAGTAAGGTCACACCAATTAGTTATCCCACTAGGAATTTAATTGATATCTCACGTAATTAGTTTCCTTACTAGGAACTTAAATAAGGACCGCTATCGAGTACAAATATCTAGTTCGCGAATAAAGATATTATAACGATATAGAAATTTAAGTTTTTTCGTTCTCCCCTCACTCTCCCGGAGCCCTCACAATGTAGGGGTTGACTAGGTTCGCTACTCTACTCGACTTTTCTTCCAGGTCAAGGTTATCAGCAGGGACACTGAAAACAAATTGCTGCCCTCAGTGTCGATTGGGTGGATGGGGCGACGGCAGATGAAGGCATACTATCTGCGCCTTCATATAAATATTGGTGGGTAGTGTAAAGGTCCCTTCTGGACTGGGTGTGCCGTTTCGGTTTTGTTAGGCACGAGATTTTTTTTATTATGGCAGGTGGCAGCGGCAGGTTATTGGTTAACACCCCCCCCCCCATAACTCTCCCCTAATAACCGAGGTGCTAGCATGCCGCCCTGCATTACAACGCTGTCCACCGAGTGATCTGTCAGGTCATGCTGACAGTCTGGACTTCACGTCCAAAACCATTCACTCTGACATACTTCCATAACATACTCTCAACATACTGCTCTATATGCACCAATACTTCTTCTGTTAACTTTCGTGATTTTTTTTCCAGCACGACAGTCTTTGGGCACCTCCCCATCTTTTTTATAAGCTCAAATGATGCTCTCATGTGGGTTTCTCCTTTCACTGTGTGGATGGCCCCGAGGTTCTTTCGACCCTGTACTCCATTAAGTCTAATTCTATTGGACCTGCTGCTTTACCACCCAAGTTCGTAAAGCTACTAGCGATCTACTTGTCATGTCCCTTAACGCATATTTATAATTTGTGTCTTACCACTTCCCAATTTCCCTCTCAATGGAAGCAAGCAATAGTTGTTCCCATTCCAAAGAAATCTCGTCCCTCCCTACCTAGTGATCTCCGCCCTATTAGTGTACTAAATTATCTTGCTAAAACACTCGAAAAAATTATGTACACGCAAATAATGGAGTATGTGGGGGCAGAGAATATATTGTCAGGCTGGCAATCAGGATTTCTCCCAGGTCACAGTTGTGAATCTGCTCTCTTAAAGGTCACATCTGATATTCATAAGGCTCTTGACAATGATCATTTAGCAGTGCTGGTCCTACTCGATTTCAGTAAGGCCTTTGATTCGGTGAGTCATGTCAAGTTAATCTGCAAACTTGGCACACAATATGGCTTCTCCTCATCGGCCGTTGGGTTAATTTCTGCTTTCCTTTCAAATCGTGAGCATGTTGTAAAAGTGCAGAATTCTATCTCCGCCCCATTGCCCCTTTACGCTGGTATTCCTCAAGGTTCGGTTCTAGGACCTATTCTCTTCTCCCTCTATATAAATGACCTCCCTTCTGTTGTCAATAGCGCTTCTGTGCATTTGTATGCCGATGACGTTCAGTTGTACCTTACCAGACCCATAGGCCTGGTCGAGGACTGTATTGCTCGAATCAATGAGATGACCTACAGCACGCAAACGAATGGGCAATGGGTAATGAGCTTGCCATTAACCCACACAAGTCTTACTGTCTGCCGTTTTCTCTACATCCGATTTGCCTTCAGTTCGGTTGAATAATTCCACGCTGGAATATGTTGAGTCAGTTAAGAATTTTGGCATTCAACTCAATTCGAAATTTAGTTGTTGCGACTACATCAGCGCTTTGATGGGGAAAATTTATGACAGTCTTCGTCAACTTTCTATTTCCTCCAGTTGCCTGTCTGTGGATTTTCGCAGGAAATTGGCGTTGACTCTTATTCTACCCCATTTTAACTATGTGAGCCTTATTTTTAGCAGACTAGACTCAATTTGTCAAATAAGAGTTACTGAAGCCTTTAACGATGTCATCCGTTATATTTATAAACTTCCTCGGAGCGCTCGTGTATCTGCTCTTGCTACGTCCCTACTCGGTAGCTCTGTAGAGGCCTATTTGACTCGTCGGAGGCTTATCTTCCTTCATAGGCTAATTTACACTAAATCCCCTGCATATCTATTCGAAAGCCTACAGTTCTTACACTCGAATCGAGGTCTTCAACTACTTGTCCCGAGATGTACATCTGGGTACGGTGAGCGCTCTTACTTCGTCCAAGCTGCCCGAAAATGGAACTCTCTTCCAAATGTAATTCAGCGCACAGGTTCCGGCCTGAGCTTTGCTAAGCTAGTCAAGGATTACCTTGACTAGTTATTAGATGGTGGATTGGTATTTATTCTTAGATCTTAAAATTCTTGTTGAATTGTTTTCTTTATTCTTAATTTTATTTACTTATTTTTTTTTCTTGTCTATTGTTTTTCATTTATTGTATTTTTATTTATTTACTTATTTTATTTATTTTTGTTCTTTTCTTTGCCCTTTATCTTTAAGTTCTCTTTTTCTTTTTCTTTTTCATCTTTGGATATCCTTTTTTTTTTTTTTTTTTTTTTTTTTTTTTTTTTTCTCTATTTATTCATTTATTTATTTATTTATTATTATATTTATTATTATATTTATTTTTATTATTATTTTATCACCTAATTATACGTGATAAGATTTTGTAATCTTCTGTACAAGGCCGAATAAATGTATTTTATTGTATTAATGCTTTTAGTATTTATGTTGATTTTAGTCATGCGGGCAGATTCTGCCACTGTCATACCCTCTTCATAATACGTTATTAAAAGCTCCTTTGCATCCAAATTCGCGCGAATTTCCCTCTTAGCCCCGCCGACGCTGTTGTTCTTGTTATGGGTCATTGTGATGTTCGTGGTAAGCAATACGCGCTTCAGCATGCTTGCTAGTGTTGGCTGAAAGTTTGGTAGCATATTTTTATACTTTCATCTTAAGGCATATATAATATTATAATTGTAATCAACTTAAAAGTTAAATGGCTTATTTATGAGTATGCTTCCGGGACACAGTATGCACATTTTCCGTGTTGTTTTTGTTTATGACTTACACCTATCATACCTCCAGATTCCCTTGAAGTTCCATAATCTTCAGGCTCTTCTTCTTGAGTAGATGGCCGCCATTCATCAGAGCTATATTATATTATTATTATAGATGCCGAAAATCT
Organism: Dioctria linearis; assembly: GCA_963930735.1. Classification (NCBI taxonomy): domain Eukaryota; kingdom Metazoa; phylum Arthropoda; class Insecta; order Diptera; family Asilidae; genus Dioctria; species Dioctria linearis. Next base: position 185,177,341 of record OZ005742.1, on the reverse strand, counting down.
ATAAAACTTTACGATAATAATCTATTATTTGTCAAGAAGGGTTGGCTTTCTGATAAGAAATCTTTACTGTACTTACTTCACTCTGTCGCTGTGCAACTGCATCAAACATTGAATACTGAATGCACAAATTTTCTCAAAATGCATTAATCTGTTGTCACTCGTAATTGTAAAATACAAAATAAAACCAGATTTACGTTTTGTTCAACTAATAATAAACAGAAAAGAAGAAATCGCACCCTCAATTCAAGACTACCATAACTCAGCACTGCAAATTTCAACTAGTACATTCTAACTGTACTCTTTTAATAAACAAAACACAAAGCACAACAAGTTCGGGTTGTGTTATCTCAAACGAATTTAATACTAAAAGATTTGCCTCATTACTCGCTTATGTTAAACCCGATCGATAAATCGTTTTCTAAAATGAACGCACATGCACGTTCAGTTTTAAGTGACATGAGTAGAGAACATAATCTTCTCTCAGTGATCGAAGATAGCCTGCAACAAATCACAACTAATGACTGCTCCAACTATATAATGGATATGGCTTGACTTATTCCTAAGGCAGTGGATGGTCAACCGTTGCACTGAAAAGTCAAAAGTATTGCATAATATATGTAAACATACATAATTATAATTTGCAGATTAAATATACCTACACACAAAATTTGAAAAAAATTGAATGAATTGCTTACTTAAAGTGAAATAAAATATTTTAAATATAAATTTGTAAAGAGTTTAAATATATTTGCTAAAGGTTTAAGGCGTTTTGCTAACAGTTGAAACTCATCCGTTAACAGTTTAGATATATTTGTTATGGGTTTAAAATCATTTGTTCAAGGTTTAAATTTATTTGTTAGGGGTTTAAAATCATTTGTTCAAGGCTTAAATTTATTTGCTTAGAGTTTAAATTTATTTTTTAATGGTTTAAATAAATCTGAGATGCCATATGAATACCGAGTTTAATTGTGTACTTGTTGAAACAAGGTAGTTTCTGATATAAACAATAACTGTATCACAAATTCACAGCACATAATGAGAATTTAGTTATTATATTATCACCTCAAATCACAGTTAGAGAACTGGACAGCTGTCCGATCAGAAATTTCATAATTTCAAAATGGTGGAAGCTATTTAATGGAAGTAGTATGGGTATGCTGCTCGTGCTGCAGTTCGAAACTTAAGGCCTATTCAGAATCGGCGCAACATGCAGCAACGTTTGATATCATGGGATCATATGGCGCAATTCGTAATCGACGCATCAGATGCATGTTGCAAGAGTTTGGAAAATTTCAAATTTTGATGCATGCTGCAACCGTTCTGCCAACATACTGAGGTAAAAAATAAATTTCAAATCATTTATCTCTTATATTACGTCCGGATCTATTTTTTTAAAGAAAAACGATTGAATTAATTAATTGCTTTTTTATTTTTATTTTCATGCTCTTATGTATGCCTATGTTTAATACTTGTTTTCGCCGTCATGGCAATCTACAATCTATTTTTGCTATATGTTTTATTGTTTATTTTGCTATTCTGATACGCTGTTTAATGTCTTAATGTCTTATAAACTGTTTAATGTCGTAGTGCCCAGCGTTGTACGTTGCTTTGAGCAGGGGTTGTATTAATAAATGCTGATTTGATTTGATTTGAAATAAATGTGAATTATAAAAATACTACTTGCTCCAAAGATGCTTGCTGCGCCGATTGTGAATTGGCCTGCACAATCTTTGCAGCATGCATCATGATGCATGCTTCGTCGATTCTTATTTAGCTGTTACCATTCCGGCATTTTTCCTCCCTCCGAATGCCTATCTCTGCTGTCACCAGAAAAAAAAGCAGATTGTGTTATGGTCGTAGCGTATTGCATATAGCAATATGCTACACTGAGAAATACTAGCGTGTATGCCGGCTGCTGTCAAACAAAATTTCCGAACGCACTCAGACCGAGAGAAGTGCGTTTCTTCGGATGTGGGGTGGCATGCTGAGTGAAAGGAGAAGAAGAAGAGATTTTGAGAGGGAAGAAGGACAAGACGTTCTGTAAGAAAAAATCGAGAGATTTCTGTGGGAAAAATTAAAAAGTGTATCCATCGAGGTTTATTTTTCATACGGAAAACCCGAAAAGTGTTATATAGCATAAATAGTTTCTGAAGGAATTGATTTCCCTCGTAAAATACGGGCCTCGAATAATCGAAACTAAGAAATCGCAGTAATTCTGTTTTCGCGTGGAAGAGACTTTTCAGGGTACGCTGAACACATCTAGTCCGAATCAAAAAATTGAATATTTTTGTTTGATGTGGCTGTTGAGTACAATTTATATAGCGATGCCACAGACACGAATACATTGTGAAAACTTTACCTCATTTTATATTCAACATACAAATATATATGTACATACATAAAAAATTGTCGGACATCTTGACATTTTGAACTGCGTTCAAATTAAAACATCCTTCAACCCAACCTGTGGAGGAGTAATGTGCCCCATTGTACCAATCAAAGAAAGTCAACCAAGTACGGCCGTTGTGAAAAGAGAGAATCTCAAGACATCCGTCAACAGCATCTACAAATCCCAGTGCTGCTAATGCCAGAGCAGCTAATCAACCAAGCTCAATATTGTCCACCAGAAGTTCAAGAGGTATTTTCTAGAGTGGGGACTCGCTTAAATCGCTGAATTCTACACATGTTGTTGGTCGTGATATCAAACATATAATTTAAACTAGTAATTTTTATATTTTTGTTTAGAAAAAGGGTAGATAGAATCATTACGAAGGATATGTTCCTAGGCCAAAGGAGAGTCTGCAGCTTACAGCTTTTATAAAAAAAGTTATGCTAACGACCTTTTTTGCAAAAATAATAAGAGGTTAAATTAAAAAAAAAGGTAAGAAAATCCGAAATTTTTAGTGTAGACAACCCCCCCCCCTGCCTTACAATTTTTGGTTCGTCTAAGTGAGTACTATCACCTCCCGCTCTACTGACCTCCTAGTGCGAAACACCCTGTATGTTTTTGTAATTAGCATTTAAAATAAGTTGATGCCAGAATATTTAGTTAAGCATATTAGTTATGTAAGAGATGTACATAATTTTTATTTAAGAAATTGCAATGATTTTAGATTGCCCCGGAGAATGACCGTTTTTTTCGCAAAATTGGGATTCCAAATATTTAATGAATTGTAAAGGGATATTAAAAAGATATTAAAGGTTTAGTTGAATTGCCATAGAGCCTAAACTACTATCCATACAGGAAAATAATCTTCTAGTAATTTAAAGCTTGGTTCCTTACCTTTCCAAGGGCTACACTTCCTATATACCTTATTACAGCAATTCCATACCAAAACGATCAAAATTTTCAATTTTTGGACCCGACCTCCTCCGATTTCGATGAAACTTTCAGAATTAGTTAAGAATTAAAAAATATTGGACCCCTATTTTTTTGTTTAGTCTGCCGACCTCAGGTTTTGGATACAGGGTGACTCAAATTTTAATGTTTGCACTGTGGACGTGTTTTTTAATTTGCTGATAACTTGGGATCGGCTTATTCGATTCTTTTGTGCGATATGTCAAATTAAAGGTATTAAATTGAGCTTTGCAAAGATATTCAAAAAAGATAAAAAAAATAAAAAATATTGAAAAAAAAACATAATTTTTATTAATTTTTTATTTTTGACCCCCTCCGGAAGAGAAAGCCCCCCCTAAAAAATATTTTTTTTAAATGCCCCAATATTAATACAGATCATATCAAAAATTTGCGGATGTTCAGCTCTTAGTTTAGGAGATACAATTTTTTGTATGAGCGTCTCTGCAAAATTCCCAATGAAAATTTTAGGATTTACTCCACAAAAATGATTTTTTTTTTAATATTCAATGAGAAACATGTGTTTAAAAATATTATAAGAATAGTTCTGTGTTATTATTTCATAAATTTTATAATTTTACTTTTACTACAAAACGAGTATTCTCTGACACTAACACTACTGTCATTTACAGGTATAAAACTGTGGTACTTTTGAGTACCTGCTATTGCCTTGACACAATTATATCTATTTTTGATTTTTGTTTCAATATCGGTGTATTCTTTTGTTGAAACGTGAACATAATTTACCTTTGAATCTTTTTGTGAAACAGCCCAATCGTACAAATGTGTCGATGTTCGAATTTCATTATTTTGCAAGCTAGCTTTTGCTGCATTTTTTTTTAGAACTCCTCCTAAAGCATCGCAAGGTCCTTTCCCATGGCAGGTTGCAAAAAAGTGGCATTCTGCCTCAAGATTGAACTCTTTTTTCATATGACATATATTGTACCAGATCATCCTATTTTTGTATTGGCCTCCAGACCCATCCGAAAAATGGATAATTTTTTTAACAAAAGGTAACTTGTTCTTTATGAACTTAAAACTTTTTTCCAAAAACAAACGAACTGCGACATGGTTATGTTTTAATGATTCCGCTATTACTACTAAGCTGGTAAATTGCTGTGCGTTGGTATCATTTAAATAGTAAATCGCGAATGGGTGTATGGTACATTGCGCATTTGCCCAGTGAAATCCTTGAACAGCATCCTGAACCACGAAAGAATAATTTTCGGAAAAATCGCAGATCATGATGCATTCGTTTCTCTTTAAGTTAACCTTGCAATGCTTTAAATATTTTGCTTGTTCTTTAGCAATAAAATGATGTGGAACTAATTTGCAAAGTTTTTCGCAAAAGACATCAATGAATTGCTGGGTCTCCATTTGTATCGTCTCAATAGTGCACCGGTCCACTTGTTGCCATTGTTTAAATGTGATCATCTCAATATCCTTATCCAGAAGTTCCAAAAGTATCGCGATTAGATACTTTGTGCCTGGACATTTTACACATTGTTGCAGTAAACACTGATAGTTGTAGTTGTCGCAAATTACTTGGAAGATAAGGTCATGGTAGGTGGTTGTAGAATCAGGAAGCAGTTTACTTCTTTTAAGAACATCAAACATGAGCTTAATATTCTGATGGTAAATGCAAACGCATATGGAATGAGTTCCTGCTGATTGCGCCAGAACACAGTTTCCTGGACGATGTGTCGCAAATGTGGAAAATCCAATTTTTGTTGCGGGATATTTTTCTTTGAACATCTGGTATGCTTCTTTCAAATTGCATAAAACCATACTCCATCCTTTGATAAAAGAACAAAATCTCTTTTCCCGGCGCATACACGGCTGATGTCATCATCTTCATAAAATTCCTGTACAAGACGTATTGTCTCATTATCGATGGTGCTGCTTCCCAATTTCACATCTGGTGTTGATAAAATACCTTTCTCTTTTTGTAACTTTTTTGCCCGATTCGCAAGATGAAAGGACACGTTGAATTCTCTTTGTATTTTGCGAGCTGACCAGCTTTTTGGCAGGGTTGTCAGTATGAGATACTTTTCCGTAAATGTTTCAGCTTTTTCAAATTTCTCCTTAAATTGCTCAATCATTTCCCTAGAATTATCTATTTCATTTTCTTCTTCAGAAGCAGGATCTGGCAAATTAAACACATGTTCCGAGAGTTTTGCAGATAATTCGAGAGCCTTCCTTTTTTTATAAGTATTACTCTTAAACCTTTTTGGCTTTATGGGTGAGCTGTTGAGAAACCTCAAAGTATTATTTACACTGGCGATATCAGGAATCACACATTCGAGATCTTTCTCGCTTGGTACTGATACTATTGAGCTCGTAGATGTAGAAGAAGCTATGAATTAAAAATAACATTTCCTTTACAATTTTTGAAACTACTATAATAAAAGAGATATAATATACCTTGGCTGGAAATATGGACAGTATTTCTTTTAATCCCCGACGGACCAGGAACACCACATGCGTCATTGAAATTCAGGACATTCTTCCTGTATACCTTCATGTAACAACTTCCGCAAATTTTTTTATTTACTAACAATTTAATATTTTGTTCCTCTGCGCGCTTACATAACGAAATGGTAACATTTCGATAATTTATAGAATTTTTATTCATTTTACACAAACAAAATTCGCAAAACATTTTCCTATCTATTCACTTTAATTTCAAAATTAGAATTGAAACTTTATTTGATAATATTGCCCTTATATAGTTGTGCATTTGCAGCGTTTTTAATGACAATAGCATTAGTTCAAGTAACAAGTAAAGGTCTGCATAATTAATATATAAAATTTAAAGAAGACGCATTGTATTCAAACTATGTATCTTAAGCTCAATACCTAGAATCATTACGTACTACATTTGGAAATCAATATTTTCAGAGAGACATATTTACCTATCAACATTTACATGTATTGCAATTTGTACTTAAAACTGAAGGCAGTGGGATAGTAATATGTCCCTATTTGAAGTAAGAACGAGAAGAAAATATTTTGTGAAAAACTGAGAATGTTTTATGACTGAGTCATAAATACAAATAATAAAAGGATGTTGATATAAGTTGGCCTGCTAGATAGGTAAAATTTAAATCTCTGGAAAAATAATACCTTCTGATTGGTCAATACAAAAAATGGATGAAAAATAGATATAATCGTTTCAAGGAAATAGCAGGTACTCAAAAGTACCACAGTTTTATACCTGTAAATGACAGTAGTGTTAGTGTCAGAGAATACTCGTTTTGTAGTAAAAGTAAAATTATAAAATTTATGAAATAATAACACAGAACTATTCTTATAATATTTTTAAACACATGTTTCTCATTGAATATTAAAAAAAAATCATTTTTGTGGAGTAAATTCTAAAATTTTCATTGGGAATTTTGCAGAGACGCTCATACAAAAAATTGTATCTCCTAAACTAAGAGCTGAACATCCGCAAATTTTTGATATGATCTGTATTAATATTGGGGCATTTAAAAAAAAATATTTTTTAGGGGGGGCTTTCTCTTCCGGAGGGGGTCAAAAATAAAAAATTAATAAAAATTATGTTTTTTTTTCAATATTTTTTATTTTTTTTATCTTTTTTGAATATCTTTGCAAAGCTCAATTTAATACCTTTAATTTGACATATCGCACAAAAGAGTCGAATAAGCCGATCCCAAGTTATCAGCAAATTAAAAAACACGTCCACAGTGCAAACATTAAAATTTGAGTCACCCTGTATCCAAAACCTGAGGTCGGCAGACTAAACAAAAAAATAGGGGTCCAATATTTTTTAATACTTAACTAATTCTGAAAGTTTCATCGAAATCGGAGGGGGTCGGGTCCAAAGGGTGATCGTTTTGGTATGGAATTGCTGATTAGCAAAATAATAAAATAGTTTTGATTACAAAGTAACCTTACCATTTTACGCTTAATACCTCTCAGCTAAGTGATAATTGCATGTGTGTATGTGCAGCCATAGTCCGAATCTCTGGGCAGCTACATTCGATCATCAGCCCACGGCATGCCATGAAGGCACAGCGACAATACAATGATACTCAGCTGAGAATTTTTCTTTGAGGAATCGTAGGCATTTGGTAAGATAATTTTTTTTAAATAATTTTGTTAGGAAAGGTATGAATATTTTATTACGGTTCGGAAGATAAGAAAGCAAGCTTAAGATTAACAGAACGCCATTTTTCTCTATGAATAGTAGTTTACGACGGAGGAGCTATTCAAATCAAACTTTTGTCACTTTTACACTGCAAATATTTTAGAATGTAAGGACTACGTTGCGCCTCGCATGTGGTAGGGAGGGAGTCTGTTTCATGGCTTGTGAAGTATTCTCGAGGGTTTTGGCCCAGTGTGTTACACCGAAAAACGCACACATCTAAATTAGAAATGTCATTGAGCATCCCATATCCATCTTCAAATCAAATCAAATCAAGGTATACTTATTTCAAAGCCCCTGCTTAAAGAAACGTATAACACTGGGCTCCACGATAATACATAGTTTAGTAATCAGTTTACATAAATAAATGAATGAATCAAGCAATAGCAAAATAAACAACTACATTCAACTATTACTCCACCAAATTCATCCTCAATCACGCCTAAATCTCTTAAATTACAATTTTCACAATTTTACGTTATTCGTTTTATTTCACTTTTGCATATATTGTTTGGAATAATTACGCTTAATGTATCAGGGAATCTTTGAGTTGCAAATGTTTTGGTAACTTTGTTATGTTACATATATCTCTTTAATTTTATACCAACAATAATTTTCTAGTCTAATTCTAATTCTTTAGTCTATACAGTCACAACTAAAATCTTTTTCTATATGATATCGTTTAATCATACCATTTGTTTTGTATTCAGTATAATTTTAATTTTATCTGTATATTCTGTTAATTTAGGCTAACTGAACCTTGTTTAATTAATATATTGTTTATTTTGCTGTATTTTATGTAAGCTATTGGACATACTCTGTAATCTCGTAGAACCCAGCGTTATACGCTGCTTTAAGCAGGGGTTTATAAAATAAATACACTCCGAAATTTTTAGTTTAGACAACCCCTTCTGCCTTACAATTTTTGGTTCGTCTAAGTGAGTACTATCACCTCCCGTTCTACTGACCTCCTACTGGGAAACACCCTGTATGTTTTTGTAATTAGCATTTAAAATAAGTTGATGCCTGAATATTTAGTTAAGCATATTAGTTATGTAAGAGATGTACATAATTTTTATTTAAGAAATTGCAATGATTTTAGATTGCCCCGGAGAATGACCGTTTTTTTCGCAAAATTGGGATTCAAAATATTTAATGAATTGTGAAGGCATATTAAAAAAATATTAAAGGTTTAGTTGAATTTAAAAGAAGAATATCGGAATATGTTAAAGTAAATATTAAGTAAGATAGGAATTTATTTGTTGATAAGTAATAATTTATTTCCACGTATCATGCACCTAAAAAATAAAAAAATAAAAAACAGTATATATTGTACAATCATGTATACAAATGGCAAATTATGCTAATAAATAAATTTAATAATATAACATTTGACAGCAGTTCTGGGGCCGGATTCTGTAACTCGGAGAGCTTGGGAGTTTGGGAGATGAGAATTTTTGTTTTCCCCGATTAAAACTCCCTAACTCTCCATTCGCGATTCTCTAAAATACTTAGGGAGTTAGGGAAAACGTAAGAAGTATCGCAATATCGAAGGACGGCTAACTCTGTGTGGGAGGGTCTAGAGCATTGGGGTTTTTCCTTCGGATTTGGGTTCTAGAGTACAAAAATATGTATGAACAATTTTTGGGGTAGTGGCTTTTGGGGATGGAGGGTCGTACCACCCCTCATTGGGGGTTGTCCAAAATACGTCATGGTTGGTATCAAATTAAAGATAGAGAAGTGGGTAATCGAGTAGTGTAGTTTTTTTCTTTGATCATTTTAACCTCATAACTGACTTTTTACTGCCGAAAAACGGATTTTTTCACTTGTGTCATATACACCCCAGCTCCTATATTTTGCATATATATTTCTTCCGTTCTTTGTTTCACATCCATTAGTACACCGTTGTGAACATTTTTCTCATGGAAAGTGAATTTCCACGATTTACCAGTTCTTCATAATGATGAGTTGAAAATATATCAATTTTTGTACGAAAAAACGGCCATTTTTTCATCTTAAGAAGTACTAATTCACTTCTTTTGCAGTTATTTCCAAAACTATTTACTGGACTCAAAAACTAAATACATATCTAATTAGGGGACAAAATGTATATGCGATTTCATCCTACATACAAGCTTTAACTTGCATATTTAAAATTTTTATAGCACCTCTTCTGTACTGGAAGACGACGAAATTGATCATTTACGCGTGAATTATAATTTTTAGCGGGTACCTTGAACCACCAAAATCCTTATTTCTCTGTAAGTATTGCAAGGATTTCCATAATTTGTTTTTGTAAACATAGCCGGAATATGCAGTGAATCCATAATTCAATTTGAAAATCCTAGATATATAGGTACCTTCACAAAGGACAATAAAAGCAGACAGTACTGTGAGTTGAGAAATATTTTTCTTACTTCTCCACAACTAACTAAGCCGAGTGGAGTAGAGAATTTAGTAAATCTCAAATTTCCCGAGTTACTCTCCGAGTTAGTGAATACGGCCCCTGGTGGATGTGCGGTTCCTAGTTCAGAAAAGAATTCACTAATAGATATACCGATTTCCATTGATTACATTTTCTGGCAGAAGTGTTACACTCTTCTTGCAGTGTTAAGGCCGCTACACACGCTTAGGCAAATCTTGCGACTTATGCATGGTCCAGTCGTTTGATTTACATGAGCGTGTGTACCGAATGTTGGAACTTGAGTTGAGAGAATGAGTGAAATCGGCCGAAACTATTGCGTACAAGCAAAACTTATGACTATGCCATGCAATTGGACTAGAAAAATCAGATGTTTACTTTTGCCTTCACTAGCAACGAATTTTGTTCAAACTTTAATTCATTCCTATAGCAAAGTCATGTTTGCTTGTATACAATAGTTTCGTCAGATTTCATTCATGGCAGACTTCAGTCTCAACTCAAGTTTTGCTTGTACGGGTTTCGGACGATTTCACTCATGCTCTCTCAACTCAAGTTCCAACATTCACTACACATCCTCATGTTAATCAAACGACTGGACCATGCATAAGTCGCAAGATTTGCTTGAGTGTGTGTAGCGGCCTTTACACCGAAATCGTTCCATTGACTTGCACTGCTAGACAAAGGGTACGTCAAATGACCCGGCGCTCCACCCGAAAAATCCGAGGTGGTACACCCACTGACTTATAACAATGGACTTAGCGATTTGCTATTTCATGTGGCACAACTATTGTGTTTCTGTATATCACCGTTAGAGCATCTTTTAAAACGTTTACTACATAAAAAACATGTAAGACTCAACCAATCCGATGAAATTTTACACCCGAAAATAGAATTAAATTTAAAAAAAATATATTTTCTTGTGTGAAAGTGATATTTTAATCGCTTCTAAGGAACTAAACTCATTGCAACTTTAATTTTCAAAAGTTATTTTTACCTGCATCCTGCGTATGGGCAAGACAGACGGAGCATGGTAAACGCTATCTTTACCTTATTCTTTCTGTGGTGATTTCATCTGCAGCCAAAATAAAATCATCAAATGGCATAAGAAAAGGTTCAATAAGCAATCTTTTGTGTTGGTAGCTCCAGCTCTGCCATAGGGCGAAAATGGCATTACGCTCAGCCAAAACCCTCGAGAATACTTGCCAATCCATGAAATAGAAATCTATATGTATGCGTTGAGTCCATTTTCTAAAATGTTCTATATTGCTACTTATGGAAAAGTGTCAAACATTGACTTTATATATGATACAGAGCCTAAACTACTACCCATACAGGAAAATAGTCTTGTAATAATTTACAGCTTGGTTCCTTACTTACCCAAAGGCTACACTTGCTATATACCTTACCCGGGGGTTACACCTGCAAGTACAGCTTGCATGCAAGTCTCCCTTCCAACGCGATTTTAAACTTGACAGCAGAAGGCAGCTCGGTTGATGTCTTATCAGCTTGCATGCAAGTTCATTTAAAAAATGGCATCGAGACGTAAAGCATTGCCTATATTGGAAAATTATAGCAATAAAGGAAGTAGCAGAATGATAAAAATCCAAGAAAAAATTAAGAGGAAGGTGTTGGTAAATGATGTAATGCAAATGATCCCAGAAAATCTCATTTTCCCAGAATAAATTTATCAAATTCTCTCAAGCATTTCTTTTCCGCCATTTTGAAAACCGTATAAATGTCAAATTACTATCTCCCAGTTGCCATGGTTTTTCATCATGCAAGTTCACTGAAAGCTGTACTGCCAGCATGGCAGTAGAGGTTACACGTGCAAGAAGTATGGCAGTGCAAGTTGCATGCAAGCTGTACTTGCAGCTGTAACCCCCGGGTTACTTACCAAAATTATAAAATAGTTTTAATTATAAAGTGACCTTACCATTTTCATGTTCACTAACTCTTAGCCGAGTAATAATTGCATGTGTATGTACAGCCGGATCCTGAATCCGTAGCCAGGGCAGCTACATTCGATATCATCAGCCCACGGCACAGTGTCATATACAATGATTACTCAGCTGAGAATTTGAGGAATCGTAGTCATTTGCTTAAGATAAATTTTTTTAAATAATTTTGTTAGGAAAAGTATGAAAATTTTACGGTTCGGAAGACAAAAAGCAAGCTTAAGATTATCAGAACACGATTTTTCTGTATGAATAGTAGTGTGGTAGGGGGGGAGCCTGTTTCATGGCTTGTGAATCAGTCCATTGTTATAAGTCAGTGGGCGCGTTCACTGCTACTTTGGTAGCGTAGTCGTTGACGTAGTGTAGTTCTGTCAAACTTACTACGATCGACTATCCTCCTGAGCGTAGTCGAATGTAGTCGACTATTTGGTACATTCAAAGTGCGGAGTGAACGATAGTCGTAGTCAAGCGTAGTCGTTTTTTTGTCGGAGTGAATGCTCGGTAGTGACTCGTAGTCGACAAAAAGTCAACATTTCGGTGGCAGTGAACGCGCCCAGTCAAAACCCTCGAGAATACTTCCCAAGCCATGAAACAGAGATCTATATGTGTGCGTTCGGAGTCCATTCTCTAAAATGTTCTATATTGATGCTTATGGAAAAGCGCCAACATTGACTTTATATATGCCATAGAGCCTAAACTACTATCCATATAGGAAAATAGTCTTCTAGTAATTTAAAGCTTGGTTCCTTACCTTTCCAAAGGCTACACTTCCTATATACCTTATTAACAAAATAATAAAATAGTTTTGATTACAAAGTAACCTTACCATTTTACGCTTAATACCTCTCAGCTGAGTGATAATTGCATGTGCGTATGTGCAGCCGTAGTCCGAATCTCTAGGCAGCTACATTCGATCATCAGCCCACGGCATGCCATGAAGGCACAGCGACAATACAATGATTACTCAGCTGAGAATTTTTCTTTGAGGAATCGTAGGCATTTGGTAAGATAATTTTTTTTAAATAATTTTGTTAGGAAAGGTATGAATATTTTATTACGGTTCGGAAGATAAGAAAGCAAGCTTAAGATTAACAGAACGCCATTTTTCTCTATGAATAGTAGTTTACGACGGAGGAGCTATTCAAATCAAACTTTTGTCACTTTTACACTGCAAATATTTTAGAATGTAAGCACTACGTTGTGCCTCGCATGTGGTAGGGAGGGAGTCTGTTTCATGGCTTGTGAAGTATTCTCGAGGGTTTTGGCCCAGTGTGTTACACCGAAAAACGCACACGTCTAAATTAGAAATGTCATTGAGCATCCCATATCCATCTTCAAATCAAACCAAATCAAGGTATACTTATTTCAAAGCCCCTGCTTAAAGCAACGTATAACGCTGGGCTCCACGATAATACATAGTTTAGTAATCAGTTTACATAAATAAATAAATGAATCAAGCAATAGCAAAATAAACAACTATATTCAACTATTACTCCACCAAATTCATCCTCAATCACGCCTAAATCTCTTTGAAATAAATATACTTTGATTTGATTTGATATTACAATTTTCATAATTTTACGTTATTCGTTTTATTTCACTTTTGCATATATTGTTTGGAATAATTACGCTTAATGTATCAGGGAATCTTTGAGTTGCAAATGTTTTGGTAACTTTGTTATGTTACATATATCTCTTTAATTTTATACCAACAATAATTTTCTAGTCTAATTCTAATTCTTTAGTCTATACAGTCACAACTAAAATCTTTTTCTATATGCTATCGTTTAATCATACCATTTGTTTTGTATTCAGTATAACTTTAATTTTATCTGTATATTCTGTTAATTTAGGCTAACTGAACCTTGTTTAATTAATATATTGTTTATTTTGCTATATTTTATGTAAGCTATTGGACATACTCTGTAATCTCGTAGAACCCAGCGTTATACGCTGCTTTAAGCAGGAGTTTATAAAATAAATACACTTTGATTTGATTTGATGATAGTCAATTAAGAATCGTTAAATGTAAATCTTTGTAACATCGTAATACTCAATGTCTTAGGATGTGGCCAAGTGGCCGGGGTGGAAAATAAACAACTTTTCTATTCTATTCTACTTTCCCAGAAAATTTCAATCTGACAAATTACACGGATATGAGCTACAATTGCATTCTCATCGCGTCAAAAGTTGTTCGATTGAACTCATTTTTCACATTAAATAAATATCTTAGTTATTCAATGGTTTTTCATTGATTGACGTGCACTTTTCTTAAGATATCCATGGAAATCGACATTAGGTAATATAAGAAACATTAAATGAATGACTTTTTGTGTGTATTAAAATAAAGAATTCATCAAACTAACCGAATTTGTCAAACATAATTGATCGATTATGATATATTTGCTTACGACATCTAAAATCATTGTAGCCGGCACAAAACAAACACAATTTCATATGAAATTTGAATTGACATCATAAAATAAATTATAATGGTTGAGTTGACAACTTAACATTGGAATAAAATTCCAACCGCAAATGTAATAGAATAATTCAAGTACTTCGTCTAGGGTTGGTACAAGCCATGACACAAAGATAACAAGTATGGCCGACTAAGTCTGAAATACAATGATTGCGACACGCATTTGTCGACGCCAAAATAATTTTCAAATATATATATAACATAACATAACATATGTTACGACATTAGCCATAGCCCACATAGGGGCGGATATTGGCCCTTTTTTCCGGTGAGAAGTATTCGGGGGTGGAAAAATGCAGAAATGCCAAGTATCGATCGGGAGTACGTGCTGCATACCAATACTATAGCAAACCGGCCATTTTGAAATTGCACAATCTCTGAAATTTCTCATCGGACGGCTGTACAGATGTTTATTTGAGGTGATAATATTATAACTGAATAATCATTACGTGTTGTGAATTTGTGATACAGTAATTGTTTATATAAAAAATTGTGACTTAATGGAACACACAACAATTATTTTCGGTAATCTTATAAGGAACTACGCGAAGGAAGATTATTGTTTGACACGTCTAAGCCAAATTCCGTCCTCCCCTAACATGTTTTCGTCTGTGTTGGACTATACCCTAAAGCGTAACCCCCGGAATATAATACAAGCCATGAAGTCTCCGAAGGCACCGACACATTAAAAGGCCTTAACGTGCCGGGTACAGCATGCAGTAAGAGCTCACTCTCACGGCTTTTTGTATACTCGTCATTGAGGAAAAAATAAAATTTCATCTTAAACAGGTCCTAAAGCCCAAAACGGTTGCTCCCACAGCAAAATGAAGTTAAAAAAAATTGCAGACAAATTTGTTATATTTCTAATAGTTTAAAAAAAAATAGCATGTAGAACAAATTTACGGAAATTATAGCGTTTGAACAAAATACAAGCAAGTTTTATATGAAAAACTCCTTCAGTAAGACAAGGCAAGAAGACTGTGGATGTCGCCTGCTGACCGGCCCGCTGCTCTCTTTTTTCGACTTTGTTCATGGCTTGTATCTTGCGGGGGTTACGCCTAAAGTAAATGCTGCGAAGCGATAATGTCGTTGTCAAAAAGTAGAGCAAATTTCTAAAATTGTCGTTGCGCAGCGCGACATTTCAGTTTGACAGTTCGTGTGTTGGTATATTTCACGTACTTTTCTTTTAAAACTGGCACACCTGCATATAAGCTTTAATGTAACTTGTACTTCTTCTTAAAAATCCGAAGACATCACAAAACAGCAAAACTCAACTCAACTATCTTGAAATGACGACGAATAATGTCGCATTCAATGTATTACGTCTGCGACAAACGACGACGCTAATTGGCGTCGACAGTTTCGTTTCGCATTCATTGTATTTCAGGCTTAAAGAGGAATTGTTTGGGTTGTTACGTCATGAGGTGACTAATGGCAGAAACACATCCAAGCAAGCCTCACGCCTGGCTTCTCTCAGGCTTCCTCGCAGCTCGCCTCAAGGCTTGCCTCAGAGAAATGAAAACAAAATGATACCACCAGGGTCGGTGCTGCCATTGTAATTTTGTTAGTACATTTGTTGACAGAAATAGGCCTGAGAGAGAAAAATTTCCAACATTGAACAAAGCGCGCTTTGCGGCTAGGCAAAACTCCCGGAGGTTTTGCTTGAGGCTATCTGCTGGCTTGGTTTTGTGTTAAATCATTTATAAACCCGTGTTGGAAATTTTGACAACACCTCGAGGACCTCGAGGCCTGGATGTGTTTCTGCCATATGGAATATATAAGCGATGAGATTTCACCTGTCAAAATTAGGTACGTGTTGTCCCGTAACCCCCGGAATATAAAACAACCCATAAAGTCGGCGATGACACTAACACATCAAAAGCCATAATAATGGACTGAGCGTTCTTGCTTCAAAAATGGCACAAATATTGAACAGGCTGTAAACACCCTTTATTTCGTACAAGTGCACACCGATTTATAATTAATTATTATTTGTCAATTGGAAACACTAAAGATGTTGAAAAATAGTATTGCATTAAATTAAAATTATTTAGGAAGTTAAACTTGTTTTAACTAATACAAAAATTAATTTTTAATATTACTGAAAAATGTGTTCCTCTGCAGATTTGATGTCAAATATTATTGAGCTTGTAAGAGATAGACGTATACAAACAATATATTTGGCTACATTTTTATGTCAATTCCGATGCATTCCAAAAATTGGTTACAGTTCAGTGTACATTTTGAGCTTGAAAGTGTTGGCATCTTCAGACTGAACGCACCCAATTCAAGACTGCTTCACAGAAAGATATAATTTTAGTAATTTATGTAACTTTTATAATTAAATCATTAAGTCAGTAGTCGGTCTTTAATTACGAAGTGGGTAACAAAAGTGGCGACGAGGATTTGGAAAAAAAAATATATATTTAATTGGAACAAGTTCGAGAATTTTCATGCTCACTGCAAAATGGCGGAGATGGAAAAATTGCTTCAGTTGATCGAACAACAACAGAAATTGTTGGAGATTCAACAACAAATGCTCCAAACTCTTCAAACAAGTAATTGTGACACTGCGTCTTCGGGAAAAGGAACCGAATTTACAATGGATTCCTTAGCAAATAATATTACCGAATTTTTCTACGACCCAGATAATGGAGTAACGTTTCACGCATGGTTTTCCCGCTTTGAAGATTTATTCAAGGAGGATGGTGCTAAACTAGACGATAAGGCTAAAGTTAGACTTCTCATGCGAAAGTTATATCCACTGGTGCACGAGAAATATGTAAATTATATACTTCCAAAGCACAGCAGAGACCTTCAGTTCGACGAGACAATTGCAACGCTAACAAAAATATTTGGAATTCAGGAATCGCAGTTCAACATTCGATATCGATGCTTACAAACGTCAAAAGCAGGTTCGGATGATTATATTTCATTTCCGGCTAAAGTCAACAAAAATTGTGAAGACTTTAATTAGGACGTTAGAGCTAGATTTTTATCAAAGCTTGAAACTGAAACTGATGGGCCACTGACACTTGATAAATTGGTATCAGAAGCGTAACGGATCATCAATCTAAAGCAAGACACAGCTTTGATTGGTCAAACTCCAAACAAGCCAAACGTTAACGCTATTTATCAAAAACAAAACAAGCGGTTCTCCAATAATAAAAAGCGTCAATCAATCACTCAATTAGCGCGGTCAGCTTCATCAAGCACTGCTGACACTCCGCGAACACCGTGTTGGGCATGCGGAGGCATTCATTTCATACGTTATTGCTCATACTCAAATCATAAATGTAAGCAATGCAGTCAAGTTGGCCATAAGGACGGATATTGTGCTTGTTTTTTACGGAAAACTGCAACTACTTCAGATCAATCACAGATGTTTGCCAGATCTAGAAAACAACACTCTTCTAATCATAACAAGAAGTCTTAAGTCAACAATTTAGCTGTATTTGCCAATGTCAACAAAGTGCAATATCAAAATAGGCGGCGGTACACAGTAGTTCAAGTCAACAATATTCCTGGTAGAAATGAGATTATTAATGCTTCGCTTCGATTGCAAATTGACACAGCATCAGATATAACTCTTATCAGTCAACCCGTGTGGGAGGAATTAGGGCGACCTGTCACTACGGTGGATACCAAATTGCAAGCAAAAAGTGCATCTCACCATGGAATCAACATACTCGCACAGTTCCAATGCGATATTCAATTAAATAGAAAAGTTCATTCAGGTCAAATTTTTGTAACTAATGTTAGTAGCCTTAATGTTCTAGGCATTGACTTGTGTGATGCTTTCAATCTGTGGGAAAAACCTCTGAGCTCAATCTGTTACCAAATCAAATCAATGGACAGAGAAACAGAAATTGCAACCATCAAGCGTCAATTTTCTGAGCTTTTCCTAGAGGTATCAGGAACTTGTACAAACCTCATGGTACATCTACACCTCAAAGACAACGCAAAGCCAGTGTTTCGACGGAAACGACCTGTAGCATATTCAGCGCAAATTTATTTGAAAACGAGCTTCAGCGTCTGCAAGATATGCGTATAATATCACCAGTTGAATATTCAGACTTGGCAGCACCTATTGTTGCTGCGAAAAAATCAAACGGGAATATCAGGATTTGTGGGGACTACTCTACAGGGTTAAACGACATTACAACCACATCAGTATCCATTGCCTATTCCAGCAGACATATTTGCTACATTGTCAAACAGCAAATTTTTCTCTCACATCGACTTATCCGACGCTTATCTTCAGATACCGGTCGATGAACAAACTAGAAAGCTACTAGCTATCAGCACCCATAAGGGATTATTTTCATTCAATCGACTAGCAGCAGAAGTTAAAGCTACACCAGGGGCATTTCAACAGATATGGATACAATAGCTGAGCTTTTTTTTATCTCCGTCATCTGATCCGGATCAAAGGAGATTATCGATTGACGTCGGTGTCAAAACGGTTATAAATTTACATGGTTTTCTAAATTCATAAGAAAACATCACATTGCCATGCTTTTGTTGGGTAAAAACTTCAAAATTATAACCAAATTTTACTCAAGTTCTATTTTGACGTTTTGTGAAGATTGAAATCATGGCAATTTGATAATTTCCCTCATAATGTAAAGTCATAGCTACATACAGATATTTTTTACAACCAAATAAACTTGAAATTTCCAATGAACCGGATCAATATAAAAAAACGCAGCTAAAGCAAGCCACAGACGATACAACTGTTGGTCCAACTGTTATACCAATCTGTGTTGGCATACAACCGTTGTATGGTGTGTGGGCCAATTGGTATGAACAAAACCCTCGAGAATACTTCCCAAGCCATGAAACAGAGATCTATATGTATGCGTTCGGAGTCCGTTTTCTAAAATGTTCTATATTGATACTTATGGAAAAGTGCTAAACATTGGCTATATATATGCCATAGAGCCCAAACTACAATCCGTACAGGAAAATAGTCTTCTAGTAATTTACAGCTTGCTTCCTTATCTTCCCAAAGGCTACACGTACTGTATACCTTACTTAACCTTACCATTTGACGCTCAATATTCTCGGCTGAGTAATAATTGCATGTGTGTATGTGCATCCGTAGTCCGAATCTGTAGCCAGCTACATTCGATATCATCAGCCCACGGTATACCATGACGGCACAGCGACATTACAATGATTACTCAGCTCAGAGTTTTTGTTTGAGAAATCGTAAGCATTTGGTTAAGATAATTTTTTTTAAATAATTTTGTTAGGAAAGGTATGAACATTTTATTACGGTTCGGAAGATAAGAAAGCAAGCTTAAGACTATCACAACACCATTTTTCTGTATGAATAGCAGTTTAGAGAGGCGGAGCTATTCAAATCAAACTTTTGTCAGTTCTACATAAGAACACGGCAAATATTTTAGAATGTAAGGGCTACGTTGGGCCTCGCATGTGGTAGGGAGGGAGTCTGTTTCATGGCTTGTGAAGTATTCTCGAGGGTTTTGGTACGAAGCATCCAACAATCAAGCTCGGTTGGTTGGTTGGATGTGCATGCAGGTCAACCGCTGTTGTATATGCAACCGTTGTATGGTGTGTGGACTTGTTGTTCAACCGTTGATCCGATTTCATTATCTGTCAAGTTTTTTATTGTAAATGCGTTGTAAAAAAAACAAACCAAAATGGTGTCAATTAAGTATAAGGACTTCTGGGAAGAGTTTATTGATATATTATTAATTTTCAAAGACATAATCACAGCTGAAAAACAAATGCACATTTTTTTTTTTTTGACAACCGATGTCATTATTTCGGAAGAAATTATTGCTGAAGAAATCGGTTCAACAGTTGTATCGTGTGTGGACTACCATACAACTGTTGGTCAACAGCTGTTGGACCAACAGTTGTATCGTCTGTGGCCTGCTTAATGCTAGCTGGGTTGGATGGTGTTGCAGCTTACCTTGATGATATTTTGATAACAGGGGTTGACATGGAATCTCACATGCGAAATCTGGTAAAAGTTCTACAACGGCTACTTGACCACGGTTTCCGTGTAAAATTATCAAATTGTAAATTTCTATCACAGCAAATAAAGTATCTTGGTCATATTATTGACGTAGAGGGGCTACGACCTGATCCGGATAACATCATCAAAATCAGGGAACTTCTTGAACCAGAAAAGATCACACAGCTGAAATCATTTCTTGGCGCAGTAAACCATTATGGCAAATTCATATCACAAATGCGAAAACTTAGAGCGCCATTAGATGATCTTCTAAGGAAACACGTAAAATTCAAATGGACATCTCAGTGTCAACACGCATTTGACAAATTTAAGGAGATTCTTTCATCAAACATACTGTTGACTCATTTTGATCCAGCGTTACCAATCAAAATAGCAGCAGATGCTTCCAATGATGGTATTGGAGTATACATTGCTCATACATTACCGAATGGTGCAGAAAAGGTCATCGTTCATGCGTCCAGATCACTCACGGATGCAGAGAAAAAGTACAGCCAGATTGAAAAGGAGGCCCTTGGCTTAATATTTGCCGTAACTAAGTTTCATCGGCATACCAATATATACTGCGAATAGATTACAACGTTGGGCATTAACCTTGATGCTTTACGATTTCGACATCGAGTATGTCAACACAAATGATTTTGGATGTATTGATATGCTGTCACGACTTATCGAATCACATACAAAACCAGAACAAGAGTATGTGATAGCCTGTACTCGCCTGGAAGAAATTATTGAAGAAGATCTCTGTTCAGCAATCAGAGCATTGCCAGTCACATTTCGCATGATTTAACGAGAAACACAACGAAATAGAGTTCTTCGCACTGTCTTAAATTTCATTGTACAAGTCTGGCCTGCATCAATATCAAAGGAACACCCATTACATTCACAATTGATTTCATATTTCAATCGAAGGGAATCTTTATCAGTGGTTTAAGGATGTGTCATGTTCAGCAATCGCATCGTTGTTCCTGAAATCTTCAGAAAAAGGGTTCTTCTACAACTGCATCGGGGACATCCGGGTATAGAGCGCATGAAAACTGTGGCAAGAAGTCATGCTTACTGGGAAAATATTGACGATGACATCTATAAATATGTGAAAGAATGTCAAAGCTGTGCTAGTGTAGCAAAGTTACCTGTAAAAACAACACTTCATTCATGGCCTATAGCAAATTCACCAATGGAAAGATTAGACATTGCCGGACCTTGTGGTGGGAAATTTTATTTGGTAATAATTGACGCCTACTCAAAATGGCTCGAAATTTTCCAAATGGACAGAATTACATCGACTGACGTCATTGAAAAACTTCAAACTGTTTTCTCTGGATATGGGAATTGTCAACAACTTGTAACGGATAATGGCACACAATTTGTCAGTGCACAATTCTGCAAATTCATGGAATCTCGAGGGATAGAACATCTTAAAACAGCGCCGTAACACCCACAGTCGAACGGCCAAGCTGAACGATTTGTGGATACACTCAAACGTGCTCTGAGGAAACTTCAGCAGGAAGGAACGAGTAGGTATAGATAACTTGGAGACATTTCTTCAAACATACCGATCGGCACCTACTAGAAACTTACCAAATTCTGTAACACCTGCAGAGATGTTTATTGGCAGAAAAATTGCAACAACCTTAGACCTGCTTAAGCCTCGACAAACAATTTCACCTAAAACAAATGTAAAGCAGAATAATCAGTTCAATCGTCGTCATGGAGCTAAATACCGTGAGTATAAACCTGGAGACTTGGTTTATGCTAAACTTTTTTAAAAAAAAACAAACATCACTGGAAACCTGGCGAAATCATCGAAAGAGTTGGAAATGTTAATTACAACGTCCCTTTCCAATCAGATGAGGACAAATTTAGACTAATTCGATCACATACCAACCAGCTTCGGGATCGAAAACAAGGCGACGCTGTCGTTGCTAACAGCGATACATCTTTTGAAACGTTGCTTGATGCATTCAGCATTTCACGAAGCGATTCAAATAATGAAGAGCCTAACTCTATGCCTTCAATACAATCAGAGCACGAGTTAGAAGGAGAGCACTCATCATTGTCATCAACGTTATCAGGTGCTGAAATTACAGAGCAACCAGATGAAGAGTCAGCAACTGAACCAATATTCCTCACATCAAATTTAGATCCTGTACGCACTAAAGCTGGAAGAGTAGTCAGGCCGCCAGCCTACCTTCGAGATTATTCAACCTAAAAAGGGAAGTGTTGGGATCTTCAGACTGAACGCACCCAATTCAAGACGTGGACACTGACAGCAACTTCACATATTGTATGCGTGTCTTGTCGGCTTCACAGAAAGATATAATTTTAGTAATTTATGTAACTTTTATAATTAAATCATTAAGTCAGTAGTCGGTCTTTAATTACGAAGTGGGTAACAGAAAGAGACAAAGAGATTTTAGCCAAAATTTGTGCCATTTTTACTATAGGAATTAGATAGGATGGCTTAGTCCATTCTTAGGGCCTGTCCGGATCCAAGTCTTCGTCTTCGTCTTCGTCTTCGTCTTGTTATTACAGCTAGTGACGTAACACCGAGACAAGCTCTATCCGAATACATGTCTATGCCACCGAGCTTTGCTAGTTTGTATAACAGTTTTGACATTTGGTTAGCTTGATCACCGAGTCAAGGTTCGAGTTGACTTATTTAAATAGACAACGTATTGTGAGGTTATGTTTGTTTGCTGTCTGTGAAATCAAGCTGAGCAAACGAACGAATTCGGACAGGTTAGCTTCGTCTTCGTCTAACTATTATAATAGCTGAGCTTGTTCTGTTACGTCACTAGCTGTAATAACAAGACGAAGATGAAGACGAAGACTTGGATCCGGACAGGCCCTTAATATATGTCAGTGATAAAAATGAATAAAAACTCCCGAAAACTAATAGAATTTATTAAATCAAGAGATAAAATTTCTTCTCAGACTGACAGCTGCCATCCATTTTGTTCGGATTGTGCCGGCGTGCCGGCCCGTTAATGGCTTTTGATGTGTTAGTGTCATCGCTTTAGCCGGAAATGAAATATAATCATCCGAACCTGCTTTTGACGTTTGTAAGCATCGATATCGAATGTTGAACTGCGATTCCTGAATTCCAAATATTTTTGATAGCGTTGCAATTGTCTCGTCGAACTGAAGGTCTCTGCTGTGTTTTGGAAGTATATAATTTGCATATTTCTCGTGCACCAGTGGATTTAACTTTCGCATGAGAAGTCTAACTTTAGCCTTATCGTCTAGTTTAGCACCATCCTCCTTGAATAAATCTTCAAAGCGGGAAAACCATGCGTGAAACGTTACTCCATTATCTGGGTCGTAGAAAAATTCGGTAATATTATTTGCTAAGGAATCCATTGTAAATTCGGTTCCTTTTCCCGAAGTCGCAGTGTCACAATTACTTGTTTGAAGAGTTTGGAACATTTGTTGTTGAATCTCCAACAATTTCTGTTGTTGTTCGATCAACTGAAGCAATTTTTCCATCTCCGCCTGCAGTGAGCATGAAAATTCTCGAACTTTTTCCAATTAAATATATTTCTTTTTATATTTTTTTCTAAATCCTCGTCGCCACTTTTGTTAGCCACTTCGTAATTAAAGACCGCCTACTGACTTAATGATTTAATTATAAAAGTTACATAAATTACTAAAATTATATCTTTCTGTGAAGCAGTCTTGAATTGGGTGCGTTCAGTCTGAAGATGCCAACACTTTCAAGCTCAAAATGTACACTGAACTGTAACCAATTTTTGGAATGCATCGGAATTGACATAAAAATGTAGCCAAATATATTGTTTATATACGTCTATCTCTTACAAGCTCAATAATATTTGACATCAAATCTGCAGAGGAACACATTTTTCAGTAATATTAAAAATTAATTTTTGTATTAGTTAAAACAAGTTTAACTTCCTAAATAATTTTAATTTAATGCAATACTATTTTTCAACATCTTTAGTGTTTCCAATTGACAAATAATAATTAATTATAAATCGGTGTGCACTTGTACGAAATAAAGGGTTTTTACAGCCTGTTCAATATTTGTGCCATTTTTGAAGCAAGAACGCTCAGTCTATTATTATGGCTTTTGATGTGTTAGTGTCATCGCCGACTTTATGGCTTGTTTTATATTCCGGGGGTTACGGGACAACACGTACCTAATTTTGACCGGTGAAATCTCATCGCTTATATATTCCATATGGCAGAAACACATCCAGGCCTCGAGGCTTCCTCGAGGTGTTGTCAAAATTTCCAACACGGGTTTTTAAATGATGCAACACAAAACCAAGCCAGCAGCTAGCCGAACCGTAAAGTTTTCATACTTTTCCTAACAAAATTTATCGTAACCAAATGACTACGATTCCTCAAATTCTCAGCTGCGTAATCATTGTTTATGACACTGTGCCGTGGGCTGATGATATCGAATGTAGCTCCCCTGGCTACGGATTCGGGATCCGGCTGTACATAAACACATGCAATTATTACTCGGCTAAGAGTTAGTGAACATGAAAATGGTAAGGTTACTTTATAATCAAAACTATTTTATAATTTTTTAAGTAACCCGGGGGTTACAGCTGCAAGTACAGCTTGCATGCAACTTGCACTGCCATACTTCTTGCATGTGTAACCTCTACTGCCATGCTGGCAGTACAGCTTTCAGTGAACTTGCATGATGAAAAACCATGGCAGCTGGGAGATAGTAATTTGACATTTATACAGTTTTCAAAATGGCGGAAAAGAAATGCTTGAGAGAATTTGATAAATTTATTCTGGGAAAATGAGATTTTCTGGGATCATTTGCATTACATCATTTACCAACACCTTCCTCTTAATTTTTTCTTGGACTTTTATCATTCTGCTACTTCCTTTATTGCTATAATTTTCCAATATACGCAAGGCTTTAAGTCTCGATGCCATTTTTTAAATGAACTTGCATGCAAGCTGATAAGACATCAACCGAGCTGCCTTCTGCTGTCAAGTTTAAAATCGCGTTGGAAGGGAGGCTTGCATGCAAGCTGTACTTGCAGGTGTAACCCCCGGGTAAGGTATATAGCAAGTGTAGCCTTTGGGTAAGTAATGAACCAAGCTGTAAATTATTACAAGACTATTTTCCTGTATGGGTAGTAGTTTAGGCTCTGTATCATATATAAAGTTAATGTTTGACACTTTTCCATAAGTAGCAATATAGAACATTTTAGAAAATGGACTCACAACGTATACATATAGCTTTCTATTTCATGGATTGGCAAGTATTCTCGAGGGTTTTGGCTGAGCGTAATGCCATTTTCGCCCTATGGCAGAGCTGGAGCTACCAACACAAAATATTGCTTATTGAACCTTTTCTTATGCCATATGATGATTTTATTTTGGCTGCAGATGAAGTCACCACAGAAAGAATAAGGTAAAGATAGCGTTTACCATGCTCCGTCTGTCTTGCCCATACGCAGGATTCAGGTAAAAATAACTTTTGAAAATTAAAGTTGCACTGAGTTTGGTTCCTTAGAAGGGATTAAAATATCACTTTCACACAAGAAAATATATTTTTTTTTAAATTTAATTCTATTTTCCGGTGTAAGATTTCATCTGATTGGTTGAGTTTTACATGTTTTTTATGTAGTAAACATTTTAAAAGATGCTCTAACGGTGATATACAGAAGCACAATAGTTGTGCCACATGAAATAGCAAATCGCTAAGTCCATTGTCATAAGTCAGTGGGTGTAACACCTCGGATTTTTCGGGTCATTTGACGTACCCTTTTTCTAGCAGTGCAAGTCAATGGAACGATTTCGATGTAAAGGCCGCTACACACACTCAAGCAAATCTTGCGACTTATGCATGGTCCAGTCGTTTGATTTACATGAGGATGTGTAGTGAATGTTAGAACTTGAGTTGAGAGGGCATGAGTGAAATCGGCCGAAACCATTGCGTACAAGCAAAACTTGAGTTGAGACTGAAGTCTGCCATGAATGAAATCTGACGAAACTATTGTGTACAAGCAAACATGACTTTGCTATAGGAATGAATTAAAGTTTGAACAAAATTCGTTGCGAGTGAAGGCAAAAGTAAACATCTGATTTATCTAGTCCAATTCCATAGCATAGTCATAAGTTTTGCTTGTACGCAATAGTTTCGGCCGATTTCACTCATTCTCTCAACTCAAGTTCCAACATTCGGTACACACGCTCATGTAAATCAAACGACTGGACCATGCATAAGTCGCAAGATTTGCCTAAGCGTGTGTAATGGCCTTAACACTGCAAGAAATGTGTAACACTTCTGCCAGAAAACGTAATCAATGGAAATCGGTATATCTATTAGTGAATTCTTTTCTGAACTAGGAACCGCACACCCACCAGGGGCCGGATTCACTAACTCGGAGAGTAACTCGGGAAATTTGAGATTTACTAAATTCTCTATTCCACTCGGCAAAACTCTCGGCTTAGTTAGTTGTGGAGAATGTTATGGTACCTTATGTTTAGAGTGATTGGCTTGGACATAAAGTCCAGACTGCCACCATGAGCTGACAGATCACTCGGTGGACAGCGTTGACTGCAGGGCGGCAAGCTAGCTGGGCTCAGCTATTGGCGGAGAGTGCCGCTGTCACCTTACCATTAACAAAAAAAATCGTGTCTGTCTTCCTGAAATGGAGGCCAAAAGAAAACGAAACGCACATACCCCGATCCACAAGGGACCGCATACGTGACTCACCTAAGGATGATCCTAAGGATCGGATGGCCTGACCCTTTGCTGTCCTATGACATCCTGGCTGCTCGGTTAAGATGTTCCTTGTACCTGTTTAGAAGAGAAAGAGAAACCTCGGGAGAAGGAAAGAGAAGAGAAACAATCGGGGAGTTAGTTCATTTCATACTTTATTTTTCCTTACTGCTTAACAAAAAAATGTTTTTTTGTCTTAATTTCACCCCCGCAGAATTGAACACGTTGGTTTTTGTGTGTTTTTTTCTTAAATTCACCCCCGAAGCAGTAATCCGATGGGCTAGTCACTGGTTAAGGCTGCTGGCGGCACTAGTTGGCTTGTTGTAGTCCAGAGAGATACCCTTGGTGGCTGCTAGGGCTGATCCCACCGCTGATTGTACGTCAGGGAAAGTTTGAATGGGGATCTTGGGTCCTCGCAGATTGTCACGAAGAAATTCGACCGGTTACCTGGCGTCAGTTCCCCTTCACTGTTGCGTTTCTCCCGCCTGGAGGAGGCCAAGTCAGTAGAATACTGCTGCTTTGCGACCCCCCCCCCCCCTTTTGTTTTGTATATGAAAATATATTTTTATTGCACGTTTAAATTGTTAGAGAAAAAAGTCATTATTCTACCACAAAAGGCACCATCACCCGTTATTTCTTTAATTTTGTAGGTGGTAATTTACGATTAAGCAAATTCAATTAAATCAGAAAAAGAGAGGAAAGAAATAAAAACTAAAAAAGAGAAAAAACAAATGAACCATATAAATTTTAGAAAAAAGAAGAAATGTACTAATTAAAGATTAAGATTAAGAACAGCCATGATGTGTACCTAATAAGGCTCCAAAGAGCTTAACAATTCAAGAAAGTCTCTGCCTGAGTTCGTGCTACGAATATTAGATGGTAAACTATTCCACTTACGTGAAGTTTGGACAAAATAAGAGCGCTCTCCGAAATGAGAATGACAGCGTGGTAAAAGAATTTTTAAACTTCTTTGAGAGCGCAAGAATTGCAGCTTATTGTATAGATATTGTGGCCTCTTTTTATGAATTAATTTATGTAAAAAACACAAGTCACGATGAGCAAAATGGGTATCAAGAGTATGTCCAAGGGCTGCATTAACTCGCATTGAGATGTGGGCACTGCGTGTTAAGTTGAAAACATATCTAGCACAATCATTGAATGCAATTGTCAATCTTCGACGGCAAACTGAGTCTAACTTGGGAAATACTATTGTGCCATACGTAAAGTGCGGTAGAATCAAACTACGTACCAGTTTCAATCGCATATCTGTAAACAATAAATACCCACAGACTCTCAACTGCCGTAAGGAGCCATATATTTACCTAAAATATTGGTAACGTGGCTGCAGCAAGTAAATTCAGTATTAAGAACTACACCCAAATTTTTCACAGAGCTGGAGAATGGTAAGGTAAAGTTATTTAAAATAACTCGTGGTAGCTCTAATGCCTCGAGGTGGTTTCTATAGATCGGCATACACACAGACTTGCTAGGGATTCAATTGAAGCTTATTAGCTATCGACTAGTCGTAAATTCTGGTTAAATCTTCATTTACACGAGCAACACAATCTTCTTGTAACCCAATTGGTCTGCTCAAGTAAATTTGTACGTCATCAGCATACAGATGAATGTTCACATTCTTAATCACCTCAGGCAAATCATTGATGTATAGACTGAATAAGAGAGGACCTAGGATTGATCCTTGGGGTATTAAACAGTATGAGTTCCGAAAGTTCGACATAGAGTCTAGAACTTTGACTGCTTGTAGTCTACAGGTGAGAAAACCTTTAATCAGCTTGATGGCAGAAGAGGAAAAATTGAAGCAATTCGAAAGTTTGTAAAGGAGCAAATTATGATTAACTGAGTCAAAAGCCTTACTAAAATCCAATAAGACAAGGATAGTTAAATCGTCTAGATCTAAGGATTCAATAATATCCGTAGAAGCTTTCAGAAGGGCAGTTTCGCAGCTGTGTCCACGTCGAAAGCCTGACTGGAAAGATGATAGAAGCTGATGTTGGTCAAGATATTTGGTGAGCTGATTGTACATTACTTTTTCAAAGACTTTGCAGAAGTGACACAGCAAGCTAATAGGCCTATAATCATTAATTCTATTAGGATGAGGTTTTTTAGGAACAGGGACAATGAGGGCTTTTTTACATAACGACGGAAATTGAGAAGTTGCAAGACAATAATTACAAATATGTACTAGAATATCAGAAATAGCGGGGAAATTATCTTGATGAATCTCGGGGGGAGAAGATCATGCCCAAGTGCAGTAGATTTTACAGCAGACTTTGCAAAGAGAACATCAGTATCATCAATGCAATTAAACGCAAAACCCTCAAAACAGTTATCACCCATCACTAGATGACTATTAGGGGCTATAGGGGTAGAAGAAGCAAAAAACTCACTTAGGGTTTCAGCATCAATATTGCATTGAGGAGTTTCTCTCATATTTGGCTATGAAATAACACCTTGTCAGCATTGGTAACAGCGATATAATCCAACTGCGATGGGTTGTTCGTATTAAAATATGTTGGCATATGATTTACTATCTTCAAGTCATTTGATTGCATCATAAAACATAATTCGTCCGAAGAGGCTTGGCTTCGAAACCCATCAACATTGAAATCATCACCGACAATAATATCCGAGTAACTTAGACCAAGACAATAGATAGCATTTTGGAGTTCAATGCACGATGCCGCATCGCATTAAAGCAGTTTGGTGGGCAATACACCGCAATCAAGGCACATCTTTTCATTCCAGACTTGACTTCCACATAAAGAAATTCTAGGGAAGCCCCTTGGGAAGAGCAAGCTAGAACAGATGCTTTAAGTGATGTATGAATATAAATAGCCACTCCTCCACCACTGCGGTCTGTGCGTTCATTTCTAAAAAGTGAAAATCCTGGAATACCTACTGCATTCGAGGATATGTGTGGCTTAAGCCATGATGCGTATATGAGAATAGCCTGTGTATTTTCAAAAGAGAAAACATCATGCAAGATATATACCTTATTATTTAAGCTACGGGCATTGAATGAACAAATATTAAGGCCCTTGGACTGCTTTGAAAATATATTGAGAACAGCTCTCATCTTGTCCACGGGAGATAAGGCATCACCCATCATAATCACAGCACGAGCCCCGGCAAAGCGGATCAAAATGAATCACCGAAAGAAACAAATTAAAGCATATCATGGCTGTATGTGAAAATAATTAGGTATAGAAAAACACTGAAAGAAAAACTAATGAGAATATAATCTAAAACAAGATACCGAATAACTAAAATGATTCTAAAGTATATACACAAGAAGGAAAACAAAGAAAAAGAAAACAAAAAATTCATTATGATACTCCTTAATTCCAAAATTCCGGAGACTCGGTATCATCACAGTTGGCTAAGGTTAGTAACTCGTACTGCTCTCTCCCCCACAGCTCGTACCACCATCACAAGTCCACCTCTTGAAAAAGTAGAAGAAATTTTACCATTCTTCCTCAATTGGATTGCTTTCTCCAGAATAAAATTATTTTTCGGCGTTAGACTTTCACTGACTCGGATCGGATTATCAGAAGTAAATCCACACTGAAAGTCAGACAATTTAACATTGCCATGCATACGAGCTGATTTTAAAAACATTCTACGCTCGATTGACGATGATACACGCAGCACAATAGGAGGGCAGGCGGTTAGTTCTCGGTTAGTCGGCGAGACTTCAAACGAAAGGCTTCAAAGAACGATGATAATTGATGTTAAATGATGAAATATTTGTCACAATGGAATTTGCATTTTCGTCTGGGACTGCTGGAATAATTATGACGTCAGTAGATCGTTGATGTCGTTTCAATTCTTCATTTTCCAATTGCAACTTTGTGGAAGACGACTTAAGGTCAGCGACCGATTTATTTAAATGTTTTACGTCACTGCTGAGATCCACAATTGTCTGTTTGAGGTCACTTACGATTTCACTGATGCGGTTATCTAATAACGAATCAATGCTGGCCCGCAAATTCGCAAATCTTTCAGAAAGTATCAGATCCAGTCGAGTTTCAAGTGATTCACATGAAACAGACACACAATCAGTGGGCGCAGCAGTAGCCCTGATAGAATTGGTAGATGATTGTACAGAATTTCCTGCTGCAGCTGGTGTGGACCCGTCAGAGGTGTCACGAAGAACATTGCCCTTTGACTTAGCAGAATTATTTCTCGTCTTACCAGACATCTTCAGCAAGAACAATTGGCAAGGTAAAACACAAAAATTATGCAAAAATTATTATAAAAATTCGAGTAACAACTAGCGGCACTATTAGATAGAGTATAGGAATTGCCGGAGCACACAAAAACACGTCTACTCGTTATCACTCATTAAACTGAACTGATATGAAGTGATATGCGTACACCACGGAGGGAGGACCAATAGTATGCACAATTTATTCTTATTCATAGAACCATTGATTTTTGTTTTTTACCAAAAACGTCAGCGCGCCGAAGGATACCACCGGGACGTTAGGTTATTGGCATGGGAACATTTCAGCGGTTCTGGACTTCCGTCCCAGTTCAACCTTGGTTTGATTCCTCTCTCGTTACGCGCCTTTTATTGAGGTCGCTGTGCCCGGTACGGCGTCAGTAGTAAGAACTTATATAACCTAATGCTTAAAGTAACATGTAAGGGTGATTAAGCAAACTTAATTAGTTTAGTACATGGTAGGAGCTTAGGCCCTAGGTAAAATGACGATTCTAATAATCTACTTAACACACTAGGTACCCTTGGAAGATAGCCTCTCGCCAACTTAATGAGTCTAATAGAGTTTAGCTATTGATATTGATCCTAATTCTTCCTACAGTCAGGCTACGTCCCTACTCTGTATTAGATAATAGTAATTTCATTGTGCAAGGGATGTCGAACTGGTAAGTATATAACTTACAAACAAAATAGATCTTATTCTATGCCTCTATTAGGAATTCTCTTGTATTCTATCGTATACAATTCATGTTGTCACTGATGCAATGGAAAAACTCTAAACTTAAACATTGTTTGACTCTACTCTATCAGCTAAGTCAAAGTTACACAAAGCTTAAGCAAATTGTTATACTATGCCTCTGGCGATATCGGTACCATACTAACTTCTATAAGCACAACGGGCACTGTGCCGTTAATAAATTACAGGATCGCACTATCACTGCTAACTGAAAGCACTACTAATCATATAACTGAATCCTAGAAGCCGAACAAGTCTCCCGCCCTTGTAAAGATCTCCCCGTGGCTGTAGGAGCGGGAACAATAGTACTCGTAGGGAAATCTATGAGTCTGTGCAGCACTAGACGTTTTAGGGATTTAGTCCCTACTTTTTTTTGTTATGATTAATTATTACTATTGACCTTTATTTTTATCTCCCCGAAAATATTTTCACATCATGAAACAAAACACCCCCTTTCTTTCTTTTTCTTCTCTCGAAAGGGCGTAAAAAAAAAATTATTTCAGTTTCTAAATGGAAATCCGAAGCTACTTAGTACTTGCGAATGTGCACGTTTAAATAAAAAAAAATGTATTAACAAAGTAATGTAGGTCATTAGCTTATTTTAGGAATTTGATGAATTTAAACCCGGTATTACGCATATATAATAATTATTTGCCTAGATCTGGTATATCCAGCGGAGTTATTTAATACGAGCTCCGTTTTAAACGTAAATCTTTAATATAATACTTAACTTGCAGGTTGTGTGCAGCCTGCCTCGATATAGCTTATGAAATTCGAATTAATAGAAATAAATTATTTGCCTCGATCTGGTATATCCAGCGGAGTTATTTAATACGAGCTCCGTTCTAAACGTAAATCTTTAATATAATACTTAATTTGTAGGTTGTGTGCAGCCTGCTTCGCTATAGCTTATGAAATTCAAATTAATAGAAATAAATTATTTGCCGGGATCTGGTATATCCAGCGGAGTTATTTAATACGAGCTCCGTTCTAAACGTAAATCTTTAATATAATACTTAATTTGCAGGTTATGTGCAGCCTGCCTCGATATGGCTTATGAAATTCAAATTAATAAAAATAAATTATTTGCCTGGATTTGCTATATCCAGCGGAGTTATTTAATACGAGCTCCGTTCTAAACGTAAATCTTTAATGTAATGCTTAATTTGCAGGTTATGTGCAGCCTGCTTCGCTATAGCTTATGAAATTCAAATTAATAGAAATAAATTATTTGCCGGGATCTGGTATATCCAGCGGAGTTATTTAATACGAGCTCCGTCCTAAACGTAAATCTTTAATATAATACTTAATCTGCAGGTTATGTGCAGCCTGCCTCGATATAGCTTATGAAATTTAAATTAATATAAATAAATTATTTGGCTGGATCTGGTATATCCAGCGGAGTTATTAATACGAGCTACGTTCTAAACGTAAATCTTTAATATAATACTTGGCGTGCAGGTTATGTGCAGCCTGCCTCGATGTAGCTCGCGAAATTCAAAGAATAAAAAAACACAAATACCTGGATTATACCAAACAAAATTGGTCAACACAAAAACTAATACTACTCCTGGAACGTTGGATCCGTATCGGACGGCGACCTTGGAAGCCTCCCACAGGAAGAAAAGCGTGGCCTTCCCGGGATAAGTTCTCCGTTTTTTTCGACTCTTTCCTTTTTCCTTGGGGTCCAATAGGTGTTGTACAATCTGAAGCCCCTTTTTTTCGTTGCCTACAAGAAAATCGATCACGATTGTCTATACCAATTAAAGAAAATCCTTTTATCTGTGCTGCTTAGTTTATCGTTCTGATACCGTGACTTGAAAAAAAATCTACCTCTGTACACTATCGTTGTTTAGAAGAAAATCGATCACGATTGTCTATCCCAATTAAAAAAATCCTTTTATCTGTGCTGCTTAGTTTATCGTTCTGATACCGTGAGTTGAAAAAAAATCTACCTCTGTACACTATGCTCACCAGTCACTGCCAAAAACATGGCCGACCTCCCTTTTCCGGCCTCTTTGTTCCCCGTTTCCTATTCGTTTCACCGCCTGGTGCCAGCTGTTCCATTGACAGTCATGGGTGGGTAGGTGTCTGTACTATGGTAATGCTAGGTTTACACCTGCGACCATAACAAGAAGTAAGAAAAATAGTTCTCAACTCACAGTATTGTCTGCTTTTATTGTCCTATGTGAAGGTTCCTATATATCTAGGATTTTCAAATTGAATTATGGATTCACTGCATATTCTGGCTATGTTTACAAAAACAAATTATGGAAATCCTTGCAATACTTACAGAGAAATAAGGATTTTGGTGGTTCGAGGTACCCGTTAAAAATTATAATTCACGTGTAAATGATCAATTTCGTCGTCTTCCAGTACAGAAGAGATGCTATAAAATTTTTAGATATGCACGTTAAAGCTTCTATGTAGGATGAAATCGCATCTACATTTTGTCCTCTAATTAGATATGTAATTAGTTTTTGAGTCCAGTAAATAGTTTTGGAAATAACTACAAAAGAAGTGAATTACTACTTCTTAAGATGAAAAAATGGCCGCGTAAATGATCAATTTCGTCGTCTTCCAGTACAGAAGAGATGCTATAAAATTTTTAAATATGCACGTTAAAGCTTCTATGTAGGATGAAATCGCATCTACATTTTGTCCCCTAATTAGATATGTAATTAGTTTTTGAGTCCAGTAAATAGTTTTGGAAATAACTACAAAAGAAGTGAATTAGTACTTCTTAAGATGAAAAAATGGCCGTTTTTTCGTACAAAAATTGATAAATTTCCATTCATCATTATGAAGAACTGGTAAATCGTGGAAATTCACTTTCCATGCGAAAAATGCTCACAACAGAGTACTAATGGATGTGAAACAAAGAACGGAAGAAATATATGCAAAATATAGGAGCTGGGGTGTATATGACACAAGTGAAAAAATCCGTATTTCGGCAGTAAAAAGTCAGTTATGAGGTTAAAATGATCAAAGAAAAAACTACACTACTCGATTACCCACTTCTCTCTCTTTAATTTGATACCGACCATGACGTATTTTGGATAACCCCCAATGAGGGGTGGTACGACCCTCCATCCCCAAAAGCCACTACCCCAAAAATTGTTCATACATATTTTTGTACTCTAGAACCCAAATCCGAAGGAAAAAACCTCAATGCTCTACGACCCTCCCACACAGAGTTAGCCGTCCTTCAATATTGGGACACTTCTTACGTTTTCCCTAACTCCCTAAGTACTTTAGAGAATCGCGAATGGAGAGTTAGGGAGTTTTAATCAGGGAAAACAAAAATTCTCATCTCCCAAACTCTCCAAGTTACCGAATCTGGCCCCAGAACTGCTGTCAAATGTTATTATTATTAAATTTATTTATTAGCATAATTTGCCATTTGTATACATGATTGTACAATATATACTGTTTTTTTTTGTTTTTTTTTTAGGTACTTGATACGTGGAAATAAATTATTACTTATCAACAAATAAATTCCTATCTTACTTAATATTTACTTTAACATATTCCGATATTCTTCTTTTAAATCCAACTAAACCTTTAATATTTTTTTAATATCCCTTCACAATTCATTAAATATTTTGAATCCCAATTTTGCGAAAAAAAACGGTCAAATCATCACAATTTCTTAAATAAAAATTATGTACATCTTTTACATAACTAATTTGCTTAACTAAATATTCAGGTATCAACTTATTTTAAATGCTAATTACAAAAACATATACATTAAAATATATTTTTTGTTTAACACTTAACCATCTAAGAGCATCCATCATTCTTTGAATGGGTGTATGTCTGTTACATCTCAAGATTGATCTCATTGCTTTATTTTGTAGTTTCTGTAACTCTGCAAGCGTTTGCTTATTTCCAAGGAAGAGTACAGTGGAACAATATTCAAAATGTGGCTTGTCAAATGTGGAATTGGCAATTCTGTACCGAAATTCATCTAATTATTTAGTATTTACTTCACTCACTTCTTTCACTCCCCTTTGAAAATGAAATGATTCCTTTAAAAAAGTGATGTGAGTAGTTTCGAAAATTAATTTCGAATGTCTATTTACCTTTTTTATGTGTGAAAACGAACGCGGCAGCGAATTTTTATCTTAAACATTTTATGCGGATAATAAGGAGGAATATATAATATAATATAGCGCAAGAATTTACTTGTTCACATATTTTTTCTGTGCATTGGAGTCCTTGTGCACTAACAAGCTTTCCGTAATACATCAACTTTATTTTAGTCCATCAATTAGAACTTTGTAGTATACAAATGGCGAGTTACAATTTATTAGGATCATTAATAACTATATGTACATACTATTTCTTAAGTAAAATTGCTGCCAGATAACTTTGCTCCACTCACCGCAAGATTGAAGGTGAGTAATTTATTAGCAGAACCAAATTTGCAGAAAAGTGACTCAACTCACTTCACTCAATTTTTGCCAATTTTGACTTAGCTGAATCTCAGTATTGTGTGTTCGGTGTAATGAGGCTAGAAAGAACAAATAACACAAAAGTTCCGCTCAATGGATAGGCGTACAATCTGCTTTTTTTCTGGTGACAGCAGGGACAGGCATTCGGAGGGAGGAAAAATGCCGAAATGGTAACAACTAATTCAGAATCGACAAAGCATGCATCATGATGCATGCTGCAAAGATTGTGCAGGCCAAATCACAATCGGCACAGCAAGCATCTTTGGAGCAAGCAGTATTTTTGTAATTCACATTTATTTCAAATCAAATCAAATCAAATCAGCATTTATTAATACAACCCCTGCACAAAGCAACGTATAACGCTGGGCACTACGACATTAAACAGCTTATAAGATAGCGTATCAGAATAGCAAAATAAACAATAAAACAGTAATAGCAAAAATAGATTCTAGATTGCCATGACGGCGAAAAGAAATATTAAACATAGACATACATAAGAGCATGAAAATAAAAATAAAAAAACAAAAAGGCTGGAAACATAACCAACATTATAACCTAACGTTACATACCGAGTTTTTCTTTTGTGCATAATTTTAATTCAGTCGTTTTTCTTTAAAAAAATAGATCCGGACGTAATATGAGAGATACTTGATTTGAAATTTATTTTTTACCTCAGTATGTTGGCAGAACGGTTGCAGCATGCATCAAAATTTGAAATTTTCCAAACTCTTGCAGCATGCATCTGATGCGTCGATTGCGAATTGCGCCATATGATCCCATGATATCAAACGTTGCATCACAGCTGCTGCATGTTGCGCCGATTCTGAATAGGCCTTAAGTTTCGAACTGCAGCACGAGCAGCATACCCATACTACTGTAATTAAATAGCTTCCGCCATTTTGAAATTTCTGATCGGACAGCTGTCCAGTTCTCTAACTGTGATTTGAGGTGATAATATAATAACTAAATTCTCATTATGTGCTGTGAATTTGTGATACAGTTATTGTTTATATCAGAAACTACCTTGTTTCAACAAGTATACAATTAAACTCGGTATTCATATGGCATTCTCAGATTTATTTAAACCATTAAAAAATAAATTTAAACTTTAAGCAAATAAATTTATGCCTTGTACGAATGATTTTAAACCCTAAACAAATCAATTTAAACCTTGAACAAATGATTTCAAACCCTTAACAAATATATTTAAACTGTTAACGGATGAGTTTCAACTGTTAACAATACGCCTTAAAACTTTAGCAAATATATTTAAGCTCTTTACAAATTTATATTTAAAATATTTTATTTCACTTTAAGTAAGCAATTCATTCAATTTTTTTTCAAATTTTGTGTGTAGGTATATATAATCTGCAAATTATTGCTGCGTTCCTTTTCTCGTTCAGAATTAGTTTTTTCAATCCATGTCGTTCTTTTTCTAGAGCCGAACGATTTAGTTTCAATTGGGCATTGCTTTTTCCGGACTCAGAATCGTTCTGAATGCACCTGAGTTTTTCCCGGATTCAAGCAGAACGATTTTAATTTGTATTCGTGAAGGTGTTGTTTATAATTTGGACGAGGTGGTAATAGTTGAGTTTAAGTTTCCTTTGTTCGAAAATGGCTTTATTTGTCATAAACAACAATTATTACTTGCTTTTATCAAATGGAAGAAATGTCAAACACTTGAAATGGTTCTGTTTCGTTCCTTTTCTATGAGCACAGAATTAAATTATGACATTGTTCTGTCGATTTATACAGATTCATTCAGAACGAGAAAAGGAACGCAGCAATAATTATGTATGTTTACATATTATATTATGCAATACTTTTGACTTTTCAGTGCAACGGTTGACCATCTACTGCCTTAGGAATAAGTCAAGCCATATCCATTATATAGTTGGAGCAG
Source organism: Dioctria linearis (assembly GCA_963930735.1). Lineage (NCBI taxonomy): Eukaryota > Metazoa > Arthropoda > Insecta > Diptera > Asilidae > Dioctria > Dioctria linearis. The sequence continues at coordinate 185,138,889 of OZ005742.1, read as the reverse complement.
TCATTAATTGTGATTTGTTGCAGGCTATCTTCGATCACTGAGAGAAGATTATGTTCTCTACTCATGTCACTTAAAACTGAACGTGCATGTGCCTTCATTTTAGAAAACGCTTTATCGATCGGGTTTAACATAAGCGAGTAATGAGGCAAATCTTTTAGTATTAAATTCGTTTGAGATTACACAACCCGAACTTGTTGTGCTTTGTGTTTTGTTTATTAAAAGAGTACAGTTAGAATGTACTAGTTGAAATTTGCAGTGCTGAGTTATGGTAGTCTTGCATTGAGGGTGCGATTTCTTCTTTTCTGTTTATTATTAGTTGAACAAAACGTAAATATGGTTTAATTTTGTATTTTACAATTACGAGTGACAACAGATTAATGCATTTTGAGAAAATTTTTGCATTCAGTATTCAATGTTTGATGCAGTTGCACATCGATAGAGTGAAGTAAGTACAGTAAGGATTTCTTATCAGAAAGCGAACCCTTCTTGACAAATAATAGATTATTATCGGAAAGTTTTATAGATTTTCGGCATTTTTAATAATAATATAATATAGCTCTGATGAATGGCGGCCATCTACTCAAGAAGAAGAGCCTGAAGATTATGGAACTTCAAGGGAATCTGGAGGTATGATAGGTGTATGTCATAAACAAAAACAACACGGAAAATGTGCATACTGTGTCCCGAAAGCATACTCATAAATAAGCCATTTAACTTTTAAGTTGATTACAATTATAATATTATATATGCCTTAAGATGAAAGTATAAAAATATGCTAACAAATTTTCAGCCAACACTAGCATGCTTGCTGAAGCGCGTATTGCTTACCACGAACAGCACAATGACCAATAACAAGAACAACAGTGTCGCTGGGGCTAAGAGGGAAATTTGCGCGAATTTGGATGCAAAGTGGCTTTTCATAACGTATTATGAAGAGGGTATGACAGTGACAAAATCTGCCCGCATGACTAACATCAACAAAAATACTGCTAAAAGCATCATTTGAGCTTATAAAAAAGATCGGGAGGTGCCCAAAGACTGTCGTGGTGGGAAAAAAATCACGAAAGTTAACAGAAGAAGTATTGATGCATATAGAGCAGTATGTTGAGAGTATGTTATGGAAGTATGTCAGAGTGAATGGTTTTGGACGTGAAGTCCAGACTGTCAGCATGACCTGACAGATCACCCGGTGGACAGCGTTGTAATGCAGGGCGGCATTCTAGTACCTCGGCTATTACGGGAGAGTTATGGGGGGGGGGGTTAACCAATAACCTGCCGTTGCCACCTGCCATAAGAAAAAAAAATCTCGTGCCTAACAAAAACCGAAACGGCACACCCAGTCCAGAAGGGACCTTCACACTACCCACCAATACTTACATGAAGGCGCAGATAGTATGCCTTCATCTGCCGTCGCCCCATCCACCCAGTCGACACTTAGGGCAGCAATTTGTTTTCAGTGTCCCTGCTGATAACCTTGACCTGGAAGAAAAGTCGAGTAGAGTAGCGAACCTAGTCAACCCCTACATTGTGAGGGCTCCGGGAGAGTGAGGGGAGAACGAAAAAACTTAAATTTAGATATCGTTATAATATCTTTATTCGCGAACTAGATATTTGCACACGATAGCGCCTTATTTAAGTTCCTAGTAAGGAAACTAATTAGGTGAGATATCAATTAAATTCCTAGTGGGATAACTAATTGGTGTGACCTTACGTAGTACCATCTATCAATAGGAACCCATTCTATCACAATATAATTGAGCTATATGTTATAAAACCAAACTTCAAAATGAGTAAAACTAATTAGAATAATCAATATGGATTCCTTCTAAGTTACAGCAATGACTTTAAATATATACATATATGGTCACATGATCGCGAAAATTTCTAAAATGCGATATCAATTAAGTCTCTAATAGGAAGACTAATCGGTGTTTTCTTAAGTAGTACTATCCATTAATATGTAAACATTCCATCACACTGATTATATAAATGTATATTAGGACACTATAGTAAAAGCTTTCCAAATGCATATATATATATATCATTAAATACAAATGAATAAAACAATTAACAACAATGACTTACGTTCAGGTTTCTGGTGGGAATTTCCCCGAAGAGGCGCCTCCTTGGAAGTTCCGCTCGATAATATTGAAGCAAGTAGTGTCTGTAATGCTACATACGAGTATGTATATAATTAAGTACAAATAAGACTACAGGTAAGTATAACTAAGACCTCGGGAGATTCAGCAAACGTCGAAGATGGGATGGCAGTACTAGGGGTTAATTGGCATCAAAATAGACTACCAAGAATTACGATAAGAGGCCTTTCGTGAAGACCGTGATGATCCAAATCCAGTTTGAATGGAACAAATCAAGAAGAATTTACGCCAAACTACTGGATGTTAATAATGTGGCAATATCCAAGTAACAGCTCTATATCAAACTCAGGAATAATGAGAAAATGTGTCAGTCCAAAAAAAGGCACTGCTTTCCTTCTGCAAAATTTTTAAATTAAACTAGCGTGCCCTACTCGTTCACAGATGCTTTTTCCCTTTTTTTGGTTCGATTAAAATTACCTCGGTACCCGGATTTTAAATTCTTTTCGATAACTCTTCCTTTTTGACCTTCTACTTTGATATCCCAGACAAGAGTCGCCGAGTGTCACCCATCTCGCCTCACCCATCTTCTTCTTTTCTTCTACCAATATTCTACTGATGTTAAGTCCCAGCCAGGCTCAATCGAGTCGTATGTCACAAAATGGCAGAGCGGCGTACAGGAACCATTTTTCTCTGGCAGTACGGTACGACTATAACAGAGCAGGGTCATCTAGTCCACCTGGGGTCCAGACGACACTGAAAAATGGTCGACTGAGCTAGCCGGTCTTAAAACATCGCTACGGGCGCCCATTATGTGACTCGACCCAAGCACCCATGAAAGCATTTTCACCAGGGTGTCTGTACTGATGCAGAAGGTCGTCCAAGGCTGTTCAAATTGTGCTGAGTGTTATGAGTCGAAGGCACATCCCCGAAGACATGTCAGTCCTTGAACAGAGGTCGACATCAGTCTTGGCATTGAAGCCCAGAGGTGTACCAACAGGCTAGCAACCCAAAAAATCCATTCGCTAGTACCCCTCTGTCTTTCTCCACCAAGATGAGTCGGAGAAGCCTCTACAACCTAACCAACCGATTGCATAGCTTCTTCCGCTCTTGACATCTCCCTCTGATCGCAGTCTCACTCTCGTTCAAGGGTATGTCTCTAAGTTATCGTACAGGTGTGGACATCGCCGATATTAAAACATTGAGTAAGTGGGATTCCTACGGTGGTATAATCTCCGTAGGGTACCATGTGAGAGGGGTTCTGACGCATTGTCAGGCGGGGCCGTGTGGAAAAGTGAGTCTACTAACAAGAGGTATACCGGCCGCTAGGCTGAGAAGGTCCTAAGCGGCACATTGGCATCCTATGGTTTACCAGTTAAGCTGGCTGGATGCCTTCTTAGGGCTACCTGGATTAATATTTACAGCAGGTAGGTATAACCGATATTCCAGTACAATGGTCTCGATCAGGGCTTGATGTCTTTCGCGTGATAGACACCTAATGTTTTTCCCTGCAGATCCTCAAGCTCGTAAAGGGAGTTTACTTTCTTTGCTTTAATGCGGCAGTTTAAAAACTTTCTCCCCAATTTGGCACTAATTTGTTGGTGGAAATTGCTAGGTGTAAAATTACGTCTATAAAAAAAAATGTAAACCAGGCAATATGATAGGAGAAAATAAGTTTGTTGGCAACAGCGCCCAACGTGGGGACGAACCACCAGAGTCTCAAGCCGGGCATAAGCCACAAGGAACTTGCGTTGCGAGGAAAAAAAAGGAATAACCTGTGACCATACTTCCAATCCCCCCTGGTCGAGGGAGAACACATCGGAGGATAGACGTCGTCTATCAACTCACCTCGACCCAGGAGCCGACCAGGAACAGGTACAGCGACTGCTTTCGGAGACGGGAATGTAAGGCTAGAGACTAATGGTGAATCGGAGAAGAGGGATTACCCTTTGTTCCATGTATTCTACTGAACCCAGTCGCGCCACCCCAGAAGTGCCCGCTCCAAGCAAGGAAATCGCTTCAATAGATAGAATTCATCCATGAACCTACTCAGGACGAGGGAAACTCCCCGGAGTGCAGCGAGCGGTTTTGAGCTGGCCACGAAGGTCGAAAGAGGGAATTGGGCTGAGATCTAAAAATGGGAAGGGACAAAAGGGAAAAAATCCTCATACCGAGGCTAATCCAGAAGGGATTAGAGGGGAAACATCTACTCAGTTAAGGTAGAGTTGGGTTCTACTAGGAACATTGTCCTATAAAAATTTTCGCTCGCCACCGCAGGTTAGGAAATAATGAAGAAGAGACAGAAAAGGAAAAATCCTCATACCGAGGCAAATCCAGAAGAGATTAGAGGGGAAACAGCTACTCAATTAAGGTAGAGATGGGTTCTACTAGGATCATTGTCATATAAAAATTTTCGCTCGCCACCGCAGATTAGGAAAAAGTTAAGAAGAGACAGAAAAGGAAAAATCCTCATACCGAGGCTAATCCAGAAGGGCTATGCAAGCGGAATACCTACCGTAGTTTCTTACGCGTAGGGTACCGTATGGGTTGAGTTTGAAACATTGTCGGACAGGGGAGGGCATGACTGGTTGAACTACAAAAGGCATATCACCCACCACTGATGAGGAAGTAGGAGGGTTATGTGATACCCTATAGTTTGCAAGTGAAGCTTGCCGGATGCCTTCTTAGGGCTACCGGGGTTGTTTTTTACAGGCAATTAAGTTTTGCGATATATTCGCAAAAAGAAAGATTTTTTCGCTATATATATCGATCCGAAATAAAGTCACATTTGGGGTTGGTTGTATCAATTATGTTGGTTAAATTTTGTAGTTTAATTAATTAGTTCCTCAAATATTTTACCATGTTTGCCTGGCCTCAGTTTCAACATTGCCCGCAATCCACAAAAAGAATTATTATGCGATCATAAAGAAAATATAAAATGACAAGGAAACGACGGCATACAAAAAAAACAAGATTATCGATAGATATGTGGTGTTTTAAAGTAGTAAAACCCAAAATCTTTCACACATATGCATTATTACCTGGCAAAATCCTACACTAATATTTCTGTTTACTCAAATTTCAATTAAAGCTGATGAATTCACAAAATAGGGGGCGGCGGCATGACGGAACGACGCCGAGGCATACCCGTTCTCGCACAAAACGTAAGATGTTAAAATTTCAGCCACTCCTGAAAACACATAAAAGTCTCTCTCTCTCTCTCTCTGTCTCTCTCTCTCAGGCAAGGCCTCTGCATCGATTCCCAAGTTGTTAGATCCTGCAAGAGAAGGGGAAAGAAAAGAAATCCCCAACAAGGGTCAGCCTTGAAGAAAGGGTTGGCACCTGAAGGGTGGCCACCCTATTAGGAATGGAAGAAAAGAAAAAAAAACGGATAACCAAAAAAAAAAAAAAATCAGACATTCTCTCTGCCAGGGATTCAAATTGTTCCGATGGAAAGCATTCATCAATCGGTCAAAAGGAATGAACGTAAGGGGATCAAAGGCTGTGATGAGTAGTTAGGACATCGGGGGCTGCATGTACTCAGGCTAGGAGCAGTAGCTGGGAGGTAATTATAACTCAAGAGATATCGTAATCACATAATCGTTAAAATAAAAAGAAATATGAATATACTAACAGATAAAGATACCATAACCGCCAGAACACATATAAAATATATATACTATAAAACCGCTATAACGAAAAAATACTGTCTCCTCCCGGGAACGCGCAGAGGTGTACGGAATTGTGTTCGTAAATAACATGCCTCGCATACAACGTCCATCTACCACCAATGAGCCGAGCACTCGCCAAATAAAAGAAAAGAAGCTACTGTTAGTTGCGATGAGAACATATGAGAAATTATGCACAAGAAACCACTGGTTTTGCTGTCCGCTTCCAAAAGGCTGGCCCAATCCCCGTAGCGAGGATATATAATCAGGCGAGCGAACGTCGTTCGTCAACTCACTACAAGGACTAAGACCATACATGTCGGCAATCAGCTTGACAATTCGTAAGGATTCAGAAGAAGGGTGGTCGCCAGTGTGGTGTTCGTGAACCGAAGCCTTGCTTCATATATGGTGCTTCCAAGCACAAGATCTACTCCCAGCAAACGGGAGAGCACCCTCACAAAACTCAGTGACTCAGTCTAATATTGAAGAAGAGAAAAACAAAAAAACCACAAAGAGAAGCGATATTGGATTCCACCCTTTAACAAATAAAAATAAGATCTTACAGCAAAAAAACAAAATCATTTGGGCGCCATTGTAGCAGACGGCGTTTCACGGACGGATATGCCCATGCTCAGCAAGCATAAACATATACCGCAGCTAAACCCTTCTGTTGCAAAAATCATCTTAGAGGCAGTTCTTAAATACCTTTTTGTGGGGCAAGCAGGAGCCGTATCCAGTTCTCCCTCGCACCTTAGTGCTGCGAAACTAAAAGCACTTTGGCTTTTCCTTTAGACACAAAACACCCTTTCCTCAAATTTCATTCTTTTATTTTATCTGAAAATTTCGCCTTCTTATTTCAGATTCACAATTCTTCTTTTATCTAACAATCTTGATTTCCTTTTTTTTTATTCACAATTTTTCTTTTATCTAACAATATGGATTTCTTTTTTCAAGTTCACTATTTTCATTCGGTAAAACTAATTCTATGTACTTTTCCTATTACACTTTACCGAGACCGCGCCGAACCAAAAATCCAAAAAATCAACTCTACTTTTGCAATCGCCGTTACTCCAGTTAAAAACCAACTCGGCTCTTGATCACTTTTGTCTCGATCAAGAGCCCTCGTTCACGGTAGAAAATGAATAGTTGCATTTCTACCCTGAGAAAATTTTCATTTATTCTGGACTTGATTAAACAAGTCCAGAATATTTTTCGTTGGACGGAGGCTTGGAATTTGATGCTTTTATAAACATCAGCCACCGTTACGACGATTGAAACTGCGTGCGCGTATACATACAATGTATTTTCGTGGCGCGCGGTTCTGAGCGTGAAAGCTTTTTTTTGATATGTATGTACATTCGTACATAAATATTGTAATTTTTTACGACAAATCGTACTGAATGTACAATTTGTCATTTCTTTTATTTTTTAAATTAAATATTTCTACTGGCAATTTGCCATGGGAATAATTTTGTTTAAACTTTATGGAATGTGAAGAAAATTGCTGATGCAATTTTCTTCACTGATCGAGTAGATAAGCTAATCATGTTTTTAAGCATGATTGAAAATTGATTATTGAAAATTTATATGGATGAATTCTTTTTTAAATGATTTTTTTTGCTACCCCTTTTCAGGTTGTTTAGGTCTATTTCAGATATATAACAATCCTTCCCCCCGCGAATAAGAGAGTTATTCTTTGGAGAGGAATAACTCTCGTGGGAAGAATTCGTTCCGTCAAAAGACTTTTGTATCTCGGGGTTTTATATCTAGGGTATTAGGTTACTGTTTTGTTTGAGTTTAATTGAACGGTAGAGGATGGATACATTGTTGCAGTTAGATACTACCCGGGCCGGCGTTGTTTCTCTGCCTGCAGGTTAGCACTTGCGCTTTGAATTTTGGAGTGTCGACAACAAGTTATTTTTCTGGTCTAGACTAATTTTTTTTTCGCAAGATGTTGTTTACGGTTAAGGTGGATAAGACGACCTTCAAGTGCCCGCCTGGGCTTACCTGCGTGGCCTGTCGAATTCATGTGGTGCATGGGTTACCAAACTGGCGTGGACCCATTCGCTTAGTCCTGCACAGGACTGGCCAGCGGCCCTTTACTATGTGGGGGGGTGGGAGCAGTTGCGGGCAAGTCGTATTGGGCGAACTTGCCTCTATACCCGCACCAAGGTCAGTCTTAGGTTGGCGCTGGTAAGTTTCGCTTTAGATTTTTCGCAGATTTCGAATTATTTAGCCATACCTTTTTTTTGTTTATAGGTGCCACATTCAACATTAGAGGGCGCTTTGGGCTGTGTGCTTGCTGCCACCCTGTTTTTAATGACCCGCTAACTGCGATTGTTCGCCGGATCATGGCCACTCCTCCCCCTTGTGGACCCTTCGGACCCGCGGAAGACAGCGATGAGGACTAGGCTCGCCGCTAATAATTCCTTTTCTTTGTGAAAAGTTTTTACCTTTTTTTGCTTTCCTATCCTCCTTCTTTTTCGTTTTATATATATAAAAAAAAAAATAATAAAAAAAAGTAAAAAAAATAAAAAAACTAAGTAAACCCCAATTTAAGGTTTTTTCTTTTTTGAGTTGGCAGTTTTGGAAACTTTTACTTTCTGAGTGGTTGCGGTTTTAGTTCGGTTCGGTGGGCTTTTACAAAATTTTTGTTGTTTTAAAAAAAAAACGATTAATTTTATATATAATAATAATTTTTTTTTATTTGTATAAGCTCTTTATTTAGTGGCAAAAGGCTCAACAAAGTGTAACAAAAAAGAAAGACCCTAGCTAAACTAAATGTTGTAAAAAGTCAATAGGGACAAATAAAAACAATTAAAACAATTCAATAAAAATCAATATGTAACAAAAATGACACAAAAATGTAAAAACCAATGATACAAAATTCTCAAAAGAGACTAAAAAACGGATACAAGAATTTTGAAAAAGATCTAAAGGATATACAAGAATTTAGAACCAGTGCCAATTTTGACAATTGGGTACGTGGCAGTTCCAAGAAGCTCCAAATTTCCAAAATAATTTAATAAAAGCTAATTTCCTAAACAATCGAGATTTCAACATATAAATTTTGCAATTTTGCACCGAGACCGAAACCGAATAAAAAATTAATAACCGAACGAACGAAAAAATTTAGCAGATACCGTTATAGAGTCCCGCGAGGGCAGCATGTAGTATCGTAGACCTCTACAAACTGCCCTCATCATCCCTCCAGCTTAGCATCTCTAACAGAGTGCTTGTCCTTCCCACAGCACTTGCAACGATTCCTAAGCGGGGAGAAGCCCCGTGGACTAGTGCTGCAAATGCTGTGGCCTGCTATCACTAGCGAAAGACAAGAGCTCCGTCCTGCACCGACGATAGTGGTTGCCATGTGCAGTTGAATGTGTCTGCGTTCGTTGCCAGATATTCAAGACGTAAACGTCTCTTCAATCTGTCAACGAAGTGGCGCTTAAGTGCGTGTGCGTGGTGTTGTGGGTCAGTGTTCTAATTCCCATCTTCGACTCTCATGCAGTACAGGTGAATTGTAGATTTGACCAGTGTCAACACAAAGCTAATCAGACAATTCACCCGAATACAAACCTTTGGCCCCCATAGAAACGATGTTCTAGTAATGCTGAAATTCGGGTGGATCAACTGACACATATCGCGCACGAGTTCCATTAGATCTTGCAAAGCTGGGCAAGTAAAGAACCTGTGAAACAGGGTGCCTTCACCACCACAAACTGTGCAAATCCTCTGAACTCGATGGTCAATATGTGACAACTGATTAGGATGCATAAGACTGTGATGCAGCAATTTGAATGCTACATCAGCATCATTGTAACTAGAAGGATAACTGTAGACTACTCTGCAAGATATTCCTCCCATCACGCTCATATTCACCCCGAGGTGTGTTCGCCATCTGTTGTATCCTGTATACTCCGGAGATCTTATTGAAATAAGCACGTCACGCAGCACACGTGTTGTAAGTGTGCTGAAAGGTGTGTGTGGTGGTCTGTTCAGAACGAAAGCATCTTCCAACTTAGAGCCAGGGTCACTGGTCCCAAGTTGGCGAAATCTCTCGCGCGCAGAAGCAGCCAGGTCGTGTAGTTGTGCAGTGTTAGTGTTTATTCGGAAGTTTCCAGAGATATCAATAATATCTCCGAGAACCGTCAGCGTATGCGTGTCAGCTTCAAAACCCCGAGCATTACTGAACACTGAATCTATTAATTCAGGATTAAACCTGATGGGAATTGACGCGAATTGCGTGTACCGTAGAGCATTCCACTTAATGTGAAACGCTGGCCTGATTCTGCCCCAGGTCTGAATCGTTGAGATTAGATCCTGTGGCCAGTCACGAGGATAACGTGGTCGAACAGAGAGTAGGTAGTAATACTCCCCTATGCCGATCCCTCCCAGTACATTCACCCACAGTTGAGAAATCAAGCTGTCTCTCTGGCAAAACACTCTTTGGAATGCACGCACTTGGAGACACCTTGATTTCACAACCAAGTTAGTGAGACCTAATCCACCTATCTTGACTGGCAGACAGAGCGTGCTTTCAGCAACCCATCGTCTTCCGCACCAAAAGGCGTCTATCGCTTTTGCTTGGAGGAGACCTACGAAGCCTTCATCAAACGTCTCAGACTTTAGCAGATGAACGATGGACGAGGTAATCAAATAGTTTATCACGACTGACCTACCCATTAAGGATAATGGAAACAGTTGACTACGCCATGAGTTTACAGCTCTAGAGAGTTTCTCAAGAGCGATGCGGCTATTATTTGATTTACTCTCGCGTCCGATATACACACCTAAATACTTCAGGCAAGTATTAGTCCATTGGATGTTCAGTGGAGTATCTGTACGATCTCTCCACCTTCCACACCACAAGCCTTGACTCTTACTAAGATTGATTTTAGCGCCCGCTATACGTTCGAACTGTTCGAAAACAGCACGAGCGACCGGAAAAGCTTCATCTCTTGTCACGAAAATAGACAGATAATCCGCATACGCCAACATAAGAGGCCTCACATTGGTATACGGCAGATGAACCGCATACTGTCCGAGCATTCGACGAAGATTCACCAGTAGCGGCTCCAACGAAAAGTCATAAAGCATACCTGACAATGGACAGGCCTGTCTGATACCTCGATGAAACGAGATAGGAGCCAGAACTTGTCCTTGATGCTTAATCAAAATCGCTGAATCTCTATACAGTTTCCTGACGATATCGAGCCACCTGGGCGGAAACCCAGATGCCTCGAGCGCAGTCAAGATATACTCGTGCGAGACACTATCAAAAGCCTTTTGCTGGTCAAGTGAAATCATGGCCATTTGTGTACCTGTCTGTTCATGGTAGGCAAACAAATGCTTGGCTACCGCGATATTGTCGTAGATACTACGACCAGGTACACAATAGGACTGTTCCGGGTGTATTACCGAAGCAATCACTGAGCGGAGTAACGCCCCTAATGCTTTGCAGACGATTTTGTAGTCTACATTGCATAGGGTTACTGGCCTCCAGTTGCCCATCCTCTGCAAATCTCCCTTCTTTGGAATCAAGCGCATAACAGATCTCCTCCAACTAGAAAGAAAGTCTGAATGCATCTCAACCGCCGAATTGGAGACTTCCAAAATGTCAGGAATTAATAAATCCCTGAAACGTATGAAGAATTCTGGAGTCAAGCCGTCATAACCAGGTGAAGTGTGTCGCCTTAGATCCTTTGTCGCAGCAATCATATCCTCCAATGTGATTACTGTATCCAGGAGCTCCTTACTGTCTTCAGAGAAAGTGGGAATATTCTCAAGAAATTCATGAGTGGTCGAGGATGTTGTCGACGTCGATTCAGAGTAGTGACTACTGTAGTAGTCTCGAATATATTCTGATAGCTGTTGTCCGTTGAGGACTTGTCCAGATTCATTAATTATCGATTCGACCTCACAAGAAGCAGTACGACGTCTAGTCACCTGAAAAAGTACTCGGTTGGAGAATCGCTTTCTCTCAGCCAGCGCGATTGGCCACGCAGCACAAACTTCAAGCTGTGCTTGTAAGTCTGTGTCGCCAAGCGTTCCTTTATTTCATTCAACAAATAGTTGTTGAATATCCAGTATGCAGTTCGTCTTTCAACTAGAGTGCTGGTCGCCACTACAAGAAGGTGATCACTAATCGAACACACTTTGTTCTGTCCAATGAGAACACTCAAAAGAAAATATCAATAAGAATGTGGACTGTAAATGATAACGCCGGGGAATATTTTATAATCAGTGGTTTATTGAACGCACGTAAAACTTAAGTACAAATTACAACTATAACTAAAATTAACCGACTTCAATTTCACGACGCTTAAGAACTAAACTTCAATAGAGTTAAAAAAAAAGGTCACTTATTCACTACACAATAATAATTCTATTCTCAGTATAACACTGTCAAAGTTGATACAACTTTGACCAATGGCAATTATATATGTACATATGTATAAATATATTACTCAATATGACTCAAAAAATGTACTCACCAGTATAAAACTATGGAATCGACTTTATGGCGTTGGTAATTAAATAATTAGTGATTATCTTGTTCTAGTCGTTCCCCGGAACAAGATACTTTACTTCAGTCGAGACCCAAAGCAAAGTTGTATTAGTAGTGTTTATTCTAGTCGGTACCCAGAATAAAGATCTTTATCTCAGTCGATACCCAAGATAAAGGTTTGAGGTTAGTGAATGTTATTCTAGTCGCTACCCGGAATAACTATCTTTATCTCAGTCGAGACCCAAGACAAAAGTTTGAGTTAGTCTGTGTTATTCTAGTCGCTACCCAGAATAACTATCTTTATCTCAGTCGATACCCAAGATAAAGGTATTAAGTTAGTAGACTTTATTCCAGTCGAGACCCAGAATAAATATCTTTATCTCAGTCGGTACCCAAGATAACGTTGTTGAGTTAGTAAGATTTATTCCAGTCGGGACCCAGAATAAATATCTTTATCTCAGTCGGTACCCAAGATAAAGTTTTTGAGTTAGTAAGATTTATTCCAGTCGAGACCCAGAATAAATATCTTTATCTCAGTCGCTACCCAAGATAAAGTTGTTGAGTTAGTAAGATTTATTCCAGTCGAGACCCAGAATAAATATCTTTATCTCAGTCGGTACCCAAGATAACGTTGTTGAGTTAGTAAGATTTATTCCAGTCGAGACCCAGAATAAATATCTTTATCTCAGTCGGTACCCAAGATAAAGTTATTAGGTTAGTGATTTTTTATTCCAGTCGAGATCCAGAATAAATATCTTTATCTCAGTCGGTACCCAAGATAAAGTTGTTATTAGTAAATTTTATTCCAGTCGAGACCCAGAATAAATATCTTTATCTCAGTCGGTACCCAAGATAAAGTTATTATGTTAGTAAATTTTATTCCAGTCGAGACCCAGAATAAATATCTTTATCTCAGTCGGTACCCAAGATAAAGTTATTATGTTAGTAAATTTTATTCCAGTCGAGACCCAGAATAAATATCTTTATCTCAGTCGGTACCCAAGATAAAGTTAATTTGTTAATAATTTTATTTAATTACACTCGCCAAGTCGAATTCCAAAACGATGCACAATCTATGAGAGCTGGATACTAAAAAAGAAAGATTCAAATTGGCCTGCGACTTATATTGCCTCTGAATTGCGCACGGCTCCAACAAATTATTTTACATTGCGCATAGTAACCAAAGTACGTTGACCTTTGCAGCTGTGCGTAGGTAGCAACAGAAAAGTCCGTTGACCTTAGCAGCTGTGCGTAGGTCAGAAGAGTACATTGACCCTAGCAGCTGTACAAAGCAACTGGAATTTTGTGCATTTTTTGTTGCTGTTCCTAATTTTGCCTATCTAAAGCTATTAAGATTATAATTATACAATAAGATACCTATTACAATATTGCTAAGTTGTTATTTTAAAGATTCATTTAAATGTACAGATTACTTAATCTAATTCCATTTAATTCGCGCACTGTTAGCGAACACAAGTTACTTTTCTCTTATTGGATTGTGTCCCGGATTTGTTTATGTGGAATGTAGCCATGAGGTGTTGATTGTTATCTCCACTAAAACCTGCCTTATCGATATGCTTGTAGGTAGGTACACATCGTTTCATTCCCAACCTATTTTCAATGATTAGAAAAACTTGGAATTAGAAACTTTTAAACTATTTTACTTCCAGGTGGCTATTTAATGTTGGTTTGAACATACTGCCCCCTGTTGAAAGGTTGAATTTTAATAGAGAAAATTCAATCTTTCAAGTATTTATTATTATAAATTAATGTACTTAAAATATAAATTAGTTTTAGAAAGAAGAGGCGAAGCATAAATCTGGTGACTCCTCCTCCTTTTTTTTTATTTACCTAAGGCATTATACCGTGTTATTACCTTACCTGCCTGTTTCGGCGATCAGACTCGGAAAAGTACATGGTGTCTGGTGCTATTGATTGGTTAGCTGAGTCAGAGCAGCGCATTACCTTAGTTGACGTCTGTCTCATTGGCGATCACTTTGTGTTGGAAGGGCTTTAATTGTTATCTAATGAACCGGACTGTCGTTGGCAGCATAGTCGAGCTGCGCTGAGCGCTGATCCGGTACCACGTCCCAGGTCCAAGGTTCGAGTGTGGCGAAATAACCTATTTTTTCTCCTTTTAAAAACAATTTTTTTTTTGTTTTTTTGAAAAAAATATCTTTGTTGTGAAGAAACAATAGCAAAGACTTGGACTTTGCATAATGTGATTATGCCCCCTTCTACTAGATGAAAAGGGTTTTGAAATTTGTAATGCAGAAATTGCAGCATTATGTGATCTTTACATGGGAAAAGTTCTGTGGCTTGAAACAGATTTTGTTTTTGATAGATATTCTTTTATATGCGGGCATTCCTGTTGTGTACCTGTATGTAGGTACATATGTTGAGAATGGACATTTTAGTTGTTTTTTGATACACATGTAATTATCGTTATAGATTTGGGTTATCTGCCGAGTTTGGAAAGATACATATTTTCGTAATCGGCCTTTTTAAAATTCCCTTGCTGGTTTTTATTGTCACTACCCTTACGTAGTTGTCTTTTCCTTTATGCACTTCTAGTATTCTGCCTAGAATCCAATGACATGCAGGTAGATTTGTTTCTTTAATCAGAACTAAATCTCCGACAGAAGGATTTAATGTTGGTTGTTGCCATTTAGGCCTGTTTTGTAGTGAATTGAGCTAGTCGGTTGACCATTTGTTCCAAAAGTGTTGCTTTAGGAGTTGTACATGATTCAATCTAGTTACTGATGATATTCTGTTGTTCATCACAGGTTCTGGCGGTGCGATTAAAGCCTTTCCTATTAAAAAATGTCCTGGGGTTAATGCATTGAAGTCATTTTTATCTTCGGTAATGGGACACAAGGGTCGCGAGTTTAAACAGGCATCGATTTGAGCCTGGACTGTTGCAAATTCCTCAAACGTCAGAAGGGCGTTTCCTAAGACTCGTTTTAAATGAAATTTAATAGATTTCACTCCAGCTTCCCACAGGCCTCCAAAGTGTGGAGCCGAAGGTGGATTGAAGTGCCAGTGAATGCCGTCGTGCGCAGTTTTTCCAGCAATGTCATTGCTTGCATTTTTGAGCGCAGATTTGAATTCTTTCTGTCGGCACCGACAAATTTGGTTCCGCAGTCAGAATAGATATCAGTGCACAAACCTCGGCGACTAGAAAATCTTTTGAAAGCTGCGATGAAGCTAGCTGTTGATAGATCAGAAACTGGCTCAATATGGATTGCTTTTGTGGCCATACAGACGAAGATACATATATAGCCTTTATAATACCGATTGCCTCTGTGCTTTGACATTTTTAAATTAATAGGACCGGCATAATCGACACCAATTTGTTGAAATGGTATTGAGATATTCACTCTTGGAATTGGCAAATTTCCCATTATTTGATTCCTAGTACGGGCGGCTTGCTTGAAGCAGGGAATGCATTTATATGAGATGTTTTTTACTGTTCGTCGTCGTTGTAAAACCCAATATTCGTTTCTTAAAGTATTTAATACAAGCTGTACACCACCATGCAAAGTTTTTAAATGAATATTATCCACAATTAGGTTTGTTAATTTGCTTCCTGGTGGAAGAATGATCGGATGTTGTTGATTATATGGGATATGAGCGTTTTGTAAGCGACCTGCTACCCGCAATAAATTGTCATTATCAAGAAATGGATTAAGGGATATCAAATTGCTTTTAGTTGGAAGCGATGATCCTGCTTTTAATTGTCTTATCTCGTTATCGTATGTAATGCCTTGCGCTAATTTTATTAACAAGTATTTTGCTTCCAGCAACTCTGTTGGGGAAAGCTGCTCTGTCTGTTTAATTAAACCTTTTGTTAGATATCGGCTTGCTCGGATATTGTTCAGAAATCTGAGGTAATATGCCGTGACACGATTTAATTTTATGAAGGAAGAATATTTATCAAATAATTCGTTTATCATTGTTTGGGCTACAGCAGTATGTGTCACGCGCTTTTGTTCAGAATCTATCTGCATGTTAGCTGAGGGTTTTGACTTAGGCCAATTTTCCTCGGGCTGCTGAAGCCAACTAGGTCCGTGCCACCAGAGTTCAAGATTGATTAGATTCGCAGGTTTGATTCCTCTGCAGTTGCAGTCTGCGGGATTATCTGCGGAACGCACGTGACGCCAGACTTTGATATCTAGCTGTTCCTGGATTTCAGAAACCCTATTCGCTACATAAGTCTTATATTTGTTTGGATGATTGTGTATCCAAGATAAGACTATAGAAGAGTCTGTCCATGCATAGATGGGAACTCAATTAAGCTCCAGGTCTATCTTGACTCGATTTATGAGGCGAGTTAATAAAACTGCTCCACATAACTCCAGACGAGGAAGTGACACAGGTTTCACAGGAGCTACTTTTGATTTTGCCATTAGCAAATTGATGTGGACCTTTCCTTCAACGTCAACAACCTTGATATATACAGCAGCAGAATAAGCTTGATTGGAGGCATCTGAGAATCCGTCTATCTGACAATTTGTTAAATTGTTTGTAGTATGTAGCCAGCGTGGGATTTTAAGCTGGCTGATATGATGCAACTCTGCCTTAAAATGCCGCCATTGAGTGTCAATGGGTGCAGGAATCGGATTATCCCACGAACATCCAGAGAGCCACAAGGTTTGCATCAGAACCTTTGCAGTGATTACTATTGGTGAGATCCAGCCTAGTGGATCAAACAATGTAGCAATTTCTGATAAAACAGATCGTTTAGTAGATAGACGATCTGCTATTTGTCGATATTGCAAGATAAAGTAATCAGCTCCTGGATACCAGTGGATACCGAGAGTTTTTACTGACCCATCACTTGCAAACCGTAAGGGAAGTTGTAATTCCCTTTGCTCCTCTGGAATGCCTGCTAGAAGATCCGAGGGGTTATTAACCCATTTCCTTAGATTAAACCCAGCTAAAGATAATAGGCTAACAAGTTGTGTTTGTATCTTGACGGCTTCATCGATAGATTCTGCACCTGTAATTAAATCGTCTACGTAGAAGTCGCGAGTAACAATTTTAGCAGCAATTGGATATTTCTCAGCTTCATCCTGTGCAAGCTGATGAAGTGTTTTGATAGCGAGATAAGGAGCTGGAGTAGTGCCAACCGCTACCGTTGTTAGTTGATAGTCCTTTATGGGTTCACTAGGACTATTTCTCCAAATTATTCTTTGATACCTTTGATCTGATGATTGAATGTTAATCATTCTATACATCTTTTCTATGTCGGCGGACATAGCGTATTTGTATTTTCTCCATCGTAGTAAGATGGAAAAAAGTTCGGATTGCAAGACTGGTCCAGTATGGAGCTATTCGTTTAAGCTTTTCCCATTAGTAGACTTGGCTGAAGCGTCAAAGACGACTCGAACCTTTGTGGTCGTACTATCTGATTTTATAACAGCGTGATGCGGATGGTAGTAGCTTTGTTCTCTGCTAACTTCCCTTTCAGCTGGTTTCATATGCCCTAAGGCATGATATTCGTTTATGCAATCTTTATAATCTTTGTATAGATCAGCATTCTGAAGTAATTTCTTCTCGAGACTGTAAAACCTGCGTAGGGCCATATTTCGGGAATCGCCTAGCACTGGTTTTCCTTCGATGAATGGTAAACATACTTCATATCGACCACTCGCATTCCGACGATGAGTATTTTTATAAAATCGTTCACACTCTTGTTCGGGTTTTGAGAATTTCCGTACTTGAGGAGTGATTTCCTCAGTTTCCCAAAACTTTCGCAGAATTTTGTCTATACAAGCGTCTTGGCCAGCTTGCGCATTAAGTGTTAAGGATGAAACCTTGGAAATAGAGTCTGTTAGAGATAAATTTCCGAAGAGGATCCATCCTAGGGTGCTATTTTGGGCAATAGGGGTTCCTGGTGGACCTTTTCTTAATCCTTCCAACAAAATGTCCCCGTAGACATCTGCTCCTAAAAGAATATCAATTTTTCCTGGTTTATGGAAAGATTGATCTGCTAGATTTAGATCCTTTATATGTTCCCATTCTTGCATTTGAACGGTGGAAGGAGGTAGGAATTCAGTGATCTTATTCACAATTAGTGCTGTCACTGAAGTGGCCTTGTGTGAATCTGTTAATGACTGTATTTCAAAGGATGTTTTTCCTTTTACATTTGTAGCTTGTGTGTTCCCCAAGCCTGTTATCTGAATTTCTACGCGGGTGGTAGGTAATTGCAGTTTGCGTGCTGCTGCTTGGGTAATGAATGACACTTGAGACCCAGAATCTATTAAGGCCCGTAATGTCAATATGACGCCCTTTGAGGATGCAATATTTAGCAATGCTGTTGCAAGCAGTGCTTGTGTAATGCGCCGTGGGCGATTTGTATAAAATGTTCGTAAAGAACTATCTGCTATGACCTCAGATGTAGAGGGAGAATTGTGTGGCTGTGCTTGTTTGATAGACTTATTGCTTTGCTTAGTTGAAAAGTGAGGACTTAGATTGGAAGTACTACTGTTCTTGTGAAGCAAAGAATGGTGTTTTCTACCGCATTGCCGACACGTAAATTTGCTTGGGCAAGATTTCGTGTTATGGTGCCTTGATAAGCAGTTTACACATAGACGGTTAGATGTAACGATCTTAAACCTTTTGTCAATATCACATTTGATAAATTGTGAACATTTAAACAATCTATGTGGCTCTTTGCATATTGCGCATTTGTCTGTAGATGACGAGAAATGTGTTGATACCTTTTTAATGAAATTATTTGAGTTATTTGTTTTTTCTGAATGAATTGACTTTGAATCTAAAATTGCTTCCAAAGTTCGGAATCTGGTCTTCTTCATTATTTACCTCCTGCTCCCACAAGCGATGGGTTTCAGTTGGTAGGCATTGCACCAACTTGTATATGAGAATTGGGTCCCATTGCTTTGTAGAAACTCCTAAAGCTTCAAGCTCGAAAATGCATTCTGATGATCTGTCTAATAAGGATCGTATCGCCTTAGCAGATTCATTTGTTATTTTAGATAGATTGCACAGAGTTTTCAGCTGAGCATTCACTAATACTCGCTTGTTGTCGTATCTATCCTTTAACGTTTTCCATGCATTTTCGTACCTTGCGTCTGTTACTGGAAATTGTCGCAGCAAATGTTCAGCCTCGCCAGTAACACTTGTTTTAAGAAAATGTAATTTTTGCACTGGAGGTAAAGAAGGATTTATATGAACTAGGGAATTAAACAAATCGTGAAATGATCTCCATGAATCATAAGAACCAGAAAATGTTGGAAGTGTAATTCTGGGCAACTTCAAAAAAGACGAAGATTGCTGATCAGTTCTAGTTTCTGCAGCAATTTTTTGTTCTGCTTTTGGCTCAAAAGCATCTAATGCATCCCTGAGAATACCTCGGAATGTATAGTACTTATTTTCCACCTCTGCAAATTGATCATGTACGAAATACTCGTACTTCTCAAGTTCACTGTCATCCAATGCCTGCGTAGCTTGGATAATTGTATAATGAGTAGACTTGTAATCTGACCAGATTTCGCTTAAAGCGATTAAGGGCTCAGAAACAAGCCCTTTTGTTCGTCTCTCTACTACAGTATTGTTGTAGTTCTTGAGAGATTTTTCGATTTTTTTAGAATAAATATCTTTATCTCAGTCGCTACCCAAGATAAAGTTATTAGGTTAGTGATTTTTTATTCCAGTCGAGACCCAGAATAAATATCTTTATATCAGTCGGTACCCAAGATAAAGTTGTTATTAGTAAATTTTATTCCAGTCGAGACCCAGAATAAATATCTTTATCTCAGTCGGTACCCAAGATAAAGTTATTATGTTAGTAAATTTTATTCCAGTCGAGACCCAGAATAAATATCTTTATCTCAGTCGGTACCCAAGATAAAGTTATTATGTTAGTAAATTTTATTCCAGTCGAGACCCAGAATAAATATCTTTATCTCAGTCGGTACCCAAGATAAAGTTAATTTGTTAATAATTTTATTTAATTACACTCGCCAAGTCGAATTCCAAAACGATGCACAATCTATGAGAGCTGGATACTAAAAAAGAAAGATTCAAATTGGCCTGCGACTTATATTGCCTCTGAATTGCGCACGGCTCCAACAAATTATTTTACATTGCGCATAGTAACCAAAGTACGTTGACCTTTGCAGCTGTGCGTAGGTAGCAACAGAAAAGTCCGTTGACCTTAGCAGCTGTGCGTAGGTCAGAAGAGTACATTGACCCTAGCAGCTGTACAAAGCAACTGGAATTTTGTGCATTTTTTGTTGCTGTTCCTAATTTTGCCTATCTAAAGCTATTAAGATTATAATTATACAATAAGATACCTATTACAATATTGCTAAGTTGTTATTTTAAAGATTCATTTAAATGTACAGATTACTTAATCTAATTCCATTTAATTCGCGCACTGTTAGCGAAGACAAGTTACTTTTCTCTTATTGGATTGTGTCCCGGATTTGTTTATGTGGAATATAGCCATGAGGTGTTGATTGTTATCTCCACTAAAACCTGCCTTATCGATATACTTGT